>LR989953.1:5377047-6721309 GCA_905147015.1 Laspeyria flexula
TTATTCGGAACGTTAAATTAAGCATGACGATTAGAATAAAACCATTGTACTATAGAAAAATTATTTTTTTGTTTGAATTTTATGAAAATGAACTGTATCAAACAGTATTGCTTTTACACAATATAATTTACAAACATTTAATATTTAAGTTGGCAGGTTATTTTCGACCTTCATTTAATAAACATAAAATCTTTTTTCCCCGAATACTTTTAATTACTCGGTACTTTATGAGTAGCTAATTTCGTAGATTAATATTAGAACTCTATTCATTTGCTCAATATGTAGTTAAATTCATGTGGTCCGTCTTTATCATAAATTCTAATTGAAAATTAATTATTTTAGTCGCTGCTATAAGAATGAATTAATTACCGGCAGTTTTGCATCTATTTCTGATATATTTTAAGTAAGTAAATATTTAATCGCTACTTTTGTGCGGCTAATATTGTATGCCCCTCATAAATTGGTAGATGCAATTATTTCCTTTATAAACTGTGCAATTTTTTTAGTCTTTTATTAATGTATTTTATAAAATTAACAAAGTATCTTATGCTATTTCTATCAAATAACAATTTTGTATTGAAAAAGTTTTTCATCAAGTTATTAATTATATTTATAATAATTGTGATTTGATATTCTATGAATAATATTGAAGTAATGCTTTAAATAAAATTGATCTCTGATTTTGAAAGAAAATCATGGACTTTTCATATTGATAGACATGTCCATTTAACTCAATGATTGGTAGACTTTTCTCAAATTTAATTACGCAATATATTATAAATTTCTGTATCACTGTAACAATATTTAAAATGAGTTTACTAATATCGCTATTCGTATTTCTTGTTCACACTATATCGTGCTATCGGAAAAAAAACGCTAACCTCCTTATTACAAATGGTTAATACTTAAGTATTAAACCAGGTTTAAAATGAAAACTTTGACACTAATATATAATATATAATAACAAAGGCTTATGTCAATTTAAACCTGGTTTAATACTTAGTCCATATTTTGTAATAAGGGTGTAATTCGTTTGAAAAGGATATAGTTGAAATTTCAGATCTATCATTTAATCTTTATGTCACAGAGACTTATAATAATTATAACTTTTATTCATAGCACTGGTGAATAATAACAAAGTTATTAGCTAATTAAGAAAAAGTTCACAATGTGATTCAACAAATGCAACTAATCTTAACCTTAAAAAGACAAACTAAATATATTTTCTGTTAAGTAAAAACTTCATGCACAATTTGAATTGAAGAAATAACAATACATATAATATCAAATAGAATATAAGTACTTACACAAAAACAACAATTTGTACTCCAAAAGTAACAGTCTTCTACAAAAGTCTTTCCAATAACCAAGTGATATTTTTCATACATATTATACGCGCTAGATTTTTTAACTATAGCTCTTAAGTTCTAGTTGTTAAGGTTTATATTTCCAACGAACAATTTCATAAACTTTTTACATCCTGTTAATGTGTTTACTCGTGTAATCGTAAATATACTGTTCGATTTATATTTTATACTATTGTATTATCTAGTTTTATGTCAATAATAAATTGGAAACTAATTTGGTATTCATCAACATTCTTTGGTGATACTGAATAATAGGGAAATACGAGAATACGTAAAACTACATATTGGTTATTTACGCCTACATTGCCTTTACTCGCGTTTGGACCAACCGCGAAATGTACCAATCACGAAATGAACCTATTTAGACAGTTGCACCAAACGAGACTAAAGCATTTCTGTAAAATTTATGAATGTATTGCCTCTTACATTAATTTTATTCGAGGTAATATAACAATCTAAATTTGTATTGAAACGTTGATGTATTCTAAATGAAACCTTGAAAAATTCTAAATGAAACTTAAAAAAATTCTAAATGTTATTATGTATTAATTATTATTTATTATGTAACTACGTCAGGTATTATATTTTAAAGATTAAAATATCTTAGTTATTAGCCCGACGTTTAAATAGCTAGAAATAAGGTATTTAATATGCCTTAAAATATTGTAACCTTTACAATGAAATTTGTATTCTAAATGCTTAAAAAAAGTTTTTATGAAAAAAGTATGAAATCATGTTTTCGATTAATAATTTTTATATTGCCTAAATCTCAATGAATGTTGATGGATATAAAACTGCATCTTCAATAATAATTCTACATTTAACGACAGTCTTGTTCTATGAATCATGTTCTATGTTACTTTTATACGTCTTTTTATAAATAATATACAGTTATCGTCATGTTTCACCGACCCGACTATTATTTGTCAATTTTTATTATAATTATTATCTACTAATTTTCACCAAAAATATGATACTCGCGTTGGTGAAACATGCCTCTAAGCAGATGTTTTCGAATGTTTTACTTGAAATATTCATGTTTCTATTATAGTTATGTGAAACAAGTATTGAGTTACCTAAACTGAATGATTTCTGACTGATAGTTAGACCATAAAACTTATATGCGTGATTATTGTATTCCCTACGTTAATGTTACATATTTCTCAGTAGTATAGATTCGTATTTAAATACTTATTTTAGCATAAACTAATTTGTATCGTACCAAAAATTCCTTCGGATATTTTTATAAATAATTTAACATCTACGCATTGGTATTTATTATGATTTTAATGGGACGAAATTATCACTAGGTGGCATCACTAGCCCGTAGGATACAGATTTTGTAAGATCAGCATTTTGTAAGATGTACAACGCTGTTTTAACTGGCAAGTGGTGCCTCCTAGAGAATAAAAAGTCCCTATAGTTATAACAAACGATTGTACTGTTTTCGAATTGGTATAAGGATCAATACAAACTAATTAGGTGAGTAGGACATCGCCAAATGAAATTAATCAGTACAAAGCGTAGTTATGATTTGTAAGCGAAGTGCGCTGACTAGTGATGAAACGTAGCCATTTCTTAACAATTTATATGTAAATGAGCGGAATAAATATTTAGTTGGATGCATCAACATTGGTTTTTATTTTATCCCATGTCATATGTAAACACCGTGCACTTCATAGTTATACAAAGTAATCTATACTTCTATATCTATAGATATTATAAAGAGGAAAGAACTGGACCCATTCAAAAATTCTTTAGCTGTTAGAAAAGTACAGTATCACTGAGTATCATAGGCAACATAATAATTATCTCGCTACGGCCAATAGGAACTAAGCAGCTATATTAAAAAAAAGTTTTCCTTTGCGCTGCTCTTGTTTCTATCGAGATCCTGAGTACAATTTAGATTTTTTTATTATTCTTTTTTATTTATTATGGTTAGATATATCATAACCTATGACCTATATTATACTATGATCTAGACTGTTTGTAAGACGACTAAAAAGTGCATGGTATATTATAATCAATATTCGTATAATAGTAATATAAATATGAAACTGTTTTTGTTTCCTCCGGAGCAGAATGTACAAATCGCAAATTGAGCACCACACGCAAAATGTACAAATCGCAAAATGAACAATAGCAAAATGTGCAAAACGTCGAAAGTGCAACACGCAAAATGTACACCACACGCATAATGCACAAATCGCAAAATATACATCTTCACCCGTGTTCACACGGCGTCTTTGTTTTATGTTATACAGGGTGTTTGGCGCATGGACCGACATAATTTTTCCCTGGATTTGGGGGGTTAACAGCTATGTTTTACAAATACACCCTATGTCTTAAATGATACGGTTGGTTAAATATGTTTTTATTTACATTTTTTTAAAAAATACCCAAATTCTTACCTTTAATATGAAATAACTTTTTTTTTTGTGGGTGTAATGGTACAAAATAAATTTTATTGTATTCGCTATGCCTTCTTAATCTAAATAAATCATTATTTTATACAACTGCTTTCAAAAAAAAATGTTACGTGCTTCCAAAGTTTAAAAAAATGTTTAAATGTATGAAACATTGCAACTTTTAAATTCATTAAAAAAAAAACTAATATCCCTTTGGAACTTAGTTTTATTTTTAAAAGTTCTTTAGTTTATATCCTTTCGAACGGTATACTACATGTCATAGAATACAATTGATTATGCAGTCAAAATACTAGTTAGAAGAGTCAGGGTTAAGAAAATACTTAAAACGTTTTTGTGTTTTTATTAAACTAAAGTTACAAATCTTGTTCAAATTGACCTCCTCCAATTGAACTCGTATGCTTGTTGTAGGATCCTCATCAAAAGCTTGAAGTATGATTTCATCTACGGCTACACTATGTTGCCTGGCATTCACTCGAGGTTCTTGATGATGGAGATTTCCTGTCTCTCTCAAACGTCGATAAGTTGTAGAGAAGGTTTCATGGACGTATACCACACGTCGATCAGGATATCGCTCATGATAAATTCTTCGCGCTTGGCGTGCATTGCATTTAGCACTGCCATACGCGAGTAACATGTCGGCATACTCTTCATTACTGAAGTTAGGCATTTTACAGTGTGACCAACTTTAAATTAGCGATCCTGCCCCACGTACGCCAGAAAACTGACAAATCCTGCCAAACTCAATGCACAAACTGCCAAAATAATGCCAATCACATTTCATAGCATTATTATCACTTTCCTACAGCTATCATGCACGTTATCGAACACTTTATGCCCAAAAATCCACCCTTTTTGCACATAAAAACTGGAATATTGTGTAGGTAGATACGTGCCATAACACAATTTTTCAGAAAATAATTGCAATAGCAACACAATGCCGCTATGTAACTTTTTCCGCGTTGGCGCCAAAACTCCCAAAATCGTAAACTATTTTTTTTAAATTTTTCATCACAATGGAAACTAGTCCTTCAGTGGAAATATTAATGTTTTTATTGTTCTAATATTTTGTCATATTTTGTCGTAGTCAAAGTCAGTCAGGCGGTTCGGCCCTTGCAAATTTTAGTATCGCTTTTTTTACAAAGAAATGAATGTTTCCTATGACATGTAGTATACCGTTCGAAAGGATATAAACTAAAGAACTTTTAAAAATAAAACTAAGTTCCAAAGGGATATTAGTTTTTTTTTTAATGAATTTAAAAGTTGCAATGTTTCATACATTTAAACATTTTTTTAAACTTTGGAAGCACGTAACATTTTTTTTTTTTAGCAGTTGTATAAAATAATGATTTATTTGGATTAAGAAAGCATTGGCGAATACAATAAAATTTATTTTGTACCATTACACCCACAAAAAAAAAAGTTATTTCGTATTAAAGGTAAGAATTTGGGTATTTAAAAAAAAAAAATTAAATAAAAACATATTTAACCAACCGCATCATTTAAGACATAGGATGTATTTGTAAAACATAGCTGTTAACCCCCCAAATCCAGGAAAAAATTGTGTCGGTCCATGCGCCAAACACCCTGTATATTTATAAATAAAACAATATAAATATTTATATTGACTAATTTATTTAGCTAAGTATAGCAAAAAGACTTGACTATAGCATAAATCTTGCGTATACACTTTCCCCACTCAACCGATCTTTATGAAATTTCACATAGAGTTGTGTAGTGTATTGTAACTATCTACAATATAAAATGTTGCTTTTAATTAATTTTTAGTAACCTATAATTATCAAGAAGTCAACTTTGCAGTCCAACTATTCGTAGAAGAGACGACATTCTCTTACATTATGATTCAATCTGACCATTCATCCAGAAAAGCACCAGAAGCTGATAAAACTAAGGTAAGCATAGTATATACATATTTATAATTATATTTCTTTTCTCCTTATCCGTGGTTCCATCTGTGTGTGCGTCACTTCACTGGATTACCAACTGAAAATCAGCGCTGGACATACCGTCCAGCCTATGCTGAGATGGTGACTCTTTTCGGCAGGGAAGTGCCGAGCAATACATTTTCTTGATAAAATTGTAAATACTTACCTATTTTATTTTTCTTTTAATTTTAATTTTGTGATGTACCTATTGTTTTTTATGTCCCCGGCAGCTGCCTAAAATAAATGTTATTTTCTATCTTTCTTTATAGCTATTCAGAATCATGTCTGAACCGGGCGCTAAACGAGCCTATTTTATTTATAGCCAATTAATCCCTATTTACGCAATTAAGACTTAATAAAAACCGAAAGTCGACCCGAGCTTCGGCTACGCGTTGTCATGCGAAACGATTATTGTATTTACCGATTGAATTTCTAAGTAATAAGCGCTCTTAGGCCAATAATTGAAGGTAGTCAATATAGACAACGCCCAGCGTCGGTAAACTCGGTAAGCAAAGGATTTAAGACCGCGGATAGATCTTAAGATAAATCTTTAGGTGATTAGGTACCTTATATTTCTATTAACTACCTTGGTAGGTGATTATTTTTTAAGAAATTAAGTAGGTACCTATTACAACAGAACAGATATAGGTATTTAGAGGACTCCTAAACGGGTTAATGCTGATTCCCCCCTTTCTTGTTTTCCTCCCCTCGATTTTAGATTTTATTTGAAAAAACGTACCTAATTATTGTATAGAAAATTGGGGATTTTTTAAAAAATTTTCACATAACCGTGTAAACAACCAATGTCTTAAAACAAAAATAATAGGTATTAACCGCTTCTCATGTGCCCCGTGGTGTGGGTTATCGTTAGATAGCCCTTTAAAAAATATTATCAGTAGGTATACTAACATAATTTTTTTATACTTTAGGTACATATCCGTTTGGAAAATATTAAGCTCGAAAGTGGATGTGTGTGTTTTTTACGAACTTTGAAGCGTCTGGCTGAAATAACCGTCCGTTGGATGTGTCTGGGAGATTTGATCATTGATTATATTATTAATATTATTCTGTATGCTTAACATATTATTTAAAAATAAGCACTCAGAAAATAAGAAAAGTTAGTAATAATTTGACGTAGGTACCTTTAGTAACGGATACCTAAAAATTGGCCGTGGCGTCGGCATGAGCTAGCAAGTGTGCGTACGTTGCTTGTGCACTAAAATACATCATCACATAAAAGCAGCTGAACTTAAAAGGGTTATCTCATTCCCCTCTTAAAAAAAACTTACCTACTTTCTAAAATTAACCTTAATGTTTTTAGCCGGCCAGAATAATGTATCTCCAAAAAAAATTTAACTGACTGTCACGATGGCGCGATTGTTTAGGTGGTCGCCTGGCCATTGTCATCGCCCTGTGCCGAGTGTTGGGTTCGATACCCATACAAGACAAATATTTGTTCTTCTCTGCATCACCCTTTAGGTTGACTGGTAGAGAATGCCTCTGGCATTAAGTCCGCCTTTGTACATTTCTGTGTATATTAAGTGTTAATAAATAAATAAATAAATTTGTGTGATTCTTATATATTTGTTTTGAGTACCTATGCGTGTAGGTACTTTGTGTCCACTAAATTGTATGTTAGTGAAGTCCCCCGCGACACAGGGCTTCTACCCTAGTGTGTCGCTGTCTTTAATAAAAAACAAGAAAACTAAATTTAATCATCATTCTTTTAATTTCTATAAAAAATTCAGTTTCATAATAAGACTCAGACCAACAAAAAAAGATTGACGACTCAACGCGAACTTCAAAAACTTCTACTCCGAAACCAAACTTTATACATAGCATAAATAATTTAAATAATATAAAACGAATGGACAAAGTTTAATTTAATGGTGCAAATATAAATTATATTAGATTGGCAACTCTTGTACCTTATGTCACTAAAATATGGTTTTTGTTTGTTAACGTTTTTTTATCGTTTATCAAAGTAGGTAGGTAACCGTAAATTCGTAGTTTAATTAATAAAGAAATTATGTTATATCAAGTAAGTACTTATAAGTGAACAGTGATTCCGTAAGATTTTTTATGTGGGACTGTTGTTTTTACAACTTTTGACTATACAGGAGGGCATAATTCAATTTTTTTATTTGAGATTTCTATTCGACGCGACGACTAGTGACGTACTAAAAGCAATGCGCTTAGTTTTCGTGTAGGTGTGTGTGTGCGCGTGCGCTTGTGTGTTTATTTGCAGTCGCTTGGTTTTGTTGGCTTCAATGTTGCTGTACACGGTAAGTCGTCTTTCCTTTGTTTGTTGGTCTGAGTATTATGATAAACTTGATTTATGTATTTATAAAAATACCTACTCTCATAAAAAATATTTTAAAAATAAATTAGGTAAACATATATCTTCGGACACATCATTATTACACAAACCCATTTTATATCGCAACCGATAACTTCTCAATAGAACCGCCCACTCCCTTAATGGACGACGGTATATTTGACAAAATTTGACACCTTAATGAGAGGGAAGCCTCCATCTGACGGGCTGACCCACGTTACGACACCCATTGAACACGTTGCGAATGCATTCAATACACTGATGCAATATTTATGGACGAATTAAAATAATGTAGGCAGTTGTGAAACCTTCTCATTGTGTGAGGACTGTGATGAGCCTTGTAACCCGCCCGAATACGTTTATAATGACTCGATCTGTTTATCATACAATGATAAAATTAGCTAAGTATAGTTATTTAATTGTCATATGCGGAAGTGATACTTTCTACTGCGGCACCATTAAAGGTTCTGGGGGCTTATCTACTCTGAATTTCGACATTCAATTAGTCGATTTCGATTTCGCTGTTATAGAAGCCCCCTGTTATAGAAAGCTTTTGGTTGCCGTGGGTGTGTGTGATATGGGAGTTCGTACATGTGGCTATTCGATGAAATGGCCCATCGATCAAATAACCCGTCGGTAAAATAGCTCTTCGATGATTTGGCGTCGTAGAAATGGCTTTCGCAAAAATGTCTTTCGAAGATAAGTACGAAACCCGGTGATCAACTAGTGAGTTCGCGGTGACTTGTTTTCGTTAATAAATCTATAGGCGGATGTAAATGCTAGGTGGTAGTTGTCTCATAACAGATTTTTTTGCATAATTGGTGCGGTAATAAGGTAGGTATATACTGAATAAGTGGGTTTGTCTGGTGCGTTACCTTGGGGTAAAAAAAAGGTAGGTAGGTACAATCATAAAGGTGTGAGTGCTATTTTTTTATAACAAATAAAAAAATAGCACTATAATTACTTAGTATTTGTGAAGTTATTCATAATTACATAATAACTGTGCTATTTTTACCCAACTGCCAAAAAGGAGGGTATTGTTTTTACATATCTTGTAGATATCTATGAAGTATCAAGTTAGTTTAATAATTAAAACATTTTTTTATTTGTGAATTAAGCTATTTTAAATAAACTTTGTTTTACAGGTAAACTGTAAAACAAAGTTTGTTTAAAATAGCTGCTGCTCTGTGTTAAAACAAAAAGGTAATATTATACTTTGTAGAAGTCTATGGCAAATTATGAATAAAACTTGGCAATAGATGATGACATATAACCCGCTCCTACGTAGTGAAAGGCCCAATCTATATGTGCACTCTATTGTCAAATTATCTTAGCAGATTAATTATAAAATATCTAGAAATATTACCAAATTTATTAAAAATATTGTGAAGTACAGAAAACTGATTATACAAAATGCCTCTCGTGTTACCTATAGAATCTAACCCGGAAACGATGAATAAGTACTTGAAGAAATTAGGAGTATCTGAAAAATGGCGCATGGTTGACGTCATAAGCTTAGATGATGAGATTTTGAAGGCACTTCCACGTCCAGTCTTAGCAGTCTTACTGCTATTCCCTGTTTCTGCTGCTTACGAAAGACATCGCACTGCTGAAGAAAACGAACTCAAACTTAAAGGTTTGCAGCCCCCAGCTGGTGTATTCCATTTAAGACAAGTAGTGAGTAACGCTTGTGGAACCATAGCTTTAGTGCATAGCATAGCCAATAATACGAATAACATAGATGTAGAAGATGGTTTGTTGAAGAATTATTTGACAGTAGCTCAAAATCTTGATGCAGAAGCTAAAGGCGCACTTTTGGAGCAGTCAACAGCTATTTTGGATGCGTACAGAGAAATAGAGCGCCCAGGAGAGAATGCAAATGCTATAATTGATGAACCAGTCAACAATCATTTTGTGACTTTTATCCATAAGGATGGAATCTTGTTTGAACTAGATGGACGCAAGGAAGCCGCTATAAGCCATGGTGCTACCACACCTGAAACCCTCCTTGAAGATGCGGCGAAGGTGTGCCGTGAATTTATCGCTAGGGACCCAGATAACCTCAGCTTCAACGTAATGGCTCTTGTTGGAGATCTTTCTAAAATTAAGTCCTAATATTTTAAACTATTTTTTGGACTATTTTAATTGATTTATTTTTCAAAATACTTATTACGTTGTCAGGCGGTCGTTTATAGACACGAAGAGTTGAATTAACGCATGTAGTTTTTGCTACGTATCACTAATTAAATAAAACCGTAGCAATGATTTGACGGAGCTGCGCAGCAGCTACACGCAATACTTCAATATGGCACTACGAAAAATGGTATTCATTAATCCTCTTCATTAGCGAATACCGGCACTTTCAGTTAGCGTACACCGCTGCACGGACGTCGATAAGTCTTTAATTCATAATTAATCTCGCAGTATTTAACAAATCGCCACTCTGTGTTCGAAACGGTGCGTTCGTCTCAATTAAGATATCCGCGAGCACTGGCAACACGGCTCCCGCATTCCTCCTTAAAATTCTCTATCTTCGGAAACTAATTAAAAATTCGCCTCGCCTCCGTGGTTCGGTGTTCAATCGGGACGATATAACTTCATTTAAAAACGAGCAATCTTGTCAAAGATAAGAACTGGCGAGAAAACAACGAAGAGCAGCGCTCGCCACACGCGGCTGCGACGCTCGTTCACAAAAAGACAAACCAAAGAAAGAACTCCAAACTTTTAAATGGAACGCGAGAGAATTCACCGCGTTAACTATGTCGATACTGGGAAGGACGCGACATCGGTAAGTCACGTCACCGAATAAATGACGCCGGCACTGAAATAAATATATAAATATTGTGTAAATAAAGAAAATAATACGGCGGGGACCCGAAATGCTTTAAATATTCAAATGAAGCGAGCCGAGGTGAAATACGAAGGTGCGCTCGCTCGAGTTGAGCCCAATTAAATCGGTGCCACTGAGGTAGAAATTAAAAACAAAAGGAAGATGATGGGGGTCCAGCGCGCATTTTTCTCATGAGTATTATTAGCGCGATGTCAACCCACAAAAAATGGAGTTAGAGGGTTGTCGTGGCCGCGATCATTATCGACAACAAGCTGCGTTTTGTATTGTTTTGATAAGTGTGATGCGCTTGCACTGCGACGTTTTGTTGACATTTTATATTCACGATACACGTGTGATTGATATGCTCCCGTACAAATTAATTGCGTTCGTTTTTAAAATACATACCTATTTACCGTGAACATATATCTCCGTAGCTAAATGATGATCTTGGTAGTTGAAAGCTAAATCTAGAAGCTCATTATTGCTACTATACTACATGTATAGTCATGCCTAAGTGGTTTTTTTAATAAGTTCATATTATTATGTGGAGTCGTGCACAAAATAGTGTGTCAATCAAAGTATGACGCGTGTGTACGAGATTAATAGTGAAAAACAAAACTTTAAGCTGTCTGTTGTACGGTCATTAGTCATTGAGTTCACGGTGAGAACAGATTTAATATTTGCCTATAAATCAATTACTTACGTGTGGGGAGTCGCTTACCATTTAACGCTCTATTATTGTGCTTTCATAAACGACTGTATGATAAATTATAGGATCGTTTTACAATTAGTTACTTACGAACTGTCGTGATATAAGTAGGTAGGTACAAATGGTTGTTGTACGTCATAGGTCAGGCGTCATAGAACTTACTTAGTTAAAAATGTCTATTATTATTTAAAAATACTTATTTTATTGTAGATCCTTGCTTTGTCTTAAATGTAAGGCTTATTATGTTTCATTATGTTCAATAAAGTTTTTGTTTATCACCAATGATTTTCATTAAAAGTAGGTAGATGCTTAATTTTTTTTCGTCTGTTTTTTTGTTTCTTTCTCCACATATAGAGATTCATTAACACTCATGTTGACCTTTGCGGGCACCTGCATTATAATGTATTCAAACATAATGCATTTATTTTAGACAATGAGGATCTAAGTGCTTATTGGGAAAGATATATACCTAAATCATATTCACACAGTATCCATCTTATTAACATCGTTTATACAGCTGCCTATATAAGTAAATCCGTTTAAGAAGCGAGATGAAAAGCAGCAATGGATGTAGTCATATTGTTCATATGTGATAAGTTACAATAAGCGTTGTGGTTCATTATAAAGGTTCTCGGCAGGGGTTCCACTGCGGCCTACCGACGCTCATCACTATTCAATAAGCCCCATTTATTGAAATTACATAATTTGTGTGTGAATAATGACGATTGTGATGAATCTTCGTGGGCGATGCGAACGACTTAAACCCGATTAACTTTTGACCGGCGTATGATATTAATAAGAAGTGTTCGACACTCGCCCGCTTGCCTTAATGACATGGAAATAGACTTGGCTGTAAGCCCTCGTTGACTCCATTGATACCTCACCTCGTTTATTTGAATGGACTGTATTGTATGTTTGGAAGATTTTGTAACTAACATTAGGTGTTTATATTTACTATTTTAATAATATCTGCATCACACTAAATTGGCTGTTAAAAAAGGTTTGTAATTATTAAGTCCACTTTATGTAGGTGCATATTGTAAAAATTACGTATTTAAATTACAATAATGGTTTTAGGCAAGGACGTTTCTTTGGTCTTTTTTCAGAGTTTGTAAGAAGCGGGGATTTTTTTTATATGAGGACCTCGAGTAGATACCTATTTGGAAAATAATTTGGAAGATACTTATTCATCAAGTTCGCAAATTTTAACGCCCGGTATTAGACTTGCCATAAATCATAGGCACGATAGATCTCCTTGTTACATTTCATAAAAATTAAAAGATGTTATACACTAATTACTAGATGTCGACTCCTTGTAGTTCTTGTTCGTAAATCGCACATTCACCACAGAATCAGGACATTGACATTGTACTATTTATTTGAAAAATATTACTTAATAGCGTGTATTAGCGAACAGCACCGCTGTATCATAATGTCACCGAGTTGGATAGTTAAATAAAAGCTTATTATTTTGCCATCAGAAGATTTATAACATTTACAAGACATTGCGCGAACATTCGAGACGTACGTACATTATTGTGGCTTATGAATAAAACATCACACTTGTATACTTTACCCAATGTTGGAATGTTCCTAACCGTTCTATAAATCTGTCATTTTGAAATATTACTGGCCGTGTAGTTCTTTTCGTGTGATATATTCGTTGCCAATATCATGTATTATTATAATATCGACAGGCCAGAATCGATAATATTATATAATCGATAATAATATCGATAATACACTTATTGATTTAACCTTGTTCCTAATTATTCCCTTCAACATCGTTGTCAAATCAATCATCAAAAGCTAATGAAGTCTGCGGCAGACCAATTGTACCTAGGGGTCAAACATGCCCCCTGACAGACATTTAGAATTACTTCAAATGTAAATAAGTATATGGTTTTACTCACTGGTCGTAAACGAACTGTAGTCAAAATCACATATTTTGCATGCCGGATACTTTCGAATTCGGCTCCCATCGCTTTTAGTACATTTCCTATAATTCTTTCTGGAAATGGAGCAAAGTTCTACGGGAACTATATTGCAAGCAAGAACTATTTGCACGAAAGTTCATTCAACTGTTACATCAGTAGTATAGAAGTATGCGCGTTTATTGGCACTGGAAGTTCTACGTTGATAGTACCAGGAACAACAATTATTTTCTTCACTGGTCATTGTAATTCTAATCGAACACTTAGACACAAAGCACGTATGAGTCCAGTTATTATTTAGATTGAATAAATACCTTGCGGCATTCCTTTAACTCGAAGCCAGTGCAAAAACAGTATATTTATGATACTACTTTTATGGAAATTATGGATATCATTTATATGCAATATGGTTTACTTGTGGGTTTCTATGGAGAGCAATTTTTTAGTGTGGAAGTTTGCTCGACTTATGGCAATAGGCTCGTGGCAAAATGGGTAAGTTGCACCGATGCCTAATTGCCCCTACCTCTTCAGAGAAAAAGACTATGTTTCATGGTAAGAATTATGTTATACAAATTATTTGTGTCATTAAAGTGTCCTACTATTCAATTCTTTCTTCCAATTCTAGTACTGCAGAGCTTTGCCGTACTAGAATCTATATTAGATTCAAATTATACTACTGCCAAACCTATATCGATGGTCTTGTAAAAAGGCATTTCACTTCAACAGCTTATCAAAAGTAATTAAACATTTAGAAGTAAAACACATTTATTCGATAACTTTTTCAACGGAAAATAATTATTATTACACAATGATTATTTCACATTTATGTTGAGGGAAATCTTTATTTATGTGAGTTTTAAGAACCATAGAAACTTACATATTACGTCATTCTTTAGGATTCGAAACTCTATATAACAAATTAATCGCAAAACTTGACGTCAACAAATCAAAACATGCGATAATAACTCTCGGATTTTAGTGTAAATGACAAAAATGTCAACATACAACGACACATCTCATAATAATATACGTAGAAAGCTTGATATTATGTACAAACGAAGCGCTTGGCCGTGCCGCGGCTGTCCTCCGCTTACGACTTCCGAGAATCAACTAATGTACCCCAGAGTCCACGATGTATCCTAAAAACGGGAAATCCTCTAAATTAAGTACATTGTAACCATACTTGACTTGTATTTATTAATATGAGATGTGTATTAATTTGTGTTAGCTTCCCAATGTTTTATTGTGGGTCTTTTAATATTTAATGATAATTATGGAAAGGAGTTGAAAGATCTTGTGTTAATTGGTGGTTTGACTGGATTGTATCATTAGATTGTGATAAGTATACGTGGGGTGTATATTGCATTACCTAAACTTTATATCTTTGTCCCTTATAGAGCGATCGCGATTAAGGCCGCTTCTTGTCTTTAATTTAAGGATTGTTCATCTTAGAAGGTAGACATCGGGCATATTTGTTTGTAGGTAATGACGATGTGTTATTTAATTACAATTTTATAAGTTGTACTAGTTATGGACTGCTTCCAGTAAATGTAGACTTATTTCATTGAAATTTTATTTGGCAAATCTAAATACTTATAATATTTCACCACATTCACACAGCGCCATCTAGTTCCAAATTAAGCAATTATATTTGCTTGTGTTATGGGTACTAAACAACTGATATACTAGTTAAATATTTTTTTTTTTGTAACTACATGTATATTATAGATAAATTACACCCAGACACAGAACAAACAATCATGCTTATCACCCAAAGATTTGTCCTGGGTGGGGATCGAACCCACGACCTACGGCTTAGCAGTTAGGGTCACTAACCACTAGACCAACAAGCCAGTCAAAAGAAGAAATAAATATTATTTTCTTTCTTTCTTTTCTTCTTTCTAATTACACGAGCTTAAAAGTCGGTAATAAGAAGTAGCCTATGTGTTAGTCCAGACATAATCTATAAAAAATAAAATGTATTTAAGTAGTATGTCAGTTGTTTAGTACCCATAACACAAGCAAATATAATTGTTTAATTTGGGACTAGATGGCGCTGTGTGAATGTGGTGAAATATTATTATTATTTCAGGCAGCTGCCGGGGACATAAAAACAATAGGTACATAACAAAATTAAAATTAAAACAAAAAATAAAATAGGTAAGTATTTACAATTTTATAAGTATTGCCCAGCACTTTTCTGCCGAAATGGGTCACCATCTCAGCATAGGCTGGACAGTGGACGATATGTCCAGAGCGCTTTAATTATTTATATTAGCTCTCTTAAGACATTCATTCATTTAGGTCGACTGCTGAATTACCTTATTAATCAAAACTAGCTTCCACACACGAGTAAAAGCACACAACAACGCAAGAAGCCCAGTGTCGCGGGGTCTTTACAAACTTACAATTAAGAGACTAAAGTAACTTAAAAAAAAATCAGACAAATATTTGTCTCCTGTGAGAATCGAACCCACATTACTAGTAGGTAGTATATAGTAGTAGTTAGTAGTGGCGAGGCTACCTTAACCGCTATATCATCATCAGCAACCCATTAAGTCCCACTGCTGGGCTCGGGTCTCCTCTCCTCTAACTAGAGAGCTGAGAGGGTTCAGGCCATTATCCACTCATGCTGGCCTAGTGCGGGTTGGTGGACCAGACATACTCATAGAATTTCTTCTAGGGTATGTGGGTTTCCTCACGATGTTTTCCTTCACCGTTAGCAGATGGTAAGTCACTTGACTAGTAGGTACCTACATATAGATTCCACTTTGTGGAATTTACTTTGGTACTACCGTTCGGGATCGAACTCGGACCGCGTGATTTGCACGCCGGTCACTTATCCATTCAGCCACCATCGCTTTTTTAACCGCTACACCATGGTGACAATCCAATTCCAGACTTCTCGTAGATATTTCTATAATAATAAACGTTTTGAATAACAAAACAAGGACAAAACATATTTACTGGTGGGTTCCTTATATCGATTCATTCTACAGATACTTGTCCAGTGATCAGTGATGGATGAGTGTTCTTCCCACGATAAATCACCCTCTGGACGTATGAGCTCATGTATAATAAGGTTGTTTCTTCTATTCTTGCAATGTTTTGTACGTACCTGGAACTGATTATCACATAATATTAGAATAAATCCAAAAATAAAGAAGTAACACGTTACCCGATCTCAAGACTGTCCTTTACCTGGGGTAATGCATTAGACTTATCATCCAGACATGGCAATATTGACAGTGGTACTTTTCCTTATGAATCAAAACTTAACTAGATATTCTATTTATAGAAAAATCATATGAATAGAACCTGTTTCGCAAGTGCATCAAGCACTATTACCTACTGCGCTATATGGGACTTATCGTTCTTGATGGACTAGGTATGCAAATCATCGCCACTTGACATTTGAGACGAGCTGGAAACAACGAAACCGGCGGTCTTTCTGATACCACGTTAAAAATTACACCAATTCTGGTGTTGAAAAATAATAATTTTGCATATAATTATGTTCATAAATATTCATAAATTTATACATTCGGTAGTCAACAAAGGCCATAAAACAGTTGTAGATTTGAATTCGGCAGCGGCCGCCCGCGGTGAGGCTTACTCCCTCAATTATGCCCCGAACGAATTCCATTAAACAAACGCAGAGTTTTACTGCTAAGACATTAAGTCGACAGTACTCGTAAACTCGCCACTTGATTGATAAATTCTCTTCAGTAAGTGCCGGAGCGTCGGCCGGGTTATGACGGCTACCGAACAACATTAAAATCGTTGCGAACGTGTAATGCACCAACATAGTTATATTAAAGTAGGCCACTTAAAGTTGGCAATATCACTAAGTTGCAAATGTGATGGCTTCCGAGCGACTGAGTATAATGCCGACGCTTAAATTCATTACTGTTCAAGTTACTCGCATCCAACGGTCACGACTTACACCGTTACCTGTCAGAGCACTCTCAACATATAACCACTAAATATTAATATGATTGTATGCCCATTTTACGTAATATGAGATGATAATTTTACTTTATTGCCTTCTTGAACACAAGTGACGAAAATCAATAAAATATTTTTATGATCTTAACAATAATAAATCAATGCTACTGCATATTAATAAGACAGTACATATTTAGCATTTAATTTTGGTCTCAGATTTGCCTGCATACTAGCAGTCATATAATGTCTTTTGACATTTAAACGAATAGTATCGCGCATTCTTCTACATTATACAAGTAATATGCGATATCTCAGATTCAAGATCATAATTCAAGTAGCTATTTTTTGTCAAAGAACAGCTTAAGAAATATTAAAGAGCTAATAGGTATAATAAATCTTGAAATTATTGTCACATGGTCTGTTTGATATTTTAGGATAACTGTTTGTTGGTTCTAGGAACTACCTATGTATCGTGGTGTCCAGTTAATTGGTAAAGTGGTGGGTTTGAGAAGCGGAGAGGACGGGGGAGGGGGGAGGGGGTAGATTAATGAGCGGCTACCGCTGGCTTATCGCGCAGCATCTCGCGCATGACTGATCATCTGTCGTGCGCCTGCGCCTCTATGCTTGTTTAGTGAAGGGACAAGTTATCGTTTATAATTGTCGATTGTTTTTTAGAGAATTCTTTGTTAAATATTCAATTATAATTTAATATTTTTAAAATAATATTATAGATTTTTTTTTAGAACATTTTGAGGAAATAACTATAGTAAGATAGTTATAGATCTATAATACAATCAATTTAAATTGTGAAAATAATTGTAAGTAAATAAAAATGTGTTGGTAATAAGGGTCGAAAATTGCATAACTCTCAAATGCTTAAAAATATAACTCAAATATTTTAAGGCATTCAAAATAATGCTCTGTAGCCTAAAGTAAGTACCTTACTATCTTTAATGATTTTTTATTTCGATATCGGTAGAAAGACACACGCCCATCCCTACAGTCGTGATATGACAGTGGACGGAGGTTTCCCAGAAGTGTGCTGGTACCTTACGAGCACCGTGCCACATTCGACCCGCCTTTTTTCTCCACACTATAGTTTTATTGGACGCATTCAAATATTTTTGTCGAGATCAAACGTCGTTTAGAAACGTACATTAGGATTAATGTTCTACATCAACTACTGAGAGAAGTATGTATTTGTAATCCTTTTGGAAAAAGGTTTTAAATGAAAACGTACATTTTGCAATATCTATCTTATAATAATAACTGTAAGGACGATATTTGTGAACGAATATTGATCATCTTACACCGGTCTTTTACCGAGAGTGTGTATTGATACTGGGAATTTGGATTACGTACAATTGTTCTCACGCGATTTTGTATAGAATATCCATTGTTGGTTTTGTAATGTTTGTGATTGAAAAATGTGAGGTTCTTTTACGGAGGTCCCGTTTTTGTTATAGCTACTGTACACCACATTAGGATTGACTGATGTCTTTGGATAGTATCTTATTGTCAAGTACATACCTACTTATCATGAAGAGCATGTCAGTTAAAAATATGAAGGATAAATTTTATTAAAACGCTTGTAGCATTTTGGTACTGAGATGTTGGATACGATCATCGGCAAGTCAGTCCACGATGGGTGACCGTTTGTGGCAATTTCTTTCTCGAGCGTCTCCGTGCTTCGGAAGGCACGTGAAGTGTTTTTTAACTGCTATTATATTATAAATAATAATAATAATATAATAATAATATTCTACCACATTTACACAGCGCCATCTAGTTCCAAATTAAGCAATTATATTTGCTTGTGTTATGGATACTAAACAACTAATATACTACTTAAATAATTCTTTTTTATTGTAAATACATAAATTTTATAGATAAATTACACCCAGACACAGAACAAATCTTTATGCTCATCACACAAATATTTGTCCTGGGTGGGGATCGAACCCACGACCTCCGGCTTAGCTGTCAGCGTCACTAACCACTAGACCAACAGGCCAGTCAAAATATTTCTATAAAAAGGATAAATAAATAAAAAAATTAAACTATTGGAATTGTCCAACGACTCTTATTGGTTTGATTTTTGGCTTAGATGATACAAATGACGAATATTATTAATAATAAACTTTCCGACTTATAGGTTAAGTAAGTCTGCCATAAAACGTTATTCAGATTTTCCGATAAAAATTCAAACTCGTTCCACAATTATATTTCTTATACCTATCTACTTAGTGTTGAATAAGATCCCAAAAAAGACTTATAAATCTATATTATATGAGACATTTAAATTAAGTTAAAGTTTACTAATGTCTATTAATTTTCCAATAGGTATAATTATATCTACAAGCTCTCAGCTCTTTAGATAGAGGAGAGTAGACCCGAGCCTAGCGTGGGACAACAAAATAACAAGTTACAACAAGTTATAATTTGTTAAATAATACACAGAAACAAAACACTCGGACCGAAATCGCGTGATTTGTAGCAATAATTCTTTTAAAAATATACATTTGTAAGTTTATTATAGTGGCCAGTTAAGAAGTATAAAAAATATTTTTAAATTATTCCAATATTGAGTCGTACACATGTCCAAGTATCATATTAACAACCTTTTTAACACTTCTTGCATTTTGTGACCCTTCCCGAGACGTATGCAAATTACTTCACATCTACCTATAAGTTAGGTAAGTTTAAGGCTTATTTCAGTATATTACTGACTTAAGTAGGTATACTGGGTGGAAGGATAGAGCTCTTAGCAAAAACTAGAAATAGTGTTAGGGATTCTTAACACAACGCTCGAGGTCACCGACCACAGTAATACATTACTACAGAGCTACAAAAATGAGAAGTGTAGGTCATTGACCGTTCGACTTACAGAACAGCTGAGTTACTTTATTTCTCATTGGTAATGTTAAGAAAATTTTAATTAAATATATTTCTGCCATAATTTTCATTAAATTTCCATACTCAGTAGGATTTACCAAAATCTTTAAAAAGTTAGTATCTTTATAGTAATAATTTATAGCCATATTCAATTTATTCATCTCACCAAAACTATGAACATAATGATAAGTAAGCACTATGCTATGCAGTTTTTGAGATAGAGTGAACGTCAGTGTCTATGGTAGTTATTAACTGTGTTAGGGACATTGTCACCTTCCTCTTACAAATTTTAATATTATATAAAATACTTTTATGAATTAGGTAGGTTCTTGTGAACACTTATAACACACTACTCTTGTGAATTTTGATATGACAATAGTACTTTAAATAAATTTATCAAAAGTTACGATGTAAAAAGTCACCATCCGTGTAGGTCGCTACTCGCTACAGAACAATCTCAAAAAGACAGAAGCAGTTGGTCGTATAAATTAATCGTTCATTTAAATACAAAGACTAATTTAATAAGTGACCCGACTCCCAAATGTCAAAGCGATCCATATAAAAAAAGAAATATTGTAAGAAAGATGGGTGAACAGAACGCCCAAGCGGGTGTCATGGGAAATGTGGCTTTTTTATACTCCAAATAAATTGGGAGTCATTTTTTAAATAGTTTTTTTGTTTGTTATTGAGTACAATGGGTGGACAAGAGTCTGTTTGGTAACGTTTTAACATCATTATAAGTGAAAAGCTTTGAGTGATTGTGTGAGCTTGCATCGTTATGGGCAGGCGTTTCTTGGAAAATAGCTGGTGAGTGTGTGTTTAGAAGAGTTATAGTAAAATTATATCTAAGCTATCAATGTGCTTTTATGAACTGACATGATTTATGGCAAATGTGAAGACTATTTTATGAATTGAAGCAGATGGTTTATAAAAATCCTATTAAAGGCTGAAAGCAGTGAGCTATCAAAGCCCTGGGTAGGCTAAACTAGTTAATTCTTTAGGCATCCCTTCGTCAAGATCCAAGATCAAGAGGCTAGAAGTGAATCACTTCATTACCTGAACGGTTGTACACAAGTATAGTGTTCATTTAAAAACTCTATACTATTTTTTATTTCGTGGTAATACATTATCGAATTTAAAACCAATCCTCTTGTTTTCACCAATATAAATAATGTTAAAACAATAAAGAGGCATACCACTAACAGATATCATCCCATAAAACTATGATAACATCTCTGGATCACTTCCGTTCAGTATTCGAAGCAAAAAATATTTTAGTTTCGTCCAAAAATGACATTCTTAAGGCTACGAACGAGCGTGGGATAGGCGGGTGCTCCGCTGGGGGCCGGTGACTGCGGTAGCGCCATCGAAGCACCCCGCCGGCTTGCCACTTACCTAACCAATATTTAATTATGATTAGTTGTAATTATTATAAATTAATTTAAAACCAGATTTGGGTCGACAAGGTTAAGTTACGATGTTGGTAGGTCGCATAAAAATGGTAAGTATGTTTTTGAAATTTGTATACCATTATATTTGGAAGTTGAACAGACCTATCTAAATTCTATCATCATCATTTCAACCCATAAATGTCCCACTGCTGGGCACGGGTCTCCTCCAAAGAATGTGGAGGGAATTTAGCCTACTATACCACGCTAGCCTAGTAGAGCTGAGTAGTGACCAAACAAAGATTGACAGGAGCGAAGCCCCGGCAACAGGTAGTTTATATTGAACCAAGCATTTATATATGAGTAGATTATCTCAATAGTCCAGTGGGTCCAACAATGTAGACAGTGCAAGAGGTATACGGTTTTTTTGGTTTTACTTCTGGGAAAAGATCGTATGCCTATATATTATATACATACCTATTTCATCATCATCATCATTCATCATTTCAACCCAAAAACGTCCCACAGCTGGACACGGGTCTCCTCCAAAGAACATGGAGGGAATTTAGCCTACTATACCACGCTGGCCAGACGGGTTGGTATAGGGTTTGTTTCGAATTTTCCTTTTCTCGTAGTGTTTTTGTCTGCTTAAGGTTACTTCCCTTAGTCGCCTTTTACGACACTCACGGGTTGAGATGGGGTAGTGACATTATTTTTTCTTAATCCGTCACTACACGCACTTATTATACCTATTTAAGCTATTTATACAAAAATAATACACGTCCTGTCGGGTAAAAAGATAGCAAGATTATTTTACCGAATATATTAAGTATATTAGTTGGTGGATATATGAAAAATCTACCTGAGGATTGATATCTTGCTACTCGTATGTAGATAGAAATTTGTATTATATTCGTGAAAAACTACTCAGCATTAGTTAGTAGGTTACTTATTTAAAACTTAAACTAAGTACTAGATATTTATTTTCCTAAAATTTCGAAATCTATCGAATTCAGATATGTTAATGGTTTTATAGAAAATAAATCACGTGGATAAACAATGCTTAACAGGTCATTGGTATAGATTGTAATAAAATATCATTGAAAAGTTATAACATTGTCACATTGTTGAAATATGAACTTTAACGTGAAGACTTTCAGATTATTTTACAACCTATATCAGCTCTAAGCACTTGGTGTTCATATCTCAAACGAAACATGCAAAGTATTTCTTTAACGATCTCTTATTTTTTATACGGAATCTTCGAATTCTAACCTCTAGTCACTGACTCAAACAGATCATGAGATAGGCGTTGTTTAAGTTTTTTTTAGTCTCATAAAACTACCATAACCGCTTATGATATTTAAGTATCGACAGATACATCTGGGACGGGCTCGGAACAGAGCCGCTGCGTCGATAACAGATGATAAAGTAATGGTCGAGATAGTGCGCCCGCTACCGAATCTGATACGCCACGGAAGCCCGCCGAACACTCACTCATGCCATACACCATTTACTTTATTGAATTCCATTCTAATGACCATCGACATCTCCGCCTGTCCGCTTTGATGCTCGTATAAAAGCCTCTAAGAGCCACTCGCTACAAAGCTAACACACTAAGCTAATTTTATTACTCAGTAGCGCCTTAAGACGTTATGCTGAGGAACTAATCCGAAAGCCATCAATATACCGTTATCTAGAACGGTGCCTGTAAACCAAGTATACGATCCATAAATGAGTCGACAAGTGCCGGCGCTGAAACCCTAATCGGCCGTGCAAATATCCACGAGGAAGAAACTGCCAATATTTATAACATTAAACATAAAATACCACAATAAAACGAAATGACGACGCGCAAAAGTTTATGCTAATCGGTACTAAAAATATAATAAAAGTGTGACCTTGGTGGCCTCGTCGTGTTCGCGTCCCGACGACCCGTTACTGGAGGTGATGTTCTTAACCAAATAATGTGTGCCTACACAACTCCTAAAATCTGTCATCGTGACTTAAACGATACATAAATCGTCGAGAATTTGATACCGCATGAGTGCGTTCGCCCTATTGATTTATCGCCTTCCTTAAACATGAAACATGATACGCGAATAGAATTCATTAAACACAGTATACCTACAGAAGAGATTTTGTAACATATTTTGTAGTGGTACCTATTGATGCATTCGTTACATAAGAATGGTGTATCAATGCGTCGGGTATCGGTGCCTAATCACGAACACAGGTAGCGTATCACCATCATCTCGCTTGCGACTTACGATCCATTCCGGTTATTAATGAACCCGAACCATTTTCGAATTTCGCCGCCGCCCGGACAGTCTATTGACAGCTGTTTATTTATCAATGTCTACTTGACTCGGGCCGAGACATCATCCGTTGCAAATATTTGAATTAGTATTCAATGAGCACACGCTTCGCTTTCACAACTTCGTCTTGAAACAACGAAGACCTATTATTGTTCATAGAAGCCAACAATAAGAAAATCAAACGAAATCCCGCTGGTTTCTTTGTTCGTATCGGTAAATCGGTCGAAGTGAGTTTTTCCTGTGGAACAGTAAATAACATTACAATTCATTACGAAGTTGTCGGCAACTACGGGAATTGGCGTTTATTATTACGTAAATGTCATGCTAATTGTCGTCTAAAAACTAAACTTCGCCGGAATAGCTATCCGGGCGTGTCCAGGGGTCTGCCGTGCCGCTGTATTACAGATTAATTGATGCTAATTAATAAATTAATTAACCATGTTAATACTACGCTTGAAGGATTCCAGTTCTTCATGTGCCACGTTCGTATTTGTCCGAAGCTTCATTTTTATTGTGACCGCGGCATTCTAACTTTTTGTTGAACGCTCTCGATATGGCACGATCTCGTTATGTGACCATGTTCATATTTCGATATTAATTCATTGAAATTAATTATGAGGTTCGAGATGAGCCATGAGGTCCCTAATTGGAGCTCTGTTATGACAATCATTCATATTACAATGATTGAACCGGAGTGGCGCTTGATTATAATTTATGTCATATTTTCTTATTTGTTTTTATAATAAATAAATAAATAATGGAGAGCGCGTCGCACACGATGTTTCGTATTAAATTCCATAACGTAACTCGTTATGAATTATGATAAATAAAAAACTTAGCAAGAACCCATTCGAATTCTGATAATTCCTCCAACTAGAAAAACGTCATTACACATCCTAATGGGTTTTCAAGCTTCTTTTTTTTAACTCCAAAATGCATTTGATGTGATGTGATACAATACAAAGGGTGTTAGTGGAAAAACTAGGAAAACAAATGGCACGTGCGTCGGTCTATTGAAGCTTGCCGGCAAGTTAGTTGACACGTATAATAGATCTGATGTTTTTTCTTCGAAATGCATTCTGTTTCAAGAACACGGCACAGCTCGTTCTTTCCTAAATCTAGATTTGGAAATTGCAGTACGTGATTCAGCGACCACGATGCCGTGTGGGCGTAGAGACTATTTTGATACCGTCTTTGTCTTCTGAGAACTTTTTATGCTCGAGTCTAATATGATAAGCAAAATTGTACAGAGTAAACTTAATACCTCCTGTATTCTAGCGAGCAATAGAGATACGACGGTTATATGTCGTCGTAAAAAATGCTCGTAGCTCGCAATATTAGAACAAATCATAATAAACTGCAGTGAAAACAAATTTTGTTGGTTCGCATGAATTTACAAGACGAAGGCTTTCGTCGGCGGCGGCAGCGGGCGGCGATCGCCCCGCACGCGTCTGCAGCGAACATAAATACGAACTCGCCGGGCACATAATATAACGAGTATAGGAGGCCAATTTAACAGACTTATTGTCTCCGTGCGGCTACAATGCGAGACACGAAGGGAGACGCAAAAGGAGCACGACGCGTGGGGACCCCGACTCAGCCGATACAAAACAATGGTATTTAATCAACGATGATAAATGCTGTATTCAAGCACGTTTTTTAACGATACTGCCGTATTGTTTTGGCGGGAGCTTACCGTTGAATACGGAGATAAGTCGCCGCTGAGAGTGGCTTAGCTGACAAATTGGAATAAAAGGAATATTTATTCGTATTGGAAATCGTGGGGCCTTCACGTGGGGAGTTCGCGATTCCTTGATATATTCACGTATTCTGTAGACGCAAGGTAGACACGACACTGACCCTTTATACAATGTTCACCATTCATAATAAAACAATTTCTATACTGCATAATATCTATCTTAAACTAACAAGGAAGTTTTGGTATCCACATTGTCATAGGCTTTTATACTGCTGAAAGTTTCAGTATCAATCCGATTTAAAAGGTAATCAATGTTTATATTGTTCATGATGCAAAAAGTTTTCAATTGTTACATACAAAGGAAAACTAGATGTATAAGCACAATGAAGGAAATCACCGCATAAATCAAATAATTCCAGCAAGTACACTGTAAGTCCTACTTCTGTTGCAAACAATTTAAGTTTTACGTCATAAAAGATATACTAGCATTGCGTACGTTCAGAGTTTCATATAAATCAGGCACATTTTGTTGAAATAACGCTGAGAGAACGATTGGCATCTGTAGTGGTAGGAGCGATCGTAAATTTGTGAGGTTTAACAGCAGGACGCCGTATTGAGACTGAAGGACGACGCAAGCGCATAGAACAGCCTGATTTATTCGAGTGAGCATTGAGAACATGACGCACCTGATGTATTTGTTCAGTTCAACACATGACCATCATGACGATTGCTCGTATTGAGTTATGTGAACATAAATAATTAATAATAATAATAATATTCTACCACATTCACACAGCGCCATCTAGTCCCAAAGAAAGCAATTATATTTGCTTGTGTTATGGGTACTAAACAACTGATATACTACTTATATACATTTTTTTTTGTAAATACATACATATTATAGATAAATTACACCCAGACACAGAAGAAACCTTTATGCTCATCACACAAAGATTTGTCCTGGGTGGGGATCGAACCCACGACCTCTGGCTTAGCAGTCAGGGTCACTAACGACTAGACCAACAGGCCAGTCAAATAATATTCTAAATAATTGGAAAAATTATTTTATAATTTGGCCTTCACCTTATGGAAGCAGAGATAGAAGAAAATATGAGAGGTGCGTTATGAACAATTAAGTCCCGCTTAAATATTTGCATTAATTTGCTCTATTATGCGTGGCAAAAAATACGCAGTATCACACATCACTGTGACGTCTGCAAAGAAAACCTATATTAACATATCTCGCACATTTCTAGACTGCGGTTTAAACCATAGACCTAGGATCCGCGCGACATACTAAATCTATGGTTTAAACAGCAAATTTCGTGACATAAAAACCTAATACCATTTTTGTCCGAACCGGGAACCGAACCTGGGACCTCTTGCAAAGCACTCGTTAGCATTTCCACTGCGCCAATCAGGCAGACACCACAACGATCAATGGAAGCTGCGACTGGTAAAATGTAGTATATTTAATTTTCATCACTATCGCTACAGCCAAGAAACGTCCCACTGCTGGGCACGGGCCTCCTACAAAGATTGTGGACCGAATTTAGCCTACTATACCACACTGGCCAGACGGGTTGGTATAGGATTTTATTTAGAATTTTCCTCTTGCAGTGCTCTTGACTGTTTAAGTTTTCTCCCTTAGTCGCCTTTTACGAAACCTACTGGTTGAAATGGGGTGACTGACTATTATATCAATTACAACACAAACCTCTGGGTCTAGAAACTTGAAATTTCGTACACAGATTCTTTATCATAGTCGCGAACTAAGGATTTTTCAAAACTCCCGCGGTATGGGGAATAAAAAGGATTTTTTTTTGGAAATCCTCTTTGATACGTGGATACTTTGTAATCTCTCCTAAATTCCAAAACGAAATAACGACAATGATGTGAGCAGTTGGAAGAAAAACTAAAAAATTATAAACGTCGTCCATCTAAAAGTTATCGAGATATGAATCTGTACGTCTCAGAAATGGCACTAACGGTGTTCGCGGACCTGATAACATTCCGAAGCAATCTGCAAAAACAATTATATTATTCTATGGCTTTGTTTTGTGTTGTGTGTGTCCCTTGTAGACGCCGCCGATGGCATAAACCGCGCCGATAAATATTTATGCAATTTATTCATATTGAAGCTCTCCGCCACTGCTCTGTTTTGGGATGACAGGTTAAGCTTGTGAGCTTTATGTTCCAAATGTTCGTTTTTTTTCTGTTAACATAATATATTATCTACTGTTCGGTATAGGCACGTTTAAAGAATTGGATTTTCATAAAGAGTTTATTTTGAAAATACAAAGGTATTAATTTTTTTAATACCCAGAAATGATATTTTTATAACATCCAAAGAGATGAACCAAGATATAATTAAGTTTACTAAGTTTTTTTCTTTAATTGTTTAAACGATATGTTGGACACTGTTGTTCGATAAACAATTTTAGATACATACTTGACTAAATAATACGAGCCTATAAATAGAAATACTATCATAGACATTAAAACACTAAAAGGTTTTATCTTGAAATAAATTGCTGAAAACGGAAAGTTTAAGTCTTTAGTTTGAATAATCATTACAAATTAGACGAGAGAGAAAATCGGCGGCATCCTAGAACTGTGTAACCAACACACGGTTCACTTCACTAGGAGTACCTATACTTGTGGCTTGCAGGTCTTGCACTTATAATAAACAAATAATAATTAAGCTTTACAATTACATTGATATTATAAATAATAATTATTAGTAAATTAACGTTTAAAGAGACCTTTTAAAGTTTTGATTTCTTTATACATTTGAGGTAGTTTAATAATAATACATATCGCATTGCAAAACAAGTTCTTACTTAAAGTAGAATATAACTAGTTCATAAAACTACCAAAATTGTATCTAACGAAATATAATCATCGTCATCATCATCGCCAATGATCCGTCATTCGTCAATCATATAAATTGTCTCAATTCATTACTAGTGTAATGTAAGTTCGGTCGATGTATAGTCTATAAAATTGGGCCCTCTACCAAAAAGTTTGGCTAACTCAGATCTTGAACTTTTGCCGGCCTAATATTGCCAATATTCTCCCATCATCTTGTGAATGTTGCAATAAATACGTCTGTCGGTGACAGGCAAAAAGGTGGGAATGCTGTGAGGCGCGCCCGGCGGTCTGCGCATACGTGTGCCTTGTCGACGTGCTTTTTCTATAACCCTTATTAAATTTAGAAATACCTTTATTTTTCTTTTATAAAACCATTTAAAACACTAGCTTCTATTACGCAGTAATATTCAATTTAGAGTGCAAAAAACAACTTCTACCTATTGGCTAAAGGTTTTGGATGTGAATGATTTTACTTCATTCGTTTTCTTTAATAATTTTTATTTAAGTAATTTCCTCGTACCACTAATCTACGCTATATTACTACCTACTTTTTGGCTTTTTTTTCTAGCTTTTCATTGTACTGCAACAGAAGAGGTGTAGTTAGCATACATATTGGCACTATGGATGTTATAGGATATCAATGGACTCTGATGGTGGTTTGATGATATTTAGTAAAAATCATTCCGAAAACATGTAAAAGTGCTTATTGAAAGAAGAGCTTATCGCGATCTTGATGACTTTACACATAAAAATTCAACGTTTTATATTTTTGTAGTCCTTTCGACAAACCTCATCTACCAACACTCATCTTAGACGTGACCAGCAACATCCTTTCTAAATTCCACTATCACTATCGAACCTTTCTACCATGCCTTATTCAGTTCCTAGATCTAGTTACAGCTAGATATTACAATTTCGCAACTAAAAGATCCGAGCAGTCGGCACAGCATTTGCGTGTCGAGGCTTGTCCGCGAACGTGCAACATTCCCCGCGGCGGCGTCGCGCTATCTGATGCTCACGAGCACGTGACGGCATCCCGCCCTCTCCATACCCCGCACAACCCCACCGCCCCTTCTATGCCCTCCTTCTAAGAACCAAGCTTCAAAGAACTACAGCATCTTGGACATCTAGTTGACTTCGTCTGCATGTCTCCACGTCTAATACAAGTCTAACGTTAGTCCGCAATGGTCCGTGCGTGAGTCGTTTCGAGCGGTCCAAGCTTTATCTTACCTAGATGTTGCTGTTGGCATTTTTACGACCTATTCCGTGAATAACCTTATTAAGGTTTATCAAATATACCTGTTGTATAAAACCTCACCATGTAGGGACTTGACAATTCATGTCAGAATATCAACATTATGTTTGTCCTCGTTGTAGAATGTTTTATTGAGTGTGCTCCAAAATAAGTTGAAGTTGAAATACTTACATAAAGTCTACTGAGGCTACATGAAACTTAAAAATAAAAACCATAGTCTTTGCACTGACATATAAAAGGATACAGGCTCTGATTTGAAGTAACGAAAGACAATGACTACTTAATGAAGGGCTGCAAGTGAATCGTTAAATAATGCGTAGAAATCGGTATGTCAACAATGGTGCGGGTCAGTCGGCGGCTCACAGGGATGCCTCATCGGTTTGAATAATTCGCGTTGTTGTACGGCGCCGGTGTTAGCAATTGTCGCGCGCGTTTTACGATAGCATCGTGCCGCCGAGTCGCCGGCGCCGTTGATCTAGATCGCGGCGTCTGTACACCAAAGACGTGCACTCGAAGGATAAAGTCGTCACATGCGACGTACGCACCCGCGCCAGGTATGCCTTTGAAAAACGCAGCGCAATCGCAAACTATTCCGTGCAGAGCTCGTGATGGCATCCTAGTGAGATCGCGCGACTGTCGATGGCTTAATTTACGGCACACCGCGTTTGTTTTACGAACGCTTGATACGGTAATAAACTATGTTAGATTTGTAATCTGACAACGGCTTTGTGGGAATAGAAAAGTCTTTCTCTGATCATTACATTATATAATAAACTTCTACTAATAATTACTACTACAAAGTTTTTCAATGTATCTATTAAAAGGAGACATCTTACACACGGAGATGTTATCATCTTCATCAGCGACTCATTAATGTCCCACTGTTGGGCTCGGGTGTCCTCTCTATATAGAGAGCTGAGAAGGTTTAGGCTATAATCCACACACGCTGGCTTATTGCGGGTTGATGGATAAGACATACTCGTACACTTAGAATTTCTTCTAGGGTATGTGGGTTTCCTCACGATGTTTTCCTTCACCGTTAGCAGATGGTAAGTCACATGACTAGTACATATAAATTCCACAAAGTGAAATCCACATTGGTACTGTTGATCGGAATCGAACTCGGACCGCGTGTTGAGCACGCCGGTCACTTATCCATTCAACCACCATCGCTGGAGATGTTATATAGACATGTTACAATGCAAGATTGATAAGTGTGTTATAGACTCTTTTGCATACTTATTAATAATAATGATAATATTCTACCACATTTACACAGCGCCATCTAGTCCCAAAGTAAGCAATTATATTTGCTTATGTTATGGGTACTAAACAACTGATATACTACTTAAATATATATTTTTTCTAAATACATACATATTATAGATAAATTACACCCAGACACAGAACAAACCTTTATGCTCATCACACAAAGATTTGTCCTGGGTGGGGATTGAACCCACGACCTCCAGCATAGCAGTCAGGTTCACTAACCACTAGACTAACAGGCCAATCAAAATGTTATTTCAAATCTATAGAATTTTGATACTTCACTCGAAAACTGAATCTTAAATCACCGATTGTATGACAAACCCACAAACGCGTTCAATACTCGAATATTCCATTAAAATTCTAAACATAGTTACGTAAAATTGCAATTTATACTTATGTTTTACTTCGAAGACAAAATGACAATTAAAAAAGGAATATCTGCTCGTCACCAACTACTGAACTGTACATTTAAAAAGAGCATTCTTTTAACACCGTCTTTGATCGTTCACACGACTAAATCCTTTCAACATAATTAAATAACATGTCCAACACTTTAATTATATCCGCTCCTGCTATGATTATAACACCGTTCTAAGTTTTTCTAACACGTTTTAAATTTCTCACTCATTTTCGTCGTCTCACGTTCAAGGCATAACATTTTATCTGTGCAAAGACAACATTCAGATGTAGCTGGTGTTCTTAAACACCAAATGGTGGCACGATTGTAAGAAGTCCAACTGTCTTCGTTGGCATGCGATAACCGTTTTTATTTTGGCTTGTATCCATCACCAGGCGTGTCGAAAATGGCACAGCATGTCCAGTGTTCAAACATTCTTCGTTTTTCTACAAGACAACCAGCTATTATGGTCTGATACGCATTATCCAAGCTTGTATTGTAATTTTATCGATCCGCATTTGTTGATAAGTAATTTGTCGAATCGATGTAACTGCATTCAGATCGGTTTTTTGTTCATTTTTGGTATAAAGCTGTCGGAATTGTTCTTTACTTATTATTTACATATTGTATTTTCAGAAACGTGGAAAATGAAATAGAGAAGATGTAAGATCATGACTAAATAATGACTTTGGATGATATTAACACCAGAAACCATTTAATATAGCGAGTGATTCTAAGAATGGGGGTGATGGAAAATATCAATTAGAATTTTTTATATTTACTACGTTTTTTCTTTCTTCCTTTCAAAAAAGATGACGCTTACATGAGCTGATACAAAGCATTTTTATTTTATTTCGCTAAGTATACTTAAGTAGATGAACCAAACTCTTATGGCTTGCCAGATACCGGCCAAACTCCCCCAAATATTTGATTCATCTAAAAAAAGTTGTTAAGCTCTCGTTCCCAAATTATAGTGTTCAAACATTTTAATACATCGCTAAGAAATGTGCGTAAAAGTTATAAAATGGTGGGGCATAATATATGTACCGTTGCCTTCTGGCGGTTATTACTTAGGTCCAGGCTGGTTATTAAATTCGGCCTTATTTATTTATTTATGAGCATGTTTATTGTATGCAACGTGCCTCTGCCATTCCTGAGACCAGTGTTTGATCGTGTCGTTTCCTAAGGGAATATTGTTTTGTATGTGTACAGCTGGAGAAATTTTGTCCCTTGATAGCTGCAAAAAAATAAGCTTTGCTTTTAATGGCATAGAATTTCACATAATATCATGATATCAGATACGCTTAGTAACTGTCTTAATAATAATAATAATAATATTCTACCACATTCACACAGCGCCATCTAGTCCCCAAGTAAGCAATTATATTTGCTTGTGTTATGGGTACTAAACAACTGATATACTACTTAAATACATTTTTTTTGTAAATACATACATATTATAGATAAATTACACCCAGACACAGAACAAACCTTTATGCTCGTCACACAAAGATTTGTCCTGGGTGGGGATCGAACCCACGACCTCCGGCTTAGCAGTCAGGGTCACTAACCACTAGACCAACAAGCCAGTCTTGTTTTTTTGTCTTGGTTACAAAATACTTGGTTAAATATTTTGCAGTTATGCAGATAGATAGGTAACTATCTTAATTTGAATATAACTACTCTAGTAATCTCTTGATAGAGTATACGACTGATTAGATCGATATGCATTTGAATTACCAAATAATATTTAATGAATCCCTATAAGTAGAAACTGCATCTTGTCGCCTAATCAAATAAAATGCGAATAGGTATAAAGACCTTTTTTATTTAAGTTATTATTAATGAACGTGCTGTTTAGAGTCTCTGAGAATAGTTCTACATACCTACTTTTTTCAATAACTATACGCCAAATGTCTGAATATTGTGTTTTTGTCGACAGTTCTCGTATGTGTAATGAGTTAAAGATGTCATTATAATGTGATCGGTCTATTTTAAGTAGGTGTCAACACATTACAAAAAGGATTTAAACTGATTGATGCTACCACCCAGGATTTGGAATTCTGTATAAAAAAACAAACAACACAAACGAACCAAAGTGTCGATAATAGCGCCTAGCGTGGCCACTCGAAAGACGGACTTAAATCCAAACGTTAATTACAGATGAGCTGCGATCACATGAAATATCGATTTGGGAGGAATATTCAAACGATCGGTACAGGTGCCAGGGTACGCCCCACCCGCAGGCTCACACACTTACGTGTCAGCCCCAATGTTGCCTTCAATACTCTTTTATTAATTTATGGGTCTCATGTACTCATTATACGAATGCATTTCGCAAAATATTTTATAAAATTTAAATAAAACTGTTTTAAAATTCAAATAAATATCACCACGAAACTTCCTAAGTATATGCGACCGAGAAGTAAGAAAGTCTTTTTCCTATCTCTCAGATTTATCTTTAAAACCTACTCGGCTTTCTCGGATCGTTTGCAAAGAACATTAGCAAGGCGCGCGCCTTCTACGCGGGCAGATGCATCGAGCACGAATCGAGTTTCCCAATAATTTCATAGTGAACGAGTCCCGATCGAAGTGGCTTAGTATCTCTGGATCCATCTCTCGCCGACGGCCACGCGGCCTCGCTATGTACGGCCCTTATTAAATGCAAAATATTGCAGCTTTACATAACCAAGATCTCGTTAACATTGCATTAACTATATTTTATAAGACGCCATGTTTTGCGCGCCTCCTTCTTGTACTTTGATCATATAGAGTTATGTAACGACACGTACGAGCAATATGAAGCCTACGTGTATATTCGTTTCTAAATTTGTTTTCCATGTAAACCATTTTTTTTTCTTTTTTAAAAGGCTCCAGCCCTGAGTCGCGGGGAATTTTACAAACAATCAATGGACACGTTGGAAAACCTACGACAATTGGATAGTGGTAAGTTGACCGCCTTTGTCATCACAGTAATTGTCAATTGCCTTCATCATTAATCACGTAAAAACATAATCTGTTTCACAATTATTATGAACCGAAATTTAGTGGCAAAGCAGAGTGATAAATTTAGACATGAGTTTGATGAGTGTGTGAATTTCACGTTACGGTTATTGAACAGCTAAAATGTGGTGTAAGAAAAATATCGTATGGGATAATGGGATTCTTAGAATAAACCCTAAAGCCACACATATTTATTTAATTAAACTGCATAGTGCTAAACGTGAGAATTAGTCTCAAATCGTTGTAGCAGTATTTTTATAAAGACGACTCGCGACGACGACGCAATCGGAGTGTTACTGCACAGGAGATCACAGGTTACACCACTTCCCTTTATAGCAAAATGGGAGGCAAAAGTAATCTGTATAGGATCTGATCCTATAAGAAAGAAAGTACCATGCACTAAAATTTCAAATTACGGGACCTATTGAGCCTGAATCTAAGCTAGTTTTATATTATACTATCTAAGCTAGTTTTATATTATGCTGTTGCCCGTCGTTATTTATTTGGCCACAGCTCAGCTCCTATTAACCCTAGCGTGATGTTATATAGCCTATAACCTTCCTCGATAAATGGGCTATGCAACACTAAAAGAATTTTCCAAATCGGTCCAGCCGTTCACGCGTGATACTGTGACCAAGGGAAATGGGGATTAATTTCTATATACATATAGATAATTAAAAGAATCGCTGGCCAAAACTGGAGTTCTCTAGCTAAAGACCGAGTAAAATGGGCTTCTTTGGAGGAGGCCTTTACCCAACCTGGGGTTCTTACTGTACAAGGTAAATTTAAAAATTACTTAAAGAAAATGGTGAATGGAAACCCAATTAGTAAGAAATATCTTATTTATATAGATAATTATGTATATACTTAATATGTAAAGATGAACTCAAAGCTTATTAAGTAACAGAACTAGAGCCTATAAGTAGATTGTTATCAAGAGTATTCAAGAAATGTTGATTTCTTTTAACTTAAGCTTGTTATCTAAGCAGCATCGTTTAGAGCAATGTCGGTTACTGCTTGTTACAGTAATGCAACTTGTTTAGGCGTACATCTTAAATGTGAAAGTAGAACTTATAAGTTTGAACTATTAAAGAGGTTGGTGTTTGTTCATTAATCATACTTGGTTCATCATTTGTGGTTGGTTAGAATCTTCGGTTGGATTTAGTAATAATAATAATATTCTGCTACATTCACACAGCGCCATCTAGTCCCAAAGTAAGCAATTGTATTTGCTTGTGTTATGGGTACTAAACAACTGATATACTACTTAAATACATTTTTTTTTTGTAAATACATACATATTATAGATAAATTACACCCAGACACAGAACAAACCTTTATGCTCATCACACAAAGACTTGTCCTGGGTGGGGATCGAACCCACGACCTCCGACTTAGCAGTCAGGGTCACTAACCACTAGACCAACAGGCCAGTCAGTAATGTTTGCAATGTAGTCAGATGTCTGAAAATTGTAGTCATTTTTGTCAAGAGGTGTTGTAATTTTTACTATACATAAACGTTAGAAATGAAAGCCTTGTGTTGCAGGGGATATTACATAATATATAAAAAACGGACACAAAGTATTCGATCAAGAACATGTATTTGTAGGTCACAGAAATATAAGTCCAGCTTCAGGGGGCTTACCTACTCTGAATTTCGACATTCGACTTAGTCGGTAAGGAAATTTAGATATGGTCACTGTCACTTTTGTCACTTTCAAACATTCGACAGCGACATCAAAACTGACTAAGTTGAATGACGAAATTCAGAGTAAGCCCCCTGTGTGTCTTTCTACTTAGAGTATTCAGTTAGTGTAAGGAGCACTAAACCTAAACTGACATTCTTATAAATATTAATAGAACCAACGTGGTGATGAACATCACAATTTTTCAGTCAAGTGCTTTAAGCTCAGTCAAGCCAGGTGAAGTTTCAATATTCTCGTAATTAGATTTGGAACATCCCCTATTCTAGGTATTTAAGAAAAAAAAAACCTCAACAATCAATGTGACATAGGTAGGCACCAAGGAACTAATTACCTACATATTATAAAAGATGGAAGGGTAAAGAGAAGTACTAATAATATCTAATTTACAATCAATATAACGTGTATCAATAACCCTGCGTTTGTTTTTATATATACAGATATACTAGTTATTAAACTACACTACCTTTATAAAATATACATAATATGTGTCCTATATCTACTGTAAGAATGTATCGCTTACTAAAACTAGCAAACTGTTAAAATAAGTTACTTATTAGTTGTCTCTATCCTTCAAATATGTAAGTACATTATGACCTAGGTATAAATTGCTAAACTTAAACATTCCTAAATAAACTTCTAATTTGTTTTAGTTTCCCTACTATTATCTACATTTTTTGCGTGTTACAAAACGCTTAAACGAAGACAATCCTTACAATTAGCTCATTAAAATGTATTTACTGTAATAAGGAACTCATATTTACACAAACACTACAATTATACGCTTTATGAACGAACTGAAACGGTAGATAAGTGTTGAAACTACCACATATTATATTATTATATTATCTATACTTAGCAAATATTTGAACACCTCCTTGAACAATTATTATGTCTTTGTTTCTTTTGCAACTAGTTATTTAAAAACATATTTAATATAATATTATGTATTAGAAATTTGCTTAAACTTTTGTGCAGTCATCATCATCATCATTTGGGCTGGCTGGGCACGAGCCTCCTCTAAAGAATGTGAAGGGAATTTAGTCTACTATACCACGCGTGGCCAGACGGGTAGGTATAAGGTTTGTTTCGAATTTTCCTTTTTTATCTGCATAAGGTACCTTAGTCGCCTTTTACGACACCCGCGGGTTCAGATGGGGTAGTGACATTATCTATTCTTAATCCGTCGCTACACGGATTGTACAGTAAGCATACATAAAAGAACATACAAATTCATCATCATTATAACCCTAAAAAGGTCGCTGGGTCGGACTGGATGCGGAAGGCGGAGGACCAAGTGTTATTTCGCGTGTTATGAGAGTCCTATGTCCTGCAGTGGACTGCCATAGGCTGAAATGATGATGATTACAACCCATAAATTATTATCCCACTGCCGGGCACGGTTAGCTTACTATACCGTGCTGGCTAGACGGGTTGAGCATAGAGTTATGTTTCGAATTTTCCTTTTCTTGCAGTGCTCTTATTGCATAGGGCAAATAATTATGAATAAATAATTAAAGTTACTATCAAACGGCTGGTCAAGTATGCCTGTTCCTTTTGGATCTATTTTAAATTAAACTTTAAGGGAAGAAAGTACTAACCATGGACATAAATTGACAAGCTCCATTGACATATGAGGCCGAGTTTTTGTGTATCAATGACAAGCTCTGTCACATCATTGGAATTACCAATGATGTCTAAGTAGAAATGCTGACAGATATTACTTACAGCATCTTACTACAGACGATGGGTACTTGAAAACTATACCACTCATAATAAGTATGTAAATTCGATTGAACTTTGTAGAATGCTTGTTTCCCTGTAACTTACCTTACTCATCTGCATTAAGCAGCTAAGCGGTGGGTTCATTTTCCTATAAAAATGTGTAATGATAAACAAATAGTAGCAGTCGGAGCCAATTCTAAGAATAATTTTAAAAACGAAAAAGTATGCTGTTAAGTTTGAGATAATCCCTAAGAATCTGATCGACACACTATTCATCCTCTTTAAAATTAAAGTTGAATATATTTTGCATACATAAAATAGTCGTATTATAATTTTGAGTCGAATAAAAAACTAATTTATTTTATTTTATTTTATTTATTTGGGAAAACAAACAGTAGTATATTATGAGTACAAATAAACTTAGCAATAAACTTAACAAATATACTACCCACTACATTCTCCACAGATTAACATGAATGTTGTAACTGTAAGCAGACAATATTGCTGTCGTCACTATTACAATTAAATATACATAAATTAGTATAAACAAAAGAAAATTATGTGAAGTACTTAAGTAACTACGAGCATTGAAAAGGTTATCTTAGTAACAATCTGTACCAGGTCCTCTCTGTCACTACTACTAGTTCTAAGAAAACATTATCAATTAATAGTATATGTTTGGTATGCTTCATTATTATATTGTCTAAGGTGCCTTTTTATTAATACTGAGAATAGATACAAAATGAGATAAAGAAAAATAAGTAAATAGAGATAGAAAGAAAGATAGTAGGTTAGGTAACTTTAATCTTTGCCACCTGGGCCTACTAGTGATCCATCAACCTTTTAATAATATATTTTTTATATTTAATTTTGTTTAAATGTAGGATATCTATGTCATGAAAGTTTTTGTTATAGGTGTCTACTAAACGATGTAGTGGTGAACGTATGCCAGAATTAGTTCTACATGTACCTGTAGCAAATAGACGTCTCGTACGCACCTCGCGTCCATGCATAGTTCGAGGGACAATGTAGCATAATCTATTTACTAAATCAGGGCAGTCAAATTTATTGCGGCATACACTAAATAAGGTCATGGTGTCTAGAAGTGTTCTTCTGGACTCCAAAGTCAACATATTATGTTTTTTAAGCAGTAGTTGAGACGATATTTTTTTACGAAAGCATCTGTATTGCATTGCTCGAAGATACTTACGCTGAACTACTTCAATTGCATCCTTATATTTGGCGTAATGAGGATTCCAAATGGGTACAGCGTATTCCAATTGCGGCCTGACTATAGACTTATATAGATGTAGAAAGGTAGAAGGACGGCGAAAGTCATGGGTTGCTCTCATAACAAAACCAAACATCTGATATGCTTTATTAACTATGTTTTCCACATGAATATCAAGGTTAAGTTTGGAGTCAAAATATACACCAAGATCACGAAGACCGGTAACTTTGTTAATAGGGGTAGTATCTAATTTGTAAACGAATTGAACTGTATTAATTTTTTTGGTAAATGTAATGCTGTGACATTTGGGCAAGCTGAGGTGTAGTTTATTAAGAGAGCAATAGTTTGAGAGTCTATCAAGGTCTTCTTGGAATTCATTGCAGTCAGATGTATTGCCTATTATTTTAAAAACTTTTAAATCATCTGCGTATAAAAGAAATTTTGTGTATTTGAAACATTTATTAATATCATTTATAAATAAAATAAACAATAAAGGTCCTAATATTGAGCCTTGTGGGACTCCAGAAGTGGCCATAATATCATTTGATTCACAACCATTGACTACTACTTTTTGTGTTCTATTTGTTACATAGGAGGTAAACCACCGAAGAAGATCACCCCTGATACCGTTGTAGGCTATTTTGTTAAGTAACAGTGTATGGTCCACCTTATCAAATGCCTTCTGAAAATCAGTGTATACCGCATCAATCTGTTGCCTATTATCTATTCCTTCAAAGAGCTGAGAAGAGAATAATAGAAGATTGGTTATACATGACCTATCCTGGACAAAACCATGCTGTTCATTTATTATGATTCGACGTATGATTGGATATAGCTCCTTATGAACGAGCTTTTCAAATAATTTTGAGATTGCTGATAAGATAGATATCGGACGATAGTTTATAACTTCATTTTTGGACCCACTTTTATACACTGGCACAATATTGGCGCGTTTCCATATATTAGGAAAGACTCCATTCGACATGCACTTATTGAAGATTATATACAAAGGATAGCGTATAGTATCACATGTATTTTTCAGAAACATAGCTGGTATACCATCTGGGCCTGGTCCTTTATTGGGATCAAGCGCTTTAAGTTCTTTCCATATACTGTCTATAGAAAAATCTAATTTGGTTATATTAATATCATATTCAATGCAAGTATCTGGTGGTTCCCATGAGCAACTTTCATAAGTGGAGGGCGCATACACGGATTGAAAGAAATTAGAGAAAAGATTACATGTCGAAATGGGGTCATTGGAGGATATTTCTTTATAGTGAACTGTGTCAGGTATTTTGTTTGTTGATTTCCGATTCGCAATATATGACCAAAAAGATTTGATGTTTGATGGAATGGTGTCTTCTATTGACTTCATATAATTCTTATAGCATTCGTCTGCTACTCTCTTAAATTTAGATCTGTACATAGAAAATTTTTCATAATCGCATATATTGCCATACTTTTTCCATTTTATCCATGAGGCTGTTTTGTGTTTGTAAATATGTATTAAAGTTTTAGAGAACCAAATAGGGTAATTAGTATTTTTATTTTTCCGTTTAGGACAATACAACCTAATTATTTCGTATATCCTCTCATAAAATGTAGAAACTGCCTCCTCAGGTGGTAGGTTATCAAGTATATAATTCCAATCAGAGTTACCTATATCTATGTTTATCTTTTCGTAGTTAGCCGTTCGGAAATTAAATAAACGTTGTGTTCCCTGTCTACAGTTTCGTATAGATGTGTTACTATTTAGCGGTAGTTGAACATAAAAGGCGGGATGGTGTTTATTTATAGGCAGAAGAGGAGTATCAATAGCGTGCACTATAGAGGGTATATTGCAAAAAAATAAATCCAATATACGCTGATTACAATTGGTCAAAGAATTATATTGTTTTAAGTCTAGCTGCGAACAAAAATGTTGTAATTGCCGGGATGCATTGTTGTGGGATGTATTTACGGCGCATTGCATGTAATGTGATGAGTTGCGTACCCAGTTAAGATGTGGCATGTTAAAATCACCAGCTAGTATGATATTGTCTGTGCAAGAGTTGTCAAATAAATTCAAAACAGAATTAAGGAAGTGTATGATTATTTCTTGTGTAGTATTGGGCGGAATATATGTAGCACAAACTAAATGATATTTGTTATTGTGGGAGGGAATTTTAACTATTATATGTTCAGGTAAAATTAGGGGGGGTGATAAGGAAATATAAGTAGCCTTTAATTTACGTGAGATCGCTATAAGCACACCGCCACCATCTTTTTTATGCGTGGCGATACGATCGCGATCGCATCTAAATACTGAATATCGTTCATCAATAAATTCATTATCAGAAATAGTGGGTGTGAGCCATGTTTCAGTAAAAATAATTATGTCATAGTCGTTAGCCCATATATTATGAAACAATGCATTCAGTTTTGTCCGGATTCCCTGACAGTTCTGGTAATATATAGATAAATTATTATTATCACTAGCCATTATTAAATGTTTTAAATATAATGGAATTAGTCATAATAAATAGTAGGTATGACATATGATGAGTATTAAGAAGTGTATTATTATACATCATGTATTGGAGGTTGAGAAAATTACTATTGTATATCCATATATTATATTTTATTTTATTATTATTTACATTAAAAGGTTCTGTGGTAGCAAATAAAGCATTTATTAAGATATAGAAATACAGCAAAAGTTTATGGATCGGCACTAGTAGCCCTAGATTGTAGTAAACAATAAAATGAATTCTAAAGATAAGATAAGACAAGCTTTCAGTAATTAATACAATTTGGCACAATAGACAAAACAAAACACAAAAACGGGTGTTAACTTTATATAGTATTACAATAACATTCAACACTTTCGTCCTATAATTATAATCAGATTGTTTATTATTAAGATTCTCGTATCTCCGTAGAATTTGCACATTTTTTATTTGAAGTAATTTTACTTGAAATATCGGTCTCATTACGTATAACAAATGTAGGTGTATCATCTGTTTCTTTGACAAGGACTGTGGCATTCCGAATCCATACATACTTGTATTTACACGCTTTAGCAGCATCACGACACTTACGAAACAACTCCTTATTGCGGAGTGTAAGGTGTTCATTAAAATAAATACGGCATGGGGTCCCAGCCAGGCCAATCTGATCGGAGGTTAATCCCTTGGTGAGCCGATATCCACTGAGCACGTTATCACGGAGAAGCCGGGTTGTAAATTTCACAATAATATTTTTTGGATGTGTATTTTTTGAATGTGCATGGGGGACACGGTGTATAGCAACTATATCACGCTGCGTCAGTGTCACCTTCACATGCGCTGCCATAGACTCCATAATAGTGATAAGGTTTTCTCCACCGTATTTACACCGTATTTATATTTACCGTATAACACGCTGGTAGCCGACTCTTGTTAGGTCAGATTGTAATTAATGACTTGACTCTTCATAAGTAGGTACATATTTTGGCCTAATCAACCAGGTGTGCTTTTACTATCTGTGAAATCTTTAGAAAAAAACTTACTGAATATAATATCCACGCTAGACGCTTATTATCATATTTTTGTAATGATTTTTTTTAAAGATTAGTCGCTTCCTGATTTGCTTCTTTAATTTGTGCATTATTTTTCTTTTATCTTGTTTCCGTAACACAACCTGTTGTTAATATTTTGTACACTATCTAAGTTTATCTAAATATGTGGTTTGACATTTTAATATGGAGGATAGAGTTACATATGGTTTATGTAATTGCAATGTCGGTATCAAAATTATCAAATACTTGTCATCTTTAATTATTTTTATGGAAACATAATGAGGTATGTAATTTGATATGGAAGTAAATTAGAAAGATGACTTTCAGTCATTGACTTAAGTGAACGAATTATGTGCACTCTAATTTCCTTTGGAGCAAATATGATAGTGGTTTACAGCAGATAATTGTGGGTATTGAGTGTCTAATTATTGGAGCAGTTTAGTGCTACCTCGTGCCTAAACATTGGTTATTGTAATAAATTATTGGTTCGGCCAAGTCTGTTACATCTGTCACAATTATCCGGCGGTGCGCGGCGCAGGTGCAGAGCGCGGCACAACGAACGGTGTGGCGCGGCGCGGGCACACTCCTTCACATCACATTTACATAAAATGAAATCGCCCCGTGGACGATACGCCACGGAATTCTGAATATCCATAAACGTAGCTGCCAGCATACCGAGGGCCATACTTAAAAACAAAATTAAAGGGGATAGCCGTACGATAATATGAATTAAAAATAATAAAACAAAAAAATAGGAGTCACGGATCGCCTCGAGTGAGTTTTTTTTTCGAGTTTTTTAAGCGATGCCCGCGAACAGAGTTCGGTCGGTATCTCCTGACAATATCTTTGACGAGTTTTTTATGCGGCATTATTTTTAAATGAACAGATTATAAATGGTTGTTTGGCGATTTAACGCCCAATCTAATTAGGCAAATGATATGTGTTTTCTGGTAAAGATCAACGCGTGATAGTGCTTCGCTATTTGCTGATTGATTTATAAAGTTGTTGTGATTGATCTGTGCTGATGTGTCTCACTTACCTACAGCTAAGGATCAGATATTTGTAAATTCAATTTAACTAAAACAAGCAATCTCAATTGTCAATTTTTTTGACGTCTTTCAGCCAATTGAGTTTAGTCAATACTTTTTACGTATTGATTGTCAATTTTTTATCTTTAAAGTAGGTACTAATTTTGCCTTTCATCTATAGGTGGTAAATAGAAGTCAATGTTTTTACACACATACTTAAATTAACTTATATACGATATACCTAACATATAACAGGTATTTAGTAGTGATTATAATACACGCTTGAGACAGATATGCCTGAGGTAAATTAAATTTTTATTCAATATATGGCGGTTATCGGTATTTAATTTTCAGCCTGAGGGGTATTTGCTTGTCAGAATAACAATATCATATTTGTAATGTGATAGTTAAGAATTGCGGTTTATAATGAATTTTCTTGTATATTAGACGGTAATAGTACCTACATGTTGGCACGCAAGAGGCTTTTCTGTCTTCTGAGTTTATTAGCAAAAATCTCAGTTTAAACCTGGAATCTGGATTTTTTTCTCAGGCACGGCAATAGGTTCGCTCCCTATTACATGGGACCAAATACAGCTGGCGCAATGGGTGTTAAATACCACCACTTTGAGGAAAAGGGCGAGATGCATGTTTTTCACAAAATGTAGAGCGCTTAGTAAAGAAAGAAACATTTATTTGATGCAAGATAAGTAAGTATATAATGAAATAACACAGAGATAATAATAATAACAAGTACATAATTAGGGTAGTTACCTTGCAGATGCACCAAATGTAAACAGAACCTGGCGCTGGTTTTCTAATTAAGTAAATAGTATTAATAGTAATACCTAGTATTCTTTATTGTGGAGCATAAGTAATACAGATGTTGCAGTTAATAATTATTATAAGATCAGCTATGTCCCACCCTTTTGGTATACAATTTAAAAAAAAAAAAAATATACTGCATATTATATTACTTGCATTAGAATAAAGAATTAAATTAATATGTTGTGTCAAATATCACAGAATGTCACAGTAATTATAAATAGGCTCTAAAATAATAAAATGTAAAACTAGTTTACTGAACACATCATGACTGAGGTAGACTATAGTAGTGGAGCAGAGATTTATCTGTCAAGTACTCATTTGAAAGAAAAGAAGATAGTCAATCTTTAACCATTCTAATATCTCTTGGAAAATTGTTAAATATGTGCGAAGCTGTACAAAATACAGTAAGAGTAAGTGTTTTTGAAATGTAATATTTTGAAGCGGTAAGTTCCATTTCCAAACAAGACAAATATTTGTGCAGTTCACAAATAGTTGTTCTGACTTTGATTGTACTTTGTGTGTCACAGGACTTGTTTGTAATAATGAGGGCATTTTTCTTTTGGAAAGTCAGTTGCCAGGAAGTTATTTTTATATTGTTTGAAAATCTATCTGTTTGGAGTAGGTATGGGGGGCTACACCTTCCTAATATATAAAACAGGTGGTCCTGTTTGTGTGACCGTGACACACTGACTGATAACGTACAGCCTAAATCTAGGACCTGAATATTAGGACCTGAAATTGGGAGACTAAATTGGTTAGATACCAAAAACTAAGGAAGGATTTTTCGAAATTTTATATTAGAGGTGAAACGGGGCACCTAAGTTTGTATGAATAAATTGTATTTGATTGCCTTTTTACTTCGAAACTTCAAACAGGTGAAAAACATGTAGAATTCATGTCTTGGAAGCGCAGGAGTATTTTGTTATAAATTAAATCGATAATTAGATAAAAGATACAACTTACCTACTCGATGAAGCATTTAAGAGCTTAGAGATATAATTGATGATCAAATCTTAACGTAATTCTATCCCACTGCTTAAACCCATTTACCTGTTTTATTTTTATAGAATGTGTAGAAATTTTTAAAGTTATCAAAATGTTGATCATACAATATACCTAGTACAATAACATTCACAGTTAAGAAATAAATTCCAAAGCAGTTTATGACCATCAAAGAATGCTTTCATAAATGGAATCAATCTGTCAGCCTGTGAATGGTACGTAATGTGGGAAAGGTGGCAAATAAAATAGATCATGTTGGCAGATTTTCTCATTGCTTGCACGTAGAATAGAATAAAAATACAAAGAAATTAAAATATATGAGAGTCGCGGGCGCAGAATGAGTGGAGAGATCGTAAAAACTGTGAAACGTTCAGAGGACAGTGGAAGTTTCGTCTTCAGCCAACATCATAATTTAACATCAGCAAAAACTCTCGTCTTAATAAATAAATCAACGTATTTTTTCATCGTCCATAACTTAAGGAGCCGAGGCGGGAAATCGGATGGAAGTCGAGGGCGAAACTTTTAAAAAAGGAAACTGCTCTTGCGGCTGGTGAGTGCGCTGCGATTGGCGGGCTCGGCGGGGGCGGGAAGCCGCCTGCGCGCCATTGGTCCGCCGCCGACGCACCGTGTAGGCGCGTTCATCTCGAGACACGAACAAATAGATTTTTTTAAACAAAAGCAATTTTCCTATTCTTCTTGTTGTGGCTCTGTTTCTATAGTTTGTTTTTGCTCGGCGACGTTTTGTATTGTTTACAGTGCTGCAGTGGTCGAGTGCGCGACAATCCGCTGCCGGTTAATTCTCAATGATATTAACAAGTCGACTCCTCCGTGTATTGTTCTGCGGGGGCCTCATGCAAATTTTGTAAAAACGGCCGATTGTTATGAAAAACAAACACGCAGCGGTGTTGCAACTACTACCTACCTATAGGAACGCTTCCATTATGAATGTTAATTACAACAGATACCTCCGTATTGTTGACTACAATGGGCTTCAACACTCACAATGTTCGCTTGAACATTTCTTGCTGTTAAAGATAACATTAGTATTAACTAGGTCCTCATTATAAACGTTATCTATATTGCTACTTGTTAATAAAAGCTAAATGCTAATTGTCTGCAAACGTTGTACAATTTTATGACACGAATCAAGACTTAGAAGACAATGTTTAGTGAGAATGGGAATTCGTTTTTGTCTATATCTAATTTATTTTATTGTTAATTGTAACTAATGTGTAATTCTCAAGAGACACAGGACAGATTTTATTATTCACTTTGTCCCCTTAAGCACCTGTGCTTGCTAACTACTTAGGTACTTACCTATTTTCAGGTTATTACTCAAATCTATTGTCTCATTTCAATGTGCATAATATTATTTGGTGTGAAATGACAAAGCAAAACAGACCTTTAATAATGATCTTGGCACTTGAAATCTTATTCGAATTAAGTATTTATTAAATTGTAATTTTTATTTATTTTATTAAAATTTTATGCTCAATAAAATAATATTGGATAGTTTAAAATAAAAGCCTCTATTTACTTTTCGTTCAAACTTTATAATGGATAAAGTATAGATAGGAGTTTAATTTGCCTAAATTATCTTTCTGATCTTATAAAGTATAGGTTGAGTTTGTCAAAGTTGATCAATTAGCTTGTCCGTTAAAGAACAACTAACATTCAAATATCCATGCATCTTTACAAACTTTTGCATTAATAATAGATAGGCACTTTGGAGAATGAAGGCAATATTCAAGGTAAGGAAGGCAAACAAAGACAAGACATACTAAAATCACAATACTTATACTATCTTAAAGTATCCATAGCTATAGAAAGTTTTCACATTAAAATTGCCTTGTATTGTACTTAGGTAGATAAAACAAAAGTCGTGTTTCATATTTATACAGAAACAGTATAAGTCTGTAAAATATTCATTAGGTGAAATGCAAGTCGTGCAGCACAACAGCTGAATAACAAATGCTTAGATTGATATCGTCATATTTTAATCTATATCAGTTCAGACGTGGTTGGAATTCCTTGGAATATAGGATATGAGTTATCAAATCTTTCCTCACGAAAAAGATTGGCTGTGGAAAGGACAAATTTGAAAAAAGTTTCACTGTCACGTCACTCTTTCTCTCTCTTGATTTAAGAGCTGCGCTTTTATCGGTGGAATAAATGCCAATCCTCTTTTGTTTCTGCTAATTCTTTCCTGGTACGACACTACCGGTACCTTCTCTTTGGTCCATTTAATAAAAGACCTTCTCGGTCTACCTCTATCACTGGCATGTCAGATAGATATCATCATCATCAGTTCAACCCATAAACCTCCCACTGTTGGATACGGGTCTCCTCCAAAGAATGTGAAAAGTTCATAAATACACCAACGATATTAGACAGATGTTACTTAAATATAATTTTCAGTCGTATCCTTAGGTAGGTACGCTATAATATAAAGCTTCCACTTGGACACTGTAGGTATATGCTGGACAATTGGGGCTTAATGGCAGCACTCCAGGAGAAGTGCATTGGAGATCTTCTCGGGCCAGTAGAATTCAGTGAAAACAGACCCGGGGCTAGCGAGAAATGACCTTCTTTCACACTCATTTAGCAGTACGGATTTAACGTTGGACCGGAATATCTACATTTTCTTCAAACCTCGACATTTATGTCGAGGTATGAAGAAAATGTACAAAGAAAATGTGGACTGCAATAGGCTGAAATGATGATGAAGAAAATGCCTACATCTTCGAGAAAAGGGTTGCTATGTTATGTTAAGTTTCTAAAATTAATTAACAAATACTACCTACCAATACCATGCTGTTATATTTGGCTTAGGTAACTCATGTCGCTTATTATGATATTCGTTCTATTTCCCAACCAAAAATTCAAGATGTTTATATTTACTGTAAGAAATCATATTACCTAACAATACCATATCGATTACTCTTTCTACAAAAACTATAATGGCACATTAATGTGAAATATTACAGCCATAAAACTATAACAGCTCACATTACTATTATGACATTATATATGTCATAGACTCGCGCGCAAGAGTCGCTCAGCCGAGTGCGCCCGAATTCGTTCGAGATGTTCCGAGATTGCGGCCATTTTTCCTCCAAATTGCGCCCTTTGTTATGCAAAGCGCGCAAGCGCCGTGTGCGGGCGCACAATCGCTCGTTTGTGCCCTGCGCCCGTGTGACACGGCCTTATCGCACATCGCCACCGCCCAACACCGCAGTTTTTACAATCACCGGTGACTGATTAGAATATATCATCAGTTTGTCTAGCCCTGCTTTTTTAATTACACATTTAAATTCTTCCTGGGAGGTCGGCTGACATGTGCTCTGCAATGATCATGTACCTACTTTGTGTTACTACTAGATTGAGGTTATTAAAATAAGATTAAAATTTTAATGTTATTATAATATTCAATTTGTATTTATTAGTTCAGTCATGAAATAAGTGCTATTACACACAGTTTACATTTATTTAAACAAGATAAAGTTGTTGCCTAATCAAAGTGATTTGATCGAAGTGATCATAGTGATTAAAAGTGATAAGTTATTGATTTTTGTGACCTGTTATGTCTTTAAATTTAATTATTGATAATTATGATCTCGTAAGCATACATATTAACAAGTTCATATTACTATTTAATACACATTTTTTCTGTATACATATGTAGATATCTTTATAGGTAATTTCAGACCATTATAGTAATGAAGGCACTGTTAATGTTAAGCTCAGTATGTAATTTTTCACATTATTAAAAAAAGTACTTGTAAAAGATTACATTAACGTTCCATCATTCATTTCATGCAGCCGAGTAATCTACAAAATGAGCCCTCATTGATTTTCCTATATTACTAATTGCGATAGCGAAACAACAACCGCACTACAGATGCACCCACGAAAACAAACTTCCAAAAAAACCACTTTATTGCTAAAAACTTAAAGTTCAAAATAGTTTTATATTAATTTTAAAGGTAGCACTGGATATACTTTAAACGATTCAGCTTGTGTTATCTGTGATCGTGCCAATGCATCATATTTGCCGCGTGTTTCGTCACAAAGATCGCCATCATGCCGATAATGAAGCGAACACATTAAAAATATTAGTTGCAAACTCAGCGGGACCTATATTTGTCATTGTACGCATTAATTATAACTTTCAAATAGATATAGTGTCAATTAATTTCTCCATAGAAAGCAATACATCAATTTCTATCAAAATAAAATATGTTTCTCATTATTTTATCTTTATAAATAATGGTAATGCAAAACTTGCATTTTTATGGTAATTAATGAAATGTAAATTAGTTTTTATATATAATTACTATAGCGAAATATTAAGATTAAATGTTAATTATCCAAATTCAAATTCAAATTCATTTTAGACCTTTTTATATTAATTAATATGAAAAGAAATTAATTAACCAACAGCAAAAAATTATATATAAATTTATGCTTAACTTTAATAATTAAATATAATTAAATTAGAATAGGTACTATTTATGACTTGTAGGTACATATGCGTGCCTATAAGGCAACCTCATCATCTCAGCCTATTACAGTCTGAGTATTGAGTCTGTCCTATTGACTGACTAATTGATTGTTGATGATAAATTAAATTTCTTATAAACAATTGCATTAGTAACAACTAAAGAGACCTAATATCAAAGAAATATATTTAGCCGGGTAATAATTTACTGAATAAATGGCAAAAATATACCTAAATTTAAGGCTGTTACAACCAATTAATACGAAGTACTAAATCAAATCCCAAAAGATAAAATACTGTCACTAGGTCCTAATAAATCAAGGGAAACTTTAAACAATTAATGAAAGATATTCCTAAACTTTGCAAGGAACTGAATTAAAACTGGTATTTCCAATCAGCGCAACCCTCATGTCTGAAAGAAGACCAGAGAAAGATCACGTGAGATTACTCGCCGACGTACAGAACGTAGCATGTTTTACTCCAAGCTCGCCTTTACATGTATAAAATGCATACCTTGAGCATAAATTTAAATTTGCCGTGTTATCGAAATAGTTGCAAAATTTATGAGCACCGAGAAATGTAAGGAATGAGTTATGCGATCGCCTGAAATGTTTAGTTGAAGTACACGCATGTTCGCTGTCTAATTGCATTCCGTGATTGTACTTAGTACCACTTCGCTTTATTCAAATAGGTAGATATTATATGTAGAGCTTTTGAATATTTTAAGTAAAAACCCAGCAGTATTTAATTTTGATGCTTAATTTAGAATAAAATAAAATACGGTATACTTATATATCTCAAAAATCAACTAAGAGAGTAAGAACTTTGAGTAAAACTTACAAACTTTTCAGTTTATTTAGCTATTCGTTATTACGCTAGTACTTCTTTACCTTCTTATTAACTTTGTTACTTTGGTTTAGATACGTAGTACGTAAGTATATAAATAATTTCGAAAGAAAATTTGACGGAGTTTCCTGTATAGAAGTAGCCGCGACCTTTTCTTTTTTTTTCTTTTTTTTTTTACTTGGGGAAATGCCTGACGCATATCCCTCGGTCTTGGGGAAAGAACCGAGGGGTTATGTGGGGCTCGCACCCACTAAAACCCCAAGGTGTTCCTCTCATCGCGCTCTGCTGTGGTCACGGGAGCGCAGGAACATTCGTCCGCGACAAGTAGCCGCGACCTAACCTAACCTAACCTGACACTAATCGTTTGCCAATTGTCTATGTTGACTGATTGCAAGTATTTAATATAATTTAATCAACCATCTTTACATTTCCATAATTGGATCAATAAGAATATGATATCAACACTGTTGCGGTTGCTAACCGCACGGTGATCGCGTTGATCGCGTTGATCACGCAACAACGTTTGTTGTTGTGGTGGCGCAACTGTCGCGCCATCTATTGTTGATTACTGTTGATCGATCATTTCCTCCTCGAATTAGAATGACACGTCTTCTGTTTTAAAATGATTATAGCTTCTGCCCGTCGTGTTACGTTGTTTAGCTCCTATACTATTTTTATGTGAAACTTCATGTTAAGGAATATAAGTATAATGATGTTTTGGTAAATTGTAATCTTGAATCTATTGACATTAGGTTGATATTGCTAAAAGTTCTTAATTATATTACCTAAAACCCCTAATCCTCCCCCAATGCAATATTTAACCTTTAGGCCCTGTTTCGCTACTGACTGGTAGATTAGTGTTTGATCAACTATATGAGAAGTAAAAAAGAAAAATCTGTCAACTAAGTTTCGATACACACTTGGTAAATAGAAACAATAATGTTTGTACTCACAATAACAATTCCACATGTTATAAATTATTGTGCTTTCTTCAACTTAAATAATGATTAGTTAATAACAGTGACCCGTGCCCAGCAGTGGGACGTTTATGGGTTGAAATTATGATGATGATGAAATTATGGATTCATTGTTACATAAAATATAAATCACAAGCAACTTGTAACACATATTAATAAGATATTTGTCCTAGGTATCTTATGTTCAAGATACCTATTAATTACATTAAATATTTGTCTACACATTGTGTCAAAATTGTATCTAGTTAAAGTTCGATTAAATAAATTAATTCTTAATATGACAGAATGTAATATACTGTCTTGATAATTTTGCGATGCAATCTTGGAAGGCTCTGTGACTGTCCACACTTGCCTACCCATTGATCTACTCACTTAATACCTATTCCAAAATTACTCCTTTAAATACACACCCGAATTTCAACTCTATTTTCAAACACTTACAGTATAATTTCGGAAATAGAATCAGTTAATAAAGATTGGTCGCCAATATTTTTCACACCTGAAAACTACTATTAAGAGATACAGACCAAACTGCACTGGTCGTCATTGGTGATTAAAATTATTATTGTTTTTAATTAATCATACATAGTTACGTGATGATAGCATCGCAACTTGCCAAGCTTTTTGCAAAAGTAACGTCAGCAAATTTAATTACAAAAATATTTTATAAAATCGAGAAAGAAATGTAATTGTGTCGTATAAATCGATTGATGACAGGTAAATTCTACAAATTGAATTGGCAATTATTTGGTAATTAATTGTGTGGATTCGTTTCAGTTGTTATTAACTAACATGAGATTATTACATTGAATTTAAAGAAGATAAAAACGAAATAATTAAAATAGTGTTTTTTATAGTATTACGGTATTTATAACGGGTGGCGCAAAAGTAAAGACCCTATTTGGTTCAGCTATAACATTTTTTCTAAATTAGAAAACTAGATTTAGATTTTTTTAAATGTATATTTGTGCCATTAAATTTCGTACCATTAGGATTTAAAGATGATGTCTTTTAAATGGTGACCTCCAGAGTTGATACACATTTGAGCCCTATTTATGACATTTTGCATAACTTGCCGTAACACTTCCTGCGATATGTTCGTTATTTCTTGACGAATGTTTTCTTTTAGAGCTGCGAGAGTCTGTGGCTTGTTCACATACACCCGAGATTTCAAAAAACCCCAAAGAAAAAAGTCTGGACTGGTCAGATCGGGTGATCTTGCAGGCCAAGGCAAATCGCCAAAACGAGAGATAACTCGGCCTGGAAAAGCGTCCCTCACTAAGTCCATAGTGTCGCGCGCTGTGTGTGCCGTAGCGCCGTCTTGTTGAAACCAGATGTGCTCCAGCCCCAATTCGTCCAAACTGGGTATCAAAAACTCACGTAACATGGTTCTGTAGCGTTCTCCAGTGACAGTTATCGCATTGCCTCCAGCGTCTTCGAAAAAATAGGGTCCGATCACTCTGTCAACACAGATGCCACACCATACAGTAACTTTTAGTGGGTGTGTGGCAAAGCGTCGAATTGTGCGACCAATCGGTGCCGGACGGTGGGGAAATCGTCGACGAAATTCACGTTGTGTTCTTATCACTGATATTCCACGTTCTTGGGGAGTAAAACGGTCCATGTTTATTTTCAGTGTATTTTACATTTGTTCACTACACAATTTTCAACAACAGAATGACAGAAAATGTATAATAAAAAAAAAAAAAGCATTTTCTTTAGTGCCACTACTTTTGCGCCACCCAGTATAAGATATAAAAAAAAACATAACATTATTCTTTGACCGTACTGTAAATAAACTATCACGACACTCTTCTGTTTGTCCATAATATTTCATCATTTCAACCCATAAACGTCCCACTGCTGGGCTCAGGTCTCCTCCAAAGAATTTAGCGTACTATACCACGCTGGCCAGACGGGTTGATACAGAGTTTATTTCGAATTTTCCTGTCTCGCAGTTCTCTTATTTGTATAAGGTTACATACTTCCTTAGTCGTCTCTTAACCTACGGGTTGAGATGAAGTAGTGACATTATATATTAGTAGTATTATTAATCTGTCACGTCTGACAATTACTTAATCTTCATATAAATCATATTATATTTTTTATTGATGTTGCTGACGGTACAGTGTGAGCGATTGCATCGTCTGCCATGCGCCCCAATGCGACGCCGAAGCGTCGTTCCAACTCAAATGTTGCATTACACTCGCACAATAATGAATTCACACGCAACTCCATGTATACACAACACTATACAAACAACTTGCTATAGAAGTTGTTTTAATTATGATATCAGTCCAATGGTTTAATTTTCATGTGGTTTGTCCGCTTGTGTAATCTATAATGATAATTGTGTTGCAAGTAGGTAGGTATATTGTACATTAGCATACAATATTTATTGTTTATAGATAGTTATTTGTAGTGAAAATTGTAACCTTTATATGTACATCCATATGTTTTCGTTTTCAGAATAGAATAGATTTCGATAAGGCTAGTTGCTTGCGGCTATCCCCGCGTAATAAGTTGCGAAAAAGCTAATAGGTGATGTCCTTCTCCAAATCCTACACTATCTCTGTGTTTCATGACAATCCGTTGATTAAAGTTTTAAAAATTTTCTAACGGAAAAACAATCTTTGGCATTTAAAATATCGAGCCCTTCACGTCATTTTATCGTAAGCAATTTTTATCGATGTTTAAGATTCAGCAACTTTTAAGTTAACTCATTATCATTTCAACCCATAATCATCCACTGCTGGGCGCGGGTCTACTCCAAAGAATGTGGAGGGAATTTAGCCTACGCTGGCGAGACGGGTTGGTATAGGGTTTGTTTCGAATTTTCCTTTTCTCGCAGTGCTCTTGTCTGCATAAGGTTCCCTTAGTCGCCTTTTTACGATACCCACGGGTTGAGATGGGATAGTGACATTATACATTCTTAATCTGTCACTATTTGGATGATTTTAGATTAAGTCAACCAATAGATCTTTTCATACAAAAATATTTTAAATAACCTTCTCCTGTAAAATTCGATTCTCTAACAAGAAGGGCTCGATGGTACGATTTATGTCGTCTATCCCTTGCTTATAAATTATCATATTTAGTCTAACCTATACTATTTTAAATGCAAAAACAAGGATGAAAGGATGGGTGCTTTTTGTTACTTAATTACGCCAGAACGGCTAAAGGCATTTGTATGAAATTTGACATTCTAATAGATTATTGTACGAAATAGATCATAGGCTTTTTACCGACAGACAACATGATGGAGCCGCAAGCAGAATCTATTAAATATAAAACCTCTGATGGACAACTGAATTATATAAAACTTTAGACCTACCCAGAAACAAATCTAGAAGAATCTCCGTTATTTACCACGTGGCTACTTTAAGTTTTCTCACTATACCTTTTGTTTTGTTCCAAAGAATTCTATCAGACAGCCTATCTACCACAACATCTATGAGAGGGTATCTAGAGTTAACCTTTAACTAATTAGTTAAGGAGCTACACTTCTGTATCTCAGTTCAAAGAAACTTAGAAATCTTATACTTTGTATGTTTCGAAATGAAACCGTTAAACTGTTGAAAATTTAATTCTGCGTTGAAAAACAATTCGACCTTTCCTAATCAGAATCTTGATTGAATTGATATCTTTGTCAAATAGTCGAAAGTGACAGCGATCTATTAAAGTTTTCAATTTGATAACGCTATGCAATATCGTAGGTCCTCTAGAACGAAGCCAGTTGAAAATTCAAGAGTGACATTTCCTTTATCAATACATTTTTAAAAGTAGTGCTTAAAAGGGTGTGTAGTAGCTTAAATATTGCATATGAAATAAAAGCCTACCTCCCAATCGCCAGAAATATTAATAAAGAGAACTGTCTATTTATGTGACTGTATTTGCATTACAGTTATTTTATTTTATATTCATTTTAATATTATATCTTATTACTGTCCCCATCGGCAAGTTTCAAGCTCGTTAGCTTAAGTAGGAAGTTAGTTATAATTTATCAAAATTCATATCAAATCGGCCTCGCACTCGGGATGTACTGCTAGGTTTTTATAACCGTCGATCGATAGATATGGGACAATTAACCGATGGCATCGCGAATTCGAAAGCGAAAATGTGCGTTTAACGCAATTTTCGTAGTTATTTGCATCGAAATTGAATTTTTTTTACGGCGGTGCCACGTCCGTTTCTCAAGTGCGTACACGCATGCTCAATGCGCATGTCCAATTAAAATGCACAATACTACTTCATTATGTTAAAATATTTCTATTCAAAGCGTGTTAAGTACAGTTTTCACGTGAGAATATAAAAAAAATAACTTTTATTTTGTTTCGATGTCGCCGCCTTACGTTTGGCAATGAGCTTTCCAACCGCTACATTAAAGAGACATTATAAAAATTGGTTAGCGATAACTATCTCCAAGTTTATTTTATGGTAATATTTTAATACTCGTTGTTTTCAACTGGTAACAACATTTTAAATATTTATTAGTTATGTTTAAATACGCAATATGATGTTATATAAATATATGACTGTACTTTTTACTTATACGTATACACAATATATTTTCACGAGTTCGGAACGTTGTAAATAAGCATGAGTAAAAGTTTTCAATCTTATAACAACGGGTCAACATCATAGGAATAATAAAGACGTTATTTATTTACCCGACTTGCATTGATCGTGGTCGTAGGCTGAAACTTAGCATACTCCTCGAAAACTTCTTACAGGAATATATTATCATAATATATCATGCAGCTCCCGCTGAAAATCAGAGCTGTTCTACTGCCAGTTGCCTGCTACGTCCCTTACCTGCTACGTCGGTATTAATGCTGAGCGGTAGCCAATTTCTGGGCCAATGTGGCAGGCATATATAATATATAACATACATATAGCATCACGCCTTTTTCCCCGAAGGGATAGGCAGAGGTGTTTCACACCCACATTTCGCCAGCTATGTTTGGTCCCATGAAATAGGGGGCGAGCCTATTGTCATCAACCGGGAACATTTGTTTACCAAACTCCGAGAAAATCTTAATACTGGAATTTCATGATAGAAAAACCCAATACCATTTTCACCCGACCCGGGAATCGAACCCGGGACCTCTTGCACAGCAGCCGTATACACTTCCCGCTGCGCCACCGAGGCAGTTATATTATATGGCATATTATATTATGTGGCTAGCATTTAAAAAAAATTGGATAGTTATTTCGGGAATTACTTAGTCCCCGATATAAATATTTTTTCTTTCTTCCTTCTTCTTCTTCTCAAGGCAGGCAAGACTAGGTAAGCAAGCCGTTTTTGCAACTAGTAGAAGCTTACTATTGTCAGTTGCCTACCTCAATTTATAACCTATACAAAACGTTTATATTGATTAAACCGTTTTTCAAACAACCAACAAGGCAATTAAACAACAGCAATGGGATTTTATTCAGATTCATCAAACCAATTCGAAATCATAATTGATCTGCCATGTAAAAAAATATAGAGGGCTGTTAGGATTGGAATAGGCGCCAAAAATACAAAACTAGAACGATGACTGGCCGAAACACTTGGAGCCAAAAGTCAATTAACGATCGGGGCCCGGGCACGTGGAACCGAACCGACTGATAATGCAGAACAAGACAAACTAACAGATAAATAAAAGTTAAATTTATCAATTGAGGATAACTATTATTGGCCACTCATGTTATATTAAGAAACATATAAAACATATTTATATCAACCAGTGTTACAGTCGTTATAACTTAAATAAAGAAATTTACAAACATAGAAGATATGTGCGAAAAACAATCCCTTCGGTCGAAGACGGGTAAATAGTGACTACGTTACTTCTTATACCTAATTAACGTAGTCTCTATTTTTATTTATTTATTTTTATACCTATTTACTTGTATTTATATATCGAGCTATTATTATTATGCTTATAAAAAAAAGAGTACGTTACACGACTGCCACGGAAGATTAAGGTGTTGTAAAAGAAGAATCTATTAAAAAGCTAGATAAATATACCAACTATTTTTTGAGGTCGGTCAGTCAATCTGTCAATCTGCCTGACAGTTAGAATGGGAAAAGCCACCACAGATTGTATAAATTTCTTATTGTTTATAATCTGTGTTTTTATTTTGTTATTCTTATTTGTTTTTTTAATGTTCTAAGATCTGTTGGATTTATATTTTATAATAATATGTATTGTGCGCCGTTTGATTTGATTTATCGCACATAATAAAACATTTTTCTTTCTTTTCTTTCCTACAGTATTAATATTTGGGTAGTAAAGATATTGTATATATACATTATATACAATACCTTATTTTAACACCGATATTTTAAATTTTATACCTTGATATATCAAGGTATAAAATTTAAAATATGGATCGGGATTGTTACTTAAGTCTAAATAACTTAAGTAAGACCGATATTAGTAATATCGTGTATACAACGAGGTAAGGAGTCTACTACCTTCTTCTCTGAATTCATGGGTGCTCATTTTGACCGACAAGGTGTGTTTATATTTCGGTAAATATATTTAGTACCGACCATAATATAAACATTCTAACCTCACATGCATCTATAACTCTTGCGTATACTGCATAGAATTTAGTAGTGTGTATGAGGTCCCAGTTGGTAGACTCGTGTCCGCTCCGATATCGTTCATCCGAATTTCTGCAATTCAGTTTTAGAGCACACGCATACGAGTGACGTCATCCGATGCAATAAATGATAACATATTCCAAATATGACTGTTTCAAAACGAATATACTTATTATTATTTTACTCGTGTTTTTATCCCGAATCGTTTATGTTGTAAGAAATTAGACGTAGGTACTCATTTATGTTGTATCATGTTTATCCATGTAGTGACGTATTATATCCCATTTCAACCCGTGGGTGTCGTACAAGGCGACTAAGGAAGTTCAGAAGATAGAGTCAATAATGTTGTAAACCTCTTCTTACTACCACACATAAATAAAATAAAATAAAAATAAAAAAAGCCTTTTATTCCATTCATTACAATGTTCTAATTTCTAATTACATATTTATTACACCTAGTTATTATCTAAATTTATTAAATTAAATTAATCTATCTATTTAATTTGTATTATTTGGTATAATTTGCTAATTAATTGTTATTTATATTATTTTTGTTCTTACTTTTTAACCACCACACATGCTGCTGTTTAATAAAGTATACTAATCAGTGTACTTCCTAGTTTAAGTGATCGTACTGTAAACCTTGTAGCTATGCTGGTGAGAAATAAACTATTTTATTTTATATTTTATTAAGGAAGTGATCTTAAGCAGAACCCTATACCAACTAGTTGGCTAGCGTGGTATAGCATACTAAATTCCCTCCAAAATGTTTGGAGGAGACCCGTGCCCAGCAGTGGGAGTTTTATAGGTTGTAATGATGATGTCGTGGAGACGTCCTCTCACAACTTTAGACATATTATGTGTTTGCAATTGTATTGTAACGTCTTTTTTGAAAAATAAAAATATATTATTATTATAAAAAAATGACTCATTATCTATACAAAACTAGCTTCCGCCCGCGGCTCCGTTCGCGTGTTATATCGTTCTAGCGTGATTGACTAACAAATATCCACCCATCATAACTTTCGCATATATGTATAGTACACACAAACAAAAAAAAACAATATGAAACGAAAACAAATATGAACATGTCCACTTCACCGCAGCCATAATAATTTCACGAGCTATGGGCGCCGACATAGCGCTCACGAGTGGTACCGCGGTGAATATCGTTATCAGAACAACAATGAGTTTCTGACTCGCTGGCGATCTTCAAAAGTAATTCGCATTTTTCACGGCAGAGAGGCGGTACCGGCCCGTATGGATTGGCTACGACCGAGTATGGGTAACAGTGATCGTTGTGTTCGTGAGACAGACATTTGTTTGATGAAATCACTTTAACGGCACTCGTTTATGTATGCTTACATAATTGTATATATCGTTTTTTAAATTATTAACTTAACTGCCTGTACTTGTAGTTTATAATGGTCAGTTATAAACGGGCGATGAAATGTTAGTGTAGTGTCTCTTAAAAGAATTACCTATGGCATTATAATATTAGTAGCATTCTGAGTTTTGTAAATATTTCATTAAATCAATGTGCTTAATAAGAAACATTCAAAGCGTTTTTAGGAAATCACCTCGAATCAGTCCTCGAATTAATCAATCAGTTAATTAACAGTGGCAAGTTGAAGTTGTGTCTTCAATAAATGATAAGACAACTACGGTTGTATTAATTTATTTGCTGAATAGAGTAACAAAAGGTGTAGAAATAAAAATAAAAAAAGATTTTTTTTTTCTAAAGAATTTGGATGCTCTTAGGTATGAAAAAGCCGTAGCTTAATCTTTGTGTAGAGAAATTGTGTTTTTGTCCACTTATCATCGGTTCACACCGCATTGCTCACAACAATGTAAATCGGATCTACTGACGAAAGGGTCCGGCAAATGATTGATGGAATTATTGTTAAATACATAACTGAAATTGTGACAGGTTTTTGGACTCAACAATGTTGAAGTATTAGAAATTTAGAAAGGGTTTACTACTGAAACTTGTAAGCCAATGATCAGGTTCAAAATACTGAGAAATCGGTTTGCTAACAGAAAATTTAGTTTTAACAATATTGTCATTCAATTTGAGTGAAATGTATAACATTCATAAATATGATCAGTGAAGATCAGAGAAGAAGGGGGCTTACTACGAATACCGACATTCGATTAGTCGATTTTGATGTCACTGTCAAATGTTTGAAAGTGACAGCGACCATAATTAAATTTCCTTACATTTGACAGCGACATCAAAACCGACCAATCGAATGTCGAAATTCAGAGTAAGCCCCAAGAAAACGTCCACTTTTTTGTAAGTACTTTCGAGATTTCGTCTTTGTTAACGATCAATCTTCCATATTTCAAAAATACAGCCATTAAAATTTTTATTTTCGTCTAAATAAATTTCCACACATATTCCACAATAATACAATTTACCTGAAAATGTTTCTCAATTACGTCACTGTTGGCTTTACACCAGTATTTTACCACCTTTATGACATTGAGCGGTTGGTCAAAGCGGGCACTACAAGGCGGCCATACGTTCTTCTAATTAATTGTTATGGCCTAGGACGGCACAACGGCCATCTAGCATGAAACCCTCAAGTAACTACAGTAGGCGTTGTCACGAATATACTGAGAATAAATTCTCTATTTAATCGGTTCAAACTTGACAGCGAAAGTATTTTTTTTATAGATAGAAATGGGGCAAACTGGCATGCGAGTCGCTTGATGGTAAGTGATCTCTGCTACCCATGGACATCCGCAACGCCGGGAGGGGGGAAGAGGGGGTCACAGATGCGTTACCAGCCTTTTAAAAGAAGTATGCTCGTTTCTTGAAGAGTTCTAAGTCGTGTCTATCCAGAATTACCGCCTTATCGTGCTAGTTCCACAGAGCATTTAAATCTCAAAAAACATTCTTACTTAGATCGTCATCTAAGTAAGAATGTTTTTTGAGATTTGCACTTGTACTGACCGCTATCTATCAAAGTGATCAGGAAGGTATCGCAGTCGATAATCACGAGTGGTGTGGTGAATTTTTTTTTTTTTTTTTTTATTGCTTGAAGTGGCAGACGAGCAAGCGGCCCACCTGATGGTAAGTGGTTACCGCCGCTCATGGACGTTGGTAATATTGTGGGCACAGCCAAGCCGCTGCCTACCTTTGGAGAATAGCTCTCTTTATACCTCGTTTGAAGAAGGAATTCTTTTAGTTAGCGTCAGCGTTTCAGTCCATCGACGTCCACTGCTGGACAAAGTTAGTAGTTTACGCCACCGCGAGTGATCCTGTACGGCTTGCAACCATACGGCCACCCACAACCTTGACCTGGTCTTCGTTCCATCTGGTGGGGGACCGTCCCTATTGTCCAAGGTACAAATTATATTATGAGCAATATGTTTCTCTTCATCTTCTACACTTCTACTTACATTGTTTATAAAAACCAAGCGTCATTTTAGAAATGATATTTTTTACATCAGACTAATTGATTCCTGATAAAGTGAAAAATGTACATTTTCACTTGCACCATCACTAATATCTACATTTCTATGCCTTACCTCACCTACAAATCATCCAATACAAAACATGCAACCCTAATAATTATCCACCCATTACTCCATAACATTAAAACTTTATTTTATGTCTTCTACAATAAAACCACTTATACGACCAAAACCGAAGCCTCATTGAAGCGAACGGTAAAGTCCTCTGGTCGTATAATTAAAAGCGGGCCGGTGTATGGCCGGGTTGGTCGATTACTATGCAAATAGAAGAGCTAAATGTTGTCAGAACACGACCACTACTGTACCCTTAGACTTGTTACGTATATGTGTCTACAAGATATAAAGATAAGGTGATCGACGATCGTCATTTTGAGGGTAATCTGTTCGTTGAATAGATTTGGAGGTGAGAATGTTTAGATCTGTACCGTTCAAATTAATGTCGTAAACATGATTATTAATGTGTTTTTCAACACTTGCAAATAAGAACTGACGAGCTTTTGATGTAAATAGATTGGTGCGAAACAAATGTCATGTGTTAAAAGTCACAGCTTTTCTCGATTCGTTGAAATTATAGCCAATAAATACTAAGAAAGATATTAATAATATAATATGACATGTATTTTTTATATATATAATAAAAATGTATTTTTTTGAGAATTAATTGAAATAAAGAGATAATAATAATAATGTTTGGACCATAGACCTAGGATCCGTGCGCTATCGCAGGTTTGGACATTCACACGCAGCGCCATGTAGACCCAAACTAAGCTAATGCTTGTAATATGGATACTAGACAACTGATGTAATACTTAAATGACTTTTTTTTCTTCGTAAATACGATATATATTTATATTATAGATTCATTACACTCAGAAACAGAACAAATAATTGTGCACAAAGATTTGTACTGGGTGGGAATCGAACCCACAACCTCTGTGTCAGTAGTCAGGGTCACTAACCACTGAAGCACGGAGGCTTCTAAATTATAAATACTACTACAACTTACTACTATTTTTAAAATACAGAATACTAACAAAGTAAAGTACTACTTATATATTGTATTTAACTTATGTACTTAGTCAAGTCACTATTTTTCTTTTAATTTCGCACCTACCATGTTCTTCTCTGCATCACCCTAAGGTTAGCAGGTAGACAATGCCTTTGGCATTAAGCCCACCATTGTACCATTAATGTGCATAAAGTTTTAAATAAATAAGTGCATAAAGTTATTTTATTGGAGTATTATATTACAGTTATGTAATTCTTTCTTTTCCCAACGAGATGAGAAATCCACTATTAACTATACAACGACAAAGAAATCTCTATCCAGGCTATTACTGATGACTTCTGCGACTAATTTCTGTCTATTCTTTTCAAAATGATCACAATTAATTGTTATAAACGCTTACAGAAATATCAAGTCAACTATTTAGCGAATTGAGCCAATAATGATCTGTTGTCGATCCACTCAAACGCACGAAGTTCATATATAACCCGTCTGCACTATGAGTTGGTCAACAGATCAAAAATGGATAAAGCAATTAAACATTTGCCTGTAGCGATGTGCGCAAATGGAGCGTTAACATAATTACCTCATAACAAAGGTGATAAACAGAAATTTAATTTTGTTTGTGCCTCGTTATGTATTGACGAGTTGCGGCATAATTATCGAATAATAAGCCCGTCCAAGTTTCGAGGTAACCTATGTTAATTATTGCTTATTATCTTTAGGCTTATGATTCGTGCCGTGATCTAAAGTTGAAAATGACCAATGTTTAAATTGCTAGCTTTATCAAGGTACCTCGGTGGCCCAGCGGGAAGTGTACGACTGCTGTGCAAGAGGTCCCGGGTTCGATTCTCGGGTTGGGTGAAAATGTATTGGGCTTTTCTATCATGAAATTCCAGCATTGAGATTTTCCCGGAGTTTGGTAAACAAATGTTCCCGGTTGATGGCAATAGGCTCGCCTCCTATTTCATGGGATCAAACATAGCTGGCCAAATGTGGGTGTGAAACACCTCTGCCTACCCCTTCGACGAAAAAGGCGTGATGCTATGTTATGTTATGTTTATCAAGGTACTAATTCAGTTTTTGTCACCAGTGAATGTGGCAGTAGGCATTTTATTGTGCTGAGATCCCGACATAGAAATAAACCATTCTGATAAGATACCAATTAACATGTCGTATTAAAATTTTTAAACAGGAAAGTATATAAGGTTTTTAGGGCCCTACATACAGACTAGCAGTTTGCTGGATGTGGCTGACTTGTCGGGCAGCTGATAGTCTATGGGGCCCTTAAACGAACCGTAATTTAAAATTTGCAATGACCTATTCATTTGTATCATTATCCTTGAGGATATGATAGAAGAAATTTGTTGCGAAATTTTCAATGCATATTTTTTTTTTAATAATTTTATTTATCCGCGCAATAAGCTTGATTTTTTTATTTTGTTAAATTTTTTTCTTATGCTTAGAGGATTTATGATAAAGCTTGTAAGTACTTACCTAAATAGTTAATTTTAGTTTATTTTAATTAAAATTTACCTAACCTTAAGCAGATAAGAGCACTACGAGAAAAGGAAAATTCGAAACAAAACCCTATACCAACCCGTCTGGCCAGCGTGGTATAGTAGGCTAAATTCCCTCCAAAATCTTTGGAGGAGACTCATGCCCAGCAGTGGGACATTTATGGGTTGAAATGATGATGATGATGATTTATTTTCTTAAACTTCTGTACTGACCGGACAGTGGTTCAGTAAGTGGCGATTTCGTAACAGAACAATGACGTTTCCCTTTCACCCACGTTTACCTTCAACCTTTGACACGACAAGGTGATGAACTGGTGAATAGTGGCGCACCAGCGGGGGATGTCGTACTGCTGACCTGACACCATTGATTACATATAATTTGCTATTAAAAAAGGTTTGCAAAGACATAGACTGGTTTCTGTTGTTGTAAAGTATAGTCACTATAATATATGTTGTTGTGTATTGATTATTTTTATCCGACTGCTAAAAAGGAGGGTAATGTTTTTTGTGCTTCGTTTGAACTAAAACTTAGGTATGTAGACTTTTTCTTACTTTCATTGATCGATCTCTGTGGAAGTCTCTCAGTGAGCCTTACAAATTTGCAACAATGGATAATTATATCCAGACTGTTGTTGATGATGATAATGATGCCGCAAAATATTCAGAAATATGAAAAAAAAAACATACATATAGACAAGGAGTGGTTTACTTTTCTTGGAAATTGCTGTAATAGCATAAAAGTGACTTACACATCACCTAACAAAAGATTGGTGGCATCCCGTTCATAAGTAACTGGATTTTGAAAATATTCAAATTAATTAAAAAATATCTGTGTAAAAATGAAAAAAATAACTTTTTTGTATTGTATTTGTAATTGATCATAGGTGGGACTAGGATAAAACTTAAACCTCAAATTGCGTAACTTTCTTGTCTTAATTATGAATCCTAGTTGCGTAAGAAGTATTAGTAAAATAAAATATGTTCAGTACGCAAAAACCTCTACTCATGGTTAAGAGTATGACGTCTAAGAGAAAGTCTGTTCTAACATTTAATTATCTAATAGACACAATATCCTTGTAATGACATGTTCATCAGAACGCCCAAAACATTTCACAAGCTATTCTAAATATGGCATAGTTATTGTCTAATGAAAGTAATTAACTGTTGGCGGGAGGAAGATGCCGTGCGGGGTGGAGGGGGTCCGATATTGACAGACAATGCCGAATGGAACAATCACTGGGAAAAGTTAAAGAGGAGACGCTGAGTCAGCAAGTATTGTAGCTCGTAACTAGCTGCGCGTGCGACCATACAGTAAGAAGTTAAGTTTTGAATAGTGTTACAACCATTCTTTTAATAAGTTATGATTTTAGTTCTTAGGTTGATAAATTAAAAATTACAGATGTTCAACTGTTTTAAGTAGGCCTATAGGTCTAGACTAGGGTTTATTCCCGGGAATTCTCGAGCCGAGAATTCCCGGGAAATCGTTGGGCTTTGTTCCCGGGAAATCAAGCTCGAGAAAAGTCGAGAACTCGAGAAATCATGTACCTATATAGAAATTAAATCGCCGTTTGTTGTGTTGCGTGGTGGCGCGGGCCAAAGCGCAGCGGCACCCTTTGATCTCGCTGCAAGCGCTCTGTGGCGTCGTTTTTACACGTTCTTTCGTGTTTCGACTATAGCAGAGTATAGTTTACGTAGTGAGTGTTTCACAGATTACGAGATAAATTGAAATCAAACAGGTAAGTCTTTTCACTTTTATTGACACTTCATGGCTTTATTATTCATATTATTTTTATCAATAATATAATCTAAATATGGTCTTAAATTTTACTAGTACCTATCTGTTCTTTTCTATTATTTTTTAGTCAAACTTTAATACATAAATTAACTAACGATACATTAATTATACTACTTCATCATCATCATCATCATCATCATAATTTCAGCCTATTGCAGACGACCTAAAAAAGGTCGCTGGGTCTGACTGGATGCGGAAGGCGGAGGACAGAGTGCTATGGCGCATGTTAGGAGAGGCCTACGTCCAGCAGTGGACTGCAATAGGCTGAAATGATGATGATACTACTTAGTCTAATTATATTTCCTATTTTTGTAAAACAACAACACACAAGCTTAGTTTTTAATTATTATTCTGATATGTTTTTCTTATGTAAGTAATTTGAAATTAATTAATGTGTCATTTTAAGTTTGTGAGAATATTGCCAGTTGTGTAATGTGTGTGTGTGTGTGTGTGTATCACATATTACTCCAAGTGCTTATTATATTTGAATTGCGTTTGTTATAGATTTTACCCTGTCTCCTGCACTCTAACCAGCCAAAAATGGTGCTGTCATTATAATTATGAATCTGAATAATATTATTTCTGTATTTTGTTAAAAAAAGTTAATTAGCTTATTCATAAGATTAATGTTTTTGAATATAATCAATAAAAGCTTTATAATTAATTTGATACTTTTATTTGTGAGGAAAACCACTGAACTTTTTGACGTTATTGGAACTAAATAATATGAGAAAACGTACGTAATGTAAATTTCTCGACAACCCGAGAAGACCCGAGAAATTAGCCTCGAGAATTCTCGAGACCCGAGAAATTGAAAAGCCCGAGAAATCATGAACCCTAGTCTAGACTCATTTTGGTTTATTATTAGTACATTTATTTTGCTGGCACTATCTAATTTTCTGCTGTCAAAACAGTTCAATATGTTAGAATAAACTCGAAACTATGGGTTCTTAGCAACAGCAGCAACATGGTTTTCACTTTCATGAACTTGCCTTAAATTTTGGCAAATAGATTAAAATGTTAATAAATTTTGATGCGTCCAAAAAGCAAGCAACTCGTAAATTAATAAAATAATATTAAAATTATGACAACTTGTGTTTCTACAAACACAAATTGTCATACGCAAAACATTAAGTTTGTCGATGTGTCGGTGAAATCAAGAAATAATATAATTAGACCAAAAATGCCATCTATTCGTTTAATATTCCAAATTCAGGGTTTATTGACCCCCAAACTCTTTAGGCATAAGTATACTACTAGATTTTTAATGACGGTACTATAAATTTGTCCAATTTTTTTAATGCCACGCAGACCAAAAAGTTTTTAAATTAGTTAGTCAGGGGCAAACTTGAAAAAAGTTCCTAAATTAGCTAAGTTCGTAGTCTCTTTTAGAAAGATAAGAGGATAAACTTTGGAACTACCCAGGAAAAGACTAAAACACTTAAGTGGCTAAATTGAAGCCATTTTTTATTTAATGTTCAAATAGTTGACGTCCGCGTCCCTTTGATTTCAGGACAAGGCTAAATTGGTAACAATAGACACGTGAGTATCACTATCATGACCTGTAGCTAAAAACATTATTTTCTTCAAGTTGTTGTTTTTTGTATCACTAAAGTAACAAATAAATACATACATTCAATCATAGTGTTAGAAGCCAAAGAGATAAACTAAGCCACTCCTTCTATTTCTGGTTCACTCTGTACTCTCTATTCTCGTCACCAACGAGCAGAATCACATTAATAACTTATTTCATCTTTTCCAAAATAGCGGATAATTAGTATACTGTTCTGGTTCACAAGATTTCATCTAAAGTTTCCCTTCCCTTACACAAAACAACGACATTTATTAGCTATACCAAAATTGATTCACTCATATGTTGAGATACATAGCAGACCATCAAGTATATTGTAGTTAATCCAATAATCTGATGATAAAAAAACAGGATTACGAGGTAAAGTGGATGACGTTGAAAAGCAGTAGAGCGTATTTCTTTCCGTTTCGGAAACGATTATAAGAAAATAATCTTTCCGCCACGCATAGCCAGAAAAAATCACTACATGTCTTGTCGTCAACATTAATCTTCATTACAATGAACCAATATTGATTCTAGTCAAAGTTCCATGCCATATCCAATACCAATGATTCGCTCGTACCTCCCAACAATGTTCGGTTAGTTACACCGTAAAGACGCCGACATAACTTCATTGATTAAAGTTCATGTTAACCGCACGTTCTCTTTGATTTGTGGATTTGTTTCCACAATTTGTTTGCTTTTGAATGAGCGTACCTCTATTTCAACAACGGTTTTATACAATAATTTCAACTTCTTTACACAAATACTTAGGTGGATAATGTTACATGCGAACCTGAAATCCCATTAATAAGTTCTCTTTTATATTTAGCATTATGAACTTTGTAGAACAAACTGAATATCAATCATGCCTTACACTGTTACTAATGTCAGCCAACCAATAGAAAGTCTTGGTTATACAGTGTAGGCGTTTAGGTTGAACTACTTACATCCTGCTCTTTCATAATTAAATCTTTACTGGTTATTACAAAGCTGTATAATTTATTTGCTTATTTAGTTGAACTCGTTAATCTTAGGAGCTACTGGTTCGAATTTAAAAAATATTTTAGTGTAGAATACTCCACATTTATCCAGGTATGCTATACGCTATATAACATCACGATACGACTCATAGGAGCTAAGTAGTGGCCAAACGCCTAAAGCCCTGAGTAATCACTAGTTTTACCATATTTTGCCATCTTTGCAAAAGCAAATTGGAATGCAAGTTCTACACACTACAAAAAGAAAGTAAGGCTTGATGAAATAAAAAATAAAATATTTACAACGGAAAGTTAATTCGCGAGTGCGACACGCAAGCGCGGTGAGGTGCGACGCTGAGCGGCGCGGCGCAGCGTCATGTGGCGGGCGGCACGGCGGCGACGGCGGTTGGCTATCTGACCATCTTCACGCGTCGTGCGTACGGCGCGGTGCGTGCACGTTGGTACACTCGGTACCACAGCCCCTCATACTCGCACCTAACTTGATTAGTTGCCTCTATTTAATAGCCAATTATGTATTACACAAATAAATTGTGATTAAAATATATTAATTGAAATTACTTTGTGCTAATTATTTTTTTAATATCAGGTGTTCCTTTATAGAATAACTGTGACCAAGAAGTGAACGTTTCCATTTGTAGCAAAGAAATGTTTAAAGTTATTGTATATTATACCATTTAATAAATGTGTATAGGTATTCAAATTATAATATTATAAAGTCTTCTCATTACGGGTTCTCTATAAGGTGAGAAAGCGAAAACGACCAGGTACACCCGGTTCTTTGGAAGGTTTAGGGGACACAGGTCCAACACGCAGAGTCCCTTAGATAATTTTAATTTAAATAACTTTACCAATAACTAGTATCTACATGGATTTGCTGCGATATTAGCCTTGTAACCACATTCTCCTTTTTATAATATATATTTTAATTAAATCCACAATACTTACACACTTTTCATTGAAGTAATACGTACTTTGTCCTATGAATGTTTAACCATAAATCTACAAAGAGGAAACTTATTCCATAGTATAAATTACAACTGCGAAGTTACCTTTTAAGGTAACAATTTTAAAAACAAACCACGCTGACACTTACGTAACAGGATAGAATTTACATAAAATTTAGTCTAACTTATTCTTCGTGTTACAAAATGGGTTTTGTACGTGCCACAAATAAAATAATAACAAATGATTCATACCTATACAAAAACAGCTAAATATTGTTGAGTTTAGTAATATGTATCACAGTCATGGTACAATGCTGGGAGGAGCGGTGTAACATCACATAATGAATCTCGGAACAAGAGGGCAATCAAACATCGAGGTGTGTCTACATACGGGGTTTCAAATTAAATTAATATCGTAACAAACGGTCGGCAACCGCATGTAGGCGGACTGAAGCGCAGAAAACGATGATTGCTTTCCGATACCGTCTTACGAAACACTCGGACGATACACCGTTAATGTACAAACGAAAAAATTAAAATAGCTAAACGGACGGTGGTGAGGCGGCTAAGCAGGGCAATTGTAGAACCCAGCGGGCGGTTCACCTTTCATTATTTTATAATAACTCGTATAGAGGGCGACCGAAACCACCATGTCATGCTGGCCCACGGCAAATAACCAACTCTTACCGAATTAATTGCCCCATTCTGGGCGGTAACGTCAATCTGACCAAGTCTATCGGTGTATTGTCAATTCTGCGAACTATTTAGTACTGATTTACACAATATCTCGGTCAACTCTTAAATTTCTATTTAACTATAAACCTCTTAATTATCGTTTATTTAACTTAAATGCTTTTTTGTTGTCATAATATGTATGAAATATTGAGGATTTTTGTAGAAATTGATTTATTTTCGGAATTACATAAGTTTGGGATGCAGTGAATAAATACGCACTATTTATGTAATGTGAATGTACCGGGGATCCCATTTACTGTGACGCATTTTACATAGCTTTCGATTGCCATTCAATTGCATTTGGAATTAGTATTTTCCTTAATTTCAAAATTACTTATATAATTTTTTTTATGCCGGTTTTTTCTATAATTTTATGTATTGAATAAGTTTTTGTTATTGATTTGATTGGTATTTTAGTAAAAAACACAAAACCTCATAGCTTTACTACCACAAAAGCCTCAAACTCGTCCTGCAGTGGGTGTATTCTAATTTTAACATTTCCATATTTAACTATACCTATAACTTAGTTAACCACTTACTTATTTAGCAAAAAAAACCACCTTAATCCACCAACATAAAGTAACCCAAAATCCAATATCTACACAATGCCACTTATCTCCTTAGATTCACACTCTGACAATGTACAACAAGGGTGCCTGTTACATCTGTACCGATCGATATAGCACGATCGAAGCTCAGATTATGCTAAGGCGATGTACAGACGTGTCGAATGCATATCTTGGTTCGATATAAATCATCTTATTAACTATTGTTTCGGGAGGTGTGGTGTGAACAAAATCTGATCTTATCGTCCTCTGATGTGTTTTAAATTAACATAATAGGTTTTGTGAATGGATATTACGTTTAATATTTGTTGTTGTGCTATGGGAACGTTTAAAGGGTTGTGGATGTATTAATATCTGTTTTGTTTTGGTTTTTTAGATGTCAGTTGAGGTGAGATTCTGTGGGACACCTGTTCGACTTCGTTGATGTTCTGGTGATATTTTACTATCAGTCAAACAAATGTATTGAATATTATAGAAAAGTGTTTTTTGCAATAATATTATGCTCAGCACTATCTCGTAGAATTTTTGGGTAATTTCATGAAATTACACCACCCTCCGAGCCGAGTTTATTATTGATAAATAATAAAACATAATATTTATGTAGATAACCTGTAATAATATAAAATTATTTACAATCAAACTATCGCATGTTGTAAAAGACCAATGAAAAGGTGTTTTACTTAATTCGACTAATGTAATTTTATCATTATCTTTTCAACCTATAAACGTCCCACTGCTGGGCATGGGTCTCCTCCAAAGAATGTGTAGATTCTGTAGAGTTTTTATAACCATTTCTATGAAGATGCTGCTTGCATACTGGCCATGCGTACACCGAAATGTGACAGTCGGCCATTCCAGGGAAAGCCTGCCTACTCGGTCTCTGAGATGGAGAATTTTTTTTAATATTTATGTGTGCACAAATTCACAGGGCCTACTCGAATCTAGGCTTTTGACTTGGTTGGTTGTGATTTCGTTGTTAAATGCTTCATGACAACAACAATCATGTTTAAATTTAAATAGCTATCACCGAGTTGAACTAATATAGTTTCATAGATATATGAAGTTCTCTAAATCCATCATCATCATCATGAAAAAAATATTGCTCAGTGTTTGTATTTAAGCTATCTTCTTTAATAAATATATAGACGAAAAAAACTATTGGTCAATGCCTACCTACTACAAAAAATGAAAGCTACCAAAGTTGTCTACATCCGTATATTCAGAGCTTCGTTCATATACTACTTACACATTTCTGATTGGAGTGTGTCATCGGCAAAAAAACAAAGAGTTGAATGGCCCGGGTACATCAAATTAGTATGTATGCCTTATGGTGCTATCTAGCGGCGAACATGTGAACCACAGATGACTCATTGTGGCTGTACTATTATTGTACAGGACGCTTTTTAGATGGAAAATGTATACCATTATGCAAGGGTTTCTTAAAAGTTTAGGCAAATCACATCACGTTATTGCAAAATACTTTTTTTTTCGGCATCTTGTTCTTTTTGGACATTTTGTTTTGTTGCAAAGGATCTTGAGTAAAGTTAGAAAGATTTAACTTAACTCTAGATTTTAACTGTAGTCAACCAAATCTGTTTTAAAACTACACTTAACTAACTAAAATGTCTCGAATAAATTAAATTTTATTTTTCTTTAATTTTATTTTATTATGATTCAAATTTTATCCATTTCACATATCAAGAATATGTTAGAAAAATAAGAAATTCACGCGGTCTACCAACGAATATTCCCAGGACAGGCGCTGCGTCATCATTTACACGGTCACTAGATCACATGTTGTCTTGAATACTAAACTAACAAAATCACTTTGCGGTAAACTTCATTGTGGTTTCGGTAAAACTGTTTTATTTTTTAATCAAAATTACACACACACATAATTATTATTATATTTCGTAGAAATAGGTAATTGCTAACGATGAAAGACATTACAAAAAAAAAGAGAATTTAATTACATAATTTGTTTAAAATTGATTATAATATTATCTATAATTATTACATAGGTAATGTAAAATAAAATAAAATAAAAAAGAATATAGGTATTATTGTTCAACTTTCTTCTTTAAAAGCTAAGGTGTTGAATAGCTAAAGCTATTGAATTCAAACGTTGTTATTAAATATATATTTTTGTATATTCAGTCAATATTAACACAATATCATAGGTTTTGAAAGTAAAATTACATTACCGGCAATAATGAAAGGATTCAAGACTTTCAGGTTTTAAAGTGTATTAAAGTTTTAAAAATGTCATACGATTTAAAGTACCTAGTCGAAATCGACTTCTTTAATTTTTAAGACATTGTTTGTATAGTATAACACGACAACGGCAAATATAATGGTATATTTGCCGTTGTCGGGTTCTGTGGTCGCAGGTTTTTTAACATCCTGTATTGAATACAATGCAACTTGCTAAACTTTTTTTCGTTGATTTTTAATTGGCTCCATTTAATTTCTCTGTTATCCCTGTTAGTTTTTTGTTCGCGGTGATGTAGCCGATTTTATGGTTGTAGCGACACTAAATTTGGAAGTGATTGATAGAAGTTTACTAATTAATTTAATATTTATGTTTCATGCATATTTCTATAATAAATTCTAAGAGGATATCTTAATAAATAAATAATAGAAACCAATTAATTTTCCACTTCTGGGCAAGGGACTTCTCTCCGCGGGATTAACGTCATAATCCACATACACTGGCCCAATATGTATTGGTGGATCAAAGATACCCTTAGAATTTCTTCTAGGGTATGTGAGATTCCTTATGATGTTTTCCTTCAACTTTCTGTGTTTATCATAAGTAATTTAAATGATTTAATTAATTGCATGGCAAAAAAGGAGTTGTCCTAACATATTATTACCTAATTGTTTTGGTCGTGAGTTCTTCTATTGTTAGTTGAAAAATAAGTTAGGTCTTAATGCTTGCTGAAAATCATTATCTAGTGAGATTCTTGACCTTGATTACATTTTTTTACCTTTTAATTTGGTATTATTTAAACTTAACATTAATTGAGTCTTATTTATTATTTTTTTATTAAATTTCCAAAAATATTTATTTTGTGTTACTATTTTTATAATAGATAAGTTATACTTTCCTTAATGTTACTATTCACTTCTAGACAAGTTACATCCACGTTTTCGCCTTATTAGGGTCCGCAGTGTGACGGGAAGTGATTCTCGTAAATATGATTAAGTTGAATATCGTTACCAAACATATTTTAGTTACTACACTTAAATAACATAAACATAGGATCGATAAAAGAAAATACGTGTACAATGGACGTTTTCTTTTGCAGTGATTTAATTTTAATAATAATATAACATAGTGTCACGCCTTATATTTCCAAAGGGGTAGGCAGGGGTACACTGCATTCCACAGATATATTTTATGCACTCCAGACTGATACTGAGAAGTCATGACGGATAAAGTCAATATCGTTTTTGCCTTGCCGGAAATCAAACCAAGACCTTCTAGCAGTTCCATACACTTCCACTGTCTCAGCAAGGCAGTTATTTAATTTCTATACATTTATGATATTCTTTATCAAAACAAATGAAAAATATCATTATAACAGAGATATTATGGATATTGTTTTACTATATTTGATATTGTAGTTCTGCAATATCTACCTAGATGGCGCATCGGGGAGTGTGTAGGTACGACTGCTGCTCAAGAGATCCCTATAAAAAATTCATACAATCAGCCCGCGGAGCTTGGAAACAAATGTGCCCGGTTGATGGCAATAAGCTCGCCCCCTATTACATAATACCTAATATACTTAGCTGGCGAAATGTTAGTTAGAATTCAAGAAAAGTCTCATTTCAAGTCTTCAGCATACGGAACCACATAAAAGTGCTTTATTAGAAAAATGATAAAATATTGCTTATCTTGAATCTCCACCCCCTGCAATTTACATAATTTATTTTCTCCCCACTGCACTGTAAGACATTGGTGACGTCGTAATATGGTGTATATCTAAATACACTTTACTGACTGAAACTCATAATGAATATGAAGGTAATTAATCGATAAATATGGTTTCGACAAGAAGTTACAACAAGCTAGTTTCATTATTTTTCATTTAATACATTTTTCTTTTTGAGCAGCTGTTCGTATGATACATCATAATTGTTGATTGGAAACAAATATAAATTGAATCTTAGATAGGTAAATTGTCATATTACAGCTCATATAATATTTTCCAAAGATATACAATACAGCGTCGAAATAAAGCTACATAATAATCAAGTTTTAAAAAAGGAATACTAACTAAAAGGTTTATAGAACTATACAATAAAATATAGCAAAAAAAAAAAACCAGCAACCGACAAAAACTTTGCTCACCAAACTCTACGAATATTATGATATATAATATGACTTAAAAAAACCTTTTTAAGGAGTCTTGTGGAAATGGAGAATGTAGCACAAAGTCAGTGTCATAATCATAACATTTAATAACTGAAACCGTCTCAGCTCTCCAATTAGAGGAGGGGAGACCAGAGCCCAGTAGTGGGACTGATGAAATAACTGAAAGGGGAGAAACAATAGTTTAATATCTTAAAAATCGTAAATTGCACTGACCTCAAAAAATTATAAAAATATTCTGAGGTCGGTGCGACCTCAAAAAAAATTGGCACAATTATAATACTTTGAGGTCGGTGCCAGCTTTTGTTTAGTTACAAAAGATGTACCTACAAATAATTCTTAAAACATTAATAAAGAATTTACGTACATATAAGTTATGTACGATAATTGCTTGTCGGAGATGATTAGTAAGGCTCTGTTCAATAAATAACGCCTCATTATAATGGCGGCGCGGGCGTACAGATCGGTCGGTATTTCACGCGCCCTCTATGTATTGGGGCGCATGCGCAGGGCCGCAGTCAGATATTTATTATGTACTTTTTATATTATAAATGACTGAAATAGCTGTGAAAGATATGGAAATGCTATTTAGTATTTGATTCTTTGAACGTTATTGTCAGAAAAAACAAGATAAATCTTTTTATTAGTTCCTTATGCCAAAAGAATTTTAAAATATTTGTAAAACAAAAAAATATTGTTTAATTAGGTACTGCCTTAGTCTTTCACGTAAATTGGCTCATGATTTTATTTATTTTCACACCTTTGTTATATCATAGGAAAACTTAAAAAATGAGAAATACTTTTTAGAAAATTGGTACTTGGTGTATGCCTGTCGCTTCGAATATTTTGTACCTATATATCCAAAAGTGACGAAGATCTAAGCAATCCATGGCTTCACGGGTGCCGGGTCCATCGTATATTTAAGTGACAAAGCAGTGCCAGGGATTTGCGATTCCAATAGTAAGTAGGTTTAGAAGATCCCGCTTTGTGTTCACTACGCTCACCTTTTATAACTACATGTTACCTGTGTTCCTCTCTCTACCAAAAGTAAGTTAGTTTGTACGCAAATCTGCCAACATTTTCCTCACGGTTATTTTCCCAGGTCCGCTCCTGGCTCACTGGCGGGGCGTGGTGGTCATGAAGGCGCGCGCGCCTCAAGCGCGGGGCGGGTGAGCGCGCGCCGATAAATAGCCCGTCCAAACCTCACCCGGCGGCGCTTGCTCTGCTTTGCGCACTTTTGTTGGGCCTCGTCCCTCTACGCGAATGCGTTTTCTTACATTTTCTTTTTCTTGCTAAAACGTGAGGGTAGAACCGAGGCCCTGTTTTAGGACTAAATGTCTGTAAAACTATCTGATACCTAAGTAAAAGATTTTATATGAAAAATTTATAAAAAGCTATAATTTATGAAGAGAATACTAGCTTCGACATTTTATCCGGATAAGAGTGCTGAAGCTAAAATTTGCATACCATCAATTCATAAGAATGTAAACAGTCAATCAATGAATACGATTTTAACAAAAACAAAAAATCCAGAATCGTCATAAAAAACAACAGTTCTCTATAACAGTAACATAAATTTTTACATATTTTCCCATAGTTGCGAGCTTTAATACTTATTTTCAGATATTCATACAGTGGAAACCCTCTTTAACTATGAGTAGATACATGATTTGCTTTTTATCACAAGCGTTTGAGCAATGGAGGATATTTGTCTCGAAACAGCTAGATATGGATACATAGCTATTACGTCTCAGCACATAAATATAACAACCTTCATGATATAAAATATTGATGGAAGAATTCGTTTAGGGGCGTGGAATTTATGGTAACAATAGAAAACGTTCTTGTTAAATTACGTTTGTAAGACTGTTAGAATGAAGACTATAAATCAGTAATGGACAACAAAATTATGAAGCTAAATATTTACTTGTTATTTCGTCATTTGTTAACATCGATTGGTATGGAACGAAATAAATGACCTGTAAACATCGTTATGTTTTGTTTCAACGTTCAGGAATGTATTTTAAGCGAATAAGGTAATGAAACGAAACGCAAGTTATTAACATAAAGAATTTTAGGCACAATAAAACATTTGAACATATCCCTGACATCTTGTATCGTCGCTATCAATATGTCACGTGATCAATGTACTAATCTGACTTGTTAGAATAGATAGATCGAATAAATTGCCACATGTCGTGCCCCGGTCACTAATCGTGATATTTAAACTTGTAGAAAATAACATAGAAATTCAGATAGTGTCGCACAAATGTGTTCGTGGATACTCTTATACTGAACATAATTTATCAAGTATTGTGTTAATTTATATATTAAGCCAGTAAGTGGAGTAATTTACTACGATGTCACAGACAGACACATCGATACACAGACACATCAAACTTATAAAACCCCTTTTTTTGTGTTGGGAGTTAAAATCGAATTTCAGTCAAAGTTTGATTATAATATATGTAAGTTTACTTTATGAAATAACGCACATTTTCTGAGCTTTTTGCAGCTGCAAAGTTAAATTTAACTATCTCTTCGACTCTTGGTAACCGTTTCACACACTTCTCTCTCTAATATCTATAAGTGTGAACTAAGTTTTTAATCCTCGTTATCATTGTGTGATTCATATCTCGGGTGAGTCTGGTTTAATAAACAGCGATAATTAAATGTTGTACCATGAGTTGTTTATGCGGAGAGAGGCGATGAGCCCCGCCTTATACACCCGCCCTGTTATACCGTAAGGGATTAACAAGGTATGTGTTCTTACCAGTTATAACGTCTTTGCTTTTGTTATAGCTTCGTATACGTTGTTTGTATCGATTGTTTCGATTTTTACGTTCATTGGCACCTTCACGACTCATGTATTCACAAATTATGTTTAGGTACCTACCTACTGGCCGTGTAGTGACGGATTAAAAATACATAATGTCACTACCCCATTTCTACCCGTGGGTGTCGTAAAAAGCGACTAAGGGAGTCATGACTTTAAGCAGACAAGAGCAGTGAGAGAAAAGGAAAATTCGAAATAAAACCCTATACCAATCTGTCTAGCCAGCGTGGTATAGTAGGCTAAATTTCCTCCAAAATGTTTGGAGGAGACCCATGCCCAGCAGTGGGACATTAATTTATGGGTTGTAGTGATGAATACACTAACCTGTCTAACACGATATTACATTCCACACATTAGAGCGTTCATAACAATCTAAATTAAGTCCCACGATATAACATTGCCAGCAAAAATACGTAACTGAGAGTACGCAGAACGAATTTTAAAGGCATTCTTGTTCCAAATCTCAAGCATATTGCTAACAAATCACAGGCGAATGGGTCGTTTAGCCGCCATTTGTTGCCCTGGGCGTACCGCGGGGTGGTAATTGTGTTTACAATACATCCCCCCTCCGTTCCCACCACCCCCTTCCGCTCATTTCTCATCCTCAAACATCAGGGCAACGCTTAGCGATTTTACCTCGGGAAATCTGTAGAAAAGTGGAAAATGCGCGCTTGTATTATGAGAGGAGTCACGATAACTAAATGTAAGCGGTCGGGGTTCGCCTTTGTGTTCCATCGAGCCGGCTAACTTGCCTTTCAGTACTCACGCAGGTAATGTTACCGCAAATTAATAGTATTTATGTATTTGCTTTGCAGTGATTCTATTTTGTTTATTTAATTTTGAAATAAGAAAGCATTCTGACCATTAATGTTTAGTCCAAGCGCTTTTTAACGCACTTAAAACATATAATTACCTAATTCAGATTTTATTCTAAATAACATTTTCAGCTATACCAGTATTCAAAATGTCTATCGATACCTATTTTTAAGCTGTTTCGTTTAAAAGAGTCATATGAATATTGAATATCCAACACCTAGATGTATGTAATGAGGGCCGGAATCTATACGTAAGTACATATAATTTTAAATATTTACAGCTCATTTTCAGTTGTACCTTTACAAGTAAGTATAATATCAACTTTAAAGCTCAGCTTTCAAATTTCTTTTATATTTCTAAGTCACCTTCTTAACCTCGACAGTAAAATGAAAAAATAAACATGAAAACTCTTCAAATTTAATCTAAAACTTATCTCGTGGTATAATTTATGTAAAGTTCGTATGAGCTATAAGAATTTGAAGAAAATTTAAAAAATAAATCATAAACAAAAACAAAACAGCTACATAACATTAAGAGCCTTAGCTTTAACGAGTTGGGGGTGAATCTCATGAAAATCTCATAAAAAATAATAAACAATTTAAGTTCGGCGACACGCGCGATCTCTGCCGTTACACCTTTCGTAGGTATTAGCCGAAGAACACTGCGGATTTTTAAAAGAAATTTACCTCGATGATAAGGTATAAATTGTAATTATATGAGAGGCAACTCTTTCAGTTTTCTTTTAAAATTGAATGAATAACTCAATGTGTAATGTTGACCATGTTTATAGTTGAGTACAAAATATTAAAATCTAACTTTTATACATAAAACATGAATAAGGAAAAAGGGTAAAAATGGCATCATACAATACTTCCGCATCACTGTCACTATCTACCGGAAAAGTGCCCAGCAGGCTGGTAGCATTGCCACGTTGGCTGGCAATGCTTATTCTTTGTGTAAGAAAACAGCCAGCTTGCTGGTCACGGGAAGCGTCGGCAAACACAGCTCTTTAAAAAGAGCGCGAGCACTTGAACCCCACGGCCCAAGTGTTTCGACTCCACAACGACTCAAACAGCACAAATAGATACTCGCCAGCGAGATTGTTGCTTTTTTTTTGTTAGGTAGTAAATATTATGTGTTTTGGTTTTAATAGTATTTTAAATAGTTAATAAAAACGTAACTTTAAATACTAATACATAAAACATTATTTTAAAATCACACTGTTTCAGTAATTAAGGGGTCTGGGAAGCGATGTCGTTAGTAGAACAATAAAATGAATAGTTCTATACAAGACACTTAGTTATAGAGATACTTAGTTTCTACAAGAGCGTAGGAAAGATGCTTTCCAGCCAGGTGAAGTGACTTGCGAACGGCAGCTGAAAGTATCTTGATTACATCTAAGTGTAATAGTGAACAATTACAAGTTTATATAGACGTATCGTATCATCGCACATTTCCCCACAAGGTGTAGGCTTAGGTTCAGCCAGAGGATTACCTTTCTGTGCCCTGTCCGGTCGCAGAATAGTTGATTCGGGTACGCGACCCCGGCTTCTCCAGCCATCAGCACCGCACCCCCTTCTTGTCCCCAGCGGGTACTGATGTCCTATCTCTACCCCTCCTTTCCCACTGGTGGTAGGGTTTACGGACCCGAACGGGTAGGTACCACCGCTCTGTCCATTTTGGCCGTGAAGCCATCAGGCGTTTCGGCTAAAGGGCAGGGAAAGCCGTCCCTTCTCTCCAACCTCCTTTCCCAGGTGTTGAGTGGGGTTCCTGTGATGCTGGAGGCATGCGGTGGTGAGGTCTGGGCTGGTGTGTTGAGCGTGATGGGTTGACGCGAAGTCCAGGGAGACCCGGTGGGAATGGTTCCGCCGGCCACCTGCCGGTCAGTAGGGGACCCGAACCCGGATCTAACATTTATCCCACCCGGGAGGCTGTCCTACCAACCGGCGAAAATCTCGTCATGTAGTCGCCGGGCCGGATTGGGATACCGGTGTGGAACCCGGTGACTGCATGCGGGGGGGCACCGGGGGCCCTTCCGTGCTTCGCGTCAGCCCCTCACACAACTCGGGCGTCGGCCCTGACTATGCCCCGCCTCTATTCCTTAGGGGTCACAGGGACCTTACACTACACTTAAATCATCCCCACCCCCTTAATACCTCTTTAAAACTATGGTTCGGAAAAATAAAAAGAGCATGTACCATACGGCGGACCCCCTTTCCACACTCCAAGTGGACTTTTGCAATGTTAGGGGGCTTCACAGTAACCTCGACGCTGTCCATCACCACCTTGAGACAGCGCGGCCTGCCCTGCTCTTTTTAACGGAGACACAAATATGTGCCCCTGACGATATTTCGTACCTTAAATACCCCGGATACGAACTGGAGCACCTGTTCCTACGTAAAGCCGGGGTGTGCGTTTTCGTCAGGGGCGATATATGTTGTCGCCGCCTTCGGGGCCTCGAACAAGGGGACCTGTCACTTCTATGGCTGCGCGTAGACCATGGGGGTCTCACCCGAATCTATGCGTGCCTATACAGGTCCCCGAGCAGTGATTTGGGGTCTACTCAGCTTTTTGAGAGCGTCCAGGAGGGGATTGACAAAATATTGGAACAGTACCCGTCCGCGGAGGTGGTGGTCCTTGGTGACTTTAACGCTCATCACAATGAGTGGTTGAAGTCCCGGACCACTGACCTCCCAGGACGAACTGTATACAATATGGCGACGGCCTATGGTCTCTCACAATTGGTTATGCAGCCCACCCGCATACCAGATATCGAGAGCCATAACCCTTCTTTGCTGGACCTTCTGCTGACCACTCATCCGGACGGTTACAGGGTGGTGGTCGATGCCCCATTGGGGTCTTCTGACCACTGCCTTGTCCGTACTAGAGCCCCTGTTGTGAAACCCGATCGCTCACCAGCGAAAGGGTTTCGCAGAGTCTGGCGTTATGAGTCGGCAGATTGGGATGGGCTTCGCGAATTCTTCGCATCCTATCCATGGGGGCCGCTTTGCTTCTCCTCTAGCGATCCCGACGTTTGTGCGGACTGCATCACGGAAACGGTGCTTCAGGGGATGGAACTATTCATCCCCAACGCCAAGTTGCCCGTTGGCGGCCGCAGTCGGCCCTGGTATAACAATACCTGTAGGGAGGCTGCGAGCCTCAAGCAGTCCGCATACCTGGCCTGGAACAGCGCCAGAGAGCGTCGGGATCCAAACGTCAAAGACGTAAGGAAGGAGTACAATGCGGCCTCCAGGTTCAGCAAAAAGGCTATTGCCGAAGCCAAGGCAGAGCATGTTGCCAGAATTGGCGAGCGACTTCAGAGCCATCCCACCGGGAGTCGAGCCTTTTGGTCGCTCGCCAAGGCTGCCCAAGGCAACTTCTGCCAGTCCAATCTCCCACCACTGCGGAAATCTGATGACAGTTTGGCCCATAGTGCAAGAGAGAAGGCTGATCTCCTGGCCGATCTCTTTGCCTCAAACTCGACTTTGGACGACGGAGGAGCCACACCACCTACCATCCCGCGGTGTGAGAGTTCTCTGCCTGAGATTCGCATCACACAGCGTGCGGTCAGGCGGGAACTCCGACTCTTAGACGTCCACAAGTCGAGTGGGCCGGACGGCATCCCCGCGGTGGTGCTTAAGACGTGCGCCCCTGAGTTGACCCCCGTATTAACGCGCCTTTACCGTCTCTCCTATTCGACCAACAGGGTTCCATCTTCGTGGAAGGTTGCTCATGTCCACCCGATCCCTAAAAAGGGTGACCGGTCGGACCCGTCAAATTACAGGCCTATCGCGATAACGTCCCTGCTATCTAAGGTGATGGAGCGAGTCGTCAACACACGGCTCCTACAGTACCTCGAGGAGCACCAGCTGATTAGCGACCGACAGTACGGTTTCCGTCACGGTCGCTCAGCTGGTGATCTTCTTGTGTACTTGACACACCGATGGGCAGAAGCCTTAGATAGCGGGGGAGAGGCTCTAGCTGTGAGCCTCGATATCGCGAAGGCGTTTGATAGGGTCTGGCATAGAGCCCTTCTATCGAAGCTACCATCATATGGAATCCCCGAGGGACTCTGCGAGTGGATCGCCAGTTTTTTAGATGGGAGGAGCATCAAAGTCGTCGTCGACGGTGCATGCTCCCAGGGAAGGCCCATCAATGCTGGTGTTCCACAAGGCTCGGTGCTCTCCCCAACGCTGTTCATTCTGCATATCAATGACATGTTGTCTATAGATAGCATGCATTGCTATGCAGATGACAGCACGGGTGATGCGCGGTATACCGGCCACCAGAACATCCCTCGGGTCACTGTACAGGAGAAACGGTCAATACTTGTGTCTGAAGTCGAGGCATCTCTAGGGCGAGCCTCCGAATGGGGTGTGAAGAACTTAGTTCAATTCAACCCCTCGAAGACACAAGTATGCGCGTTCACTGCGAAGAAGGACGCATTTGTTATGGCGCCTCAGTTTGAAGGAGTATCTCTCCCGTTGTCCGAAAGTATTGGGATCCTCGGCGTTAATATCTCGAGCAAAGTCCAGTTTGGGAGTCATTTGGAGGACAAAGCCAAATTGGCGAGCAAAAAACTGGGTGTCCTGAACAGGGCGAAGCAGTACTTCAAACCTAAACAGCGGCTTGTGCTGTACAAAGCACAGGTTCGGCCGCATTTGGAGTACTGCTCTCACCTCTGGGCGGGAGCTCCCAAGTACCAGCTCGACCCACTTGACTCCCTCCAAAGGCGGGCTGTTCGAATCGTCGATGATCCCAATCTGACGGACAACTTGGAATCGTTAGGGCAACGGAGAGACTTTGGGTCACTCTGCGTGCTCTATCGATTGTTCCATGGGGAGTGCTCCGACGAACTTCTTGATTTGGTGCCATCGTCGCCTTTTTATCATCGCACCACTCGACGCCGCTGTAGGCTTCACCCGCACTACCTGGAGCCGTTATCGTCTAGAACGGTAAGGTTTCAGCGGTCATTCATCCCACGTACGTGCCGGCTCTGGGGTGAACTTCCTACAGCGGTGTTTCCTGAGCGCTATGACATGTCCTTCTTCAAACGAGGTTTAAAGAGAGCTATCCTATCAAGGTAGGCAGCGGCCTGGCTGTGCCCCTAGCATTGCCAACGTCCATGAGCGGCGGTAACCACTTACCATCAGGTGGGCCGTCTGCTCGTCTGCCACTTTAGGCAATAAAAAAAAAAAAAAAAAAAAAAAAAAAGGTGTCATCAGTGTGGCTAGCTTCGTTAGGTTGCAAATAGTGCTAAATGAACCTATTGCTCTTAATTGAGTAAGTGTTATTCTAAACTACAGCCTAAAAAAGCAAAGAAATTCTCGATACATCATATAATATACACATCCATATATATATCCATATATATACGTGCCCACTTTATGTAATTCTACAATCATTTTTATCTCACGTCTCAGCGGTTCGTTTCTGGCAAGGAGTCTTCTGTTACCATACTCACCATGCCAATGTTCAAGGTGCTAGGACAAAACATAGACATTTTTTACAATAACGGAGAAAATAACTCACCGGTCTAACTCATCATCATCACAACGCTTAAACGTCCCACTGCTGGGCACGGATCTCCTCCAAATATTTTGGAGGGAATTTAGGTTTAACACGCTGGGGTTTATATAGGGTTTATTTCCAATTTACCTTTTCTAATAGTTCTCTTATCTGTTTAAGCTATTTAACCTTTAAGGTTTTTTCTCTTAGTCGCCTTTTACGACACCCACGGGTCGATATGGGGTAGGGACATTATGTATTCTTAATCCGTCACTACACGGACCGACTAAACTGGTCTAGCTAAATTGTTATAATTATAATAAATAAATATTATACCACATTCACACAGCGCCATCTAGTCCCAAATTAAGCAATTATATTTGCTTGTGTTATGGGTACTAAACAACTGATATACTACTTAAATACATTTTTGTTTTGTAAATACATTCATATTATAAATAAATTACACCCAGACACAGAAAAAACCTTCATGCTCATCACACAAAGATTTTTCCTGGGTGGGGATCGAACCCACGACCTCCAGCTTAGCAGTCAGGGTAACTAACCACTAGACCAACAGGCCTGTCAACTAAGAATTAATTAAGCCGTAATTAGAATTTCCAAAATCGATTCTCAAATCACGTATTTATACATCATTCAAATAACTGGTATCAGGGTGTGTACAATATTGTGGAGCAAAGTAACCAGTAGCATTATAAATGAATTCAGCAGAAGCATCGGCGCTGGAGCTCGATGGTACAATCCCGCGTGTAATCCCTGAGGATTATACGACACTCCATGCCGTTCATTAGTAATACAGGGGCTATTGTGCGAACTATAATAATCTTTGCACTTTTAACGCTTACTTGTTACATGGAGTAAAAATCTTCAGTGTTTCTTCAATATTAATTTATAAGGGATGTTGGATTGCATTATGTTTGACGAGGAAATAATATATATAAACATGTAAACTTCTTCGAATTTACTATTGTGTTTAAAGAATGATCGAAGCTGCTTTATTAAAGTAGTATAGTAAAAATAATAATAGGAATCTATAAATGTTCGTGTACTAGGCAAGGGTCTTTCTTCTTCTATCTACATAGAGGCCTGAGAGGCCATAATCCACACACACTGGTTCAATTTGAATTGATAGTTCAGACTAGCTCTTATAATATTCTTTTACGATAAAATGTGGGTTTTGCTCACAATGTTTTCTTTAACTTTAAGCAGATAGCAAGTAATTTAACTGGAACATATAAATTCTACAATAGGATCGGACCACAAAGAGGAGTGACTATAATGACTTTAGTAATTTTTATAACTTATTTTTATTTTCGTTTTAAACTTTAGATTGGCACCAAGAAGAAGATATCAAGCATTAGTTTTTATAGAGAATCTCTTACGTTCTACCTTTTTTAAGTAGTTCACAAAAAGTAAACAAATGGTCCAACGTATTGAGGTGACGGGTAACATATCACTTTCGATCTATCTATCCACTCGTTAGAGCATTCATTACGGAACAGTGAAAATAAAACCGGCCATCGTCCGGACAGAAAGCAACAAGTGTATAATTCTTGGAATACCTAACAAATGTTTAGTTTTACCCAACGTCCACAACATGGCCCAATTAAGGGCGGACAAGCGAAGCACCCGGCTCTCCTTATAATTTATTCGCTGAGGATTTAGTTTTGTGCCACGTTTTTCTCGAGATCAAAATCTGGATCGTAAACACCTTGTTCAGTCGTCTTTGTTATCGATAAAGTTTCGGTTGTAATGCGGGATATCAGTTATAATCGATATTGGATTTCATTCGATTCTTTTTGGCGGTTATCATAATATTCTGTTAGTCGTTAAAGGTACGATACAATCTTATTAAATTTTAATGGATATTTAAGGAAATTAAATAAATTTGATAAAATATTTGTTTTCTAATATTAAACAGTAGCGGTTTATATCAAATTAAAAGGCAAGATGAAATCGTTTGAATGTCTTTGGAATGCTCTCATGTAAAAATGAATTTTCTAATTATGTAGGTACTTATGTAGGTGTAGGTAATCAATTTTTTGCATACGATTAAAAATTAGCCTACTATTTATTGTACGAAAGAAAATAGTTAATAATTATATCAATTCATCAATCAGAAACCAAAATTTAAGGCAGCGTAATATTTTGTCAATTTTCTTTGTCATAAATATCATGAAGACGAAAAAGCAATTATCCAGTGTTTAACTAGATCTATCTTATACGTACCAAACACAGATCATAAAACAATATTATTAAAACATAATCGAAATCTTTCTTTTTATACTGCAAATACTGGACCTATCAATGTAAAATAACCCGAGTTTAGAAGGGCTACCGTGTTTATGATCAGTACAAACATATATATATAGCATTTAACAGGCACTTTGTTATATTCATTTAAATCGAAAGATCACGACTAAATCTTATATAGGTAGATACGTTACATAGCATACATATATAATACAATTATTTTTATCCCTCATACCCCAATGGTGTAAGTATATTCGTGCGGACTCCGTGCAGTCCCAGGCATGGATTCTCGGAACCCTTTAATTGCACCCACTCTGGCGCAGATCGAACGTTTAAAATCGATTTTTTTATTCGATTTATTTCATGTGAGCCCCGAGTTCAAAATCGTGTTTTTGTTTTGCGATAGCGTACGCTGTGTATATGCAAATTTTACACGCATCTACTGAAACTTCTCAATTAATTAAAGTTTGTGACAGTTATTTTTAACGTGGTGTCTTGTTAATTAAGTTATACGCGTTTCTATCTGTCATTTGTCAATGATGTGAAGGTAATAAGCGTGAAATGTTAATCAGAAGTTATGCAAACGTTTTTATGATATGCGTAATACACATTAGATACACATGATTTCATATTGAATCAGAATCAGAATTCATTTATTTCACTTGTTTACATAATATATAAGTACATGTCACTTAAATAAATATCATTTTAGAAATGCGTATCTCAATATGTCTGCGGAGTGGGAGCTTTAGAAACCTATCCTAGTTGATTCCTCTTATATATATGATTATATGATTTCATATTGGATACATTTTTTTTACATTACGATAGTTATGGAATCTATCTATATGTATAAAAGGAGAAGCTGACTGACTGATATATCCACGTACAGCCCAAACCACTGGGTCTATGAACTAAGAAAGGATTTTTCAAAACTCCCACCGGATAGGGAAAAAACAGGATTTTCATTTTATGTAGTACAGTTTTCGTTACTATGTATACAAAAACCTTCAAAATTTACTATGTTCAACTTTTAAATATCTATTAAAAATCATACACGAAATTAAACTCTTCAAATAGGTAACTAAAACAATTAATTGGTAATACAAAACTAGCGAACCATTAGTCCCACTTCTGTATTTCAATAAACGAAATTGTCGCATTCTCCTTTCGTTCAAACAAACGGCTAGCGAATGTTTTCACACCTAAGAAATACCATGTAACCCTCACAAATAACACCCTAATTGCTAAAGTGTTAAGGTACAAAATCGCTTAAGCTGGAACTCATAATCAGGACAGATATAAAATCAAGCGATTCAGAAATTTCTAGCCCCAAGTTTTGAGTTGAAATTTGTGTAGTTAGCTTCTTCAACAGTAGCCAATATTACAATTTCTCTCTTGGAAATTGAACTATAGGCCTTACAAATCTAAGTTGAATTTTGATTAAAAGCTTAGCACGAAAATCGCAGAATCGTCGCTGATATTCGTGCACGTAATGAGGTGAAACAATTCAGAGTACGAATGGACAAAGACTTATGGAGCTTTTATTTTTAAATAAACTAAATTAAATTCAGTACATTCTCAAGACATGTTTTTGTGTATTGCTTTTAAAATAATAGGGAACTATTTATATATTATCGAATTAAACTTTACTCGGAACCTATTATTATTTCACGGACAATTGACTAACCAAGGCAATTTAGATATCGCTGTAAAATGTTTCAAAATGATAGTGACCATAATCAAATCTTCAATCAATTTAATTAATTGAAGAACATGGTATAAATTGCTCTTTACATTTTCATTTAAACAACTTTTTTTAAATAAAGAATTCATAAATATTTAATAAGTACTAATTACACAAATTCAGGCAGACAATTACAGAGTACAACACTAAACTACAGAACGCTGTAGGCCATCAACCATTTTTACTCAACAGTCAGTAATAGTATACCGAAGGATGAAAGAGACACCAATACACGTAACTTCGGGGATGAAAGTGATAGAGAGATTAACCACAATGCACATATTGTACAGAAGTCTAACTAAAACTATATTTTTGTCATTTGTAATAAAATTCATTGTGAGAATGAAAGATTCATCATATTATCAACCGTAGGACATTCAATATCGGACTTATTAAGAGATTTCGTATAGGACAGGTTGGATGAATGATTGATTATTTCGACATAAATAAGCTACGAGGCACACAAATGTAATCTTGTTTCATATTTTCTTCATTTGTATTATAAATTGTAACGATACGTATTGTCCGATACCGTCACTATTAAACATGACTACAGTCTAATTACATTGACTATGCCATAAGTCTGCTAAACTTGAATGTATGCATACTTAATGAAGGTACAGAGAGTAAATATTCCTGTAGAACTACGTTGTATTAGGCATAAAAATACTCGTCATTTCTTTTTTCATTTGTTTTTCATCAATGAAAATCACACACACAAATCAAAAAAATTATTTGGATTTTCATTCAAACAATGAAACTTTATATAATATGTAAATACTATTATTCTTTCAGTACCAAGTTAACCTTCTGCATATATTTTTGTGTAAACCGTTGAAATTTGGAGCAAGGTGCAACAAATAAAATCGATCAGGTGTATTTGTTTAAACAAGGTGTTACTCAACCGAACTGAAGTAAAATTCATAATTTACTAAGTCTGACACATTGAGGTAAGACTATTTAGTGTAGACACGTTTCAAACAACAATAAAATAAGTCGATAGATGGCATGACAGTTTGACACAACACATTTATTTATTATGATGACTTTATTCTACTAATGTATGGGCTTTGTTTTAATACATTACTGGCTTTATTAGCCGTAAATGTGTATTAACTTTTGGACAAGTTTGAAGTTTGTAATTCTTTTACATAAATACTTACTAACAATTTTACATAATTATTCGAAATTTAAAAATTAAATAAAAACCAAAAATTTACACTACATAATCTGACAATAATAATAAATTAGTGGTCGGAGTTTCTAACCAATTTTTCTCATCTTGTTAGTTTTATTCTGGATTAATTGCAATCCATTAATTTATGAAAGTAAGTTTTTGGCCTCATAATTAACACACAGATAGGAATATCTGGAATAACGTATATATTTTTTTGGACATAGTACGCGGACCTAGTTGATGCTAGTTCTTAATAAGCCGTATCACATTATATTACACATAAGCATTGGTTAATAATCCTGTCCCAGAAAATACTACGGCATCGGATTAATTACTAAACATAATTTCCTCTATTCTATTTTTAAATAATAAAAAATAATATCAGAAAATATGAGCTCACAATTTGGTTAAAATGTAACGTGATACAGGGTGTTCTTACGCATCATTTCTCCGTCCGAGGTTACACACACGTCAACACAACTCGCGCGTGCCATACACCTGCTATGCTAACCACAACTTCATCATTATAGTCCTCTAAAATCTCAGTCCTTTTGGAAAAGAGTGTGTAACTCTTTAACATGAATTACAATCTAGTTTTTCAATTGGTTTTCCACTTTTATCGTAATAAAAACCTTACTCAGACTTCAACAAATATTAATAAATAATAGTTTCTTGGTCCAGCTGTACTCAAATTTTGCATTTAGCAACACATTTAGTCATTCAGAGATTAATGCTTTCAACTAAACAAACAAAATCTTAAGCCTTATAATGTAGAATCTTTATAACATAATATAGATTGAATACAAAATTATTTAACCAGTAAATATATTGCACCGCTGCTGGGACATTGTTACTTGCTATAGCTGTTTTATCTATCCGTATTAAAAATATCAAAGATTACGAGTAAGGTTTTTTGAAGGACCCCACGTCCTTCGAAAAGTATTTAACTAATTTTGTCCTAATTCGACCCTTGAAAAGGTGTGGATGGGCTCTCCAAAAAGGGTCGAATTTGCAATTTTTATCCAAAGTTAAAATATTGGCAACTTGAATAAAAAATTCCAATTAAAATCATATGAGCTCGTAGCATACAACAAACTCTGTATCGCGGGGAACTTACAAACATACTTAACGAATACAAAGTACAAACAGATATGGAAATCGAACCCATGACACCCAGGACGGCGATGTTAGTGGCGAGGCGACTATCTTAACCGCTACGCCGTAGTGACAGTCAAAGTACCTACATATTTATTTTTATATATTAAATTAATTACAACTTTCTCCAATGAATTTTGTTACGAATAATACCCGAAGCAAGCCAGCATTCAACAAAAAAATCCCTTTCTTTAGCTTGAAGAGAAGTCTCAGTACTGAATTTATTACCCCAATGTTAAGCTTAATGACATCGTTACATACTTTCAAACATTACGAATTAAATTTAGTAACAAGTTCAATTTAATGATGACATTCAACGAAGTCAGTAAATGAATATACATATATATCTAATTCACTACTAATATGTTAAATGTGAAGTTGGTTGTTAATTTACAAGGTTCATTTCTTTAATGACCATTTAAAGTATCTGTCGATGATGCTATTTAAGTACTTATGTGTTCTTAAATCAAGCTACGAACTTCAATTATGTAGCTGTGGTTAATGTGGGTATAAATAATAATGTAGTTATTTGATGCCCAAAATAAATATGTACCTATTATACAAAATTATCCGTGTAGTGACGGGTTAAGAATGCATTATGTCACTACCCCATCCCAACCCGTGGGTGTTGTAAAAGGCGACTAAGGGACTATCCTTATGCAGACGAGCACTGCGAGAAAAACAAAATTCAAACAAACCCTATAAGAATCCGTCTGGCCAGCGTGGCAAGCTAAATTAACTCCGTATTCTTTGGAGAAGACTCATGCCCAGCTGTGGGACGTTGATGGGTTGAAATTATAGATGACAATGATACATAACAATGTTTTTACTAGGTACAATAAAATAAACAATAATAAAAAATAAGTATGAAATAATAATATGTACTACTTTTGATAATACTTTTTTTTATAACATTTTGTAAATCAGGGCTCTGACTAAGCCCTGATTTACAAAATGTTATAAAAAAAAGTATTATCAAAAGTAGGTTTTATTTATTTAGTGTCATTAATGACTCAACGGCCGGACTATTTGGGACTTTTTATAGGAGTATAAAAATAATCCTAACTAAGTTTTTACCAGGAGAAATAATAGACAAAGTGCACTGAAAAACATAAAACCATTAATGTACTTAGATGGTCAAAGATTCTCAAAGCAAACCGAATTCAACACGGATAGAGCAGCAAACAATGTATTCATGATTTCTTTGTTCTTGTAACTTATATATCATAATATGTATGATAAAGTCTAACAACACTAATCGAATAATCATGTACCCAAGTGTCGGAGACAGGTGTTACTTATAATTATTTTTGTTGAAACGTTAATTTGATAGCTTGATATTGATTACATAAGATTGGACCGCGTTTATTTGTTCAAAACAAGAAATTAAAATCACAATGGGCAGCGATAAGAATAAGTAGTTTTGTATTTAGTTGTGTTGGATATAATAATATGCCTTGATGATATTTTATTCATTAAAAAAGACTACCCGTGAGTCAGAATTCAGTTTCCCTTATAAAAAAACTTAAAGTTTTTGCGTCGTATTTTTGGTGTATTTTTTCCAAATCTTATATAAACATTCCTCGAATTTTAAAGCATCAAATTAGTTAAACCGTGGTCGAGATTTGAGCGTAGTAACACATTATACGATTAATTTTTATCTAAATAGCTATTCCAATAGATAAATAAAATAATTAAGCAATATTTTACATAAATTGATATGAATATCCTTGTAATAATAAATAATTCATTATTTAATAATAATTATTATTAAAAAGACACTCCAATTTTATTTATTAGTTTCAACGAATAAATAAAATTGGAGTGTCTGTTTGTAATATAAAAAAAAATAGTTAACAATTCTTAGATAAATGTGTTGTAATAAACCAATAGAATTTTCATAATTCTAATAGTGCCTCAGGAGGTTCTTTATAAAAAAAAAGTTCAAAAGTTCTCATTTCGTCTTGACTCCTCATAATTGTAATCTAAGGCGTTTCTTTTTTTTTTATTTAAAAACTTTATGCACATTATTTGTACAATGGTGGGCTTAATGCCAAAGGCATTGTCTACCTGCCAACCTTAGGGTGATGCAGAGAAAAACATGGTAGGTGCGAAAATAAAAGAGAAATAGTGACTTGACTAAATACATAAGTTAAATACAATATATACGTAGTAACATAGAATAAAAATAATATATGATAAATAGTTATATAATATATCAAGATCTAAATACATACATAGTATATATAAAATAAAATAGTATGAATATAATATATTTATTATATAAATATAATATTAATATTATACATAATAATACTAGTTTATTGATGTGATGATTGTGATAGTCTGTCGAGTAGGATGCTTGGTACCCTAAATTTGAAGGTAACCTTGTTAGTGACCATCTTGACTTCCAGAGGGAGTGCATTCCAGAGTAGGACATATTGTATGAAGAAGGAACAGCGTTTCCCGCTATTTGTCATCTATAATATTTATAGGGCTTATAATCTATACAAATAAATAAAATTGAAGTGTCTGTTTGTATATTAACATATTGTCAATACCTAACCCTATAAGAAATTCTATGGGTATGTCTGATCCACCAACCCGCACTAGGCCAGCGTGAGTGGATTATGGCCTAAACCCTCTCAGCTCTCTAGTTAGAGGAGAGGAGACCCGAGCCCAGCAGTGGGACTTAATGGGTTGCTGATGATGATGATGATTGTCAATATAACCTCGTGTTAAAAACTAACTCTGAGTAAAGCTTTTTTTGCAACTGGGCCTTTGAGTAACATAGAACTGCCAACTAAATATTTTTCTTTCTTTCTTACTTCTAACTATTTCACAAATTATTTGACATAGACATTAAAAGGTTAATATAATTTAGTATAACATAATAATAATATAAAATGATTTTGCATTCAAATTCGTAGAAAATAAAGTTATTTCGCTAGCGGTAGGTAATGGATATCAGACAGACTCCCCGTGCGTTTTTGTGTCATCTATTGCGAAATAACATCAAAATATTCTAAATTAATTAAAAATATAATAAATTTCCCGTTTTTAATCGGTTAAATTTACAATTCATTATACTTTTATATTATGGAATCTATAATTTTATGTATCTTTAATTTTCAAATTAAATTATTTAACATAAATATATTATATTGTTGATAAGCATCTAAAATCAACGACGATCTTAATTCAAGAGATAAGATAAGGCTTGACTATTTGACAAACAAATTTTAGCGAATAAATTATTTTGTAGGATTGCGTACAGTTGATGAAAAAACGGAACTATTGGATTACTACCGCATTCCTCGTATGATTGCTCTTTTTATATGTAAAATAATGTATTTCCGAACTTGATGAGACAAAATTATTTAATTTACTAATAAGTTTTAGGAATTCAACAAGAGCTTACTTATGAATTTTAATTTTATAACTTGATTCGTAGAAACATGAACAACAAGATATAAAATAAAACAATTTTGTTAAAATTAAAATAAAAATTAAAACCTACGGCACCCTCAGTAAGCAGTATGAAAAAGCACTTGGCTGTTTTTATAGTTTCACAAATGTTGACATGTTGAGTGGGAGTAATAGGCTGATAAGGTGTCCCTCAAAACTTCGTAAAACATAATATATATTTGATCCGGTTTTCTAAAGTTTATTATAAATATGTAATGATTACTGTGTTTGCTTACTGAATGCTGCGTAATTCTGATTTATTTATAAACCACAGTTAACATAATATATGTGACTTCTATATATTAGAAAATTCTTTTCTTCACACCTACTTTTGTACTAGGACTTTTAGAAAGTTCTTATAAATTAAATTAAACTTAATTTATATGAAAAATACTTATGTTTTATTTTTAATATTAGAAGTCTGAAGCCCCATTTACACGGAGCGAGTTTCTCGCCTCGAACGTACGATTATCCTATGCGATAAAAAATATTATGATCATGTAAACTAAACATACGATATTATACATGACAGGGCGACACACGCCTTAACATTAAATATTGGACGTCACCGTGTAACCATGAAAAGAGAATCGTACTTCGAGTTCAAATAGGTTCAGTTTGGGAAAACTCGGGATATCTCACCAAAACTCGCATTCAAATCGGTTCAAACTAATTTGTACGATACTCGCATGAACTTGACAAAATTTCATACGGGGTTGAGTTTACACGAGGCGAGAAAATCGTAGACGAATATTTCCTGTCAATTATATGGTCATGTAAACAAACGCCTGGCAATAATCTCCTTACGAGTTTCGTATGACATACTCGTAGGCGAGTTTTTGTTTTTTTGGTTCCATGTAAACGTGTAAAGGCGATTATTGTCGTATGATTATCGCCTACGATAATAAGAAGAAAGAAAAACTTTTTATTTGCTACATAAATAACTTAAAACTAATACATAATACATTAATACAAAACTTATAAGCTGGAAGCAAATAAAGGTCCCTGCATAAGCTCAATATTATACAAGCTCTCGATAGTCTATCTCTAGCTTATATTTAGCTAATAATCCCTATAGGTATATTGCAAGTAAAGGTTCAATATACACTAAAAATAAAAATCAATTACAACTGGCCACAAAATAAAAATGAAACGAAATCCTCCCTTTGTTAACGATTCTATTTTTAAATCCCCATGAAAACAAAAGGAGGTTTTACGAACAAAATAGTCGGGTGTAACCAGGTCAACGTCGTAGAAGGCACTAAAAGGTGCGTGGGTAACTTCCGCTAGAGGGCCGGAAGTAGGTGCGCAATCGGCCCAATAAACCGACCACCAAACTGCCAACCTGCCACACAGGTGCCAACATTAACCCACCACGAGTAGGATTAAAAAGAAAAATATCATACTTACCATTTAATTTTTGCGGTGAAAATCCTTTTCTGTTACGAAACATTTAATTAAATATGACGTACGTCACTGTATAGCTTTTCTAGTATTCTTATGAAAAATAGAATACTTTGATTAGTTGCTACATTGCAATGTGAGCGTAGGAGAAATAGATAAACAAACATAATTACAAAACATAGTATCAAGTCTTATTTCCTGAAAAAAAATCACACACGGTTCGCCATGTCAGGTCCTATGTAATAGATGACGAACCTATTGTCACTTACTAACCACATTATCAGATTTTGAGCCGGCGATGCTAAGAATTTGTCAAAAAAAAACTCTTTTTGGGGTTCCGTACTTCAAAAGTAAAAAACGGAACCCTTGTAGGATCATTCCGTTGTCCGTCTGTCTGTTCATCAAGAATATTTTTCTCAAGAACGCGAAGAGGTATCAAACTGAAATTAATATCAAATACTCAGGTTTGTAATTTCTTGCTGCAATAAAAAAATCCTCCGATCTAAAACGACGCCTGTAACACGAGCGCGTCGCCGACTCTTAAAAAACCTATTCACTTCTTTTTCAAAAGCCTAATTAACTAACATACTTTGAAGCCTCCGTGGCTCAGTGGTTAATGACCCTGATTGTTAAGACAGAGGTCGTGGGTTCGATTCCCACCAAGGACAAATCTTTGTGTGATGTGCACAATTATTTGTTCTGTTTCTGAGTGTAATTTATCTATGATATGTACCTATGTATTTACAAAAAAAAAGGTTATATAAGTATTATATCAGTTGTCTAGTATACATATAACAAGCATTTGCTTAGTATGGGACTAGATGTCACTGTGAGTGAATGTCAAAACATATTGTCAAAACATTATTAACATACTTTGACTCCTATAATAGGTATTAGTAAAGATACGTAAGTAGCTACCTACGTATTCATATTTATTTTATTTCATATCTTTGAACCCATTCAGCGCTTGTTTCATTGTCATAGTCCACAAAGGCATTAAACAACTACTCTTATTCACAAAGCATCACGACACTAACAAACCCGCATACTCTAATGTAATTCTGACAACAATCCAATTAGAATAACAAATGCGCCAGAAATTACCCAACACACTACCCAAAAAAACTATTTGGGCAGAACTTTTTGGGTCAATGAAAGGGTTATAATAAATAAAATCAATAATTCTAAAACCGCAATTAGATGTTTTTTATCTACGTATATTTTTTTTATACCACGATGGTGGCAAACAGACGTACGTCGTTTATGTGGGTTTTCCACCTATCTATTCTACTTTCTTTACATTAGTTCTATATCTATACTTATATCCATGTATGCTTACTTTTCTATTTCACATTTTACATGATGACCACCGCATACACAGTATGTGGTGGCATGATTTACTTATGCTACTTATTTCTATTACTTACTATTCTAACAATTTATTTTTAAGTATAATGACTGTCACCGTGGCGCAGTGGTTAAGGTGGTCGCCTCGCCACTACATCGCCGTGCTGGGTGGGTTCGATTCCCACACGAGACAAATATTTGTGTGATTCATAGATATTTGTTTCTAGTCTGGGTGTACTTTGTGTCCGTTAGTTTCATGTTTGTAAAACTCTCCGCGACACAGGGCTTGTTCCCTAGTGCGGGCGTTGTCTTTAAAAAAAAAAAAAAAATATTATTACAAAACTCTATAAATATCTCTCGGTCACTCTTTATTATCTCGGGTAATTTATTCCAATTTCATATCAAGGGGACCTGGAACCTGTCTCGCGCAAATACGAGGCATTCGAGGATTAAATGCTCCACTGTTTCCTCGACGTCCGGCTCACATAGGCAGGATGGGTCCTCCTTGCTCTTGAAGCGTTTCAAGTTCGAGGAGAACCCACCTCGCCCTGTGAGGATGTATAATTTATGTTATCCGTGTAGTAGAGGATAAAGAATACATATTGTCACTACCCCATCTCAACCCGTGGGTGTAGTATAAGGTGACTAAGGGAATAACTGAACCTTATGTAGACAAGAGCACTGTGAGAAAAGGAAAATTCGAAATCAAACCCTATACCAACCCGTCTGGCCAGCGTGGTTTAGTAGGCTAAATTCCCTCCTCATTTTTTTTTGGAGAACTCCGTGGCCAGAACCCGTATATTTTATTATAATCTGATAATCAGTATATTTTATTATAATCTAATCAGACTGGCCTGTTGATCTACTGGTTAGTGACCCTGACTGCTAAGCTGGAGTTCGTGGGTTCTGTGTCTGGGTGTAATTTATCTATAATATGTATGTATTTACAAAAAAAAAATAAAAATTAAGTAGTATATCTGTTGTTTAGTATCCATAACACAAGCAAATATAATTGCTTACTTTGGGACTAGATGGCGCTGTGTGAATGTGGTAGAATATTATATTATTATATTATTTTTGGCTTAGATGATACAAATGACGAATATTATTAATAATTAACTCTACATTGATAAAAAATAGTGACGCTGCTACGGTTTCTACTAAATATAATATTAATTTAAATAGCTCGTGTATTAAATGACTAATGCAATCTGTGGAGACCATAGATAGAACAAAAATAAAAAGTTCCTACTTGACGTCCGACGTTTACTTGCGTCCAGTATAATTTAAGTTAAATACATCATATCTATTCATTATAATAATTCTGAAGTTAAGTTAGCCAACTGAAATAAATTGTACTTACCTAATTGGATGTAAAAACGGTTATCAACTTACTTTTATATACCTAGTAAGTTTTTGCACCACAATAATTAAAATAATATATTATACAATAACATTTCCTGCAACGATGCATTACTCATACAAAATTCGGTGGAACATTTTTATCGTTCATATTGCAATAAACAATTCCAAAATATGAACTGCAACATTTCATCAAAATTCTGTCAGTTTTTGTGGTACGTTGTCACCTGTCTTGGACCCTTGTCCGTTACTACGGCTCGCGATTAGCATACTTTGGCCTCAAAAAAGATTATTACTCGCCCCCAATACTGGACTTAATATTCAATACGTTTACACCAAATAATAATTACAGCAGTTCGTCTGTATTAAAGGGTCGTTTTCCTTGTATACAGGGTGTATACGACGATACGACATTAAATGAAACCACGTGTAGCATGTGATGTTAGAAGACTATACCAAAAAAATTTAACAGAAATTTGCAATAGTTTAGACGCAAATGTACTTTCTTTATGTCACAGTTGTTCACTGTTTTAAACAGCCTGTAGGTATTTACGTTGATCGTATGTTGTCATTACGTCATTCAATTCATTTAAATATCTCTGACTCTTTCATATTATCTTATCTCTTACTCTGTTCCGCACTGTTGTCATCGTCATGTCGAAAACGTCATGATAGAAAAATAATGTGTGGTTGTATATTCTTAAATTTTTCGAGTTTAAATAATGTGTAAGTAGCTTTTTTTTTTTTTTTTTTTTTTTTTTCTTTCTTTTTTTTTTAATAATTTATATTAGAACATATTTATAAGGGTTAACACTGGCTGCCTTGTCATTTAATGTCGTATCGTCGTATACACCCTGTATATTAAAATGTTGAGGGCGCGGGCTCTGCGGGCAGGTGCACCGACCAACGTTATTAAGTTACAGATACTCAATACCCACACACTTTGTTTATTATTATGAGCCGCGTTCGTAAATAATGTAATATAACAAGTCATAATTTACGTGTATTCTACGTCGCATTCGCTTGTCGACGGCTTTCCTCTGCATCATTTTAAATAAAGTATTTTATACGCTGAGCGCTATGTCGCCTCCACTCCAGCGTCGAATTCCGTCCGAGAGTTAATCGTTTCTGTTTAATTTAAATGATCTTTGATCTGTTATCTAATAGGAGTAGTTCCAGGAACTGAATGTTCTGATTCTTATGTATAATTGTATGGTGGAACTGGTTCCGTCATCATCTATTACACTGTTTAATGATCGAGTTTACAATATTAAACATTTTTATTATTTGGAAGTAACAGTTAAAGCGAGCATTCCACAGGTTTTCAGCATTAATCATGGCAATAAATGTTTTCTTATAAAAACTCAATGCACGGAATCAGCGGTTATTTTAAAGCTGTGTTCATACTTGTGTATCTCGTAAATGTCGAATCGGTCAACGCGTTTATGTTGCCATCGACATGGCTATTGGAAATGTGACAACAACTTTACTATCAATATTATTATCATTATTAAAAACATAATGTTAGTATCCGTTATATTAGTTAAGTATTTCAACTGTATAGTGAAGTTTTATCTGGATTAGCATTAACTATCGCAATTACTACCGTATTATGCGAAATAATATTCATATATTCATTCCTGACACCCGTGTTTGAAACTATACTAATAAAATACTAATCAACCGATAAGTTCAAAGTCAGTAACTCAACAAATTGCATTGCGATAACTAATAAGTAAACTCCACCCGCTACATAAAATGACAATATTATTTGTAAAATTATGTTATTGATCGAGTAATAAATGTCAATTAACGCCAACGTCTCAACTAGTTATATCTTATTTATTCGAAGTTGGCGTAAACGTAATTCAGATGCAATGAAGCGTAAGGGAGGTCTTATAGAATGGGCAGTACGAAATTGAAAAGCAAATCAGACGTGTCGTGACAGTGTTGGGACGCGGGGTCAGTGAGATAACGCGGTCTAAGTCCGAGATTGATTCTCGGATCAGACGGATAGTCGCGGCCACTCGAGTGTAGACGATCCTTTACTCACGACTCAGTGAATGCTATGACTCCTTACGGATTTATGAGTTCACTATTTTACTTCTTTAAATTCAAATTTTGTTGGATGTATATAGTAAACAACTCTGTCTTTAAAGTTATAACAAAGAGCATACTGCTACAACACTAAAATAATTATGGAAATAAAATATGTAAAGCTTTATAGCAAGTCAAAAGACAATGGTTTAATAAGAATTAATAGAAAGCCTATTGCAATTTACTGCTGGATATAGGCCTCGCCTAATACGCGCCAAAAAAATCTAGTAAAAAGATGGAATTTGTTACGTGTTGTTATAGTTAAATCAATAGGTAGCTTCATATTTGATGCTAGTAGTGAATTGCGCAGAGTGATAGTTTCTAGTTAATATGATGAAGTTATGTAATTCAAAAGGCTTATATTACATAGCAAGTTTATCAAGAAAATCTTTTCAAAAACATCAACTAAGTACTTATCTGCAAAACAAGAATAAGAAGAGTTTAATGACTAATTTCATCATGATAATTGCCTGTACCTACGTAGCTATTGTCAAAACCTTTTTCAGTTGTTACTACACGTGTAGTCTTCCTGGTGGTGTGGAAACCAGAAATGTTAGACAATAGGCCATTTCAATTTTATCTCTCAAGCGCTTACAATTTGTCTAAAATGAATTGTTCACGTCACTCGCCTATTTGGTGCAAACTCCTGCGTGTGAATGTGAGCCTGGTATTAATTAGCATGCTTTATACTAGAATTTAATGTTTTTATAGCTTGTAATACATTGTGAATATTTTGCAAGTCTTTTGTTACCATAAAACTGAAAAATAGAATATTATGTTCATAGCTTTTCTGTGAAAAATGGTTTTATTGCTGCCATTCTCAGTTTGTCAAAATTAATATTCTCAAAATAAGGGAACGTTTCTATCACAAGTGTGTTCTCGTTATTAGTGTAACGGATTGAGATTAGGATCTTTGTTATGCCTTAATTTCTATAGCATTCCATTTCTATAGCATTTATTTTTTGAGGTAAAATTTTGCTGAGTAAAAGCGCCAAAAAAAAACTGTAAAACAGCTCCATTGGCGTAGTCACTACAGACAAATATTTCTCGCAATTACACGATATATTGACCGTCATTCAATAAAATTCAACAAATAAATCTTATCGTACGAACATACCGGCGAGTACGTTTACGCTCGTAATTTAGCCAAGTGCGAAGTTCCGTCACCTCAGGGGGTACGTTTGCATACCGCTTTAGGTGTAAGAATATTCGTCCAAGTGTCGACTCTCGAATATTCCGCAGTGTTAGCGTGAGCAATAAATCTGAGGGAGTGATGCCACAGTTTTTGCCGGGCGACATTTTTTCCCGCGCTAGCGGTGCATTTATCACCGTGGTGGACTCGCACGGCCGGCCCCGGTGACTTATGCCCGCCGAGCCACGAGCAAAATGCCGTTTCATTTTTAAAACTACAAACAAGCCACTTCTTATTTTGTTTTGGGAAAGGATGCCCGCTATAACCAACTATACAAAGGATCCTCTCATTCTTGTTAAGAATGTGGTTGCTGTGCATCTACGATATGCATAGGTATCTGTATGTTTTTGCAAGATACCATTTCTCTCAGTTTATATCTACGCTAAGTTTGAATGTCTTTGTGCATTGATGTCATACCAGGTACGATTTTAACTACATGACATCAACGTTGACAAAAAATGTATCAGAAATCTTAAGAAAGTTTGCAACAATCTAATCAATGCATCTGTTGATGACAGTCACAGATTCAACCATGCATAAACGCTTCGTCCGCAAAATAACCATACAACTTAAAAAGATCAAAAGCAAACATTAATTGTGTACCAACAATAGCACCCTTAAAATCCGTCGGGTATAAACCGCAAATAAAACCAACTTATTAAGTAAGGCCTATCGTCGGGGAGCATTTTATACGTACTTTTATCCGATGTCCATTCTTCTGAAATGCGATTAAAATTGAATAGGTCCATATGTCGCCGGCATTGGAGCCGTTGCGTCACAATCACACGGCCGGCTGCATTTTCAATTTGCCGCGAGATAAGCGCGACTTTTGGACGACTTTTTCTACGGAATGGCGGAATTGATCCTGTGACTTATGGCGGACGACGTAGAAGACGACGTAATTGGATGGTCAATTGATCTGCTTTCCAATTTAAAGGGACCTTTTAGACTATGCGCCTTTCATCGGAGGGGCGGCGAACGTTATGTCCAGTCATTCAATTTGTTTACGATCAAATTTTATTTTGTTTGGGTGTTGGGGTGATAAAATCAAATAAACATTTAATATCAATATTGATAATTTATTCACAATTTCATTTAAAATACACAACTTCACAATGTTTTGTTTTAAAAACTAAAAACTTTAGGTACGGGATATCGTTATAGGCTGTTTTGCAGTGATCTCTAATTTACATTTTTATTTTGATAGTCTTATAATGATTTCATTATTTTCTACATGTTTCATTTACATTTCATATTTACATATTTTGGGGTACAAGTGTTAAGTTTATGGTTGTAACATATAATTTTGTTCCTTAGCTTGTAACAGTAAATAATACTCATAAATTTTAATCAGCGTATAATAACTTAGGTACAATACGAGTAATGGACTGAAGAATAGAAAAATACAAAGTGGATATATGAATACTGAAACATATTGGAATACTAAGTTTGTAGGCCAGTTAATAAATAATAAGTGACCTTTTTTTATCATTGGTTACAACCATAAACAAAACCCCGTAATTTAAAATTTATGGCCACTCAATATTCTTAATTTTACAACGGTAATGTGATACAAAATTTTATATTACACCTTGTGACAAACAAATGTATACATAAATATTCAATAGCTAATTCGATTTAGTGACCAGTTGAATAATTTATATAACAAACTATAGTCATGTTTATGCGTTAACAAAATCAGTTCTGCAAAATGTCACTATTCAAAACTGCTATTTATTTACAAATTGCGTGTATAATTATTACATAAATTACTATTGCATTTCATTCATATATCATCTACACAAATAATAAAATGTACAAAAAAACATCTCCGCGATAACTTTCTGAACACATCACAATTCCTATAGCGAAACCTTATAGCATATAGACTGGAGACGTCACGATAGCGATAATGCGATTGTGTTAAACCTTAATATTACTTCTTCTACCACTTTGAGTGGGAGCGAGGTAAACATGGACAGCACACGTAAACAGCCTCACATACACAAAGAATGTCTTCAGAACTGCTACAACATAAATAAGCAAATACAAGTGCAAATTACGCACACAAATAATTACATCATAACTTATTATGACCATCCGGTCGAGGTTTATAAGAAAGGAAAGTGCCCACATGCTGTCTCCTGTTTAAATGCTCTAAGAGCGAAACAAATCGTTCAAATTAAATATAAAAAAAATAAAATCAAATGTACACAGGAACGGAATATAACTTATCGAGATATGTACAAAATACACAAAATTATTTCATTTCTTTTGAACTATACTTATACGATTAAGACTTCGTAACCGATCTTATCTAATATTATAATACTGTACAATTTCGCTAGTTACTTCATGTAAAACACTCTTAATTTTAATACTTGTAGGAAACTGATCGTGGTATATCAAAGTCTTTCATTGGGGAACATTAACTGGGACAATTTTCAAGTTCAAAATCAGGATATGTTCAGTTCGATTAAACTGGAAGGGTGTGAGGTTCTGTAGGAAGTAGAGATACGAGAAACGGCGACGACGTACCTTACAGAGTCTTTAATAGTGTCCTTACTCTGAAAGTATATCTTATCACTGGGTTTTTTTTTAATACCGCATTCCCATATTCAACCTCATCCCTTGTTTGTATAGTATTACAAACGTCAATTCTGTTCACAGTCTTATAAATTAATGTGATGTGTCAAGTTTATATTATGAGTAAACATTAACTCATTCTATGAAATCACAGCGTATTTTGTTGCCTCTGATTTCTTTGTAAGGTCATTATTATCCTTCCGACGACGGACGAGACTATTTACGAAAGACATATCTAATGGATTCTCTTGTTTGGTTGACTTATCACGTATACTCACTCCTCCAGCCAGTCTGTAAAGAAAATATGAGGTTAGTAAAGTTATTATATTCCTCGCCGCTTATTAAACTAAAACAAGGAGCCCAGAATTTTTATTGCAACCATTACGATACGATTTGTTGTTATTTTGGACATAACATAGCATCACGCCTTTTTCCCTGAAGGGGTAGGCAGAGGTGTTTCACATCCACATTTCACCACCTATGTTTGGTCCCATGAAATAGGCGGCGATCCAATTGTCATCAACGGGGAACATTTGTATTCCAAACTCCGGGAAAATCTCAATACTGGAATTTCATGCTCAATACCATTTTCACGCGACCCGGGAATCGAACCCGGGACCTCTTGCACAGCAGTCAGTATACTTTTCCCGCTGCGCCACCGAGGCAGTTATTTTTGTCACCTAAATATATGTATATTCATTTTTTCATCGTCATTACAATTGACTTAATCGCAATCTCAACATTGGACTATTTGTAGTTGATTTTGATATTTTGGTCAATGTTTAAAAACCACAGCGACAATATTGTAATTCTCAAACTTTTGACAGCCATATCGAAAGCGACCAAGTCGATTGTCAAATTTCTGAGTCGGCCTTTAAAAAAGATTTAATATAATATTATACCTATCATCTATATCGTATCGAATATAATACTGCCGTACTTAGAGACGTTACTTCACTTTAAAGTTTTTTAGTACAAACGTGTAATACTTAAGTCAATACGCCTAAAGACGATTATTCAATGAAAAAATTGTATTGATGACAGATTACTGCTAATTGACGTCTCCGAGTGCGGCAGTAAGACCCTAAAATGTTTCAAATCAACATCGTTATCAATGCCACGCGTATTTGCAGCTATTGTGACATAATTATCTATGTCTTCACATAATTTATTGATGTTAAGTTTTATGGTTTGATAGATAAATGACATACCATCTTCGCATAAATTGTTAAAAATCTAAATGCGTAATAGTCATATAAAACCAGTACCTATTTAACTTAACATATAAATTACAGTGTGAATATCGCCATAACAGTTTGTTACTACCTAGTAATGGATCTTTTCAAAAATGTGGACACTATGCTCTAAGGTGTCACCGATGCAATTATAACGGCACGTTTTAGAATATATGCGTTTTAAATACATGTTAAATGTGAATAGCTTTGACAATAGTCACTAGACTTTTGTTTCAGATTTATGATGACAAATTTCAACGTTAATACGAAATATTTTTTTTATTATTGCCTTAATTTTTGCGATCTGCATTAATTTCTTATTTCTCGTTATAACTGGATATTATCGGTATGCAAGATTGTGTTGAAAATTGTGTTGAGAAATTTATTAATTGATTCCGACATAAGAAACTGACCATACCTAGTTTTGTTTAGCGATCATTTACATATTTAAAGATATCGATGAGCTCTGCTAGTCAAAATTATGATATGAGGAAGTAGATATTCATATATTTGAATGCGAATTTCGTGAGAAAATGTCAAGAAGCCAGCTGCAGTTTCAACCGATTAATTCTGCATACATCGAACAAAACGTGGGAACTTGAAATATTTACATTTTGTGACAAAATTATTATTTTGCTGGAATGTTGTTCATTAGCAGATGATTATTTATAATTAAGCGTAATTTAATAATTAGGAAAACTGACTCCACTGCCCTGATTGCTTAAACTGATTTACAATTTTAATTTACAATTTGAATAATTAATTATGGATACAATTTATGTCTCATCAAAGATAAACATATAAATCTTATTGATCATCTGTCAACTGACCAAACACTGGACGTTATCTTTGAGCAATATGACAAACGTTATACCATCTTCAAAAAGAGAGTATTACGTAGGTATGTGCTTTAGACATCCTTACTAACCCCTAATAATTCAAATAGCCAGTTAATGTAGTAAAAAATATACTTAAAAAAATAACATATGCATTATAACATATATTATAGATGCATTTCTCGAACAACACTTAGTCGAAAAGCACCTCTGCGAATCGCACCAATATTTCTGTTTGCAAATTTGTTTTTTTTTTATTTACGAAAAGCACACACATTGGTGCTCTTCGAGGAATATCCCTCCGTTTTCCTTCATCAGGTGGGCCCCTTGCTCGTCTACCACGTCAGACAATACAAGAATTCCAAAAATATAGTTATAATATTCTTACCATAGAATTAAGCTGCGCGAGGTGATGATGGTGGTAAGGGTTGTGTGACGCAGGAGGAGGGGCGAAGCCCTGGTGCGGCGCCCCGTACCAGTGGGACATGTGCGCCGCCGCTGGGTGCACTAACCCAACTTGGTGCTGACCTGTACGACAAACAAATAACCCCATTATTAATTACTTGTCTTTTCTAAACGAAGCTTGTATGACAGCTGCGCAAAAAAATCTCGGTCTCAATCCCCGGGTCGGACAAAAATCGTATCGGATTTTTCTGTTCTGAAATTCACATGATAATTCAAGTCTAGAAATGCGGCCCGATAATGGCAATAAGCTCACCCCTATTACTTGGAACTAAACATAGCTGGTGAAATGGAGCCAAGAGTGGAACTTAGGCCGAAATGGATGTAGAACGTTAAATAAATCGCTGTCAAAATTCTGTCAAATTGTATTTTAAGACTATATTATAATATATTTTCTTATGCCGATATCAGTGGCATTAATTTGTAATATAAAATATATTATAATTAAATTGGTTTTACTAAAAATGACATAATATAATCAAATATTGTTATTGTTTATTCTACATTTTATACAGCCCGAATATAGCCTACTACTCTCTATAATAAAGTGAAAGTTAAAACAAAGAATTATTTTCATCTTAAATGCGGTTATCCTGAACAAGCTATTTATTTAATTTACTTTCCTTTTATGGAAACCTAGGTAACCTAAAACAAATAAAATAAAGCTAGACATGGTAAATTTCTCGTACATGACAACGTTATGATACGTAGTAGCTAAATTGGGTCGAGGATAAACTGACTCTAAGCAGGTACAAAATTGACGTCAACACTTTCAACCGCTTATCTACATTCAGCATAATGATATTCAATTTATTTAGCAAATGACATTACATTACAAGTTTTATCTATTCCATCAGAGATTTACGATTGATAACTTATCTTGACTAATAAAAATTGGTTTCTATTCAAGGTCTTTTCCATAAATGAAAGTGTTTTGACACTTTCTATGTGAAGCCTTAAATTTCCCTTTTTTCTGTCACATTTATTTATAATAATAATAATATTCTACCGCATTCACACAGCGCCATCTAGTCCCAAAGTAAGCAATTATATTTGCTTGTGTTATGGGTACTAAACAACTGATATACTACTTAAATACATTTTTTTTTTGTAAATACATACATATTATAGATAAATTACACCCAGACACAGAACAAACCTCTATGCTCATCACACAAAGATTTGTCCTGGGTGGGGATCGAACCCACGACCTCCGGCTTAGCAGTCAGGGTCACTAACCACTAGACCAACAGGCCAGTCAAATTATTTAAATTATACAATTTATTTATTTATATTTATTAGCACAACCACATCATACAAATTATAACATTAATAAGTAATAATCATCATCATATCATATTATATAAGTAATAATAAGTAGGTACATAATATTAAATATTTAAAACATTTTCAAATTTAACTTGGATAATAATATTATAAATGCGGAAGAAGCTATGTTTGTTTCTTACGTCTTAACAACTCAATATATTCTAGGATCAAAAGCAGGACATACATTACTTTTTACCAACATACCATATAAGCAAAGCCTTGGGTGGAAGCTAGTATAGAATAGTTTATATTCACACATTAATTTAGTATTAATATGTAATATAATAATAATATTGTAGTACCACATTCACACAGCGCCATCTAGTCCCAAAGTAAGCAATTATACTTGCTTGTGTTATGGGTACTAAACAACGGATATACTACTTAAACACATATTTTTTTTGTAAATACATACATATTATAGATAAACTACACCCAGACACAGAACAAACCTTTATGCTCATCACTCAAAGATTTTTCCTGGGTGGGGATCGAACCCACGACCTCCAGCTTAGCAGTCAGGGTCACTAACCACTAAACCAACAGGCCAGTCAAATGTATCTCATTAGTATAAAAGTTATGAATTTGGATACATCCGAACTCATAATTGTTATTCTTGTTAAACATCAGAAAATGCCTCGAGCTATGTAATTATAACATGGACCTCGCAGTGACATGTTTTGACTTTTAAATACGAGTAGATTAGTTAATCAGAAGTCAATTAAATTATTTATATTAACGTATCTTCAAAGCGCTTAGAGGGTACTAAAACTTAATGGCTATAAAGATTACAAGAAATGGTTGAATACGTAATCATGAACTGAAACGACAAGGCCTATTCATCTCGGCTAACTCAAGATAACTCTTTAATACATCCCATATTTTTCTCTAATTATCATATCTGTTAAAGTTCCCCTTTAATTACGCCGGTACCTATCCTCATACAACATTGTTAATAAACTAAGCTAAGCGATTATTATCGATTGCAAAACACAAACAAAAAGGAAAAGTTAATGCAAATTAAATTTGGTGATTGGAAACCAGTAGTGAAAAGATTTGTCTGATAAGATTACGATCAGAAATCTTGTACAATACGGATATATCTCATTTTGCATAGTTGTTTTATACGTTATATAATCGAAACTGTGTTTATTTTGCGTAAACATTTTTATGTTTTGATGAGTATTTATTTGGATTATTGGCCGTATTTTATGTTCATTCAACTGAGGTTATATTGAATAAGGTTTTTAGCTTCTTTTGTTAAAATACGACTGCCTACATACCTATTTTACATCTGTCAAAAATTTTTAAAGTGTACAACCACAATACATTAAAAATATAATTTTCTAAATTTCCAAAGATAAGGATCTTCAATCACCATATTGTTGCCAACCACCCCATTTTACTGAAACTTTAAAGTTCAGTTTTTATAGATGCAGGGTTAAAGGTATTAGGTACATGCAAACAGAATATTAAGAAGCAAGGAGACATAAAGTGAGCAAAAGAATTAGATGAGAGAATTAGTGTGGACTTACCGAAGTCCATAGCAGAGGGGAAAGCCGAACCTCCAAAGCCCTTAGTAGCGTCTCCTAGCGGCTTGATCATGTCTCCCATGACTCCACCCAGCGCTAGTGCGCATGCGCCACCACCGCCCATCCCCATGCCTCCCTTCTTCTTCTTACTTTTACTGCTCAGCTTGCGGTTCCTGGTCTGAATGCCTTCCTTCTTCATCGTCAAGGGCCGGTTCACCTGTTACCAAGGAAATTAGGAATTTAGTGACAACTGACATTTTAATAGCATGCATACATATTTATAGTACAACAGAAAAGTTATGTTAAAATAAGGAAAAGGAATATTTTATTAAGAGTACGTTGGTGACTTAACCATTGGTAATTCAAGCATCCATTGCCGTACGCTATTTCCTGAGTCTGTCATAAAAAATCCAACTGATATTTAAGATTCTAAGGCTGTGTATACTGACGAATAAAATAAACTAGAAATAGAAACATTACCATCTACAATAAACCAACGGACATATCTCATTATCTATAATTGAATGAGAATTACATTATGACATGAACGAACATCATTTAAATGAAACAAAGCAACTAGGATATCTTAACAAGCTCATCACGTATCGACCAAATTATACACGTTGAATATAATATTTCTCATAATTGAAACATCACAATATAAATCGTAATTGTCTCATGTTGAATCACACAATTTTTGCTAACCGGGCCGGTATTCCATTTTATGACTGTGACACGACATTTAGCGGTATGAAAAAACGTCTGCGGCACCAATTTAGAATGCTAACTACAGAGTATAAAGGGAGGCCGAAACCATAAAATGGTATCACAATAGTCGTGTGCGAATATTCAGCTGTTTGGTGTCCGATGCCGACGACGTGGAGTCACACTGTGCATCCTAATTACTGCACCGATGCACTGTCTGTATTTCGTTAGCAGCCGGTGGGAAACTGCTCTGACGCGATTTATGAGGTTAAGGTCCTCCAAATATATGGTCAACGGGTTTCCTGTCTACAAACGTGCGTGTCCTTAACACTGACCTGTCAGAATTACGTCAACAACCGGAGTTCAATGCAATGTCATAACTTTTTAGTTGTGTGCCGCAAAAGGGTTCTTTCTGTTTGCTCTTATTCGAATAATAAAATACAACAGCAACTTTGTCCATGATTATGATAGGACAAAAGAGCGCCCCAACGTGCCGACGACATCAGATAAGAGTCATATATTTTGCCGTAAATGTGCAATTTCTTTGCCAAAATTCTCGGGTCAACTATCTCGGTCACTTTCTGCTTTGCATCGTGTCGTTTCTAAGAAGCGTGCGTCACGAAGTCGGACGGACGGACGGACAATGAGTTATTCATCGCCTTCCAGGGAACTTGACGGCGGCATGTGGGCCCTAAACGCACGATTGCATTGCGCCAGCGCCGCGCCGCCCGACGCAGCCCATGCGCATGACCTGCTAGCATTTTTGTTTGTTTTAGGCATGTTAGATTGATTTTACTTACACTGCAGCATTTTAGACGTCCACTATTATGTATTAATTTAAATTATGAAAGTATTCTAACTGCATGTATCTTTTAGCTAACGAAACTAAGCTGTGATACAGATAAGTATATTGTTGTGTATCAAGTAAAAGGATAAACAAATCTTATTGGCGGGCAAAGTCCAATTTCTCCAGACGTCAAGTGATAAAGCTTCATTAATCTGTAGCTAAAGTACTGCGTAGTTCAGTGCGTGCCAGTTCCCGACGTCCCTAATGCGTTCCCGCGAATCGCCCACACATCGCGCATACCGCGCCGTCGCTCCTCTCAATTGAACCAATATAAAATGCATTAACATCACTGCACATGCCGGCAGATTTAGACTGCAAATAATTAGGTCATTGCAAAGCCTTTGCTACTTATTTTTATAATTGCTCGCTCGAGCGCGCATGCGTAAAACGGTCTGCTAACTTTTATTATCTGTATCAATCATAAATTATTATTATTGCAAATTAGTTCCATGTTAGAAAGTTGCATGTCTGTATATGCTTTAAGAGGGAACGCAGCGCACGATTCTTCATACAAACGTATTCCCCTGTTTTCTCCCTGAATAATGTCTAAAAGGCAATTTTTTTTAGCTCAAAAATTCAAGTTCAGCTATAGGCATGTCCCTATCATTTCCTTTTTTTCAAAAACTTATTAATAAAGAAAATATGAGCCTCCAAATATTGCTAAAATTGCCGTATTTTTAATGTCGTAATTAGAGGACTACCAGAGGAATTCTATTAGTTATTTCCATAAATAAAAATGATAAGAACCTAGTCATACTCTTTCTGGAATTTTTCATGTAAAAAAGTATTGAATCCGCTCAGTTTTCGAGGAGAAAACAGGGGAATACGAAACGTCCATTTCGTAAAAATTTTTGTCTTAAAATCTGTCTGAGCTGTAGCTGTCTTTATCGCACTCTTCGGGGGTGACTTGAGGTATGGGGGGTTACTTACATGTATATGACTAGGGAAGTGGTATCTGTCGATATTTTTTTTATCGATACTGTAGTGATGTCCATCAATGTCGATGTTGACGATTTACTGTTTTTATTTATTAAATTGTGAAACTGTAAGGTTAATTTCCGACTTTTTTATTAAGTTAATAAGATTATCAGATCAGGTCGCAACGATTTGATTTAGCTGCTCTAAAAGTAAGACTAGTCTTATCAAGTATATTTATATACACGCATTATAATGGATGCAAGAGAGGTGTAGGTTGTGGGTATTTTATTTAAAATAGCTGGCAAAATGCGAGTTGGATTCGCGCACCGAGGGTTCCGTACGATTATACATTTTTTTTTATTATTTGTGATTAAATTGTAAGATATTAGAAGGTAACGGGATAGCTATAAGTTACAATAAACATTCACGTAAAGTTCACATCAGTCCGGAATAAACTCTCTTTCTTATTCAATTTATTTACGAGTATCATCTTATACCCGTTCCAATAAAATTTTAATATATTCAGTGATAATAATATAACTACACGATTACGGTTTTCGGACTTTTTGCTTTACTTGTGCAACTTAATATTGCTTTTTGCCAAATTTCGTGATTCTAGGTCAAGGGGAAGTACCCTATAGGTTTTGACTTTTTTGATCGTCAAGATATGCAGCAAAAATGGAGCATAAACGGCTGTATCTTTTCATATCTTGCATTTACTTAGAACTCTGATCTTTCATTATATTCCAAGGGATTGCAGACCCGAGTATTTTTAGGGTTTCGTCCCAAAATTGATTGATACCTCTACGCATTCTTGAGAAAAATATTCTTGATAGACAGACGGACAATGGAGCGATCCTATAATGATTCGTTTTTTTTTCCTTTTGAAGTATAGATTATGGAACCCTAAAAAGAATTTAAAACAATAAATAGGACATTTATTCTATCGTCATTTCCGTCTTTTCGCTTACGGGTAAATTGTGTGATCCCGTAAATTATTTCAAGCAAAGGCCATTCGTGAAAAGAAATATCTAGTTTAGATAAGTTCGATCATCATCAGCAACCCATTAAGTCCCACTGCTGGTCTCGGTTCGATATTTTGCCTAAATAAGACATATTTTTTTAGTTTCTATTCCATTTTCGGGAGGTTTTCAGAAATTTTATACCGATATTTTATTTGTATATGTCGGAGGAAGTATTCGGAGTGAAGTTGATTGCTGTTTACATGTAGAGGCTATTTAGTTTAGATAATATCTTCTTAAATCTTAATTTTAATGAATTTAATTATTTAGGGTTTATTTTCTATTATGTTAATTCTATTTAATTTAAAAGTCATTTTTCGAAGACACTTTATTATTTTACATTTTTGTCAGAGCAGAGGGTAGGCCTCGAGCGGGGTCGAGGCGCCATCTTAACGTTTTGCCGAGCTAGAGTATAAAAGAGTGAGTTGATCGAGGTGGAGGATCATTATTAAAGTGTTGTTATTATGGTGCAGATACTGAATACTGAGTGTACATAGTTAGTATATAGTGTGTGTTAGATCGGTACCTTGAACCCGCTGCTCGAATTAAACGTTTAATATTAAAAGTTACTATTGTGTAAATTGTCAATAAATATTGTGATATACAGTGAACACTTTGTTTTGTGCCGGCATATAACCCTATGACGACGCCCACTAGACTTGTTACCACTAATGACGATGTCGAGAGGACTGGTGTTTCTCCGACATCAGAAGTGGGATCGATGCAGGCACAAAACGTGGGCAGATCGATTGATGCGAACGATGGTTGGCGCGCGCTATTCGAGGCGCAACAAAATAGCATGCGACTGCTTGTTGAAGCGCTTCGCAGCCCGGCGGCTAGCGAAGACAACAAAATCACGCTGCCCGAATTCCAACCTGAAAATGCAGACACGGATGCCCGGGCCTGGTTGGCGACTGCGGACATCTGTTTATCAGGGCATGATATACAGGGAAGTAAATTAATTATTATGCTTAGTAAGGCCATGAAAGGTACAGCCGCGACATGGTTTTCTCAAATAGTTTTTCCTAATATGACGTGGGTAGAATTTAAAGATGTTTTCCTATCTCGTTTTGATACGTTAGAAACATGTGCGGCAACAGTTTTAAAGATGTTAAGTGGTAAACCATCAGACGGTGAATGCCTCGCTGCATATGCAAGTCGCTTATTTACTGCACTCATGTCACGGTGGGGTAATTTGGAAAAGGAAGAAATAGCTGTGTCTCTAATACTTGCACACATGGGGCAAATTGAACCACGCTTGCAACGAAATATCTTTTCTGAAGAAATAACTACCCGCACTAAAATGCAACGTGAACTTATGGCATATTCGTATCGTAAACGCAGTTATAACGAAATTATGAAGAGTTCTGCTAGTACTGCACAGGATAGCAAACGCCCTAGATTAAATCTCACTTCTATAAAATGTTATGCATGTGGGAAACTTGGTCACAAATCTTATGAATGTTCCAGCCGTAAGCATGACATGCAGCAAACAACTTCAACTTCCGATCGCTCCAACACGGCCGTGGCCGTGCCGAGGCCCCCAGTAACGTGCTACAAGTGTGCCGCTGAGGGTCACATAGCATCACGGTGTCCAAAATCGGTACCGGCTACCAGCGGCAGCGCACTACCCGCCGCCTCAACCAGCGCAGTGAAACGAGTGGACGTATGCGGTGTGAGGCCTGTCACTGGCACGATCACTCAATTTGATCATGATGATGCTCACCCTTCAACATCACACGAGGACGTGTGATACGTCAGGACGGCCGTGTCGGAGGAAGTATTCGGAGTGAAGTTGATTGCTGTTTACATGTAGAGGCTATTTAGTTTAGATAATATCTTCTTAAATCTTAATTTTAATGAATTTAATTATTTAGGGTTTATTTTCTATTATGTTAATTCTATTTAATTTAAAAGTCATTTTTCGAAGACACTTTATTATTTTACATTTTTGTCAGAGCAGAGGGTAGGCCTCGAGCGGGGTCGAGGCGCCATCTTAACGTTTTGCCGAGCTAGAGTATAAAAGAGTGAGTTGATCGAGGTGGAGGATCATTATTAAAGTGTTGTTATTATGGTGCAGATACTGAATACTGAGTGTACATAGTTAGTATATAGTGTGTGTTAGATCGGTACCTTGAACCCGCTGCTCGAATTAAACGTTTAATATTAAAAGTTACTATTGTGTAAATTGTCAATAAATATTGTGATATACAGTGAACACTTTGTTTTGTGCCGGCATATAACCCTATGACGACGCCCACTAGACTTGTTACCACTAATGACGATGTCGAGAGGACTGGTGTTTCTCCGACATATATTTATTGAGCCATAATATTTTACAAGTTCATCAAGACTTGCAGCTTATAAACTTTTATTGTTGTTGACGAATAACCAAGTTGACGAACAATCTAGTTTCTTCTGAAAATTGTTTTCATGCTACCTCTTCTTTTACCATAATTATTCTCTTGCTGTATTAGGAGTGCCTTTGATTTACGAATACCACAATGATCTTAATTACCATTACAATGATATTAATAAAAACTAAAATTATATTAAAATTCGAACAGAACCCTCAGGACATTTTAGTTAGCGATAAAATATTTTATAAATCTTAAATAGAGATAAGGTAAGTACTACGATTTTTTCCATTATTTACATACACGTAAAAACAATAATAACAACGTGTAGGTAACTAAGTAACACGATGACATCAAATAGACCGATTTAAGCAAAAATGATCCAATCAACATAAACCTCATTTTGACAGCCAGAGAAATACTGCAATGAATTTTAAAGTCAAATATCTCAAAATGAGGTTTGTGTTGATTGGATCACTTTTGCTTAAATCGGTCCAAATTTCAAAAACCAAATAAATGCAAAATGTAGATTCGCCGACTCGCCGGTACACGGGCGCGGGGAAGATGCTAGTGGGGAGGAGGGGGGGAGGGAGCTACTACGCATGTGGACCATCCACTCACACATTTAAATCTCAGGCTCAACGCAACAGCAATAGCTACTTCAAATTTATACTTTTCAAATTTCTCGCAGACCGCGTCCCCTCTTAATACGAAAATGTTATGAAAGTTCAAGGTTTAGGTATATGCTAGAAATAAGGTTCAATTTACATATTAGTAAAACACTTTTTAATTAAATCAAAATACCGAAAACCATACTTATGTTCTAGATTATAAGGATAAAATTTCAATAACAATCACTTGGTATGCTAAAGCCATCATAGGATTATATAGTTCGTCCATAGGTGGTTGCGGAAGAACGGAGCTATCATGTATACACCCGACAAGATGACGCGACGGCCATATTGCCACAGAAATTGCTTAATAACTGGCCATTATGTCAGGTTAATTACGTCGTGGCTGTTCCCACTCCCGTTACTGTATTTAGATAGGTTTACATACTGTGTAAACCTATCTAAATACAGTAACGGGTGTACTGTGAGTATTTAATACTATATATGGTAGCTTGTTATCCTACCTAACATGTCATTATTAGGACACATAGGCAGCAAATGTGTAACATTGTATGTAACATTTTACTAAGGAACTAATATTCGAAATTATCTTGCATATTATGTTAGTACTTCGTTAAAATTTTCTCTAAGATACTATATAGAGTAACTACATCTAATAGGTACCAAAGAAACAATTCAATGTTTACATCGTATCATCATCACCATTTCAACCCATAAACGTCCCACTGCTGGGCATGGGTCTCCTCCAAAAAATGTGGAGGGAATTTACCCTACTATTACCACGTTGACCATATAGGTATAAGGTTAGTTTCGAATTTTTCTTTTCTCGCAGTGCTCTTGTCTGCATAAGGTTAACTCCCTTAGTCACCTTATACGACACCCACGGGTTGAGATGGGGTAGTGACATTGTGTATTCTTGATCCGTATCTAAACGCATAACATCATATAAACTTGTATAATATATAGAAAATATATGTTGTTGTTAAAATGTTATCAATATAAGAAAAGCTCATCATCATCTCAACCTGTTGCAGTCCACTGCTGGACATAGGTCTCTCCTAACACACGAAGAAATAGCTGAGTCGCTTTTAAAATAATAGGAAAAAATCAAATGGTAAAACATAGACGATATGAAATACTAGACTGTGATAAAATTTGTACAAAAAAAATGGATAGGTCATAGATGCATAGGTCAATAATAGGTATACTGAATTTAGACGACTGAAGATTAATATGGTGATGGTATTGAGTATTTCTGCGGTTTAAATCCCCATGAGTTTGTTTCGGTGCCTTTCATATCATAACTTCAAAACCTCTTTTAATTATTTTTTTTTCTTTTGTTTTTCCTCTTTTTTTACAACAACACGCAAATCAATCTATATCATTCCACACTTTCCTATCCATGTTATCCTCTAAGTTCTGAGTAGCTCTATTTAGTATTCGCATGCCGTTCACAAGGTTTCCACAGTGTGCTCATAATTACGCCCGTACATACAGTCATACGGCAATGAATCTTACCGCTATTTTACGATATACGCCTTATCATATGTCCCGGACATATACTCGGATTTAACATAACTATAGGTACCTTATTTTTTGTTCTTTTTTTTTAAAGACAACGCCCGCACTAGGGAACAAGCCCTGTGTCGCAGGGAGCTTTACAAACATGAAACTAACGGACACAAAGTACACCCACACTAGAAACAAATATCTATGAATCACACAAATATTTGTCTCGTGTGGGAATCGAACCCACGTCACCCAGCACGGCGATGTAGTGGGGAGGCGACCACCTTAACCACTGCACCACGGTGATAGTCAAACCTACTTGAACGTTGTGATATTTATAGAGAAATTTCATCTATTTGCCTTTAGATATTTTTAAACAGGTAGACACTATTTTAAGCTGTGTTAGAAATAGTAGTTAGAAACTTCAACGTCATAAATTTTAGTTAATTGAACATTGTAACGTGATAAATAATAAGCTTTAATAATAATAGAAAGGTCAGGAAACATTATTATATTTAGACTGGCCTGTTGGTCAAGTGGTTAGTGACCCTGACTGCTGAGCCATGGGTCGTGGGTTCGATCCCCACCCAGGACAAATCTTTGTGTGATGAGCATAAAGGTTTGTTCTGTGTCTGGATGTAATTTATCTATAATATGTATGTATGTACAAAAAAAATGTATTTAAGTAGTGTATCAGTTGTTTAGTAACCATAACACAAGCAAATATAATTGCTTACTTTGGGACTAGATGGCGCTGTGTGAATGTGGTGGAAATATTATTAGTATTATTATATTTCCTTCATGCTTTTAGGTTACACGATACGACCTAGCTAAGTAATTTAATGTACATTATACAGTATTATTTAATTAGACTATGCTACGATTCAGACCAACCGGCTCGCATCGGCCCGCGCCGGGCGGCATTTTACAATGCGTTAAAGAACATTGAAATGTATCAACAGTAATTACAGTTCATATTTGCATGCAACTTACGCATAGTTACCTCCGTCGGCAACCCGCGACGCGTCGCGACGGCCGACCGGCTCCGACCGTAAGTTGCATGCAAATATGAACTGTAATTACTGTTGATATATTTCAATGTTCTTTAACGCATTGTAAAATGCCGCCCGGCGCGGGCCGATGCGAGCCGGTTGGTCTGAATCGTAGCTATTTCTATGTGCTTATAATTATTTTTAATATTCGCGTACGTAATGTTAGTATTCGGTACACAGAGGCAACAGTTTTAAGTTTACAATTCGGTTACTTTAGTCTTTGATAGAAACAATATCCCCCTTATTACAAAATATGGACTAAGTATTAAACCAGGTTTAAATTGACATAAGCCTTTGTTTTAGTGTCAAAGTTGTCACTTTAAACCTGGTTTAATGCTTAGTCCGTATTTTGTAAAAAGGGGGTATAAGTCTATACAAAAGTAAATTCCAATTGCTCCAAAATGAGGTAAAGGTTGTTTGTCTGTAAATATAAAATTATATCTTGGAAATAACAAAATATTCTATTTACAAATATACCATTATTGCACGTAGTATAAATAATTTAATTAGATCATTTTTTTTTATTTCTTTTTTTAAATATCCAAATTTCATTGAATTCTTTTTATTACGGTGTTTTGGTTCTGTACCATTCTGCGCTATTTCAAACTAACTAACTGAAATTGTAACTATTAATGATGATTAAAAACAGTGTCCTGAGTTTCTTGCCAAGTTCTTCTCAGAGCTCAACCTTGTCAGTGCACTGGCCTTAGGCAAATTTGCTGACACCTTTTTTTTGGCTTTGTATGACGTTCATTAGTATCACGTATTTGAAATGAAATAAAGATTATGACTATGACGATGAATATTTATCAATTTATAATAAACTAGCTTCCGCATGCTGCTTCGCCCGCTTGGTATGTATTTAATACCTATAAACCTTCCTCTTGAATCACTCTATCTATTAAAAAAAACCGCATCAAAATCCGTTGCGCAGTTTTAAAGATTTAAGCATACATAGGGATATAGGGACTGGGAAAGTGTAAAATGTAGTGATTAAATTCTATGAAAAACTACTTGACCTCGGCTCAAAATTCTGCTCTATTTCAGACATCAGTTTACCTACCCTACCAATATAAATAAAACGTAGATATAATTGTAAATTACTATGTTCTACCATGTTTCGTGCTACAGTTCAGGGTTAGTATTCCGTGGGTTGCATGCACCAGCATATGCATCTAGTTGTCAACGTAATATACCTATAACACGCCATCCTGAATAAACTATGAACTGAATTGTAGGCTCCGATTTCTACTTGATGTATGACTTTGAATAGATTGTTGTGATAAAAATGTTATTATAAAAGTTAATTTTAGGATGTTTGTTATGATATTTTCGAGACATGTATTGTTGAATTGAAACGTGGATATTTTATGAATTACAAATGCTATATTAAAGACAAAAAATTATGTACTTTAGGCTTGGTAAATTCATTGTATTCCTATTTTAATTTTGACTAGAAATTGTTTGCAGCCTCTCGCTGCCGTAGAATGTCGATAAAAATTGGCTATGTAACTCTCCAGCTCTCCAATAATTCCTGTGCAAAATCGATCCGATGTTCTGTTGTAAAGCGAAAGAATAAATAAATAAACACCAATTCGCATATATCTAAAATCGGTAAGTCAATATTTAGAAAGCAGGTATGCTGTAAAAATCTCTTAAGCCTAGGTAAGTGTTTACTACAGTGGAAACCCTTATCTGATCTTTAGTTATTTGTATTACTAAATACTTTCCAATAAAATATTCCATCTAATGGTACGCAATAAAAAATACAGCAGTGAAGTAAATAGTTAGTGATATAATTTTAATATTTTCTTAGATACTTAGAGTTTAAATGAAACAACTAACACGAAACGTAGTAGTAATCTTTGCTGCATATCATTTCTGCAATAAAATTATGAAACATTTTTTTTTCATCTGTGAACGCATTACATTGCCTTCTAACTTCGTTCAACCAGAAATACCGTACGAAAGAATCACGCAATGATGTCGTGACAAAGCGAAATATTCGCTCATAAACGCATATTGCGTCTCGTTGTGCGTGCAAATAATTGCGTTACATTTCTAGGACGGAGAGTGCGCTTATTACGCTATCTGCACTCATCTCCACAAACACAGCCATAAAACCGCTCAAATGGGAAAATAACAGGCTCATACCACAATGCCATGTAAAATGTTGCCCACGGCCCCTCGTTGTAATTTTTCCAACCGCTAGAAAGCTTTATTATGTCGTTAATTGTTGGAAAACTGCGAACGTACCTTTTATTGGACATAAATATTGTAATGAAAGTGGAATATCGAACTCCGAACCAATCGTGAAGCAGTAAAATTACGTTGTGCGATAAAACTTGACACTTTACTGTGGAAAACAAAGCGTTGTAAAGATGTATCTTCGATCTAGATGTGTTTAAGTAGTTAGGACATCCGATTATCGATATTGATCGCTTTTTATTGAGACAGGTAGCGTTTAGGATCAATTTGTTTATTTGTGTATTTTATCGATCTTTATATCTAACACGTTATTCGGGATACGTACTAATTTTATAGTCAATTAAAAATACAAGTGGCCTAATAAAACTTTAATAGTTACTTAGTTTAGATATATCAATTCTAAAATATTTTGAAGTAAAATATCTGCAATTTAATGATTATTAATTGGATAATAATCAAAACATTACCAATAAAAATGTCATTACGTATCAACTCAGCTAATAAAAATAACATAATTACGTAAGCACACGCTTCAGGAAAATGCCTCTAAAGTTAGATGTCTCAAATGCGTTTTTCCCGTGGCTTTTCCATCATCTTTCCTTCTGAGCATAAATCTTGTAACCCATTATAAATTTGTATCGTGATTATGGAAAAAACTAATCAATTCTCTCTAAACAATACGTGTAAGCTTGTAAGATAGAGATCGAATATAACTTACAACAGTTTACGATTATCACAAATTATAGGAAAAACTACTATACACCTATTAGCAAGAAAAACTTGTAAATTACTGTACTGAAATTGATAGTACTATTACCTGTGTGACTTTAGTATTTTTTTCTCTGAACAACGCTCTGTCAATGTTTACCAGAATGTTGGTAAATGTGGGTAGTAGCGAACGGCATGCCGCAGCGGTCTGTTGGTATTGTTACTTAATTGTTGTGTATTTAAATGTTTATTTTAGAGTTGTATGTCGAGTTGGTTGGTGGTTGATATTATTTTATATTGTTGTTAGTCAATAATATACATAATGCATAGTAGTTAGTGATTTAAGTTGTACAATATGTTATTTAAAGTACAGTTGGCTGTACACTTAGTATAATATACCTACATATGTTATGTATTTGGCTGATGAAGAAAACAAAAAGAAACTCATTGACAGACACATGTCCGCAAAAAAACAAACTTACCCAACAGACAAGTATAATTAATAGCTTAATTTGGGACTAGATGTACTAATGTAATGAAAATATAAAATAAAACTAATAAAAAATAAATAAAAAGTTTGGATCGCTGACACCTTAGCTACGGCCAATCATATTTTACCAGACACAATTTTGATAAAACTGTACTCAAAAGTAGCAAAAAGACTTTGTTAAAAGTCTTTGTCTACTCCTTTTTCAAAAAGCAAGTTTTAAAAACGAATACATAAATAAAATACCAATAACGTTGCGTTTAAAAGTAGCATGCTGAACAGTAATTTGCTTCACATGAAAGTTCGCAATTAATAGCAATAAGACAGGTGTCAATCCGATGGTAGTGATAAAAAAATCTTTTCAGTAGTTATGTGCAGTCTGTCCGTATCATTTAGCTGACTTATTAGCGACACTCCACTTAAGATCGTTAAGGCGACAACGTCTACGAACTTGTGCAATAACGTCGTATCTTTTTTAATCACAATTTTTTTTTTAAAAGAACTTTCAATTCGAATGTTAGAAGACTTAAGACTTTATTGCAATTACATTGTTGTGTTTAGATATGTAAGTATGAAAGCACAAAATAAATAAGTTGAACAAAAAGCTGTTCGTTGAAATTCTATTGTCACGTCATACAGTATAAACCAAACGATAAATAATACACAGTCATTCCGATGCATTGTCTTATTAATTTGCCACGAGTTGGCGACACCTTAAGCATCGCGTGCGAGTTTTTCACCCGCGTTTTATATTTTAACTCATTATAGAATGTTACCGTTCGGGCTGCATTTTTGCAACGTGTGAATTGTGAGAGCAACGTTTGACAGTTCCGAAGTGGGAGAGAAAGTGTTTTTTATATTAATTTACGATCAGACAATGTGACGGCAAACTTAAATAAGTCAAGAAATAAATAATTGTGGTCGTATTTAAAAAATGATGCGATAAAAGCTGGGAAAGTGAAAGACGTTACGTTAATTTTAGGTGATCAGAAGAAATTTACGGTATTATTGACATTCATCGATTGTGATTTAAGATTGCGAAAGATTGATGATGCCACATATGCCAGTATTATTTTGGTAATTCATTCATTACAAGGACTTAGAATACTTAGATATATGGATTTTATTTGAATCCTCCAAAAAATTGCGTGTTTTAATCTTATTCATCTTTTATGCATTGTATGTACCTACATTTTGCATTACCGTTAGATAATTTTCCCAAATCTAATATCCCCACATTCATTCAATCGAATCGAATACCTAGCTACTTACTCTTTGATTCTGCTAGTATAAATTATTAAAACATGCCACGTTATGGAAAATGTCAAATACCAATGACCGATTTCATAAATTGAGATCGATTTCAAGAGTATTCACAAATAACAGTACAACATACTATAAAATGTTAAATAATTAAAATAAATAACCCGATACTTGCATAAATCTAAACCACTTAGTCTTGAGATCGTAAAAATACGTTTGTAAGAAATAAGTGCAAGAATCAAATGCGCGTGCGCCACGCGACACGGCACATACTGCCAATTAAATTATCTCACTGGCCACAGTTTAACCACTGATACATTCTTATCACTTAAGCTGAATACGTTAGTAACATATATAATTTTAAGAATTAAAATTTTATAGGTAGGTTTAGTTACTGCCTGTGACTCTGTTCGCATGGTATGTCAGTAAAAGGTAGCCTATATTATTTACTAACGTATAGGTATAGCATTCCACTTGTGAAAGATTTTTTAAATCGGATGAGTAGTTTCGAAGATCAACGGATCGAACGGATGAGTAGGGACATCCAAAATTCCAAAATCACAAACATTATCTCTTTATAATATCACTTATTATAGAAGTACCTATAGATAAATGAAGAAAAAGTGCAGCTGTAAGCAGGCAAGTAATATAAATTGATAAAAATAATTATAATAATAATTATAAATCTTCTATATGTGTTGTGTACCACAAAACACAAAAATTTTGCATTCCCGATAGCAAAAAGACGTAAATCTAGATACACCATTTTGGAAATCTAACCTTGTATTTATTTCATAAGATAATAATATTCTATAATAATATAATATAATAATATTCTACCACATTTACACAGCGCCATCTAGTCCCAAAGTAAGCAATTATATTTGCTTGTGTTATGGGTACTAAACCACTGATATACTACAAAAATACATTTTTTTTTTGTAAATACATACATATTATAGATAAATTACACCCAGACACAGAACAAACCTTTATTCTCATCACACAAAGATTTGTCCTGGGTGGGGATCGAACCCACGACCTCCGGTTTAGCAGTCAGGGTCACTAACCACTAGACCAACAGGCCAGTCATAAGATTAAAATTATAAAATAGTTTTTCCTAACTTTAGCTTTTATTCCACTAAAAAGCGATTTTAGTGTTGCATAAATTAGCTATTGGTCTAATACATAAATTAGCAAATGAAAAAAGTAAGCAAGGTTTTATGACAAAAACAGATGTAACACATTTCTGTTGAATTTATTTTAATACGAAATAGAGACTTCGCCTGCACCTGTTCTATTATTCAAGAATAATTCTGCGTGTTAATTGTAACAAGAAATAATCTCGTGAAGAAATCACAATCACGTAATCAGCTACATGTTCTCACTGCTGCTTCTCGCTAAAGTGATGTGATGCTCATTTCAAGAAAGCCTATCTCACGGTAGAATATTAACAACTTTGCCATAACTCGTATCTTCAATCTAGACAAACATTGGTTAAAAATTATTATTTTCCTATTATTTGATAAAAAAAAAAAAATTAATTCGTATTATGCGACCTATAATATATGTAAGGTATTAGCACAACATATTTAAAACATAATACCGATTAGCAACGATCTATTTTTAAATACAACATTGATAAATTCTGTGAAGCTGCTACCGAATTATCATTAATAAAATCAATTCGGTAGCTTTACAGAATGCCAAACAAATAAGTTTTTGCTACTTTAATACGCGTGATAACCAGAAATTTCAACAAAGCTTGTATGAACAAATGTGAGCATTGAAAGTAGCAATTAAAAGCTTGGAGTAGAAATGTAGCGTAGCTAACAAACAAACAAACAAGTGGATGTCAATTGCGCGAGGCGGACGCCTGCGAATGTGAGCCCACACAGATACTACGTGGAATCCAATGTACCTACTAACATGAGTTTTAAAATATGATTCGTCGTTTCAACGGTCTCTACTCTCTAACTCAAAAACACACGACTTTATACGTTTAAATTCGTATTTTATCGCCTTACCCCGTTTAAACTTAAAAAACACACATACCTACCTAGTTGCCATTAACGAAAATAAATAATTTATCAACAATCACCACCTGCTTTAGTGTTCATAAAGCAGTAAGCCTCTTTTAAACTTACAAACACACAAACAAAAAACTATTTAAATCTAATTAGAATATTCGGCAATGAGCGGTTTCTTTTCAAAAGCTTAAACTCTAGTCAAGCTTGGACGAAACTTAACGGAGTGTCCAGAAAGGGTTCGTTTTCAAACCAACCCTAAATTAAACAATTTCTATGAAAGTCTAGCCGTCGCGACATAATTCAAAAAAGTATATTTTCGTTGACGTGTGTAATGACAAAAAGCGGCTGTAGTAATGTCTCTGAAGAATTAGTTCCGCATAGTTAGCGAAGGAAGCAATCGAGCATGCCGGCGCCTGCGCAGTGATACTGAAAACCTCATCGTACTGTTAGTGGACTATACACACACACGTGTAGTAACTAATGCTTCCTTAGATCGGCAATGCTTTGTTTGCAATTGCAAATTGAGTTACTCTTATTTAGCCGTCGAGAAATCTCCAATTTTACTAGGTATTTTTAAAATTACCATACTGATTGATCTGAGTCTCATAGTAAAATTTGAAGAATACTTGCTGAATACATTCAAGACTCTCTCGAGAGAGACTCGATTATAATAATTATTAATACAAAACTGTAAGGAAACAGATTAAGTGTAGCCATTATTAATTAATGAATAAAATATTACTTTAGTTAAGGAGTAATGTGGACACAAATGAGGTTAACTTTAATTACGAGAATATGTCACCTCAAGCACTCAACATCACATATCACGCGAACTATTTAATTACGAAATATTGCCAACATACTTTAACACTTATACTAGTTATTCTTACCATAAAACCATTACGGAACATTAATAACATGCACTTTGCATACACTCACTTGAAATAGAATAATGATCCCATTTTTATTAATAAGTAAATTTCATCATTAAGGATGTAGCTGAAGACATATCGATAAAACATAGTCGTGTTTGATATGTGCAAGCGATTAAAATAAATACTCCGGGCAGTAGTCGAGTCCGCGCCGACAGCTGCTACTTCGGGGGATAATTGAAACGACGATTTATACACCCGCCAAATTTATCGACATCCACGATTTATAGTGTGAGCACGGCCTTATGCATCGGTTATTATTGTAACGTTTCATTTTTGCCATGTCCTCAATCATTTTATGTATAACGTGATTCAAATAAAGATAAATCCATGGAAGTATGAGATTTCTCAATAACAAATTGATGTTATTAAACAAACTTAATTAAAATGTCACTTAGTAATTATCATTCAACAAGACAATCAGTGAAATGCAATTATTGTATAAGATTAATTTGCGTTGATATCTACTTACTTAAATTAAATTGTACAAAAGTATTATTATGATTAAACCTTATCTCATTAATACTATATTATATTTTAGGGACGGATTTATCGAATACTATTAAGTCGACTATCAAATATTGATAAAAAATATCGATGAGGCAGAAATCGAAAACATAATTTCCAATTTGATAAACTGATAAAGTGTCTTTGCTGTCATTTTATTAACGCTGTAGATAAAGTATTGAAACACAGTTGCGCAGTTGTTGAGAAAAATACGATTTCTGATAATAAATCCCTGTTCCTTTCAATTCTAAATGAAAGTTATCTCTGTAATTAGTTATACAATATTTAAAAAAGTACAGTTATAAACGCTTGCTGTGACTCGCATGTTAAAGAATCACAATATAATGAAGATAGTGTATAAGCCAGCTCTAACTTTACATCTTCAAAAACAATTATGGAAACCAATAAATTTAAATGTTTCGCGCCTGTGGCACTGAACCCGGTCCAATTAGAGACCGGCGGCGTCCGCACTAAATCTCACAATGCTACCACGCTACACTAATTCATACGAGCCCGCCAACGAGACTCGTAACTGTCCACGTCGACACAAACTTTAACAGCTTCTCGATATTATCGATAACTTCTGCGCACAACACTATGTTGCACTATACAAGAATAACTTTAATTGGGATTTGAATTATTGGTAAAACAAACAATAAGTGACGTTTTATCATTGTTATTTGTTTTATTAGACTCTATAAAATGTTTATTTGCATAGACTTTATTTAAACTATGCAAATTTAACTGAGGAAAGCTGCCGGCATTGTTTTATTACTTTACGATACTTAATAAGCTTTTTATATTGCGATGGAACAGGGTTATGTTGCATGGAAGACACTAAAAACCATTATCTTATATCATGTAATACTCATTTGTCTTTCGGACGGCGGGTAGTGGCGGCGGCGCGTGCGCTGCCAGCACCTGCTCTAACCCCCACTAATTATTCCACCACTTATTATATGATTACGACTTTTTTGGTGCTTTCAATCAAATTACACCTTGGCCTGGCCACTTTGTACGAGTGAGATGTCATAAAGTTTTTTTTCACTCCAATTATATTCCGACAGTTGCGTGCCGGTGTAAAACGGAGTATTATCAATTATTATTAATTTCTTATAGAAATTTATTTAGGGTCAAGAAATTGGGCTTTATAATTACGCTTAATGTATTCTTGAATTCATTGTCCAAAATATTTTGTTTGGCCAACACTGTTTGAGTAAAAACGATTTTAAGTATTTACGGATTAAGATAATGGAGTCTATTGTTGAACAGAGTTTTAACAAAATCATTCTTTGAATTTACGTATTGGACAATAGAAATAGATAAATACAAAACTTTGTCACAAACAGAAACACTTCAGCTGTATTTAATCCTGAATTTGGAAAACGACCCAAAAGAACCTAGTCATTGCGCTAATTTCAATACCGAGATTACCTAGATGATAAAGGAACGCAAGTACTAAATATGAATTCGTGTAAAAGCGCCCGCACAGTTTTGCACTCAAGCGCAACGATGGTGTGATACGCGGACATAAATAAATAATTAGACGGAGGAGAGAGGAAGTCGGGGGAGAGGTAAAGAGTGCGGAGAGGAGGATAGTTTAGAGATAGTATCTCCCGCAACCGCGCTTTGTGTCAAACGTCAGATGTTTATCAGGAAGATGTTTACAGATGTACTACGGGAGGGGTAACGGCCCGAACCTCTCTTGTGGGAGCAATCAACCGTACAACACTAATATGCATCATACACTGTTAGTTAATTATTTGCTTTGTTTTGTATGCATACTACAGTTTTTAGCCTGTTTAGTGGGTGAGTAGTCAATTTAGTTTTAAAAATAAATAATGTAAGGGTTAGTTATTTGTGTGCTCGTAGATCACGGTAGATGGCACTGATAGCGTGGCGGTGGGCCAGATCTGCGATCATCTCATTCCCGGCGTTTCATCGCCTAATTACAAGACATTCATGTTGCTAACCTACGCTTTATCATGAGAATTGATCTCGTCTCTAATAGTTTTTCTATTTTTATGGAGCAAGTAGGTAGTGTAGACACATTTGTGATTAATGACCTGTTCTTTTACACCTGAGGTACCATTTTACACAGAGAAACCATGACTGAAGGAGTATAATTATTATTAAATATTGAATAAACTGCTAGGCCGCATACAACCGGTCCTATTGGAAGTCTCTTGAGGAGGCCTATGTTCAACAGTGGAAGTCCTACGACTGATATGATGATGATGATGATGAAACTGCTAATTTTATATAAAATAAAATAAAAATACTTATAAAATTACTTTAAATTCAATTTACATATTATTATGTACTTTATTTAACACAAGCATGCATTTTACAGTTATGATAACTTATGAGATTAAGTAAAAAACCGCCACCAATGTCGGGAAATGTCAACAAACTTTCAAATTCTTATAATATAGGAACCCTATTTATGTACAAAACGCGTAAACCACAATTTAAATATCTTGAACCTCAACATCTGGAACTCGAGACATTTAAAAAGAAAACAACAATAAAATCGATACACGAAATAAGATAAAAATACATAGAAGTAGAAATATCGATAGTTACAAATAGTAAGCGACAAAAGGCTGCGTTACAATGACTATTGCGCAAATCTCGGGCCGGAGCGCGGCGGCGCGGCGCGGGCGCAGTAATTGTTTTGTAGAAGGACACAGAATTATCGGACTAACGATCAGAACTGACATGCAGCTGCCATTTCAGTTCCATTTTTAAATATACTCGTAAAAATAGTAAAATCTTTTTTTTGTCACCGTGGCGTAGCGGTTGAGGTGGTCTCGTTACTAACATCGCAGTGGCGAGTGAAGTGGATTCCATGCCCACACGAGACAAAAGTTTGTGTGATTGATATGTCTGTATTGAGACTGGGTGTATTTAGGAAAAAAAATTTTTCGAATTTAAATTCGTCCAATAATTATAGTTCACTTTCATTTTGCTAATAGATCTAGTTTGGAAGTTGAAAAGGCCTCTATTTCCCAGATCATCATGCAAATTACATACCTACACTTATGTATAGTGATAAATTACAAAATAAGGAGATAATTGTATGTTGTTTTTATTTATAACCCAAACAACCTTTGTGGTTAAACGAAGTTAATTCAAACCTGAGAACAATTCAGAACTAGTTTTTAAACCGAATGTCTTCTAATATGTACTTCAAATACAATTTAATTGTCTCAGCGTAGTTTCGTGAATAATTCTCACATTTTCACAAAATTTATGTCCAAGACAGTAAATCAGCTGGGGCCCACAACTAAACAAAATGGGAGCTTAAGGCTCATGAATAAAAACATCCTATTTAGCGCTACATTCACCACGTCCTCGAGTGTAGGAAACATCTGACCGAAAGCCGTACATGCAATACGTAACCCTAAATATATCAGTAGCAAGAATCAAAATTACTTATAAACTTTATCGGATATAACGCTTTTCGGCAATGTAAGGTAGTTCTACGCAAACGCATTTCCGGCCGAACGCTGCCGGGAAAAAGCCATTTAAAACAAAAAAAGAAAAAATAGTAACGCGCCGCGCGCCGCTCGGACACTTCCGGTGGGCGCCATTTTTTCTGTATTGCCAACAGATAAAATCTTTCCGGCCTACTGCGCGAACGCCCGCTTTTGTTTCTTTTATTTTATGTGATCACTTTTTGGCAAAATTATACATGTTTGTTATAAAAATAAAACATGACAAAAACTTTTATCAATTTAAAATATTAAAAAAATACCTAACAATAACAAATTAGCAGTAATTATAAACGAGTAAATACCCTCAGATTCAGACCATCGATATCTATTTGAAAACTTTTAACATTCCGTCATCATCATTGTAAGGCACGTGGGTATACAAAACAAGTTGTAAAACAATATAAGGCAAAGCTACCAATGCGATATAATCATAATATCTAATTCAACTAATATGAAGAGAACAAAGGAAAGCACAAAATATCAAAAGTTGGTATAATGAACTTACATTGAAAATGTTAACTGGAACAATGAACAGCACAATTAGTGTAGCGAATAGCATTTGCATCGCCACAAAATTCAACGGTCGAACTTATGTAAATCGGATAGCTGTTCAATGTTGAATATTCAAATTGATGTCATTATAACATTCGGCCAAACGCGTCGGCCGTTTGGCCGCTAGCCAGCCGCACCGACGAATATGTAATGTTAACGTAATGAGTAAATTAAACTTGCCTCCTTTTTTTATCTCGCACGCGAGTAAAAGCCTACTTCGGCGGCCGATGGCCATGTTCCGCGATGTTCGAAACGGCAACGGCGGCGGTTACCGAGAGAATTTTAACAAGCACAACTTTCGCATGTTTATTCGTCGTAGTCACTGTACAAATGCAAACTTCATTTTGCTAGCGAACTAGTGAGGAACTAAATCAAAGATTACGCGGCTGAATATAAACTGCTTGCTAAAACTTCTACCACTACGCAAGAGCTACATTGTCGTGAGCAGTTTTATTACAATTTGACTAGGCGGTCTTAACAAATACACCTCTTGTGAATAGAAAAAAAGTAGCGAGGGATTTCGTGAACTTATTCTTATCTCAAAAACATTGTATCCGTGGCCTAACATTAAATCTAATATCAGAGAAAAACGGGTGAAAAAACAGTGACTGTCAAATTCCTTCGGATGTTGGCTGAACAAAACAGCACTTTAGACGATATAAAAAAGAAAACTAGAAGAGCGTTCTCGATTCAAAAATTGAATTGATCGCCCCATTGTATTCCAAATGTATCATTTGAGCTGTTATTATGGTCCCTCTCTCTCTAGCTCCATACAAACTGGTAATCCAATACTTTTGTAAGGCAGGCACTTAACGTGCCGCTCTAGTAACGAAACGTCTGATGTGTAATAGGGTATTAATTTGTTTAATGTTTTATTAGCTTGTGTTTAAGAAGCGGATTGTTTTAATTTGACTTAAGATTGTTACGAACACGAGATAACAGTAATGTAATTAGTTTTTATTTACATTCTTATACATCGTGCTGAAATTTTTGAAATTATGACGATGTTAATCAATAAAATACTACTTTATTGAGAAACATCGTCATGCAAAAGTCTCCCATTATACGCTCTAGGATAACTGAGCAAAAAATCGTAAACAATCGATGACTGCCGCAAAAACTTAATACCAATTCATTGGAAGCAAAAGGTTGAAAGAAAAAACGGAGAATACAAACCACAAAAACCTAATCGGGTATAACATGAAGGAAGTAACGTATAAACGAGCGTGATAAATTAAATAAACAAATTTATAAAAAGTTACACGGACAGACGGACGGATCGCTTTGTTATGGTATATTGCGGTGGGAGGGTACGGGACTCGAACCCACGCTCCGTACAGTAATCCTATTAACCGACCATTGTCGATGGCCAAATAAATAATTTATTTTCAATCACTTATTGGTACCTACTGAGTTGAGTTCTGTATCCCGGTGGGAGCTCAAATACTGCACAATCATGCGTGCTTGGAAGTGTCCTTAGTTGAGCACAAAATGACACTTTGTAAACTTAAATGTGTAACCGTTTAACTTTACAAAGTGTCATTTAAAAAGCAGCCGTTACTATAAAATGTTAAATTGTGAAATAAAAATTGCAACTATTATTATTATTCAATTTAAAAAAATCGAGTGCAAAAAAATCATATCTTTTTTTTGCCTAGATAATTTTCAGCCCTCTGAAATTCGTAAGTAAATCAATATTCTTGAAGTAAAATGATTATGTATTTAAGCATTCATTTATATTATTAATTTTATAAAAGCATCATTAAAATAATGGCATGAGAAAAATAAAATCATCAAGACTAGTTGATTTATCCCAAATGTGTATGCTCCTCAATGCAATTGAAACAACTCTAGAACTTTCTTTCAAACCCATAGCAATATTATAATAAACACAAATAAAGAGAAATACTCAAGAGGAAACTTAAAAACATTAAACATTTCATGCCCTACAAATTCCCATATCAATCAAACAAAACAGTATCACAATCCAATACCATGTTTTCAAAAACATGAAACAAAGACTATATTGGGTTAACAAGAGGCTTGTCGGCGTCTAAACGGACGGTATGAGGGCAATTTGAACTCTTATGGGCATTTATAGCTAACTTACACACAATAAGGACCTTTAAAGGATATATTTTGAGTAAACACACTTGAGCATTGTTTGGATAATACGACGCCCGAACGATGTTGATGTTAGACTTTACGTCGGGGATTTTTTGTTATTAATTTCTTTATAACCACCCGGGAAAGGGTGGCAACGGAGACAAAAAGTTTTGTGATGGACATTTTGATTATAGTAGTTGCGTACATATGAACACATAGATGTATAATATAGATAGTTCTTCAGATTTAAGCCATTATATTTAGCGTCGTAAACTATTTCGCGAAAATGACATTAAATCTCGGAACAAAAACCAAAAACATAACTCAAATCTATATCTATTTATGTTTAATAGTATTCATAAATTATGTCTTTTCTCACCTATTAACCCAAGAAACATAAACGGTATCATATTTCTTACAAAAATTGATATATTAAATCTTGTATTGTATATTAGCATAAAGTATCAAGATGGTTATGTGGTACGTAGGAGGGTGAAGTAGTCGAGATCACATCGCTTGAGCTTTGTTATATGAATTGCGTTTTTTGAGTGAAATCGATCACGATGCCCGCCTCAAGGGCCGGCTAATATTATATTGTATTTATTTACACATTGTTACTTTACATTTGCTTTTAAAATCTCTTTACAATCGGCTTCCGAAACCACTTTAACTGTATTATAGTTTATTTAAGGTTGATGTCACATTGAATGCCTATCGCAACTTAATATTCTAGATGCTTAGGCGCGCCTTTTCGTAGAAAAATGAAAGATTTTAAATGGAGAAACCACGGTTGGCAATGAATTTTTACAACTGATTTCATAAGAAATATGCATGCAGATGAGGCGTTAATGTCCTTAAACAAAATATCGATCCTCGTTCTCACGGTATAACATTAAATTTATCGTCACATAAAACAGCTAACTTAATATGATATATATGCTTATGTATGCGAGTTCTATTTACATATCATTTTCTAGTTAGACAACAGTGTTGATGCTGTTGAATTTATATCCTACTAAAATTATTTTAATTTTTCTTTATTAAAATTGCGATAGAGACAGTCACGAACATATTTTAATATGGTCATTATTGTTTTAAATGTTTCAACAAATACGTGAACAAATATTTAGTGATGTAGTTCAATCTGAATATTAATTGATATTGGATAGTCCTGAGAATTTTAAAAAGTTTATAAAGCATACATTTTCGAATGGAATAATAATTATAATGAGTATTAAACCAAGTTATAGTGTTGACAAAAAGCAAGAATAAATTTGAAACAACATAATACATAACGAGCTAAGTATCGATTCTAAAGTATCGACAACTAAAGTCAATATACATCTCATCACTATTAATGTATACGTTCTAAACATGATTTTGGCAAACGTATTATGATAAATTATTTATTGCATCGTCGATTTTGTCGCGAGGAATCTGTAGGGAATGCATAAGTGAGCCGGTATAAATATGTATTGAGAGGCGGGCTCAGCCCTCGACTATGCTACTGGCATTCCCGTATTGTGCTCCCGTCATTATACCTTCAAACGTCTAAAGTAGCAGGCACTCCCATTCGCTTCTTTGTCGCTCCTTCCGAATAATTAGAGCAAACAACATTGTCGCTGTGATGCTCGTAGACGGTAATAAAGTATACATTTCAATGCAAAAAATGTGGAGAGCCCTCAGCGAAGGGTCGCTTTGACAGTTAATTTTTGTCATTGTTGTTCGCGCACGTTTGTACTTTTTTTCGTCGATCGTTCAGCGACTGAAATCGCGTGAGGGTTGGTATTGTTTTCGCGCCGGGGCACGGAGAGTCGTGAGAATTGTTACTTAGCTACTTGACATTTAATCTTAACATCTTATTTCATCTACAACTGCTATTTTTGTTAACCGGATATTGAAAACGCTACCATTGTTCAAATTATTCAGTAACACTTTATCTATGAACTATCTTTGCGTTATATTTTTTTCTTTTAGTTTTGCCACTGTCTGGTTTATCTTAAAAGGTTAATAGAATTACGTTAGAAGTTAGAATGTTATCACGTTTGTAAAAAAATATTACTTTGCGGTGTTTACAAATACTGACTGACTGCAAAACTTGATTAAAAAATAAATAGATTACAAACTCTTTTGATACCATAGAAAAATCTAAAGAATGTTATGTGTAAATACTTTTTTGAAACTCATACATAAATTAATTACATTTATCAGTATAGGACGTAGTGTTGTTTAACCGTTTAGCGATGGTATCGACATCGTAATTCATTCGAGACAATCGTATTGGGTTTTATGACGCATTAGCTGGGGCCCCGACCCTCTGGCTATCTGTCACCAAGATACCGTCAACTCGTCCTGAGGGAGTCAATCGCTAGGGACCCCCAGATTAACTGGCAGTTTAGATATTTCTTCTTTATAAGCGTCTTTTTATAATATGGCTATTTGGTTTTTAATTTGAATTTTGAATGGGTTATATTAAATTTTTATAAGACACGCAAACATGATCATTGCGTATGTCGCTATTTCTAACTCGTGTTAAATTTCAATTAAATTCGATTTTTAAATCTCGTGTTTATTTATTTCTGAACTATTGATTAGTTACCTTGAATTAATGAAATTTTAAACGATTGGCAACAGAGTCTTATGGAAATTTAAGCTAATTCATATTTAAATCTATTGATGTGGGTTGACCCAAAAGTGTTACTTTATTTTAATTTGTAGAATATTAGGCTACACCCACATCTTTACAACATGTATCTATCTCGCTATAGAAATATCAGAACAGAGATGTAAAGAAAAATTATCCGGGATACACAAATTCAGACAACATGAGCCTTATAACTATTTTAGCTAACATTTAAACATTTAACAACATTTGAAAAAAAAACTGTTGCAAGGATATCTCATCTAGGTAAATATATCACAATACATCTATGCAAAAGAAAGGCAAACTTGAAATGATGTGCATTAAAGCACGTACCACGTGGTTGTAATCTTGCGTTCCAACAAAGGTTTTGTGTAATCATGAGATGCCATCCATCTAGCCCGCAGAAGTAATCCAAATTTCATACAAACTATGCGGATGAAATCCAAGTTCCCACCAAGGTCACCTCTGTTAGAACGTATAATTGCAACCGTGTGGCAACCGCTTAACTTATCACGCCAACGTGGCCTGTTCCTAAGTATCCTCCTCCTTAGTAGTATTGTGACAGACTGAATTCTGTGTCTACCCCCATACTCGTATCCTTGTATGTAATTAGCTATTACTACTATTTTTTTTAATTAACATACTATTTCAATAAAAAGAGAGTAAGACGATGAATCTTGGTGTACGGAAAAACCGAAACTAGTTTATGCTACACTGACATAATATGTAATAATTTAATAAGCTGTTTACAATATTAAATAAAAAAATAAAATAAATAAATTGTTGTTGTTGCTGATGACAGTTCTATCTTAATAATTCGTCCCATTAGAAGAATAATTATCTTCAGATAAAACAAAAATGAAATTATTATAAATTTGGCATTAAAAACCGTAAACTATCAATTGATCAAATTTGTATTTTGTAAAATACTGACTAAAGAATAAAATAAAAATTTATCAATCGATAGTTTACGGTTTTTAATGCCGAATTTTTTAATAATTTCATTTTTGTTTTATTTGAAGATAAAACATTATTCTTCTAATGGGACGAATTGAATGAATAATAATAGACTCACATTATGTAGCTTGTAGTAGAGTCCACACGCGTTACACACGGGTTCTCCATTCTGGTTGCGTCGCCACAATGTTGTGGTTGTCGTCTTGCAGTTTGCGCACGACGTCCCTGCTCGTCTCGCCGCGCTTTGAAGGGACTGTTGACAAGTTATTGCACAAATTACTTTCATATTCTATGTTAAAACTTTACTAGAATAATATGAGTTAAATTTTAACTAAGGTTAATAGGTATATAACTAAGGTAAGGAATTTAGCCTCAAAGGATAAATTCATAAAATATTTGTGTTTTGAAATGTGTTCTTGTTCTGTAACTTTACTTAACGATATTACCAATACACAAATAAAAATACCGAAATACATATTAAGTACATAATTTTAGTGTTAAACTACGTGGGAATTATGGACTCCCATGTAGAAAGTTCTAGGTACCTATAGTAAAATAGAAATTTGGCAGTCTGTTAATATTAATTTTTATTTTTATTCACAAACCCGCCAAGAAAATTCTAAAATTTGAAAATTCCTTAAGAGATACATATTTTTTTATTTGCATAGGTACTATAATTATGAAAACAGACAGTAACTGAATATTTTATGTGTATTTTTAATGGACACGGTAATAAACGTAATTTAGTTCGACAGATATTACATTGTCATAAACAACCGAAGTAACCTCGTATATTATCATGTTGAATGGGAAAACAGCATGATGTTTGAATAACGATTAGCAATTATTAGCTGCCTTACATACAAATTGTACAATTAGCATCTATACAACGTAATTGCGCATTCCCTGTCGCAATTTCAATTATAAGCAAAATATCCTTTTAAAACTTAAAACATCGAAAGTTACAATCGTATTAATGAAACGTACGTTAAACAATCAACATAAAATACACGGGCCTATCTCGCAAAACGGGGCGAGTAACAAAAAGCGAGTATTCGAATATCGAATCGAAAAAGCGAGGTAGCTATCGAAGGCACTCTTACGCACCTGCCCATTACTACCCGTCAATCAAACAAAAAATATCCACGACATGCGGTGGCCGTTTTATACAGTCCACAAAAGTGCCTCACTCAATTAAAAATGCATTCGTCCTAACCCGACACGAAAATAAAAAGAAGTCAATCCGACTCATAATAAATCCATTAATTTGTCATGTCATTTATCGAATAAAAGTATTGAGGTCGTAAAACATTACGAGAATCAAACTCGGAAACTATTCGGGACACCGGCTGCGGTATTCTCGGTAACTAGAATCGAATACTACCAAAGATTATCGTGACCGCCGCGCTGTATTGTCCGATTTAATATCGTAAGTGACTGCGTCGGTCTCAAACTACAGTAAGTACATATAGACACAAAAGTTTTATTACATAACTAGCTTCGCCCACAGCTTGGCCTGCGAGGTATGTCCGTCAAATGTATACTAATGCCTATATCCTTTTCCAAGTCTTACACTAAATATATATGAAATTTCATGAAGATGGGATGAGCTGTTTCGAAGATTACCCATCCAAACTCATAAATTCACCAAAATAATAGCTAAGTTAAATGACAATCCAATAATGACTAATCATTTTATATAAATTAGTTTATTGGTTCTTATCACATCGAATGTTGCAATATGAAATAAATAATAATTCAATAATTGCTTTGATAACGTTTTACACAATTTTGATTTTATGATACCATAATCTTGGTCGTAACCTTCGCCGTAGTTAAAAATTAGTCGTGTAATAAACTGATTTATAAAACATGTAACTTTCGGTTAATGTGTTGTAATTGATAATATTCTTATCTTTTAACATAACACTAATTTAATTGAACATAATATTCACATTTAACTACATTTTCTATGTATTACAACATAAAAACAACATTTACGTCAGCTATTATTATTACGTGGATATTTTTAAGTCTCAAATTATCATAAACAATTTATGTCAGTGGCATACCGCAGCCTATGAACACCTGCAACACCATGGGCAATGGGCATCTAGAGTGAATTTCCAATCCTTAAAAAACTAATTACACTTTAGAAAATAAAATTTATCTTTGCTAATTCTAATTGTACGTGTTGATTTATTAAGACATATTATAACATTTAAAACAATATTTATCAAAATAAATAATTACAATTTTTTTTAAATTATTTTATCCATAACACATTTGCCCTCGCCAGTACTGCTGCATATTGGAATACCTAAATATTAAATGGTTTGCGTCAATATTCGCCGCGTCATGGCAGCTCTTTTGTGCTCAATAAGATTAGAGCTGGCCATATTAGCCGAGCCTATAACATACACTTTTTCTTCCTATTGGCTGAGATGACTCGATCGACGTCGACGTAGACGTTCCATTTGTGACATACGAGCTGCGGACTTTTTATTTATACCTCTTTTTATACCATAAAATAGTTATTAAGTATCCTGATAGGTATAAAGAAACTGGCTGGATTAAACAAGATTTTTTTCTTTGACAGATAGTTCTAAATTCAAACATGAAAACAAAATAGGACTTGCTAATAGCAATTAGCTTTAATAAACATAACTAACGTAAGGGTAAATGTATAAACTCTAAACTGCGGCCGATCGAATCTTTGCTAAATTATCAGCAGGCATATTCGCTTAATATCAAAATTAACTGCACTAGTTTACAACTCAATTACCAGAATCCGATTATATAATGTGAAGATAAGAGTTCCCATCAAGTTATAACTGTTAGTGCATCATGCATGGTCCCAAGGGACGCGGCCGGGGACTAAACTAAATCAGAGGGGGTTCACTGGCTAAGCCGATTACAGGAGTCACTTCACCCCTCAGTTCGACCCCCGGGTGGTTTTATTTCCGTGGAAAAACGGCTGTTTACTCGTAATTTTATGGACGAATTACTTTCTCTCCTCAAACGCTGAAATGGCTGGAAAAGTCGTAAATTTTACGAGTCGGATTATTTTTTTATTCGGGTCATTTTTTATTGGCGACGCGGACCTTGCCAGTGAAACGTTTCGGACGACCTACACTGATATAAAAGGTTTATTATGTTTGACAAACATTACATTATAATGATACATACATATAGATAAAGAAATACTTTCATATAGAAGACTTAATCAATCACGTATGCGCACGTATAAAAAGCGATGAAAGAGACTAAAACATGAAGAATTCTAAGTATGCGAACACTTGTCCTCCGTCCTCAAAGAGGTTTATTAATTGTTAAACCCATTTCACTGTCAACGACATTCCTTTTGGATCGATATCTTACATACACGCCAAAAAAATTCCAAACAAGCCGGCAAAGATAAAAAGACTCACAAACAGACGCATTACATATTGTCTGTTGTACTTTAATTTTCAGTGTAGTGGAAAGTAAGCGTCGTTGTGACAACTAGAACCTCCATTGTCATTGAACGAACAAAAGCTCCGCCTTTGTATGTTTTATAAAGCAAATTATACCATACACAATAGACACGATGACCGTATCAAGTGGACATGTAAGCTGCTCCTAATATTAGAACTTTAATCGTTAACCGACAACAGAATAAAAATAAACATTTTGATGCGGTATAGATAAATGAATTTTATAAATCAACATTTCCCATAAGTAAACAAAACATAGGTAGGTACTTATAGCATGAAAGATTAAGTCAACTAAGAAATGTTGAAAATAGAAGCTCCTGAAACACATGAACAAAATTTATGTGGTTAGAAAGTGATTAGATTACATATTAAATATCAACATTATGTTACCGAACCATTGAACATTCAGTTAATTATCAACACGACACATCAAGCGGATTAATCTCGCATCACTTCACACTAACTCACTAATTCAATAAACCACCCACATTAAAAACATATTTCCATAAACCCGCGCCCCCCGAGCGATCCAATCAGCGTTATCTCCCCCGTCCCTACTGCAAACACCTCCTAATCAAATCAAATCACAGCCTCCGTCTTGTCTAATCTATCTACCTATCTACGCTACAACGTAAAATTATATTACAAAAAGGGATACCTACGTCCCCTCATATATTTGCCAACACAAGCAAAATTTATCCAGTCCGGAAGCAGCCCTCTTGCAATACATACCTACACGATTTCGTAGCCGGAAAACACAAAGCTATGCGCCACATACACACAGACATAACGCAGTCACACAGCACGCACACACAGTCGCCTATCAGCATATCTACACCATCTAGATCCCACTATGAGAACCCCCAAGGGGGAGGCAATCCATTTACCAGGCTCGACCGCGCACTGAAAATTTCCTCTTATCCATATAAAGTTAGAGATGACAATCGCGCGGCAAAAGCCATGTTTTTAAAGGTTTACACGGCCCCTAGCAGTGAAAGCGCGGAATCGATGTGGCCTTTACCCCTCGCCCCGCGCCAGTTTTTCCGGCGCTCCGTCCTTATCTGACCGGGGCGATTAGATAAAGAGAGATAGAGCGTGAAAATAAAGATTTTCATCGTGTTCACTCACACCACGATAGTTTCAGCTGTATAGTATAATGTAAATGTAATAGCGGTCTCGTTGTGTGAGTCGTTCACATAGGTACGGTTACCTACGGGTACGTACGTATAGAAGGGATCTCGGAATAGAGCGAGGGTCGACAAAACTTTGATGTTGTGTGTTGGTTTTTTTGAAGGCGCTATCCTACTTTATTTATTCATAAAGCACATAAACTCTACGTGGACTGTGATTTAGGTGAAGGGGTGACGATGTATCACTGTAGAAAAAACGGATAACTTGACTGAGAATTGGTTATAACTTTATTGTTTTTTTAGTTAAAGATATGGAAGAAGACAAGCAATTTTGGTTGAAGATACAATTTGTGAGCTATAATATAATTTAATTTAGTGGTTGTCGATCGTGTCTGAGTGGTAGTTTATCACGTCCCGTCGTCGTCGGTCAGCGGGTGCTGGCGAGCATCGTCGAGACGCTCATAAAAATAAAAGCGGAGCTCGTAATTTTTAAAATTTTCACACGAAGATGCAGCACCGCACCGCCCCCTCCCCGCGCCGCCCCTGCCTCCCATTGGCCGTATCCGCGGAAGCCATGTTGGGAAATTCGCTTAACGATTTATTTGTGTGCGGATCGTAGCGTCGACCGGCCGCGCACTCGATTGCCGTGTTACGACCAGAAATAGAACGCGCGTGAAACTCATTCGAGACCTGTAATTGTCGAGACTGATGTCTAGGTAAATGAAGGCTTCACGGAAAATTATTGGAAAGGCGGACGGTATTGTCCGTTGCTGTCTGTTCATGGACCGTCGATTTTTATAAATCCGTTAGGATAACAAAGCGTGGCGGTTGCCCAATAGAAGCTATCGGGTGATAGCGATCGACGCTCGCTCGGATTGACACATCAAACCGCCAGTCGCTCGTTGGAGATTACCATCGAAATACATTCGCCTCGTAATCAACACGCTGACGTCACGTACCACCTCATTGATGCTGCCTACCTTATAGTATTGGAAACTTAATGACCAACCACCTGGTCAAAATGAATATAGGTACTCCATATAATAATGTATAAAGGGGACTTTGAAGACATTATGTCATATACTATTAGAATACCGGTATAAAATGCAATAATTAGCTGGTTCCGACGTTGATAGATAGGCCTACATATTGAATACATTATCGTCAACGCGACACTGTCATTATAAGATAAAGACGGACTTGAAATGTATTACGGGTAGGTTGTAAAATATCTATAAATTTTAATAATAAATATACTGAATTAAAACAGCAACTCACAATAATAAGTACTCTTATTATCATAACATGAAAAATAGAGATCATTTTAATATACATAAATGGTTTATTGATTTCGTTATAACATGTGTTAGGAATTAATTGAGACTCCTAGAATTATATAAGAATTTTTACTCAATGCCAAAATTTGAGACAAGTTTCCGATTAAAAGCAAAAATTGAGACAACTTTTTTGTCGCTATAAATAAAACTCATATGAAAATTTTTAACTATTTTATGATAAATATGATAAGCTGTTGTGCATTTTTGTAGACTTAGAAAAGAATAGGCTACTTACGAGCGAAGCCAAGGTCGGAAGGTATATTTTGTTTAAAAGTTGATCAGTAACAGTTAGGCACATTTTTCTCTAAACATAAGCATGTTGTTGAAGTGTTCTTCATCAGTAGGGCAGAACAGTTCACGTGTATATGTTAATTTCAAAACTTCACCTCAAATATCGTCAACATACATCATTGATGTCTCTATGGACTCAAGGTTCCATCATGATACATACATAATAGCTAGTTATAATGCATATTAATCAGACAAATATAATTTATTAAGTGAACTTCGCGAAACAATAAGCTTGATAAACATCTAACATACTCTTACATATATTATAAGTGTTTTACTATATGCATGTATGTGTGCAAGTGTGATTTTGAATGTATGACTATTTTCAATTCGAGTGTGTGTGTGGTCATATTATTATAATTCAAAAAAGTTAAATTCTCCACATACTATAATTACATGGGACCAACCATGGCTGGCGAAATATGGATGTAATACACCTCTGCCTATCTCTTCGGAGAAAAAGGCGTGATACTATGTTACATTATGTTCATTGATATAATAAATTAGTAATACCTTGTTCATGTTTAACAGGAGCCTCAATATTATAATAATGGTACGTTCAAAGCCCAGAGGCAAGGTTGTGAACCGCTAATCGTTGGTTCGTGAGTTCGAATTGGCTCGTATCTAACTATTGTGATGAGGCACCCTGGCACACTTAACTATATACCTATATAGTTAAATTATTAATAATACAGTAATCCTAATATCCTACTACAGTGTTATGATATTTTAGTATTTTGTTTTTGGTGTAAATCAATACTCAACACTCGGTAATATATTGCTATGGTGCTTTCTTCTGTACGGTATTAGTGACTTTACTACTTGTATAGTTGGAAACTTATTACCCGACTGACAGGACGGGTATTGTTTTATAATTTAAATCATGATGTAGGCATGACAATCGTCCACCATGTATTAAAAAAGTATAGTCAACAATTGCTTTTACACTCTTAGAGTTAATGTCATTTGAATATCACAAAACAATAATGTATATTTTTGCTTGCAAGTGACATCAATACAGTGACAGTTGACATTAATAATGAGTCTTATTGAATTCTAATTTTGATGGAATTTTTTGTCAAAAGTGGTAAAGCAAATATATGGTTGACTATACAAAGGCTATTTTTAGTTTCAAACGTGTTTTAAATTAATGAAAGTAAATAACACAAGGGAACAAGGGTTTGGCAACCAGAAAAGTAATCATGTATTTTTATAGAACTACCCTCACCTTTTACACATTTAGTCATTAAAGTGTTGTGACAGGTCTAATATAAGTTTTATTTCAAGTTTCATAATTTCACTATAATTGACTTGCTGTACACTAGTCATCTCGATGATTTGTTTTAAATATTACTAATTATCAAGTTTTTTTTTGTTATTGAGTTAAATTAAGTTATACAGAAGTTTTATATGTAAAAACATGGCTAGTGATCAGAAGAGATATTGTAAAAATCCACCAATTAAATTTTGTTATGTGTGCGGATGTTATATAGATTCAAATTTAAAAAAAAATAACGGAAGAAATAAAAGCAGCTTACTTCTCTTATTTTGGATTTAGAATTAAAGATCTTGAGAAGTCGTGGACACCTCAAATGTGTTGTGTTTTTTGTTACATGAGACTGTCAAAGTAGATGAAAGGTAAACAACAGAAAATGCCTTTTGCAGTTCCTATGTTGTGGCAAGAGCCTTCCAATCATATAAATGATTGCTATTTTTGCATGGTAAGTGTCTCTGGATACTCGAAGAAGAATAAACATAAAATAAGATATCCAAATTTATCATCAACAGTGATGCTAAGCTGAAAAAAGGAGTTTTTAGAGTTCTCCAAATAAGAAAATTAGTTAAGGATGAATTGTTTTCACAAAAATTAAATCAAGAAGGATTACAATCATGAAAATGCTTTGTTGCTGTTATAGAAAGGTTTTTAGGTAATAAAAAATCAGAAAACTACCAATTTTTAATAGTTGAACTGCTTCAGTAGTATAGTAGTAGTTCAGTAGTAGTACTTTTGAAGTAGAATGTCGCTCAAAATTCACTTCTACACTTTCATGTAGACTTTTTTCCTAAAAACCTTGGTGTGGTGAGTGATTAACAAGGAGAGAGGTTCCATCAAGATGTGCGAACAATTGAAATAAGATACCAAGGACGGTGGGATCCCGCTATGATGGCAGATTTTTGTTGGTTCCTCAAAAAAGAAGATTCAAGATCGCACAAAAGGCAAAAGAAAAGTCACTAATCTAATTAAATCTGTTTCATTTAGCTCAAAATACTGTATAATAGTGTATAATTTAAAATTAATGCCAATATATTAAAATTTGTTAGGCTTTTAATTTATATAATTTATTACAATGATTTTTTGTTAATTTTTAAATTTTTGTATCTATACCTGTATCTTTAAATTTAGACCTGTTACAATAATTTCACTTTTAGTTTTTATTTATGTCAGGTAAATGTAATCCGAAGCAAGTAAAATTTTGACGGTTGTATAAAAAAGTTTAAAATTTGTTCCCTTGTGTAATTAGCATTAGTCTCAGAGTTATCTTTTTGTTGTAATTTCCACCAAGATGATATTTTTATTCAATTACCTTTCTCGAGTAGCCAATTATGTTATAAGAAACTTTCATAGAGAACCACCATTAATCATAAATAATATATTATTTAAACCGCAAAAGTAGACACGTCCATTTGCATAATCTAATAATTCATATAGCCAAGTGCACAAGTCATTCCGAGGCGTTACCTCACACGTAAGACAGGTGTAATGCTTCAAAATAAATTCTAAATTACACTAACAACGCGTCACTTCTGTAAAATTACAAAGAAGGCTGGGAATTATGTCCTGAAGGTGACTAAACGCTGATAATTCTACCTCGAAACGCTTCTTATAACGTATGAATTTGCATTGAATGGCAAAGGACACTGCGGGCGTTTTCAAAACTTGCGACACACAGAATACCGTGTGCATTTGTGTCAGAAACTAAGAACACATTTCACTTCATCTCCAAACACCGTGTTTCTTAAACGGATTGTTGAAAAGCCTTTTGGGAATTTATTATACGAATGTAAGCTTCACGACTATTCGAGCTTCGATTTAGCTTAACGCAAATACTTATTCGAAATGACGTAATTCATATTTGTTGAATATGAAATTCAATGAATATTTAAACGAAGTATTTTGTCTTACAATAAGATATTAAAATAGAAAAAAACTGTTATATTTAATGGGCTATTGTTAAAGCTTGCAGCATATAGTAGTTAAGTGCAGCTATTAGTCAATTTGAGATGATGAAACTATGTAATAAATAATATAGCACAATTTTATAATTGGCTGAAGCTAAGTAGTGGATAATGGAGTAGAAGTCTAGGGCCAGTAATTACCGTCTTCATCAAGTCTCAAATCAAAAAATGAAGATTGTCTGTCGGCATGAAAAGTATTGCTTTATAATGGAAATTCCTTGCAAAAAACCTTTTTACACAACAGTGTTCCTTCTTAACGTGTAGATAATGATACAATTATATGACAGGCCGATTGGTTGTAGCAATTAATCAAGTGAAACAGGTGCACAAAACTGTGCAAGTGAGTGCCCCGGGTTGTGTAAAGCTGCGCTCGTGGAAGTCGTAAATACGATCGCAGCTGCCTCTTACCGAACCCCTTAATATACAATTCTACCTTTACTTGATGAAGTGACATTTGTATTGAAATTGTACGCACTATTTGAAAATGTGCAACATTAACATCCAATTGGTAAAGCAATTTAAGTTGAGCGTTAGCCAAGGATATTTCTATAAATGAACGAGCGAGAGATCAAAACGGTTGAAGGCGTTTCTAGGATTGAATCATACGATTTATCTGATTTAACACTTTATGTTAAGGGTCGTTCTGATAAAACACACGCTAGATGTATCTACGCACGCCGCAGAGTCGCGGGCGCGCACGTATTGCTGTGCGCATTGCGCAGGAGTGCGAACGATCGTCTGCCGGGTCGGCGGGTCAGTTCGCACAGTTTAGCACCGCGTCATATTTATAATTACGGCAGGCGGGCACATGCGCGCTAGGCACTCTCCCGCGCTGCGCTCGCGTCGATAAATCAAAATTTTAAATCACCGGTGGGCGTACCGAGCCGCTCGGCCAGCGCCGAATAAAATGAATTAAAAATAAAATAATGCGAGGGGGCGAGCGCGTCCTGAGAAAATTTAAAGATATTTCGCTTTAGTTTTTTTAATTAATACCTTGTTAAAATTTAATATTGAGGGCACATGCGTTATTACAATGGGTGTGCGAGAGATTTTAAACTCGCTTTCGGTAACTTATTGAGGCTGTGCGGGACCGTTTAATTGGATCATTTTTAACGAGAAATGATAACATTCGATCACGGAGGAGACGAGATCATTACTTCCGACGACCGTACTCGCAAATTAGTCGCAACATTTTATGTGAGGATGTATAAACCTGATACAAAAGACTTCTCAACATTTCACGGTGCAAGGCTTCTAGTGTACGGGAGGCCTTTTGACTCTTTATAATCGGTTCTCACAGTTGGAATGTGAACATTAGACTCCGTCACGTATAACATGTGAGACGATCAAAAGTAGACAACCATTAAACGTGGTCCCACACTGTTAGGGTCGTGTCAAATTTTAGCTGTTTAATTTGAAAACACCTTACATCTCGTTGGTTTTATTGATCTCTATTTTATTTTACAAGTCAATAAGATTCACAATTATTCTAAAAGTAAAATTACATCAAAAAAGCCTTTAGATAGCTTCGATTATGTTTGCTTTAAGAACTTATTCGGTTTTTTTTTGTATGGGTATTTATGTAAAGAAACCGCGCGTAAACTAATTTAGGCCCATATCAACAACAAGCTAATCATTCCTCGGCATGTTAACCCTCGGGTCATGGGTTTCCACGTGAGCTGAGCTGTCGGTCGGTAGTTGGCAGCCGACTCACTCTTGACAGCAGCTCATACTGACATAATGTTGACGAGTACTTTTTTAATAATTCCCTTGTACAGCCGCTGCGTAATGAGTGACCAGTCATAGTCGTTTTTTTCTTGTTTGAATTTCGAATATAGATGTGTGGTTGTTTTATTGTGTTGTTATTTGTGGCCAGTGTGTAGGTGTGCTAGTGTTTTATATTTAGAACAAGTATTGATTATAAAATTGAAGCTATGAAGGTTTTATTAAAATGTCACTACACTCGTAATCGTATATATTCAATTTTAAACTGCGTATGTTCCTCAATAACTTTTTATGTTCCTACTATTAAATTATAGTTGTCAATGTGTTACTCTTTTAGTACATTTTTATCACATGTAATCACTAATCTAAAACACACAACATACTCTTATATTAAATGAACAACGCAATAAACGGCTTCATTTTCGATCGAATACAACACAGAGTTAAATACAATCTTTAATAGACACATCGGCATTAAAATTTATTGAACCATAGTTTATGTAAATTATTTTAAGCTCGCTTTATTCTATTGTGTAATAAATATGATTAATGAACAGGATTTGTAATGTTTAGAACTTGGGTGATTTTAAAGGCTATGCGTAATTTAAATCTAGTAACGCGCCTTATACACTAAAACGAGATAATGAGTTGCAAATAACTTTATCAAGCCACACAACCTAAGTAATTTAGTCTTTATTATTAACACACTTAGGATTACCTTAAATTCAAGGATGTGAATTTAATCTAGGTTAACATCATCTTTTGAGGCAATGCTTAAGTAGAAATATACTTGAATATATTTGCGGAAATAATACGCAATTAAATCAGAAAAAAGTTTACCTTGATAGACGAGGGTTAATCCAATAAAACAATACTCTGAACTTTTAAAACGCAATTTAATTCGACATGATTGACAGTTATTTTTGAAGAAAAATATTCATAATCGAATCATGTCAGTTGCGATACTATAAGCACATTATACAGCTGATTTACTACATCGTATATTGTAGAAAGGTACAAGGGCAGGTGGGTGCCCCGTAGGTCGTCTAAGGTGGATGGCATTTTGGTTTATCGCTCCTTTAGCGGCTTACAGCTAATAAAGTAGAACACACACTGACGAACTAACGTATTTGTTTAATACTTAAAACAGGTGCTCTACACAATGACTACTTTATTATTGGCTATAGTGTGGCAGACGAATTATTGGTATAAGTGGCAGCCGACCTATTCAAATTGGCATTGTTAAGGTTACAGAAAAGCTTACCTTGCAATAAGTGCTTTCTTTAATCTCCGTTTTAAAAATAACCTGTCGTGATAATTGGGAAAGTTAATTCGAATTTGGAATCAATTTCATTAATGAAAAGTTTTTTTAAATAACTCTACCTAACTTTAAAATTAATTTCACTTTAAAGATTATTATTTACGACAATTTTATCATTCAGAATTCTAAGTTTATACAGTAATTAATTAGCATTGTGTATTGCACAAATTAGGCAATTAGGTGAAGCCTATGTTCAACAGTGGACGTCATTGGGCTGATATGATGATGATGATGATGATTGCACAATGCCCTAAAACCGTACTATGTTTATTTGCAACCTATAAATGCCACAACATTCTAAAATCTAAAAACATTTCGAATCATACTCATTAAATCAGTAATACAATACATTAATAAAATAAATATCTAACACGTCGTCGAATATGTTAATTTATTAATATATCTATATATATTCAAAAAATTTGACACCTTTCGACTTGAAGGACGATAGGTTATTTATGAATAATACTTATTTTAATGTGATATCGTAAATATTACTGTTATCGAAAAATAGGTAACATTAGGAGTGTAACATCTCGGCTAAAATTTATGATTCTGTCAGTATTCAAGAATTTAACTTTAAAATTATGATAATTAAGGTTTAAATCAAAACAAACACTGACAAACCCGCTCACAATAGAATCCCCACACAAAACAATCACTCAAAACATAATTACCACTTTACAAAATTCATTAGCCAATTCACTTGCATGAAACAATAAAATTAAAAAAGTACTTGTTTGAGGTGGATCATAATATAAAATTAATTAAATCAACCTCCACGTGCCCTAAATGACCGTGGAATGACATTCGTATAACATAATGTTAATTCGTTTTTCTAAAAAAGTTAACATATTTTCAGTTTTTGCTTACCTACAAGTTAAAACAGGTAAGAGCTGATCATTGCACCGAGCTAATCCCACACTATTCAATTAAAAACCAGCATTTCTTTAATCCAGCTATTTTTTACACCAAGCATTGGATAATACTCATTACTCAATGGATATCGTTTCCTTCGCATGCAATTCAATATATACCTACACAATTTTATGTGCAAATGGAAGAATATATCAACTTTAATGAGTTAATAACAGTTGTTATCTTAATTTAACACAGCCTTATCAACTGTTTATTGCCGTATTAAATTCTTTCGATTCATCGGAATGTATTATGAATTCAGAAAGTAGTATAAAAAGGAGGCACAAATTAAAAGTAAGTATAACAGGACAAAGGATGGGATGTTCGATTGGTAAACAAGGGTGGCCCGTTTCAGTTAACAATACGGATTAATTATCGGCAGAAATCGACGACTCAAATATACCTGTCACGAGTGCAGAACGTCGCGGTCCAATTTATATGGGCCCCGAACAATGGTAAAAGCGGTAAACACAATGGGAAACGTGTGCAAAATGAGCAAAAGTCGAGCGCTCTCAGCGGAAGATTATATGCTTGGACACACGTGGCTTCTGTTTACTAAGTATCCAACAATCCACTACGTAATTGATAGATTAATTTACAATACTATTTCTGAACACTTCATCGATAAGTTTAATTCAAGCGTCATAGAGAAAATTTGTTTTGTGTTTATGTGGATACTTAAAGCTAATGATATTGCTATTAAACCAATTGTATCCTTGCATGTGCAGTTGTATGTAAATGGGCAGGGTTGAAATACATGCGAACTGTGCGGCGCACGCGCGTACTCTGACGCGGGGACCACCACGCTGCGACAGCCCTTGATTCACTGACGGCTAACTTAGGGTTGCCAACTTGAGTTGTAATTAAACGCAATATTTATATGAGTCTAACTATCGGTATGTCCAGACCAACGGGAAATATGAATTAGGTGTTAATTGGTAAAAGATAATCAATTTCTGTCTTATTACTGTCTGTTTTAAATCTAACTTATTTCAAAGACATAAATACGCCTAAAGAGGTTCACTATTTCTAGACACAGTAATAGCCTGAATGTTATGATTAAAAATTAAGTTTTTTAATTTATCAGATATAATATGAATAAATAAATAACTATATTGCGAAAGTTGTTGAGTCAGCCCTGAGCAAGCGGTGTGGCGGCAGCGACAAGCGTAGCATTGTTAGGCAGAGGCCGCCCTCAGCCCTGAATAAATACATTCATATTGCCACTCTAAATATCTGCGATCGATGCTCCGTACGCAGCTCAAATGCCGACGCAACATAAAAAAAGACAAGCATCCATTAAACACATCGCATTATACACTTTTATTTGTTGCTGAATTCATTACACTCTATCCCCGTTTCAGTTCCCATCATCACTTACACACAATCACATCTATAAATAAATCGATGCCTTAAGTCAGTAATGCTTGGCAGTAATCACAATTATCGGCTTATATTACCAAGCGACCGAAGGTGTTTACGAACGATTTAGATCGTTAAACTAACAACTTATTCTATCGACCTCCCGCGTTTAATCGCACAAAATCTACCGCATCGCTTCACATTCAACGCGCCAAAATGTGCAGAAAATGGAAAAAACATGGCGCTAAACCGCGAATCCGTATGTATTTAAACGCCGAATTCGAGATTCCGACTCTCAAAAAAGCGGCCAGCGTTCGGTCATTTAAATTTTTCCAAAACGTGAACACAATGGAACAGATTCAGAAAGTAGGTTATTTTTATTTTATTTTTAATTTTAAATATAAAAAAAGGTATTCGGTTCGGCAAGGGCTGTCACATCATTCCAGCGCTGCTAAGTGACGCCGGACGCACGTCAGTCCCCTGGATGTGTTTTATTTTCATACGAATCGGACTGACTTGACTTGTTTTTTGTTATCATAGTTGTTGTAACCGAGTCTCGTACCTAATACGGATATTTATAATTGTTTATCGTGTGAATCGTTATATTACTAAAACTATTTTTAGGTTTTAATTTATTTACCTGGTCTGTTCACAAAACAGTTGGTGTTGTAATTTTAAAAAAAATGCCCAGTTTGGACGGAAAACACGAACACATTAAACAGATTGTTGTAATTCCAAAAAGATTTAAAAATGTCAAGAGACTCGAGTAGTAATATACACCGGTGCTCGGTGTTTAACTAGATAATAAGATCACTAGCACAATTTCATGAGACTGATTAAAAGGGTAACTGTAGCTAGCCCAGATACAGAATCACTTTAAGACAATAAAGGCGAGCGCTCACTGGCGACACGCCGCGTCTTGCGCGATTGACGTGCGACCACATGACGCTAAAAGGTCTATTGTATACGAAACGCTCGTTACAACGCCATCCAACCGGTCTTTAACACGCTCAGACAATGATCACTCTATACATAGTAACCGTTCGTCTACTTCGGTAAAACATAGCCCATATTAAAGGTATTTGTTGCCGAACTGCTTTAGTTGTATCACTATTCTTTGCGTTTACATTTAGAGACGTGCCAGCAAAAGTTTGAAAAGCCTTGAAATATAAATTGCAGATTAGTATCTAATATGTGTCAAAATTTGTTTATAAAATCTGAACGAAATTCCAATATCATGAGAACAACGTTGTAAGTACATACTAATCCTTGAAATTTATAACCGTTATTATAAATACACACATAACAAAACAAATAGAAGAGGATTATGCTAAATCGATGCTCATTAAACAATTCACGTGGGTAAATACTGTCACAGTCGATAAGGCTATCGCATCGCGATGCGTGATCTTACATCGCGGATAATATCGGATTGCGTCAATTACGCGATCCGGCGCGATCGCGCGATACATACAAATGTATTGTATGCAACGACCTTTATTTAGCAGACGAGTGGATGTTCGTGTAGAACTACTTTACAATACGAATCAGAGAATAAACGGCATACAATCGCACTGATAGCTGCCCTTTAGCATTCTTACAGAATCTAGAATGTTTAATTGTAGATGGATTTATTGTATGCTGATTTAATGCATGAATCATCTCCAATGTATCCGTTAAGTTTTCTTACATAATAAAACCTTCTACGCGCACGGTATTCTTAATGCCAATTTGAACCCTCTCAGTGCCAACTAGCGCGTATTCATTAACCTTCAATATCTTTGGTATTAAACTAAACGTAGAAAGCAGCACAGTTTTATCCCACATCTATTCAAATATAACTGTCACCAATAAGAGAGTGGGAGCAAACTATCAGATTCTAATTTGACCGGGCGCGGCGGCGGGAGTCTCGTTTGTTCCATTTAGCAAAGCAGTAGCGAGACACGGAAGTGACCGGGGAACTCAAGTAGGTCCCAGTGGCTTGTACACAGCTTGCGTGGGACGACATTACAACGTTGACAAAACACTCGCCTTTACCCAGTATTAACGTTTCACGAATACAGTTAAATTGAATGCGCGATTCGAGATACACTGAAGCTAATCCTTCCCTATTCGATTTTTAATAATGACTAAAGCATAATATGCAACTACCGTTAACGAATGAAATCAAAGTAGGTTTTCGTGTCCTACGGCATATGCTGTAGATATTAATAATTGAAAAGCATACTTATTAAATATGGTTATAACATGGTGTTAGCATTGTTCGGGAGTCGCGTCATTAGTCAGTGAGACATCGCGGACGCACCCGACAATTTGAGCGCGGTGCGCACTCGCTGGACGCTCGGTAAATTGCGGGTTGCCACCGCGCACCGCTACTTTTATTTATTTGTATTTATAAAGCATTCGAATCCTAATTATATTGGCGGTGAGCGTAAACTGTGATTCGAGTAATGCTTTTTGGAACAGTTGGCGCTACCGAGCGCTGACGGGTTAATGACAGCCCACGCTTCCTGCTATGTTAATAGTGTGGAGGAAGTCAATAGGCGCGCGACCCCATCGCATTATTTATTAGATCGAGTTTTGGTTTTGTTTTCTTGTTTCACGTTCGGTAGCAGGCACTTTACCCGTCTGTCAGTCTGAACGAGGCTTAGTCCAGATTATAACGTAATACGGTAGTATGCTTGTCTGTGGTGCCATTCAAGCGATTGCTTAATGCATTTAATTGCTATGCCTCAAACAAAAACTTAGTGACGAATCTTTGACACTCACGAATAAGTTTTTTTTGGCGATTAATCGCTAACGATTAAGGCACTTGTTCACGGCATGTTTTATATTATTAGTCACAAGATAACATCCAGATACGCATTTGATTTGAATGTTCTAAGCGGATTGATTTGTAAGCTGCGTGGAAGTTAATTTACTGAGTTTTTAATTAAAGTTTAGTACAGGAGAGTTGTTAATTCCTTTTAAAGGTACAGAAGTGTTGATTGCACATGATGTCGGTGGAGATGATTGCTCCGGTGCTCCCGCGCCATGCAATTTGAGGCTCTAAATCATTGGCGACGTTTGGCGTCTGCGCGCGCAAGAGCTACCGATAAATAACAGCGCGGAGCCGCGCGAAACGATTAGTGTAACAAGAGAATCATTCATTTTTAACTGCAATACGGCTTTTATTAAGCTATTATGCCAAAGAACATTTATAATGCTGAATGTCAAACTGTAAACATAAAGTAAGCCAGTTAAATATCTCAAATAGACTATTTTTTTTTTTTTTAAGCCAACGCCCGCACTAGGGAACAAACCCTGTGTCGCGGGGAGCTTTACAAACATGAAACTAACGGACACAAAGTACACCCAGACTAGAAACAAATATCTATGAATCACACAAATATTTGTCTCGTGTGGGAATCGAACCCACGTCACCCAGCACGGCGATGTAGTGGCGAGGCGACCACCTTAACCACTGCGCCACGGTGACAGTCAAATTTTACATAATTGGTAATACTTAACACAGCTGTATGCCGACTTGATTCCATCGGAATTCCCTCGAATAACATTTAAACAAAATCAAGATTAAGCCGAAAGCGACTGGTCTAAACAATGATACGTGCCTAATGTTTGTAGGTATTTTTTATAATTACAACCACAAACATATCCTTATTAGAATGACTCATTGATTTACTAAAACATTAATCGAACATGATTGTCTGAACTGAATGGATCCGTAATGAATACACGAATGTTATTGGCTAAGGAATTCCATCATCGAATAATTAAAAAGCAATATCTATTAATGTATATTGTAACAGTTTGACGTGTGTTACAGGGCCCTAGTTACCGACTACGGAATTACGTATCTCCCATACATAGTGAATGGAGGCACGTACCATGCAAGCAATCGATTTGCCCCGCTTTGCCGCGTGAAATCGGGCGCGCGCTCTCATTTACAATCGGTCGCCATTTACCCGACCGCCTGATTCGATTACACAAACCCTTATTCTATAAATCGATACCGATTAGACATTATGTTAAACACGCTAATGAAACTTTGTCGAATATTTGTTGTTGTGAAATTATAATACGGATGCGTTTTTTATTAGTATTTAGTATTCTAAAAGCCTATTAAGTTCTTCAATGAGATTTCAAATTAAAACTATTCGATTGTAAGGCTCTTAATTATTCTATTCGATACATTTAGTATAAATGAATATGCTTATGTCTCATTCATCGGCTCATAACAATGACTACATGTATGGTGAAGTACTTAGTTACCTTACCATTCATTGGCACTACGCCGTGAATTCGTGAATACTTAGTGTGTTTCTAATATCACCACTGATTGAAAGACCGTCCTGTACAGCGGATGACGTGTTAAAAAAAGGACTATAAATTGATCTGCGATTTATTAAATAGGATACACAAAACAAACATCTTAAATCAGCATGAAATTATGACTTGGAAACATGACAACGTAGATACAAAAACGTCGAAGTATATTTTGACAAGAAATGGGCATGTTTCCCTTTGCACTCCATCAGTACAATTTATGGCCTCCCACAAAGCCCGTTTCCTCGATATTAATATCAACATTAATTGTGTCCCAATATCCTGACCATAAATGTCACGGCCACTGGCGCCTAGAACAGGTACAAAACTATAAAAATACATTCACAAAAACCTTTAATTCCTTACACAATGAACGAAGTCAGGTGAAAAAAAAATTCAAAATTTATAACACTCCGGCCACCGGTATAAAAATCCTAAGAATAGTAATTTTTCTTACAAAATTTAGTGATATGTCAAACCTGTTCGACGTAGCAAATAAAAATGTACGAAGCGTTGTATAAAAAAACAAACTAAAGACTTTGGGTTATTGCTAAAACAAGGGAAGGTTACCATATCAATCAAGGCGTTGACAAAAGTGTATTTTTTTCCTCGTACACAGGCCGTGGGATGAAAAAAGGGTCCGTGTTTATGGAAATGCAATAAAAGAGAAGCGAGCGTTGCGCGGGCGCTGCTCTACTCGTAACCCTGATCGTTGCGTAGCTTCACTTGCGCCTTCATAATATTATTTATTTTATTTAAATATGTTTTATATTTAACATTAATTACACAAATAATACTGGTATAATTACTATACTGAGAACCTACTCAGAATTTCGTTATTAACTTAGTCGATGCCGACTTATTTTAGTGTTAGTTAGCCAATTTATTGAGTAAGGCTAAAGGCTATATAACATCACGCTACGACAAATACGAGCTGAGTAGTGGTCAAAAAAGGATTCATGGGAGCGAAGCCCCAGGCAACAGCTATATTTTATAACTGCAAAAGACAAACCACATTTTTTTTTGTATACAACTTTCCTACGCAGAATCAAACCGACACTATTGATCTCTCTAACGTTTGCGCCACTCATACACACGGACAGGTAGGTTTGAGTGCGAGAAGTAAGAATGTTAGTGCGATGGGCCCCCGCTGTGCTATAGTCCCGTGTGTCACTCACTACACGAAACGTCGACCAGCGTTTTTTGCATCAACTCCTAAATGCTTTGGCATTCACCACGTCATTATTATCCAACAAAGTATGCAGCTCTGAGATGACTAAGATTTTACGTATCCCAAGAGCAGAATAGGTACTATTTATAATAAATAAAAAATCGAATCTTTCAAAATAATATCACATAATTGATAATTAAATTAGATAGCCGGCCCGTAGCTTCGCCCTCATAGACCTATATAGTCTATAGTCAAAAAAAGTAGCCTAAGCTATTCTCCAATTTCATGAGGATCCATTCATATGTTTAGTTAGTTATGTAATCGTAAGAAACAAACTCCCTTCCACTTTTGTAATAAGTGTAATAATAATTGGGATACACTTGTCTCCTTGGAGTACTAGATGAATTATCCTATGCATCACCTGACATTGATATAAGACTAGGAAAAATATTCTACACAGAATTAGCCAGGTCATGAATAGATACTGGCTGCCAATTACAGAACACTGGTAGTCACAAATTAAATTCTTCAGCACTTCTAGTCTTCTTTGCTACTTCATAAATTCTGACATCAGCACTGCCTTTAATAAATACAATAACATAACAGAAGACTAAATTTGACGCGATATGTGCAAAAAATCTTAAACTTAATGATATTAGATATAGTAATAATTTCAAAATCAATACTAATTCTGTAACACACTTCAAAGTTTGTTAATATAAAACTTTAAAATAAAACCTTTATTCCAGTTGTCTTTGGCTTCAGATAAAAATTTACATTCTTACGCATGCCTAATTGAATTAAGCTAAATAACATAACGTAATTAAGTCTTACAACATAAAACTTTAATCTTCTATTGAAATTAGAATATTGTCACCATGTCAGTATAAATAAATAACATATACATAGACGTATGTATGTAATCCGTATGTATAAAGATACCGATCTTAAACTGCAATAATAAATTCAACAGGCTGTTTTAATTTCAATCGTAAACAATAATACAAATCAACATGTCAAGAGAGATGGTGGCCAAATGGAAAATGACCAGCATGCAAAACGTGCGGTCCGAGTTCGATTCCGGTAGTACTAATATGAATTTCACATTGTGGAATTTACCTACTAGTCATATGATTGACAATCAGTGAAGGAAAACATCGGGAGGAAACCCACATATTCACCAACCCGCATTAGGCCAGCGTGTATGGATTATACCTTAAATCCTTAAACCTTTACCTGTAAGGATTTTAGCTAGATTAGAATAGAAGATTTAAGTTCTAGATAGAGGAGAGGATACATTTGCCCAGCAATAGGATATTAATGGGTTGCTATTTATGAACATGTCAAACATTATAATATATCCGTAATGTTGGATCCGTTTAGTCGATTGTTTTGAAATGAGTCACTTTACTAAAAGAACCCAATTTAGCATTCACACGGTTATAAAGGTTCTTTTGGTTTATTTTTTATTATATTTTAGCAAGGTTTAGCAATAAAATTATAACCCTTTATTGTTGTTAAATGTTTTTTTTTAATTCGCGAGAGGGAATCAGGTGTAACACGTAATTGAATTAAAATATTATGAGAGTTTTTTTTTTCTATACAGGTATAGGTACTTCAGACTAAAAGATAAACTAAATAATGTCTCCTAACTCTAGTCTTACTAGACTTACATGGATATTGATCGATTTTGTTATGTTCATATTCTTTTATATTTGAGAGTAACCTAATTTGGTCAAATAATTCTCACCTCGATTTTCTTGACACTGCACCTATGTCATGTCAAATATTGAAATATATACCTACATTATAAAAATATTCGTCTAAAAATACAACCCTTGCAAAGTGCAATTCTATATTAAAAACCAAAGCATGTAAAATCATCAGTTTTTTTTAATATTTTGGTCAAATTATTCGCTATTCTCGTAAGGCTTGGACCACACGTCCGTCCACAATTTATTCGACGGCTCGCGGTGATCGATGGCCGCCGAGACTTGTCCGGCCACCGAGACAACGCAACAACGGTCACTACCGTTCCTAACACAAAAATATTCTACCACCATCTAAATTGGACGATCTTTTACTTAATTAATTGGTTGTGTATTTATACTACATAAATGTACCACATATTTTGTTATCTAACTTAAGCCACTTCGTCTCTATCTTAAGCTGGTGAAGATTAAGTCGAGATTTTCTCGAATTACTTTCTTCTTCTTATGAAAAAGGTAAAGATTGTCTTAATTTCTGTAAAGATATAGTGTTCCAATGGAAAAAACTTAACCTAAAACAGGAAATTCAACCTACGATTAATACAAATATGTATCAAAATTACATAAACAATTAACAGAAACAGAAACACTCTAGATGTGTCGAACATATTTCAGGCACAATATCGTGCTAACTAACTTCAAACATTGGACTAATATAGGGAAACAATGAAACTGTCGCGGCTCCATAAATTTCTTGTTATTTATGACGTCATAGATTAATAGATCAGACAGTGTGGGACCAAATCCTGCCTCCACATTTAAGGCTACAGAATTCTCATTGTAGCAGTTTGTTTGGCACCACATCCACCCGTGCATGCCAAATAGGAAAAGTTCTATGACTCCTGCGATGTTTAACATTTAAATATGTTCTACATGTAGTACAGTCATTGTGTATTATGTATTCATATAACAGATGTTGAGTAATAAAAATTAATTGAGCTATATTTTGGTTTCTTTTATTTTAAGCACAATTGAATCTAGTTGCTCGAAGTGTGACGTAAGCGGAAGTTTGAATTTCGAACGTGATATCCTATGTTAAATTCTCGAAAATATTTGTGTCTATAGATTTTTGTTAGACAACTGTAAAAAGGAAAAATGTCGGTAATAATTTAATCATTTTTGACAACAATATCAATTATTATCGATAGCCAATACGATACTGTCAACTTATCAAGAATCATGCGCAGCAAGTCAGGAATCAGATAACTTTTTAAGCAAAATTAGTTTAACATATTAGTCAATAATAATAAACAAAGTACAATGAAAGAAAACATTAATTGGACTGTCAGTTGTGTTGCTTTTAACTTGTCTAATTAAAAACTAGATAGCGTGTTAAAGGCAATTGAATAGTAATGTACAAGATTTAATTTGAACTTTTTCATGCTTGAACGTAGATGAAGTGCCAACAACAAGTTAAGATACCACACAAAGAGGTTGAAACAATATTCATTCGTTTGTAAGTCATCATTTCAAAATAGAACACTGTATTTACAATAATATGAAAAGTATTTCTCTGTTACCTTCTAACTTGACTGAGGAGCCTACGTATTCAAGCAACTCTACCCCGGTACAACAAAAACACACCATTGCATAGGTATAGGTATATGAATATTCTCTTCTAGTAATAATATTAGGAGAGGAAGATTCACCTCATCACTTATAGTAGATGACTCATCGATTGCAATCGCAATGAAACATCATCATCCTATCATACCAATGCGTCCACTGCTGGACATAGGCCTTATAGCTAATTTCCGCCACAGCAAGTGATTTTTTTTATTTTTACCGCCTGCAACCAACGGCTACCAATAACCTTGAACAGGTCGCCAGTCTTTTGGTGGCGTGCAGACTTACGCAAAGCTTTCCAATATTGAAAAAAATCCAAAATGGAATACCCCGGTTCCTATTAAACACTGTGAAGACATTAAGATTACGCCTATTGAAGTTGTTGATAGTCTACGATTGGATCGGTACGATGCAAGTCGCGTACAACCAGTCCTATTGGGGATCTCATGTCCAACAGTGGACGTCCAACGGCTGACATGATGATGATAGTCTATGATAACTGTATGCTATCAAACAAGCCGTGTACATGTTTACCACTTGAGTAGAATAAAAAAAAATATGTGTATTTAACCGTTAGTTCTATAAAAAACCTTTTCTGAGCATCGAACCGTATGTTTTGCACTATCATGCAATACTAAAAGTCTAGTATTAGGTGTGTTAAGTCTGATAGTAAAAACGTCACCTGTCAAATTTAGAAACGTTTTTAATTCAAGTAATACAGTGGAAATGATGGAATAACAGTCGGTAAAATTGGGCCTATATTTTAAATTTGATGTTGGTGAAAACTGCATTAAATTGCATAGTTTTTGAATAATGCGTGTCCAAACATGCAGATAAAATTCTAAAAAATATTATTTTTGCTCTAAAAAAAACCCTAATTTATTTTTGCTTTAAAATCTAGGTAGGTGTACCTAGATTTTAAAGCATATATAAAATATAGAGTTATTACATCTATATAAAAAATTATGACTTAATGTGTCTATCTAAACCTCATTATCTTCTATATTAAGCAACTATTACATTTATGAATTGCTTTCTCTTGATCAAATCTGTTCGCTAGTGTGTGAAGTGTCGGTATTACATAGAACTTCAGAAAAAAAAAAGTCGGGTAAATTTAATTCTTCCATTCTTTCTACCACATTCACACACAGCGCCATCAAACTAAGCAATTATATTTGCTTGTGTTATGGTTACTAAACAACTGATATACTATTTAAATACATGTTTTTTTTTGTAAATACATACATATTATAGATAAATTACACCCAGACACAGAACAAACCTTTATGTTCATCACACAAAAATTTGTCCTGGGTGGGGATTGAACCCACGGCCTCCGGCTTAGCAGTCAGGGTCACAAACCACTAGACCAACGGGCCAGTGAAATTTTTGTTTTCATGTTAGAGGGATAGGTAAAATTTTTGAAAGCAGTACTATAATAATCACTCATCAGTAACGTTCGTGCACCAGTTTTATAAATCAAAGACAGTATTTGCAACACATACTTTTCTTCATACATAGTGTTGAGATACATTGTAAGAAGACGATTGTTGGCAAGTACGGTACAAGAAACAATCAAAAAGAAAGTGTGGCCGTCACGGCTACCAACTATAACGTTATCATGTTATAAAACAGCACAGAACCACGGAAATTCTGTTCGTAGTAATTATATATTTACATAATCTGATATTAGATGTATACAAGTTTATATCTTTTTAATAATCATCCGATACAAATTATACTAGAAGAAATGTTGTAGGGAAAAAGGGAACTAAAATACTGACTTAAATATTACTATTTTTATCATTTACCTAGTAAAAAAATATTTATTTATAATATTTGGTAAAAAATCAGGTCAGTTTGGCACCATGTGTTCCAAATTAAATGAGATATATATTTCAAACTCTTCGAGCAATCAATTCGCTTCATAATTAGAATGAGTTAAAATATAGCTTAAATATAGCTTAAATCAGCGAAATTCTAATTTTAAATATTTATCTATCTCTCTTTCTTTTTTTTAATTAAACAAAATATCTATAATATTCACAATTTAAAAAAATACAAGTATATATTTTCAGTACGTTTGTAACAAAAAGCATGAGAAACTAAGAAGCATACACCACGGGATAGCTTTACCTTCACCGAACAAAACGAAATAAATCCATGAAACATAATCCATAACAAAACAAAAGGTGCGTCCACACTCGTGTCCACTTATACATGTCAGCTCCCGGCTTCGCTCGCGATATATTGCACTATTCGCAACACGTAGCACTTTATTGTGCGCAGGCGCAGACTTTACTGCGGCGGTTAACATGAAAGAGGTAGTCCGTTACGATTGAACTAGAATAATAGCTAGGTGATATGTGATTAGTATGTAATAAGGATTGAAGTATGATTCATAAGTGCGTCATTTATGTATTATCGTAAGATACCATTACAACGTACTACTAATACACGGTGGAAAATTCACAAATATGTCGAATTGTTGCGACATTGGACATTTTTCTGTTAATGTGTACGGAACAATTATGTCAACTTTTGCGACATAATTGTCAAGACAATTTTCAGAAATAATTTGACTGTGGTTTTTTAGCATAAGCCGATCTTTATTAAACGCATTATGTCAAGATTCCACCTGCCGATTTATGACATATTTGTCACTTTTATTAAACAGCTCAAGCGGGAGAATTGTACATTTATAATTTTGTGACATACTTATTTGTCGAATTGTCAGATTTATTAAATAGGGCCCTGCTTTCTATCTGGCATAACATACACAATATTGGCCAACTAAAAAATAAATCAGCAGTCACACAACATGAGATCAAAGGTTAGCATTAACACTGGGACTCTATTTATATAACTGTCGGCTCCCAACTGCAAATATACGACGAGTATCGCTCATAATGTATGAAATTCTTACAACTCTTGCGCAACTTTATTGCCGAGGGGTTAGGGTGAAACTTCTACTGGCCAGTGAGAATTCAGTGTTGGCATTATGAAAAATGTCGTGGTAGTACACATTAATATGATCTTCACTACCCCCTAAATAGAATATACAAAAAGTTTTATTTTCTTTGTAAAATTGAGCCCTGATTAGTAGGAACACACATTTTATAAGACGATGAAACATTATTAATTAATTTACCCTTTACAAAATCGGCAATTATTTATTACGAACTATGTAAACGTACTCAATTCCATACGAGACATCTTAGCAATAATCTCATTATTTTTTTATACTTTCCTCTAGACGTTGTAAACAAACCAATATTTTATTCATAGGCAAACCCTAGACTTAGGTATTAACTGGATATCAACAATTTTAATTCGTTTTGATGTTTATAATGTTAATTTACATTCGTCGTCTTAATATAGTCAGATGTCAAAACGAAACACATGTTTCTGTCAGTAGTAAATACTCCCTTAGCTCATTTGATGTACAGGTGCGCACTCGTTTATTTATATATTTATATTTTATATTTACACAATAATTTATTGTTCGTGTTGTCAGTACGCTGACAAAGCCTACCGACATTTCGAAATTAATTCGAAAGTTTGTAATAAGTAAATATTGTAGCTGGCTGGATAACTATTTTTAAATTTGGAATTTATTTTCATAGATGCTTGCATTGTTACAAAAATTAAATTTCAATCTGCATAATTCTTTATTTAAAGTTATAAACTTTGCACATAAATATTATGTAAGTTTAGTGTATAAATGAATAATATTTTATTTTACGAGTGAAGCAATGTACCTAATTTTAATAAATTATATTTAAATCTAAGTATGTGCTGAGTCTATTTTGAACTATAATTTTAGAAAAATATAATCTGTTTTTGTTCATATACGTTGTAAATAAATTTACCATATAAATTAAATTTGTTTATTATATTTTGACTTTAATTTAAGTAGGTAATTTATTCCTCATCGTTGGACAAAGTAAATTAAAACAGTGCTATAATCAGTGTACTCAACTTGCATTTTAAATTTGCATTTATAATAATAAAATATTTAGGAATTTCAAGAAGTTCATTGACCAACTGAGTTATTTACACAATAACAATAACAGATCATACTTATTATAAAAACGAAAACAAGTGACTATTTCAACTACAACAACTTTGCCTTCGCCCCGGAAAGATAAATTCCATAATAATCTATTAAAATTAAATATAATATTGAATTAAAAAATGAAATGAAAATGAAAAAATATGAAGCCTCCGTAACTCAGTGGTTAGTGACCCTGACTGCTGAGACAGGGGCCGTGGGTTCGATTCCCACCCAAGACAAATCTTTGTGAGATGAGCACAATTATTTGTTCTGTTTCTGGAGGTAATGTATCTATATATATGTATGTATTTACGAAAAAAAGTTATTTGAGTATTTACAATACTTTAGTAGTAGAGTACTTTACAATCATTAGCTTCGTTTGGGACTAGATTGCGCTAAGTATGTATGTCCAAACATTATATTTATTTCGTCATAATTTAGTGGCGGTGGTTGTAGAAAGTTGTTGCTAACTTAAAAGGCATTTATTTGAACAAATGTCAAAGCACATAAAAAAAAACATAATCATCTAAATATTCCACCAGCAAGTTATATATACCACTTACCACTTTTTAATGTTTTTTTTTTTGTTATTGGGTTTGGTTGTAAATATTGTTTATTTTTCTTTTTAATTTAAGTTAGTTATACAATCATATATTATAATATGTATAATCCAACAAATGTATAAAACGGAATATTACATTGAAGTGCATAAACCGCTCTATACAATTCCACACAAGTTGCCGCCATTATTGTTTCAACTTATTTCATTAATTAATTTGTGAAATATAGCCTCACAGATTATGCAAAGGCTAATATATTCTGTAACACAATTGTTTTATTACAAGGTTAACCATTATTTTATTAAGAAGAATAATTGTATTTTGTCCACACATTTGACTGCTTATTGTATGAAGTTCCCACTTAATTTTCTAATTTATGTCAAGTGCAAATGTAATGGTGCTAGTCTAATTATTATGAATAGAAATTATTGTTTTAATTCATTGTTGTTGCAGTGAGCATTCGGTGTATTGTCCAATTAGTTAGAACAAGGTCGGTGTTTCTTAACTCAAGTAATTGCCGACACTTGCCGTGTTACAATTTAGTTTTAATTAATTCTACCAAGTATTAAGTTATGTTTGCAGATTGATATAAGTATAAACTATTATTATTTATCGTCAATTATTGAATTCACTCAATTGGCAACTGTTTTAATATCATAACAATTAGGATCTATGTATTTAGAAGTAGATTTAATGTTTCAATTACAATAAGGACCAAATTATCTCGGTTTATGCAGCTGTATATAGGCCCAATATTATTCTGCCGCTAAGAAATATTATTAAAATTATGTTTTATTATATTATCTTTTTATGAAGTTACTTAATAAAATTGATAGTGGATAAGACGCCTTGGAGCTATAAGAAACACCCTCTTTCTCATATAATTGATAAGGTGATACAACTTGTGACCGTTTAGAATACCTGAGGCATCTATTTGACCCTTAGCTACTTATTTACTGACTTTTATGTGCAAAAAATAATTATCACGTGTTTGTAGACTGGGTTAATGTAATATCTGTTTATTTTCATAGTTATTAGAGTCAACTTAACATTGTAAAACGAACTTTATCTTGATTTCTAAATAACGTTATGCTCATTGTACTACCTCAATTAAACACTTAGGGTCCGTTCACACCGACCGGCTCGGAGAGCATCGGCCGGCACTCTTCTTTTCACACAAACCGGTGGATGACAGCCGCCGGATGGAAGAGTACTGTTTTTGAGCGGATGAACTCGGAGTCGGACGGATGCGCTCGGAGCCGAGCCGGTGCTCTATAAGGGCGGTATACCTCTAGTCCGCGCACTCAAAACCAAAGAGCATGCAATCGGAGCCGGACTGCTACGCGAGCACGGATGAATACGTCATCAGAGGCGGCTGGACGGCTCCTCTTATTATTTCACACTAAGCGCATTAGGTTTGTTCTCAAGCATTGTCAATAATAAATAAAGTGACACGTGAAAATAAACCTTATTAGGTACAATTATTCAAAGCTCTGTTTTAAGTGTGATAAAAATCTGCTCTCCTCTGAGAGCCGGTCTGTGTGAACGGACCCTAAGACACGTTCCTATGGATTGGTCAACGAACATCGACCGACGCAAGCATTGTCTAACATTTCCCACAACGAAAATAAAAGTGAGAATTCAATCTCCCCCGTACCACATTAACGGTATCTCTATACACTACACTGAATCTAAATATTAAAACAGCGTTACCAACATCCGGGTTTAAAAACCATAACTTCGTTCTACTATGATTTATTTTACAATATCGTTCATATAGTAGAAAATAAAAAAACGTACTCACTTTATCAATTTAACTAATCGTTAAACAGAAACGCCATTATGGACGCATGTAGCCGCAGCCATAACGTTGTTGGTTGCAATGAAATCATAACACTGAGTATTACGTAATTTGGCCAACAAAAGGCAAATATATTCCGAGCCATTCCGCTAGTTTATGTCTGCGAGACGGGTATTAAGGTAAATTGTAGGTACAATTGCGCGCACGGGCCACTCGTTAGGGGACCGGGCTGACGTGACACCGCACCGCCACTATGTCGCATTGTTTCAGTTTTATGCGTACCGACCTTAGATTAAACGTTAACTCCGAGATTTATGGCGGTCATGTAGAGGCTAGTTTAGTGGACGTTGAGGACTTTCGTCGAAACGTTCAACTCTCATAAGAGCCCAATTTGTGTGAACGCTTAATGCTGTGTCGTGCTGGCGTGCATGCTCCGCCTTTTTATTACTGCCCCTTAACTGTAAACAACACCCATTCTGAGACAGCTTCACTATGCTATTTGTATATGAAGGAATTTTATCTCACAACAAACTTATACGAGTTGTTTAAAGGTGTACTGTGAAGAACAATGCACCCAAATGTTAATAAAAAACAGAGGTTTAAAGTGATCTACGATCGTAAATATGAATCGCTTTCGTTACGAGTGTGTAGGATTATTTTGCTCATAAAATGGCTGACTTGTAAAAAGCGGTATAATGAGTTAATGCATAACACTGGCACGATAATCTAATTATTATAATAGACTGATAATGAATGCGCATACATTACATTTGAACAGGATTGATTGAGATTAACGAATCGAATCGAAAACGCTACAAATGTCGAGAAGGTAATTAACACTTGATATACGTATCTATTGTACCGCAAGTGAGTATTTGTGTTTAAAATATCGTAAACTTATAAGTGCTAAGTTGAAGCTAAAAACTTGTCTAGATAAACCGATTTACACCTGATTGTAACATATCAGGGGGTATTCAACGACCATTGAAGTGAGACGGACGTAAAAGGCTCGTAACTATCATCTGCTTATAACTTTATTCTTTCGTAGAAGAGAACTACAGTACGTATGTTAACTCTATGTAGGAAATATATATACTTAGTAATCAAGTTCTAATTTCAAAGAGCGCTGTGAGACCATATTATATTAAACTATCATAAGTTATATGCAAATGACAAATACGAAAACGGGAACGTTTACAGTACGTATTAAAAAGTCGTTATATAAAATAACAACCAACGTAATAATGCAATACGCTAACAATTTAACCTAAAGATAGATAAAAAATACTTATTCATGTAATCTCTGCCCATCACCTCATACAAACCCAGCCTATTATTCTGTACCTACCATAGAACTTTGTTGGTCGAATACCTAAAATGTATTTTATAGCTACTTGATATAAAATCCATAATGTACTGAAGCAAGTTAATATAAAAAGTCTCCGTCACAAAATCGTTTTATCCAGACAAGTGTAAAACAAAAATTGGTCGGATTCTTACACTCACCAATCTTCGCTTGGGCTTGATCAGGGGTCTGTTCTGTCCGTTCATCTTGTAGTAGAGTCCGCACGCATTACAAAGGTAGTGGCCAGTCCCATCGCGTCGCCACAGTGGCGTGCTTGTTGCGCCACAGTTGACGCACTCTCGACCCTCTGTTGTTTAAAAAATAAAAGTTTATTAGAGAACAAACTAATAAATTCACGTATGCAAGGGGTACAGATGATTTTTTCAATTTTATTAACACAAGTATGGTATCTTATACAAGAAGGTTTGTTAATGCAGCTAACATTAATTGTAAAAATGATCTTCAAATCAAAATAAGTAGCTAAGGGATGGGGAAATTGTTATAAATCTTACACCAGAGCAAAATTAAATACTAAGCAAAATTTACGGAAAGAAAGAAAAACTGCAAAACATAAAATAGTTGTACCAAAACCATATGAAAGTAGCGTTGTATCCTGTATGGAAGGGGCAGAATTACCTGTCTCCTGGCAGGCTGGGGAAGATGACAGAAAATCACATTCAGAAACATTACAAATAGAATTTCACTAACGAAGCATGCTAACACCAAGCACTTACGTAAACTACATCATCCTTCACAACACTTTATCTCAACATCAACATAATTGCAATTACTACGAAAAAATTGTAAAATATTCAATTAACTGGGGAAAGCGCGACGAGTTTCACTTTGAAGAAAAAATATCAAGATTTTTTACACGCAAAGGAAAACTAAGAGAAAGTAACACTGCTAGTGAATTGACGTGTGCGAAACGCCCTTTAAAAAGTAATTAATATGTAAGTATTACTTTTTCTAATTTTGAATATGTTCTAATTTGAAATTAAACATGCTGAAAGAGTCTAACATACTTTAAAAAATGTAACAACAGATGATATTATTTATAAATCAATAACACATTAATCAATCTGCAATAACAAAAGCGCGATGCTACAAAAATAAATAGTTGTTGCAAAAACATTGGTGAACGTCTAGCGACAAACAGAGCGAAACGAGAGCTATAAAGTATTACCCACATGCTAATTTTCGTTGTATGTAATTGTACATACGTACGTCTAAAACAATTTCCTACGCAAGCCGTCGCACCTCATCCATGAACGTTGAATTGCAAATCTTTATAAAACGAATTAAAAAAGAAAAACGTTTAAACGAATACTATGTTCGACACCTAATTCATCAAAACTAGTGAAGCGATGTAATTAATGTATTAAATAAAATGCAGAATTAACAGTTTACTCATGCGTTAAGTTGACTAACATGCAAGTTTTGACCCCAGGATGAGCCGTCCTCCGGGAAAATATAAATACGCGATTATTAATATGCAATTTGAACAAAGTGCTTACATGGTTAGTGAGAGAATGTGTTCACATATGGGATGAGCTCGCACCGCCCACAATCTTACTCTAAACTCGATTACACGACCGATGATTTACCGATATCGAATTTAAAAGCTCGTTACACCTTCGCATCCTCTCGAGAGGCGTTCGATAACAAACTTAACTACAATCAGTGTGGGAATATCTGCGCACGCGTGACAAACACCCGCACTCACGCTATTATCTGTTACTCCGTCTGTATAGTGTATACAACTGGTTTGCACTCGCCGATCATATCGATCGGAACTATATCAGTAGGTATCGTAATAATTATGTATCTAGATCTGATTATCCAAGTCCCCAGACCCACTAGAACGGCGGACTGAATAAATAACGATGCCAGGACAACGCGAGGAAGGTGAAAGTGCCCCGGTGTTCGATAGAAAAAATATGTTAAACGAACCGAAAATGTTTTACGAGCTTTAGGCAATGCAGCCATTCATCTTTTTTATGTAAAACCAGATCAAACCCGGCAATTAATCGCCCGGACTTTATCGAAAACTTATTGCGATCGGTCCAACGACTCACTTTTTGGACTAACCCTTTATATTTTTTGTTACATCGATAAAACCTGTAATTTGTATCGAAGATTGTAATAAATAAACACCAATAACGATTATTAGGAAAAAATAACAGGATATTACACGAGCCACAATGTTTTATGATAGTGTCTCTGGCTAGAGACGGATTCAGTTCATTAGTAACGTCTTTATTGGTAAAAACGTTTGTGAAAGCTGGCGCAGCCGCGGGCGGCGACGATTCCTAAGATTTACAGCCGCCAGCCCCTCATACATCGACATTACACGTATTATTAAAGAGAACACTACTCTGATTAATTACTTTACGATTTAATTGTTCGATCCGGTTCAACGGTAACGTTTTAATACATTCACACCGAGAGAGTTATTTCTTAATTTCCCCAGACGGAGCGACGAACCAGCGGCTGCTCCGCCCGCACGTGATTTAGACTCCAAATAAAGATATCATTTTATTTTATTCGTTACATCATGAGAACAGAGACTGCCTATCCTGAGCCTCGCAAAAGAAGAGGCTGAGCGAAAAATTCCAATGTTTATTCGAAATTAGAATGCGGCTCGCTCTTTATTGCCCAGAGTGACGTGCGGTCGTGACGCGGCGGTGCTACGTGACCGCGATAAAAGATTTTCATCTGCCATATTTACGTAGGCGAGTGGGCGGTTTTTATTTTTCGAGAGTCTCCAGGCAAGCACACTCCGTGCCCGTCGAGGACTCGCAGAGTTTTCACACGCTCCCGCGTGTGGGGAAAACAGTGCACGCGCGATTCCGCTGAGAGTGCAACTTTTCCGCCGTACTCGTCTACTCGAGCGCTGTTGACCTCTCGGAACTATCGATGCGTTCGAACAGATGAAGCTCGCCCGTTATTGGACGATGAAACCACAAAGTAAAAACGCTAACATAGTCACGTATAACGTTAATGTGCATCAGGGTAATGTAATTTAAATGAAGGACTAATTCGATCCCGTGTACCGTGACGCGCTCTCTCGGCGCATCGGCCCATCAACACGTAACGGTGAGGCTATTTTGCATACAAACCATTAAATTATTGCTCAAAACTTATTCTTTGTTGCGCCACAGAGGCTGTTATTACGCTTTAATTATATGCCTGTATGCAAATAGAAAAATTTAATGGAAGCTGATGGTCTCGCTCGAGGTTTATTTTTATTGAGCATTGTGTTGCCAGGAAATTTTTAACAGCAAAAAATGTTTCAAGTCATTGCCTGGCTAATACTATTTCACTCTTGTTTTGTGGTTGAATTGCGGGTGTATGATATAACAGTAAGTGATCAGTAATGCAGCCATTTTTCACGGCGACTGCACCGCTACAGCCGACGCGACTCGACGATGCTGTGTCGACTAGCGATCGGCGGACGCTCGTATTTGCATTCGTTATTAACATACTGAGAGATAATTACGTATGACGAGCGATACGATGCCGCTCAGTAGCAAGTTGCACTGAACCCAATGTAATTATTATACCAGTCATGTGATCCCTGAGTGCCCGATACTACAAAGCACGCTTCTAACAATCCGTCTTTGTTATATTTTTTGCCATAAATGAACTTTATATAACTGCAGTTTGATTTGCACGAATCGTTCGTGTACTAGTTGGATAACTTAATATCTTTGTCCTCTAATTTTATAATTGAATTAATCACTGAGGTTCCGCGGATGTCCAATGTAAAATGCAAATTTTGTTGATGCAATTGTGGCTAACAATACAAGCCGACAGACCGTGACGTATTTACTATACCTACCGACACTAAGTTTGTACAATAAACTTGAAAACGTTCATTAGTGCTGTATAAATAATTTTGTTAGGATTACTATAATTATATTGCAAGGTAAACACAATCTCATCTACAGTCCTATCACCATGACTCCTGTAAACCAGGATAACAATGATGAACCCTTGTGCACAGCAAACTATGACACTCAGCAATCTCATAGAAATCCTAAACTTCTGTCTGGAACTCGCAAGGATTTTAATAATTTCATCTACTTTACTATAATTATGTTTAAGTGAGACCAAAATAAATTATTTTTCTTTCTTTCTTTCTAGTTAAAAGTAAAACATCCACTTTATCCATAGTAAAGCGGGAAACAAAATTAATCTGTTTAAGATTTAACCAGTTACATTTACTGTTAGAAAGATCTGATCCGAATTACAGGACCGTCCTGGATGAAACCTGTACACAAACGGTCCTATTGGAAATCTCTTGGCCTATGTCCAATAGCGGGCGTACAATATGATGTACCTAGTTGGTGATGACTATAATTAGGTGTGGTTAAAGCACATAAAAAGTGAATGCTTGTAAAATTAATAACATATTAAGAGTAGTTCAGTCTTCATTCCTTATGTCCGTCGGTCCGTAGCGATTATTCTTCGCTAATATAATTAGTTGCGCAACACAACAGCACACACGTTGCTGCAACGCGACGTGTTCTGCATTTAAATTTGTTAATAAACGTCTTTTTTCTTGGAATAAAATATATGACTGGATTATTGTATTTCCGGTACGCAATTTCAAAGGTTTACCAAGGTTTTCCTTTAGTTATATTCGTACTTCCGAAGCAATAAAATATGAGATGTCCTCGTATCGCGTTTGACCAGATTATCCTATATTCAAATTAATTGCATTCAATTTTGAACTTTAACTGTAGGAAATAAGAAAATAGTCACAAGGTTCAAAACGATTAAACAAAGCGCTACAATTGAGAATTATTGGTATGAAATCATTGAATAATTTAAATACGGACTAAGTGAACGTAACATTGTTTTAGAAAGTGTTGTTTAGAACTGTTTAAGAAATAGTCTGTTTAATAACAGGTTGCTATTCGAACTGACCGTTTATTATTCGTATTGCCCTTTCCATGACATTCTTCAAACACAAACTGCGTTTTGGGTCACGATTTTTCGATTGTTCAATCTAAATGCTATGTTGTACTTAATATTGTATAACTAGTTCATTACAAAGAATAGGTAGCAAATATACAAGAAAATATAGTCTAAATTCTGAAGTAAGATTTGCTAATTATGAATACTGATACTTATTGAAAAAAATTTCGTAAGTGAATAGGAATATGTCTAAATCTAAACTGTCTTTTTAGGTATTGTTATATCGTCAATGTAAATCCAAATTTTTTACTAAACAGATGATTTTTGGGACTAAAATTTAAAGTAACCAGTGAATATAGGTATCATTATGAATTATTCATTTAAATTTATCATCTCAGTTAGTCCAGTAAACTTTAAACACCTTACCAACAGAAACAGAACATTATACAAATATGTATTTTACAAATTATACAATAATTTTGTAACGGTTGAAATATATTACTTTTTTATATTTGTCACACCGATTATATTTATTTTCTATCTAGAACATAATTTTTACAAACAATATTAATACAATAGAATGTATTCTGAAGGTTGGCAGGTATACATAGATATATCAAATCGTTCATCATAGCTCATGAATATCCAACCCTATATCGCTATCAAACACAGCATTAATTTGTAGTAAAATCCGCGTATATTGTAATAGACAGGAGGCTCGAGGTCAAGCGATCGCAGCCAACAATGGAATGGTCCACATCCGGCCGTACCACATTATCATAATACCGCTTCCACCAAGGAACTGCCACCTATTGCCCGATATAGTAACATACTGTATATAACAACCTAACTGCTGTTGAATATAACTATAATAATTAAACCACTACGTATTAATATTCTCTATATTTCAATTATTTACCTACAGTATGTATGTATTCTCTATATCGATTCATTACTCTGTGCCTCTGAAATCTGTCAAACAAGTGTCAAATACTTTTTTATTTTTCAAAAATCGAATAGCGTATCAAATTTAAATTTAATCTATTCTAATTTGGATCCTTTTTAATTGCATTCAGAACGATTACAGAACCTTATTTCACCAACAGGTTTTTCTACTGAAATAGACATCAACGCCAAGTACCCGTATTCAACTCGCGATTTTTTCTGGTAGGTAAGTTTATTAATTTCATCATTAAAACGGACAGTTATTTCCTGAATTATTATTAAGTCCATTATTTTCTCCGCAAAAACATGACTATACTAACTTGATGTGTCGATCTCAACTTTTCAATGCAATGAAAATGCAATTACTCAAATAATCCACAAATTAGTAACGTATTATGGGGCAACCTTTATTGGCTATTGTTTCATGAAAAGTATATATTTAAAAAAATATATAAAACAGGATAAATTATTCTGAAACGACACGCTATCAATTAAATAAGTGAGTCTATAAACAATTCCCAATTACAAAACACATTTTAATAGTAGCGTGTATTGAGTTTTTTACGACAATTATCAAGAACATGTCGGGCCTAACAAAAACTTAACGACGCGTAACATTGTGTGAATTGGATCATACCCTGATAACTAGCTAAGGAATCTTTACACTACAGTTTTTTTTTAATTGGCAAAGTTCCTTCACATTCTGTATTTTAAAATTTCTTCGACGAGAATAATCGCTTCATTACTAATACTCATATCTTTTATGAATTCTCTATTAATGTTAAAATTTAATATGGTGAAATTATATCAAAACGATCTGATCAATTCTTAATCTATTTATTCGCTAATGTCATAGATAAAATAAATAAATTTGTGATTTTCATGTTCAAATAATTACGATAGATAGGTAATGTAGTAAACAGAATTTAATTCACAGATTATTTTTAAATATAAATACTTATAATACTTTTTACAGGAACAGTAATGTATATTTTGATGTTTAACTAAATATTATGAATTAGATAACTGTGGATCTCTTTTCGTGTACATTGAACGGATTTATACGGGCCGCTTATTGAGCGATTGTTAATTTAATTTAGTTTTTAATTTTTATATTTATGTATTAGTTTGTAACCTGTAATAATAGTTTTATGTGTGTTTAAATAAATAAATAAAACTAAATATGAACAAGCGATGATTGCTTGCCATGTTATTTAGAAAAACAAAGACAACATAATAATCGCGGACATCTCACAATAAACTCTAAAATAACACTATTAGATAATATTTATTATGTTTTGCGAAACCGATTCATAAGAGGGATTTACATTATAATACACGGAAGTAAGACTAAACAAGTAAACGTCTACTTATTTAATGGCTTTATCCGCTGTAATTAACTTTGCGGCTACGTTTTTCAATACGATCTAATTATATCATGAGAAAACCATTACAACAATCATAATGAAACGCCGCCGTGAGTTCTAAAATGTTAATTCATTCAAAATTTTCCAAAATATTGAACAAACATAAGTAACGGGAGGTATTTAATTATGTGTCTATACCGACAGTCATTCTATATAATTCTGCACATTCATTATTCTAATATGAGACAATAAGCCGCCATTTCAGTTCCCGTCCATTGTCAAAGTTTAACAAGTACGAAAGATATAATTACATTTTCAAATATAAAATAAAGCTGCATTATGTTAATACATTAGTGTTGTGTAATTCTTTGTTATATTTGCGAGTATGACGCGTGTGCTCTTGTTGCGCAAAACTGTTGCATCTTATTGCAAATGTAATAAAGGTCATAATATACTGATGTATGTGTGCACACTAGAGCGATATATAACGTATTCACATAAATATCTTACTAATCTGTTCGTTTAATATTACATAACAAAAAAGTTTTCCTGAGTCTCGGTAATTGTGAAAGTAAATAGGTATGTAAACAAACGAAACCCGCTTAATTCTAATTTAGAGGACTGTCACGACACTTAATAGAAATCTACTTAAGTGAATTTATTTAATTGTCTACTTGAAAACAATGGCAGGTCGCAATTAAATAATGAGAAACGTCTAATTTGTTGTTTGGTCAACATCAGACGAGGCCGCGTGGGTTCACATGTTCTGGAATAACAATGAGTGCGCCTGCGCCGACCGCTGCCAACGAGATTCTAACACGCTAAATAATATGTTTCATTCTGAATCAATTAGAAACAATTCTTAACTTTAAACAATTTAAGGTTAAGTAACTGCGCCTTTGAGTGTATTATTGAAACGTCGTATTAAACGGAGACCTAACCACGAGTTCCGATTCGACTGTTAGAGAATTTATCACGGTAACTGCAAGAAGCCAATATCATAAATAACATTAGTACATCCACCACCGTTAAACAGTTAGTAAAGAAGCGTTAGTAGGGACATGAACCCAAGCCTTCGTTTGGTACCGTGTTAAATGGAAAACGTGTGGCGCCACAACCCCCGGTGCAAGACTGCAAGACACCGCGCTTATCCGAACACATCGCGATACCAATATCATTCCACACAGCCATTTGGAAATACCAAATGAAATACTAATCTTACCACGTTTATCGAATTAATATATCGCAATTGTCGATGAGACAATCTGTATTGAGATTCTAATTACGCGAGGCATATCTCCGACGCCATTTTGTATAGGCTTTGATTATAACGAGCCTTGAGCGGCTTAGCGTATTTGATTTATCAACTGATTAGAAATGTGAATTCAAATGAAAGCTTTTCTTGTGAGTAGTCTTGAAGGTTTTTAAGCTATCTGGATCGCGTCAGCTGTATCGCTTTCAATGACAAATTAGCGCGAGACATTCAGTTTGTGATCGGATAAGCGTAGGTCGAGGTGAGTGTGTCTCAAGTGCACGCAGCGAGCGGTGCAGTGCGGTGCGAAGTCCCCGCGGACTCACCGGCGCTAGTTCGCGTCTTGTTCGGTCGCGGCTTGCTCTGCTGCTGCGCCCCACTATACCCTTTCCCCTGGTAGTTGTAGTAGTCGCCGCCGGCGGCATTGTACTGGGCGTTGTATTCCCCGGAGGGCTGGCTCGACTCCTGGGGGCACGAGTCCGGCTGCGCACCTTCTCGTTGCTTTGATGGTGGTGCGCCCATCATGGGCTTGACGTCCCCGCAGAGCGGCAGCTCCTGCTGCTGCTGCATGAAGGCGACGCTCATGGCGGTGGCGTGTGCTACGGCCGCCTGGTAGTCCTGCTGACCCAGCGCTGCCGCCGCCACGGAGTCCGGCGTCGAGTCTTTAGGCGGCGTCGGGGGAAACGAGAACAAGGGATGGGGATGATGATGCTGCGCGGGAGATAGCGGCTTATCCGCTTGCGCAGCGTCCTGCTGGAAGCCGCTTCCCCACGCGCCTCCACTCAGCGCTTTCGACTCCAGCCAGGGGTGCAGCGGCGTGTGGAAGTGCGGTCGACACACCTGCCCACTACTGCCGCTTAACGTCCGACCTGCACAAAAAATGATACCTTAAAACTATGACGACTTAACTATAATAGTGATGACGTCTCCGCAATTGGATTCCTAAACCGTTCGTGTTTAAGAGCGTTTAAGTAACCATTATGATGGTCGACAGATCCAATCATAGGAGAGTCATTGTAACGCGAGACAACAAAACTTGTTGTCATTAAAGCGGACAATTTGGAGGCGTTTTGTTACCCCAACGCGTTCACCCAAATTAATATCATTTGTATCTAACAACTGGTGATTCACACGACATCTTCATTCTCAAATATTGTAATTGTAATGTTGGATATTCCGGGTTCTAATGGCTATTTGATAAACAAATAATGGAGGTATTACAGCTCGGGGTCTCGATGGTTGCGTCCGTGAACAAAAGGCCTTACTTTTCCGAAATGTTTCAAAAGCGTTGTATCACAACACCGAACAATTAAAATAGTAGGCCAACTGGAAATTTCATTAATTATGTACATAGTAGTGTTAGTTTTGATTATACACTATGTTGATTAGTTTGCATATTCGCTTCGTAAATGTTTTGATCATTATTTAGTTCATAATTTAGATTTAGACGCGATGTTAGAGTAAAGATGTTAAATATAGGGCTTTAAATTGTTCATGTATTCTCTCCCTTTTTTAATTTCCGAGGCAACATTCGTCAATTATTATTTATAAAAGTGAAAGCAAACATATGTACGGATGCATTTGTTGTTGGAGGGTGGCAGCAGTAATGATATCTGGATTGGTGAACTGAACGTTGATTGGTTGATTTTTGTTAGGGGCGCATCCCTATATGAAATTCCCTAAGGTAATGCGGCAGGGAGTATTACAGTTGAGGCATCCCTGCGGTGCACTGCGGGTAGTTAACTACTACTTATGCTCAACTAGCTTGCAAACATATGTTTCATATTCTATGATTTTTGCGATATGATTGATCTTTGTATTCCGAATTCGTGATCGTTTATGTAGATTCCTTTGTAAGTTATAACAATTCTATACAAATTGATACACCCTTGACCTTCCAAAATAAAGCCTAAGAAAACGATACTTATGGTTGCGTCAATGAATTTGTCACAAACAATGAGGTATACATATATATACCTACGTACAAGCCCGCATCATGTCGATCCAGGTGTCGATCGCAGTTCGAGATTATCAACGATTCTTATCACAAGAGTACCCGTACATTGCGGCCTAGTCATGGCTAGACCAGCTGGGGGAATGAACTTAGCAGACAGTGAATGGCGAAAGTATTTAATTAGTGAAATCTGATACGACACAATCTCTAACCTGACATTCGATTTGTGTCCCCAAGTTCGTTTGACAGATTATATGACTGTAAATCTGATAATACAAAATGAATTCCCAAAGAGTGACTCATGACATATTCATAAGACTATTGTAACGGACAGATTTCAATCAGAAACTACTGTAACAAAGTAACAAACGTAATTATTTTTGAGACAGAGTTAAGTGCGGTATAAAATATAGTAGAACGATGAGTTAAACGGTTGACTTTGAACTCGGAAAAAATAATCGAATATAAAGTGAAGGAGTGATTACAGTAAACAACACGGAATAAAACAATAATCAATCCGAATGCGCGTCACATTAGGCGGTATACACACAACAACGTTTTGACAGCGTCCACGACAACCGGGAGCCACCCCTCGCGCGTTAGGCCGCGTTCACAATAGCCCCTGCGATGGCGGACCGATAACGGGCGTATGAATAATTCCTGTTATCGCACCATCTCGCCACATGCCCTACCTGCCCCGCTACCACGATACTCCAAAACACTCGTTTTTGGTACGACAGTTTAATCCTTTCCCTTGTAATAAAACGGCAATGTTGCCCTTAGTCGATAGCGTGGTACCAGCCGGCCACCGGCGCTTTTTATTCATTAGAGGGCTGCAAGTTTCGGCCATTGTACTAGATACGCAGTTTGTATACCACTAAGCCTTGATTGTTATGGGATTTCATGTTTTACAAGCACGCGGGGCTAATAGAAAACAAAAACTGTGCTTATAAAAGTACAGCGGAAATTGAGTTAGGATCCTCTTTTTTATCTTTAGATCTATACGAGTACGTAGCAACAGTATGTTTCAAAGTTATATTACATAACGAAGGCACTTATAACTCAACGATTCGTAGTATCGATTTCATCCGGAATATTGATCACTTCCTAAATCATACGTGACTATACGTTATCAGCGCTATCATCTATTATGTGCTGTCCTTATCGGACATGGACGGGAGCCGATGCCGAATATTTTTGTCGAAGCCTTCACACATTAAACATAACATTATATACAGCACTACGATAAACACCGGTATTGTTTAGAGTGACCGAGCAAAAACTATACGGGTAGATCAATCTTCTGGAAACACCCCAAGTTTCACACAACGGTAATTAAAGCCAAGTAAATACGAAATCAAATCATAAACCAATCATAGCTAAGCCGTTAGTTCCCACAGCCGGCGCCGAAACAAAACACCGGAATTGAACCCCGGCCCTTGCCCCCATGTGTCCTACCCCAGCAGATGCAGCCTAAGATCTTATCACCGCGCCACAGGGCACTGGTGTTGTTCAAATTGACGATGTACTGCACCCGCCTTGCTCATTTACTGTAACGGTTTTGTGACCCTCCTGATTTTTTAGCGCGCCAATTTTCACATGCACTCATGCAAATGGCTCTTATGCACTCAACACTAGCCTCGTATAAGTAATTTTGTATCATCACCTAAATAATCGACGTAGAATTTAGCATAGCATAGAAGCTCTTTTAGCTCTTTTAAAATAATTACTACCGTCTACTTGAAAAGTTTTCGTTCAAACCAATTATTATATAGTATCATAATTGGTTTTTAATATCAATAAATAATCTGTGAGTATCTAATACTGTTCACACTGTAATACTAATTTTAATCTCAGTAGTATTTTTTTTAACATCTTCTAAATGAGGCATAGATAATACGATAATACTCAGCATCATATCCCTCAATCTAAACCCCTTGAATGGAAACAAAAAATTACCTACATTCTTTGCTTATTCATCACTATAAGTGTCTGAGAAAAGATGACATTTTCCTAAGCCTTTGTCTCAACTACATTTAGTCATATTACAGTCTAGACCAATTTCTTTTCAGTGAACGTCCCAAGATCAAGCACATTGGCCATCTGTGAAAATTTCATTGACTCCATTAACCCGCCCCTTACTGTCGCATTCACGAAGCGTAAAGGCGTGGTTAGAGAAACCAAGCTCCCTCCTTTATACCTTCCTTGCGACTAAAATTGCCCCTTACGAGTTTAACTGGCTCATAACTGGTGCATATGTAAGTAATAAACTATAATATGTGTTGTACACAGCGTGACGTCTTCCGGTGACAGTTACAACTTATACTTATAATCATTATATTGCCCTAAAGTAAGGCGATTTTGTTTCTTGAATGAAGTTTTGCTAATTGAATATAAATTTCAAATTTTTGTTCAGAGGGATAATAATTGATAGATTCTGAAGTCAATTCATATTAGATTATAGAGAATAAGAGTAGTAATAATGTAACTAAGCTTGATATAAATATATTGATTCATAACCAAGCATTATCGTGAGAACTTTCCTGTGGCGCGTCAAGGTCAAACGGCCAGCGTCGTCCAGTCTACCGCGGTTTATTTGCACGCCGTGACATCAGCCGCATCCGCATGCGAGCTGCGTGCCTTCCCGCGCGTGTGTTGACGCCTTTACAACACCCAATACGCACCACGCCATCTTATCCCTTCCACTTATTGTATTTAGAAGTGTTATCCTTTGTTCCCGCGGCGGATCATTACGTGCCCGATCATCGCTACATCGATAATCCCTATGTACAATGTCATAAAGGACACATTCCCTCGTACAATGTGCTCTGTGAAATGTCCGACGTGTTAGCGAATGATAAATGTAGGCGTCGGTATCGCGTATCGGATCTCACCGTTCGCACGCCGAATTAATTTTAATTTATTGATCGTCGTATCGACGACGAGTATTTTAGGTGCCTACTAACGTCTGTAACGCTGCTTTGCTTTTAAAGTATTTATTTACAGCATTGTCGTTTCACTCGTTCATATATTACAGGTACAGTTGTTCTCTCATGATTCTTTTGTTACTCCTCACCTCGTTACTGCCTTAATGTAATATATTTAACCGACGATTCGCATTAGATATGTTAAACGTACACGTACTTTCTCATTCATACTTCACTTAAATGTGCTGCATAACATATAATTTCTGATTTAACTTTGCATTATTTAAATGGATTCTTTTACGTCGAAATTGTACCGCTTCAAAATATGTTTAAGTAGTTGTGTATATTTTGGTAGCTGGGCTGTCAAAGTTTGGTTGTTTGCTTCTTAATTTGTCAGTAAAATATAATTGTTTCCACGATGAAGGTCGGGCAGAAAATATTTGCACGCTAATTAAGCGGATTTCCCTTATAATGAGTATGTAATTTTGGAGCAACAAACTACCTTAATCTGAGCTATGGCCGATATTTTACGACTTTCAGTAACTATAAACTAACTCCGTCTACAAAGTAAAAGCCAAAGCCGGTTGCTAGCTGTCGTTTTGGTTTATCCTTTTTGTGTCTGCATTTTATACAGTAAGCAGTCACCACTTTCACGACAGTAAGTGAACTATAACTTCAACAAGTAGCTTACATACCAAAGGACAGACTATCGATCAAACGGCCCGATGAATGTCGAATCGCTTTTGCAATAGTGATCAAGTTACGTTTCGAAACGTCAATGAACTTATGTGAATTCGAGGAAGGCGATCCTAAGCCGAAGTCGAAAGTGATCGAATGCGACTGAATGCTTTCGTCCGCTCCCATGGCGACGCGTGTGTCTTCAACTATTTACTTTAATTCCTCTGTGTACTACGTCCAATTTTTTTTATGATCGACATGGTCGCGTCCCGAATGGTAAGCGTGCTCACGGGCGGTCACACCTCATGTTACCTTCTGATTGGATTATAATGCTTTTATATTACGATTCTTATTATTACGGATGGGTGCTACCGAGTGGCGTGTGACAAGTGACGTAGGGAATAACAACTAGTACCTATCGAATGAACGGAAAGGCTGTCGTTTCGATGTCGACAACGCGAACACGTCATCTAGCTTCGATAAATTCGAACAATCATGTTAAATATTTAATTAGTGGAATTATTCGTATTCGAATAATCTGGTTGAAAGTTTGTAACTCACAGATGTGTGTGGTTTGTATGATTCCATTAAACATGTGTTACTCTGTAGCCAAGATGAGCAACCATTTACTTAATTAACATACGATAATACTTTAGTTAATTAAAGTCATTTATAAAGAGCATGCATAAGAATTTGATGAATCTAATTGGCATTCGTTTTCTCTTTACATTTGCCGTATGAGTTTCGATACGAAATTTCGTTCGACGTTCGAATTCGATATTGGACACGATCGGTTAAGCCCTTGGATTAAAGTTCGACTACTCGTCATCGCAACGTGGGTGTCTTGGTGATTTATAACCACATATTGAAACGGTTATGGACTGTATAATATAGGGGCACAATAACATTTTGGTAAACAACTCACTAATTAATAATTGTGACTACTATTTAAATAGCTGCTGTGCCTTTGTGTGAATATATATTAAACTTTTATTATAATTAACGAAAGAGTTTTGAACTGCGACTTAGCCTGTATATTCTGTTAATATTTTTAATATAATATAATAAATAATATTTTTCTCAATATAAAATTCCTAAATTCATAATAGTTATTAAAAGTTTATGGGCATTTAAAATATTATCAATTTCAAAAATCGTGGTGACCAAAACCTGTCTGTTTTATGAGCTCGAATGCTTTTCAGAATTTTTACTTTTGTAAATATTTTAATATCGGAATTTATTTTTTATGATTAACATAGATACATATGAATATAGAATCGATGGAATAAAATAATGATTTTCCTCTGAGCTCTCTAGATAAAGGAGAGGAGACCCGAGCCCAGCAGTGAGATATTAATGGGTTGCTGATGATGAAGATAACAAGGAGTGGCAAATAACAATAAGGAGTACAAAAATCTAGAATTGTATAGAACAAATTTTTATCTAACTTTGTAGTTTGATCTAACAAATTAGAGAACAATCCTACAACAGATAAAATATGAATGCTGATGATATCAGGGCCTCTAGACAAAGTTATCACGCAACGCATTTTTCGTTTTCCTGAGACGCTAACGCCTTGGCGTTAGCGTCTCAGGAAAACGAAAAGTCACAAAAACGAGGCAAAATTCGGCCTCGCCCCTTTAAAACGTAAATTCTCTACTCTATGGCTTTTCTGAACGTCAAATGAATTGCCAAAGTTAGTACAAACGCACCTGATTTATAAAATAATAATTAAATTAAATGCAACGCGCCCAAATAAATTTATATTTTGTTTTCAATAATAAGAAAATTCACGACGCGCTGTGCACTGTTTAGTGTAGGTGCAAAAAAGGTAATGCCGGCAGCGAATCAAGAAGAACTGCTGTGGTACTCCGGTGTACATTAATTCTCGCCTGCACTACACTGTAACGGCAAAGGACTTTGAGAAGTATGTGTACCATAAAGCCAAGTACATTATGAGAGTACTGCTGCTGGAGTCGCGTCGCAGAGTCACTCTTAAAGGTGTTTGTGGTGACTGTATTCAGTAGTACAGAAGTACCGACGTGCTTATTGAATCTTATTATGAACGAGAACTTTTGACCAAAGCGTATTGTGTTGTATTGTCGATTCCGAGAACAAATACTACCTGACCGTAGGTATAATTATTATGTGCAATGTGAAGTAGTTATTTTTATAATTATGTACGCTCGTTTATAAGACATTTATCTATGGGAAATTATAATCTTTGATAATAAAGAAAATATGTCTTTATTGATACCAAAATATGCCTTTCCTTATATCTTAAAAATATTCAAGCAGTTACCGAAACACAAAACTTAAAAGAAGTAATATTATCTGTAGATATTATTATTAGTAAGGTAATCATATTTTTTAATAATCAGCTGTGCCCGCGACCTACGCATAAGGCACATAATAAGTAATAGTATTAACAAGAGGGCGTAATAATTATTATAAACACATCCAAACAAACTGTATGACACAAGTAATCGTTTTATTGACAAAAAATCATTACATATTTAGTTTCGTCAGAAATACAAGATTCTTTTTCTTTGGCTCGGCACCTTTCTTTTCACGATATAATGTTATTATTTTTAGGGTTCCGTACCGCAAAAGGTAAAAACAGAACCCTTATATTTTTACTATTCATGCTATGAAATCGTTGTTTTTAACCATGGCTTTTTTTCTGACATTCCTGCCTTCAACTGACTTTATTTCTTCTTCGTTTCGTATATCATCATCCCATAAAATAAATCTTGGGTCATTCAATTCTCGCCGCTGCGACTTGCAACTATTGATGTAAATAGGTATCCAAGGGTGCCCCCAGAAGTAGTGAAACCTGACATTTCTGAATCTTTAACACTTTCGAATTCTTTAATAATATAATTAAAAAGAGTATTTTGATTCCCATTAATATTCTTGTATGTCTTGTTTGTTTGTTGTTATCAAAGAAAATATAATGCTTGTCATCTGGTTTATAAGTATTTATTTCTATTTATCCACAGACCTAATAGTAGAACACTAGCGTTTATTTATCTAAACTTGTCATGACAATGTTATTGTCAGACTCTAACCACAGAATCTATAATGTACCTACTCTGTGCACAGAATATACACTGAAACATCCAAAAAGGTTGTATGTACCTATATTTTTCCGTTATGTTTAATTAAAATCTTTTGTAAGTGATTACTGTAATATTAAATACGTTTATGGGTTGAGAGGATGATATGAATAAAATTTTAAGTTACGGTCTGCGGGTAGAAAAAGATACATTCACTTTTCGTAAATTTTTATTGTAACAAAATAAAAATTTGCAAACAATGTTAAACAACAGTATCGTAAAATGAAACGTTGTGTTTTCTTTTGCCTTATGCCAAAATACACCTTTGACATGCGTTAACGCTTTGGTTTTATCTAAGGAAATCAAAGCGGTTGTCGAGACTCTGCAGAAAGAGAAGTAGTGACTATTTTAATTTTGATAAATATTGCATGTTTTATGATATTACAATATTTTGACCCTATTTAAGCATGATTTAAGCAAACATTTTCGGTGAATGATGCAATGAGCTGCGTTGAAAAATCTCTTTAAGCTCTTTGGCTCGATACATTGCGATAACATTTGTGCAGACTTGTGTAGTCACACATCAACATGAGGTTTATCGCGACAACTACATGAACTATTGCAGACCATACTTATAACATACATTAGATTTTAAACGGAAAAAATTAGGAACATACAACCTTTTGGGATTTACAGTGTCGTTTAATATATTCTGTACACAGAGTATACATTTTACATTCTGTGGTCAGAGTGTGACAATAATAATTGTCATGATAACAAACAAATACAAAGAGATTACGTTTCAATCAAAATAAATATAAACGCAAATAAAAATACTCAATTTTATTATATAGAATTCGAGAGTATATTATGTAATAGATACAAAAAATAGAATGTCAAGTTTCACTATTTGTATGATCGCCTACTAGTATAATATAATAATATAATTATATTTACATCTATAGTTTCAAGTCACAACGCAAACTGACGTGCGAGAATTACATGAACCAAGATTTATTTTACAATGCATGAGGATGCGAAATGAAGGAGAACTAAAAGTCAATATTGAAGGCAGGAATGCTAGGAAAAATGCCAAAATTAAATAAAGTATTCAGAACTATAATACTATTAGAAACAAATGTTTCGTAGCAATCAATGGTTTCAGCAGTGAAAATTAAGAAATCAAGAACCTAACAACTCAACATTATAACTTGTAAAGAGAGATATGTTCAGCCAAAGAGAGAAGAATATTTTATATTTCTGACGAAAATAAATTAATACTTTTATGTTAGATAATAAAACGATTACTTGGTGTGATACAGTATGTTTTAATATTGTGTTTAATTTAGCTAAGAGTAAAGTTAATAACAAATAATACGCTTATCGTGTTCAACCAAAACAAACAGATCGGTCCGATTTGATAAAATGTTTTAGTATATATAATTGTAATTATAATCATCTGCCAACTATTACTTCTTTTAGGTAAGTGTTCTGGTAACTTATTGATTATTTATTTTTATGTACCTAACTAAAATGTAAAAATAGGTAATGAACTAGTACATATGAGATTAGGGAAGGAAGGACATAATTATTTTGGTTTCAATAAACCTTTTCTTTATTCTCAGGATTACAATTTCTCATAAATAAATAATTATTAAAATAACGTACATACATAAAATAATAATTTATAAAACTTCTTCACATTGCACTTCAATGTGCCGTCAGGTGGTATTTATTCCCGGAAGCGATAGAACACAAAATGCTCGGGTCAAAAGTTCTCATCCATTATAAGATGCAAGAATTGAACTATTTGTGGTGCCTGTACCGACGTACGGTACAAACACTGCGACGTGTCTCCAGAAGCTGCACCCAAATAATTGTACTTGGCTTTAAGGTACACATACTTCTCGGTGTCCTCTGGCATTGTGGTGTCGTGCAGGCCCGAAATGTACACCGGAGTACTTGAAGCTGCTGCATTCAAAGTAAAGCCAGCAACTGGAGAAGCCGTACCTACCGCAGCAGACCTTGTTGGTTAGCCGCAAGCGTTTCTTTCTTTCTACCATCACAAATCCATAAAGTTTTTCGGCGACACAGCTGGCGTAGGAACCAACGTGTCGAGACAGCAAGCACCTCGACGAGTGTTTACATTGTTACAGCGCACTGCCCGTTGTGAATTATCTTATAGTTATATTGTTTTAGATTAGTATATAACTATTACATAAAATAAGGCACGTATGTGCTGAGTTTGACAACTCATTTGACATCGGACTTCCAGGAAAAGCATAGAGAATTTACATTTCAAAGCAGCGAGGCAGAATAAAATTGACGTCTGCCTCGTTTTTGTAACATTGTCTACCAAGCGGCAAGCGTTAACGCCAAGTCGTTAACGCTTGTCGCCTAAATACTAAATATGTAATAATAATAATAATATGGGATAGACCGTCAATGGTCTAACAGCAAAGTCTATTGTCTATGATAGTTCTTTTTACTGGGACAACTTTTATAAAAATATCCGTAAGCGTATCTTCATAGCGCTTAAGTCCTTTTGTTGAGAAGAGCAATTACTCAAAAACTGTGCATTCGATTATGTTCAAAATAATTTTAGTTGTACTCGTATTATTAAGTAAGTATTTATTAAGTGTTATTTTTATGCAGATTTCTAGGTTTTAACGGTTTAGAAAATAGAGGGATACAATTTATGCTACTTTGGGAGCCTTATATTATTATGCATATAATCAAAACAGATGAGAGACGGACGGACGGACGGACGGACAGGACGAAACTATAAGGGTTCCGTTTTTGCCATTCTGGCTACGGAACCTTAAAAACGCTATGCTCCTAGACTAGAACAATGCAGACGGCGGCGGGGCGGTGCGGCGCGGGCAGCCATGGGCAGACTCTCTTTATTACCGCACCGTCGTTTGCTGCCACTGCTTACAGGCATGTGCCCAACCTAGTTCTCAAACATGGCATTACCACGATGTACTGGGATCGATCTGTCATCACAGATCTTAAAAATGTTATTAATTATATCAAAAGGTTACCTTCCGTTTTTAAAACCATTTTTATATCGAATATTTAAATGAAATCTATCGATAAGCGTTAAGTTTAGAAAGATTCAAAGATTCAAAGTTCAATGAGACACCGCCACTTACACTTTAAAGCGGCAAATGGTGAAAATCAAGGCACAACAACATATTGACAGTGGGCAGATGGGCGATATCAAAGCGTTAGCACATAATATGTCAAAAGTCTACATTTCATACAATTTTTAGTTTGAGGCAACAGAAAACGAAGCGTTGCGTTTTTTTTAACATTGTCTACCACATTTCGTTTCCTTACACTGCACTGTTTTGTCTTTTCTCTCATAGACGTCAATCCCATACAATTTTCATGTTTCCTTCGGCGTTAACGAAAAATGCGTGTAACATTGTCTAGAGGCACAGAACACTCAGACACTATCTGTGTCAGATAGCATCTACCTCTACAAATAATATTCGTTAATGCTACTACATCGATATTGCATCAATCTAATAAATTATTTATCGATCTTGTTTATCGAATACTCATAAAATCGATTGTCATCTTTATGTCTGTGATTTAAGGTCTTCTGCTTGACACCAAATAACTGTCATAAATGTATTACTTTATCCATTTATATAAAAAAATAGTAGGAAAATGATTGAGTCTAACTTTATCAACTGCTATCTTCTAACAATTGAATATGAAGATGACGAACTTTAGCGCTCATTTAATAATTTCTACTTATCGCACACCCAGAGAAACAAAGGCGTAAGTGAAAATCACTAACTTTACAGGAGATTAAAAAAACTGTTTAACCAGATGTATCTTTTATGTTTTTGATCCTATGATCTTTTGTTATATACCAAAAAATAGTAAAAAAATCAAGCATTTTTTTATGTATATTCAAAATACCTCAAATTACCTCGATAATTAATAATTAATGTTTAAGGTTTTACAGACGTTTTTCTTATTTGTTTATAACTAATCCTTAAATGTAAAGATTTTTACTCCAATCACCGTTTTCTAAATACTTATTATAATATAACTGTTCATGATTACGTCTTTTTTGAATTTCTATAATATGATAAAATACAGGGGCTAAGTACTGCTTACCGCCTTTTTCGCTTAATTACATTTTACATTTCAAAGTGTACAACGTATTTACAGCTTTGTTTGTTAAAAAATAAAAATAAAATGTAATGTTAAGTCTTAATACAGACTTTTTAAATAGTATTTTCAATTAATCCATTACTGTAAGAAATGTTAAGCCTCTCAGTAATATATTTCAGTGGTGTAATAAAACAGGTTTTTATAAAATTGCACTTTATAATAATAGTTTGTACATAAAAGATCCTGTTATGATATAAAACGAATAACAATGAATTAATAATGTTTCTAAGAGGTGTACCTTAAAAAAGTAACTTCATAAAACTCAAAAATCTGGCAGTAACAAAAATCGAAAAAATATTCACTATTATATCACTCAGTAAACAAACAAAGGAGTAAATTGTATTGAAACAAAAACAGGAATTTTCATTTACTTATATTTATCATAATTATACGTAAGTATCTACTTATTATACGAACTAAAGTTATTAAAATGACTATTTCTGTTTAATGAATTTTAAATTCAAATACTTATACATATAGATCACAAAAAGTCATACAAAGTCCAAAAGGTGCCAGTAAATTTACCTAAGGCCAGTTCACTGACAAGGATGAATCTTAAGAAGAGCTTGCAAGAAACTCTGGCCACTGTTTAAATCGTAAAAATAGTTAAATTAATATAATAAATAAATAGCATATACACCACATCCACACACCACACTGCCACCGCATTTCTTGACAAATTTTATCCCGATGACACACCCGATACCCCGACCCAACAAACCACACGCAACAATACTCTACACCCACCAAACACTAATGAGCCACCGTTCACTATAAACGAAATCACAAATATCCTAAAATATATGAACCCGGTGAAATCACCCGGCGCTGACCACCTGACTTCCGATATCTGCCACCATTTCACACTCTGCTTCTCCGACATCATAACCAATCTGCTTAACCACTGTCTCTCCCTGTCCATCTTCCTCAAGTCCTGGAAACATGCTATCATCAAAATTATCCCCAAACCTAATAAGACAGGATAGACCTCATCATCATATCGCCCCATAGGAGTCTTACCTATTCTACGTAAGACCCTCGAAAAACTCATCACTCAGAGGCTCACACATCACCTACACACCACACACGCATACGGGGTTAATACGGGGTTAAACAACTAATATCCAGTACACACGCCTTCACTAACATTGTCAACACAATCATAACAAACAAAAAACGGGAACTACACGTCGCGATGATCTCCCTAGATATCAAAGCTGCTTTCGACCATGCCTGGTGGCCGGTAATGCTCACACGTCTACACCACACAAAATGCCCCAGAAACATACACAATCATACAAAATTAGCTTTCCGATTGCACAGCCACAATTCATTACGCCGACACCATAGCCACTAAACACCTCACTAGGGGATGCATCCAAGGGTCTGTATGCGGGCCGACCTTCTGGAACCTAATCCTAGATGAGTTACTGGACATGTCCGGTGACTCTCCAGCACGCGAGTAACTTCCTGAGGGTTGCGGGCTGCAGGCCTTTGCTGACGACATCACCCTCATCGCAGCACATAAAAAACTCACCACACTCCAACAAAATATCAACCAATGTCTTCACACTATACACAATTGGGGCATCACAAATAAACTCACTTTCGCACCGGATAAAAAAACCATTGCACTCGCTTTTACACGAAAAATAAAGCTACTCCACATCACACTCAACCACACACATATATCCTATTCAGCCGTACTGCCAGGGTGTTGGGGGTGGTCTTCTACGACAACTTATACTTCACTCAACATGTCGATTACATCACAGCCAAAGCACGAAAACTCCACAATAGACTCACCCAGTTTGTACGCTCCACCTGGGGTGTACACTCTAAAAACATTAACAGATTGTACAGGGGGGTAATTGAAACAATAGTCTGCTACGCCTCCAGCGTATGGTAACAGGCCCTGAAATTCAGCACGAACAGGAAAAACTTTTCTCACTCCAACGAGGCTTCGCCCTTATGATTATCAAAGGTTTCTGCACCATTAACACCACAGATGCCTTTTCCCTCTCCACCCTCACACCACTTGACATAAAGGTGCTCGAATATGCTAAAGTCGAACAGACGAGAATCACCGGGGTCACCGATTACCTCCCTGACAACATCACACTTGATACACCCATTCATCCATCACAACTACTCCACCCGACCCCCCGTATCCCACATCCTTTCAATATCATCAACTCACAAGACTAACTTGATGGCACATTCCCACGTCATTTAGACGCACACCACATATACACTGATGGCAGCAAACACGATAACCTCGTGGGAGCTGCCTTCATTGTACACACAGTGGCTGCAGAAGCAGCAAATCACTGAGGCCATCATTATGTCGAGCTCCAGATCAGCTCTCGAAAACATTAATAACACCCTCATTACACATTGCCCACGTTACACGCAATGTCACTATGTACAAATCAACCCATACAACCTACAACATTAGCAGCAGCACTAGACCTACTCGTAATCTACAGAGTTGATTTATCTAATTTCGGCGGCTTTTTTAGCAGGGCACTCAATGCCTCCCGTTTTGTGATTGCTTGGCTTTTTGAAACGTAAGCAAGTTGCAAATTTCGGTGGGTCATTTCTTCTTTGTGCATTCTGATATGGAGTGCCCTATTTCACCACAGTGTACACACAATACATAGGGACTGTTTTGACTGACCTGTTGGTCTAGTGGTTAGTGACCCTGACTACTAAGCCGGAGGTCGTGGGTTCGATCCCCACCCAGGACAAATCTTTGTGTGATGAGCATGAAGGTTTGTGCTGTGCCTGGGTGTAATTTATCTATAATATGTATGTATTTACAAAAAAAATGTATATAAGTAGTATATCAGTTGTTTAGTACCCATAACACAAGCAAATATAATTGCTTAATTTGGGACTAGATGGCGCTGTGTAAATGTGGTAGAATATTATTATATTATTACTGTTTCACTGCACGATTTAGCCGCATGACCATATTGATGGCATTTGTAACATCTTGTCACAAGTGTAAAGCCCCTACTGGACAGGACGACCAATTTACGAAAAGTCTTGCTTGTGTTATGGTATGTAAGTACTAGATTTATAAAATAGGTAGGTAAATAATTAAGTTAGTATAAAATTGAATACCTAACAGACAAACTGCAATAAATAAATTATAGGTAGGTACTTACATTCAAAATTATGTTATGAAAAGTTAATTAAATAAACAACCCGCACCCGTGCATGCGCTGTAAGGATGAATATGCACACGTTTTGACTTGTTTGTGTGACGAGTTCGTGATTACTGCCGCAGACTAAATAAAACTTTGAATGGGAAAAAGGCGTAAGCATGATTACTCTAAAACTATGATACAGGTGTAGACGTAAACAATTAATACGGCTGTTTTTGTTTGATTATTTTTAAGTGTGATGGGATGTAATCAGTATTATTTTTGGAAACTTATTTTATTATTAAACATTAAAAAGCGTATTAGGAAATACATTCATATAAATGTTTACTTTACTCAATAAAACAAAAGCTTAAGCACAATTAGGTGTATTTTTATACAATTTTACGTGCTTATGTTGGTTTATCGACTTCTTTAATTGGAAAAATATAAAATTTATATAACGTGATAAATTATTTTTTTGGTATAAAACCTTCATTTTACGGCAAAATTTTATGGAAAACATTGACCTTATGTATCTTTACTAGTACTATCCAAAAATGCAATAAAAAAAAATTGACGTATTTGTACTTACGTCTTTGTTGATCTGGGTGTGCGTTATAACTGTAATTAATAAATATAGACCTATTTTTACACAATTAGATATTACATTTAATTATAATTAATGTAATACTAAAGTGTAATTCTTTACAAATGCAAACTGTTGCAATAGTTGTTGAAGATTTGTCTGACTGGCCCGTTGGTCTAGTGGTTAGTGACCCTGACTGCTAAGCCGGAGGTCGTGGGTTCGATCCCCACCCAGGACAAATCTTTGTGTGATGAGCATATAGGTTTGTTCTGTCTGGGTGTAATTTATCTATAATATGTATGTATTTACAAAAAAAAACGTATTTAAGTAGTATATCAGTTGTTTAGTAGGTACCCATAACACAAGCAAATATAATTGCTTACTTTGGGACTAGATGGTGCTGTGTGAATGTGGTAGAATATTATATTATTATTATTGGTTGTCATATTGTAGTCAAGGAGGATTTCTTATAAATATATTATACTTTAGACATGATACTTATTTAGCAACCACGATGGAGTTAATGTAATACATTCTAGAATATAAAGTAGCCTACAACTACCTATGATTATATGACAGTTTCTTCTCAATATCAGAAGGAATTTCTTGCATACAGGACATGTAATTTCGACACATGCGTCCTGCATACCCAATGCCACCGCCTTGTTGGAACCCAGTGTACATTGTATTTTTATTTTCTTAAGAACACATCACTTCTCATTAAGTGGCGTTTGGAGAATAACTTAACATCAATAATGTCCGGACACACGAATTTTATTGTTATTGCATTTTAATAAATTTCATTGTTCCAAAAGTTCCAATGATACATTTCTGAGTATTTAGGAAGGAAACTAACCTTTTGTTATTGTTTATTAGTGAGACTACTAAGTATTTATTAAATAATATATAGGTGTCTAGTGTCTGTGGCTTCTCAATTGCTATTGATATATTCTGCTTAAGGTTTTGAACCAATTTCTGACTTTTTCAACTGTAACGAGCTACTTAAACACAGCGTGTTAATTAATTCTACGTTATTAACTTTGCAAGGTGTCCTAAAAGTAGAAAGCTAAATCGAATCTTTTTATAAATCGACAACTACTTTACACCTAGTCACACGATATGCAGTAATTTTTTTGCAACACGAATATTCTCACCAACAACTCATTACAAACGGAAGTTACAGTCAAATCAATTAAGCCAAACAATATAATTCGAAACCCAAGTCGATTTAAACTCGATACTTCAGTCATCGATATGGCAGCAGTGAGATATCGGTACTTGAAAGAGCTCATAGCTCCGTGAACTGACCGCAGGGCCATCGACCACCGTAGAGTATGTCACGGTACACTTGTGGAGGATCAAAGCTACCGCCCCGCTGCGTCTGCGCAATACCACTACCTACTTTCCACTACATTTGACTTGACAGCTCAGTTTAGTAGAGTTATAGTTAGACTTTTTGTTGATGAATATGCACGAAGCAGTAATTAGTTAATATAAATGCTTTAAGAACTAAATTGAGCCATTTTTCTATTATGAGTCAGTGTAAAGTAGAAAGGTTTAGTTTTTGTATTTGATTTTTGTTATTAGCGTGTTTATAGTTACCTTTTTCATGCATCATATAACTCATAATCGTCAGTACTTAATTCGGAAAAAATAATTGGGGTACGTGGATTATTTGCAACTGTAATAAGTCTAGGTACAGTGTAAACAAATAAAATTATAACATCTTGCTATCATTGTTTGTCTTGAACAGGATGTGACCACTTCTGCTGAAAAACTCTTATTCGATAGATAATCCTACTACAGCCCTTACAAAGTAACATAGTATGGACTTTAAAGCGCTTAAAAGATTGAAAAGGCATAAAAACAAGCCAAGCATGCAAGTATTGTTATATAGCAATACTTAGATTGTGTTAATACTGCTATTGAGATCCAATTGCGATTCAATTGATCAATGTGTAAATTAGCAGAATTATACCCAATTAAGCAATTATATTTGCTTGTGTTATGGGTACTAAACAACTGATATACTACTTAAATACATTTTTTTTTTGTAAATACATACATATTATAGATAAATTACACCCAGACACAGAACAAACAATTATGTTCATCACACAAAGATTTGTCCTGGGTGTTGATCGAACCCACGACCTCCGGTTTAGCAGTCAGGGTCACTAACCACTAGACCAACAGGTCAGTCACTTGACTACATATAAATTCCACAAAGTGGAATCCACATTGGTACTGCCGGTCGGGATCGAACTCGGACCGCTTGATTTGCACGCCGGTCCCTTATCCATTCAGCCACCATCGCTTCTTAGTATCATAATAATATGTCATAATACAACAATAACTAAACGTCATTTAGCATAGAACGGTATTTATCTTACTTAAAATAGATAATTATGATTGTCTAAAAAGCAGCTGGCGTCAATAAGGTGGAGGTACTTTCCTACTAAGGTCACTCATGTTGACCCAGAATTCTATTTTGTTCTACTTCTTTAGACATGCAGATATAAATCAATATGTAGGTTCAATGTTCAACAGGAAATTATAACAAATAAATACTCGAACAAAATAGAAGCCGATGTATCGTGTAAATCTCAATAGTGGCACCAATCTTATCTAGTTATCAGCTACTGGCAGACTTTTGAGTGGAAGATTCTTATTTTTTAAACAAAGATTTAACAATAAATATTCGCTGTTTGACGCCATTTGTGATAATGTTCAAGATAAGGATCATCACAAGACGGCGCCGGCTTCACGTGACAGGTATGTACTAGATATGTTTGCGTGAATTTGATTAGATTGCCACACGTACTTGATAAAACTACCGAATATAGGAGATAGACATCAAATTTTAAGTTTTAAGTAGACTCGTTGAAGAGTTTCTGATTGCACTAATTAATGTAGTTATTTAATTCGTGACTTTTGAGCTATTGAAAAAATACTGTTACCAATTGTGATGCAGCAGAAAATACTGAAATATTACAGCATGGGAAAGAACAAAAAGAAGGTAAAAGAGCAAAGACGTCATCATTAAAGTGCACATCTATCCTCAATAAAAAGAGGAAAACCAGTGCAATTTAATCACTTACTTCACATTTATTTATGAGTAGCTTACACGAAACATACATAGGACTGTAATATAACAAATAATGACAATAGCATGTTCCACATACTAGTAAGTTAGGCACGACATGCGCACAATATGACTTGTCATAATCATTTCCATAATTAATAACCGTGTACTAGTCACGAAGATCACTGAGCGTGATCTAAGCAACAGCTCCTCTGAATCTTTCGCAAAATTGTTTTACAAGCCGCGATTTATTGGGTTATAGGAATTGTTGCGAAATTACAAGTTTACGTCGGGCCGGGTCTATCTGACCCCACAAGGCCCACAATCTTGACAATGGTGGAGCGGAGTGTTCCAGTAATAATGCCTATAATGACGGCGCCGGCCGGCAGCATGCTTACATAACCGCTCGTGACTTGCGCATTACGGTATCAGGAGAAAAATACGAGTCCACACTACACAGGTACGCATTTGATCACCTTGTTATCCATACTAAACATACTAATATAAACATTAAACATAGTACAGCTAATTTCATTCATTTATTCATTATTTTGAAGGCACGTTTGATAAGTCATTATTCAAGGTGCCCTAAGGTCAACCGATAATTAATGAAGATAAAAAAAAGTATTTTATGTACTCGTAAATAAATGTGCAAAGACTCATACAGCTCAAATATACCGTTCAAATTTACTATAACACGCAAATAAACCCGAATGAAATTGATAAATTACATAAATATTGTACTCCTAATTGCAAAGAATAGCATTAGACTTAGCTGAATGTAAAAAGAGTTGTCTAACACGCAATCGGGACGTATCCTTTGATCAATGGAAAGAAATTGTTAGGAATATTATTTATTATTGCATTAATGAAGCTTTTATTTTTAAATATTAATTTAAAATTTATATGTGGTGGATCCGCCCCTGTGCACGCAGTTCGTTCGGGTTCGTCAACAAGGTATAAGTTAATCCCACTAGATAAGTTCAGAATGACCTTTAAAATGATTCATGACGATAGCTTTACACTCTATAGTTGGCCATCAACACTTAACTATTACTCATAACTATCCTTACGAAATTAAAAGTAATTACCTGTTATAAAAAGTATATTATCAAAATTTTGATTCAAGAAATGTTTAGTTTAAAACTTCTGGAATAAGTAACATTCATCAATTTTAAGTTCATATATCTACTCATAGACCTTTAGCTAAATTATCTTAATTTTCAAGTCATAGGCCCTGTCAATTTTTGTGCACATTTTTTTTTCTTATATTCTGTCATAAAAGCCGTGTTCTTATTTTAAATTAAAAAAACAAACAGTTTTCCTACTCGCCAATACTTCATAAATTAAAAGAAAAAGATTATACAAGAAGGTGCAATTCAAATAAATACTATTTGCAGTTCGATTACTCGTAATGAATATTAATTTTCTATATTATCAACTGCATTTTGCATCAGCTTTGGAACCAGATGTCCCAAGACTTCCATTCCTTTAATACACCCATTTATTACGGCTGACGTCCTACGATAGACAACTTCGGCGTTACATTGCAATCAAATATAATAAATCAACGGCAACATTATTACTTACTTAGTGGACATTTTAATCAATGTTATTGCGATGACAGATCGCTGCGATCGGCCCGTGATCAATATAACTATAGCCTCGGCGAGTCACGAATAGTGCATAGTAACAACAATATATTATAATACATTATATTGTTTCATTCGTATACTGTGGTCCGTTAGCGATACGATGATGTCACAATACCTATGTGCAGATTTGTACATATAATGACGTGTCAAGTCAAGTTACGCAACAACAACAATACAGTAATTATGATTAAATCTTAGAACCATTTTGGAAAATTTTTAAAATTAAAATTTTAGAATATAAACAATGTTTTTATCGGGACATTATAATGTGTTGAACCGCACAGAATGGCACTTTCTTAGGTTACTATCCCGTTCTGTCACTTAAAACTGTCATTTACTAGAGTGAGCGGGAGTGCGGCTGCTCGCAGCCGAATTGAAGTTGCGCTCGGCTCATTCTCTATGTAATTGTTCGGTTCTAAGTGACCAAAAAGGATAAATACATAGAAAAGTGGGGATTGGTGCTGCTAAATGTGATGCACCCCTTATTAGTAGGTGTAAGTTACATTATCTTTGAACACTAATATTTTTAAATATGCTGATTTATGTTTTCTGCTGTCAAGAATATCAAATTCTTAAATATAATTAGTGAATTTGATTGCAACTTTCCTGTAAATAATAATTATGGAAAAGATAATTCAAATCAATATTCAATCACACCACGTATCACCGTTTACCCTCACTACCCTAGTTTTCGCTACCGTGACTGTTTCCCTTCCATTCGTATTCCTGTCTATATCTAGTCTGTCTCAAACTCTATACTCAAACCATTGACCTCAGTCCATAATGCACCTGACGTCCGGCAACAATGCATCCAGTTTGTAGGTACAGGTAATAAGAGCACAGTTTGTGAGTGCGCAATAACCGTCATCATAGCCACATCACTGCGCCGCGCACCTGCACTATTACTGCCTATAGCAACTTGTAAAGAGCTTTTCTAACGATAGCGCAGGTTATAAGTGATAGAAACGTCTTTAGTTATTTTTGAATATTAGAGGTCGGTTAGTGTTCGAAATTCAACCGCGATTCGTTAAATTTTTACCCGACTGTCAGGACGGGTATTGTTTTTCGCGCGTATCTTGTTATGTTTGTAAATTTCTTTATTCCCACGAATCTTCCAAACGCCTGGATGGATTTTGACAATTAGGGTATCGTTAGATTCGTCTAGAAAACCCAAGTGTCCTTAGATAGGTTTTAAGAATAAAATGTAAGAAGTTCAATATTTTTTTTAAACAAACCTATCGAATTGGGTATCAAAATAAAGAGAATCAAAAGGAGATTACATATATTCAAAAAGAGATTATACATAATTGAATGGTTCCAAACTGTTAGTAGTTCTATTAATTTTTTTTAACCAAACCTGTCGAGTATCAAAATAAAGGGAATCAAATGGAGATTACAAATATATACATTGTTATGTATTTAAAATCAATCAAGTATAATAATATTAGAATAATTTTACGGTCTTTTTAGTGTGGTGCTCTCTGTTGATATTTTGCAGTTGGGTTATTAAATTTTTTTAATTATATTTATTTGTTAAATTTGAACTATAATAAGGTTCTTTTCTTCTCTATGTTAAGAATACATAAGTCTTTGACAAAAGAACCTTCATCATTACAACTTAGAATCGTCCCACTGCTGGGCACGGGTCTCCTCTAAAGATTTTGGAGAGAATTTAGCCTACTATCCCACGCTGGCCAGACGAATTGATATAGGGTTTTATTTCAAATTTTCCTTTTCTGGTCCTTTAATTAAATATTATGCTATTTATTTACTCTAAGTAACTAATCAATGTTTAGCATTTGTTAGAAACTTTGTTATACTGTCCATCGTACATTGATAATGCCTCGTTTGATGTATATGTATAAACGTAGCTATATAATTTTACATATACACCTAAGTAAATAGACTGTAGTTAGTTCTGTGATAAGTTAATGAGAGGAATTAGCATATTTTTGATAATTTTCACCGTGCTACAATTACACTAAACTTTAATGGATTTTTAATTTGTTTTATTTTACGTTATCTGACTGTTTAAAACCGGTGAATAAAAACCGCTTCACTATCTACGTTAATTCATTACAGCGTCAACTTATTAGAATAAAAATAGTAGGAGTAAGATGTTATTTATTTATAAGCTGCACAAAATAAATTAATGCAAAGCTAGAAGCATTTTTTAACAGAATTATTACTTGCAATAATTTTTAAACGGATAACATTGGAAACTGTTTTATATATTTTATAAAGTAACGTTAGTACATTCGTTCATATTGCCAAAACCAATAAAAATGTAGATCGAATATAAAAATCTACGCTCGAACGCCTTTAATGAAAAAATTTAAAACTTTAAAATCTTCGCAGACATTTTTTATTGTTTAATCAATAAAAGTTAATTTATTCAAAAGCTGAAACTCAAGTATATTTTAATTCCATGTGAATATACCCCTCCTTTGTGTAACAACTTCGGAGCGACCAACGACCATGGAACGAACGTCGCCGACAAAGATTAACGACCGAATAATTCAGACTCGTCATTACGGCTATATTAAAAAACTACAAGATTAAAAACAATGTTTGTTTTAATTTACTCGCAATTATTTTTTGATTATAAACTATTTTATTATTATTATTTAAGGAGATATCATCTTGAGGTAAAACGGACGGACCTAGCTGTAATCAATGATGTAAAAAACTTTCAGCTTTAGATAAAGATCAGTTAATAAAGCTCGAGTATCCTAGTGATAGGTATCTACATTCAAAAGTAACAAAGAAAGACAAATGCCACAGTTTCCGCGCACAAAGGAGTGTCCATTCTTTAGCGGGTGTGCGGTAATGAGTCTATGTCGCTGGTTGGTGGTAGCCACTACAGAACAGTGGGGCATAAATCATGGCGGGCCAGGAAATCATTCATCCTCGGTAATGTGCTGCGAAAATAGGCTTCCACTCGGGCCGGCGCCGCGACGCTAACGCCCCGCGCCCTAAATGTTTTATAAAGTAAAAACGTACCACGTTAATGAAAATATAAATCTAAAATTCTTGGCAATTTACACAACAACAGTTTTTTAACATGTACACACCGTGCCACGAATGCCCCAATTATTAACTGCGTAATAACATTAAGAAATCTCGTTTAAGATGCAATGTTATTAACTTAAAATAGTACTTTGTTATGCTATTAAACTAACTGCAAATAATAAAGTTATTAAAGAGATGGCAAGAAAATATTAATCTTTGTAGATAATAATATCTGAACCAGTTCTTGTGAGTTATATTTATCTCTAAAAGAAAAAAAGTTGAGCGAAGCAGCTAACTGTGCACGTCTAGCTTTAGAATAGAAAAACAAAGACTTGTCTTTTCGAACATTCATTCTTATCTAGCAGTTTAACTAGCGATACTCTTATCTCGTATTGTTAGATTCAGTGTCTTTAAACACAATGTATATAAATCGTGAATTAATAATTAAGTCTCAGTTTATTGTGGTCGCTCTGTTAACAAGTTATTTTGTTGGGGCACGATCGCCATTAGTCGGACATTCGAGCCCAATCAATTAAAAAAGAGTACAAGACACAGTTCATTGGCCGTTCCCACGACATTTTTGACATAACTTCTGCTTAAGTTTTAAACTATAACCATTCCTAGGAACCTTCGTAACCGCATATCGATGTATGACAAATCGTGACAAAACCACCGACTCATCTACACTAGTTAGTGTTCTACTGTTTCCTAAATTGTAGCACAAACGAATTTCAACTTTATGGCCTTGTTACAAGGCGCGAGTGGGATTTGGTTGTGATATTGCAGTGAGAAAAATAAAGTTGGTGGTTGTTGTACACGAATTCATGTGGCTGAGCCGCATGCTTGCGCCTGCGCTGCCTTCATCCATCAAGCTCGGCACTCATCACCTTCAACGTTGCAATCGACCGGAAACATACTCCTGGACAACTAACTTAGACTGAGCACATCGTTAAATGATTTTTTTTTCCAAAACATAGATTATAGATCCAAGATATGGAAGATATAATTGAAGTAATTATAGGTATATCCTTCTAGCTAGTTTGTTATACAAACGTACTAAATAAGGATTTTCTACACAAAATATTACCGATAATTGTGACATTTAAGCATCAACCATTTGTATAGCTATTCATATAATTTTATGTACACGCGCATAATTAGCCTAATTATAGTTTTATCGTGCTAAAACATGTATAAAGCATAAATGCTAAGTTTTAACAACAACATACGATTAGCAAAAAGTTATTACTTTTAATTTCAACATTTCCACCGCAGACTAAACTTTTTGCCGCTTCAGAAAAACGCTTCCTAACATGTCCCATACGCGATTATTATTCATTGTCATGCGAACGACATGGAATTATTACGACTGTCCCTTTTGCTCTAACACGATCATATCTATCTGTCCTTGTCGGTGGCCGGTCGCCAGAATTTAATATCAAATATCAATATTTGGATGCAATCAATCAAAGTTAATCACGCGAAAGATATAAAAGCAAAATGAATACATTAAGTTCTTTAGTGAACGACGCGACGTGCGTCGGGTGCATTGGAGCGGACTGTACCGGCGTTATTTTTTGTATGTCTAATAATGACCGATTAGGAAAAAATATACTGGGAACTTCGTGTGCCTATTGTATTAAATACATTGTCATGACGTAGGCACATTTGAATATTAATTACCTTAGATTAGGATGGTAAACTGGAGGTAATCAAATGGAGGCAATGTTCTTAGACTGTACACATTCTTGCGTCCGTCTTGTCTTGATTCTTGCTTTGTATGGGTTGAGCTAATTAAAGTCTAATGTTGTTAATTCATTCGTGTTGTGAGAGGCGACTAGAGGATCGTGTCATGTCAGAGTAAGTAGCTGCTTTAATATCAGACTGTTAATTGACGGTTACATGACTTGTATTCTGGCTGTGGCTTTTGTATTTCTATAAATATTAAGAAATTGGACTTGAAATGTTTAGTCAGTGTTATGAGGTAATATGAACGAATTTTTCAGTGGAAGTAACTATCTAATACTAATTCATAATTTAATCTACTTAATAAATAAAATCTTGACTAACTATATCACGCTAGCCAGACAAGTGTTTCGTATTTTCCTTTTCTTGCAATGCTCTTGTCTGCTTATGGGTATTCCCTTTGTTGCCTTTTACGACAACCATTGATTGAGATGGGGTAGTGACATTATGTATTCTTAATCCGTCTCTACACGGATGAAAATTGGTCAATTACTAAACAGGAAATTTTGCTTTATGGATATTCAAAATTATACTACTTAGATCACAATCAGTATAATATATTTCCAATATGTAACCACAAACTAAATAACACGACAGATGAAACCACAATGTAATGATTTAAGACAGTCTAGACAAAGAATAAACGTAGTTAGTTAAAAACTTAAGTAATTAGGTCAACTGGTCCCCGCACACTCGATCGATCGGCACGCCAAAGTTTTAACTACCCGCCTCAATAAAACTAAACAGTGTTTCTAGTTGTTCGACAAAATCGATAAGTAAGCACCCTTGTTTTAAAATTGTTGGACTGTATTGTGGTTTAATTTGTACGTTACTTTAAACAACTTAGGTATATATTCGTTTGACTAGACTCTGCGTTTTACCTTGTGTTTTTGTACACATTCAATAATATATCTACAATAGACTGATTTACGATAACTATGCAAGCTATTCGAATGCTCTAAAACTCACCCATCACATAGAACCTCAAGTAATATTGATTAAGACACTATTTGAATTACACATTACTAATCTGAAGCATAAATAAGTTATATTTAATTTAAACTTTTCTTTTTTGGTGACAAGACAAATTTAGCATGTTTTATTTTTTTCTCGGACAACGTTTATTATTCTACCAACGCATGATTTTTTTTCTTTCTCGGACAATGTTTAATATATATGTGCTAAACTAGACTTAGAAGAATCTACTAATAAAAATATGTACTTACTACCAATACCCACTTACTACTTGCAGTTGTAGATTTATGCACTACAATAATAATTAATCAATGACAACACTGAGTGTTTTAGCATCAATAACCTTACGAGAGCTTTTATCTTTCACCAAGTCCTTCTTCAAACGAAGTTTAAACAGATATCTATCCTCTTGGTAGGCAGTGTGTTGGATGTGCCCCTAAATTGTCAATGTCCATGAGCGGCGGGATCCGCTTAGCATCAAGGACGACTGCTCGTGTGCCATTTCAGGCAGTAAGAAAAAAGTTATAGTACTTTGATGCCATTATAATTAGTACCTAGCTATAAAACAAAGAGCATAAACAACATCTGGATCATACAAAAAACACTAATGAATTTCTGCACTATTAACAAGCTTTTTATAAGAAATGTTTCCCCTTGATCATTCTGTACACTTATTGCGGCAAAAAACAGTTAGCAAATAGTATTACCCATACAGGGATGTTAGAGATTGCGCTACGCTGTTTCATTCAAATGTAACGTTTAAGATGGCTGCTGTTAAATGTATTGTGACGGTTAATAAATGGTCTACGAATAACGGAGCGTACGACTTAATTAATCGTGAAACGCTTGGTTACGGCAACTTTCGGTTTTGTGGGCTTACTATATTGAAGTGCTTTGGTGGGGGAATTGGAGTGTATATGATAGCTGCACAAGTCCTGGGTTCCATCGGGCAATTAAATTATAAGGTATTGGGTTTTTCTCCCACGAAAGCCAATTAAGTCCCTGTAATTCTTTAACAAGGGGAATATAAAAACAAAATATTCTTGATCTAATAGCTGAAAATTGCTGTTGATAATTCACATAAAAGACATAATTTTCCCCAATATCCAAACTTAATAGATATACGTATGAAAAATACCTACCATAATAAGTATAAAAACTAGCAAAAAAATGTTACTATACGTACCTATAATTTTTCAATTATTTTCTACCGACAAATGTAGCTGACTACATAGGTAATTATTAAATTCGTTTATTTAAAATGATGTTTCCAGCAAACATTAATGTGACGTAAATTTAAGTTATTTTTAATTTAACCACAATGCCAGACATTTACTAGACGTGTATAAATACACATAATAAGTTTGAAGAACAAAAGAACAATTTAATAAGCATTAAGTACTTATTTACTTTATCTATTAATCTTTTCTGCAAATTTGAACATTAAAAAATAATAGTAGATATTTAATTTGAAATAATATAGGTATATTCGGAAAGTATGTACTTAAATGCAATGATAAAAACAGAAAAGCTATTAATGATGTATTATCTTTAATTTACTCATAATACAATTCATTATTACCTTCTTAAAAATATCCAATGATCCTTATAAAACAAAAGTTTTAAACTAATCTTGTTATGGCAAATTCTATTCAAATATCTATTAGTTAGGTACACAATCGGTAATAGGCAATCGAACAGAAACAGAATCTGTTAGGAGTGTCTGTTAAATATCTGACTATTAGATAACCCAGAACTCAGGCAGGGAATTTGTTTTAAAGAGTAGACAACGTGCATGTGATGCTGCGAGTGAAGACATTCATGGGCGACGGTAACTGCTTACCATCACCTCGTTTGCCACCATCGTGATATAAAAAACCCCGCTTAATGGATACCTAACTAGTTAAAGATGCCTGTTATACACTTGAACCCATAGGTATTCTACTTAATGCCCTAATTTGGTCTAGAACTCTAGATAAAAGCAATATTAATTAGACCCATGAATAAAATCCAACTAATCGCATATCTAAAGTCGATTTACCTAATATGTAAACTTTTTATTGTAAAACGGAATGCAAGAACTTCAAAGAAGTGTTAATTTAGACGCCACTGCTACTAGTAAATGCATGTCTGTTTTTTCCTAGCAAATATTTAATTCATGTAGTTTAACTATGCATGTCGCCAGCCCATGGCTCTGGTTGCAAATTACGGGGGGAAAATAATTAACGGTTGATGGCAACATTATTTTGTACCATGATTACGGGTGTTGCATGAGTGTGCGTTTGGGAGGAGATGTCGCCTGTATGCGCGGGCGCAGGCTCCGCCCCCCTCTCCGTTAATTGCGCCAATCTGCGGGACGCACGCACACGCTAGCACGCACGCACACACGCGTAACGCAGTGACACTGCATTCGCCAAATGTATGAGTACAGTACTAGTGTATGTAATTGAAAATGTAGTGCAGTCGAGGAAACGACAGAAGTCATTATAAGGGAATGCTTCTCTAAGTTTAACCCATCACTTTTGTGGGAATTTTTTTCTCTCTTTTTAGTTATGGCTTGGGGACATTTTATTATTTTTAAGTACAGGATTCGAACAATTTATTAATAACAACGTACGAGTATATATTTCTGTGAAATTAAAAACACTGAAAAATTTAATAACTGTTACCTTTCTAAGTTCAGAAATAGAGTTGCCAATAAACATTTATAAGATAAACCAACTATTATAGATATAATTAATAGAAACTTAGGTACCTTCAATATAGAGAATATGATGAGAAGGTATCCATTCCAGCGGTATATCTGTATATATCTGTTATAGAGGTAGATATCCAGACAGGCTGCCAGTCGGACGGGGACGGGGCAGACACTGTCGTAACAACATTCATTTATTTTACCAACAGAACGCGGTAATTGAAAAAATCTCATTTTCTCCCGTCTAGTGATGTAAACTTGTGTTAAAGGAATAATAAATAAAAAACAAATGAGCGTCTGGCGCTCGTCGCTCCTGTTGAGCTATTTGTTTGCTGATGTTTTGCTAAATCTATAGTTTTATTTCAATACAACACACACTGTAACTGAAATTTCAAAATTCTTGTGTATCTACCTAAGAAATGGTAAGTATAATTTATCTTATAAAATAGGTACCTACCTTCTTAGTAACTACCTATAAATCTGACTATTAAATCCAATAAATATACCTAACAGATTTGAATTTTATATTTTCTTATTTGCCCTCCTTAGTCCATCTTTGAATGCTCAGGATCAGGATCCCTTACGTCGGTCATGTTATAAAATGTATATAATATAGAAGGTCCCAATTAATAGTTGTAGATGTAGTAGGTACCTACTTACTACATCTATCTAATTTTTAATGTTGGAAAAATTATAGGTTTTAATTATTATCTCATTTAATGATATCTTTAACCAAGAATCAACTCTTCTTAAATTCAGAATTAGGTACTTTGATAGACGTAACATATTATACATATTTAATTACGTATGTTATTTTACGTGGGAAGAGATTCAACGGACAACAAATTTATACAAAAGGTCTAATTAACTGAAGTGAGTTAAAAATAAGTGACAGTAAAAGTACGTGTAGGTATTATATTAAGTTATTTACTTCATACTTCTATGTCCATATCTAACGAGTTCAGTTTTAATTTCAATACATTTATCTCTATTCAGTCGCGTAAGTATCTAAGTTCACAAATAAATCTTTTTTATTATCACAAAAGACATTGCAATTGAAACTCTACACACTCTAGTTAAAGTTGATTTTATTTATCAAAGCATTGATTACGAGTAGTAGATGTTTGTCATTGCTCAATAGGTGTGAAATTGGCGATGAGCTCCCGATACTCGGAGGTGGATTGAATTATGCGATCGTTTGGTTCGCCTCTTTGCTTTCTTGCTTTTTTACAACAGGCTACCATACAATACGCAATAGAACCACAGGACAACGAGATATTGTTCTATTCTTACATTCTCATCTTCTGATAAAGTTTTTGATGTTACTTTTTGTTTCAGTCATAATATATCAACTTTTTCTTAATTTTAACATACAATAGATATAATTATGCACAATTTATATTTCTTGCCAGTTATTAAAGTGAGTCATAAATATGACGTCCGCACAATTCAAATTAAAAGTAAAAACCCTGAGAACCTAAAATTGTTATTTAACATTCTATTCACAAATCAAATGAAATACAAACCGTTCGTCCACTAAGTAGGTATCGCGCTATAGGTATAACATTTCAGAAGTTAAACCGAATAAAAACAACAATAAAAGTGAAACTCTCCCGGTGGAATAAATAATTTCCACTATGTCATCAATCGCTTGAGTTAACCATAAATTTGGGAGTACGCGTCAAATGCGCGGCCGTATCGTGTTACAGGGACACACCCGCGCACCCGTCACCATGACAACCGAGCTGTCATTAAAAAAACGTTTCATTAGCTCACCGTCGACCCAACGAATTCCACTGGAATTAACATAAATTGTTTTAGTTAACTTTACCTAATTCTTGTTCTAAGATATTTTATGATCTTAAGCGCTGTTCCGTGTATAATATTAACGAGATGCACATGTAAATAAAACAGCTATGTTGTACGCGAGACAGCATAAACTCGGTAATAAAGTTAGTGACCAAAGTGAAAATGATACGAGTTGTCATCGCTGTATGTTTATGTACGGTCGCAACACGTTTAAATACACTTTTTATATTTCCGATGACGATTCGAACGATAAAACACTAATTCGACAATGGAAATATTTAAAAACCTCTATTTATGTGCAAATTAAAAATATATGTGGTATAGTAGGCTAAATTCCCTCCACATTCTTTGGAGGAGACCCGTGCCTTACAGTAGGACGTTTTTGGGATGATGATGGTGATGAAAAATATTATAAGGCAGGTATATAAACACTTCAGTCTGCCGTGACATTCAATTAATACTTTTTTAATTCAGTTTTCTTATCTTTCCGCGGTAATCAATGTTTCACATAATTTTATATGTAAGTAACCTAACCGAACCGCCGCCGCGCCGCCGTGTGTCGACGGACGAATTTACCAAATACAGATATAATCAGAGCGACAAGAAGCTGCGTTGGGACTCGACACTAACACGATAAGAGATTGAGTTTACAAACAGTACCAAATCCTTAGCCCAGTCACGGGCCGCTCCGCTCCGCTCGGGACGCACATAAACTAACCCATATAACTGCTGAGAACGCGACGAAATCAATTCCCCGTTCCGATTCCGAGAAGTGACACAGTTTCTTAAGTGTCGCATCACTACCGACAGACCGCTAAATAAATTCTAATCGTCCCCATATCGCCCGCATGCCAATCTAGCCCTTAACGCCTCGGTATAGGTGACTCTTGTACCGACCCGGTCGCGTAGTTACAATATAAAGAAGAGCCACCTGTCCCCACGAAAATCTTTATAGCCGCCATAAAATTTAAACCTCAAAAGAAAAAACAAAAGTATTGAATCACTTTTTTTCTTTTACGATCGAGGCCCATTTTAGATCGTGTTTACCTAAGCTGTCACCTTACAGAATGGCGATTTTGACTGGTCGGGTCCGTCGAATTAATTGTGGAGTTTTGGAGAGATATCGCTTGATGTGCGATAACGTCCGGTGGACGGGCTGCCTACTGACTGTGGGAGCAATTTGGTTAATTCTGACAGTTTTGGTCGCGGAATCAGATGTTCATTTAATATGCTTAATTGTTATGATCTTGGCTTCTGAGACCTTAGTTCGTAATTTAAAGCAAATGTAGAGTTTAATATTGATGTTATCAGTAAGGGTAGTTGTAAGTTGATAGCTCACCGTGCGAGGAGACCGCGGCGGAGTAGGGGGCGTGCATCTGTTGATGGTAGTAGCGGGCCCGGCTGTGATGGCCGCCTTCCAATGGAGAATGGAAGAAGCCGTCGCCATTGGGCTCCGTGTTGACGTCACCGGCGGCGGGGCTACCGTTGACGCGGCTCTCGTACCACCGCTGCTGCAGCGCGCTCGCCCCCGCACCCGCTCCGCCACCCTCTCCGCTCATGTCCATGACCGCCGAACCGACCTCACACACCATGCATCGCTTTTATACACACGCACTAGTAAGTCCACTCCCCTATCCGCATTTCCAAGAGTCAGTTAATTGTATAGTCGCCCAAACACTAGAAGAGTGAACTCGGGCTCAGTCTTAGCATTGTCGGTACAAACTATGGGGCCTCAACTCGTCGCGGTCGCTATTGACAACCAGTTCATATTGCACGTATCTGGAAAAGAAAGAAAGAAAATGTTAAACAGGACCAGGTTTCCTACTTCCTACTAATATTATAAATGCGAAAGATGGAATGTATGAAGAAATCGATGTGTGTTTGTGACTCAATCAGGCCAGAATAGCCGAAAGGATCTGCATGAAATTGAGTACATAGATAGATTATAATCTGGATTATCACATTGGCTAGTTTTTACTGACATACCACTAGAGTGAAAATTAGCAATAAATTATTATAAAATCGGTTTGCTATAAATATAAAATATTTCTTGAAACAATGACAATATCAAAGTGCGAACGTCCAGTGATATCACGAGGTCGATTTAGCTGACATCAAAGGAGCTCGACAAATCCGTGCCGGTGTTTTGTCAAAAAAATAGACAATCAATTAAGATAATAGTGGTGTGCTATCGTATACGTCTGCGATATCGATACGCTCCCAATTTGATTAACTGATAAGGTGCGAACAACACTCGATACCGCCGCGATAAACGATAACCACGTATTAAGCGTTGTTAGCCAACCGAGCTGTGATTTTTATTACTACTAAACTTGCAAGATATCTTTACGTTACATCTATTTGCTTTAGGCATGTTTGCACGCCACTCCTGAAAGTCCTACTTCCCCATTACAATGTTATTCTAATTTAAACTGCGATTGTCATTTGACATTTGGTGTGTTCATGAAGTGTCGTAATTATTGACATTTATTTCTGAGTCTATTAATGTGTTAGCTGATAAGTTTGACACGCCTATATCTATAGAGTATCGTATTAGTAATCTAAATAAGAATTGAAATGAATGAATATACTTTATATATTAATAATAGTGTACTTTATGAGCATAGCAGAATATCATGCTATCTAATAATGAGCGGTTTAATCTCATTGTATTCACAATACAATTTATATAAATTACATATAATTTCGGTGCATTCTGTTCCATATCGGTACACAAATTATTGTATGGCCAAATTATGTCTACCTTGTATTTTAAATATACCATACTGTTGTAGAAATAGAACTGCCTCAGAATCGGTCCGATACCCGGGTCGAGAATAAAAATGGTACTGTTTTTTCTATCATTAAATTCACAGTATCTACTTGGTGTATGGAATCTAAAATGTCCGGTTGGGCAATAGGTTTGGCAATAGGCTCGCGCCCTCCCCCTATTACATGGGACCAAACATAGCTAGAGAAATGTGGCTGTGATGTACAGTCAGACAACATCCTGCTCGACCAGTTTTCAAACATTTTTTGTTCATGATAATGCCACGACAATTGTCAGAAATAATTTGAAATAATGTCGAGCTTTATAACGCATTTTTAAATGACAAATATGTCAAGATTCCACCTGTCGATTTATGACATATTTGTCACTTTTATTAAACAGCCCAAGCGTGACAATTGTACAAATATGTATTATTTTTACACATTTGTCGAATTGTCAGCTTTATTAAATAAAGCCCAGGTCTATACAAAAAGATTCAGCAGTCCAAGAATACACAATAAATGTTTGGAAACTGGTCGAATGGGAACTTGGCTGATTGTGTCTCTGCTTACCTTTTCGAGGAATAAGGCGTGACGCTATGTGTGGTTTATGGACCTATATCTGTTTACGTATACAATAATAAAATAATATAGTGACAATATACACATATCAAATAATAAAATATACGCAATATAAAATTCTGAAAATGTTGGCTAATACTAAGAAATATCTTACCTATTGAATATGAACTAGGAATTATTAATAATAATGAATGAATATAGATAAGTATTATGTTATATATCTTATAACCCGTAAACGTCCGGGAACGGGTCTCCTTCAGAGAATGTAGAGGGAATTTAGCTTACTATACCACGCTGGCCAGACGGATTGCTATGCATGTATGGTTTCGAATTTAAGATTTGAAAAAACTCTATACAAACCCGTCTGGCCAGCATCGTATAGTAGGCTAAATTCCCGCCACAATGTTTGCCGGAGACCCGTGCCCAGCAGTAATGATGTAATGTAATGTAATGATGAAAATGATTCTAAAATTATTTTCTTATAGTCATATTAGATTAACGAACGAAGTTTTAGTTATTTTTAACCCTCGATGCAAAAAAGAGAAGTGTTATAAGTTTGACGTGGTTGTGTCTCTCTGTGGCATCGTAGCTCTGAAAATAATGGGTTGATTTTGATGCGGTTTTTTTTTTGTTTGAAAGCTGACATAATCGAAATGGTTCTCCGACATGTTTCATTAAAATTAGTGCAGCCGGTTTCACGGTCATCAGCTATTGTCGGGAGTGATTTAAAATTTTTATTTTTATTTAATTGGTATTTTTATTAACACATCAAAATTTAAGCAAAGCAATTAATAATCGTTTAGATTAGATACGTCCGATATTTAACTAGCGATAATATCGATTTATGATTATCGACATTATTGTTATTGTACTGCTTAAATACTTATAAATAAATTCCAGCACTTGGATTTGTTATCACGGTTATAAAGACAGATAAAAATATGAATCAAGCCTTGGCAACTAAATTAAATTAAATATACCTATAATAAAAAAAAATATTTCCGTAGGCAAAATGGCAAAAACGGAACCCTTATAGTTTCGTCATGTCCGACCGTCCGTCCGTCTACTTACTACCGTCTACTACTGGATGTATATGCGATGGTGGCTGAATGGATAAGTGACCGGCGTGCAAATCACGCGATCCGAGTTCGATCCTGACCAGCAGTACCAATGTGGATTCCACTTTGTGGAATTTATATGTACTAGTCAAGTGACCATCTGCTAACGGTGAAGGAAAACATCGTGAGGAAACCCACATACCCTAGAAGAAATTCTATGAGTATGTCTGATCCACCGACCCGCACTAGGCCAGCGTGAGTGGATTATGGCCTAAACCCTCTCAGCTCTCTAGTTAGAGAAGAGGAGATCCCGAGCTCAGCAGTGGGACTTAATGGGTTGCTGATGGTGGTGGTCTTAGCCAAAAAAAAATTCAGCTTCTGTTACATGTATGAAAAAATAAAAATTATTCATTTTATTTAAATACCAAACCTAGTATTTAAATAAAATGAATAATTTTTATTTTTTCATACATGTAACAGAAGCTGAATTTTTTTTTGGCTGGTTAAGGCAATCTACAAACAATGTATGTAGATATGCTACACGAAAAGTCCTTCTAACTATAGTTACATATATTATGTATAATGATTTTTCATTACACTCGACTCACTGAAGCACATTAATTACACAAGAAAATATAAATAATTATAATTTAAGTCTGTCAAGGAAACTCGAATTTGCAACTCACATTTCCTAAATAACTTACTATGTTCTGCGTAGACGTAGACTATTTTAAAATTATAAATTAAAATAAGTACGTATACAATGATAACTAAGTAGATCTTCTTATTTAATTAGCTTAAAACAGACCCTGGTGTTAGAATCTATCAAATCGCCAAGTAGGCTTCCAACTTGGATTAACTACTACCGCATTTTATTAAGTGATAATCGGGATCAACGGGTTTTCCTGTCTTTTGAAACACTAAGATGCTCGAGAATAAAAATGCCGCAAACGGTCACCCATCTATGAGTTGACCTTGCTGAAAATTGCTTAACCTCGATGAGCGTAACAAACATCTCAGTACCTTCCAAAATGCTACGAGCGCCTCTCCTAACTAGATATTACAGAGACACGCCTGTAGAAACGACGTATCGATCAGCTTCACAGACGAAGCCAGACGTAGAGATAAGCCAGACACTAGATACTCAGTGACTAGGTACTTATTATTAAGTCCCTCAGACAAAGAATAACTTATTTTAACCCACACGACACTCATGAGAAAATATTACTCACAATAACTATGCAAACAAATGTAATTATTTTATTTCTTAGGTGTTATGAAATTAATATAAAAATATATTTTCTAAGTTTGTTAGTAAACCCACCCAGGACAAATCTTTGTGTGATGAGCATAAAGGTTTATTCTGTGTCTGGCTGGTATATGCGGCTAAGTGGACATACCATACAATATTTTAGTAAAAGTAATCGGCTTCGATTCAGCCCTAAATGTCTAAAGTCTGACATCGTGATACTAATCGTGAAATATGTTTTTATAGTTTTAATATTTAAACCCATTTGGTAATTAAATATAACATTACAACACAGGGCATGGCTTCATTAAATGACTGGCTGTAAATAAAATTTTATAAAACCGACTGATGTTCAAAACATAAACCTACAAAAATATAATTTTAAGAAGATTTATCTTATAACTAAAAGAAACAAAAACATGTATGTAATAGCATTTTGACAATAACATATTTTTTCCTGTAGATTTTAGAAAACCGCAATAATGGGTAAATCCTTTAAAATAATATATAAATCTCATGTCATCCATTAAGTAATTCTTTTAAACAAATTTTTATATTCTAGCGTAGTTAAAATACAAATTAGTATCATTTTTGTATTTTGAGGTAGGTAATTATAATATCATAAAGTTTTTATGCAAACTACATAACAATTATTCCGGGCGTAGAACACATGTGAAAAATTATTTAAAGAATTTGTGAAGGCTGAAAAAATCAGATATAGTGGGTCATGATAAATGTGTATTAAATATCAAATAACTTATTAAATAAAAAATATTGAAAAAAAAATGGTATAATAGTTTAATCGATTTTTTAAAACGGAATTTGTGATAATAACAAAATATACAATTTAAACAGCCACGAACCCTTGACTTTAAAACGCCATAACTCAAAGTAGTACTCATAAATAAATATTTATAAAAAATCTAGATTTTTGAAATTAAATTGAAATATTTGAACATCCAAAAATTATCAAGTTACTTATTCAAATTAAGTGAATTTATGTCTCCTTTTTTACCCACTTGTTTCAAACAAACGACTTAAATAAACCAACACAATTATAAAGTATAAAATATAGAATTAATTCAACATAAAACTAAACTCGGCGCACAATGAAATATGAAACCAATAATCTTTTCTTCACTATTGGGCAATTAACCCCATTCTCCTGAATTAATCTTCCACTTTCAAATCAACATCAGATCAAATATTAACATAAGAATCTTTAAAATCTAACAAAAATCTTACCAATGATAAGATGAAGTATTCAGTTGAGAAGATAATTCACCCACTTGATGTATTATTACTGATATAGTACAGTTTATGATTTATCACAACCGACTACACCGCTATCTGACCATCGACTGAAAAAAATGGATTTGCCGATAAAAAAAAAGAAATCTCACGTTTTTATCGCAAATTACGTCGATTTTGTGTGATTTCCTCGTAATATCTTACGATAAAATATGATAACAAGCGGCACCATTGCCTCGTAATCACTGTTTTTCACTAATTCCACCATTTTAAACGTTTATCGTCAATCATTGGAATTGATTAAACGAAACTCAATTATATATTATATTAACAACTTGACACTTCTAACTGTTCATCAAAATTTTATATTCACACCCAATATCAGATAAATCTTTATTCATATATCATCAATTATTATAATTCGCTAAGGTCATCATATATTTTCACAAAGTCAAAACTAATAGAAATATAATTATACATTGATGATATTATTTAGGAACCCCAACTGTTCAATTGCCACTAAAACATTTAGTCAACAATCTAATAATAAATAATGACACTGTTTTTAGAAATATGTTAAAATATTATTATATATCTGTAGATTTTATGTTTATTTTATTAATAATAACTTTACACCATATAAATATTAACATAATAATAAAATATGGCAGTATCTTCGATACATATGATGACTGAATGATTGATGGGTGGTCCCATGGGTTTGAGGCAATAGACACAGTTATGAAGAGGTTCCTCAATCTCTGGAGCCTCAACAACTGGAATATTGGCCTGTCTGAACCCGATATTCGGTGGGTTTCCAAATTTTTACATTAATGTTTTTAAAAGTATTATATTTTAGAATTGTTTAAAAATAAAAAGGAAATTTGAGAGTATTACTTAAATATGTGGTATGTGATGTAGTTTTATTTGCTCATACGGTGTCCAAACAGGTCTTACAATTGATCCTTGGCAATCGCAAGTTCGCAAGTGATCGATGCGGCCGGGTTAGTGGGCACATTACTTATCTATACAGTGGGTACTCGGTAGGCCTATCGGGGCCGGGATCGAGACGATCTCGAGCGGTAGCACATCCAACTTATAAATCATCACTGATTGCCTATAACTCGGTACCAATGATAAACATTGTGATTTTACACCCGTCCAGCAACTTAAATTATAACTTCATGAATATTATTAGGGTCTCCTCAGTTGTTTATCCGCTATTACTGATATTAAAGATGCCGCTTTGTTACTTTTAAATTGAAAATTACCTGTTTAAAGCTCACCGAGTATCGTAACGGCTGATGCTGTTGATCTAATTCCTTCGCGATTGTTAAGTTATTTATAGCCGTGTTTTTTTATAACATTGTTTTTTAAAATACCGAAGATGTAACTTTTAAACCATGCTATGTCTGTAGCAAAATAGTTCAATGGGTCTACTCGGCAACTCGACATTTGACAAAGTTTATTTTTACATCATTATCAAATGTTTAAGAAAGACATTGAAATATATTTAAATTTTTGAGTCAAATTTTATTTACCTATCGTATCTAAATTTGAAAATATTTTTAATCATTACAAAAACCAGATAATATCTAATAAAATTTAACTTGGTCTTAAATGTGTTACAAAGTCTGTACTTACCTTAAATATGCTAAGTATGTACGCCTACTGAAATACTCTAAAAAATCTGCCGTCATTATTTTAATTAAAACTATTTGACGAACATTTAACGAAAGGTATCTATTACAGCTCGACCATATTCAACAGTTTTGATTTGCATCTAACAGTGTTGTGTCCAGTTTTAGACATGGTACTAACAACTATCGTTGACACCTTCTGTATAAAGTGCTCGTTAATTCAAATGGTACAAAGCTGTAAATTATAACAGTACGACTGTCTTTTAATATCTTTTTTATATACCATTAAAGTCAATAAGCTTCGGTCCACCATCTAGTTAGCATAGTCTATAAATGCTTGCTTGGTCTGAAGCAAGGTTAAACAAAATTCATTCTACAAATAGAAGGTATAGTGATAGGCAATGCTCTTGTGACAAACATTATATGATGCCTTTTCCGAAAAGGGTAGGCAGCGGTGTATCATAATCAAAATAAATATTATGATCACTATTTTTGGCGAGCATATTGTCAATAACCGGGCACATTCTAGATTTTTTAAGCCGACTCAATATAAAGATTATTGCTGATTGTTTATTGTTAAACGAAATACATTCGAATTTATTTTCAACATTTTCTCATATTAATGTTGCACTTAATTATTTAGCATACAAACTACCTTTAATATTTGCATGATCAATAAAAGAAAGGCATATTTATGAATCAAAAAGAATAATAGTATACAATGTCAAATTAAACGATTCGAATCCACTTAACTTACCAATAAAGAAAAATTTATCGCAGATTTAAAAACAACAAAATGAAAAACTAGTCGAAAAAAAAAATAGATGGACATTCCAAAACAATCTTTTATTTAAACAAAAAATATTTCGTGACGTAGACCCGTAATATAATAACATAGGTATACCTATAGCATCACGACTCTCTCCCGAAGTTATAGGCAGAGATGCATCACTCGCACATTTTGTTTCACTACTCCGGGTTGATACAGAATTTCATGTCAGAAACACCCAAATTTTGCCCGACTGGCATCGAACCGGGTAGTTCAAGCCGTATCACTTCCCACTGCGCCACTGAGGCAGAGACAATCCCAGCCCCATTACTATGACTTCTGTAAGCCAGTATTAAAATGTGAACACACACGTAACGCGCGAAAGTCCCAGACAAGCCTTGCTTATTATCAGACTGGCCTGTTGGTCTAGTGGTTAGTGACCCTGACTGCTAAATCGGAGGTCGTGGGTTCGATCCCCACCCAGGACAAATCTTTGTGTGATGACCATAAACGTTTGTTCTATGTCTGGGTGTAATTTATCTATAATATGTATGTATTTACAAAAAAAAAATGTATTTAAGAAGTATATCAGTTGTTTAGTACCCATAACACGAGCAAATATAATTGCTTACTTTGAGACTAGATGGCGCTGTGTGAATGTGGTAGAATATTATTATTATTATTATCTTGGAATCCACAACAAATTTAATCAGAAGTAAGGTGAAGGATTAAGAATGTTATACAAACAAAATAAACAAATGAAATTAATATAATATACATGAAGGTGCACAGATTCACGTTTACACGTACCTATATGCTCTCTTATTAAGATTAGACCACATCCCAATTAAGATAATTGATTCTACGGACCTCCGGCGGGTACGGCCTAAACTTCAAAAAAAGCCCGTAGCCGCTATCTAAAACTTCTATCGTTTATCGATGCGATATAAAATTGATCGACGGGGATTTTACTATGAAAATATTTGTGGTGTTAACCTTTTATTAATATTTTATTATTGTTATTATGATCTTAGATTAGGTGTGTGGCTTCCCACGCGAGTTAACTATGTTGTAGGTTTTAGACAATGTTAATGTTAATAATATTATGCTATTAAGGGTAACGGGACTTTCTGGTCGATATGCCTTCGAGCTAGAATTGCATAATTGTGTTAGCGAAAAAAACTCATGTAAATTGGTCGATTAAATTTAATATGATGGCTACGCGTGCCTTCTAAGATTTAGGAATATGGCAAACTTAGCATTGTGAATTTGTGACTAAGAATATTTTGTCACAAAAACCAAAGACCTGTTTTTTTTGCTAGTCTTCTAGCCTTTTATTTAATTGTGTTACGTATCATCGTGTAATTTTAATTTTTGTTGTGAATTAAAGATACCCGTAGACCTGAGCCCAGCAGTGTGACTTAATGCGTTGCTGATGATGAAAGAGTATTCTTTTCTATCCTTATAACTGTTTTTGACCCGATCCAGGCATAGATATAGGTACCACAAGACTAAAAAAAACGTTAAGACAAAACGCACCATTAAATAATTTACGATAACTATGTGCACGTGGCACTCAAACAAACACGTTAAATTTTATTAAAACTTATCTTTACTATGGTGTTTAACACGACCAACTCACAAAATAATTTTATTAGAGATGTATATACTATCTTATCTGTAACAAGGTTGATAGGACAAAACGAACGTTCATTATTACTGACTTTTTATCTGTAACATAAGTAATAAGTATCTTTAAATCTGGACAAGAATAAAACAACTTAGACGTCTGAGGCGACACCTCACAACCATCCTTATTAGAGTCGATTAAGGCTGCTTGAACAATGAAGCTTGTATCACATAATACTTCCTACCTAATCCTATGTCGCCTCTAAACATTAAACAAAAACATGAAACAAAAGATAAAGTGTACAATAAAAGTTATGACGTTTTTATAAAATCGATGTGTCCAGCGAAATTTATTTGATGTGAATAAGTGTTTATATTTGTTATACGTACTTACGTGTCTGACTATATTTTTGCATTCCATTATATTTCAACATTAATTCTGACTGGCTAATAAAAATATAATTCTTCTGGGAATACACTTGCCAAGAGACTTTTTTGATATTTGGTGAAAAATATAACTTGTGAAAATACTATGAATAAATGGATATAATAATTATAAATAATCTAATTATAATAGTCAAAACACGCACTCGAAACCAATTTACAAAATATAATGTATTCTGGTAATAAAGCACCCAAATTATAAAAAAACAAAAGCATAATGTCTGTAGTGTGCTACATAAGTACGCGATTGTACCTGATGCACCAACAACAGGTACAATCACGTACACACACAAAGCTCTACAATATCGATTCACATTGATCGATGACTTTTAAAAGAGCACCGAATAATTTATCGATTCTAACAATTCTTGTTTATTGAAAACTTTTTAATCCTGTTTATCAAACATTTTGAATTTATTGCACCACAATTTGTAAACAACATCAACTAAGTAATAGGTGTTGTTTGTTGTTTAATTTATTATTAAATGATTTCTTCAATATTGTCGTTCACAGTTGTAAATTTTCTAAAAGTGATTGTGGAGAAAATCGGATTGTATAGATAGATACTTCATTGATACATTAATTATATATACTATTGTTTCTTAATTACACATGAAGACAGAAGATCAATATTGTATGATTGGTTGACTTGTTCCTTCTTACTTATTAAGGAATAATACATTCCAATAATACAAAGAACATCTGATCATAACTATTGCGGAATTTATAAACAATTTCAAAATCTAATTAGTATTTGTTTAGACATTTTCTTCATTAGTAAGTAGGTACTGCTAGTTCTTAGTCAAATTAAAATTCATGATATGTTACCATATTATTTTAAAGAAACATTAAACGCACCAAATGTATTTGAATTCAGTGAGTTTTTAATAAAAGCAGTACATAACATACTTTTTTTAAATTAAGTTCTAAAAATCAATGATGAGTACCTACACTCATTACAGGACATCTTGATTTAAATTTTATTATAGTTATGTAATACTAACTGTTATTATTACTTATTAGGTAAGCATAATCCAAATATAATTCAAAGCTATTTATGTATGTCTATAATATATTTTGGATTTGACAGAATTAACCATATATATTAGGGAATAATTAGAACAATATACCTAATCCTAAAACAACGTTCTTATTATTATTAAATACTTATTCATAAAAATATAATAAAATGTTTTTATTTATAATGATGGAGCAACAGCAAATTATGGAAAATTCATAAATATATAAATAAACTAAAAGTGTTATATGTTAAAGTATAAATTGTTTATTTTATTAGCGCCATATTAGGATATATCTACGTCCTTGTAGGTAAAATTAAATCAGCGATTTAAAATATAATAAAATAAATCTATTTTTTATTAATTCTTTATGTAATAGATATAAAATTTAAGTAATAATCTTAAATTTTATATTATATTATATTTAAATAATTTATTATTAGATATTCTTTCACAATATTACACAACATTATATTATTATATAAATATTTAATCTAGTAGGTACAAAATATAGCATTTAAGAAAAAAAACTTATTAAATTTAAAACTAAGTACCCGCACTGTATATATCTGTATATATACGATCCAACTATTACTTAAAAAAATTCAATTACATTAAATGTTAAATGTAGGTAATTGAATTTTTTTAAGTTTATTTAAATTTAGTGATTAATCTTGGAACATTTAACGGAACATATAAAACCTTGTTGATACATGTTCGACAAGGTAATAACAGATGATGCAATATTTGTTAATTGAATTTATACATAATTTGTTTATATCAATAAAGATGCATTGATGCGTAGATATGGTAGATAAATATCTAGATAAAATAATCTAAGATCCTTATCGACTATGGACAGTTTATTTGATGACCGTTTCTAAATTTTGTTTTACAAATTTAGTTAGGTATTCGACTATGTAAATTAATATGTAATATCTACACTTATTGATATACTCGACCGACAAAAGGTGTCACAAGATTGTTTGTCATTTCATCTTATTAGTTACAAAATGTCAAACACACACTGTGAGAAAATTAAGAATTATTACAATATTATGCAAATACTATTTGATTATAATTATTTTATAAATTATGGCGTCAACTAGACAGGATATGGCTAAGATACAAGCCTCCGGCGGAAACGTTTACTTTGTACAAATACATACAAATAATAAATGTGAAGGCTTATCGGATAATCGATTTGCGTTTGCGCATCTCGGGGCGCATTCAAATTTTGCGAACTGTCATGGCGGCGGTCGGATTGGCCGAAAACAGCCGAACGGTTGATATGAAAACGAAGTGGCATTGACATTGATTGGTCGTTGAGAAACTTGGAACAAAGGGTAACGCTGCCTCTATCCGGGCCCACACATCAACAAATTCAGTAAACAATACACACACATTCAAATAACATGTGTTTACTATGTGTAAGTACAGAGATTCGCATAATACGCTTGTGTGTGTATTATTGTACACAACGCAAATGAGAATTTTGACTAAAAATAGAAACGCATGTACTTATTATAAATAATGCATGAAGAGTTTATTCATGCAACGGAGGCTTATATTTACCTTCATAAAGTAGGTTAGGCAGATCGATTTAAGGCTTATTATCCCTAGAGCCAAACACAGTAGAACAACTTCAATTTGATCATTATCCAAAGGAGTAAAGTATATTCTAAGATTAGACCGGCAAAAAATATACATAATATACTTTCTATGTAAGTATAATAATATATATACATAAAACATCTATGAGTACCTATATTATTTTTTATAAGTAGATAAGTAAAAGTATTAATGATTTACAGAAGTATTATTGGCTATGGAAATATATACATGAATGCCTCGTATTTGTATTTAATTTAAATAATTGTATCGTAACTGAGTAGTGCTTCATACAAATTGTCATTTCAACCTATAAACGGGTCTCCTCCAAATATTGTGAACGGAATTTAGCCTACTATACCACGCTGGCCACACGGATTGGTACAGCGATTGTTTCGAATTTTCTTTTTCTTGCAGTGCTCTTGTCAGCTTAAGGTACTCCCTTAGTCGCTTTTTACGACACCCATGGGTAGAAATGGGGTAGTGACATTATGTATTCTTAATTCGTCACTACACGGATGTTAGTATGTAAAAGATTGGAATATTTGAAAATGACAATCTACAGTTAAAGCTGTGCTACATGGTTATAAACTTGTCTTCCCAGAGGTGCCCTTTGTGGATTCCAACCGTGTAGCCGGCTGTTGTAAACCAAATTTCATACAAACTACACGGATGGCAACCAAACTCCTACCAAGGTCACTCTGTTGGAACGCAAGTTTATAACCGTGTAGAACACCTATAAAAGAACCAAGAAGCGTTTTCTAATACTCTGTTATCTATAACCTAACCTTAGCTATGTCGTTTTGTTTTACATGTGTATCAATGTTGCCATACTAAAACTAAGATTCAAGCTAAATTTAATCAGTACGAAAGATAACACTCAGTTTTCAAAAATATTATTTTACTTCAAGGCACGCAAAAACAATGCTGACGTGAAAATTTTAATGCCTTTGACAAAGAAGGTCCTACATATGAGATAGAAAAGTGTGGATAGTAGAGAAACCTTTGGCTAGTAATAGGACTGGTTATAAGTTAAGAACTACAGTTTAAATTAAGGCATATATTTGAAAAAAAAAGCATTGGTTAGCATTCCTAAATAATTAGCAAATGTATCAGCAAGCCGTTATCCGTGTAGTGACGGATTAAGAATACATAACGTCACTACCCCATCTCAACCCGTGGGTGTAGTAAAAGGTGACTAAGGGAGTAATCTTATGCTGACATGAGCACTGCAAGAAAAGGAAAATTCGAAACAAACCCTATACCAACCCGTCTGGCCAGCGTGGTATAGTAGGATAAATTCCCTCCACATTCTTAGGAGGAGACCCGTGCCCAGCAGTGGGACATTTATGGGTTAAAATGGTGATATCAGCAAAGAACCTGTTAGTTATTAATTATGTATAAATACTTTACTGTACGTAAACTTTGATATAATTATAATAATTTATACGTACCTATAACCGAAACGTTTATAAGTTAATAATATAATTATTTTATTATTATTACATGTATCAATCATCACAATTATAAAATTAAACCAATAATGATATTCAATGTATATGCAAATACCTACCATTTCCCTGATTTTATTATAAGTAGGTATAACTTAATTAATTCTAATCACCTAACTCGTTTATGTCTTTTATACAGTAACATATATTTTATACAACAGACATTTACAGACAGTATATTTATTCAGATGGATATTTATAATTATATTTACAGTCCCTATATAAATATATTTTATTTATTTATTGTCAATAAAATTATCAAATTAATATGAATAAAAATTTACATAATATTATGTATTAAATATTTATATATTATATTAAATGTCACTTAAATATCATAATTGTTTCTTCATTATAATATAAATAGTATAATATTTTATACAATTTAGTGTATATTTTTATTATGATATTTATATTAGGTTTCATCACGGCCTGCGGCCGACGGGACTAGAGTCGACTCTACATTCTGTTGCTTTACTTTTAGTAATATGTACCTACCTATGTATTATTGTTTGGTTGTGTGCGTGTGTTTCTATAATATTAATGACCTTCAACCTCTCTATGTGTGTCTAAATCATATGTAGAGTCGTATAGTATAATATTTTTATGATTTATTATTGTGAAACAAAGACAGATAGGTTAGTCATTGTTGTCAAAACAACACAAATAAACCATTCTCTTTTATTTCTATTTATTGGACCGACAAAATAATATATAAAAATTCTTTGAACCTTATCAATTCTTATTATCGTTCTGATAACAGAAACACCGCAATATCTTTATAACGAAAAAATAATTATGAAAATGATTAAATACCTCGATTGTCCTTATCTGATGCTTATCACAATGTGGTTCACTATCACTATGTATCACTGTTAATACTGTGCAGATGCAAAAACACACTGAAATCATGAGCTCCATTCCGTTTTCGTGTTCATTTTCATTGAAAATTGGGAAAATTCTTTAGAATATCACAGGTCACCGTTCCTAATATAAACAAATATAGTGTTATATATACAGTTTGAGTTTTAAACCACGTTTGTATTATTAGAATTATAAAAACAGTATATATGTTGAGCGCAAGCGCAAAAGTGCGTCGAGTCGCGCGGCACGTGATGCGGCGTCGATGGGACGCAACCCGACACTAAACCAGTCGTGTGACTTTTTGTTGTGACCGCGCGCAATCGGCCTCCCTCGGCTGCACTCGGTAGCCGCCGGCACAACCTGCTTTCTGATTGGTGGAGACTTACTTCAGGCGGTGGATGTGGGCGGAGCTTTGCTACTCGATGGGAGTGTTCCTTTTTCAAATTTTCTTTTTCTGTTTTTGGGCGGGTAGTGTGGTGGTGTGCGTCAGTTGAGGCGCTCGCGCCGTCCGTGATGGATGTCTGGCGTGCGCTTGACGCTTTATTGTGCCGGATGATGGCCGCCTAACAAGATTAATTGTCCGAAATTAGTGGTACTTTCACAATCAAAATGGCCCACCATTAAACAAGTCAAACACTTTATTTTACCAGCCCATTCTTATTTGTTGACGAAGTATTTCTATTGTTTATTCAGACTGTTTGTATTGTCTGTGTTTTGTTTTCAAGGAGCTTATGTTAGCTACACTATTAACGATGACAATCTAGTTGAAGTATTCTTTACTACATTGTTTTTTATTAGACACAGAAATTTGAACACGTAAAAACACAGAATACTTTATACTGACTATACAAAACTTTCTTTCAAATATTTTGAATAGGCATGTAATAATAAATTACATGCCTAATAATATGCATAGCTATAGTAAACTGTAATACATAGGAGTCTGTTTGGTAATATTTAGTGTCATGGTTCCTATCTCTACATCTGCTTTTCTTTTTCCACATAACTTAAGGTTAAAATAATTCTCTCCAATAAAAGATGACTAGACATAATTTCAATAACTCACTCTAAGTAAAAACTTAATACAAAGTATTAGTGAGAATGTTCAATTTTACCACAAATTTATTTATTTTTCCTGATGTACTCAACCGGCGACAATGCATGAAAAGACTGATGAATGTTGAAGAAGCCAAAGATATATATCAGAATCGTAGCAAGTAGAAGGAAATAGTCTCTGTCTACCCCTCTGATGGGAAATAGGTGTAATCTATATAATAATAATATTCTACCACATTTACACAGCGCCATCTAGTCCCAAATTAAGCAATTATATTTGCTTGTTATATGGGTACTAAACAACTGATATACTACTTAAATACATTTTTTATTTTTTTATAAATACATACATATTATAGATAAATTACACCCAGACACAGAACAAACCTTTATACTCATCACACAAAGATTTGTCCTGGGTGGGGATCGAACCCACGACCTCCGGCTTAGCAGTCAGGGTCACTAACCACAAGACCAACAGGCCAGTCAATATGTATGTATGTACTTCATTAAGCCTATAGACGTAGTAACTATTATCTAATAGGTGCCGGTAGGTAGAAAGAGTGTAATTGTTATTAGGTAAAAGTATCTATAACTCATCAGGAATGCGTACGTATAAAGAGGTTATTACACTACATAATATTCAAGGACCCTTTGAGGCACCTCCTGAACTGTAGTGTAATATACTAATGATCAATAATTATAGTATATTACACTAAATGGTGTTCAGGAGGTGCCTTAAAGGGACCCTGAATATCGTGTAGTGTAATAAACTCTTTATAGTCCGGGATCCCTGGTCCAAATTTTTTTTTTATTACTATCAAGCTAATTTTTCGTGAGTAGCTTCATTTCGATGAGACGCCCAACAATTTCGTATTCCAAAAGTTTGATTGTGGTAGCTAACAGACGTTGCAAGGGTACACCGGACCGGGAAGGAAATACCGGGATAACGTACCACGCAATTTGTAGGACAATATGACTGTTCAATTACATTTATTAAATTTGGACCAGGGATCCCAGGCTATTACCTGTACTGATCAATATTTATTTTAGCTATTTAAGTATTACTTTACGAGAGTCTAAGGCAGAAATACAATTATTTTTTATACCACGAAGATGACGAGTAAGCTTACGACCTGCCTGATGGTAAGCGGTTACCGTAGCATATGAACGCTTGGAACACCACATACACATTGCCAATCCTTTAAAATCCCTTACTTTATCAATGAGTTTGGATAGGTACCAATTCTGATCAGCAGGCAAATTATGAAAAATATTATTAGGTATAGCTGCGGTCTTCTATAGGGCGGAGGTACTTCTTCTTCTTATCTTCTTATCGTGTGGGCTTGAGGTAGACCCTAGTGTTGGAATTTATCAAGTCGCCCAGAAGGCTTCCAACTTGACTTAACGACTACCACATTAAGTGATAACCGGGACCAACGGCTTTACGTGCCTTCCGAAGCACGGAGACGCTCGAGAATGAAATTGCCACAAACGGTCACCCATCATGGACTGACCTTGCCGAGTGATGCTTAATCTCGATGATCGTAACGAACATCTCAGTACCACAATGCTACAAGCGCCTCGGTACTACTCTTACTAAGGCGGAGGTACTACTAAGGTATTCTTATATTTATGACCCACTGCTGGGCTCAGGGTTCTTTTCCTCTATCTAGAGAGCTAAGAGGGTTAAGGCCATAATCCACATACGCTGGCCTAGTGCCGGTTAGTGGTTCAGATATACCTTTGAAATTTCTTCTAGTGTGAGTTTTCCTTAACCGTTAGCAGATGGTAAGTCACTTGGCTTTATACGAAATTTGATCATAGGGTCTGATAATAACAGTACCTAAATATACAATTATCTATCTTGCAATTTGCAGTATTGGGCCAGAGTCTGGCAAAGCAATAACTTAGCCTCTACGAGTATAACATGGGCCATACATAGCTGGCGAAATGAGATGCACCTCTACCTATCACTTCTGGCAAAAGGCGTTATAAAAATAAAATAAGTTTTATTTTGGACTTCATAATTCATATTGTGTTAGTAACAATGCACTTTTAAACTATGTTGGTAAGTACACATAAACAAAAATTAAACAAAAACATTGTATCGAAATATTTTGTTTACTTCGACACAACCCTTGTGTTGGTAATACATCTACGAACACTGTGTTCACACTGAGCTATGATAGGATATGATATACACAAATTAGAATTGGAGACGAAGAGTTCTAAGGCATTTGCAGCATCTAAGTAGGTAAGTATGATGAATTGAAACATTTTTTACATTCATTGTTACTCTTGTAGACTTACGCTTTAAATCAATACTTACCTAGGCGTGTTCTATTCTTAGCTTATAGCTTACTACATTTACATAAACCTAGTGCTAGGCGAACTTATAAATTGTTAGTAGATAAATTTATAATATGTATGGTGATATGAAGCGAGCTTTCAAATTACGAATATTTAACCTAAGGGAGAATAACCAGGGAAGTCTATGTCCAATACTTGAGACTGATATGATGATGAAGTAGGTATACGACTTTCCCTATTATTTGTTTACTTGCTGACGTCATAGAGGTACGATTCCTGCTTATCACGGTTGCTCATTACAGAATGTCTACGGACGATATTCTTCAATTGGCGCATTGAATATTATAAAGAAAATGGCTGTACTTTAATTTAATTTAATTAATTTAAACTATATTCCTTTGGTTTGTCTTAACATTTCAGATATATTATGCCTAACAACAAAACAGAAGCATTATTTTTCCAGCCTTTCAATTGTTTTAGCATTTATTTGCCGTTGGTTTCACGCGGCAGAAAATCACAAGCTACGGTGGAAATTAGGTGAAGTTTATGTTGAGCCCAGCAGCGGCACTTAATGGGTTGCTGATGATGATGTCAAACAGTGGATGTAATTGGTTTGATATGATGATGATTTGTCTAAGACTTAATCAAAGTTTAACCAAAACAAAAGGCACATTGCATAACATTTAACATAGGTATATATCCACAAAAAAAGCAAACAATAGATACCGAACTGGAGTGTCTAAGACTGTGTCCCCTCCCCCACCCCGCACAGTACCCCGTTCACTCCCTGCGGGTGATTTATTCTATATACCCGCGCGCTATAAATCTGTCGAGCACAACACTATCTCGCTAGTGTTGCGCGTTAATGGCTAATGACATAACACCCGCTGCAAGCTGCCTGGGTTCAACGTTAAAAATGTCTTCTTAATCGAGTTATATAGCTGCTTTTTTTGAAATACTATATAGGTATATATGCTGGGCACGGGTCTCCTCCAAAGAATGTGGAGGGTGTATTGGTATAAGCAATTTTAATTCAATAGGTATAGATAAAAAAACATACTCAATCAGTTCAAGTTACATAAGACGTTATTGTTGTACATACGCTATTGTCTCCAGACAAGCTAATTTGCGATTGGTTCATGTTTCTGAACAATGCAATAGTTATATGTGATTAGTATTGTATCTACTAATGCGTATATGTAGTTAACTATTTTGAACTGTATGTAACTAGTATATAGATAGTCTTAGTTCACATGTCATACACACATAGGTACACTAACACGCACATACACCACAAGTAAATTACGTTATCATTTCTTTTGTCAGCATATTTTCTCTATAAATTTTTACTCTAGTTTAGTATAAATGTTATTGTAATTATTACGTATAGATCAGCTTTTGTTTATATACCGTCTGAGGGCTTGAACCTGGAGATCCGTCATCTGGTCTCGAAGCTAGTGCGGACGCCAGCTCTCACAAAGGTTTTAGTTTAAGCTGTCAACATGACATGTGCTATCTATAGTTTGATTGGCATATAATCTATATATTGGCCTGTTGGTCTAGTGGTTAGTGACCCTGACTGCTAAGCCGGAGGTCGTGGGTTCGATCCCCACCCAGGACAAATCTTTGTGTGATGAGCATAAAGGTTTGTTCTATATCTGGGTGTAATTTATCTATAATATGTATCATCATCATCATCATATCAGCCCAATGACGTCCACTGCTGAACATAGGCCTCACCTAATTTCCGCCACAGCGAGCGATTTTGTGCCGCCCGCATCCAACGGCCACCCGCAATCTTTACCAGATCGTCGGTCCATCTGGCGGGGGGCCGCCGCCACCCCATAATATGTATGTATTTAAAAAAAAAATATATTTAAGTAGTATATCAGTTGTTTAGTAACCATAACACAAGCAAATATAATTTCTTAATTTGGGACTAGATGGCGCTGTGTGAATGTGTTAGAATATTATTATTATTATATTATTATAGTAAAATTATATATTTACCTTTTAAGAGAAATAAATAAAAAATATTGTATAATATTAATATTAAGAACATGTTTGCTGAAATAAAAAATTTAGCATGTATGGAGTTCCCCCTTTAAACTATTCATTTCAATAATTAAACGATCAATCCTAGTAGCGGCTCACACAAGACACCTACTCCCAAATTTCATCAAAATACATCAAACAGTTTTTGAGAAAAATACCTGCGACGTACGGATGGATATGACGAAACTATAAAAAAGAAAAAATTGTACCAATAACCTCAATATAAACACGAGCCGTGTAAAGGCAAACTTGAAATTTATTTAATTTTTATTTATTTTATATGCTTACATGTTTTGTAGGTATATCGAATTAAATAACTATGGCCTAGACAAAGTTTGTAAGACGGCTAAAAGTGCATGGTATATAATACACACAGGTACTTACAACGTTTTACTAATTAGATACGCAAGTTAATTATTCTCAACATTATGTTAATAGAAACTCTGATCAATAAAACGTAGGTATGACAGCTTAATCCAAAGAGCTATTTGTAAACATTATATGTATTATATTCCAATGACGTCATACGGTACTAAATTAGATCGAGCAATTATACCAATACACATACAGTAGGTATAAAGTATCTATGTATGTGTGCCAGCCGCCTATTTGTCTATCTCCTTAATTATTACTGCCTAGTTACTAGGCAGTAATAACTGTACCAGGCCCTAGTACATAATTATGTATAATTTCTAGTTAGAAATGTAGTTTAAGGTATGACTCAGTTTGGTCAGCAATATGTCCAGGTAACTAATTATTGTGTATAAAACGAGATATTAGGTATTCTTGAAGCAATTTAGGAATTAATTTTGTAATTAACAGTTTTAATATCCGCGTGTTGCAGGTAAGTATTCTGATATAAAACACAAAAGAAAGAAACCCGTATTAATCCAATTTAATTATTATTTACAATCCCAGATAAACCCCCCAAATGTTTATAAAGAACAAAACGAACGAATAAAACAAATAAGTACCTACTAAGTAAGGTGCGTCGAAAACAGTAGGCACAGTCGTTTCCAAGGCCCCACGACACCCACACATTTTCTAAGCGGGCAGCCAGTCTGAATAACATTTAACCCCTTTGAAATGTAAAAGCATTACGGAATGAAAAAACAGCACTTATGTACCCCGCGACTCAGATAAACCATCTCTCGTACAAAGAGCACAAAGATACAATGCCTCTGAAAGGGTTCAAGAACGCACTTTTAAATTAACCGCTATGAATTCAAAAATGACTTAAAGCGTTATCAAACTTCAAGCCATTTCTAACCTTAATAACTATGACAGCTCAACAGTAAAAAACGATAATCGAATGCACAAGATGTATGATATAAAATATTAGTGGTCGCAATACGCCTATTTAAAATAGGTCCGTTTACATTTTTCCTTTTCATGTCATTGTCTCTGGCCGGAGAGCGCTTGCAACCGTCACGTTCCAATTTTGAAAAGTGTCGGAACAAAATGGTAGTCGTTTTGTGTAGTGCCCCCGCTTCTGACTCGAGTTTGGTAATTTAGCAGATGTTCAGTGCCCGACGGCCTTTGAAGTCGAATACAGTTCGTTTCCAAGTAAAGAAAATTGACTTTGAACATTGGTTTTCGACTGTAGAGTTTAGAGGTTTATTTGTTTTGTGTAGCGATTTCCAAGAAATTACATCGATAGGTCGCTACATTTGGAATCATTCGAAACATGATTTGTAATTATTCGAACCGCATACCGACGTCAAAAACATTATGTGATGTACACGAGGAGTCATAGATCCAACCACCCATCACTGGAGTCTGGTAACCAAATTGGAACATCACCGTACCGTGTTTACAACTCGACAAAAAAATAATAATAACAAAGGAGCCGAATTTAAATTCCAATCGAACTTTGACACATGTCTGCCACCATAAACAATGGAAATACGAATCATCGTAGCATCGAGCCGACCGCGGCCGCGGCATTAATGCGCTTGTGGCGTGAGTGAGTCTATTGCTCTTCATCTATAAATAGGAGCCTTTTCTCTCGCTTTTTCTTCACAGAATCTGAGTCGAGATCGGCTGATAAGCTATCTCGTGTGAGACGGTCTCAATATCCACAGATGGCCTTGCTCTCGAGTAATCTCTGCTCTCGACGTGGATATTTTTGACATTTTTTGCTTGTGATTCTTTGAAAATCTCGCTTTGTACTCTAATAGGGACATTATTTTGACGTGGAGCACGCCGCTGTAATATTGTAAACACTGATTGAGTACAGATAAGTAAGACAATCCGAGTTTTGTCCTCGGTTGTTAAGTTTTTTGTGTCGCAAATGTAAGCCTTAGATTGAGTGGTGGCTTGATGTTACCGAGAAATATTTAACATCTGCCCTCAGCGTAGTGAGTGTACTGTATTTTGCGAACTACGGGATACGACACGCGTAACTTATGAAAACATTTTCTTTCATTACTTAGATTTTTATCTAGGTACATTATTTTTATCTACATACCTAATTAAAAATAAGATATAATTTTAATTACATACCTACATACATATATATTTGAACTACTAAACGACTGCTGCAAAAGATGTCCCGGGTTCAATTTCCGGGTGGGAGAAAAATGGTACTGGGTTTTTCTATCTTGAACTTCTTAATTTCAGCCCAACACGATTGGAAACAAATGTGTCTGGGTGATGGCAATAGGCTGACCCTACATGGGAAGTAACAGTGCTGGCAAAATGTGGGTGTGATGCATCTCTACCTACCCTTTTGGAGAATAAAACGGGACGCAATATTTTTTACTATACAGATATAAATTATCAGTAATAATTCCCTAACTAGAAGTAGAAAGGCGATTGTAGAGTTTCTTAGGCTATCATCACAACGACAATTAAGGTAGATATGATGCCATGCTGATGGAAGTTTAGGTTGGATAGCCTTTTATCGAGAAATCTATTAGGTCATTTAACACCATGCTATCTATGACCATCAGGAGCTGAATAGTGGCCATTTAGTGCTAGTATAGGTATTACTTGTTAATCACCATCTTAATAGAGAAATAACAGTGATACAATATATTTTTACCCGATTGTCAAGATTGTTCAAATATTTCTTTACTTATAATTCCTAGAATTTTAAATAAAATATAAAGTTTATCAACCAAAAGTTCTCCCAAAAACCGCTCACGATACCTAATTAGTGTTAAACTCGGAATACTAATAATCAAACACATGATTCATAAGAACATTGTTGGAAAATATGCGTGTAAACATTTAATAAACACCGTATTCCAATTAAAAATATATTTATGAACAAAACATTTATCGTTTATTAATATTTGTAAAGTAACTTTGAAAAACTACCTAATTATAATCAGTAGAAAACATGAAACAGAATCTGCTTATAATTTTTAATTAGCAGTTTTTTCGTGGTTAAAAAAGAAATCGTTTAGTTTACGCTACAATCGATTTAAAACTGGCTTCAGTCCGTGACTTCGCCAAAAGCGGTACTTTTGTAATGGGGTCTAATATTGGAGGTCCAACGGCTATATAGCCAGAAGCCCCGTCAGCGAACTGGTCGTAGGCAAATTTGCTGACAATCCTTTTCGGATAACCTGTTACATTTTTAACTTGTGACTTTCATAAGTGTTACTTTGTAACCTAGATGAATAAACGAGATTTCATTTCATAATCTTCGGTAAAACGAATAGATTAGACGATTAGGTTTTATGAAACACTAGTTATTATTACCCGGTGCTTCGTTCCTGTGGGCTTTTATTTGGCCACTTATCAGCTCTTATGACTCGTAGCGTGATGTTATACCTCTCTTCTCCAGAGATCTAGAGAGCTAAGAAGGTTTAGGCCATAATCCACAAACGCTGTCTTAATGCGGGTTATAGTATATTTATACTATCATCATCATCATCATCATATCAGCCCAACGACGTCCACTGTATGATGTCCAAGTATTTATACTATAACCTTTTTTAATATAAAAGTATTCTAGTTAGTATAGATACTTATTTATTATTGTATAACAGTCTTGTGTACAATATTTTAAAAACTAAAAAGTTTAGTTTTATTAAAAACTATCTATTTACATAATTACAAGTACTATTTACAAGACTATAAATATATAATACGCATTGCCACGCTGATGGCAATGCTGATTCACTGTGCGAGATAAAAACTAGCCCTCAGTATAGATTATAATTATTTAACTGATGATGAAAACCGCATCAAACAGACATATAGAAACAGACATACAGTCGCAGAAAGCGTCTATGTTTTATACTATTTAGAGAAGTTGTAGAACAAGTTATTTTATATAAACAAAGGCAACACTTACTGTTATTCAATAGGGGTATAAGTTGCAGTGTTTATGAAAATGGTTGTCGAGAGGCTTGGCCTTTGATGGGCCGGAGACACACTGTAGCGCTACATTCCGAATATTACATTATAATGATTATTTAATTCGACTTATTATTTACAATTTAAAAAGATATTTACGGCTAAATGATACTATTAATTAACATGAACATCAAGGGCAGAGGATAGAGAACAGTGGCGATTGCTCAAGAGTCTTAACTCTTAAATAAAAGAAGAAGATCTTAGGAACAAAAATTAAAATATACAGAAGTTTGTGAATTAAATTAATGATAATGTTAGAACATCGATCTGCGTGCATTTATTTTGCATGTGTGATTAATTGTAAGACTAGATGTAGGTACTGTTCAGAACGACTTACAAAATTTAAATTTCTTAAATTATATCTTACCTACCTTTGTTTGCAGTTTTGTTTTTTATTTCATAGTCTCTCTTCTAAATCGCTAATTTAATTTTCGTCATGTTTATTATTAATTTATTATTTATCGAACGGGTTTGAGGCAAGTTCTAGTGTCGAAATTAATCAAGTTACTCAGAAGGCTTCCAACTTTGATTCCCTTTCGAAACAAATAATTTGTGATTCATAGTTATATTTATTTCAAGTCTGGGTGTACTATTTTTTGTCAGTTCAATATGTTTGTAAAGTCCCCTGCGACACAGCTAGTACCCTAATGTGGACGTTCTATATTTGAAAGAAAAGAAAACGATTTCATTCGGCTATAGCGTGGATAAAGCCTGAAAACTATGACACCACACCGCTCCAGTAATGTTTAGTTTTATCGAATTAAGCCATAAAGGGTCCGGAGCCGCGTCAGAAGTTACCATCGGAATACGAACGACTGACAAGCGATACCATCACGTTTTTAACTACGCACTATGCTATAGGTAGTATTGAAATGTACAAATTTGATCGTATTTTAAAACAGTGTTTCCTTGTGTGAAAAATATTAAATTGGTCGTCGAAAAATCCATCATAATATATTATTAGTATTTTGATGAATTTATACATTTCAGGACAATAGACTCAGAACAACTATAAATAATGAACCACGAAAAAACTTAAGAATCATAGTATGGTGATATTCTTACCTTAACACTAAGACTATACGCTGTCTTTAAGTACCTACTTTTAAAAATAACTTTTTTCCCTACATTATATAAAATTAAAGATAATATATTCAAATCTTTGTTTTATTATTAGTATTAGTTAGTATTAAACCAGTCTTGACGACGCGACGCTAACTAAAATACATAACATAAATTAAAGAAAAATGACAAAGTAAAATAGTTTTTCGAGAAAGCAAGTTATACTAAGTAAATACTTGAAACAAAAGATTTCATGAAGACAATTCGATGAACGCAATTTAATTTTTTCATTATTTTTACATCTCTTTAATGCAACATTCAATACTTCAGTACTAGAAAAGTCGTCGCTTATTATGAAAATATACAGGGTGTATACGACGGTACGACATTAAATGAAACCACGTGTAGCATGTGATGTTAGAAGGCTATACCAAAAAAATTAAACAGAAATTTGCAATAGTTTAGACGCAAATGTACTTTCTTTATGTCACAGTTGTTCACAGTTTTAAACAACCTGTAGGTATTTACGTTGATCGTATGTTGTCATTACGTCATTCAATTCATTTAAATATCTCTGACTCATTCATATTATCTTATCTCTTACTCTGTTCCGCACTATTGTCGTCGTCATGTCGAAAACGTCATGATAGAAAAATAATGCGTAGTTTTATATTCTTAAATTTTTCGACTTTAAATAATGTGTAGCTTTGTTTTTTTTTTTTTTTCTTTTTAATTTCTTTTTTTTTTTAAATAATTTATATTAGAATATGTTTATAAGGGTTAACACTGGCTGCCTTGTCATTTAATGTCGTATCGTCGTATACACCCTGTATATTCATAAACGGGTAAAACTCAGACAGACTCAATATACTCGTTACACAAGTCTTGTTTATAAATCCACTTCGCTTTAATCTGATAGCATTTCATTTTTACGTCAAAGTTCGTTAGCTTGTATAATTATTTTAACTCACGGACTTTGCTTTTCTCATTATATAATTGAATGAGTAGCATACTTGGTCATACAAAAGTAAAAATTTTATGACCTAATCTAAAATATTTCACATACCAAATAGTTTTTGTTTGTCGCCCACCTTGCATTTAATATGTTTGAATGTAAGACATTTGGATTAAATTCCAACTCGTATATAAGTCTCGTGAATTTAAATAAACATAGAAAAAGTAACATTGCATGAAGTAATATAGTGAAAGCGCGATAACCGTCTAACTGGTAGGTAGGTAATGCTAGGTTCTGTTCTGTTACAGCTGGTCATTTAAACATTTTCATGACTTTCCTCACGTGCGGCGAACTTAGTCCATGATGGATTGTTTATAAATGAATAATTAATTTCATTGCTTTCAGTCGACACAAAGCTTTGCCGTAGCACGTAATAAAACAATGACGAATCGAAATAAAACCTCGAGTGGGTAGTTGACAAAAATACGGCCGCGTGGCGCACGTCGTCCGGCCGAGCAGACAATCTCCGTACCTATCCCTTATCTGTGCAACTTAGCAAACAAAACATCGCAACCGGCAATAAGCATAAAACAAAATCGTTTCGACCCCACACACGCCGTCGCCCGAACACTTGGAAAAATCCCTATGGATTTTCCGCGCGGGGTGACGAGGGCGAGCGGCGGAGTGCGGGCGGCAGGGGGAAGGAACGTAAAAGAGAAAAGCTGCGAGTTTTTATCTCGGCGCCATAAATTTTATTCGTAGCGTGATTTAGTGCGCAGATTGCCCCCCGCGCGTCGCCCGCCCCGCGCCTACGCCTCGCCCGGGTAAGGCTGCTAGTCATTGTCAAAATTATTGCACCCCTATCTACTGAAGCTTTAAATATATGTCCCCGACACGTAGTTATGCCTACAACCCGTTCCTACGTTGAATACGACGCTTTGATGTAAATTTTATAAGATGTTCCACATAAGAAGAAAGAATTGCCTTTGCTCGATTATATAGTTTCAGTAAAAGTGAAAATAAAGAAAGTGTGTGTAAATACAATTGAACAAAGAAAACATACACTAAACATAAATCGCTAAGTATAAAATCCATTTGAATTAAGTCTATTCTTCCTATTGTACCAACTTTGTTTATTCTAGTGGATAGTTACGCAAACTTCATTTTCCTTAGCTCTCAATTGCATCGAAGTTTCCACTTGATTTATTTAGAGTATTCCTGTTAAAACCGTATAAACAACAAACCGACAGTAGAATAATGCAATATTGGAGTAAGCTATGGCGCCAGGAGTATTGAGAGACCGTATTAGAAAAAAATAATGGGCCGTCCTAATCCTTCATTCTTGCTTCAAGTAAATCTTACTTATTTGTCAATACGGAGCCACAAAGGCGTCCAAATACCCTTACACTGGATGAAAAGCATAATACACGCCTCATAATAGTGTAGCAATTCAGAAACTGTTAAAATCATAATGCGCTTTTGTTGCTCTCTTGACAGCTTGGGTTTTTTCAATCGGTGGTTTCGTGTTGCCGGCCAGTGCGTCGCGAAAGTGACGTTCAGGATTTCTAGCGAATCGATCACTATCGGGGGCGTATTTTATGTAAACACGACAAATTTCGTGATGTAAAATAGTAGCCGCAGATGCGGTCGTGTTATTTTTATTGTCTACGCGAGTGGTTGCGGGCGCGGGTGGATCGGAGGCTCGCATTTGATCCGGGACGCTCACTCCACACTGTGTCTTATCTCGGATCTGGTTTTATGAAACCCTAAATTTACGACTGCGGCGTGGGGTGGGGGCTGTATTAAGCCGACTCTCGACGCTCGCTGCGACAGACACTTTTGTCACCAGCAATTCATGGCCGAAGCACGTTCGGCAAAAATTTTGCGTGTCAAATTACACCAAGCCAACAGTCGATTGATGATGAGATTAGGCAATACGAGTGTCGTTATGGAACGTACTTCTGTGTTTACGATTATTACTTATGTAAATGATGGTATAAAAGTTTCTTTTGTCGCGGATAAATAGACGTTTGCTTAAGTAATTTTATTGTTCAGCTCAGATCGATGCGATGCTAGATTACAATAAAATTGTATTCACGCAAACTAACTTTTGGTCAATTACTGAACACTTTATGTTGGCAGTAAACAACTTGGTGATCTTTTGGATACTTACTGCGTCATCAATCACAAAAGTTTCATGTTATAGGTACATCCTAATTGAGAATGTTGTTAAATTATTATATTATAGATTATAGCGTCTTAATTAGAGAAGGAGGTTAGTCTTAATTACGGCCCGTTGGCCGGGGCGGTGGGTTAGCCCAGATACAGGCCGATCCTCTATAAATTACGGGAATAAATCCCGGGGAAGAAAAATTGCCCTCTGGAGCACATAATTCTTGCCTTGTCACAAGCCCTCCTTATCTATAGCCAATACCGGATTACAATGCGATTTTTATTTCATGCTATATTCGTTGTTACTTCCAACCTACTTTACGTCTTCCTTTATGTAAAGTTATTTATTTTATCCTATATGGAACAGAGATATTTACAGAGATCTATTCAACCTGAAACACTTTCACTAAAGGTATATCTACAGAGTAGTTCTTTGATATTTTCTTTTGTTTCATTTAACTGTAGTATTATCAAGTAAGAGGCACACCTATGAGTTTTTTTATACTCTCCTAACACTATTAGATGCTTATTATATTAGGTATACTAGATTCTAAATGTCAGTCAAAAAATAGTTTTTTGAATCTTTCATGCAAATTCTTCTTTAACATTATTTTATTTATAAACCTGTAGCAAATAATCCTTTGACAAAAATAGAGCCATATGATAAAAAGCTTAATGTTTAGACTATTACATATATATTAATATATAAGGTAACTATAATTCTTCAGATTATATAATTAGCTATATAGATACATAAAATGAAAAAATAGTTTTGTACCTACCTAAGATCTTTAGAATTATTCATAACAAAGTGCATATTAAACCAAGCTCTCAAAAACACCGCTTGAAAAAACATGACTTGACACAAGCTATTCTTCCCAAACAGACACTCCAATTTGAAATTTGTTTAGATAATGTAAAAATCACGCAACGTGAATCAAAATAAACACGAGATGGAACATTATTGCTAAGTAAGTACAACAATACTTGAGCTAATATTCTATAATGTTAGCCAACAATATCTTCTAATGGACAATGACAAATGATTCCCTTTGTCAAGAAATTGAGATGTCACTGTGGTGCCATTGTACACCAACAAACGGCCAAATTCACGAAATATTTAGAGAAAAAACTTTAAATTTCAACGAAATATTTTGACAAGATAATATATGGGCAGGTACGAGGAATGACAAGCTAATGATCGTTTAATAGCGATCTAAATATAGGCGAATATTTGGATTTTAGCTTTTTTATTTTTGACTGGTTTAACACTTTCACTGCTGCTGTGTGGATTTGGATGAAAATTAACTTAATACTACATTATTAATAAGCACACTACAATATTTGTAATATCAATGTATATAAAGACAATTTGGGTACGTTTCCTCAGGAATCTGATCTTAATCAGATATTCTATTTATAGGAATTCCCTGTAAATAGAGTATCTGGTTCTTTTTTCTTTTAATAGGTTAGCTGTGTATGTTTTTAAGTTACTACAATTTTATTAGAAAGAAAGAATATGTTAAACATCTTTAATTGAGCATTCTATTGTTAAGTACCTCGAAAAAAAATCATAATTAATTTTCAAAAGAAATGTGACGAAACTATCTGTAACTTCACATTTCATGTCATCTTTTTCATTTTTTTTTTTTAATTTAGAAATGAAATACCATAATCAAAGCGTACACATGAGTCGGTTGAAATAAAACCGCGATTTCACTCAAAATAACTACATACATCATACACGATCACATATACAAGTTCCATTCTAAAAAAACGAACATTGCTTACAAGAAATTCGAACATTTTTTCGACTTGCAGCTTAATTATATTACATACTACGTAAATAACAGTATAAAAACATTCGTTAGGAAATTCCTCCCGTATCATCCCGTCCAATCTTCAAAATCACGCATTTTGATCTCAAACAGTGCTCTCGCGTACATTCATAATTATTGCGTTATACATAACTTACTTTTCATATTACCTACAATTTTAATATTAATTAATGTAAACAAGTGTACCTTACATAATTATAAATTATGAATACAAGTATATGACGAATTATTTTAAGAACGGAGGCCGATCTGTTTTTGTTCTACGAAGTAATATTGTACCGATAAGCTATGGTGTCCATGGGTGACGATTATCACGTTGTATCAAGTGAATGAAATGGTGAAAATGGTTGTTAAATGCGATGGTGGCTGAATGGATAAGTGCAAGCAAATCATGCAGTCCGAGTTGGATTCCGACCGTCAGTACCAATATAAATTTCACTTTAATGAATTTATATGGACTAAACATATTTATGACTTACCATCTGCTAACGGATGAAAGAAAACATCGTGAGGAAACCCACATAGTCTACAAGAAATCCTAAATGTAAGTCTGATCCACTAACCCGCACTAGGACAGCGTGTATGGAACACGCTGTCCTAGTGCGGGCCTTATGGCCTAAACCCTCTCAGTTCTCTAGATAGAGGAAGATGTTGATGATGATCACGTGAACTGCTAGCTCGTTCGACATTATCTGTAAAAAAAAGCTTAATGCTTTTGTTAATATAGCTTATAGCTAAGGAAAAAGGGTCTCAGTAGTGTCAATACAGCTCCTTCTACTCGGTGACCTAAGGAAACCACTTCTCTCAATCAGGCAGCCTTAAAATCAAATAATGCAAAATACGCATAAGCGTATTTTGCATTAATTTCCTTTCAAAGCTCTTGAATCATGTCAGCTGGGCACGGGTCTCCTCCAAAGAATGTGAAGGGAATTTAGCTCTGGAATGCCTAAATTTAAATATGATCACTGTTATTTTGAAATACTTGACAACGATTTCAAAATCGACCAAATGAATATCGAGGTAGGCCCTGGAGACAAACTACGCTAAAGTTAATATTTTATACAAATCAATATTCAATATCTCATCACGCCTATTCACATATATACCCGGTTCTCAATAATTGCATAACAAATGCGGTGACACAGCATTGTATTAGAATTTATTATTTTCTTTTGTTAGCAACACCAAGCCCAGTGGGTCGCGGTTGGCAACACAGGCCGATAATGGCGATATTTATTTGTGTAGAGGAGATTATTTATTTATTTTGTACGTACATTGTGGATGTTTTGTTGTCGCTCCAGTGGCTCTACAAATGATTTTCATTGCTTCTGTATTCAATAAACATGTTAAAAACACATCACACAAATGGTTTTTTTTACTACAAGTAAGTTAATCGTAGTTGATTTACATTACACTGTGGAATTAAAGCAATATAGTGTTTTACGGCAGTATTTGGAAAACAAATTACATACAAGTCTCCCTTTTCCCCGAAGGGGTAGGCAGAGGGGTATCACGCCCACACGCGAGCGTATTGTCATCTACCGAAAATATTTGTTTTCAATTTGGTTAATAATTTTATTATTTTCTATCATCAACCCAATACCATTTTTACCCGACCCGGTAATCAAACCCGATAACTCACAGCAATCGTATACCCTACCCGCTGGTAATAAAATTACAAGCAAATAGTAAATACTAACTTCCGCCCGCGTGGTATGTAGGTAATCAAATTTTATATTTAAACTTTTCTCATGAATCATTCTATCTATTGGTGAAAACTGCATCAATATCCTTCGCGTAGTTTAGAAGATGTAAGCGTAACAGAGGAGAGTGTAAATTTATTTTGTACAATGTAAGGATAAGGATGTTTTTTCTCAATTTTACTTTACAATACTAAGTACTGAAATAGGTATAGAAGAATTACATATACTGGAGATCGATCTTGATGACCTTTGGCTAGCGCTACATTATTCTAATACATTTTAAAAATCCCTGTCGATTATTGACAATATTGCACTACCGCTATTGTACCCAATACGTAATTTTTTTTTCATCTAACTAGAAAAGTACACAAAAGTAGGACAAAAAACGAACAGTCATCGTTTATCTGTCGCGTGGTTTGATGCCTTTGTCTCGCTACTTCAGAGACTCCGTTAAATGCTCTGTTAAGCACCACACAACAAAGGTTCCAGATTATACCACTGTTTTTATATCGCCAATGTAAACAGGTATAAGTTGAGATTTGTTTGTCAGTGAATATACATCTTCTGTCTAGTAGATTAACGTTCAAAATTGTGCAGCTGTGTTTCTCATCTTATATCTTTTTGTGAGTGCGATATACATATTGTAGGCAAATAAAAAATATATTCATACAAAAAATTGCTTTAAACTTTTATAGTTGCAATAGCTGTATCTCAAAAACATTAATAAGCTTGATAAAAAAATACGCTTATAAACAAAATGCCGGCATAAAGAACTAGCTAAAGACTGAGACCTAAAACGTCATCATGCTAAAACTATGCAATTGTGAACATCTTTTAACTTTAAAGAAATATAGTTTGTCAATTTGCACTTATCAATAACAATAATATGTAAGTATTTATAATTCAGGTTTTAAAATTTTTCGAGAATAATATAAAAACCTGATGACCCGTGTGTTTGATACACTTCTGCCTACTCTTTCGGGCGAAAAAGCATGAGGTAAATTTAAAGAAAATATTGTAATTCCTAAAGAAATCTATCCTAAAGGAATCTATTTTACATCCTCATCAAATTAAATTGTATCCGCTGAGATTAAGTTAAATTAAATGAAAAGCAAGGCTTTAGGGCAAAAACAGAACAAAAACATTTCAATTATGGAGTGACAAGACAATTTCGTATCCCAAATATTTGCACGAACAATTTTACAGTCAAACTAAACAATAAATCATACAAGACAACACCAGACTGAAACAATTTACGCAAAAAACGACGACCACCGGGACGGTAGGCGCAAGGCGCTTCGGTTCAAACCCCACAATTCCACGGTCTATTACTTCTAATACAATTCGATACGGCCCGCCTTGTTACCAAACAATCTAGACATATTTATTGCAATATAAGAATTAACGATGTGAATACAACATAACCCCCTAAATAAGAAGATAATTCGGTCAAACTTTAATTCGTTGACAAAGATCGGCCAAGTTTATAAACGTTTAGGCGTGTTGTCAAAGCCGCGATTTCAATTTTATGTGTCGTTTAATTGTGAGAAAGTTCGTGGTGTGTGATTATTTCGCAATAAAGTTAATGAAGGAGGAAACGTGGTTAATGATTCTTAATGGCGGCAATTTTGATATTTTTTAAGCAAAAAGATTCATCGAAACTGGTAGCTTTTTTTGATGCTACGTTAGTTAAAACACAAAGTGCAAGTTGAACTGGAGTGCCCCTTAAAGTTTCATACGAAGAATAATGTTAACTGCTATGTTTGCCCAAAAGCAAATATGTCATTGCACCTGCAATAAAAGAATTTCCATACATTGCAGCTGCAAATGTAAGTTTCTGACTCTATGTCAGTATGAAAGGGGTGTTATCCCATAGGTTTTTGTATCACTTAAAAAGAAACAAAGATACATACAGACGCCTAATGACTTGCTCCTGTGAAGCTTTCGTTTTTTCCTTTCGAGGCATGGAAGCATAAAAATCTAAATTCTAATAAGTTAATAAATACGAAATAAAATATTTAAAAACATAAAACAGTGCAATGCTATGCTGCTTGTGCTAGAAATTCGTATAATTTTTAATTAATCATTGAAAAAAAAACTATGAAATGTAAATCAGAAAGATAAGTTTTTGTTGTCACCTGGGAATAGAGCACCCCTATAATAAAAACCCCTCGAGTGTAGTAACATAAGGTTATAAGAAATAAAGAAGAATACACCTGCTTGTGAAAATTATTAGCTTTGAGTGATTTCAACCCACAAACTTCCCACTGCTGGGCACGGGTCTCGTCCAAAGATTGTGGAGGGAATTAAGCCTACTACTACCTACTAACTACGCTGGCCAGACGATTTGGTGTAAGGTTTGTTTAGTCACCCATGGGTGATGGTGCATGGAGATGGGGTAATGATCATTATGTATTCTTAATACGTCACTACACGAAGAGTTGCTTTGAGTACTAATAATAAATAAAATATACCTACAGTCTAATTATAATCTAATGTCAAACGGATCTTTCCTTTATTAGGAATTTCTAAATAGACAACATCAAGCTGGTATATCTAGTTTCTCCAAATACATCGGCAAATATCAAATAAAAAGTTACAGTTTTAGATTTTGTGCCCGAATACTGCATATTTGTTGAATGTTGTATAATCTATATACATAATCAGTTGCCGTTCGTATCTTACACCTACACCATGTATCAAAACATGTTATCGGCTCCCCGGTTCTTTGATATCAGATATTTTATGGCGCCTATCGCGTTTCACTTCTGCCTCATTCTCGTAAAAAATAACATAGATTGTCACGAATTTATTATATTTGGGGAATTAGCAAAATTTTTCTTGTTTTTGTTTAATCAGCGGGTGTTTTGGATTTGGGTATTCGAATGCTTAAATGCTAAAAACCGGCACTCCAAATGAGATGTTCGCACTGCCATCAATCGGCGATCTTGTGTGTAAATGAGGTACCTGCTGTGAAGAATATCAATTTGTAATAAAATTCCAAGCTTATGGTTGCTCTAGTTTGACTGGCCTGTTGCTCTAGTGATCTAGTGGTTAGTGACCCTGACTGCTAAGCCGGAGGTCGTGGGTTCGATCCCCACCCAGGACAAATCTTTGTGTGATGAGCATAAAGGTTTGTTCTGTGTCTGGGTGTAATTTATCTATAATATGTATGTATTTACAAAAAAAAATGTATTTAAGTAGTATATCAGTTGTTTAGTTCCCATAACACAAGCAAATATAATTGCTTACTTTGGGACTAGATGGCGCTGTGTGAATAAGGTTAAAAAAAAAAAAAAAAAAAGAGTTTCTATTTTTATGATTATAGAAGACTAGCTTCCGCCCATGTGGTATTTCGGTAAATAGAATAATTCTAATAATAATTCTAAAAAGTGTATTTAAAAAAATACATAAAAATAGCTCTAATTAAATAATAAAAATCGAAAACCACGAAATTTAACGTTGCCATTCCTCTGTATGAACCCTCTTAACAAAAAATGGCTATTTTAAATTGTATGCACAGACATAACAGTTAAATCTCTCTAGAACCCAATAAAAAACTTGGCCTTGGCCTAGATATTTAGTTAGTTTTTTACTGGAAAGAGTATCGAAAGCTGCGATTGTTGGTCTTTAACAAATGGTTAGGAACAAACACGGATAGCGAAAGGCAAGCGTAGTGTGGAAAGGATCCCTTAAACCTACTCCTGAAATCGCAAGTCCCAGGCACTACCCGTTTTCCCCACTCTACTACACGATGGACCCGACACCTGCACGGTGAATCCATGGAATACTAAGATATTCAACTCCTTACAGCCCCTGGTACGACACTCTCATCTTAATCTGTTCCTAAAATATCCTCCTTCCTTTCTTGTCTTCAATCTTTCCTTCTATGATAATCCAAGTTTTACTCTTTTAAATATAAAAGTAAAACATCAAAAACCCTCCCTTTCTCATTGAATTAAAATTCAGTCTTACTGAAATATAACGTAATATAAACTTGAACTTTCTCAAAGACGATTCCTAAAACGCCATAAGATATAAACTTCTAAGGTAACCCCTCTTCTTTTGAATACGAGTAACTGGAAAATTTACCCCTGCCTACCCTTTTCATTACAGTATGGTTAACCATGAAACTTGAAGATTATTACTTGTACCTATTCAATTCATATTGTGTTGGTTTGTATTTGCTTAAATTAACTTTTGATGTGCTAAAGATAATTGTAACAAAAACTGATTATATAAGAGTCAATTGCCCCATAATATATGAATGATGATTTGAAAATGGTTCGATCGATTTGGCAGACTTTAGATTTGTCTTAAGTACCTACCTATTTGTAATTTACAGGACAATAATCGGGGGTCATTTTAAAATTTTGTGCATAACATTTTGTATACTTGAATAGAGAATAGAATATTATAAATATATTAATTAAACCTATGGGTCCCTATTAGGAAACACCAAATCAATACCAATAGTGCATAATTTAGAGGACGGCTAGTTTTATTAGACAACTTTTGTATTTAGAAATAAATTATTTAATTATTGTAATTTGACTATTTTTTATTCGTGTATTACTAAACGACTACAACGGAAGAAATAAAACATAGTAGAGGTATTGATCTTTTACATAATTACCACATTAGACCATTTATGCTGTAGGTATGATCGTGCAAACTAATAAATCCAAACAATTTTGTACACAGCAAGGTCGAGTACTGCTGCCGGTACAGTTTAAAATCAGTTTGCTCAACTTAATTTTGCATAATACCCCATATTTCTGGTTGTAAAATACGTAATGGCAATAAAACGGGAATTACGACTATGTTTAGGGTCTGTGATTAGGCACGGTCCATCAGCGATTTGGCATGGCGGTGATAAACGTAGGGGTGGTCCGCGTAAGCAAATTTAAATCTATTTTGTGTTCGCGCTACTGCGGACGGTTAATCAAATTAAGCACGACTTCAAATAACACGCTATAAAGTGACAACTATTTAAATCGATAATATCGCTAAGACGTTTCGTTTTAATTTTATTTCTAACTCGAATTAATTGTCGTGAATAACCAGGTTTTATGCCAACTAGTCATTGAGGAAATGGCATCATAAAAATAAAGAGAGGCATAGCGAGTGCCATAAAATATTTCTGTTACATCTTGGCGGCTGTCTAAATCACATAACATTAAGTCAATTATCCAATAGGCTCCATTATAACATTATCAATAATAAGACGTTTTTACGATGACAACGGTAATTTTTGACTCTAAAAACGTATTAGAATGTGCATCTTGTTTCCTAATTCCGTCGCTAAGTATTACCTAGTAAGAAACAGGTTTAGACGTCAATTACATGTCTATTATTTAATGACAATATCTCCTAATTAGTTAGCCGAAGAGTAAGTAACATACGACGTATTATTAATATTCATATTTTATTGCCACGTAATCCTGGCTCAGAAGGCAATTGAGATAACGATCGACTTCCGAACACATCTCGATTTCTTTGATTATATCTAATTAGTCTAATTATATTTTTCTCTGAGGCCGGTAGCCGGGTCGTAATTAATGTGACGATTGGGCAATATAATATAAAATTCACATTCCGAAGTTGTTATGACAAGGTTAGGTCGAATGTGTACATTCCGGATATGAAAATGGCCGACCGGCCATCTCACTGTAACCATATAAACATACATATATATTAAATATGATTTATAAGTAATAAATGTATAATTCAGTCATTAATAATTAATTTTGTTTATTTAATTCGTAATGCTGCGAAATTTATAACTTTGCCAGCGTTTCCTACATAAATGTGTTTCGTGGAGAGTTTGAAAGGATAATTCCTCATCGTAGTAGGTACTTAGTCCAGCTATCGCAGACTATTACTGTTTAAATTAAGCATTAGTAGCAGTTTCTGCTCGAATAAAACCTAGTTTTACACACATTACTCGAGACTTAAACTGAACATATTTTAGATTTTCTATCTGCTATAGGATAAAGTAAATTTGCTCTTTAGAGACTAATAGTGACAGCTGTAATTCCTTACCGGATTTACAAATACTATGTAAGCAAATATATCCTCTTCTTATTATTCAATACCTACTTTTACTTTCATTAACGTATTTAGGAGAAACTTCTTTTCTTTTTAGACAGAATTTGATAAACTAAGAACAGTAGACAATTTAATAAGTAAAGCATGTGCTAAACAGTCATCAAGCAGTTTCTGCAACGACCTATTCTGACATTTAAACATTTAATATCCAATTTGACTTTTATCGAATGGAAAAACAAATATAATATATCTAAATAGCAGTCATCTAGAATACACCTAAATCTATTTTAACTAAATCCGATCATCCTATAGCAAAACGAACATCAACTATTTACCCCACATACCACGTGGACCACATACCCATACGACACAGACTGCAGTCAGTGCAGGTAAATGCATTAAAATTAATTAAGGGGAGTCGGACCGCCCGCACGCTACCGTCCCGACGGGGCGTCCTCGTGACGACTTCATGCAGCTTCCAAGAAGGGATTTAGTCAAACTAGTACCTGGACGTGACACGAATACAACTTGTTACGTCACAGGTCACTAGTCTAAGCGCTCTTGCACTTTACGTTTTAATAATGGTGCTCCATATTCAAAAGTTTTAAAACGTTTCTTGCATTCGTCGCAACACTTAAGTTCAACAACATAACATCACGCTTTTTTGTCAGGTATTTCTGGTGACATGTAGAAGGACAAACGTATAGGGGGTAAAAGCAATAGCTATGCCCCCACATAGCTATTGCCATTAGTCAAACTTTTACAGACTCCGTGCTGATACTGCGAATTTCAAAACAGAAAAACCCTTTACTCCTTACCGTTTCTACTCGAACCGAAGGTCGAATCCGGGACTTCTTTTGCAGCAGTAGCACACACTCGAGAGGAATCTTTTGCCACTTCTAATACTTCTTTAATTCATAGGCCACGAAAGAAGAATGTAGTTTACTAAACTGTACTTTAAAAAAAATATCTTACAAAATATCACTTATTTTATGTTAAATGGGTTCTAACTGATATCATAAAGTTTGTTCCACTACACTTGATATATGATATGGTGATAGCAACGTAACTTATTAGATCAATTAGGTATATATTTTCAACTGTCAACAATATTTTGTCTGTTAACCTTCTTACTACAACCGTCTATTACAAATATGTATAATATATAATAAAAATGGTTACTTTAGTTCGAAGACACAAACAAACACATGTGTCTATAATTCTGAAACGGTACGCCGCAGTCATTTGTATGCTAATCAAACAATTAAAATTTCACAAGTACTGCGATGTCATGAATCTCAGGAGTTGTGTTATCGGCTGCCCACTGCGCAGCTACCTGTACCAACATTGTCACAATAGGCGCTGGCCCTTAACTCGCCCGCTATGAGTTATTGCGAGTGCCCCTTAAATATTTCATCGATTTTATTGTGGCTCCAATGTCAACCCCGTCTCGACGATAGCTATAAAGACTGTCGTTAATTTTTTGCGCAATAACGCAAATCGTGTTTCACGCCGAAATTTTATGTTAATCAAAACTTTGTTCAAGATTTATTCCGACGGATAGATAACGGACTGTCGCTATCGTCTAAACTGTTTCAAACAAACTATGAAGATTAGCTCAATTTTACATTTCTCAAAAGAATATTTTTCAATGAATGTCTCTTTAAATTTTAAGCTCTCTTTCAATTCAACATAAGTATCTAATTAATAAGTAATCCATACTAATATAGATCCAATCAGTTCTGTAAGCACTTACCTAATACCTATCTATATATTTTGCTGCAAGCTAACACAGTAGGTATATGTATAATACTATATAATTAGAGTAGAGTAAATTATATAATAAGAGTATCAAAAATATTATTCTTCATACATGTCAAATTAATTATAAATGATAGATATTATACAGATAGAATTGGAAGCAATTTAGGTAGTACTTACCTATACGACCTGGGCAGCACAACTGCTGTCAAGCTCCGAATGACTTCTCATATAAAACTATAGAGAATTAAAAGCTATAGAGAAACGCAGCAGTGCTGCCGACGGCGACGCGGCGCCTTCGGAATGGTACCTTTACAGAGCAGATGTTTTATGTGATAGCGAATTTAACAAGATTTAATATTGAGGACGAGATTTTCACACAGCAAGCGCTGATATTTAGGTTTAATTCCTATGTACTACTTCCACACTCCATATCAACATAGGTGATGTCATGTTCTTTTAATGAATCTATGATCCTCAAGCGATGATGGCTGAATGGATAAGGGACCGGGCGCGGCGTGCAAATCACGCGGTCCGAGTTAAACCCCCACCGGCAGTACCAATGTGGATTCCACTTTGTGGAATTTATATGGACCTACTAGTCAAGTGACTTACCATCTGCTAACGGTGAAGGAAAACATCGTGAGTAAACCCACATACCTTAGAAGAAATTCTATGAGTATGTCTGATCCACCATCCTGCACTAGGCCAGCGTGAATGGTTATGGCCTAAACCCTCTCAGCTCTCTAGTTAGAGGAGAGGAGACCCGTGCCCAGCAGCGGAATTGTAGGACTTAATGGGTTGCTGATGATGATGATAATGATAATCCTCAAAAAATACGTGAACAGTTGTTTTATTGTTATGTTATGTGCGAACAAAATTAACTTTATAGGTACCTTTGCACCTTAAGTATTATCTCATACTTGTTTACTTAGAATCCCTTCGAGTTAAATCTATCAAAAATGAAATATTAAGCCCACCTATGGACATAATACATAATATGAAGTAGGCAACAATAGTTCTAACACAGAAATATAATAACGTGTATAGAAGGCTGTATAGTTAACCCGTGCTCACCTGGCGTCACCCGCACTCGCTCTCCCACAGATAAAAAACTCTTATAAAGAGATAAATTATTACATTATGGCTTTTTGAAAGAGTCCACTGCTGCTGAGAAATGACAATATTATTAAAAAGTACGCTTCTTTGTCACAATATCTTTTTGTGTTCGATATATTGTCGCCATAATAAATGCTGCCCCTTTATGGGTCGAGCATTGTGCTTCGTACCTTTGTGGACATTATTAAATATATTTTAAAGAGTTTTATTAATGGTGGGCGTCGTAAAGAGAATGTTTGATTTATTTTTTCGACGCGTGTGCTCGATGTTAGGTTGATATCCTTCAATCATGTGAATTAATTGTGGGAGAAATATCAACGTTACTAGTCATAGGTAGTTGAAACTTAAGAAACAAAGAGTCTATAAACATTCACAACCGATGAACAATAATCGTAAGTAATATGTAATTCCTTACAATTTATTGTAAGGATATAGCATAAGTTTAATCTGGAACTTAATAAAAAAATATTCCCGCGCTGTCAATAAACATAAAACTTGCGAAAAAATTGTCATATCAAATTCGTTGTTTTGAAATATGATTCTTACCTCCTTCAAGCACCTTCACGCCTTCGGTGCTTTTATAAAACCGTTTTTATTGAGTTGATTCTGTTTATCAGTTTGTATAGAAGAGATCTTGAGAACAGGTATGTGACCACAATTATATTTTTTGCGCCACCTACGTGTAATAAGATAAAATATGTTTTTATGTAGCATTATGATGTGCTTTGCTTCTTAACACCTGCGAGATGAGGTACAGAAAAACTTGACACTATTTTCATATGCAAATGCTCTTAAATAATAGTTTTGTATTATTTGTTATAAGCAAAATGACGCTATTTGTTAGTTATACTTACATTATTTTTATTTTATTCTGAAAATCTACAGCAATAATAACAGTCAAATAAATAATGATGACATTAGGTTACAAAGTGGCAATTAAAGGTCTTCATTTGTAGTTAGGTTACTTAGGTGAGCTTGCGGTACATTCGTTATAAAATTAAATAATCGCTTGCTGTGGTGGCAGTTAAGAGAAGCCTATGTCCAGCATTGGACATCATTGGGCTTTTAAGATAATGGTGATATTGTTATAAGTATTAAAAAGTCTACTCTTATTATTCAAAAGTGCGTTTCAGATATAATGAAATTGTTTGCGATAGTGTTTATGCAAATTGAAATCAATGCAGGGTATTTGTATTGGGCTATCTAGGCTTTTAATAATTCAAATTATTTAAAATGCCAGGTACCTATAGAACTAAGGCACCTTTGAGAGGTTCGTAATATCACAGAAGCCTGCTTATACTGCATCGGAAGTCGCGAAGGTTAATAAATATTATACTACAATCACGTGGCGCTTAACAAATGGTCGATTCGTGCTTTGCCACCGGTGCACTTGTCTCAATGTATAGATTATGAAAATAACAAATTTGTCAGGAATATTTAGACCGAACAATTTCGCTAATATTTTTTCTTATTATTTATTTTGTGCGGGCACAAAATCGCTCACTGTGGCGGAAATTAGGTGAGGACTATGTTCAACAGTGGTCGTCGTTGGGCTGATATGATGATGATTTAACGAGAATAAACAGACACGAAATAAACAGACACTTCTATAAATGTGTAGCTCACAACATTGTCCACATGTTAATAAATAGGTAGTATTATTAAAGAAATAAAATTGATAACAAAAGAAGATGTGTGAGTCTTTGACATACAAAGAGGCCGAATTGTTGTAAGTATATATTTTGATTCTAGTGACATTCTTTTTTTGCACCGAGATAATTTATTTCTAAATTTATCAGCATATAAGTACGTATAGTCAGATTAAGCCTAATTTTTGTTAGCCGCCTTCGTGGTAAATAATAATAAATAGTTTTAAATAGATTCTTTATTTTCCTTTGTCCTCACCATCAATTAACCTGTAATAGTCCACTGCACTGGACATATGACTGTAAACTGCACTCTTACAGCCACTGCCATCTTACGAACGTCCTCACTCCACCTAGTCTGAAGATGTATATACTACAGTTACTTATTATGGTCTAACTCGTTTCGTCCAGCGCAGAGCGCAGCGGCTGTGATTTTCCTTATTAGGCACAAACCATTCAAAGTCCCTTCTGTTTCAATATTGAGTGTTTGTAAGGACCCCCGCGATTCACCGGCAGCTGCTGCGTCTCGCCTGTTCAATACTATCATTAATATCGACCATACTAACATTAAATTGATTTTAAAATACATTTACCTTTCCAATAAGTATTCGCGGTCATTTTAAATGCGACTTTGTACTTATGTGACTCTTAGTGGTCTTATAGCGTTGTAACTTTCCAATATATGAACAGAGATAAATTTACATGTTCTACCTTTCTTAGAAAAACAAGAAACGGATATTTTTCTATGATATAAAATGGTTTGACGTCAATTTATATTTACTACTTGTTAAATATTATCATGAGCCAACCATGATTAGAGTAAGAGTACTACTGTCTCCGAATTAAAACAAATAAATATTTTATCGTCTAATAGGTACTTACTTATTTATAAATAAAGTTGGTGGGTCTGTTTGTAATAATAAAATAACCGCTTTTTACTACATGCATTTCAAAGTGTATACGGAACATATACCAAAATAACATTTTTTTCAATTTTTGTCTGTCTTTCTGTCTGTCTGTTTGTTCTAGCTAATCTTTGGAACGGCTGGACCGATTTCGACGGGACTTTCACTGGCGGATACAGACACTACTTTGGATTTTAAAAAAATATCAGAGTTCCGTAAAAAAATTAAAACTCCATGAATGCAGGATAAGTTGTCCACGCGAACGAAGTCGTGGGCACAGCTATTTGTGATAAATATGTAGCGAACTTGGATGCACTCCTGAGATACATGATCATCTTTTAGGGTGCTTCGGTGTAGGTTAGTTCGCGTCTACCCATAATACCGATCCCAATAATTTCATCATCATCAAACTTATCAGCTATAGGACTTTCACGGTTGAACACAGGCTTTCCCAAGAGATTTCCATTAGGATCAGTTTGTAAGGAAGGTAATTTTTTTTGTTTTTTTTTTTTTTGTTTTTTTTTTTTTTATTTTTTTTTTAAAAGACAACGCCCGCACTAGGGAACAAGCCCTGTGTCGCGGGGAGCTTTACAAACATGAAACTAACGGACACAAAGTACACCCAGACTAGAAACAAATATCTATGAATCACACAAATATTTGTCTCGTGTGGGAATCGAACCCACGTCACCCAGCACGGCGATGTAGTGGCGAGGCGACCACCTTAACCACTGCGCCACGGTGACAGTCAACGTCAAAAAAATTCTGAAGATTGCAGCGCAGAACGTCCACCCACAAGGTGGACAAATGATCTGATCTGAACCGCAGGATCGCTCTGGTTGCAATCCATAGGTTGCCGTTTGCAAAATCAATACACTGCAAAAATCGAAGAAAAATACAGGTAATCAATGTTATTTATCTAACTGTTCTGAACTGAAGCTTGGATTTACTTGTATAAGGTACTAAACGCAATATCGTAATCTAATTACAATATTCCTATTTGAAATACAAATACACCTAAAAGTGTAATTTCGTCTTTCCAACAAGATCGTCGTCTCCATAAAACCCATCTTCAATTCCCACGAGCTCTCCAATAAGATTTTAAAGTCTATTTAGGGCTGTTATCTTTACTGTTATGTTATATAGTAAACGTTAGACTCGTTATATTTTAGACAAAAGATGTAGCGACCCTAGAAACAATATAAGAAATAGGTTCTAGGATATTGGACTGATCTTTATCTTTATTAAGTGTTGGATTACTGAGCGTCAAAATTGCCGACCAGTTTCATTCATTACAAGGAAATACTCCAATTGTCAGTACGCATTCTCTTTAAATATTGATCATTTCTGCGAATCAATGCTTTTTTATTTTTTGAAATTATAGTTATGATTATTTTAATCTTTTTGATTACTCGTATGTTTACGCAGAAAAAGTAATATAGTAATGTTATTGAAGCTCGAATTAGAATCATCATATTAGACTAAAAGTTATTAGTTAGAGTGGATTCGTGCGGTGTTAGATAATATTTAGCCATTACCAAACCAAAGACGCACTAGATAAATTTAACGTCAATTGTCTCGTCATCATCATCATATCAGCCCCACGACATCCACTGCTGGACATAGGCCGGTCACTTATCCATTCAGCCACCATCGCTTTCCAATATCTATTATCCATTAAAATACCATATTAGAACGACAATAGACAGAACACAATTTTTTATTTATGATTTTTTTTTATTATTATTGTTTTATAAAATCAATGTTTCTTTTAATACAAACTTTAAATAAATAAACTCGTATAAGTTATATCTAACCCTTTCTCCCTTTTGTCGCTCGGTGGTCTGACCACCCGGGTAACAGCACGTGCCAAAGTTTGTCCACTTTACGCCACTAAACTTTATAACAATAAGGTCCATAAAGAATTTAGCAAGCACACTAACAGCGGGTACCAATTTTAAGTACAATAATTTCCGTAATATTATATTACAGGTACTGAAATTAAACTATCTAAGTTCATATAATGATTTAAGTTGACATGGGACATTTCTTTAAAATATAATAATTTATACGTGTTAAACATATTATCATCATCAATCATCATTTCCACCCATAAACATCCCACTGCTGGGCACGGGTCCTCGCAAAAAATGTGAAGAGAATAAAAAGAAAAAAAATAAAGACTTATAAATAAATACATTTTCGCATTTATAATTTATTTATTTAAGAATTGTTTAACAATATTATTAATTCGAAAGTAACTGTTTTTTTATTAAGTTTTCACGTCTTAACCACTCAAACGATTTTCATAAAATTTCACATAGAGATAGTCTAAAACCTAGAAAAGGGCATGGCCATCTATGCTCGTATGCCTCACATCCCTGGTGGTCTGACCACCGGGTGACAGCACGTGCCTCAGTCCGCCCACTTTACCAAACTTCCGCCATAATACTTGAAGCCTGAACGGAGCTAGGGAAACGTTTTCGCATGCTATAGAGTTTAATTTCTTCTTTATTTTCCTCAACTTAATATGTTCATATCTAGAGGGTCAGTCACCTCAAGGGAAGCCAGTTGTCGCCACGCTGGGTTAAGTTGATGGTCAGTCTGATGTACCCAACCCGAAAGGGTGGTAAAGCCATTGAGAACAATTCCAGAGATGATCTAACTTTATTTTAGTTAGTATACTTAGTACATTCATGATCTTTAACACAATAATATTTTTAATGTATTGCATATTCATCATTATAACCCATAAACGTCCGACTGCTGGAGTCCTGGGCATGGGTTTCCTACATAGAATGTGGAGGGAATTTAGCCTACTACACCAGCTGGCCAGACGGGTTGGTGTAGGGTTTGTTTCAAATTTTCCTTTTCTAGCAGTGCTCTTGTCTGCATAAGGTTACTCCCTTAGTCGCCTTTTACGACACCCACGGGTTGAGATGAGGTAGTGACATTTTGAATTCTTAATCCGTCATTATACGGACAACAATTTTTTATTGTATTGCATATTACTTATGCATATTTTTACCGTATGTTTTATGGGTTCACTCAATTCGTATCTCTATAATATAAAAATGAATCGCTAAATGTGTTGGTAAGCGCATAACTCAACAACGCCTGGACCAATTTGGCCAATTCTTTTTTTAAATGTTCTTTGAAGTTCAAGGATGGTTTTTACGTTTTTTTTTTTAGTTTTTATGTAGGTAGGGTAGGTAGGTAGGTAGGTATGTAGAGGGTAGGTAGGTAGAGTAGATAGGTAGGGTAGGTAGGTTGGGTAGGTAGGTATACTTTCATGAAATCATAAATTAAGTAGGTGGTACGAAGTTTGCCGGGACAGCTAGTGTATTATATGGATGTGTTTGTTACCTTCCATCTAGATCAAGTTATATATTATCTAGTTATATATCTTAGACTGGCCTGTTGGTCTAGAGGTTAGTGACCCTGACTGATGAGCATGAAGGTTTGACTGACTGTGACTGGCCTGTTGGTCTAGTGGTTGGTGACCCTGACTGCTAAGCTGGAGGTCGTGGGTTCGATCCCCACCCAGGACAAATCTTTGTGTGATGAGCATAAAGGTTTGTTCTGTGTCTGGGTGTAATTTATCTATAATATGTATGTATTTACAAAAAAAAAACATGTATTTAAGTAGTATATCAGTTGTTTAGTACCCATAACACAAGCAAATATAATTGCTTACTTTGGGACTAGATGGCGCTGTGTGAATGTAGTAGAATATTAGTATATTAGTATTAGTTTGTTTTGTGTCTATGTATGATTTATCTATAATATGTGTGTATTTACAAAAAAATAATATTTAAGTAGTATATCAGTTGTTTAATACCCATAACACAAGCAAATATAATTGCTTAATTTAGGACTAGATGGCGCTGTGTGAATGTGGTAGAATATTATCATTATTATAAATTATAAGGGTTAAAAATAAATACTGTAAAAGAGTTTTATAATCACATTTTTAAACGTAATCTGATAATTGAGATATTTAATTAGACCATACTCTTAATGTCTCACTGACACGTCACGGTGGTCCAGCCCACCGGGCTAGCACGTGCCCTAAGTTTGCCCACTCCACAACACTCGAACTAAACTTCCGCAACAATACCGAGTGTTAAACACCGCTTACACCGCCATTACCAGCTGCGCACGCGCACTCAATGACGTCATTGTTCACCTCGTCAAGTGTTTGCCACCAATACTGGTGGTCTGTTATAACATTATGATTGCCACTTAATGACTTTCCTGTATTAATATGCAATTGAATTCTTCCCTAACATTATTTTAATACTTCATGTTTGAATAAAAAGGAATAGTGTAAGTCAAACTAGTACAATCTCTATAAGCGGGATTAATACAATACTAGTTAAAATTATAAACCTTCAATTAATTAAACCTAAAATTAACTATTTCAGCTTTCACATATCTCTTAGTTTTATTTTCTTCGAACTGTCGCCCACTAGGGAATTAAGTTTGTCAAAACTCGACATAGAAGTGACGTAGACGTAACGTAGACTCGACGTAGACAGGACATAGATGCAACGTTGACCCGACGAAGATACGACGAAAACAAAAAATCTATAATATATATAAGACACAAAGATTTGTCATGGGCGGGAATCGAACCCACGACCTCTGTCTCAGCAGTCAGGATCATTAACCACTAAACCATGGAGGCTACATACAAAGTATGTTAGTTAATTAGGTTTATGAAAAAAGAAGTGAATAGGTATAGGCAACGCGCAACCACTAAAAACTATTATATGGAACTTAACAGAGCCGGTGAAAAATGGGTAACATGCATCTCTGCCTACTTTAAAAAGCGTGATGCTATGGTATATTATTAAATATAATATCACGCTGCATCTCCCAGGAGCTGGCAGTAAAACATATAACGGGTGAAACCTCAGCTTTTAATTATATTATCATAGCTCTACTCCAACGGCATACAGACGCCGGTTCAACATGAAATAAAATTTTGTCCGTTATGTCTTTGTAAATACAGTAGGGCGAATCGTTTGAAGCGGGTACAAAAGGGACCGGGGGTGGTGCAGATCCTATCGGCGTGTCCAAACTGCCACAGACAGATAACTGCGCATGTGAGGGTTGAATTTTAATACACCTTATATTAGTTGCGGTACAAATGCTTAATTGAAACTTATTTTATGTTATGATGCCCGCTTGTATGGCAAAGGGGCTGGATTAAACGAGATCGAACTAGACTAGACTAATATTATGTATTACACCCCCTTATTACAAAATATGGACTAAGCATTAAGCCAGGTTTAAATTGACAACTTGGACAGAAAAACAATGGCTTGTGTCAATTTAAACCTCGTTTAATACTTATTTCGTAATAAGCAGAACAGGGTTAAGAATTCTGTATGGTGAAGTTAATTAATACAATATAATCCAATTACTGCTTCGGTGGTGCTGAAAGGGTGTATACGACTGCTATATAAGAGGTACTAGGTAGGGCAAAAACTGTATTGGTTTTTTCGGACATTAAATTTTCAGTATCAATCGGAGTTTTTAAATAGGACCTGTATACCAAATTCCCGGTACATTTTGGAGAAGCAAGTGTATAATAATGTCGAGGAAGCATATCTTTTACCATGGTATGATTAAGTAGTAAGAGTTAACAAAGTATGAAAGAAAATGTATTTGGTATCTGCTAGTAGTAGAATTAGTCACAAGTCAGTTCTGTCTGTTTGTAAAATAAATGCACATACTAAGTATTCTTTTGTTAGTTCTATTATATTTTCCTTTTGTCGTAGCTCTATTGGTATATCGATTTATGTGTTGAATGTATAAGATTGTATTATTTGAAAAGACTTTTTGAATAAGTGACGACGACTGTAACCTCTTTTACGAGCACAATTAAGTACAAACCCATTATGTCATTCAAAGAGTGTTTGAGCGTTTAAATAGAGAAGTCTGGAGTTTCTTGCTAGTTTTTCATCTGGCTCTAACCTGCCAGTGTACTGTTAGCAAATTGGCACACACCATTTTTTCAAGATTCATTCCAAAGAATCTGCTACTTAATTCAACAAAAATAAGATAAAATAGCAATTTTTATGTACATATAATTAATTAATAACATGTGTCCATAAAAATGAACTAAACATTTTCAAGTTTACCCTGAAAAATGTGCAGGGACGGCTTCGGGTCGATACTGAAGTCCCCGCGCCCCGCAGGTGCGACGAGATAATCCAAGATGGCCGCCGAGATAGGACGTGACGTCACAGCGCAGCCCGCGTCCCCCCCTCTCGTCACCCGCCCCCGGCGCATCCTCGAAGCCTCTCGCCACCCTCCTTAGATCCTTTCAGAAATCCACCAAGTAAGGTCAGCATTCGAAACATGCGTAGACACTATGTTTTTTAAAGTATTGAAATTCAATATAATACTTATACAATTCCTATTTACAATATTTACACATAACTTAAAAACATACACAGCTAACCTATTAAAAGAAAAAAGAACCAGATACTCTATTTACAGGGAATTCCTATAAATAGAATATCTGATTAAGATCAGATTCCTGAGGAAACGTACCCAAAAGGCTAGCCACATTACCACGTTGGATAGCAAGGCTAATGCGTTGCCCCAGGTAGAGGCCAGCCCTTGGATCATGTGATACCTCAGAAACACGCTTACAAATTTATACAATTATTTACTTAATGTATTGATTAGGCATAATTTGATAATTGCTGGCTTTTTGGCTGCAAGCCAATAAAATCTTCCATCATTTGGGTTGTTCCGTATTCATCCTATGGCGTCTCATCCTTCTCATTAATTTTTTTCCTTACTCAACCTATTTATGTCCCATACTCAACTCACAACAATAATTAAACTAAATTAAAATTAATTTGTTTCGGACAACAATGAGCCATAGTTAGTAGCACAACAGTGATACATAAAGCATTTGAGTTGAATTAAGAAAATATATTGATATAATATGGTACTGGGTTGAGTAAGGAATACTAGGTTGAATAAATTTTTGGGATGAATAAAGAAATGGGATCAGATGTCATAAGATGAATACGGAACAAATCCCATCATTCTAGTTTTACCGGAAATTACCAATTAATTTATGCTTTTGATTAGTCACTTTCTTTGCTTTTACTTGATTTATGGCTGCCACAAAAATCAAAATAGAATAAATTATTCACATTTTTGTGATGTATGCGGATGTATGTGTATGTAGATACAAACGATTAATCATTCATTAGGGTTATAAAATAATCATCGAAAAGTTGACAAACTCGATTATAAAAACATAATTATGTGATTTTATTTTATGAGTATTAGATAGTGCATAATATATATATTATTGTATAACTGGGCCTAGAACGGATATGGTGAAGTAATTTTAAGTAACAAGAATGAGACAGTTATTCTAAAAAAACACTGCGTGTAATATCCGAAAACAATTATTACTTAATAATCCTTGATTAAACACTAACGCCTAGAAGCAGTTAAAAAGATCTAAAAAAACTATGTCTGCATAACATATTGTGTAATTTGTTGTAAATTGCAAACATATCATGGATAATTAATTCATATAGGTCAAATGGCAATTATTGAAGTGTAGATAAAAATTCAAATCATGTCTCAATTAATCTGTCTAGATACTACAAAAATTAAATGACTGCCGGTTAATACCAATCCTAGTTTTAGTTAAATCCTGACGGACAGCATTCATTGTTAAGGAGAATTTTTTTTACTAAAATCATTGACAAATGTTAATTATAGATACTTAATTAATAATTTATCTGTACCTAGAACTAACTATAGGCATGTGGAGATGCATGTCATTATAAATATTTATGAATGTAAAAATGTTTGAGAACCAACAATAAGGTACGAAGATAAAACCGAAAAAATTGGTAAAATAGAACTCTATGCGATAATATTTACATTGAATTATTGCAATATATTCGTATTGTCACTACTTTTGTCACCCTAACCCTAATATTACCTGTAACCAAACTGACAACTATTGCAAAATGTCAATAATAAAATAAGGCATGAATTTCTAAATGCATTTTATTATTTTTTTAGACCAATATTAAGTACATTACGTTCATCAGATCTAATATATTCAGCTATTAAATATATAAGTGTATTTTTATGTAATAGTTGACAAGTTATAAATATAACTAACTAACAAGACGTTGAAGTGTCCAAAAATGGTAAGCTTAATAGCTCAATAAATATAACTAGAATAATTAGATCAATCAAAAAATTGCAATATTTCAAGTGGTTTTATAACATTTCCTTTCATTAAGTTGAGTAACATTTAAAAATCAAACTTGCAAAATATATTCATAGATGTAATTTTAAATAATACACATTAATTTGCCCAATCTGATGTAAGTATGTACGCAATTGCTCTATGATTGACGTCAATAGATAAATGTAACTAATCAATACTAATACTATAAAGCTGAAGTGTGTGTTTGTTTGGTTGAACACGATAATCTCAGAAACTACTGGTCCGATTTCAAAAACTCTTTGAGTGTTAGATAGCCCATTTATTGAGGAAGGTTATCGGCTATATGTACTATAACGCTATGGCCAATAGGAGCTGAGCAGTGGCCAAACAAAGAAAGACTGGAGTGAAGCCTCGCGTGGCTTCTAGTGTGTCATAGTGGTAGAATCGATTGCTTACGAATATCTATTCCGAACGTATAAATGTGAGATCATTTAACATAGTGTCACGCGTTTTCTCCGAAGAGGTAAGTAGGGGTACACCATTACCTCATTTTGTCAAATTGAATAGAAAAATTCGAGCAAGATGGAACTAAAACTTTTTTAGAGTGTAATGGAATCAAGATATTAACATTTATTTAAAATTAAGTACAATGGTTTTTGAACTTTTTAAAAATAAACACCGTATCAAGCACGTCAACCGCGACTTATTGTGCTGACGGTACCAGGGGTGGGCAGGCGCTATGTGCTTTGAGCTATGTAAGGGGTTATCTCCGCAGCCGGCGCTCTATCTAAATCTGTATTATCGCAACACGCCGCCGAATAATTATTACTAACTACATGTACAACATGTATACTTGTAGAATACATTAACCGATGAATCTCTATAGAATGTCTGTCTATTCAACTTTGATGAATATCACCGCAAGTTTTTCAAGGACTTCGACTTTCTTCTGTAATTAATCTTAGAAAGCGTCTATTGGATGAAAGCTATATTTTGTTTAGAGGATTTGTATTTATGATACTGTTTTGTCTTAAATATAAACACGCAATTAAGTACCTACAGCTGAAGGCTAAACTGACAAGCTGCCGTGTAATTAACTCATTTTGATTTGGCAATATCTCTTTACTAGTCTATAAAACTGTTTCAGGGTGAATTTCAACAGGTCCATTAAAATATTCATTTCCGTGGATTTTTTTATCTTTAGTTTTATATAAAAAAAACTAAAGTTTTTTAATTTACGTGTCTTTTTTTTCATTGTCATAGCAAATTTTGGGCACGGAAACCATAGCAATGAGAACATGGCGATGAAAATCAAGGCAAAAATATAAAATAACAAAAAGACTATTGATTGTTCGAAGTAAACAAATAAATAAACAAAAGAAATGGCGTTCTATCGAATGTATAATCAAGACGACCAACTTATTCAATAGAATGTTATATCTATCCATAGCGATGAAGATTTCATCGATGCCACGCAATTTTTGGTCCCGGGAAATTCACCTTTCAATGACGAAGACACTTAAAGACAAAATAGATAATGGTTAGAAGCTCGAACCGCATCTCGGATATAGTTAGATCTATATTAGATATTAAATTAGATATTCCACAATCAAAAGGGAAAATGCATCAAAGTACAAAAGGACATCATTATACATTTCTTTCTTTTTTATCGATTGGACATGAGACATACCCTGGTATTAACGACTACCACATTAGGACATGATAACCAAGACCAACGGCTTTACGTGCCTTCCGAAGTACGGAGACGCTCGAGAAATAAAGTGCCACAAACGGTCACCTATCATGGAATGACTTTGATAAACGTTACTTAACTTTGATTATAGTAACTAACATCTCAGTACCACAACACCTAGGTATACCTATACATGCACCCTGACACGCATGGAATACAGAAGCTATAAACCGCTTACCATCAGGCGGACCGTACGTCTGTTTGCCACCGTCGTGGTATAAAAAAAAAAAAAAGTAAACATAATAGAGCATCAAGCCTGCATTCCCCATAAGAGTAGACAGAGGTGCATTACACCCACATTTCTGCTATGTTAGGTCTCATGTAATAGGAGGAGAGTCTATTGTCATTACCGGATCACATTTCAAGAAATACGGGCATTTCAAGATAGAAAAACCCATTATCCTTTTTGCCCGATCCGAGAATCGAACCTTGCACCATACACCAGTCATACACTTCCGGTCCCCACCGAGGCAGTAATTAAATTATGTTATAATAATTAGCTTCCCCAAACAAATTACATTTTAAAAATAATAATAATTCTTTATTTATTAGCCTATTTTTTGCCTTATTAACATAGTCATAGTCATCAAAAGACAGGAGGGATATTCATACAACAAGGTGTATATATACCTAGATACACATTTAATACCTACGTATACAAAATATACATTATGTACTTACCGCTCTCATTCTAACCGATCCAATAAGTATCCTCACCTACAGACACCTTCAATACCTCTCAATCCGCACTCAGACTGAAAAATCACATAAAAGCTTAATCCTTCGGGAACAATCCTGTTTCCCTCTCGAGGAACAAAGAGGAATAAAGAGGAGGGACAAAGGAGGGACCATGGAACGACGTGACGAGTCCCGTCTGCCTTATCGATGTCATCGGAGTGCGTACTCTACATCGATTTCCATTCTGTATATTAATGAGTTTATTGATGGCTTCGTGCGGATATGTTCACCAATAACTGTTTAAGTTATTTTAGAATAACAGCATGTAGGTATTTTTAGTTATAATAATTCAATTTACTTGTATACATATGAATAAATACTATTAAAATATTATTAAATACTACAATCGAAACTATATTTATAAATACGAAGCGATATGGTGGCTGAATGGATAAGTGACTGGCGTGCTAAACACGTGGTCCGAGTTCGATTCCGACCAGCAGTACCAATGCTACAATGTGGATTTCACTTTGTGGAATTTATATGTACTAGTCATGAGACTTGAACTGTATTTATATGTACTAGTCATGTGACTTGACTGAAGGAAACCATCGTGAGGAAACCCACACACCCTAGAAGAAATTCTAAATGTATGTCTGATCCACCAACCCGCATTAGGCCAGCGTGTGTGGATTATGGCCAAAACCCTCTCAGCTCTCTAGATAGAGGAGAGGAGACCCGAGCCCAGCAGTGGGACATTAATGGGTCGCTGATGATGATGAAATACTATAGAGCCCTTGGGGACAAATTTCCAAATATTATCTTTCATAAAAACCTCATCATTACGAAACCAGCAACAAAGACATTATCTCAATCAATCTTTTTATCAAAATACACCGTGTACTTTTGCTCATCGCACAACTAGGTCATAGTAATCAAATATATAAACAAAAAATAATATTAAAAGAAACAAAATTGTATCCAATATCAATAGAAACACAAGCAGTGTAAAAATAACTTTGAATAACTATATAAAAATTTCACAACTTTCAATTATATGTTTTTTTATAATTATAATAATAATACTATTCTACTAATATAATATTCTGTAAGATCCATTTTTCCAAAGCATCTATAGCTTGCAGTTAGGTCGTTATTAGCGGACAACGTTATAGCAAAGCTTCTGAAGTTTGTTGACTGTATTTTTGAATGGATTTCCATTTTATGCAGTTTTTAGGAATGAAATTTAGGGCGTATTTCGTAATGTCAGCGTCAAGCAAAGTTCACAACAGTGTCAGAGGGAGCTAAAAAAATGCTCTTCATAGCAGTGTCCTAAGCAATGTCAGGGAATGAACGTCGTGTCGTAATTTTGAGCTTGGATATGACTTACTAGAAATATTGGTTGAACCAAATATACAGTAGTCAATAATTTAACACTTTATAAAAAAAGCAGGAGAAAAAAAACAAAACATGACAATCGTAAAAGAAAGGACCCCACTGTACAAGATGCGAACCACCATAACTACCTACTTAACTCAATAATAAAAAGAAATAAAATGGTCGATCTATTAAAAAAAAATTACAAATAAACTGTTAAATACCTATAGTATTCCCCCTGTCCCATATACTTATTAAAACACCATAACATAAACTCAGTTCGCTCAACATATCTACTTACCACAATATCGTTAGGTAAATGCCCAAATCACCAATATGCAATCAGAGTATCTATCAGTGAGCGAGGAGGCTAAAGGCATCCACACACGCTCGTCGTCTCGCGGCGGAAATGGCGTCTAACCGGATATTGTATCGCGCCTTCATCTCCGGCGCGCTTCCGGTTCCGGCGCCTACCTCCCACCGGCTCGTGCGTCGCCTAATTACTACCACACATACGTATATTCTATACCATTATTATATTTACTTTGTTCAAGAAAATTCAGTATTTACTGCCGCTTTATTTCCCTTGCTTATACAAGATTAGTGATAGCTGCAATCATAGATGTTTTAAAATCATTTATTATAATATTATCTACTGTTATATGGCGTTATAAGTACTTATAAATACTTGGGTCATTTTTTAATTTACTGCAGTAAAACTTGTCCCTAACTAAAAAAAAACTCACACCATGCACTCTGTGTTCTTTTAGTGCAATTATATTATAAATTGAACAGCCGTGTAATAAAATAATTGATACATAAGTATTTTCAACAATTTGGACAGATACTAGTAAAATATTTAAATTTTAAATCTAGTCTTATAAATCTTGCTTAAATCCTAGTCCATATTTTAATTACGGTACTATATAACATTACCAGTATGGTATGACATTTATGGCCAAGTCATTTACTTTTAAACCACATTTAGACATGTCGACATAACCGAACTGCGCAAGTGTGAACATGACAAACAAATGTCTTACTAGCTGTACACAAAGCACCCCTAGCTAAAGGGGCCCTTGGACGATCCCTTGCTAACTGCGCTACAATTATACCCACACCTTCTGTAATGGATGTCACAAGGCGTCTATTATGGGAACTTCAATGTGTTTACAAAATAATAATATATATTACGTCACAATAAAGAAAATATCTCCAACTAACTTTCGTCCGCGGCTCCGTCCGTGTGATAAATCTGGTTATGTGCTATTCCAGGCTATATATTATTTATCTATACGTATTGCCAAATTTCATTCAGATCCCTTCAGCCATTTTGGTGTGATTGAGTAACAAAAAGTTGAGAATCATTCTTCATTGGTTGGGTTTGGTAATCTGTAATTTTGACTGGCCTGGTCTAGTGGTTAGCGACCCTGACTGCTAAACCGGAGGTCGTGGGTTCGATCCCCACCCAGGACTAATCTTTGTGTGATGAGCATTAAGGTTTGTTCTGAGTCTGGGTATAATTTATCTATAATATTTACAAAAAAAATGTATTTAAGTAGTATATCAGTTGTTTACCTACCCATAACACAAGCAAATATAATTGCTTAATTTGGGACTAGATAGCGCTGTGTGAATGTGGTAGAATATTATTATTATTAATATTATTAATTATTAATACCATGTATGTATATAGGATAATAATTAACAGCTAAGTTTATTAAAAGCGCAACCTATCTACATCAGAATGTCCTTTAAAAGTGCTTCATACATCGTGCTTTATCTATACAAGCTTAAAGTATCCAGTTATCTGGTCGTTCAGGAAGTGTGAATTCATTGTAGATGCGCCGGGGCGGCGCGGCGCCCGACCGCGGCGCGTGCATCTCTTTTGTTTATGGACATGCGCAATGCACGGGTGACAACTACGAGTGACAACCACTTCCCTAAGTTGTCAAGCAATAGTTGTTAGTAGCGATTGTTTGTTACAATTTTATTGTTTTTATATTGTTTTGTTGTTTGATGCGTTGTTTTTTTTTATTTCAATTCGTTGATTTTTTTAACGATTATGGTTGTTTTGGAGCCCATAATTTTATCTCTACATATTAGTCATATATATTAGTCGACTGGCCTGATGGTCTAGTGGTTAGTGACCCTGACTGCTAAGCCGGAGGTCGTGGGTTCGATCCCCACCCAGAACAAATCTTTGTGTGATGAGCATAAAGGTTTGTTCTGTGTCTGGGTGTAATTTATCTATAATATGTATGTATTTACAAAAAAAAAAAAATATTTAAGTAGTATATCAGTTGTTTAATACCATAACACAAGCAAATATAATTGCTTACTTTGGGACTAGATGGCGCTGTGTGAACGTGGTAGAATATTATTATTATTATAGAATGTTTATCTAAATAATTTGTTGTTTTATTTATAGGTGCCTAATTATTTGATTTTATTTTCAGAATAATGTAACCTATAGTTAATATAAATGGCGTAAATTAGGTGAGGCCTGTGTTCAGCAATGGACGTCGTTGAGCTGATATTATGATGATGATGATAGTTAATGTTTACCTGCCTCCTAAGAAGCAATAAAACTCTATCACTTCTTTATGTACAAAAGCAACTAATAACAGGAAAAAACTAAAATACTATAAATAAAATCCTTTGATGCATTACAAGGGTAATTAATCATTACGAAGGTAATTTATTGATTATAAAAATAGAAGACTGATTACTTTATAGTCCATGTTTAGATACTCATAATTCTTCAATGCGACAGATGTCACGGTAATGGTTATTTAAATACGTGTTTATATTAAGATTAAGAAACTACTACTTAGGTACATACTGTTTTATAATTATACTTTCAGTCGCATGAAACATAATAATATTATTGAAGCATTCATTGAGATAAATTTATCACTTTCAGCTATCCAACTATTCCCATGCAAAAATAAGTAAACATGTCGGTATTATTACTACTATTACCTATTTTATTTGCAGGTAAAAATACTTTATGAATAGAAATTAGACAATGTCATGTCAAATTTTTGCTTAGCTATGTTTCATTTCATGCATCATCTTTTACTGAATTCTTTGTAAAATATAAGATAAAACTAATATTGTAATACTTGCTGTAATTTATAAACATACATAAACATAGCATCACGCCTTTTTCCGCGAAAGAGTAGGCAGAGGTGTTTCACACCCACATTTCGCCAACTATGTTTGGTCACATGAAATAGAGGGCGAGCCTCGCCCGGGAACATTGGTTTACCAAACTCCGGGAAAATCTCAATACTGGAATTTCATGATAGAAAAGCCCAATACCATTTTCATCCGACCCGGGAATCGAACCGGGACCACTTTCTCTCTGTAATTTATAATAGTCCAAAAACTCCGTTTTCTTATAAATACGAGTATTAGATAATTTCAAAACTGTATTGTCTAATACTCGTACTATATAGGTACATGTATTAATATTTTAGGGAAGAAATCAGTCCTTTCTTTAAAACATCCCTGAACAGTTTATAATTATGGAACGTTCTTTTAGGTCTTTTTCTTCCAACGTTCCTATACACACTCGCCATAAACCTATATCTATCTATATATTTAGTAAACCTTTCTTCATTCTTACCTTGATATTTTATAAGGAAATAAACTCGTACTTATCTAAAACATTGCTTACAGTAGGTAGGTAACTACAGACGAGACGGGTGGATTGGCCCACCACACCGTGAATTTGACTTACTGCCATCTCCCGTTACCCCCCTTTGTTACTCCCCGCAGTGTCGTACCATGATACCTACTTATTTAATAAAATATTCAATACTGATTAGTCAAAGTATGTATTAGGTAACTAATCGAAGATTAAAACATTCAACTTCTACTATATTGCATTTGGCTTTTCAAACAACGTTAAATTCAAATAGCAATAATAATATTTACACGACCTACTAACTGTTTATTCATCTTTATGGACATCATGGTAACATACGTACATACATAGCATCACACCTTTTTTCCCGAAGGGGTAGGCAGAGGTGAATCACACCCACATTTCGACAGCTATGTTTGGTCCTATGTAGTGGGCGAGCCTATTGTCATCAACCGGGAACAATTGTTTTCCAAAATCTTAATTTGTTCTAGAATTTCATGATAGAAAAACCCGATACCATTTTCACACGAACCTAGAATTCAACCAGGGAGATCTAGTCGTATTCACTTTATGATACGCCACCGAAGCAGTCATCATGACATGAATCATGGTAACATATTCATCTTCATCATTATCAAATGCTGATAAATATCAGCCGTAAGACGTCGATTGTTGGACAAAAGCCTCCCCAAGATTTCAAAGAAAAAACAGACATATTATTATCATTAACTCGCACAAACGCATGCCAGTTCCTTAAACGTGCACTAACCATTTCAAGGTATGCAAACTACTTCCATAATTGGATGATAGTATGTATTGTCGCCTTTTCACTTGAATTACTTAGTAAACAATGTAAAAACAAAGACAAGTAAGTTAAGCATTATGTAGCTTTAAATTAAGTTATTATTTTATGCTACTATTCATGAATATGTTAGTGATACCATTGAAAAAACTCAATAGCAATTTGCGGTATAAAAAAGTAATGGCTAATGATGATTCTCCCAGTGTTAATTATATTAACATTCTTTCCACTCGTTCAATTCGATCATTCATTCACAATTACATCTGTTTTAAATAAACTATCAACGTCACCCTCAATGCTCTGGGGTTCGTTTAACCCCTCGAACATAAAGAGAACAATAACTGACTGACGCAGGAGACACTGATTGCGCACAATCTAATATCAGGCGTTTGTGTTTTAATTTTCTTTTGGGAGATATTTTGTTCTGATTTATTAATTATATTATACCTTTTTTTATCACTATCTTCAATTTTAATAAGAAGCTTTGTGTTTACGCACATATTGAAATAATTTTATATATATTCTAGCTGCGTTACTATAAAGGCATGATATTATGAAGTTTTAAAACAAGTCTCGCTGATCCCATAATCGCACAAGCAGACAATGAGGATTTCATAAATCAATCTAAGTTTCAAACAAAGATCATAACTCCAACGCAACGACTCTTCTGGAAAACTTAAATTACTCTTTTTTCCGCAATGCGAGTGCGAATAATCTTCTTGACGGGCTGAGAAATTGATGGCGTCGAAAAAACGCCAACTCAAAATCCGACAAACTTTTTACGTCAGCCGAGTTTCACTTAGAGAAGTTTCTACATCCATTTAGAAGTTAGTCGTATACGACAAGCTGACAAATTTTAATGAACCCAAGAGGGCTGCTAATGTCTGCGAGTCGCGTAATGGGAAAACTTTGACGCGTCCGCCCCCTAGCGAGCGCGTCGAATGCTCCACATTTTTACTTCACATATTCTATTGTTTTCAAGACATATTTACCGAAGTCATGACAAAACAGCGATTGCGAGTTTACCAACTCACATTAGCGAGCGACCCAATTGTTTGATTACTTTATCCTTTAATTTTGGACCAACGAAACTTAGTTGTAAGTATGAGAAACGGTAAAAGTGTAATAGTATACCCCTGGGTGCGTTACAATAAAAAGTGCAATCATTTTGACGTGTGCCATTTGAACTCTTTCACTGAGCACCGCCTAGTATAAATTACATTATAAATTTTAACCTAAACATTCAGTGACCAAGGAAAAAATGTATTAGGGGTGGCACAATTGTGATTTAAACGGCTAACCCCCGCTTAAGGGCGGTCCTCGCGTCATCCATCATACGCTTTACATATGTTTGAATAAAGCTCGTGGGAAAAGGATTTCCTCTCAGAAGTCAAAGCGGCATTTTGCGACAAAGTAGGGTGACTAAGTGAGGGACTGTGTTGATGGATAGATGTTGGATAATTCTTTTGGTACTGAAAAGTGTATAACAATGTGCTTAAGTTAACCTAATTTTGAATATCAGTACTTAAAAAGCGAATATGTATCTATGTAAACTTCCCTTGCATTGTATGACTAATTACAGCGATTAGTTTACTCCCAAAATGCTGATTAAAAATTATTCTACTTTAAATATTTTCACTTCATGAAGAACTTACTGATTCACAGTATTGGGGATATATCCTCCTACAGTGAACCATACTCATGGCAACCCTACCCTACAAATAGCGGATTAGGGCAGTTTGGCAAACAAGGCGTCACCAGCGTGTGTCGCAGCCCTAAGCTAATGCTGTATTAATGTCTATTAGCTGCCGCTATTGTTCTCAATAGCCTTCACTTCACTATTTGTTTGGATTTGTGTAAGTAAACGAGGGACTCTGACGTAAGCCGATGAATTTCGCACGATACCCGTTAATGTGACGATTGCTGAGTCAAGTATGTTTTGTTGGGATTTGATCTTGATATTAGTTGTAAATACACTGAAGATTCTAGCAACCCTACTCTATAACTAAAGTTCTAAACTAATAGCTTCTTCCTAAGGGGTTCATGCATGACCGAAATATGAATTCTGAAAACATTGTTACGAGTATATGATATATTAACGTTTATGTTACGTATATTTTATATAATTAATTAATAAGTACATTATTACAGATAGTAAATATTTTGTGAAAGAGTAATCTAAGTACATTAAAAACATCCATCCTCACAAACTTCTTCAAATTCCGCACGTTACCTTTTAACATTTTAGTTATAATATTAGGAAAATTGGTCTAATTACTTCTTTTTGTGACATTAGCAATTTTAGTCTTCATATGGTAGCTAGAGTCTACTGGGAAAGGTATTCAAGTCTTATTATAGACAGGCTGTGTTCGATACACACGAACTTGAATCTAAACACCAACATCATCAATACCAATAGTCCAATACTCACCTGTAAGAAAGATAGCTAAGTCTAAAGTTAGCTTTACAAAGCCAACTCGCGCTTACAGTACTAACTTCGCAAGGCCAATGCCGTTGATCAATGCTTCAAGATAAGCTGTTGAGTAAGAGGGTCGACTCTTATCGTTGGAGTAGGCACGTGGCATCAGCGAAAACCATGGCTTTGGTTGAATATCAAAGATATACCATTTAGGTCAACTTTCTCGGCCACCTAGGTATGTGAAATAGGTTGCTCCTTCGGTTTCTTTTCTATGAGTTGACTGATCTTTAGTTGTAACTTATTACTTTATTTAAGAAAATATTTAACTACCATTAAACTTTCGCTACGATGGAAATTTTCGCGATCAAGCACAGTGTTAGAAAATTACTCACACATTAGATGCGCCAAGACATACATAGTAGGTACCTACCTACATGATAATTATATACATAATAATAATATAGAATAAATGAGTTTGTTAAAAAAAGAGAAAAAGTTAATCTTCAGTTCTCCAAATACCTAGGTAAATTGCGGTTCCAAATTACCTCTCTCTATGAGCAACTTGTCAGTGAAGCAATCACCATTCTTCTCTATTTTTCGATTTGTTTTTCACTTCTTCTTACCCATTTTTCCTTCACTTGCTGGATGCAATAAACATGACAAATTACATACCTAACAGTAAAAAAGCTATACTTACCTCAAAGTTTGTATCTGAATATAATCCAACTTGCATAGTTAGGTATATCATGTGAAAATGGGATTACATATTATGGTCAATAACTCTTTAGATTTATACAATAGGAAGGTATTAAAGTATTACTCCATATTTAAAATTTTGAATGATGACTAGTGATAAAATAGGTGAAATTACAATGGATAGGTATATAAAGAGATTCACGTAAATCACCTATCAAAGACACCATAAGATTTCCTCCACAAACTTTCCACAACTGGTGCTGAGATAAGCTTGCATGTGCACTTGACTTTCAAACTACAGTTAATGTTACAACTAAACTCGCTGTAAATTCGTAACTTTAGAATTTAGATAGTTCACTGCCTCGTGTAAATAAGATGTGAAGTGTGGTTAATCTTAGTAGGTACACGTATAGGTATGTATGTATAATATTGAGGTTTCTGCCTTTTATTTTTAAAACAACCTTTCCCCACTTCCCTGAAATGTTTATAGTGGGCATTTCATTAATACAAGATCGACTAAATAATTTCGAGATTTATTTTCTTAAACACCCTCTACCCCGAAACTAGACAGGACAACCGTAGGTTCTGCAATACTCAGAAAATATCACATACCTACAGGAAACATTTAGATAACACGAGAATAACTAAGACAAATAAAAACCCCATTGCCGAACAATAAATGCTAAAATTAAAATAATGTTGTTTCGTACCATACACTCTATGAAATTAAACTTGACGCCAAACTGAATTCTAAAAAACCGCTGACTCCACCACCCATTAATACAAAACTATTTTATTTCCTATCTCATTACACTGGTCCTCCCACAATGCGTTCTCATTACCGGCGTTTCACTTTACACTTCCTGCTCATTCGTGTGCAATCTGTAGTGTGCAAATCCGTTAATCTTATTTGGTGGGTAGTCATGTCGCACGTGGCGCCACGTGCCGCGAAATCGAACTAATCTCTAGGCCGTACGCGTCGGCGGACAGAGCGCGTGCGCTGCCCCGATAACGCCAAGAAACGCCATTCATTCCCGCTCTTTTGTCGCGAACAATCACTTATTTATTTATGATATTTGCTACTAGTCAACCTGCCACCCTCGTGAGTTAATGTGTACTTAACTCGGCTAAAGCTCCGCGTCGTTCTGATAGGGTGTCTTTAAAGGGGATGTTATGTTATAGTTGTATTAGTTTAGGTATGTATGCCTATATCAAAACCCAATAATTTGCATTCTGTATTACTTAATCATAATGTATTCCATTAGTAAGAACTAAAAACATCGATCAGTTTTCAACTTCCACATTTTGTTTTGAAATTAAATATTGCCTAGATTTGTAACATCATAAACCTCTTTACTTACGACGACTGAAACATCTATGAGAAGGACTGCTGGAATAGGGCTGGAGAAGTGGAGATAGACAGCAGTGGAAAGTTCAGTGCGAAGAAATGGGACAATACAATATATTTTTATGAATTTTATGTATATTTATTAGTTGAACTCTCCTGTTACTTTTATTTAAGCATCTACTTCTACAATTTCTCTGCATCACCCAATGGTTGACTGGTAGAAAATGCCTAAGGCATTAAGTCCGCCTGTACAAAATTTCTTTGTATGAAGTTAAATAAATAAATAGAGGCAATTAATAATAAAAACTCTTTGTCAATGTTAGGGCGATAGGTAACAAACCGCTCAGAGAAATCTATTGTTGCTTGTCTATTTACGACACGCTACGAGTTTATAATACCACTCTTGTAGTTTTACAACACACTGTACCTTTAATGTGTGTTCTGTCTTATCGTTACACTCTTGGCACAGTGGTCTTAGTTATTTTTCCAGGTTTAGTAACTTGCTTCAGTACTTCACTGTTTGTCACCATTCTTCTTGGGTGGAAAACTTCCTGTGCCCTCAGTCTGAATCGAAAGTTCCCGCATCGTAAAGTTTTCAATCGTGAAACATAAGGGCCAAGCCCCCTGATTCTGAGCTGTCGGAATATTTTTCGGCCAGAAATGTCAGTTTAATTAAAATTAAAACACTTAATGTTAAAGAAATAGATGGTTGTAGGAAAAAAATCTTATATTATTCAGTTTTTAATTTTCTATACGGTAAACAATTTTATAACATTAAATAACTTAAGCCGTAAAAATACGTCGTACTAAGATTCGAAAAAGTTTACGATCCGGGAGCAATCCGATGAGTCAGAATCCGATGAGGCAAGTCGACTGCTAAAAATCTAATTATAATACAGTTAAAATCGAAATGACTCTATGCTCAATATAGCCATAGCATCACGCTAATTTACCGAATAGGTAGGCAGAGGTGCATCATACCCACATTTCGCCAGCTGTTTGATTCCATGTAATAGCCTATTGCCATTAACCAGGCTCGTCTCCAAAATCCAAACTCAAACTTTGTTGGCGGCAAGTTTTAGGCAGGCGGCCGGAAATGTATTGTCGTATATATTGTATTAGATAGATAAATAAATACATAATATTAAAAAATAAATTTAATGGTTATAAAAATAAATATAGTATAACATTTTATAATTCACTAGACAGTAACCTATAATATTATTATTATAGTATTCATATTCTAGATTTCTGAACGTTGAGTTTGAGTTTTGATATAAATGACAGCGCAATGACAGTGACAGATCGTCTTGATTCGTGTGTGTGGTGTGTGTGTGCGTCACTCATTCTACGACTGTGTTGTTGTCAAGTGTAAACAAAATAAAGAAAATTCGATATAAAATATTTACTTTACCGTATTTAAGCATTACTAGAGACATGGGTGAAGAAGATGAGTATGCCTGTGTGAATAGAACACAGCTAAAAATTAAAGATAACTCGGGAATCAAAAAGAAAAAGAAGAAGAAGGCCAACAAGGAAAAGGAGAAAATGATTGAAAGCGAAGTCAAACAGCAAGTAAAACAAATAAATTATGATAGTAAGACAAAAGCTGAAATGGCATTTCAAAAGATGCAAGAGAAAATGGTTTGTATACATTTAATTTGCTTACATAAATATTGCATGTTCCAACAATCCATGGAGCACTTCATTTATCACCATTATGCAATAAATTATCATGGATACATATACTCATGGCCGAAAGCATTCTAAAAGCAGAAACCAACCCAAGAAAGATAATAAGATGTGTCTTACATATCTTACTGGCCTTGTTTCTTTATAGAAACAACACCAATAGAAATTCAATATTCACAATACATTATAATCTGCACGCTCTCTTTACATCTTTATTGGTTATTCAAACGCTTCTCTGCACATCTCATCTCAGTTGGTAGACTATAGAAAATGTTTCAATTCCTTGTACAACATACCTCTTTTATAATTGGACCTTAATACACAACTATTAGTACATTTCATTTGGCCTCTTTTGTAAAATACTTTGTAACGGTTGTTTTAGAAGTTTAATAAAATAAAATGAACAATAATAATTATGTCCAATGTTAAATCTAATTTCAGCAAAAACAAAGGATACAACAAAAAGCCGAGATGACACATAAACAACGGGTGGAGAAGTTTAACCAGCATCTAGACAGCTTAACTGAACACTTTGATATTCCTAAAGTATCTTGGACTAAGTAAAAAGGGTTGGGTATACCTTTATCAACTATACAATGTGTTCATCAAACCCAACTAAAGAGATATGATTTGAATATTAAAAAATGTAAATGTGGGTAAATATTATTTAAAATAAATGTTAATTAAGAATATGCATTGCTATTTCATTTTGCTTTCCTGCCAATTTAACTCAATGACTCAGTTTAGCAGTCACACACACCAGTCTACTGTAAGAAACAGTTCAAATAGAGAATACTAGCTTCAATCCATATGATCCATAGGTATTATGAAGCTAAAACTAACTTCCTGTTTTATTCTGACATATTAAAAGCTACTAGGTACTTCTGCCGAAGTGGTTTATTAATATAAAGTAGCCTGTGTCTATCTATAGGTCCTAGTATCTCCTATCTATCTATATCTATATCTATGTACCATTTTACTACTACCATTCATTAGTTTAGCCGTGAAAATGTACTAAACCAACTCACTTTGGCATTTATAATCTTTTTAATGTTTCATTTCAGAAAAATATATTTATTCAGCAGTTTTTACATTAGAGTAAAACTCATATGAATGGATGATGGATGATTGTCTTCCATACATGCAAAAGCTTGTTAAGATAAACAGATGTGTCTGGTGAAAGAAATGTCAGTAAAATAAAAATTCATTTTATCATTAAACATTTAATTCTTGTAAAGTGAAAGTGTATAAAGAAAAACCTTTATAATTAAAAAATACATAGATACAGTCATATTTTGGACGGGCTCAGTTTTATGGTAATAACTATATGTATAGGACTATCTAAATAAAATTTCAGTTAAAATAGCAATTACTTATCATAAGCTGCCTTTAAATACAAAATATACAAAGTTAGTAAAACTGAAATGTAAGGAAACTAAACGCAGATTAGTTTTACTGATTCAGACTATTTAAAAAATAAAAAAAATCTATTCTTTTTCAAAATCTTTTTCGACATATCAAAAATTTTATCACTAGTTAGCGTTTAAATAATCTTGTATTTATAATTTAATGCATGTGCATGCATATTATGTAATAGGTACTTCTTTTTCATTGAATGCGCATACATTATTCGAAATAGGAACTGCTCTAAGCCTCTAACCCACAAAGAAATGAAATGAAAATGAATAAAATATCCCAAGACACTAGAATTTGTTATTATAAACTCAACTGAAAACAGTGTAATGGGTTATATTTTATACGAGTGTGTATTCTCAATTACTTGCGCATTCAGTTTTCAAAGAAGCGTTCATCCCAAATACGCATACATTATTCAAAATACGAACGTATTTTCTCGAATTTGTAACCACTCTACGTTAATATTTTATACTTAAATCAGATCTTAGCTTTCAATCTGAAGTTAAGACACAATAATCTTAATGAACTTAAGTGAAATTAGTGTCATCTACATAAAACTAAATATTGATCTATGACTAATACAAAAAATCCTCAATAAAGGATAGACATACACATAAAAATCCTGTTGTATTCAATACAAAGTAACTCCACTCCATAAACACTGAAATCCACTGGAAAGTATTATTAAAAAAAAAACAGATAGAAGAGAGAACATTGTCAATTGCATTAAGCAAAGTATATACAGACATTTTAATTTTATGATTTTACACATTCACCACCTGACTTGCAGGGTGAACGATCCGGGATGCACGTCTGCTGCGCACACGCACAGTACACGCACTGTGTACTGTGTCCACAAAGTATGTAGTAGTGGAGACAAAATATTAACTTAATGTTACATACAATTTTTACAACAGAGTCGTAACATATTTATAGGTATACTTTCTGCGTCCATACCTACGTATTGCGTACGTAATTTAATTCTTGCCTACATAAGCATAAGATTCATAATTACATTATACTATATAGTTGCCATACATTGTAGTCCAGCTTATTAAGGCACATACATTACACATTGAGATTCATCAACTATTCTTCAAATTGTTCTAAGTACAATATCAACCCTTTGAATATACAATAACACATTCAATAATACAGTAGTGCTAAGGACGGAATGCTATTTCTAAGGTATCACTTCACTTTAAAATCTACTATTTTTGCAAGCCAACGGTTTCAATAGCCGACAGCCCGACTGTTGAAAATACACTCCTATTTACTTAACAATAGGTTTTATTTTGATTTGACTGCAATGGTTGCTATTAAAAAGCCTATACCTACAAATTATACAATAATATAATAATACATCAGTCTACGCTTAACTAAATAAAGTAACTATAGCTACCAAAAGTAACATAACTACATTGTATGTAGTCATAGAAGCGTTTCCACTACTCCAAAATGAGAAAGTGAATACTTTGATGTAATTTTCCTTAGTAGACCATGGGTCACTGCCATCGTCGAAATGCATAGGACATTGGTCACGTTCTCTCTCGTATTCTTCCATTTCTACGGCGACTGCAGCGCCTTCAGTGTAATTCCACGATGTCACATCTTGCTTCAAGTCACAGTACGGACCTAGAGCTTGAGACATGAGGACTCTAGAAAGAAATAAAATTGTATCAGAATTAATTACTTAATCATATAAATTTGGTATTTTAATAGATTTTTATTGTACAATCGTCGATCATGTATAGATACACAAGCTCTCATACAAAAAGCAAACAAAATAATTGCACTCTAACACGTTAATTAACAAGCATTCGTGCGTCCAGAAAAAAAAAAGTGCCTTCTTTTTTAAATTTAAATTTTTGGCACGGCGAACATGTATCTATTGAGATATGATTTGATATGATCGATTACCATTGAGATATTATTGTAAAAATAAATTTCTAATCGTAATGTAAAAATATTTTATTTAATACTTACCTATTCAAATCAGCACGCTGATACACCCAACACCTGTACTTTGAGAAGGGATCTAACTCATCGTAAGTGATCAGATAAGATTTCAAATTCTCCTTCCAAAAACCAATACATTTCATTTTATAATCAGGATCACTGTAAATATCCACTGGCCTTCCCAAATAGTCTACTGACAGACAATAGTTCTCTTTTATTTGTATCGTTTTCTGATCAATATCGCATACTGAGAAATCACTTATATTAAGTTTGCAGTACAAGTTTGGCCGAGGACTTAGGGTAACACCGCCCAATATTCTCGTTTCGAATCTGACGTCACCTCTTTGTGTAAAATTGAATTTACCGGCAACAGGACACCGGATTGGTGATGGATCTTTTTTCAAAAAGATATCATAACGCCACTCTCGTTTGTTTGCGAACTGTACCCATGAACATACTGTGTGGAAATTACTTTGAATCATAGCCAGTCCTTTTCGATACCTGCAAATTTATGTAATGTATGAAGACAAATTTTAAAATTAAATCAATAAATACATTATAGTTCTATGTGGCGTTTCATAGCAGAGATTGCTAAAATTGAAACTACACACTAAACTTAAAAAATATGTGAAATTCATAGGTAACACTACCTGTATTTTAACGTTACCTACTTCGTTTTCATCAAAGTGTACAAGCATCCATACAACAACAACATACAATAGCACCTATCTACCTTATACACTTAACATATTTAAGGAAGTCAAATTAATGTTAATTTGAGATTGTCAAATTAACATTAATTTGATATTGCTAATATTTCTAAACCACTAAAATTGATAAAAAGTATAGTTAATTTTAACTAAAAAACATTTATATCAATTAGGTAACGTTATTTTTATTAATTAACGTTAGCTTAATTCTAGAATACCTAATGTTAATTGCAGCCCTGCTTTAAAGTAGTCCAAAGATTTTACCTTATAACATTATGGTGCTGGGGTACGAAGTCAAAACATACGTAATCTTTCTGACACCCGTCGACAGTAAGGCGAGCCATCATAACTCGACTATCGCGCTGTTCTCTATAATACAAGTAAAAAATGTTAAAGAAATACTGCATTCTCTACATCAGCCAAAGAGATAAGATTCAAAATATTGTAAGAATTCAATGATGACAATAGAACAGTGGATCCCAAAGTTGATTGAACAGTGACCCACCTAACAAAATCTTCCATATTCGGGACAACACTTGATTCTTAAAAGAGAAGAATGCTTGATATAAATTGAAATAAACTTTAATTTTAGTTATGACGAATAATGAAAGACCAAGTGCGATACTCTAGCCGTCAATCTTATGTTTAAGGCGTACTCAAAATTCACTGCCGATTCAGGTCGCGACCCATACTTTGGGAAATGCTGCACTAAGGCCTTGTTTCACTACTGACAGAAAAATGTCTGATGAACTATCCGAGATATAAATAGCAAATTTTACAAGGAACCGGGTATCCAGAGAAATGAGACATCTATTTGAGTTAGTATAACATAGTGCTAGATTGGTACATTCGTTTTTTAATTTTTCAACCAAACCATGTTAAAATTAGTAATTATATAAAAACTATTATATTTACATGCCTAAGATGTAATGTAAATGTCAAGTATTGTTGAAATTCTTAAAGTTTAGGTAGTCATAACTTCTGAACGGAAAGTTATTTTCTCTTTTGAGTAGCAGTCTTAGAATATTAAATTCTTGTCGCCATTAAAAACGTGTCTCATTTGTTTGGACACCCTTAGTTCATGTGGTAAGTTGTTGTAATAAAAAGTGTTACTTTTGTAAATAGAATTACCTGCAAACATAAATCGTTCTTCTGTATCTACCCTCATCTGGGTAATAAGTTTCAATTATATGTGTTTCATTGATAAACACGTCAGCATCTATGTTGGCTGTATTAATCCAGTCTCCTGAGAAGTTTTGAGGCAGGCGACAACCTGGTTCCACCACTTCAGCCTATAGAAATGTGCAAATATTTAATTAGTGAGTATGAGTTACTTATCTTTTTTTTACAAGAGAATCACTTGAATTTATTTCGATTATAGGTTCAATGAAACCATTTCGCCTAGTACAGAAAGTTTAAAAAGAAATGTAATTATACAAAAGTACAACCTCCGGGATCCGCTGGATACAAACTATACTTTAGGAATTTTCTTGGATTCTTCAACAGTGGATATCCTATGGCTGATTTGATAATGATGATGGTACAAAAGTAAATATTATTTACCTTAACAGGAGTAACACGGTATCTTTCAGGTGATTTTTCAACAGTCTTCAATGTGTTACACTCTGGTGTAATCGAAGCACCCATGTAAAGATCATCATCTCTGTTCTTGAGGAAGCAACGGTACCTCTCGTCCTTTCGAGATTCTTTCGTATTTGCGACCGCAAAGAAATGATTTTTGTTTACAAACCAATGCCCTGAAATGGTGATATTACATTACAGATTAACATACATTTGGCATAAACCCATTCACACAGCATGACTAAAAAACATAGATCCATCTATAATATTATATTATGTAGTATTATGCTGCAGTGCATAACAGCTATAAATGCAAATTTAGATACAAATAACAATACATTATAAAGAACAATAGAAATAACAAAATATAGATACAATGGATTTGAATGCTCTGCGGATGTGGATGACAATTGCTCCATAAAAATGGAAAATAAAATTTCATTTAATATTTGGATTTGAGTGCTTATCTCGTAAATATCAAGTGTAAAATATGATAATTTTATCTCATTACGTTGATAATTGATCAATTTATAAGCTTGGTAAAAAATTACGAACTAATTTGCATCGCTATTCCTGTGATGTAAGTCACACTTGTTGCACATTATGGTTTATAGAAGGAATGGTCACCCGAACTTTACTTTACTGTCTCTCTTCTACAATTCGGGTCCTTCCACTACCCTCCCATACAAAACATATCGAATCGCTATTTGCGATGCAGTTTTTAGCGTGGCGAATTCGTATCTCACCGATGTTCTGGCTTAATGAGTTTGGCAGTAAATACATACCTAAACAACTGTACTCCACAACACCATCAAAAGTATTGGACATTCCTTGACATTTCCTGTATGTAATGTTGAATTTTTGATTAGTGATCAGAAACTGAGTACCCGCTGTTTGGCAGGATTTAATTTGTGCATCAGGATGATTACATTCACCCGTGAATCGGAAACGATTCTGGTATGCAAACTGCCACACACCTTCCAATGATGAACGACAATTTACCTAAAAAATGATTTAAGTTTTACTTTTTTGTCCCATAAAATTTAGAGAGGTAACTTTGCAAAATTTCATTATAAACTAATAATTTTTTTAAGAATCTTCTTAGTTGAGTTCATCCACAAGGGGGTTTTACTTCTAATTGAGATTTAGATTGCTAGGAATTTAATTTTTCTATGAATAATTCTCTTTATGTAACTCAACAAAAATCCTGGTCCAGCATAAAAGTAGCCAAGAATTATATTGGCTTTAAATTCTAACAGAAAAAATCATTAAAATGGTTTTAGTGGGGGATATTCACAGATCTGAAGAAGATCTGACGAACAGCAGATAGGAAATAGGAATACAATAATCTAATGTATTCATTATCATATTAAATTTATCCAATAAGAAACTTACAGGCACATAGTTCTCAGAGAACAATGTAATGAGATTCTGATCAGGATTAAGACCACGGCACACCCTGTCTACAGTAGGTTCCTCATCTGGGCCCAAGTCCACACAAGGAGTCTCAATCTTCTCCAGTACATTCACAGTTCGTACAATAAGTTTGACACAATAGTAGCAGTTTGTGTATTTATATACCATTGTGTAGTTAACTCTGAATTCAGCCTTCATGTTAACACATGTACCCCTGAAAATAAATGTGGTTTTTTTATTGAAGAAAAATGTTCTATAATATAAACATAAACATAGGTAAGTACCCTATAATCCTCCAAGCAAATAAAAAATAAAAATGAACTGAATTGTGTAATATTTAAATTATCTTTACTACAGTATATTTTAGCGGTGTTTAATTATTTACATTTTATAGTAGATTATTTAGAAGTAGGTACATTGTGAGTAAAATTTATGTCTTAATATAACTTTTTCTTTCACACAATTACTTTACCTGCCGGTCATTTCACTGGCATTGATATCTGTAATAGTCTGCTTGCCGTTTTCGAATGAAAACCATGTATTCCTAAGCACCAACGGTATTGAACATTCTGTGACAACGCTTGCAACTAAAACAATCAAAATACGTTAAACATTGGGCGTTTCCGATAAACAACCATGAATAAAAACTTACACATTACATTCAATAACTCACCGCCTAATGACAATAACACTATCACAGAAATTATATTAGGATTTCGTTCCATTTTGAATACGGTATGTTATTAATTAAAGCATTTATTTTATGGCTATGAATCAGAAATAGCTGTAACACACCGAACCAAACCAACCCAAACTTTTTGACAATTATTATTCAATATTGTTGACACTTCTTGTGCCTAATCGGGACACGGTAGACGATCAATCTGTCAAATAGATTATAATATAATAGAGTCTGGCTACCGGTTCTCTGCACTGGACTGTTTTTTAAAATCTATACATGGCAATATTTTTGAACTGTCATGTCACTGTCTTTTTAGTGTTTTTCAATCAATATTCTTTTGAAATTATTGAAAAATAATGCCGAAAGCTATCAAAGGCGTAGTTAGAAAGTTGATATTTACTTAAGTTGAGAATAGTATCAAACGCATTTTTTCAGTCTATAGTCGGTGTTGTCACCCCTTGTTTTTTTGAATTTACCGCTCTTTTCTTGTGCAAAGAACGGATGGCCAGACTTTATCAATGATATTGTATGTTAAAAAAAGGTGTATAATATTATACGCGGCCCGAACACAGTCAATCTGCCCTCTGATTCTAAGCTGGCGGAAAATTTTCGGCACGAAATGTCAGTGTAATTAAAGTTGAAAAACAGAATGTTAAAGAAATAAATGGTTGTAGGATAAAAACCTTAAATTAATCAGATTTTAATTTTCTATATGGTAGACTATTTTCTAACATTAAATAACTTAAGCCGTAAAAATACGTCGTACTAAGATTCGTAAAAGTTTACGATCCGGGAGCAATCCGACGAGTCAGAATCAGGGGGCTGATCCGTCAATCCGAGATCATGATCAGTGATCTTGATCTTGATTCGGATTGACTGTCTAAAGTGTTATAAAACAGATTGACAGATCACTACATTCGGATCACAAACTATCTAGTTTTTTTGAAATCAGTGATCACGATCCTTCATCGCGATCCAGATTGATCGTCTAATGAGAAATAGTGTCAGTTTACGTCTAATTTATAAAGGAGAGAAAGCTTTTAGTTCAACAATTACAATGATTTTCTCTCAATTATATTGCAAATATAAAATAAAAGCACTCTAAATGCTCCAATTTTTATGAGTGCGTCCAGCGCACTAGAGAATGCAAAATTACACAAGTTGACACAACTGGTCTATGCTTACCATGCATGCGACGATACTGATTGCAATGTACTGGAATCAGGGTTTCAAAACCGATTAGAGAATGCAAAATGTGAGATATGGAATTCAAAACAATGTCAATTACACAACTACCCTTCGAACTAACCATGGGTTGACTGAGCTCCTTAACTTTTCCTTTGGTTATTCCATTTCCCGATTTTAAGTGCGATTAAGGAGCAAGGTCACCGGGCTCATCCGATCGCTCCTTAGAGCATTGTTTACTGCTCTAAGGATCGCTCTAAACTCGGACCAAATTGGATCTAAAAATGTTTCATGAACTTGTGACAACTGCCTCAGCCTGTTTAGTTCCACAGTTGTTAAAAAAAAAAACCAAAATGTCAGTGTACTCACTGTCAACTGTTAATCAATCAAAACTCATGTTTTGTTTGGTTTGAGAAATAAAATTTCTATCAGTTAAATAATTCGAGCTAATATAGCGTGTTGTATTGAAGTAAGTATTATTGTAACTAAGCTGTTCACAATGTAAATTAGCGTAGAAACATAAAATGGTAACAGTATAGCGAAACAACTCATTATATGTAACGTAATTACTAATGTTTACACATTGCAAATTACAGGTATGGGTCGCCGAAAATCTAAACGAAAGCCTCCGCCGAAGCGAAAAGCTATCGAACCTCTCGATCAGCAATTCAACTGCCCGTTTTGTAATCATGAAAAATCTTGTGAAGTAAAAATGTACGTTTCTAATCGATAAAATATGTTTCAAATATTACATACCAGAACATATTAGATTCATTACATTTTTATGAAACGTGTTTCAGGGATCGGGCTCGGAATACTGCACGGATACAATGTCGAGTCTGTTTAGAAGATTTTCAAACTACAACTAATGTGTTATCTGAACCCATTGATGTTTACAATGACTGGGTAGATGCATGTGAAGTCGCCAATTAGTTTTATGTAATTGACTCTAAGTTTTAATATATATTTTTATCTTACAATGTGTTTAAAATGTAATCAATCATCAGCTATATTTCCAACATTTAATTTAAGGACTGTCCAATAATGTGATTTACTTTTAAGTGCTTAAGCTTATGGACTGTTTTTAATGAAATAAAAAGGGATATTTAAATAATTCCACAAGTTTTGTCAATCACTTTATTTCACCAACAATAAAGCTTACAGGTATATGTGACACTGCCACTGTAAGCAATCAGACATTGTTTTATATTTTGTTATAAGCAATTACATTAATTGCTAAGCAATTTAGAATATTACACAATATGCACTACACCTGCTAATGTTGTTTTTAACTATATACTCATTTAACACATAAAACATAAAAACAGTATTAACCATTTTCCAAAACAAACATATAATACAACTAGCAACATTAAAATTTTCGTCATTTATATTATATAACTAGAATAGTTTATTTATTGCCTATATACTATAATATTCAAAATTATGCAACTACACACTATAAATTATGAGTTGCAGAGCCAATCTTCATGATCCATATTCCACATAATTCATAGACATTCAGATGTAATCACAGCAGTAACCATTGTAGAAGCTTTTCTAATAAATTCATAATCTAAAAGCATCAAGATACAATAAAACCACAAAGGAGTAGTTATACTTATTAATAATTATGTTGTTTTATAATGAGTTATATTGAATGTGAAACGGAATGTTTTATACTACAGTAACAATGCATCTAACCATATAAACTCATTACACGCTGAATATGCAAGAAATATTGATATATGTATTTTTTTTTAACACATTGAAGGAGAGTATTACCCCACTGGGTTCTCATACTGTGTCATAAAAACAGATTGCATAAAATGTATTGCATGTGTGCTCAAGATACACTTTTTAACTTTACAAAGTTTTTAACTTTTTAAAGTTAAAATTGTATCTGTGGTGACACTGCACAATGCTTCTTGTATTTCTATAAAAATTGGATCGCTCAACGGTTTTCCGATTGTTTGAGAGTAATACCTGTGACATCAACTGTTGCAGTTTGCACAGAATAACTTAGAGTTCTGTTCCTCAATGTGTTAACAAGAAGTTGTCTTGCAAATTGCAGCATGTCAATCAGTTTTCAATAAGTACAACAATAAATACTAGTAACAAGTATAGCTTAGATCGATAACATTCATTATTGATAATTTAAAAATTTTATATAGAATGCAACATTCATTCATTTTTTGTATTCACTACATAATTTGATGTGGTAGATATTTGTAACTACATAATCTATAGTATATCCGGTTACAATATTCATGATAACAATCGAATTTGAAAATTGCATAATTTAGTGTTCATTAATTGACTGTTAATTTTTCTACATGTGCATGTAAGTTCTTAAACTTTAGTTGTACTAACGTCCCAAGTCAAAGCTTTGAGTCCTACAGAATTTTAACAATAATATTTTCAATATTTTTAATACTACACATTTTATGTTGACAATACCATTCTCTTACAGCTATCGATATTAAACATTGATCAAAATATTCCTATTAAGTATTAACATAATAGACAGCGTCAAGCTGCATCACATTTCAATAACAAATTGAAATAAATAAAATCACTCTAAAAAAATAATATAATACATTGTAGATAAATTGAGCTATTGCCTAGACTTACAACCCAGGGATATCTGTAACCATGTCATCGTTCGCTTTAAACAGTATACATACTAAAATTGCACATGCTATGGAAACATTAATATTTACAAAAATTGTCTAATGCATATTTGTCTACAAGAAGTACCAGAGACATTGACATGGTTACTAGAGCCGCATACCACCGAGCCCCTCAGTGCACAAGCAGTGTAAAGAAGGTATATAAGGTGTCAGAATAGCTCACACTTAAATATTAACCACACACTGGCTTACAAAACAGGACCTACATTAATCAAATCCTTCAAAAATTCATTTGGAATGTGTTTGTTAGATACATTTTTATAATAAAAACTCAATATATAAAAATATATTACAGAACTTTAATATTCACGATTGGCGTTACACATTTATATCCATATTAACTGTTAGAAACATCCATAAAGAAGCAAATATGTAAAAGTTATATTATTAAACATGTTAAATATAGGTACTCGATTGTTAAAATTTGCCCATGTCTATGAAAGAGTCATACTGTAGATCGCAGCCGTCGCAAACAGTATCTTCGTCGGGGGAAACGATACTGGTCAAATGTTGGATTGGGGCGTCAACGTCACACGTTGCAGTGTTGTCACTATCGTCTGAATCGTCACTGTTGCTATCAATATATTCGTACAATCTCGCGGTACAAGAACTACTGCCGGCCGAAATACACACGTCAGATATTTCATACGAGCTCAACATTGCCGAAGTTTTCTCGATATTGATCGCGTCAATCGAGTTGCAAAGTAAAGCGTCTTCAATAGGAACAGTCTCGAAATTAGATGAACAGGCGTCCTCAGTGAACCGGCCAGAGTCACCGAACTCGGATACATTAGGCGATAAGGTGACATCAAGAGCTAATGTAACGCTTTCGCTTTGGACGTGAGAAGTCTCATCAATATCTTGAAAATTTATTTGAGGAGCATCTATTTTAGGAATATTTTCGGCAATGTCTTCTTTCAGTGAAACGGAGTTATCGTCGGATAATTCTCCGTCAGCATTGAGTGTTACAGAGTCATAGTTCGATTCCTTCTCGATATGTAAATTTTCTAAATCATCCATGCACTTAGTGGAATCATCGCTACTATCCGATACTATGAGCTCTATACTCCTATCCAAGATACCTGTGTCCGTACAAGTAGACATTTCGTCTTCGAATACTATTTCGACACTTCTTATTCTCATGAGAGGCATTTTAGATGGGGATATCTCGTTACCTTTGGCCGTCATACCTTTTTTATGATGACTGGTATCGATAAGCGACTCGGTACATTCACTAATTTCGTCATAATCGATTTCGTAGCTCCTAAGATCGGAGTTACAGGGTGAGCACTCTGTTATTTTTGTTATATGTGTTTTGGATGTACAGATATGTGCGTTAGTGTGATCTGGTGAGGGCGATAGTGTGGTATGCGCATGTAATCCCTAAGGTTGCAATGATTCTTATTGTATGGAGGTGCCTAAATCTAGACCACCTTCCTCTTGCATTTTTGTAAGGAACTTGAATACTCTGTTTTCTTCATCCGTCTGTTTCACCATGTCGATGAGTGCTAATAGCTTCTTGATACCAATGAAGATCCTGGGGAAAGTAATATTATGTGAGCAAAAGTTAGAAGTAAAAACCTCCAGTTATGTTCAGTAAACCTTTAGTTATTAAGTTAGTTCGCAAGTGATTATACCTTCCACGATCATTTTTCATTGCAATCTAGCGCAAAATTTTTATTTTCTGACTGTTTAAAAATTTTATGAAATATTTTTTCTTATATAAAACAAAATGCGAACATACTTTTCCCCTTTGATGGACCTTCGAATCTTCTGCAGATCTCGTTTAGAGAATGCTTTGGGGCCAGGTGGAAACGCACTTTGGCAGATCATATTACCCGCACGTGGTTGGGTGAAGTGATTCATCCATGATGGTCGCCATACTTTCCGTCTAAATACGAGACGAATAAGAGGCTAAGGAAACACGCTTTTATCTGGCGTTTACAAGAAGATCAAATAGAGAAAAAGTAGGTCAAAGCTGTCTAATCAAAGCACATGTACTTTTTTGCAGTCTATTTAGATGAAATATGGATATTTACAGCTGCACGCAACAATCGCACAAATTTTGGTGTTATTTCTTATAACTCTGAAGCAGAAACTATGCCTAAACTACTGATATTATATGCGAAAGTTAGGACGGATCGCTGGATATTTGTAACTCAATCACGCCAGACTGAAAGAATATAGATTCTTTAGATTTCTTTATTTTTCTTTAGCAAGTATACACTTGCTTGTTTCTTATAACCCTGAAGCAGAAACTATGCCTATACAAAAATAAAATAAAGTATAAAAAACATTTAGTATAAAAATGTGAACTTACTTGGCTCCTCGAATGTCATGTTGTATTTTCTGAAGGTCTCTCTTTGAGAATGCGTCGCTTTCCTCCAGAACAGCCATCACGTGTTCAGGTGCTGATAAGTTTGGCACGTGGAGGACACCAGTGAACGCTGACAGCATCTCCATATCTTCTAACACTTGTCTGGTGTAAGGAAAATATATAATTAAATTATTTATGTTCATAGACAGGGAAAGTTTTATGTTATTTTTTGTCTTCGAGGTTTCGAACCATTTACATTACAATAGGTAGGGTATTTAATTTTATGAAAGCATGAGATGAGCAAGCAGTTTCAGTCATACATAATAGATTCGAAAACATCCAGTTGTACGTTAGTAAAAGGACTAGAGAAACCTACTTAATTGCTAATCATCATCATCATATCATCCCAATGACGTCCACTGTTGAACATAGGCCTCACCTAATTTCCGCCACAACGAGCGATTTTGTGCCGCCCGCATCCAACGGCCACCCGCAATCTTTACTACTACTACCTTTAATTGCTAATACATAAAAATAATTTTATTTTAATAATTTTGCATTTTGCAACTCCTAAAAATTTTACTTCATCGGACCCGTTATGATGTCAAAGGGTAACTAAATAGCGAAGCGTATTTTAACCTATATAAAGAGCGAAATTCGGATCAATGAACTTCCAACCTGTAAATTTTCATTTTATTCTTACGTTTACAAAATAAGGCAACTCCTTTGAAAATATAATTTTAAACACCTACCTTCATTTTCTATTCCGTTTAAGTGCCATTCTATAAGGTGTTGGTAGCATAATGACCAATTTTTTGTACTAAAAGGGATCTATTTACATCCAGTATATGCAATTAGAATGTATCTTACCTTCGACTGGTAGTGCAAAGAATGAGCAGCTTCCTGCCCTTAGGCGGTTGTTTCTTCAGTAACACAAGAAGCGCTTGCAGCGTCAAGTTAGAGTACCGAGGTCCAATTGGACCATAGTCCAACAGACGCTCGATATTGTCCACTAAGATGCAAGACAGAGTAGAACGGTACGCATCGTCGAAGTACTGTGGACATAATTAAACGTTCAAGCTGCGTTTATATTTACAGACATTGAACGTGCCGTTTCAGACAAAATAATATTTCTTCTATAGAATTTGACAGTACTTGTACGTCTGTGCGACCACGATAGAAATAAATGGGTTAATACAAACTGTATAGAAAAATATTTTATGTCTGAAACGTCACGCGTCTGAAACGTTCCATGTAGATATAAACGCAGCTTAAAATTTGTGAAATAAGGTTGGAAAATAAAAATGTGACTTTTATTAAGACAATTGAAACGTATTTTCAACTAACGGGATAGTGGCGATATTGATGAGTGGCGAGCAAATATTTAATTTCGACTTTTCCGATTTCAAATCAATTTAAATGTTCTGTGTGAAGCAGTGATCACAGGTTAGTGTTAAATTCTTATTATTTAGCCACTTTGAATACTAATTCCCCATATTTATATATCGACGCGATAATTTGTTAAGGCCGCGTCATGTTTTCTTTTAAAACAAACAAAAAATATTTCATGAATATAAATATCAACTTACCTTCCTAATCTGTAGACATTTGGAAGTCTCAGTGAAGCCCACCATGTCCTCAGGTGAGCACACCTTGACGAAGGGGAAGTCCGACAGCTTGGCCAACTCGGCCGCCAGAGCTGTCTTACCACTGTTCGGTGGACCCTCCAGCAATACGGATACTAGGCCTTAATGAGACATATCAACAAATAAATTTATGTACTCTATCTATTTAAAAATTATGGTATATCTGAATTATTTTTTTTAACAGATAAAGAATGTAATGTTTTGAAAACTTCATATGCAAGCTCTCACTTCTAAAGTAGGGACTACCCTACTTACTACTACTAAGTAGTCTTTTATGTTTTTTTTTAACACAATTTTGCATCATGCCACACTGCTATTATTTTTTTTCTAATTTGGTAGTCATTTTATGTACAAAATAAATTGAATTTTTTAGATTTTATTATTCCCGGATAAATTTATTGGTTCTTTAAAAACGGAGTGAACAGTTTTTTAAAGATTGGCAACGCGCTCGTGTTTTTCCTGGTACTGTAAGTATCTATAGGCTATGGTAACCGCTTAACATCAGGCGGCTTAAATATATAAAAAATATTAAATACTTAGTATTAACGTATAACTCTTACCACTGGCCTCAGTAGCACGAGCTTGCTGGGTATACAGCTGTCCATCCTCAAGTAGCGACGACACAGGTGAGCCCCAATTGATGATACCCCTCGACAAGAAATGTTCCAACGCCTCAGCCGCAGTACCGAAGGCAGGCTTGATATCATTCTCTAAAGCATGTAGGAAGTCGCCTCGTTCTACCATCAGTTTCTCCATAGCTTCTGGGTCAACCTCCACCTTACAATACAATATCACTTTATTTTTCTAAATATTGATACAATACACCATGCGTAAATAACTTTAAATAGACTGACGTTTCTGGACGGAAACTTTCCGACAACTCATAATCAGAGAGCCTATATGACAGATTAATAGCTTCTCCAGACTATAGATAGGTAGATATGATAGAAGTAGTAAGCAAAAGTGTTAACATGAGGTGTAATTTTTTTGGGTGTGAAAGAGTACCTTGGTTGAAGCCTTGATCAAACGGTTCATAGCTGTTGATTGTGCGGCACGGACTAAACCCTCCAGTTCTGCGCCTGAGAAGTTCTTTGTGAGAGTTGCGAGCTCCTGTAAACATAAAGACGTTGTAGAGGATTGTTTGAGAATGTCTGAGGAAAATAAAATTGATACATAAACGAGGTGATTGGGTACGCAGGGGTAAATAGGTACAAAAAATAATCAGATTTATTATAATACAATCTAAATACTTAATCATTTATTGCTTCCATTATGTATAAATAGGTGGTAGGTATAATGTAGGTTACAATTATCGACCCTGTCGGGCATAGCACAATTAATTAGGAGAGAGGAAGAGGGCTAAATTTAAAAGTAGGTTTTCATAATAATATAAACCCAGTTATTAATTATAGTAATATTGCAAAGTATCTAGTTTTATGCTAGAAATACATTTAACATAATTTAAATTATAAAATTATATAATAACATAAATAAAATTCTTGTCAAATCTTAAATCAATATCTCTTGTAAAATCTTGTCACTTACAGTTTATTATGGTACATGATATTTACGTGCTATGTCTTTTAATATCTGCTTTGTAACGGTTTTGTTACATAAATAATATCTAATTTTACAAATAAGAAAGGGAGTTTCTTTGCTTATTTGTAGCGCTGTCCACCACATGCGCTGGCTATTTATTTAATATTTTATTGAGAATTTCTCTACCGTCCTATTCACCCCATTTCACCCGACAAAAATCTAACAAAAATACCTTATTATCAACATCTTCAGCAATCTTCTTGTATTCACGCATCCGTTTTGTATGGATGTTCAAGATCTGTACTCTGCCTTTCTCGTCTGGCAAACCAATTTCCATCTGCACTTCAAGTCGACCAGGTCGCATCAACGCCTCGTCAATCATGTCCCGTCGGTTAGTCATACCGATTACAAGGATGTTGTTTAGCTGGTCCACACCTAAATAGGTACAATGGTTTGAAAGTTGGAGAATTTCAAGACAGAAAAACAATACGACTGGAAATCGAATCTTGTGCAGTAGTCACAGTCAGATTTTTTTTTTACCCTTTCATTACATTCTTTTGAAAATAAATATAGATTTTCTCTCTGCATGGTTAAGAATGCCTTTGGCATTCAGTCCATCTTTGTACAAAGGTTTATGCAAGAAGTTCAACAAAAAAAAACACGTACACACAGTGATCGGCAAGAAGCCTATTTCTATACAATATTTATTAGAGGGTAACCCCCGCACAAATTGAACGTCCCTGCTGAGTAGGTATTGGTGTCCAGATCTTATTTGGGAGGAAAGGGGGTTTTAAAGCGCTGTCAACGCGAATGTGATGCTCCAGTTAACGCCTGGTTAGCAGTAAGCTTGTTTGCATTACTTGCATCACCGAGATATAAAAATAAAAGCACTAGACTGTTTAAAGATTACCATCTGCATCGATTAACACTTTTGAACTTACGCGACTAGTATACACATTTAAATGTTAAGGGCTGATTTACGATTCCCTAAACCCGTTTTATAACTTACCATCAATCTTAGAGAGCAGTTGGTTGACGACAGTATCGTGAACGCCAGTGTTACCACCCACCGACCCTCTAGCTTTACAGATAGCGTCGATCTCGTCAAAGATGATGATATGAAGACCGCTGTTTGGTCCAGCCTATGAATTCAGTCAAAAGGTAAAGCTATGAATACAATAATACATCTATAACCCTTCTACATACTGTTTGCAGGAAAACGAGACATATTTGAAAATAGAGCAATTTAATTTTTTTGAACAATATTTAAAATAGAACTTTTAGATTTTTGTTAAAAGATATTATTTTGAAACATATAATAAAGAAGTGAATTAGTTGAATTATGTTGATCATTCATAAACTTTACATTATTATTCAGTTTTTTTTTTTTTTTTTTTTTCACAATATCTGTAGTTCAAAAGCTTAGAAGTATAATGTTCTTTTGTCCATTTCCTTCTACTATCCATTCTTTTCTTAACTTTTTAAATGTAAAATAAAATAAGGGACGGTATTGCAAGCAAGTTATTGACCACTGAACGCACCAAAGTCAGAAAATGAAAATGCAATCAATTGTCGAAGCAACAATATTTTATATTTCGAATCATCGGTTATTAACTATAGCAACTTTTAACAACTAGTTAAATAAGTAGTACTTTGCGATTCCAAAAAAGATTCGACCAATGGAAACTGAGTTTGTGTATAGACTTCCAAATACTTACCCTCTTTTCTTCCTCTTCAGCGTCGGCAAACAGTCGCCGAATATTGGCCTCACTCTCACCAACATATTTGTCCAATATTTGTGGACCGTTCACAATCTTCGGTTCACGGGCGTTCAACATCTTGCCGATCTGACGAGCCATAAGAGTCTTACCGGTACCGGGTGGACCGAAAAGTAGGATACCCTTAACGTGCTTGCAACCTAAAATTTAACAACCAAAGTTTAGACTGTATTGAATTACAATAAAGTTCATTATTCAATAATCGTCAAGAGCATACCGAATAAGAAAGGAAAGAAATTCTCATCTATCATTTTTAATTAAATACTTAGCAATTATATCTTTGCTTTGTCAAACATTTTAGATAAATGTTAAAAAGTAACAGAAAAAAATTATAAGTATCGCGAAGGGATTTGAATCAAATGAGCTACGCGAGTATCCCAAAGATCGAATTTGTCCATTAGTTGTTGACGTCATAGTGACGTGTGCAATATTAAAAATAAAAAAATCTATCCAGCCGTTTGAAAAAGTACGAGGCCATACTTAAAGAAATTTACAAACATACAAGATACGCGCGAAAAACAATACCCTTCCTTGGCAGTCGGGTAAAAAATAGCTGCCTATACACAATACTTACCCAACTGTTCGACGACCTCAGGCGGGAAGACACGAGAAGCGAACGCTCGTCGGAAGATAGCATTGAACTCATTGTCCAGACCACCGATGCCCATCTTACCGAAGTCCCAGTCAGGATTGATGATGGATTGACGTGGTTGCTTGCTGTCCAACAAATTTATACGTGGAATATGTAAAAAAACGTTTCCCTATAGTTCTACTACTATCCATTCTTACTAGATCAAAATTCCTAGCTAGTGGGTCCACGGGAAACGTCACGTATAATAATAAATACAAACAGCCAGATTATTGTAAACAAAAGTATTTTTATAGTACATAGAACCACCAAAACAATGACCTATCAAAAAATAGATCGTTTATTTAATAACTTCGGTTTTCATCATCATCATCATTATATCAGCCGTAGGACGTTCACTGTTGAACATAGGCCTTACTTCGGTTTTGATTAACGACAATTTTTATTGTGGCAATGCGGTGTAAAAATGCCCTAACAAAATTGGCCCTCCAGTAACTAAAATTCTAAACGATTATTAAAAAAAATAATTATAAATTAATTTGTTGCAGAGTCCAAAACAGTAAGTTGAGCTCGGTGTTTCTAAGGGCTGCCTCACATTTATAATAACAGCCTATAAAAGTTACAGTTACGAAAAATGCCTACTATAACAATCACTCACCCTTTAGCTTTTCCAATCAAGTTCAGGGAAGAACTTTCAGCTTTGTCAAACTGAATGCAAGCATCGGGCAGCAAGCGACCAAACCTCACGCGTCGTGGCACGGCGTTGGCGCCCGCAGCCAGAGCTTGCACATCCACGGCTATAAGAAATATACGAAATAATAACTACTACATATTTTAACTTTATGGTGTGCCCATATGTCTCCGATTCCAGGTGAACAACATGTAATGCAGTAATTGGGTGTATTTAAGAAGTGTGCGAATCTGGAGATCTATTTCGAAATTAAATTGGTTCTACTATATTACCCTCTAAGTTCTTCACAATCAATGACAAAACTTTCTTCTCTTGGAATGAGAAGGCAAGCTGCTGTCCCACAGTGAACACCTGGCTGGAGAACTGGATCAGGAAGTCACGAGCCATTTGTTCCGAATCGTAAGGCTCAGTAGATGTGCTGAAGCAAAAGAGACAGATTTGTCCACGCTAAGTGAGTGTGTGATAATAAGTCGGGGTGTCGATGGACCTAAATAAGAGTTCGTGAATTAAAACCTAAGTAATACTACAGAGAAAATTATCTTTAAAAAAAAACTGTCCAAATAAATTAATAAATTTAGAAGGCCATTTAGTCATTTACCCATTCATACGCTGTAAAATCATTACAGTTCAAAGTAAAATTAGCGGTAAAAAGTTCTTTAAAATTTGATCAGACATTATTAAAATATTGGACACGTATTTTGGCCATTATGTGCTAAAATATCACGCGATTGTAGCCAAGATAGTACTTGCGGGACTGAGGGTAATTATAAATTCAATTACTTCTGAAATAATGAATTCATTACGAGAATAACAAACGTATTAAAAAAAACAAATGGTGTGTTTGGCGCGTGTTTTGATAATACAGTTTATAGTATTTCAGAAGGTCATTATACTTGTTTATTATGCTACCAAATATAGTAAGGAGACGGATAAATACAAATAGTATGTGGACGTCCCTCAAGTACTTGGTAGTTATGTAGATTTGTAGTTTTAGGTTCCTCTTAATCAAACGTATAAAGGATAACAATACTAACAATAAAATTCAATAAATCTACATAACACCAAACTTTCTACTTTCATAGAGGCGGTGGCGGTGTGTTCTATTTCGTAGAAATAGAACGTCTAGTGGATGACATCACTAACCTATTGTCCCTACATGGTAAATCGATATAAGGCAGTATATGTCCTACTCCAGGTCCAAGATTTTCTTAACATAACGTAACATCGCGTCACGCCTTCTCCCGAAATGGGTAGGCACAGGTGCATCACACGATTCACACCCACTACATTTCAAACGTTTGTCCCCCGCACATCCGTCACCAGGCGATTTATGATTACAAAAAAATGTGCTAGTACATCGTTTTATTTTTCCTGTAATATTTACTTATACATTTATAAACTGAAATTGTTTAACATTTTTTTCATCACACACACTTCTGAGATAAGTGGAGGGATTGATACTTTTTTGATTTTTTTAATTATAACTCAAAAACTTTGGGCGTAAAAATAAGTTTTAGTATGTGGAAACAAAGCCCTTTCATTTTTTTTTTTTCTTTTAAAAGACAACGCCCGCACTAGGGATCAAGCCCTGTGTCGCGGGGAGCTTTACAAACATGAAACTAACGGACACAAAGTACACCCAGACTAGAAACAAATATCTATGAATCACACAAATATGTGTCTCGTGTGGGAATCGAACCCACGTCACCCAGCACGGCGATGTAGTGGCGAGGCGACCACCTTAACCACTGCGCCACGGTGACAGTGATATAACACTATGATAGACAGACGGATGGACAGCGCAAAACCATAAGGCTCCATTTTGTATGTCGATCACATTCGAAATATTATGTAAGTAGTTATAATTTAAACTTGGTCACTAGAATGTGTTGTGTGTGGATTTCATGTGTGTGTGAGAATAATATATTGATTGTGTGAGCAACAAAATTCAACAGATAATTGTTATGAGTTTGAATGATATTGTGTGTGCCAATTAATTGTATGAACATTTATTAAGTTTTGTTGCAGTTGCAGCACAGAAAGTATATCCTATAAAAATATAAAATTACGATCAAAGTTTACATCATTGAAACAACACACAAAAACCAAACCATGGAATGCTTGTATTTAGTACCTATGACATCATTATGACATACAGATGATTCATAATAAGATTACTAAGTACTTACGTCTTTTTCAACATGAAGTCTGCCTCCAATGTCACGCTGCACAGGCAATCTGCATTCTGAGGCTTAAATATCTTCACATCAATTGTCTGTCGGAAAGTATATATAATTTAAATTTAAGAAATTAAATCAGCCGAATCAAAACATGCATTGTGCTAACTTAATTATTCATAATGTATGATTCAAAGCTGTTTTAAAGAAAACACTGTTATAAACTATAATATATCTGGAAAAGTAGAGAACAAAGAGCAATGGTATTCATTAGGACAGCCCTGTATTGAATAATCAACTGATAATGATAATGATTTATAGTGAAACAATATTTCTACCTGGCCAATAGACAATGTAGCCCACTTCCGCTGTGGTGCTGAGAAACCAACAGTTCCACGTTCTATACCATTGTAGAATCTGATACTGAAGACGAAATGCGTGGATGGTCCAGTCGCCACCTCTATATGCCTAAAATTATTGGAAAAGGGTTACACATGTGTCATCTATTTTGTTATATAATGAAAAAATAAAATTAATATTTATAATCCCCAGGGTGCTTACACACCTGGCGGAAGATCTGTTGGGGGTAATCACTTTTGTATGGGAAATGTGCTGACATTTCTCTTATACAAGTGATTATGCCTGTCGCCAAGTATGAAAAGAGAGTTATAATATTATATAAATTCTTCCACATGTATAAAAATTAAGTCTCCTTAATTGTTCCAGACAATATGAACATTTTACTTGTCCCTGGAATTACTTCACAAATAAAGGGACAGTTACATCAATATATTTTGTTAAATTATTTTACAGTGAGGTATAATTATTTTATATACATTACAGAAGATAGCGCTTTTGTATGTGAAAATTTATAGACACGAAATTGATTAGTAATTATCTTACTTGACATCACTTGGAAAGTCCTCAGGATTGATGAGAGCACAATTTGTTATAGCAAGTTCGTCCAAAGGACATTTCGCTGCCTTCAACCGCTGCAGACAAAGTGCAAGTAATAAGATTATAACAGTTTTGACAATATCTTTATTATTGGTCTTGTATGAATCTACGCGGGAGCTTTGCTCCCACATTAGCCCTCTAACCTAAACTATTGAAGATCCATATAAGAGGTTCATATACATCATACATACATTTTAAAAGGCATTTGTCAGTAAACTGGGTCTGAGACTAAACATACCACAAGCAAAAACCTTTTATATTTAGCCTTATTATGTGAAGCAGTAATAAAAATAGAGATTTTAGAAAAAACAAATCAAAAGTCCTAACTCCTTAGTGCCCCCAAGGATACAAACTCCAACCTTAGCAATGTATTCGGATGGTATCTTAGCAGTTTCTATTCTCCTTGAGGGTTAAAAATTAAATACATTTCTTTTTAAATAAAACCTGTTTCTAATCTGTGGTTACCATTAATTTTCTTACTTTAGAATTATGTCTTGAGGTGTTCGTTTCTCACAATAAAGTAAATATAAAATACTTAAAAAAAAGTATTTTTCAGAAGTGTATAATTGAAAAAAATTAAATGTGGACTTACAAATCATTCAATTCAATTGCTTTTGGAAAACTTTTATGTGTAATTAATAAAATAAATATCTAAAAATGACTTCAGGATATTCAGTAATTCATTAACTAAATTCGACCGTATGTGGGTGTATTATTTTCTATTACTTTTTACTAAAATGATGTAAACAGATGATATGATAAATGATTTTTGTAATGCCATTAATGAAAAAGTGATCATATAATGAGAAGTTAGAATTGTCTATTATAACAAGCAAATATTACTTACCATTGAAGACATTTTTAAGTTTATCTCTTTATTTCTAAAGTACTATTTTGAGTTGTCCGATGATTTTGACAATAGTTCACGTCGACTGATTTGACATCAGAGTTCGTAGCCGTCACCTAAACAACGAATGACTGCATTGAATTTATTTTGCCTGAAAATCCATTGGTCAAGCGATCAATACACAGAAATCTGCGTTACAGGGTTACCAATTTACAAAATAATGCCATACCATATAAAGTTTGCAAGTATCTTCTTTTTCGATTAAATAATCGGTTTTTCCGAATACTAATGTTATGATTTATTTATTGTTTAAAATGCCTTGTAGTGCCCTAATAAAACGTCAGCTTTCTTTATTTATACTTAAATAATATTTGTTTAACTAAATACGGTCCCATAAGTTGTACGCATCAGCGATTTCATCTGATGACCCCAGATATATTTATACTAGACCCCCATTTATCCCCTTCACCAAGATGCGATTTGTCCTACTCCTCTCCCTCCCCGCCCCTCAGATTACAAATGGCCGAATAAGTAAAAAATTATATCGTATCGTCGTCGATAATATTATTTTTGTTGAAAGTGAATGAATAAAAATCTGTGTGATACTTGTGATAATTATGCTGATTCTTAAGCAAGCTTAATTTTAGTCATGTATGAAATACTGAAAGGACTTGAAGATCAGAAGAGTGGATAGAAGATAGATTTCTGCTAACCTAACCTTATTTTTTAATTAAAAAATGGAGCTTCCTCAACCACCACAAGGTACGTTTACAATCAATGAAAACATTTTTAATATACTTTATGAATGCATCTGTAGTTACAAAAATAAATTTTATTTGTAGATCAAGATCTACGCAACATAATTGACAAACTCGCTCAGTTTGTCGCTAGAAATGGGCCGGAATTTGAAAAAATGACCAAGAACAAGCAAAAAAACAATCCAAAATTCAGTTTCCTGTACGGTGGCGAATACTTCAACTACTACCAGTACAAAGTGACCACGGAGCAAGCAAGTAAGCATAATAGAGTGACGATGGAAGACATTTGAATGTTACAATGCTCGCTGATTGCGTGATATTATAACCGATATTAAGTGAACCTCCGCTGTTTATAGTTCTAAAGCAATCGGCCGGTGGCCAGGCGGCACCCGCTCCCGCCGGGACTTATATGGCACAGAACAGGCAATATGTAATGCCCCAACAGGCCGGCGCGACGCCAGCTCAGCTGGGCCTCGCGGCGTCGATGGCAGTGGCGCCCGCGCTCCAGCAGTGGCTGGCGGCCAACTCGGCGCCGCCCGGCTCGCAGCAGCACTCTCATCATGACCTCGACAACATCACTGCACAGATCAACATGCTTAAAGAGCAAATTACTCAGTCTGAGAATAATCTTAATGCACAACACACGGTTAGTTACAGTTATATCATTGATTAATGATTAAGATAAGCTGTAAATATATAGAAAGACATAAAATTTATGAATCTGATTTTTATTATTTATTTAAACTAAACTGTTTTAAATAATTGAAAATGCATGTCAATATAACACTAAGTTTGTTTACAATTTCATTTGTTATTTCTTGTGATATGCTATATATACTTCTATATTTATTTACAGGTTGTTTCATTAGGAAGGCAACAACTTTGTGTGTCCAAATAATTAATACTTAATTATATTATTTTTTTCTACCTTTTAGATTGTGTAACATATTTGTATTATGCTATTGAATGTGATTTGTTTTCCTATTTGATAAAATAATAAATTTCTTGTAAAAAAGTTGGCCAGATGAATAAAATGAGTTTTATTTTTAGGTGTTGATCCAACAACAGCAAGCCAAGATCAACGAGTTGGTGAGCAAGGCACAAGTGGAGACAATCCAGATGATGGCAGAGGAAAACAATATCAGCCTCAGTGAACTGGACACCATATTGCAGCCAATCATAGATACTTGCACCAAAGACAGTATATCTTCTGGTAAGAGATAATTTTTAACAAGACAAGGGTGTGTCCTGATCTGGTGAATGCTCTACTCGCGAGCTGCACATGTGCAGTTACTGCAATTGGTTGTGAATGCAGCTCTTGAACCGCTAGCAGCCTTTGCCAGGTGTGGACACACCTTTTTACTCATAGAGTTTTTGGTCTCAAAATACTTTACAGTTTTGTTTTTTTTTTAGATCTTATCTTCTGCAAACTGTTTCCTATTGTTACGATTGTTAAAGTATAATATATTGCTTCCCTTTGTGGATTGAAAATACAAGTTCAGCAATATTATTCCTTTGTTAGGTCTTGTAAAATTGGTTAAAAGTATCCTTTTTCTGTATTAGCACACAAGTAGACTTCTCGTAGTTTTCGTATGAAACTGTAACACCTGTCCTCAAACTTTCACATTTATAAAATTATTAGCTGTAGCCCACATTCTATGTCAGGCAAGAAGCCTATTTCCTTATCCTATTTATGTCAAATTTCATGAAGCTCGGTTGAGTAATTAAGGCGTCCAAATCTGACAAATAAACCAAGTTCCTTTTGCATTAATTTATTATATTAGAAAGAATAGTCACTGAGACCTATATATGTCTGTAATGGTTATTGCTTCTGTCATGCATATAAACAAGCTGTGCCTGAGCTATTGTTGCCCCAAAAAAGAAAGATAATATTAACTTAAAGCACTGACAATAGAATTGAATAGATTATGTCATCATGCAATCCTACTAATCCTTCTTTCTAAAGTGCGAAAGTTTGGATGGATGTTCGTTTGTCTTAATCATGTTAGAACAGCTGAATGGATTGATGTGAAATTTGGCACACATATAAATTGGACGTAGTTTAGCAGAAAGGACTCAAACCCACAAAAAGTCATTTTTGAGTTATCGAGGTTTAAAGTTTACTTGTGTATTGCTGCGCGCCTTGACGTGGAGTTGCGGAAAACAGCCCGCCATACCATACCATACCATACCATGTGTATTGCTGCAATGATATTGTATTTGGAATATTTTGAAATATTGTCGCTTATGGGCAAATTGGTATTGGTATTACGAATCTTTTTTGGTGAGTGGAAGAACCAACCTTTAGGACCTATTTGCCATAAACAACTCATTTTTGACCATAGTGTGGGTTGAGTCCTTTCTGCTAAACTACGTCCAATTATACTCTAGAACAGCACACACATTCTCACGATTGTAATTTCTAAATAATACATTCATTGATTTTGCTCATTTTGTAGGCAAAGGCTGGATATTACAGCACGCCACCTCGCACGACGCCGGCAAAGTCATATCGCAGCACCTTCTGCGAAAAGTGACACAGCCAGGCGCCGCGTTCACGCAGAAACTGCACATCATTTACCTGGTGAATGATGTCTTACACCATTGGTTAGTACCAACAAGGGATTACCTCACTAATCTCATTTATTCATATCTAGGGTAGAAACTAATTTTCTGTTAACCTGAAACTTATTTTTGTTCTGTCATGTGATTATTATTTCTATGCTCAATTTTTCTTGGTGGTTTCTTGGCGTAAATCTCGCGCATTGTAATGTCGGTAAATTTTGGTCGATATATTTAATGTTTGATTTGTCGTTATCGTAATTTTACTTTACATAAAAATAAATTTTACTTTACATAGCTTAAAAAAGTTCTGGTGCTCCATAAGTTTTATTTTACTAATGTTATTTAGAGTATAATGTATGTGTTGCCCTTTAATAAAATATTATTTTTACCTCCCTTTACTTTCGTGTCATTATCAATTCGGTGTCTATGATACTATTATTCCTAATTACAGTGCACGCAAAAACGCAGAAGATCTCAAGAAAAATTTGGAAAATGTGGTGGTTCCAATGTTTTGCAATGCCAGTATAGGTAACATATTTATAATAATGCCCTCAAGATGTAGGTCTCTCTTGTCGATTGTGCATTCTCATCTTCAATATAAAGCATTTTTAGTCATCATCGCCTGTGGTTTGTGCCAGTCAGGTAACTTGCTTAGTGTCACCCAGGCTCATATGACAACAGTTTAATTATTTTGCTGTTTCAGCCGTCACAGAGGAACAGGAGGCTAAACTTAACAAGTTGCTGCGTCTCTGGGAATCCAAGTCTAATTATTTCGAGACTTCAGTAATTGAGAAAATGAAGAGTCCAACCAGCTCCTACCAAGAGTACCAGAACAATCTCATTTCACAGCACTCTAATGCTATCGCGCACTTATCTCAACAGACAAAATCTACATTTGAAAAGTAAGTTATACATTTATATAAAACTACATTATAGAATCATAATTACTGACGTTACTTTAATTTTTTCAGTTACCAAACTCAGCACCAGGCTTTTGTCGCACACACAATGCAACAGATTCAGCAGTTTGAAATGCAAAAACATGCAATTGAAATGCAGAACAGTCATGACCAGAATAAAGATAACATGCAACAGCAAACAAATAATTTGCAAAATAATTTTTCAAATAACAGTTTTAATGACCAAAACTTCCCACCAATGGGTGGTTATGAACAGAATTTCCCAAATAATCAACAATATGGCAGCGAAAGTGGTGACAATTATGCATCAAACAATAGTTTGAGTGGGAATGAAAACAGTTATGACAGCCAGACTTTTGATCAGATCACAAATCAGAAGAAAAACGAAGTATTAGAAGAGCCTGAGTTGTTGAATCTTCCAAATGTGAACTTCTCACAGCCACCCCCTGGTTTCAAACCAAATGATTCAGCACTGTTAGCATTCCAGAATGGTCTTCCAGATCTCAGTAAACCTCCACCTGGTTTCCCACCATTCCCAGAAGTAAACAATGAAGATTTGATGCCCTCAGTCCCATACTTTGAATTGCCTGCTGGATTAATGGTCCCATTAATAATGGTGTGTATAAAGTAAATCCATATTCGTTTTAACGAAGCAATACCGTGTCGTAATTGTGTTAAATTAAATTTATTATACCAACTAAAAAGCGTGGCGTTTATGTGTGTTGGCGTAGGTAATAATTATTTTTATATAATATCATAAACTTTAACAGTAATACATTTTGTCGTATAGCTGGAAGATGATAGGTATAAGCCTTTAGATCCAGCGATGATTCGTCTGCCGCCGCCCGCTCCGCCGAACGAAAGGCTGTTAGCTGCTGTAGATGCTTTCTATGCTTCGCCTAATCACGAGAGACCGAGAGACAAGTAAGTGCAGATACATATTGTAAAGCCTTAGGATCGCCACATATTTGAAGAAAAATGAGTTGCGTATCTTTGCGTCGCGTTACGTCAGAACAGAACAGACAAATCTCTCCCAAAAACATTCAACCTTGCACACTTAAGTGTGACCGCACTACGCGTGAAACAGCAGCGTTTTTTAACCGCTCAGTTTTGTAATTCAGGTAAACTAAAACTAACGGCCGCACTTGCGATTTTTAATCGCGGCTGCATTTTGAGTCGTTTAGCGATTTTACCGCTCGCGGCAAAAACAAGTGCGATCTCACACTAACCGATGATGCGTTAGTAGGGCCTCACATTAACCGATGATGCGTTAGTAGGGCCTCACGTTAACCGATGATGCATTAGTAGGTCGTGCTTACAATAATGACATGCCCGACGCATCTTCCCTCACATGTGTGGCGACCCTAAAGAATAATAATCTTTCAGTCATTAATTTGTTGAACATAATAATTGCTATAACATGACTGGTAACTAAAATAAATCATTGTTGTTAGTACTCTAACAACAATAAATTTGTAAGTATAATTTGTGGTGATTAAATCCAGTTAGTTGACACGCAAGCAAATTACTTAGGGGGCGTCCATTAACCCAGTTGTTACTGAAACAAATTTTTGGCTCGTATCTTTCTGATTTTCAGATATTGTTACCTTCATGCCTACAGTAAATGTGTAAAAATAGAAAAAAAAATCAGGGTTATCGGGAAATCTCGGAAAATGTGGATCGTTATAACGATCGGTAGTAATAGGCGGGTAGGTTCACTCATGCTAGTACTATTATTTCGTTAGAGAGACACAATATCTATTTTTGCAAGAAAAAGGCTTTATTCCTTATCTGAAAAAAATTAATTAAGTAATTGGTCTATTTATGTAAGAGTATTGTAAGTCACAAAGCACGGTTTAGGGTGTAAATGAGCTTTGCACTTCAAAAGAGTGAAGTTCGTAGGTTTTGACAAAGAGTTCTTTTTGTAAAAAACACAACAAAGCTGAGAATAATTGCACTCTAGTACTTCTACTAGATAGTCAATTCTGTCTTAGCAAGCAATTTCCCTGTAGTTTTTAGGGAACACCATCATTGACCTTACAATTAATTTATTAGGTATGCAGGGTATTTGAAGATATCGCCTTTCATTTTCTTGTCATTAGACACTTGGAGAAATAGCCAAATTTCATCAGACAGGATTGGTCTGATAAATTTTGGCGACTTCTCCAAGTGTCTAATGACAAGAAAATTAAAGGCGATATCTTCAAATACCCTGCATACCTAATAAATTAATTGTATATAGTATGCTTTGATTGATTGTTACGGTAGAATCAACAAAAAGAACAATTACGTCCTATCAATAACTAGAATAGAACTAGATGGCTCAGGTTGGATATTTTCCTCAATAGGAGGGTCTTCGTTAGTTTGTCTCCTTTTTGCTAAAGAAGAGAAAGGTCCACTGTCGTCATCACTGTCGAACGACATGTATTCTATCTCTGTAAGAGCCCTTAGCTAAAAACCTCAATACTTACACACCCATGAAATGTGTATCAAACCTGAAAAATTGATCAAAATTACAACTTCCTCACAGAATCATCATTTGTGATATAAGCATTCACGTTATCAAGGGGTAAAATAGTTATATTTCTTGGAAAATTGGATTACATAATCTAATTATTCCATTTCATACATGATTTCGTTTAGAGACAGTGGTCTTATACGAAATCTAAATGCATCCCCAAATTACTACCGATCGTTATAACGATCATAAAATTTATAATCATTTTTCAAAAAAAAAAAACAGGAAGCAAGTCTCTTTTTTTCCAAAGATTCATTATAGAGGTTATAAATTTATAAAAATCATACTTCAAATGTGTTTCAATCCGAAATAACTCTATAAAAACTTATTGTTTAGATGACACCTCGAAAGTTAATTTTAAGAAATTAATTCAAGATGCAAATACGCTTATAAATAATAATTTTACTGTAACAAATTACACTCCGAAATACGGTCAAATGCTTATTACACTAATTGGTAAATAAGAATCTAAAACTCTGCTGTCAAAAATATAAATTAATTGATGTTATTTTTTATGTATATTTTTGATCTTTATAAAGATCGGTCGCTGTAAATGGGTTAATAACGTGAGGTGATTTTGGCGATCATTTTTATACAAAAAGATATTCGCCGAGACACTTCTCCCCCACGTGCGATTTAGATCGTCACCCCTCCCCCGTAACGCTTCACGCAATTATCTTCATCATTCTTATTGCCCCCCAAGATAAGATTAGGCGTCACAAAATGAACTTTTTTCATCTAGGTTACAAAGTAACTTATGAAAGTCACAAGAATGTAACTATGTCTTTTCTCTTTGTAGTGAGGGCTGGGAGAAATTAGGTCTCTATGAGTACTACAAAGCTAAGAATGCAGCAAGAAAGATGAAGACTGAAGCAATATCTCAGGGCTTCAGAGAAAAATCCAAATCTCCTAGTCCCATACCAAAAGATTTACAGAAACAGCCCACCCCACCAGGAAGAAGATACAGGTATTGTGCAACTTCCCCAAAAATGATCTAGTTTGATCTAATTTAGATTTGAATAAAACCACTGTCACAAAGACAACTTTAATAACAAAAATGATCTAGTTTGATCTAATTTAGTTTAGATATGAATAAAACCACTGTCACAAAGACAACTTTAATAACAAAAATGATCTAGTTTGATCTAATTTAGTTTAGATATGAATAAAACCACTGTCACTGTCACAAAGACAACTTTAATAACAAAAATGATCTAGTTTGATCTAATTTAGTTTAGATATGAATAAAACCACTGTCACTGTCACAAAGACAACTTTAATAACAAAAATGATCTAGTTTGATCTAATTTAGTTTAGATATGAATAAAACCACTGTCACTGTCACAAAGACAACTTTAATAACAAAAATGATCTAGTTTGATCTAATTTAGTTAAGATATGAATAAAACCACTGTCACTGTCACAAAGACAACTTTAATAAAAAAAATGCTCACGGTAGTCATTAGCTCTCGGAGAATCTTAACATTCAGAAGATGACGTAATAAAATTAGTGTCATCTATGAGACAATATGAGAACTATTAAGAACCTATTTATATAATGTCACATTGGCAATTGTCAAAAACTGAAGACTAAACATTCTGCCCACCATGGACAGCCATGTCCATTAAATATAAGCAAAACTGTGTCAATAATAAGGTATTATAGGCTAAAACAAGATATAAAAAACGATATACACGTCAATAACCTTATGTGACATGTGACTAAATAAAAAAAAGCTACTATTACTACCATGAGTTTAAACAACTTAACATAAACAATAATAAAAACAGTTCATGTTCTTCAAAACAGCATTTTCATAGCAAGAGTTAATTTGCTACAGGTAACAAAATCAACTTAGACACAGGTCTTCTGATAACATTATTTTTGCATCTTAAAGAGACTACGCGTGTAAGATTGTCCAAACCTGGGTGCTTATCAATAATAATACCATAAAGCCATCTAGCAGGTGTAAGACCATCCTCTTTGACAAGAACTACATCTCCAATTTTAGGTTCAGGAGTGCATTTAGTCCATTTATATCTGTGTTGCAATTGAGTAAGATACTCCAAAGACCATCTGCGCCAAAAATGTTGAACCTTGTTTGTTTGTTTGTTTTTTTGTGTAAGATGCCACTTTTTGAGATTGCTGATATTAGTTTCCTCATAATTTTTGTCCGGAACTGTAACTAATGGCTCTCCAATCAAAAAATGACCAGGTGTCAAAAGGAATGCATCATCTGGATTATTGGACATTTGCGAGATGGGCCTAGAATTGAGACAAGCCTCAATTTGACTCAACACAGTTATCATTTCCTCAAATGTCAAAGTGCTGTTTCCAATGATTCTCTTTAAATGGTACTTGGTAGATTTTACACCTGCTTCCCATAATCCTCCAAAATTTGGAGAATGTAGAGGTATAAAATGCCAATTTGTCCCATTTGTAGCAAGAAAGTCAGCTATTTCAGGAGCTATCAAAGATTTTTCAGCATTAAATAGCAATTTTAATTCCTTAGAGCTACCAACAAAGTTCGTTCCATTATCGCTCCACAAGTCTTAAACTGTACCACGTCTAGCTACTAAGCACTTAAAGGCTGCTAAGAAACCTTGAGTAGTCATATCACTGACAACTTCAAGATGGATTGCCCGTGTTGCCATGCAAATAAAAAAGCAGATGTACCCCTTAGTTGCATGATGACCGCGACCCTTGGTTGTTTTTATACTAATTGGACCTGCGTAGTCCACACCGCAACGTTGAAAAGGTCTTTTCGAGGTAACCCTTGCTTCTGGTAACTGACCCATCATTTGTTGATTTGGTTTAGCTGAATGTCTTATACAAATAACGCACTTACTAACATAAATTCTTACCAAAGATCTTGCATTAATAATCCAATATTTAGATCGCAAGTAGTTTAGCATTAGCTGCGGTCCCCCGTGCATGTGCTTCTGCTATCAAAAGATCTGTAAATTTGTGATCGATGAGGTATCAGTATGGGATGCTTCATATCTTCACCAGTTGCAGAACCTTGTAATCGCCCACCGACTCTCAAAACACCTTGATTATCAAGAAAAGGGCTCAAATAAATAAGTTTGCTTGATGTATGTAATCTCTCCTTTTTCTTAAGATATCCTATATCTTCGTCAAAACCCTGACGTTGGCTGATTTTTATACAGGTTGGTACAGTTCCTGTATCTCTTTGGTGGTAAGCCAGGGAAACATCTCAGGCTTATCATCACCAGATCTTCTTTTATGTATAAATCTTCTGCAATAAGCTATAACTCTGACGAGTTTGTGAAAATTTGAAGATCTTGATAAAATGTTTGATTCTTCTAAAAATGTTGTTAAACATTTTCCTTTAATCTTTCTTTCCTCTAAACTTGTGTCTTCTACATTTCCTTTCCTGAAACTTATTTTCTTACCGAAATCACAATTCGGTTCAGATTGTAACTCCCAAAATCGTTTTAAGAGTTCACTATCATCATGACAAGCTGCATGCATGCTGGTAACACAAATGTGTCTCGTCTCAACGTGGTTGGTTTGTGCATGTATCTGACCAGATAAGATCCAACCAAGCTTGGTGTTTTGAGCTATAGGAAAACCTGGTGGACCTTTGATTAAACTAACAACTAACAACTTCTAACAAAATCTGGCCATATACTTCGGCACCTAAAATCAAATCTATCTTATTTGGAGTGGCAAATAATGGATCTGCTAATTCCACGTAAGAGATTGAAGAAAAAACCTGAGTCATTACCTTTCTTTCAGGTAAATGCGTGGTTAACTTCCGTAAAACAAAAGCCTTAACTTCAACAACAAAGTTTGGGTCTAATCGTGACTGAATTTTTATCACTACCATTGAATTGGATGTCAACGTTAGACCTGATCCCCACGTATACCTGAAATTATACCTTTGCTAAGTATCTTTTTAAGACCAAGAAGCCGTACTGCGGACTCCGTTACGAACGAAGCCTGAGATCCCTGATCTAACAGGGATCTTAATACAAATGCAGTACCGTTCTTTGTTTGGGCTTTAATAACCGCAGTAGCCAGTAAAACTTGGCAACGGTTATTTGAGAAACAACTCACAATATTGGTGGACTCGCTCTGATTTGATGTGGTTGCTACAGCTGAAATACCTTTATCTAATCCAACCTGATCAGCTGTACCCTGTGGTTTTATTGGTTTTGAATCATTTTTAAGATGAAGAAAGAATGATGTTTTCTCTTACATAAACGACACCTAGTAGACTGGCGGCATGAGTATACTGAGTGATTGGCACCTAAACAATTGTAACATAAATTGTTAGTTTGGACAAAATTACGACGCTCATTAACATCTAGTTGAGAAAAACTTTGAGAAATACGGAGATTTTGTATAGTCGGTATCCGGAACTATATTTAATATTTGAGCGTGTTCGTCGCTAAATGAAGTCCATAGCTTTTCCAAACTTTCAATTCGTACTTCAATGTATGTCTTTGTAAGTCGCTCTTTTGGCGATTTCTTGAAGTTTGATTGGCCACGTCTTATGGCTGCATTAGTATCCAATTGAATTTTGTAGAAGACTTCCATCATTAATAATTTATTTAAAAGTTCCAAGATAATTAAGTCAAAAGTTGAAAATTTTCTAAGTCTTTTAAATTAAACGGAACCGATGAAAATTTGGGCATAGGTTCCCCGTCGGTTCACTTATTGCATTATTATTCTAAGTCCCAGCCGACTAAATTTTCACCAAGTCTAAACTTGCGCACTGGGTTTCTATAGAATTAAATAAAAGTACTCACAGTTTGTCTTCCAATCACTTCACTTTTTACTCACGTGAAAAAACTTCGATATAAATTCGTCCGCGCACTGCCGATAGCCGCACACTTTATATTTGCACACCCTGTACTAAACAGGTACTTTACTACGACCGATCGGAAGTGCACACCAGTCCTTTATCCGGATTAGAGATGTAAGGCCCGGCCGGTATTATACCATTTGATCTTTCTGGTTTAATACGAAAAATACCGTATTAAACGGTATTATACCATAACCGACGGTATTTTTCGTTTTACATGTATTATTTAAATGTCATGTACTTGTAACTTATTTTATTCAGAGAAAAACATTATTAACTATAATATTTAGGAGAAAAAAATAATAACTTACCTACAAAATTTAAATAATAAAAATAAAACTTTAATTTCAAAGAATTGTAGTACCTACTGCTTTTGTAGTATTTTTAATGATATGATAAATAATTACGTACCTAACTAAAATGTGAATGTACTTCGAGAACCTAAATGATAAAAAAATGAAAAAAATATAATGATTCATACTTACCTACAAGCGAATTGGTACGTCTATTTTGGCATTCAAGATGACGTCAAATTTTTTTTTCAGTAATGTCAATATGTGTATCGTTTTCGTGGTTTTCGGGGGTGGCAATTGAGAATATGACGTCAATTTCTGGATCCAAGATGGCGTCTACGAATTTTTCAGTACCTAATATCAATATGGGTATCGTTTTCGTGGTTTTCGAGGGTGGTAACTGCGAAAATGACGTCAATTTTGGGATCCAATATGGCGCCCGCGATTTTTTCAATAATATCAATATGGGTATCGTTTTCGTGGTTTTTGAGGGTAGTAATTGTGAAAATGACGTCAATTTTGAGATCCAATATGTCGCCCGCGATTTTTTCAATAATATCAATATGGGTATCGTTTTCGTGGTTTTTGAGGGTGGTAATTGTGAAAATGACGTCAATTTTGAGTTCCAATATGGCGCTCGCGATTTTTTCAATAATATCAATATGGGTATCGTTTTCGTGGTTTTTGAGGGTGGTAATTGTGAAAATGATGTCAATTTTGAGATCCAAGATGGCGTCCGCGAATTTTTCAATAGTATCAATATGGGTATCGTTTTCGAGGGTGGTAATTCCGAAAATAACGTCAATTTTGGGATCCAACATCGCGCCCGCGAATTTTTCAATAATATCAATATGGGTATCGTTTTCGTGGTTTTCGGGGGTGGTAATTCCGAAAATAACGTCAATTTTGGGATCCAACATCGCGCCCGCGAATTTTTCAATAATATCAATATGGGTATCGTTTTCGTGGTTTTCGGGGGTGATCATTCCGAAAATAACGTCAATTTTGGGATCCAACATGGCGCCCGCGAATTTTTCAATAATATCAATATGGGTATCGTTTTCGTGGTTTTCGGAGGTGGTAATTCCGAAAATAACGTCAATTTTGGGATCCGACGTGGCGCCCGCGAATTTTTCAATAATATCAATATGGATATCGGTTTCGTGGTTTTCGAGGGTGATAATTGCGAATATGACGTCAACTTTGGGATTCAAGATGGCGTCCGCGAATTTATAGTAATGCAAAAAATAAAAATCAATATGGCGGGCGTCTTTGCAATAATGACATCAGAACTATGCTAAGTGGGCGACAAGATCGTCAAATATTGATTTTGGAGGCAATCGGCTCAAAAACAGTAAATTTCAAGATGGCGGGCATCTTTGCAATTTTGACATCAGAACAATGCTAAGTGGTCAACGAGATCATAAAACATCTATAAATAAATCACAAAAACCATGATAAGCCCTAAAACAACACATAACAGTAGGTATCACTAAAATCAAAATGACTGAATATAATTATATAACTGGTATGACCCTTCTTATGTTGACCAATTTGACTATAAATGTCAACCGGTTAGTTTCAGTCAATTTGGTAACTTTCAACACTAAATGATTTAAAAAAAGTCAAAGGAAATTGAATTCTTGACATTAAAAAATAAAATACCAAAAATACGAAAAATACCGTATGTTATTGTATTATACGGTATTACAATTCTAATCCGGATACGAAGGACCACGTGCAACTTCCCCAAAAATGATCTAGTTTGATCTAATTTAGTTTGGATATGAATAAAACCACTGTCACTGTCACAAAGACAACTTTAATAACAAAAATGATCTAGTTTGATCTAATTTAGTTTAGATATGAATAAAACTACTGTCACTAAGACAACTTAAATAACAAAAATGATCTAGTTTGATCTAATTTAGTTTAGATATGAATAAAACCACTCTCACTGACACAAAGACAACTTTAATAACAAAAATGATCTAGTTTGATCTAATTTAGTTTAGATATGAATAAAACCACTGTCACTGTCACAAAGACAACTTTAATAACAAAAATGATCTAGTTTGATCTAATTTAGTTTAGATATGAATAAAACCACTGTCACTGTCACAAAGACAACTTTAATAACAAAAATGATCTAGTTTGATCTAATTTAGTTTAGATATGAATAAAACCACTGTCATTGTCACAAAGACAACTTTAATAACAAAAATGATCTAGTTTGATCTAATTTAGTTTAGATATGAATAAAACCACTGTCACTGTCACAAAGACAACTTTAATAACAAAAATGATCTAGTTTGATCTAATTTAGTTTAGATATGAATAAAACCACTGTCACTGTCACAAAGACAACTTTAATAACAAAAATGATCTAGTTTGATCTAATTTAGTTTAGATATGAATAAAACCACTGTCACTGTCACAAAGACAACTTTAATAACAAAAATGATCTAGTCTGATCTAATTTAGTTTAGATATGAATAAAACCACTGTCACTGACACAAAGACAACTTTAATAACAAAAATGATCTAGTTTGATCTAATTTAGTTTAGATATGAAGAAAACCACTGTCACTGTCACAAAGACAACTTTAATAACAAAAATGATCTAGTTTGATCTAATTTAGTTTAGATATGAATAAAACCACTGTCACTGTCACAAAGACAACTTTAATAACAAAAATGATCTAGTTTGATCTAATTTAGTTTAGATATGAATAAAACCACTGTCACTGTCACAAAGACAACTTTAATAACAAAAATGATCTAGTTTGATCTAATTTAGTTTAGATATGAATAAAACCACTGTCACTGTCACAAAGACAACTTTAATAACAAAAATGATCTAGTTTGATCTAATTTAGTTTAGATATGAATAAAACCACTGTCATTGTCACAAAGACAACTTTAATAACAAAAATGATCTAGTTTGATCTAATTTAGTTTAGATATGAATAAAACCACTGTCACTGTCACAAAGACAACTTTAATAACAAAAATGATCTAGTTTGATCTAATTTAGTTTAGATATGAATAAAACCACTGTCACTGTCACAAAGACAACTTTAATAACAAAAATGATCTAGTTTGATCTAATTTAGTTTAGATATGAATAAAACCACTGTCACTGTCACAAAGACAACTTTAATAACAAAAATGATCTAGTTTGATCTAATTTAGTTTAGATATGAATAAAACCACTGTCACTGTCACAAAGACAACTTTAATAACAAAAATGATCTAGTCTGATCTAATTTAGTTTAGATATGAATAAAACCACTGTCACTGACACAAAGACAACTTTAATAACAAAAATGATCTAGTTTGATCTAATTTAGTTTAGATATGAAGAAAACCACTGTCACTGTCACAAAGACAACTTTAATAACAAAAATGATCTAGTTTGATCTAATTTAGTTTAGATATGAATAAAACCACTGTCACTGTCACAAAGACAACTTTAATAACAAAAATGATCTAGTTTGATCTAATTTAGTTTAGATATGAATAAAACCACTGTCACTGTCACAAAGACAACTTTAATAACAAAAATGATCTAGTTTGATCTAATTTAGTTTAGATATGAATAAAACCACTGTCACTGTCACAAAGACAACTTTAATAACAAAAATGATCTAGTTTGATCTAATTTAGTTTAGATATGAATAAAACCACTGTCACTGTCACAAAGACAACTTTAATAACAAAAATGATCTAGTTTGATCTAATTTAGTTTAGATATGAATAAAACCACTGTCACTGTCACAAAGACAACTTTAATAACAAAAATGATCTAGTTTGATCTAATTTAGTTTAGATATGAATAAAACCACTGTCACTGTCACAAAGACAACTTTAATAACAAAAATGATCTAGTTTGATCTAATTTAGTTTAGATATGAATTAAACCACTGTCACTGTCACAAAGACAACTTTAATAACAAAAATGATCTAGTTTGATCTAATTTAGTTTAGATATGAATTAAACCACTGTCACTGTCACAAAGACAACTTTAATAACAAAAATGATCTAGTTTGATCTAATTTAGTTTAGATATGAATAAAACCACTGTCACTGTCACAAAGACAACTTTAATAACAAAAATGATCTAGTTTGATCTAATTTAGTTTAGATATGAATAAAACCACTGTTACTGTCACAAAGACAACTTTAATAACAAAAATGATCTAGTTTGATCTAATTTAGTTTAGATATGAATAAAACCACTGTCACTGTCACAAAGACAACTTTAATAACAAAAATGATCTAGTTTGATCTAATTTAGTTTAGATATGAATAAAACCACTGTCACTGTCACAAAGACAACTTTAATAACAAAAATGCTCACGGTAGTCATTAGCTCTCGGAGAATCTTAACATTCAGAAGATGACGTAATAAAATTAGTGTCATCTATGAGACAATATGAGAACTATTAAGAACCTATTTATATAATATGTCACATTGGCAATTGTCAAAAACTGAAGACTAAACAGGTATGATTGATGGTTATCTTAGGGCGAGGCCCCATTAATGCGTTGCGTCGTCGCAGTGCCATTATTTATATGGAATTTATAAATAATGGCGCTGCGACGACGCAACGCACTAATGGGGCCTCGCCCTAATACCTATTTTTTTTATTAGTCCATTCAGTCCTATACAAAAATTTCCGTATTCACGGTTATTTTAAAATACTTATTGGAAATTTACTAAATCTTATTATAATTAAAGAGATTCCTATTAGTAAACTTACGTGTCGTGTCATTCGGTGTTACACTTTTCGAAGTAAGGTATCGCACCCCTGGCGCTCGTAATTTGTTTGTAAAATTTAAACAGGCAGTTTCTCTCATTTTGTCTAACTTTAACATAATTGTACTTTCTCATATTTGCCGCACTATTCAGGTACGTACAAATTTAGAAGATGACATTATTTTTTATAAGTTCTCGCTATATATTTAGATAAAAATAAACAAAGGTAACCGAGGTTCTGTTTCACCACTAACAGATAACTGTATGTTTAACTATCTGAGAATTAAGTGACGGATAAAATATGTAATCTATCAATGCAATAGCGAATAGGTATTATCAGACACCAGTGACGAAACAGGACCTTAAGTCCTTTATTACAAAATATGGACTAAGCATTAAACCAAGTTTAAATTGACTGCCTCGGTGGCCCAGCGGGAAGTATATACGACTGCTGTGCAAGAGGTCCCGGGTTCGATTCCCGGGTCGGAAAATGGTATTGGGCTTTTCTATCATGAAATTCCAGTATTGAGATTTTCCCGGAGTTTGGTTAACAAATGTTCCCGGTAGATGACAATAGGCTCGCCCCCTATTTCATGGGACCAAACATAGCTGGCGAAATGTGGGTGTGAAACACCTCTGCCTACTCCTTCGGGGAAAAATTCGTGATGTATGTATGTAAATTGACACTAAAACAATGACTTATGTCAATTCAAACCTGGTTTAATACTTAGTCCACATTTTGTAATAATGAGACAAATAACTGACACTGTTTTATTAAACTCAGATCTAAGAGTAAAACACCAGAGAAGCCGTCGCCTGCAAGATCAAGGTCAAGGTCACCGTCACCGTCACCCAGACGAAAGCCTGCTTCGTCAACGACATCGTGGCGGAGAGAAAGAGACAGAGATAGTCGAGAAAGTAATTATATATATTTTTTTAAATTCTATTATTATGTTGCGGCACTATAGTACGCTTTCTAAGTTGTAACCAGGGATATTATGGATATGAAATTTCGTATCTGGATGCGGACACGGATATAATTATGAAAAATATTATACCGGTTTCGGTTATTAAATTATTTTGGACTATCCAATAGTTTCGGATAAATTCGGTTAAGGATATTAGATTCAGAACTAAAATATAAATTATTTAAAGGTATTAGTAGGCCATAATTTATTCATTGTGATCGCTTCGATGTGATTATCATTTCCGAGATTGTGCTATACAAAACTATCCGAAACTTTTATATAGGATTCGGTTACGGATAGATTTTTATTTCCTCCATAATCCCCCCCCTCCTCTCCCCCAAGAGCTGCGGGGTATTCCCGTTTGGTAACACTGTTGATGTTCGGGAAAATAGGTTGCGTTCGTTCAGCGTTGACGAAAACTACTATTTATTTCCAGTGATAGTACTTTAATCTAGTACAGGAGTCAAGACGTGGAAAAGTAAATTGTGGGTTACCAGCCAGGAACTGCCTCAAAAATTTAACTAATTAGAACAAACTTTGAGCTCAACTGATTGAAAAATAATGAGGTTTTATGGCTGATAAGTGTCTGAAAAATTATCCGAAACTTACTTGATATTATTATAATAATATGACAAATATGTCAACTATCTGTCACATAAGTTTCAGAGAGGCTATCAATCACTTATCAGCCAATGATGAAACAGAGACTTAGCAGTTAATTTAACCAATTCCAAGATGTTACGATGCCAATAGTGAAGTTGTAAGTTTAAGAGTAAGAAACTATAAGGTAAATGATTTAAAGATCAATTTGCAGACCGGCGGCGGTCCAGGTCCAGATCGAGATCACGGTCCCGCAGCAGATCTAGGGAGCGTGAAAGGCACCGGGAGTCACCGAGGTCACGTCGTGTCGAACGTTCAAGATCACCCACGCCACCTAGCTTTCTGTTAGTATTACCATTATTAAAAAGTACATTTTGTGGGTTGTCTTGTTGTAGTACCCTCATCATGCACCGAGAGTTCTTCGTTTTGTTCTTCTGAGTCCATCCATAGACAATCTTAGCTCCAATTGGTCGTAGCATGATGTTATATAGCCTTCCTCTATAAATGGGCTATCCAACTTCAAGGTGGATGTTCCGATACGTCTCCTCCAGACATTTTATTGAGGCTATGTTCTCTTAAAAATAGACACTTTTTTACATATAATAATTAATTGTATCACATTTCTACAATAAATAGGCCCGCGTATAGACGAGAGTCAACATTTTGTGGTATTTTTTTCCCAATAAATTAGTTTTATGTTTAGAGAAAATAGCTATAATAAAATGTATAGTGGAGACGTGTCGGAACATCCACCTTAAAATAATTTTTCAATTTGAACCAGTAGCTTCTGAAATTAGCACTTTTTACTAAACAATATTTACCCATGCCAAGTAACCGTCTCCTGTGTCCTTTTGTTCCAATTGTCAGGAAGTTAGTTATGGTTGTTTCAATTACTGACAATTTGAGTAGAATCCCTGATTTATGAGTTACGACTGAAAATATATATGGCTTAAAACAACTATAACTTGTTCTACAGTGGAGGAGCATACCCTAGCACATCTACGTCAGGTTTGGACGCGAGCAACAAAGGACATCAATTATTACAGAAGATGGGATGGCAGGCTGGCGGTCTAGGCGCATCAGGTCAAGGTATAGCCGAACCAATCAGCGGTGGAATTGTCAGAGACAGACAGGATCAGTATAAAGGTAAGCTACTCATGTAGGTAGCTCATATAGTACACACTACTCGTACTGTGACGCGGAGAAGCATATCAGTTTTATTCATTTAGAATGCCTTTAGGCGCGATGGTCCATTTTGTGGCTGGTCAAATGCGCGGTTGATCCATGTCGCAATTGGTCCAATTTTGAAAATTTTGATCATTACTAAATAAAATGTAAGTCCATAAATGTTTATTTTAAGTTATTTCACTAGCTGTTGTCCACTACTCAGCTCCTATTGGTTGTAGTATAGCGTGATGGCGTGATAATCAAGCTCACTCGATAAATGGACTGACCAACACTAAAAGAATGTTTAAATTCAAAGCAGTAGTTCCTAAGATTAGCGCGTTCAACCAACCAACCAAAAAATCAAACTAACAAACTTTTTAGCTTTATAATATGTAGAAGTATTGTTATAGATTTCTCTAAAAAATATAAGCACTGATTATTTATGTACAAAAGTCTTGGGCATACTATTTCAAAATGATAATTATGATGTGAAATTAATATATTTTATTTTATATAATATTAATGGTTTATGTTTATGGTAATGGTTACCAGGTTTTATTTATTACACTACTCAACGACAAAAAAATATCTGGTTCGGCTTGTATTATTTTATAATCAGGATGACTAATAAAAAATATCACCATTAATAAAAACTGTCACATCTAAAAATAGAGAAATTTAATATTTTTAGTTTTCATCTCTTTATTATTTTTAGACTGAGGTTAGATCGAAATTATGACCGATTTGCTAACACAATTGTTACTATTTGTTAGTTTGATAGCTATTCTTTATGATGTCACGCGTGTGTGTAAACAATCCAGATCTTTTCTGTTATATTTGCGGCGAGTTTATGCCAAAATCGCATCAAAAACCACTTTCGGACTTAATTAAAAATTGTTACAAAGCTTATTTCGACCGGGAAGTTATAAATATCAATAAATCCTGGGTGCGTAATCAATTTGTGCAGATCTTAAAGGGGTTTCTTTCTTAACTGGATTGCAGTCGGGTTATACAAAATATTGCTGCTTTCTTTGTGAGTGGGATAGTCGAGCGCGATCAGAACATTTTGTAAAAGAACATTGGCCATTACATCATTCTTTTGTACCTGGACAAAAAAATGTTAAGAATTAATGAGCCTTTAGTGGAAGCCTATAAAATCATTTTACTGCCGCTACACATAAAATTGAGACTCATTAAGAACTTCGTGAAACGTTTAAATCACGAAAGCGTAGCTTTTCAGTTTCTTAAGTTTAAAGTTTCCCAAGCTTAGTGAGGCAAAAGTTAAAGAAGGCATATTTGTAGGTCCGGACATAAAGAAAATGATTGAAGATCCATCTTTTATATCTACTCTTACTCCAGTCGAAAAAGCATGGAAAGCTTTTGTAGAAGTGACCAAAAATTTTCTTGGTAACAACAAATCTCCCGACTTTCGTGACAAAATAAAATTAATGTTGGACTGTTACCATAGAATGGGATGCAGTATGTCGCTCAAAATATATTTCCTTCACTCACATTTAAGCTTTTTTCCTGAAAATATGGGTTCAGTTAGCGATGAACAAGGTGAATGTTTTCATCAAGATGTTGCAGCGATAGAAAAACGTTACCAAGGAAGATGGGAGCCCGCTATGCTAGCAGATTACTGTTGGGGCCTCATCCGAGATACCCCTGAATCGCACTACAAGAGAAAAGCCAGCCAGTCCCAAAAACATCGCCTTTCCGTACAAAATATTGATAAGATTAGTTCAGTCCCTACAAAAATTGTTATTTTTTACCTGCCATTATATCTGAAAACTGAGATGTGACTGAAAACTTTTATTTATGCAATCCTGTCATATTTGGTGTAAGAAATAAGAAAAACATAGTTAGACCTCAGATAATTTTAAAAGTTTAAGAAAGAAGAAATTTGTTGAGTAGTGTTATTAGATCAAATTGGGCGAACTGCGCATTAATCTAACCGTGAAATTAACCTTATTTTGGTAATCTGACAAACGCGTCTAAATGTATCGAACCTTTAAATGCACACTTTTTTGCAATATCACTCGCATCTTGAATTATACATGCGCAATTAGTTGAAAAGAAATATTGATACCGTATCTCCCATACGGTATAAACACTATACCGAATCCAATTTTGAAATATTAAAAACTAAATATTATTTATTTTCCCAGGTGTTGGTGTCAACCTCAACGACCCTTATGAGAATTTTAGAAAGAACAAAGGAGCTGCATTTATTACAAGAATGAAGGAAAGAGCATTAGAGCGTTCATCGTGATCGCTATTTCTACTCATAATAATATGTAAATGTGTATGTATGTTGCGATCGTGTGGATGGAATATGATTTATTTTATCTAAATCATCTTTAAATAAAGTTATATGAATTTTATATACTGTTTTCTCTTAACCCTGTTGTTGTAAGAGCTTGTCCACATCAGTCAGTTGTCAGTCCATAAGGGACTGTCCACAAACACCACTTCGACGTCGTAACGTAGAACGTTGCCGTGCATTCGTTTCATGGCGTGGTGGCAAATCGCCCCTTCTTCCTCGTAGTCGAACTGGTTTGACTATGGGGAATTAAGTTTTCTCGTGGACATACAAACAAACAAAATGAAGAAGCATTTTTTTATCAACTAAACTTTTTATTTGAATTTCCATAAGCTACAATACCTACAGATAGACGCAACTGTTTTAATAGTGATAGATAGATGCAAGCGGGAAGGTGGGACGGGGGTGCGCGTCGTACGTTGTGTTGTGACTTCTCGAAACTTGAATAGTAAGTAGCGTTTGAATGGCAATTTGGAAGGGATAATTTACTTATTTTAAATTATGTAGGTACATAATAGTAATATTTTTTCGGAAATGTAAACGTACCTATTACGCCGCACCTGACATTTTTCTACGCCCTCCAAGGGGAGCGTGCCTCATACGGATAGTTCATTATTGATCAAAATTACACCGCTATTTAAGAAGTTCCCAATCCCTACAAATTTTATATCTCGAGTTGTTATAGAGGATTGTATAAGCCCAAGAATGGGGACCATTCTGGGAAAGCGACATTTTGGAAAAGGGATATTTTGGGAAAGCGACATTTTGAGAAAGTGACATTTTGGGAAGTTGACGTTTTGGTACCAGGGAACATTTTGGGAAGTTGACATTTTGATCTTAAACGCTCGATTCAATTGCGCAGTGACCAGCCAACCTGATAGAATGACCCATCATCTTAGAAAGTAGTTAATTTTGAAAAATATCGGGGATAGCAACTGTCTAACGATTAGTAGCAACTCTCTATATAATAAAAATATCACTAATATATTAATAATATAATAAAAAAAATAGTGTGACTCAATGGGAATGTAAAATGTTTTCATTTTCTAGTGAGACACAGTGTGACTCGATGCAACTTTTTTTTTCCCATCCAGTAACACCAATATTTGGCAGTGTTACTGGTTGGGAGAAAAAAATTGCAAGCTGTCCCATCGAGTAACAGTCTGACATGATGAAAGATTTTTTCCCAACGAGTAATAGTGTTACAGGTTTGGGTGCGACTGGATGGGAATAAACAACGAAGTTTATTAATTTGTTACATTTGCACTTGCACACACAGTCATTATACTATATATGTATTAGAATGTTATTTCTAGAATGCTGAACCAATCCACCTTTTGCTTATATAGTATTTCAATCAGCCACATTTTTTCATAATAAAATTGTAATAATATACAAGAATATATACAACAGCGCATAGAAACTGTAAGTCTGTCTACAAATCAAGATAGACAATGCAATGTCTCATTGTCTTTATTTTAGTAGATTGCAGTGAGGCAGTAAACTTAAAGCTCAAAATCGTCTTCATAATTATCCTTAAACTCTGCAAGCCTATCTAAGCTTTCACCATATTCTGAAGACTCCAACCCTTCCTCTTTAAATCTGTGCAGTTTGGAAAACTTTATTCTAGATACTTCTCTGTGGAGCTTCTCAATCATATCAGACAAGAAATTACCATTGTGATATCCAGCAATAAGAGCACAGTTACCAACTTTTTCTTCACTATTTACATTTCTTACAAACCCATTTTTATTTAGATCACTAGAGAAAATGTTTGGGTAAGGTGCCTTCACTTCTAAAGGCTTTTCGCATATAGTCAAATTAGTTGCTGAAAGGAAATTATTTGCTTGAAAGTATAACTCAAACATTTCCTTAACATTACTGCATCGATATGCTGGTAGATTCATTTGTTCTTTGGCTTCTTTCAAAGGAGCTTTCAAGTAGCTCTCAGGTATTCCTCTCACAGTGATCAACTGGAATATTTTATCTGTAGCAATCTTACAACTGGGTGTGATACAAGTATATATAGGCTTTGTCAGACTATTCAAATAGTCAATAAGATATTTTGATTCATTTATTGCTAATGGAATGCCAAGAGAAGCAGCAGCCATCTTTCTGCCAAAACCTGTTAAATCTGCACATATGTCTGACAGAGTAAAAATATTACTTTTATGTCTGTACTTTTGACTTAATGTGTCCATTGCTGAGGCCAGAATTGCTGAAGTGTGATAGTAAAGTTCTGGATTATAATTTATGTACTCAAATTGCCTTGGACTGCCTGGTTTTCGCCATCCTTTATCTCCTGTGCAGAGAGGTACAAACAATGTTGAATATTCTGATAATTCTTGTATTGAAAGTGCAGTGTTTACAAGTCTAGAAGAATCTTTTATGTTAGATTTATCCCTGTCTTCCTGTGTAGTTGTATTGTTATCAGTAAAATGAGAAGCTATAATAGGATGTGCAAGTATAGGTTTGGTATATTCATCTGCAAGGTGCTGAGTACAGCTAAGGGCAAGGCCTGAGAATCCATCAGTGCAATCAAAGTTGACTTGGAACCCTTGCATGCTATCACATTCCTCTACATACTTTCGGATGTTTTCACTGAATGTTTCACCAAATTCGCCTTTCCATAGCCCTTTGCCTGTGGTTATAATATCAAAACTCTCCTGAAATAAAATAAATTACCAATTTAAATAATTAAATCTTCTGTAAGAATGATGATGTAAGTAATTTTATTTGTTTGAAATAAAATTATATTTGTTACTTTTAAAATAATATTGTCAAGTATATATAATATTTAAAAATTGACAGACAAAGGATTTCATAGTAAGGGATGTTTGATTATGAAAACAGTAATTACACCCCAACAGGCTGTGAAAAACCCTATTAACTAACATCTGTTATGAAAATATTTGGTGTAAAAGCTTACCGAATCATTACCATGTGAATAGTCCTTCACAATATTTACAGATCTGGTATGAAATCTGGGATACAAATAGTCTGTCCAAGTTTTCACATCTTCTTCTAGCCGGTACTCCTTTGTTTCAACTGTTGAAGGATCATTCCCATCAATATCGGTTAAATACTCATTCCTGGGCGGCGCAGGCTCTTCAATTTTTTCGATAGCATCCCATTGAAATTCGCTTTCTAACGGTTCGCTCGGCAGACCACCACTTTCAGGTAAAGTTTTTAACGACCCTTTCAAATCAGCCAAAATCAATCGTGGTGTATAAGTTACTTCTCCTTTTGCAGTTTGACCCTCGCGGTATAATATATCATGATTAACTTCTGTTTTTACAGTACCTGTATAATCAAAACTTAGTTCTTGTAAGTTCCAGAAGTGCGCACCAACATAATTGGAATAATGGCCAAATTGTAAGGTTAAAATTTCACGAGTAGACATTGTTTAAAATTGCTTGAACTTGATTCTAATTATTGGTAATCGAATTCTCATTTCCAACTAGTATTTTTATTAATCTTTAAATACTTTATGTTCGCAATTTTCGGGATAGACAACAAACACTTTTTCTAAGGTTATAAACAAAATCATAACACGTAGAGATGTGCAATCAGTGCAATATTTTAATGGTCGGAGTCGGAAAACAGAACCGGACAATGGGAAAAAAGGATTTTATATGTATATATTTTATTTTGTGTAACATTTGTACTTAAAAATTTGAGTACTACATAAATATGAAAAACTTTATTCGAAAAGTCACAAGTACTAATTCAAAAATACCGATTTTCATAATTCCATTCACCATCACGCGTTCTTATTATCTTAACTCAATTTCAGTCTCCCTTTAAAATAAAAGAAAGTAAATTTTATTTCACCAGACAAAACTACTGGACTTAAAATTACCGGAATATTGAGCAAAAACCGAATTTAGTACAAGGTGCCGTAGATTCGGTTTCGGTTTTGAAAATCCTTATTTGTAATGAATTTCAATAATGGTAGCCCAAATCATCTGATGGCGCCAATTATAAAAATCAAAATCTCCTTGAGAAACTTTGATAGGTAATGTTATCAAAGTTTATATAGTCCGTCCAGTAATAATGATTACAGAATGTAACGAATCGTTACACTCGGTAATATTCGCCACACATCCTGCGGTAGATTTGGACAAACTCAGGCTTGATCAAGACAGACGAAGAAAATTACACGAACTCTCCCCAAATCAAGTGGCACAAAAAACGTTTCCGTTGAGATTTTTTTATCACCCCTATTTTTTAACCCCCGCGATGTATAGAGGGGTGATAAAAGTTTGACGTGTCTGTGGCATCGTAGCGTAGCAGTAGTGCGTAGCTTTCTAAACAAAAGGGCCGATTTTGAAGCGGTATTTTTTTATTTGAAAGCTGATATAAAATTAGCGTCTAATTTTGGGAGAAATCTGATCTTCGCTAGGTGTCCTATAGTTTTTGAGATATATAATGAGTGTGATATAATGTGGCCAAGCTGTGGAGACTCCCCGAATTGGCCAACTAAAAACACACACTTTTTGAATCATTGACAGACTAATTTCTACTAATTATTAGCGACTAAATATTTGTGTTATCAAAATCCAAATCCCCTATGGTGACCAAGCCAGTGTAAGCCACACTACTATCACTTTTGCTCGAGCCAGAGATCGAACTAAGGATCTCTTGCGCAGCAGATACATATAACCCGCTGCACTACACAAGGCAGATGATAAATTCAAAACTTGATTTTACATTTTGTTATAGGGATTATGGTAAAAGATAGGTTAAAAAAAACAAAAACTAGGTACTGGATGAATTTTATTACAAAATGTTATTAAAAATCGTTCACTTTACTAAGTTTTCTTATATAATAGAGTACTAACCAACTAGACTAACAACTACACTTACGCACAAACGCTTACTTGGATGTTGAAATACTGGCAGTGGAAAAATACATTAGGTACCTATTTTATTGTACAAAATTACACCTAACACTTGGCTAGTGACAACTGTTTATTTACTCAAGTTATGTTTGTAATTTAGGTATGTTGGATATTTCTGATAGTTTATCAGAAAACAATCTCTACAAGTTTCCGTTTAAGTATTTCATTATTTATTAATTTCCATAATTCATTTAACTATTAGATTAATTTGGAGGATGGCATCTACACACAATTGATTTATTTTAATTATATACTTATGCGCATATTACAATAACAAATACAGGCAATACATAAACAATCACACAATATTTTTAGAAATATTTACACAATTGCACTGTTGCGACTAAGTATACAAAGAGCACCTAATTTAATATACATTATATTGAAGTTCTTTACGTGGTGTTTCAATTTTAAGCCAACTTCACACATTGGGTCAACTTAAGCCAATAAAGGCCACAGTAAAGACAAAAATAATGTATGCTTATTTTGAACTACCTACTGTCAATTTTATTTAAATATGTAATATTTGGAACTTGGATATATACTGTAAGGGCCATAGCATACACACTACGATTGCGTGTATGCATTGTTGCTGCGTCGTGTTTTGACAACTCTCTGTGTTCCATCGCAGTATTAACATCGCGCTTCTAAAAAGCGACCAAACAATATTGGCTCATGTTGGGCCAACATATAGAGGCGGCATTAGAACGTTAACCAATTCACTATCAGAATGATACATACTTTTCTAAGACTATAATGATTTCAAGTCTTTAAGTTACATTGGAATCATTCGCCTAAGATTGCCACATGTATTTAATTATTACTATCAGCTAACAATTACACAATTTTTTATTCGCAACAGAAAAATGTTACTGTAAAATGCGAATAGTCATTGTTTTATATTTAGGTCTATGACAAGGTTTTATCTACTTTGTCTATAGTTTTAATTTATTTTATCATAACAAGTCAAATAGCAAAGCAGACAAGTCTACAAACATTATTTGTATGATTATAAAGAAAAGATCTAAATTTAAGAGCTATTTGATGATACCTAGGTGCTATTTTACTAACTATTGGAGCCATATTATCACAGTATTATCTAAATCCAGTTTAATATCATACGATTACTTGTTTTATTTTATACATAATCAATATAATCATTATGTAAAGTTTTTGTTTGTAAATCTATCTGCTTGTATTCGATTTTCTATAACATTAGCTATTATGAAAGAAAAAATATCAACGGAAGTTCATTAGGTACATACAATAATTTTAATTCATTAATTGAAATCAAACGTTTTATTAGCAAGTCTCAAATCTAAGCTACCTAATCCTAAACTCACAATCCAATTTAGTACATTCGAGAGATCTACTAACACAACCAATACTACAAAGACGAAATTTTATCCTTTCCTATTCATCTTCGTATCATAATACGCTATTCAAAGTACCTCTTAATGTATTATCATATGTTCCATTGGCCGCGATTTGCCAACAAATAAAAAGATGTCAAATCACAGATAAGAGAACATCATTCATTCGAAAATAACATAATTTCACTACCAAATCTCTGTTCCTTGAATACAATATTATGTTGACCTCACTGTATATGTTAGGTATACCACATTTTCCACTTAAACTTCGTATCTCAGTAGAAATATTTGCAACATAACACAACGCCTGGTATGTGTTTTTGCATTACAAAAATAATATAATTATTGTAAGATATCTTAAACAGGTACAACGTAAAGTTAACTTATTTTTATATTTTAAAAAATAATAGAGAAAATAAATGTGTAAATCCCTGTTACAGCAACAAAATAAATATCATTGACCTAAATACAAAATATTCAATAAAACATTTTCATTTATTAGCATGAATCGCAAGATTGAAGAGAAGAGACTTAAATGTTTTGTCTTGTACATTCTCACATGTATAAAACAAAACAGTCAGGTTTTAGAAAGTCTTGTAATTAGGTCAATGTTTTATTAGAACCAAATTACGGCACCTCGTCGTCAAGTATTCAGTTAAAATTGTCACTAAGGACAAAACTACTTAAATCAAACAAGTAAGAAATAGATATTTACATATACCAGCGGTGGGAACTTATCATACCCGCTATAAAATTTGCTATTACACTGAGACATTAATAATAATACACATACAATCAATTCACACTTCTGTCCATACAAACTAATTAGCACAAATAAAAAAATATAAATGGAACACCCTGCGATCGTTAAAAATAAAAATATTGTGTGGCTAAGTAGTTTATATGAAGTATTTCGTATGCTACAATAAACAATTGTTAATTTTGCAACATATTCAACTATCTGAACATATTTAATGTGTCACAGTAATAGCACGACTTTGTACTGATGGCTGTTAAATCGTTGGAGGAAATTTATTCAGAATTGTTTGTTTTTGTTTATCAATTCTGAATATGACTGGCACAAAAACATGTTTAAATCAATGTGCATCAACGTTTAGGATATCAGTACCACTTAAAAATAAAGCTATTTTATAGTGTAAGATATGTAACAAGTGTTTAGTTTTCGTAAAAAAACATTAAATACACTTATCTGGTACAGACTATCACCATCGAATTTGATACAATATAACACTCAGCACTGTTCACAATTCACAGCTAATTATTACAATAATTCAAATTAATTTCACGTAATCTAACTTTACCTAATAATGGAACAATTCGAGAGACTAAATTATGTACTATGTTGATACCAATATTATGATCACAATTTTCTAGAAATACAAGTCTTTTGTTGTTTAGGAATACTTTTTATATTAGAGCGACTCTATTGACAAGTGGCGTTTTTCTCCTACTGGTGTGTGTTTGAGTAGTCACTGGTTGGTAGATGAAGCTTGTTTTTGCTCGTTTTGCTGGATGAACTGCAAAAGTAAACAAGCCATTGTCAGTTGCATGGTTTTCAGCGTTATCGTATATAATATGAATTGTTTCATAAAAAAAAATTGAAAGGCGCTAAGTGTCACCAGTTCACCACACATCTGACGGAAGATGTGAACTAATGTGAAGTGACTGTCACCGTGACGTAGCGGTTAATGTGGTCGCGGTCGACTTAAGCGGGTTCGATTCCCACACGAGACAAATATTTGTCTGATTTGTAAATGTTTGTTTCGAGTCTGGGTGTACTTTGTGTCCGTAAACACACGTGAAAAACATCACGTGATTTGTGATACGGGCGAGTCTATTTCGCCAATAACTGGGTAAGTACATTACACTACAAACTCAGATACTGAGAATTACAATACAGAAAATCTCAATAAAAACAGTTTTACGCAAGACCCTCTTGCTCAGCAGTCAAATGAATAAACACGTCATAATGTCGCAGACAGGGGTACATGTGAGGTTTCGTTGGTAAAAAAAGGCTCTTAGCTTCCGTCCGCCGCCGGTTTGCTAAATGACATTACAATTACATTATGTGCTATTATTTCATAGAATATAATTACATTATGTGCTATTATTTTATATAATTTACTTACTGGTATAATTTTCTGTCATAGACAAGTCTAATTTCATGGGTTTTGTATCAATGTCAATTTCTTCGTAAGACTGGTCTAGTACCTAAAATAGAAAACAAATGCAATCATTAGTACATTTTATATCATCATCTTCATCAGCATCAAAGGAGACACTTTTTCTTATATAACAATAAAATCTTAACGGAAAATTTTGGTTGATATTCAGATAAATGTCGCCCAAAATTCACGGCGGTGAATTCAAAATGGCAACATTTAGGCAAACATTCAGCCGAATTACACAAATTAATTTTTTACTCACTTCTATATCGCTAACTTCTTCGCAAGATTCTACATCAGTAATATATGATGTGAGTGATGAAGGTCCCGTTGCTAGTAGCCGGTAGGTACCACCGACCATACCAGTTCCTTCTACCACTTCTTCTACTTCCAACTCTTGGTCAGACACCTCCTGTATAATGAGAATAACATTTCAGTTTCAGAGAGATCATAATCACCTCATCGAGTTATTCGCCTTTTATACCACGATGATGTTGGCAAACAACAACTGCAAGAGGTCACCGTAGCCTACTGTTTGAGATTAAAATGTTGAAAATATTTTTCGTTCGTTTTCACAGACCATTCCGAACCATTCATTCCGAAGACACGATTACGAAACTCTCCACAGTTCAGCTTCGTAATCGTGTCTTTGTCGAGATCCTCAACATCAAGATTAGGAAAATTAGTTAAATTGATGGTGGACTTGGTCTGATTAAGTCTGTTCGGCGGAAAAACTAGGTGAGGCTTTTCTGCACTGGAAGGCAATTTTACATTAGGCCCTTTTTATTAGGATATTTTTTATTCGAAGCCATCATGAACTAATATTGTAATCATTTTATTGACAGAAATAGTACAGAATTGAGAAGCAAACATTAGGTACTCGTATTTAGTAAAATATTCCACACATATAACTTTCTTTTTTTATGGTTTTATGTATAATATAAATTGATATATGAAAGTTCGGCCTCTCTGACACTTTTTGACTTGGTTATTTATAAATTTACTTTTTGAGTAAAGCGTTTTGAGAAGTACACGACCTGCGGGCCACGTGTTGGCCCCTTTACATATTACAAGAAGGTGTTATATATAGCGATGGTGGCCGAATGGATATGCAACCGGCATGCAAATTGTGTAGTCCTATATCGATCCCGACTGGCAGTACCAATTTGAATTTAACTTTGTGGAATGTAATGTACTAGTTAAGTGATTTACCATCTGTTTATGGTGAAGGAAAGCATTGAGGAAACCTACATATCCTTTTCTAAGGGTATGTCGAATCCACAAAGCTTCACTAGGCCAGCGTGTTCAGAATATGGCCTGACTATGGATTAAAACCCTCTCCGCTCTTTAGACAGAGGAGGAGACCCGAGCCCAGCAGTGAGAGATTGATGGGTTGCTGTGCTGATGATGATAATTAATATTCACCTGTTCAATAATAGCCTCTTCTTCTTCAACTTCTTCCTTCACTTCGGGGTCAATTTCGACGTCAGCATCAAGTTCCGTATCCGCGTCGACATCCGCATCATCGTCAGCATCAGCGTCGCCACCCAGTCCATTGTACTTCATTTCACCCCGTTCTAGAGCCTCTAAATTCTCTGTAAAGTAATATTTAAAAGTCAAAATACTTGTCTTCAGATAGGTAGGTACTTATATAGTGCTACGTTATTACGATTTATATCTGACCAAACTGAGTTATGTATCTACCAAAATTAACTCATATTAAAGCTTCTAAAGAAGCAATCATTATCATATTAATATTTGGAATAAGATTAACTAATTATCTCACCCGGATAAACCATCGCCTTTTTAATTGCTTGTGGATCTTTTCGTGACCATTTTTGTACTTCTTCATCCATTTTTTCTACTTTTGCGGGATTCATAGCCCATAAGCACCCTGTAACATAATTAAGATTAACAAAAGAATAAGTTTGACTTTCTGTGAATGCAAAAAGTAACTAAAAAACCAACAAACAATACCTTTTCTTTGACTTCCATTGGTAGATGGTTTTTCAATCTTCTCAAAACATTTATTCAAACTAAGATTATGTCTAACAGAATTTTTCCAACCATTCGGGGCAGTTTTGAAATAGGGGAAATGTTGACTGTAAAAGGAAACGACCGAATTATTAATAGGTACAACTAATAAATGCATGTAAATTACAAAATACAAAGGGAATAACATAAAACTTACCACATAAAATTATAGATTTCTGAAACAGGTAAGCTGCCTGTTCTTGAATTTTTTAACGCCATTGCTATTAAACAAGAATATGAATACGCGGGCTTAGGAAATTCGCCGCCATTATTTTTGCTAGTATTTACATATTTCGTTTGGCTATTTTCTACTGTAAATGCTCCGTTTACTGAAGTTTTAATGATATGCCTATTATTATTTAACGACGAGTTATCGATTAATATAGTCGCCTGGCTCTTATTCCCATTGGTTAATATTGTTCTCTGATTGATCTGCTGAGCATCTAGTATATGTATATTACCAGATATTATAGTTTTCGTCCCTAGTGACTGCGAAACTTTTTGGTTTGTATTTAAGATTGAACAATTTTTATTATTTACTTTTATTAATTCTGGTTGAGTCTTTATTCGCACTGACGCTGATGTTAAACCTGGTACTTTTGACTTGTCCAAATCTTTTAATAAATCTTTAACGACATTCTTTTCATGTTTTCTAACGTAAATTACCATTTGTGTCGCTTCTTCTAACTCTGGGCTTTTCCTTACAGTTTGTTCTTCTGATTCTTGTACTTTTGACACTTTGATGGCATTAGGTGAGAAAGTTAAATGACTTTTTTCTTCTTTGGGACTTGGAAGAGATATGCTATTATTACTTAAATCGTCTTCAGTAGCAGCAGACGTTAACAATAAGTTTGAAGCTTCTTCTTTTACAATGCTTTTCACTGGAGTTTCAACAAAGGAAGACGGCATTACAGAATTTGGGTTAACCATTACTGCATTGGCTTCAGAACCATATAAATCTAGATTATGAACAAAGCTGGAACTATTATTAAGCCATGATGCCGAATTATCGGTATCCATATCTAATAGAGGAGGTAATTCTGAAAAATGTGCTCCTAAGGAATCCTGTAGATAAATAAGAAATGTTAATATTGTATTCAGATTATTACATAAATTACCATAAACTCGTAAAATATGTATAACAATGGACTCACTTGAAAGTCGGTCATACTACTAAGGTCTGTAGCGATTTCATTTTTGATATCCATATCCAGCATGTCCTGGAGGGAATCTGTGATGTATAAATCCATGTCTGAGCACCACTGGAACAAAAATATTTTATTATTAGATTTTAGCTACATAACAGTATCTAGCTAAGAATTAATAATATTATTTAAAACTAACAAAGAGAATGCATTATAAAACAATAACATTCGCGCCAATTCGTTGATAAAAATTATAGTTCGTATCTACTGAACCAAGACAGGAGAACAAGGGGGGCGGCCACGGCCACAATGAAACCACTACGTCGTGAGTACAGAAACCTGTTTTGTCTTATGGTATGCGCTACCCCAACAACGAAGGTGTACAACTGTCTTGTTTACGCTCATTGAAATTTCGAAACAAAGTATTTTATTCACATTTTAGTATTAATTTTTTTACAAGGAAGATTGTTGCTTAAGTTTTGCTGGTTTAATAAGTTACCTACTTTTTTAGTAATTTCATTTTAAAACCTTCGTGTAGGTTGACTTGCGGATTATCCTGCCACTATTGCTTTATATTTCGATTCTGTAATGGGTTTTAGAACAAATATATCGGCAATGTGTTAATGAGACCTGCGTTATTAAAAGCTATAATGTTGCTGCCTTTGTTTGTTCTCACTTTTGTTAGGACATAGGTAGGTATGAATTTATTTAAAACAAAAAGATTATGTACCTGTCTACCTAATGCCAGAATCATTTTTGTAAGTATAACCGTGCCATCCTTTTTTGTGAAGACCTACAACAACCCACGATCAGTTACACAAGGGCTCGAAGCAGTCGGGACTGGGTCGTGTATAAAAAAACACTACCTACAAACGAACGGAACCGTTCGGAAGGCTTCCAACATTTGGGGCGATAGTTTTTTGTCCGTACTTTTACTCGTCTCTATAAATAAACTCGTTCTGGCATGCCGTGATGACCATGATCCATTAAATTAAATATTTATGTGTAGTAATAGCATGTAATAGGTATACTACTTGCTTCGAAGTTACTTTCACCTTCTATAGAATACATTACATATGAATGATTTTTTTATTAGGGATATAGGTAGGTGATTCGAAAAATGGGCAACGCTTAGGTAGTTAAATATTAGTGAATGTAGGCTGCCTGTACGGAGTAAGTCGCAACAAGGTACAGACCTTGGATATAAACAAGTATTACTGCTTTAGTCTAAACATATTTAGTAGCCATTTTGAGTGTGGTTTACGAAATAATCGCACATTTTGAACTGTTTTACAAGATTAGACATTTAAAAAATAAAAATAATAGGGTGCCTAGAGGTAAGAAACCTACCTAAAACAATATGGTGTTTCGACACTGTAGATAACATTTTTAGTTCAATCATTATAGAAGTTGTAGAGTGGGTGAAAGGGAACCTAACTCGAACCTAAGCGATTTCTTTGAAAACTCGAGTGCTTAGGAAGTGAACCTACTAATAGTCCTAAGTCAGGACTCCTTGTCTCCTAGTCTCGGAGGTGAGCTGGGGTAGAGGGAGGGGGCCTGGGGGTTAAAGGTACAATTTTTGAGTTTTGGGCTCATAATCTCAGAAATGGTGCGTCCTAGAAATAAAAATCCTTAACAAAACCTTATTAAATTGTCTACCTACAACTTTAGTCCTGAACACTTTTTCTAAATTCCTTATTTTCGAAATATCTACACGCTCTGGAAAAGTGAAAATAAAAGTTATTCAGCGTGATCGGGCATTACTTGAGATAAAAATTTAATTAAGTTTTATCCTACGCGAGGCAATTATTTGTGTAATTTTTTTTTTTTTTTCGAGTCTGGGACATGGGTGTCGTTGGTGTCCGTTAAAAAATTATGTAACATAACAGATTACGGCGCGCAACTTGATAAAAATGTACATGATCATAACTTTGTTTACTTATTAAATACCTACATAATATTGTATAAATAACAATTTAAATCCATGTGAGTGCACTGACAGATAAGTAGTCATACCTATCATAACACCAAAAACATCTAAGTAGGTACCTATGCTAATATTCGTTTTCGGTTGGTTGGAAATAATCACCAATTGGTAAGTATTTTTTAAATTCGTGAAATTTGAACTAGGTAAGTATTACAATACAGACTAAAGGGACATATAAATAAATTCCAAATCCAAATTATTGAGTTAGGTAGGTACTTATAATTTTATCATCGGAACGATACACAGGCGGAGATAATACATATGCTACTCAAAAATAAATAGTGCGCAATTTTCCCGCCCAAACGAATCGAAATTGGGGACACCTTACTACATGTGCGGAAAAGAGAAGTGTTGCAGTAGGGTGAGGGAACGAGACAGCACAATAACATGGAAAGAGGGGTGAATCAACCCCTAATGATATTGCAGCCTCGCCACTGCCGTATCGCTGAGCCGTTCTCTTTAGAGTTAGATTTTGCATTGAGTTGGATAGAAAAAAATTAAAATCGGCGGCACTAGATTTTTATCGTATCTACGATGTAGGCATATATTTATGGCCGAAAATGTATACATGTAAAAGTCACGTCCGTCTCGTCGTGCCTTTAGAGACCATGAACTCGAGACAGTTCATCTTACATTATACCTAATTATATTTTAACGAGTCTTCTTTACAATTTATTTTGCCTACTAGGTATTAACCGGCAATTAATGTAGATTATGATTTTTTTTGTAATAACTTCTAATCTTAGGAAGATACTTAATTGATAGTTTGCCATGCCTTAAAAAATATTATCTAACAAGAAGATAGGTTCTTTCAATAACAAAATCTTCAGCCAAATAGGTACCTAAGTGTCAATTTGATTAAGAAATAATTTATTTATCAATTATTATAAATCACCTACTAATTTCCTAATCAAAATCAGTCAGAGCGAGCGTATTGAATAAATAAAATAGAAAATAAGCAAGAAAAAATAATTGGACTGAAATACTGACTGGTTACAGATTAAAATTATCCAACCCTATATTTTCAGCGATATGGTTACTCATAGATGGTGGGTAATGTGGGTACTGTATAATGGAGAGCTGTGGAGGCGCCGCGAGGGGCCCACCGCCGCGCCGTGTCCTCGAACCTGACCGCGCGCGCTCGCCTTGAACTCATCGTGGTCGGCTCTTGCGCCGACGATGGCCGACGCTCGCTTTGAGCCGCGAAAAATCGACGTCTTGGAAAAGTTATATTGGTTTGAATATAAGATACCTGCTCTTTAGAGCCACTTATAATTTTGTACGAGATACGTTACCTACCTAGGAAATTTTACGATAATGCAATTATTTTTAGATTATGTAGGTACTTACTACTCGTACTATGGTGCTTAATGTAAATAATAATAATTATATAATATTATGAAAAAGACTTGGCGCGAAAACAGATTGGGGACATGCGCGCGCACTTGGGACACGTTATATCTGGGTGGGGTTCCGTATTGATTATACGTCCGACGCTCTCCCCTACCTCGCCTACACCTCCGCTTTCTCAAACTTCCCTGTTTTAAACGGTGGGAAACTGAAATGTTTTGCGTACATTTTATACGCACACATAGGTAAGTTGTGAATGTATATTTTCAGTCTAGACCGGAAATTGAAACAGGTAGGTACGTTTCTACTATTTCAGTTACCAGGTCTGTTCCTAGTGTTAGTTTTGACATGTTAGGTAGGTATTTTATATTTTACGGGATATTTGTTTAAGTAGGTAAAATTTTATAAACATTGTAAATTATTAAAGATCGAGTTAGGTATTTTACTGTATTGTATTTAATTTGAGAACATTTATTATGGGTACCTACATACCTATCTATAGTTTGCACTGCGTGATGCGGTAGGAAGACAGTTGGCGTAAGAGGTCAACGGCCTCACTGTAAATTACTGACTCAACGGTCTATGAATAGGAATCTCTATGTACCTATACCTACTTTATTATACATTTTCCGACAATGAAGGTGTGTGAAAACTTTTAAAATCTTTATTATTACCTATCTATACCTACCTACTAATATTATAAAGCTGTTGAGTTTGTTTGTTTGGTTGAACACTAGTAGTAGTAATCTGTGACTAGTATCTCAGGAACTACTGGTCCGATTTGAAAAATTCTTTTAGCGTTGGATAGCCCATTTATCGAGGAAGGATATCGGCTATAACATCACGCCACGGCCAATAGGACCTGAACAGTGGCCAAATAATGAATGACTGAAGTGAAGAACCGCGCGACTAATACCTAGCTAGGTACTAGGTTTACGTAAAAAATATATTTAAGCCACGGATTGGGTTAGGTACCTACGCGGACAATTTACCCCTGTATAATTTTGGAACATCTACGTACCTATCTACCTAGCTAGCCATTTCATAAATAAAATTGTGACATCACCTGGCTAAGTCTAATACAGATATGTTGGTAACAAAGATTCTGGCAATGGATGGATGCATTGATGTTTCTTTTTTATGAAGATAGACTATTCAATGAATTGGATTAAAACGAAGGCTAGCTAGAGTAGCTAGGGTAGGGTGGATGCCCCAAATACCAGCCGTTTAGTACATTTATCAAATTTAGCACTTTAATGATAGTTTGTGTTATTTTTAATGAATGGGTGATTTTAATAAGATTGTAATGGGAAGCAAATAATACCAAATGAATTGAAGGTAAAATAAAAACCAAATAGGTACGTACCCCTGAAATTTTTATATTGGAAGTTTTAAAACCCAAATTTAAATTTTACAATCAATTTTTGGTAAGTAGGTATATTTCTTACTTATAACCTTGCCCGACAATAGCAAATACTAAAAAAATAGAATTAGCCAAATCGGTTGAGTCGTTCTCACGTGAATTAACTTGCATAAATTTCGGCGAACCATTTTTATTTCTGTAGATGACATTGCCGGTTTTAGAAATGGTTCACATCATTATCGTTTTAGTTCTTGATCACCGAAAGGTGTTTTTCTATGATCTTCCTCGATAATGTTCTTAGAAAAATATAAATTTATGACATTTTCTAATTTATGATAGCATCCTTAGCATTGATATATTTCATGATTGTTGAACTCTGTTAATTTCTACTAATAAAAAAAAAAATTGTTGTTAATTTATCAAAGAATACATATGCATTCAGAATTCAATCTAATAACATAAATAGGCCAAACACATAGCATATGGTCAAAATTAACAGAATAAAAAAAAACATAATTTTATAGGACCCAAAATTCGGTAAAAAAATAGGAAAATGACCGATTTCCTCTCATCACGGAACTCCATTCTCTCCTGACTTTGATTCATACCAGAGGTGTAAATTTCGGAACATAGGTTCCCAGTGTATTTCTTATCTGTTCTAGTAATTGGTTAAAAAAATTACAGCGGGAGGAACCTATGAGTGTAATTCATAGTTGCGAAGTTCAATATCGCGATGTACGTTACAGCGAAAGATTACTATTGCGACGGACGTTGTCGCCAAAGTTCATTATTGCGATGTACGTTACAGCGAAAATTTACTATTGCGACGTACGTTATCGCGAAAATTCTAAACTGTCTAACGTTTAATATGTATATTATTTATTTAATCGAATATCATTTTTTTTAAACCACCCAAAAATAGGAGCCCCGCGGCTCGGGGCTCCGTCGCCCTACTTGCGTGACATATCATTTTCGCGATAACGTACGTCGCAATAGTAAACTTTCGCTGTAACGTACATCGAAGTATAGAACTTTGGCGACAACGTCCGTCGCAATAGTAAACTTTCGCTGTAATACATCGCGATATTGAAATTCGCAACTATGAATTACACTCATAGGTTCCTCCCGCTGTCATTTTTTTAACCAATTACTAGAACAGATAAGACCAATATAAATCTTATTACCTATACAAGGAAAAAGACTAAAAGGCTGATATTAGGGGCGGGGCTAGTATTCGGGGCACCCACCCTATGACAGAGACTGGGTCAGTGACTAGTGCCTATCTATGTATTACCTATCTATGTACCTACCCAAGTACTTACTCTACGTTCATGTTGCTATAGTAATAAAGTAGTTGTACCTATTTAATATTTAAATAAACTTTCTATGAGCTTTTGTTTACAGAAAACTATCTAGTAAGTAGGTAGGTAGAATACCTACATTGATTAACTGGCTGCATTGATAAGTGCAGTCAAACGTCACCACCCGGCCCGTCTCGCTGAGTGCACTACGCACACATGCGCATAATGCAACACCACATTACAACGTCCCTGCATTCACTACTACAAAAGCACGTTGCACTCATTGTTGTTCAACGTTTTGAAATTCTTGCTCGCTCAAAACCGGCCGTGGGAACAAAATCGCTTTGTGGATTTCTGTACCCAATACAGTAAAAAAAGTTTTATTATAATTCACTGTTGATTTATATGTACCTAGCTGTACCTAATTCCTTTTACAGGTACCTATCTGATAAAATAAGAAAAAGTCTTTGTTACGATTCAAAGTTGACCTTTGTAAGTTTATAAAATTTAAATTGGTAGTCCCCACCGACATATTTACATAATATGTCTTATTTAGTATAGATACTTATTTAGCAAGGTAAATAAAACTTGTAGCCTTAATAGGTGTTCTACACGGTTATAAACTTGCGTTCCATCCAAGTGAGAGACCTTGGGAGGAGTTTGGTTGCCATCCGCGTAGTTTGTATGAAATTTGGTTTACAACAGCCGGCTACACGGTTGGAATCCACCAAGGGCGGGTTGCCTTTGGTGGATTGTGGAAGGCAAGTTTATAACCATGTAGCAAAGTTTTAACTAGCCTTGTAGGAGTTGTAGGGCTCTTCAAATACCATATTGAAATACCTAGTTAACATCAGTTCCCATATTATGATACCTAGGTAGGTAGGTACGTCAGACAATTTTACAAAAAACAAAAAAGTCAAGGTACCCACCAAGTTCGAACCCATTCCGTACAAACGAAAAGAACTAATAATCTTATGAATGAACACTATCGTCAAACATCGTGAAAATATGAACAATCTATAAATTTGGGTACCTACATACCAAATTTATATACCTACCTGCTAATTTAATCGAAGGTACGTAAAAGGAGAACTCCATGATGAAAATAAACATTTACAAAAGAAAAAGCTATCAAAATTTACCACCTCGTTCGTATCGCATTGGTTTAACTGAAAAAGTAGGAAATCGCTAAAAAATACTGAATAGGTCGACAGGCCTACTCTATTAATATTTTACAAAGCCATAGTACCCATTTGTACTAGAACTTATTGAAGAGTTGAAGACTAGATTTATCTTTATCACAAAACATTTGCCACGGTTTTAACCGTTGCCTTTATTTTTTAATTACATTACAAGTTGTTTTGACTGAATGTTTGTCTAAAATTCCGAATATCTTCACAATACGTCTACTACTAAAATAAAGAATGTTTATTATTCCAGGAATATGTAGCTTTCAACATAATTATTACCTATATTAATACACAATATAATAGAAAACAAGATCAAATAATATTAATAATACGTGTGTATGTTGCCATCCTTATCAACAATGTGTTGTTTTAAAGTGTAGGAAAGAGACAGACGGATTATAAAATATTGAAATGTCCGTTATCGACACTTGGGGTCAAAATGAGTTGTGTGGAAAATGAAACAACTACAAAGTGATTACATGATTAGTAAGTACTGGTAAGTAAACACAATATAATGTTCTTGGATATTACCTAATCAAGTAGGTATATTTGGTAGGAGCTCTTACGGTTTTAATATGTAATGCATATTACGCGAGAAAGAGGTGGAATGATTTCCCGCCACTTTGACATAATAAATAAACCAAATTTTACGTAAACATCAGATACAAGCTTGATTATAACAATTATTTTAGAGAACTGTTTTAGTAATACGACAACATAATAGATAAATGACATTAAAAAGAGCGGGACATGTTAACTCGTTGGACTTTCCCATCACAAATTCCTTGTTTTTCTAACATAAATGATTATTAGACCATATGAAAGATATTTATAAAACTTACCGAATATTTATTACCATAAATATCCTTAAGCTCGAAAGAATAATCCTGAATTTCACACATTTACGCTTTTAACGTCATTAGATTGACAGATATACACCACTCACTCCATAAAAACCACAATCTGTTTTAGTATTCTGTGAAAAGGTACACAAAGAATGGTCTTCTTAGCTATTGGTAGATTCAACCCACGTGACCTGCGGCAACGCTTTTCTATTGGTGTTCACTACTAAGTGGATTGACGTCACTGCTCAATGTTTGTACTTATTATATTGTACTCTCTAGAAGATTTTTATTTAGTTATTTAAAATTATTAATATTTTTCATTAAATGTATATAACATGTTTTTGTATCATATAAATGTTTTAAAAAATACTTACAAATTCACTTACCGGTTACATGGGTCGTCCATTCACAACAACATGGCGGTTTGTTTACACCGGCATGATAAGGCGGGAAGTACTTTTGCCGTGTATGAACATCTATACTGATAAATATGTATGTTAAAATAATGTTTTCTTTGGAAAGAAATAATTTATTGAAGTAAATAATAATATTTCAAAATTTAATCAAATACAACTGGAAATTCAATGCACATGGGCGATACCACTTTTTCACACGCCAGCGCTCTCTAGTGGCTATTGTCAATAAGTTTAGTCACAAGGCGGGTAAAACAAAATTCAACAGAGCGATTTTTGTTGTTGATTCTTTAGTTGCAAACTGATAAATATAGATAAAGTGATAACAATTATATTAAATGCCTTATGTCACAAACTATATTATTTGCAATAACAGTGGCTGATAAGTACATCTATCAGTTTATTACACCTTAATTTCAGATCAGCCAGTTATTACTATAATAGTCACAAAATGTCTAAGAAACAAACAATAACAAAAGTCAGGCATGCTGCAAAAAGGTTACACTACATACACAATACATAATAAACAATATAACATAGCATAGAATACCTACCCATTCAATCGATCGTCGATACACGAAACGAAAATAAATGTAACATGGGTTTAAAAAACAGTGTCATAATTAAATATACAATTGAAAATGGTCAAATATACCTTCCTTTAACAATCATACACAATACAATCAAATGAAAAACAGGACAATGTACTACTTAATAAATCAATATAGGAATAATATCAGGCGGCGTTTCAACTATCAAAGCATCATTCTTTGAATAGACTACCTACATATTTTTATAAAAGCTAAAATTTAGACATTTTGACACTTCTGTGCCGTTTATACATTTCGAATGTTCCTAGTTTCTTTATTCTATTTTTGTGAAGACATTCTTTCTTGAAGTTAGACAAATCACTTGATTGAGCAACAAACTTAGTATCTTGCGGTATAACATTGATTCTAAACTTTGTAGTAAAGCCGTGGTCCGATGTGGAAGCAGTTGGTATGAAAGGCAGAACTTTAGGCTTTGTCAACAATGACTTTTTCGGTTTATCTTCTACGGAGTCATTCAAATAAACGCTTTGTTCTAAATACTCTGAAGGTTTATTCCGCCTCCTTTTCGTTTCTTCAACCTTGAATGAAGTCGTGGATATTACTTTTGCTTTTGTTTCGGTATCTCTTGGGGGTTTATTGTCCAACTGTTTTATTAGCTCCGCTGGCAAACGTGGGACATGGATTTTGTCAGACGAATTTTGTTTTATAACCTGTAAAAAATAAAATTATTCGTTGGTTGCTTTGCTATATTTATTTGCTGAAGATAAAAACTCATACTAATACTAGAGGGTGATTATTATAGTGGTCAGATTAAAACAAGTGATGACAATTTTAAAAGCACAAAGCTTTGGTTCCCTCTAAGAGCAATCTGCCCATATTGATTCAAGGAGCATACTTAGTTCTTGGCAAAATGCACGCAATGTCATTTTAGATAGTATGCAAATATGTATCGTACTTTTGTAGGTATTTTTCATAGGTACTTAATATTCGAACTAGACATAGCTCAATATATTGTTAAGTTTTGTCCTTGGTGTTTTATTTCAAGTAGGTTTAATTACTTTTTTTAATTTCTATCCTACAATTACTTCTGATTAATTTTAGTTGCCTAGACGGTATGTTATTTTCTTGGACTGCAGAGTGTCATATTTCGGTGTTTGTAAGGGTTCACCGTTAATGTGTTAATCCTTGCATTTAGTAGATGCAGTGGTGTTTGTGATGGGGAACTGTCCTATAAAGCAAATATCTCAATACATTCGATGTTACTACAAACCTTTGGTAATTTATCGCTCTCGTCATCATCTCTTTCTTTTCTCTTCTTATTCTTCTTCTTAGTTACTGTAATTTAAGAAATGTGTTAAATGGTTTATGGTACTTGACTGGTAATAGACAAATTTAATGATGAAAGTTTTAAGCAAAGATAGAAAATTAAATGTATATTAAAAAAAAATTATAAATATATGTATCTTGTTTACATGTGGTGTGGTTACGTATATGGATGTAATGTCTGAAATATATGAATTTTTATTTAATTTAAAAAAGTCTTACTATTAATATATTCATCTGCTTCTTCTGTCATTTTCTCTTCAGGATTGGATTTATTATTCTTCTTTTTACCAGCTATATTTGATACTGCTGACGTCGGCTGTTCAGGCACATCAGACGTGGCTAAAAATAAACAAAATGTAGGACAATAAAACAGTATTGTATTAATAAATAGGTTAATAAAATAATTTTTATTTAACTACATTGTGTTTCAGGAATGATGACTTCGTCGGAAAGTGCAACCTTTCGCTTTTTCTTCTGGTTAGTTACTGATTCATTTAGACTCTTTGATGTGTCTAAAAGATTTGGGTCGTCTGAAAGAAAATTTTGATAAATAAAAATGTTGCTGTTTTTACTACAGATAAAATAAAGCTTTTATTTTAATCTAATTTACGTTTTATGTAATATTCACACAAAATGCCTCGCACTGCAAAATTAGTCCTGGCACAATACATATTTTTGTGTATTTGAAAATAAATAAATAAACTAATGCATTGTGTTAATATTGTATTCAGTTGGTAATAATAATTTTTAAATACCTTTTACTATATTTTTTTCGATTGAAAGATTAGCTGAAGATTTACGTTTGCGTTTCTTTGTCTTCTTTGATTCATTTACCACATTAGTGTCTGTAATAAATTAAAAAAAGTATTAGCCAATGACTTTCTAAGATATCAATTTATAATTAATTAAAGGAAGTTAGAAGGAAGTTTTATTGGTGCTAGTGGTTTCTGATAAGCCGGGAGGAGGGGAGGAGGTCAATAACCGTGGTGTTGCATAGTATTTAGACATCCCTTTCTCACATGTGGCGAGGGACGTTGAGCTCTGTTTGCACCATTTTCAATTATTTTAGTTTGAATCACAGATTATTTTTTACCTTTGAAATATTTTTTTGATATAGGTAGTCATATTTATCACAAGGGCTAGCGTTTTAAAGGATTCGTTTTATGGTGCTGATAGACTTGGACAGAACATCGACCATGTTGTAAAACGAATGTCAAACTACACAACAAGCAGAGCTAAACTTCGTATATTATTTTCGCGAGCATTCTAGCGAATCCTACATGTTGCTTATAGTCAAATATTGTTTGTTACCTTCTATGATATTTTCGACCACAGAGCTCTCTGAATTAGTTTTCTTTTTCTGCTTCTTAGCACTGCCTGCCGAAACATTGAGAATGGTTTCCGGTTCCATTTCTATAAAACAAAATTATTTTATTACTATTTTTCATAATCTAGATCAAGAAAGGCTGAACAAATTCAACAGTGTTAGTAAAGAAATATTTTTTGAAGACTGAGGAAGTCTTATGAGGAGAAAATCTTGAAAATTATACACTTAATATGTGGAAGCTAGAAATTTCATTTTTCCACTCAAACTGTTTGTAGATGTGACAGAACAACATCTACTGGGTGAGCTAGTATTAAATAAGATAACTAATATAAGTACCTTCTAATAACGTACCTGTTCCCTGTTCTACTTGGGATTCAGAAAGCTTCTTTTTTTTCATTTTTGTAATTCCCTCCACACTAAGGGCTGAAGCATTATTGGTCTTTTCAGCAACATCATTTTGTATAGAGCCTGTAGATAAATAAATATTTATTATTACTCACAAGATCACTGCAAAATTTTAAGCCAACATATTTTTTTTATTTATCTGGGAAACAAACAGTTATAATAGATATAAGAATGCACTTATTATACATGAACGAAAACAGTTTCAAATAAATTTATTTAACTTACTGCTAGAATTAATAAATTAGACATTCTAAACCCAGGATGTTCAGAAAGTATATAATATAATTATTAAAAAATCCAATATAAAAAATAAAACAGTATTTTCGAAGTATTTTCTGATGATGAAAGTTTTTTCGAGTGCAAGCACTATGACAAATATGAGCGCTATGTTCAATAGTGGACGTCTTTGGGCTGTTATAATGATGATGATGATGATGACAAATAATGAAAACTATGTTAAACAAGCAAAACAGCATTAAAAAGCCCATATTTTTTTTTATTTGTGCACACATGGAATTGACTTAGACGACTGTATATTATGTTATGTTAATAATAAATATTATTATGTATAAACAAGTTTAGACTTTGTTACTTTATGGCATTGGAAAATAATGTTTTAAACAAACCTGTATCTTCGAAAAGAGCTTCTTCTATATTCTGTTGAGAATTATTGAAACTCTTTTTGTTTTTCTTTTTTTTCTTCCCACTTTGGTTCAGTGTGTCAGATGTTGTATTTAGTTCATCTTGAGTAGCATCTAAGTCCAGCTTGGACTTATTCTTTTCACTTCGGTTTTTTTTCTTCCCACTTTGGTTCAGTGTGTCAGCTGTTGTATTTAGTTCATCGTGAGTAGCATCTAAGTCCAACTTATTCTTTTCACTTCGGTACAACACTTCCAGTGGAGCATCGTTGTCATTGGGATCAATAACTGCGAGTACTGTGAAACAATAAATTACTAAATAAATTAATTAGGTCTAACCTATAGTTACGGTAACCGCTTACTATCTGGCAGGCCGTAAGATTGTCCACCGTCGCACGTCGTGCTATAAAAAATTAACAACTACCCTAAAAAAAATTATTTTAATGCTATTTATTTGTTACATACCATTATTAGTTTCTTCAATATTTACTAAAGATAGATTATTTTTCTGCTTCTTTTTCTTTGCGCTGTCCTTCTTAGGGGTATTTGTAGAAACTTGATTCAAATCCCCAGTAGTGTCGACGAAGAAACAAAGGTCCTCGTTTTCCGGTTCATCTGAAAAATTTTAATGAATCTTAGTGTTAATTATTTTAGTCCCTGTAGTGTAGTAGTGCATGAGCACAAGCACATGAAAATTTGAAACAAAACCCCATCTGGCCAGCATGGTATAGTAGGCTAAATTCGCTCCACAATCTTTGTAGGGGACCCATGCCCAGCAGTGGGGCGTTTATGGGTTGTAGTGATAAATGAATAGGTATATTCCACTTACTCATTGTAACATTTACTTCGGATTGAGATGATTTGCGTTTGTTTTTCTTTGATTTACTAACATTCAGTTTCGAATCCTTTTCCATTCCAGAGGGAGTATCATCTGAAATTTTATACCAAAATTGTCACAACTGTGCAAATAATAACTTATATGTTGCAACGGGTCTATGTAGTTTAAGGAATAAAGTTCGGTTAATTAAATACCTTATTTATTTAACCGATGTTTTTGATTTATTACTAAAACTAAAAAAAGAACAAAGTAAGGATACTGATATAATGGATACTAAATTAAATATTCCTTAAAATATAATACGCGACGTAAGTACATAGATCCGTTAAATAATAATTGAACTGTGCAAATATTGCGATTCAAGTATTTACTTGAATCAAATCTAGTCAAAGTAATTTGGTTTGTCTGGCTCGTAAGTAAAATGTCTGTTTTATTAAATAAGTTATCGAAATATTTTAAATTTTATCTTATATACTGCTACTTTAGTGTGGTGTGGAGATGCGGCAGTCTTTAGTCTGTACACTCTGTATTCGGTAAGTGTTAATTATGTCACTCTCGCATATTGTTAAGGTTTGACTGTAAAATAATTCACTCATTCATACAATTATTAGAATACAATAGTCATATCAAGATCACATTATTTTATTTACATAAGCAGTGCTAATCTTCAGTACAACATTCACACAGCGCCATCTAGTCCCACATTAAGCAATTATATTTGCTTGTTTTATGGGTACTAAACAACTGATATACTACTTATATACATTTTTTTTGTAAATACATACATATTATTGATAAATTACAACCACAGAACAAACCTTCATGCTCATCGCACAAAGATTTGTCCCGGGTGGGGATCGAAACCACCACCTCCGGTTCAGCAGTCAGGGTCACCAACCACTAGACCAACAGGCCAGTCAAAAGTAACATTTATATTATTTATCTCAGATACAAAGGGTATTCTCTATCAATCAAGTAAAGTGGTTTAGCCTAGTTTTACTCACCAGTTCTATCCAGAATATTGATTTTGGCCTCAGTTCTCTTCAAAGGGATAAAGTCTTCTACAACTTCCATATCATTGTTTCCTTCTGAGGTTATTATTTTCGCTTCACCGTCAGTGCTATCTTCATTGAACAACAACTTCATATCTATAGAATCTGACGACCCTTCGTCCAGTATGTTGAGTGGTTTATTAACTTTGATACTTGTCTTTGTAGACAAAGATTTATCTTTGTTAGACTTTGTAGGCTCCGAACTTTCACCAGTATCTATTTTTTTCTTTTTGGGCTTTTTGACTTCAGTAAGATTTAACTGATCTACAATAGGTTCTTTTACTTTTTCTTTTGTCTTCTTGTTTAAGTTCAATGAAATGTCTAATTCCTTCACTTTCTTTGTATTATTGTTTAAGTTTTTGAGCATGGACTCGTAATTTTGAGTTATTTCTTCATTTTCACTAATGGATACGTCGCTTTCATCTTCGCTGGCTTCATCGTGTGCAACAGTAGCATGCAAAGGATCAGTTGTTTGATTTAACTTAATAACTGATACATTCTGATCAATTTGTACTTCTTCAAGTTCTTCTATATTTGTAATAGCTGTAGTAGAGATGTTTAGATCTATTTGTGGAGTTTTAGGTTCTTCTTTAATTATGTTTTGAAGGGATAAGGGATCAACTTTATCTACTTCCTTGTCATCAATTATTGAAATCTCTTTCTCATTTGCTACAGCTTCTTCACATGTAGACTCCGACAGGCGTTTGACCTTATTTTTCTTATTAGATTTGTACTCATCAGCATCTGCCTGAGGTTGACTACTATCTTGACTAGAATCAATTCTTGCACGCCTATGTTTTTTTGGCTGCACATTAACATCTTCACTAGATTCTTCATCAGATGATTCCAATCGCTGTCGACCAGATTTCTTAGGTTTAGTCTTATTAGATTTCGCAATTTTATCAGACTCATTTAACTTATGTCTAGCTTCAAACATTTCTCTAGACGCTTTCTTCTGTTTCTTAATTTGACGTTCGTTAAATTTCTTTTTCGATTTTGCACTCATGCTAAGTTCATCAGCACTCATAGACAAGTCATCACCAGATCCACTAAGAAGATCATCGTCCTCATCATCAGAATCTACAATGAACGATCCTTTTTCATAATCAGAGTCATCCGAGAAGTCTTCTTCTTCAGAATCTAATGTTTCACCTTTTTCTAAAATTTCATGTTGTTCTTCATATTCTCTTTCTTCGTCATCTCTACTATCACCTGATTCGTAATCAGCACTAGCTTCTTCAGCTTCATCATCAACCATTTTACTTTTACTCGTGAAATTGCTTTCCTCTTCGGAATCATCCTCCTCTTCTTCTGAACATTCTTCTTCATTGGAATCTTCCTCTTCTTCTCCTGAGCATCCTTCTTCACTAGAATCTTCCTCATCTTCTTCATAATTTGGTGAAAGAACTGAATTTTCTTTTTTTGCTCTATTTAATCCTTCTTTTTTATCTACTTTACTAACGCTATTTGGAGCGATAATAGATGTGTTGATCTGCATAGCTAATTTCTTAGTTGATTTTTGTTGAAGAGGAGTACTTGTAGAATAAGTAGATGAAAGGTTATTTTTATCGCTTTCGTTATTCTTTTTGACATTTGGGATATTAATTGATTTGGATAATTGTTCAGTAGAGTCATTGAATGCGTAAATATCTTTTGGCACATTAGTATCTGACGTATCCTTGAGTTGAGATAATATCAGAGTACTTTTGCTTTCATTACTACTTTTGTCAAAGGTTTGTGATATGGAAGATTTTCTTTTCGATTTGTTCAAGTTCTTGTCCATATCTTCATCGACGTCTATATGTGTAATAGAAGATTTCCTTCTAGATTTATTGGAGTTTTCATCCATAGTTTTGTCTTTATCATCATCAGTAATAGCAGAGTTTCTTTTGGATTTGATAGAGCTTTTATTCACAATATCACTATTTTCATTGGAGATCTTTTGTATAGAACTACTATCAACTACGTCATTGTCAATAATTTCAGAAACAGAAGAGTTTTTATTAGATTTTTCTACATATTTGGCTACAATATCATTATCTGTGTCTGCAATAGAAGATGTACTCTTAGATTTATTCAAGCTTTTATTTACGGCAGTAACATTATCAATGTCGTCATTAATAGATTTATTATTCAAACTATTGTCCATATTGAAGCTTTGAATTGAGGACTTTCTTTTTGATTTATTAGAGCTAGTATTTATTATTTCCTCGTTAACAATTACGCCAATTGATAAATCCTTTTCCATTTTATCATCAACCATAACCCTTGAAATTGAGGATTTTCTTTTAGATTGACTAACATTATTATCATCTTCACTATCTATATTGGAAATTGAACTTTTTCTGTGAAATTTATTGCCTTTGTTAACACTATTGTCTTGATCTACAGTGATTGATGAGTTTCTTTCAGAATTATTACAGCTCTTATTCATACTATCATTACCGTCAATATCTAGAGAATTATTGTCTACATTATCGTCAGTTTTAGTATTTGAAATAGATTTCCTTTTCGATTTATTTAAACTCTGATTAGCTCTATCTACAATAGTTGACTGATTTTTAGATTTGTTAGTGTCTTCATCGATATTATGATCAATTTTATTATCAGACACTGATTTTCTTTTAGATTTATTCAAACTTTTATTTGTTGTATCATCATTATTATCCGTCATCATAGAATAAACTTTTGATTTGTTATGTGTGGTTTCACTATCTTTTTCCAAGTTTAATATTGTAGATTTTCTTTGAGATTTGTTGATACTATTGTCCATGCTCACATAATTAGCTTGAGAGATATTGTGCACTGATTTACGCTTTTCTTCTTTTACTAAATCACTTTTGTCTGTGAAAACTGATATGGATACATTCTCTGGCATAGTTTCATCAATGTCCATCGGTTCATAGCTAAGGTTATTTTTGGATTCCAATTGATGCTCTACAACTGGCACACACTGGTCTTCACTCTCTAAATCTGTTGATTTAATTTTTTCGACAGGTTCAGTATTAGAGTCTGAATCTTCAATATAAATTAATGTTTGAACAGCTCCACTTGGTGCAGTTGCCAAAAACTTTTCCGTAAAATGAGGGTCATATTCTTGCGATGAATTAAAATCATTTTTATTTTTAGTAATAATAACAGAAGATTCTTTATTTTCAACTGTTGGACTATCTATTTTAGAAGATGTATTTATAATTGAACTATCTCCTGTTATGGATTTATCATGTGCTTTCTTTCTTTTCTTTTCAGATGTAATAGAATGATTTAGTAATACTTGTTCATTTTCTTGTTTTTCTTGAGTTTTTTCATTGCTAATGTTTAGTATACCGTCACCAGAACCAGTGAAGTTGACATTATTACGTTTATTTTTCTTTTTAATAGCTTCAGTATCACTTAAAAAGTCTTTGTCATTTGAAGGACTTAAAGTAATTGTTGTCCAAGATTTTGTTCTATGTCGTTTGGTCTTTACTTGTGGTAGTTCGACTTCAGTAGTGGTCTTATTTAAATCAGACTTTCCTTTATTAGGCTCGCTTTCTAAATCTTTGATAAGATTATTTATTGAGAGGTTGTTTTCTTGTATAATTTCATTATTAACTTTTCTTGATGAAGATACAGCTTCATCATCACCAATATCTGATTTCTCGTCTTTGTTTTCCACTATTGATTTCAATACACTTTGTGGTTCATTTTCCTTGTCATCGTGTGAAGAACTCCTTCTACCTGTCTTTTCATTCAATCTTGGACTCTTTCTAACAGTGGGTGATACATTTCTTTCTTTAGAGGGCGAGTCATTACTTGTTGTGTTTTTTCCACTACTTTCAACTTCTTCAGCAATAACTTCTTGGATTTGTGTACCCAATTTACTGACTGGTTCAACTGAAATATTATGAATAAAACATTGTTTAAGTGAATCAAGTCAAGAATTACATTAAAGGATGAAATTTGGAGTTATTAAAATAATTTTGTACCTTGTTTGTCAATACTAGATGCAGAATCCTTCCTGGTCCTTCTTGTTTGTCTTGCAGGAGTGACTGGAGCTTCATTATCACTACCTGTAATGTTTTACCTGATACTTAGATTTTCTGTAACTTTATATATTTGAACTACATGTTACCAAAACTATGTATTTTAATTTATTTATTTTTCTATATTTTTGAAGGAAAGATTGACTGACAGCTAATGGTGTATTCTTTTAAATTTTATATTGCAATGTCATTGATAGTTCTTTTTTGGAATGGAGATTTATCCTTTTTAATCAAACAGCTTGTATGGGAAAAGTAAAATAGTTGTTTTTACGACTTTCCTTGCAATTTCTTTATATTTACTCACCTTTTAAACCTTCTGTCAAATCAAAATTAGTCAAATCAATAGTTCAGCCATTCTCGAGTTCTAATACCTCTAACAAAGTCAATTCATCTGTATATACATATATAAAAATGAATTGAAGCGATTGTCTGTCTGTTTAGACAATCGCTTTATTGTACTTTGCTGAAACTAGAACATTACCTAGTGTTGACGCGAGTTTAAATTTTTTGAAACTTTAGCACTGTTTCTAGTATTGTAGACATTTTGTGTGTGTTGTTGAGTGATGGATCTAATAAAGCAGTTTTAGTTTGATTATAGCTCGATCAGATAACAATTGTCGATGATGTGACAGATTAAGTTAATACATAATGTCACTACCCCATTTCAACCTATGGGTGTCGTAAAAGGCGACTAAGGGAGAAATATTAAGACAGACAAAAGCACTGCGAGAAAAGGAAAATTCGAAATAAAACCCCATATCATGGCCAGCGTGATATAGTAGGCTAAGTTCCCTCTACAATCTTTGGAGGAGACCCATTCCCGGCAGTGTGGGTTTTTTTCATAAGATATTGGTCATTAAGTTTACACTGTATTTCATGGGAAAAATTTAAATATTGTATAAAAATTACATACCAACTTGAGAAAGACGTCTGGCTGCTCTTTTAGCTCTTGGTGAATCAGAGAACTGCACAGTCTCTGCTACTAAGCTCGTATTCGATTTAATTCTAGTACTACGCCGAGACGGTGTTCCCTTGTCTTCTGATTCTATAGGAGTCTCAGAGACAATGCTGGTGTTAGATTTGATTCTTGTGCTACGTCTTGCTGGTGTGACCGCTTTTTCCTCTGGTTCAGTATCTCTGGCAGTTGATTTTCTTGTTCTTGGCGGTTTCTCCGCTTCAGTAGCTGAAAGAGGATACAATGAACTTTGATATGACCACAGGTATTAAAGTTTTGTTTCATGCACTCTTAGCCAAATTTCAAGTATGATAATGTGGATTTTAATGGCAAAGTTTAAAATGACATTATAAATGACTTGAAATAGTGAGTACTGTGCAATAGGAGTACTTAGTGAATAGATGTATTTTGGTATAGCTAAATTTTAGGATAGTAATTAAGTGTGAATCTTTTTAATAGTTGGTAAATCCTTCTTTTTATCCGACTGTCAGGACGGGTATTGTTTTTCGCGCGTATCTTGTATGTTTGTAAATTTCTTTATTCCCATGAATCTTCCAAACGGCTGGATGGATTTTGACAATTAGGGTATCGTTCGATTCGTCTAGAAAACCCAAGTGTCCTTAGATAGGTTTTAGGAATAAAAAGACTTAAACGGCGGGCTTTTGACGCCAAATTGTAAGAAGTACAATTTTTTTTTAACCAAACCTATCGAGTTGTGTATCAAAATAAAGAGAATCAAAAGGGGATTACAAATATATACATATGTTATGTACTCGTATTTAAATTTAATCAGGTATAATAATATTACAATAATTTTACGGTCTTTTTAGTGCGTTGCTCTCTGTTGATTTTTTGCAGTCGGGTTATTATTATTTTTTAATTATATTTACTTGTTGCGAGAATTATTACTCAGTACATACTGCAGTACTTAGAAACAAAGCATTTCGTTTTTATTGTTTACAATATTGTCACTACATTTTCGTGTGTCAACAATTTTGGTAAATATTTATAAATAACTGTTTTAAAAATGTGAATACTAGTCTCACAAATAGAAATAGATTAAAAATAGATATAATAGCATCTTTTACAAGCTTTCTATTAACTTGCACTGTACGTATGTAACTTTCAAATCTGGCAAATCATTTTATGACCACTTGTAGGTTTCCGATGGAGCTGTAATTTGGCATACACCTTTAATTCCGGTGACAATACACTATTCCAAAATCAAAATTCTAATAATTTCAATATGGCCGCCGCGGCCGTTCCAAAATGGCGGACCCACCTTTTTTTCTTCGATCCACTTAATATGGGTATCAAATGAAAGGGCTTAAAGAGTAGTCTATAGTTACTTCTATCTTTATTTATACTGATTTAATTAAGAGGAAAGATTTGTTTGTTTGTTGCGATTTAACTCAAAACTGATAGTTCGATTTTAAAAATTCTTTCACCGTTAGAAAGATACATCTTCACCGAGTAATATAGGCTATATTCATTTACAGAAATAAGTAGAGATCCCTACTAAAACTTGAATAATAAAACCAAAAATTGCCATAAGCCTTTCATCGCATGCGCTGCGAATACTACTGATAACAGAACAAAATAATGTACTACATTATTAAAGAACATATCAATATCTGTAAAAAAGTCCGCGATAGAATATGCCTATCTTCAACGCATAACTCACAATAACTGTTTTAACAATTAAAATTGTAGATTAAAAAATTGAATATTTGCGAAGCTTCTTTAACCTATATGGTATTAATCTATATTTAAATAAATGTGTTTGTTAGAACGGTAATTTAATATAGAATATTTGTGCCCTTAACACTATATAGTTTAAACAAATATCTTAGAATATATCGTAATATAAAAATATTCGCGGGACAAAATAATTAATCTGGGCCTGACCATCTGGGGATTCTGACCGTAGGCCAGTCAATGAATGATTGTGCAAGCAAAGCAGAAACTTTGACTTAGGAACTTTGTTTGGACTAGTTAGGAGATAAACATACTAAAAGTCCTTCCCCGCCCACGAGGTGTGCCCGAGGGGCGCACACACAGCACAAAGAAGGTCCCGTTTTTTGTTTTTTTGCTTACATCTCGAAAACAGTGCGTCGTACGAAAACACAATAAAAGCTGATAAAATTTTCTACAAGTTTGGCTTAAACACTTATCTCTTATCTCCAATCGTTAACTAGCTATGAGCTTCTAAAAATGGTCGATTTTCAAAAATGTGTTTAAATTCTCTAGCACCACCATTGTTTGTTTTCTGCTTACATCTCGAAAATAGTGCGTCGTACGAAATTTCATTGCATAATGCATAATGAAAGCTGATCAAATTCTCTACAACTTGGGTTTAACACTTTTTACCCAAATACGGCGAAGCCAAAAGGAAGGGTACTGTTTTTGGCAGTCTATGTATGTTTGTGTGTATATATGATTCTATGTTCCTTTATCTCCTAACTAGTCCAAACAAAGTTCCTAACTCAAAGTTTCTGCTTTCGACATTTCCCTCCACAGTACCATTGCATACTAATAACGTTTGCCATATCAACTTACTAGTCATAACTTTTATCTTATATTGGTTTACAATCCCATTTCAGTGCCTCAAGCTTTTAAAATTTATATAGATTTTACATTTTGAAAAGATCTATGTTTATATACCTACGGCCCTTAAATTTATTTTTTACCTTTTAGTTCATGTTTTTGTCTATTGAAAGGTTGTCCTTAAAAATTTTTTTTTATAATATTTTTTGTTTTTTTTATACCACGATGGTGGCAAACAGACGTACGGTCCGCCTGATGGTAAGCGGTTATTGTAGCCTATGGGCGCCTGCAACACCAGGGGCATCACGAGCGCGTTGCCGACCCTTAAGGAAACTATTCACTCCTAATATTAATAAATATAACTATTATATAATTATTATTATTATATAATATTTTATTATCATTTGAAATAAGAGTTAAAATTTTATTAAAGAGACTTGCCAAGATTGTTTGCTAAATAAGACAGACAAGATTATACAATTGGACAAGATCAAGGCATAAAAGAACAATTTAGTGTACATACATAATATATAGGTTAAAATCTATACTCACAACTGACTATACAATAATTATTATAACTGTATAGAACAACAATGTATAAAAACTGGCTGCTATAACAAGTTCAAGGTTATTTGAAACACATTGCTGTATATTTTATTATTACTTCTGTATTAATATGCTATATAACAGAGGTGGCCTTGATATTTTTTAAAGATTTATTTTTTCTAACCAACCCTATCCAATCTAGTACTTAATTTAGTCCGTATCTCTTCATTACCCTTTTACTTTTTACACTTATATTTTTGGTTTGCATGCTGTAAAAGAAACCTACAGCACTGTAATAATTATTTAATTTTATAGATTGATGAAGGTGAATCTATTATCAGTTTGAAGTGAAATCATAACATTAAATTATATTATTGTTACATTATACTGTTATACAACCAGCAGTTAAACTTGTCTAAAATGTTTATTAATTTTTTTTTTCTTTCAATATTGATCAAGACATATATAATGTCAGAATAATAGGTATTACTTTCAAGTAACATAGTAGGCAAAAATAACTAGCTTTTGGACTCATGAAAACATTTCACCTATTTTTTTTGCAAAAAAATTTTAACTTGATATTTTCCAAATAAGAAAAATAAAGATAGACTTACCATTTTCATTGATTAATTCCAATTGGGGCTTAGCAGCTAGTCTACCACCTCTCTTTTTAGTGGGTGTGGACTGTGTCGATGGAGATTTCACATCATCAGCTTCTACAGATAGTCTGCGCCTCAGCCGTGTAACTGAAATCACATTGATTATAATTTGAAGTATTCTATGAACTTGCAACCAAATGTTGGGTACATAATATACTAATAAAACAATGCCATACTAAGTATGAATAAATACACATACACAAGAACAATATTTTCACTTGCTAGTTTGACTAGGTACTATTATGTATTGTTCTTAGCAGTTTTTATTCTATATAGAATCACTAAGTTGTGTGGTATAAATTTGATTCACTTTTACAGCTTAAAATACGATTTTTTTTTCTTTTATATATTTAGTAACTTAGTTTAATAAGAAGTTATTGCACAACTTTGGCAAGCATTTGAAGTAATCTTTTGAGACTATTTAGCGTGCGCGTCAGCTACATAGTGCGGCATTTTTATTGATTTTATATATTCTGCGACTTTATACAAGACATTAACTATAATAAATAACTGTTATACAACACCACACACAAGGAATATGTTTTAATAACGTCGGAGTAAAAAATTGCGTCGCTAACTTTTACACTGAAATAAGAGAATTTATAGTATGGATCCATTCAATAATTAGACAAGGTATAGAATTCTTGGGATTTTAACTAGTAAAGATTAAGATATCACACTTTAGACAACACATTTTTTAAAGAATGCTTTAGTTTCTACCGGCGGCGTGACGTTCTTATCTCGATTCCTCGCGCACCATGCTTCCACGCCGCATTTAGCTATTGAAAAACAGTAATAGTCACCTTTAATGCCGACTTCTTCTTCCATTATCAGCAGGTAATAAACATATACGTGGTTTCTTCAAATTAGCTTCCAGACACGTGCAAACAGCTAAACCGATTTTAAAATTGTGCTTTTTCGAGGCAATTGGTTAAACAGCTGTTAGGACGCGGCGAACTGTCAAATCAAATTCGACGCGTGCTTTACTTATGGCAACACAGCTATTTCCGCCGCGTAGGGAAGCGAAATGGATACCGGTTTTATTACGGTTTTTATTACTAAATGGTTATAATAAAACAATGATTGTTTAACATAATAAATAACGAATTTCATTGCACATACAATTTATTTATGCCTTATACATACTTATATAAAAGGTAACTTAGAGTAAATCTTGATTTTCTATTTAAACCTATTTTATTTTCATATTAAGTTTCTTATGTCGCATTCGTAGTCAATTGTAAACGGTTTCACGCGAGTTGCACTTGTACTAAAAGTATTTTTTTTGTATTTTTAGATGTAAACATATTGTTATAGTATTTATAGTCTTTTTTATTAACTGACGTGGCAAACGAGCATAATCCTGCTAACATAAGTTATTACTTACCTATATATTGCTTTAGTTGGTATGTTTTTTCCTTTAAATGTTTGCTTAGTAAAGTAAACTGAAGCTATTGTGAACACAGCCGTCCAGAGTCAATACACTCTTAATATTATGACCCACCTGATGGTAAGTGGTAACTGACGCCCATGGTCATGGCTGTGTTCTTTTAGCATTGATAGCATAGCAAACACAACTAAGCCGCTACTAACCGATAATGAAAAGGGCAATAGTCCTGTCTGTGGGAGGATGGTAATTTTCATTCGTGCTGGCATACCAGCGTGGCACTCACTACTGCTTTGCTGGTTTAATGCTCTAAGACTGCTATTAAAAAGTTTGACATAGGACCGATGTGTCACATGAGCAATTGAGCATGGAGTCTTACTGCAGACACCGTGTCATTTTGGTGTAGGTACCTAGGCTGTTACTGTTACTTAAGTTGCAGGCAAAGCTCATTACCTATTGGTGGCAGTTACATCCCACTTTTTATATGTAGTAGGTAAGTGCATTTAAAATAAATAGTAAAGAGTACCTAGCGCACTATACAGTAACACGCTGCCGTGATTTTAGGAAAGCGACACTGAATGCCGTATAGTGTAATACCTCCATTAGAGCTGGGCCCTGATTCTGAGCCGACGGAATGCATCATAAACTTTTTCGAATCTTAAGACGAAATGTATTTGATCTAAGTCTATGTCTACCTAATCTATGAGAAGTAGGTATGTAATCCAATGACAGCACAGATAGAATTTTCACCAAAATCAAGGAACTAGTCTAGGGAAGTTACGACCACGCTAAAGACGCTACCTGGAAGAGTCATGTTTTGTTTCTCCTATTATATATTATTATTATAAATATGGTTTAAAAAAAAACGGCTCACATTTTTGTCTTTCATGGCGCTTGCTACGCCAAGAGAGCGTGCATTTACAAATTGCAAACAAAAATATCAAAAAGAAAAAATCATGTTAAAAGTTGCTTATCTACCTGTGACTTAAAAAGTACTATGTGATACGAGCTGTATTTCAAAAGCTCGTAGGTAAAACCGCGAGATTCTCCTAGAGGATATTGACAGGGTAAAGTGTTCTGTGATATCGACTACGTGACGAAAACCTAAGGCTGAGATATATAGAGCGTACTTGGACTTTGCTCTGACTAAACTTTCGAGATAAGACAAAATTGGTATTTATAGTACAAACTTTGACTTTATCCAAGCCCAAGCTAAGCAAAGTAAAAGTTCTCAAAATCGACGACTTACGAAAATCTTTGGCTATTATACTGTAAAAAATAATAGTGTACAAATGTCATTATTTTAAAATGACTATTGAACTTTGTCGCATAACATTCATTGAACATTGTTAGCGATCCTTTACTCAATTTCTTTCATAACTTAATATTTATTACATTTAACCAATTTTAGACAACAAAATTTAAAAATAATCTAGTAATTTTAAGAAAACGGAGTTTTTGGACTATTATAAATTACAAAAAGTATTGTATATTTTATTTTACAAAGAATTCAGCAGAAGATGATACATGAAATGAAACATCTACTCGTACGCGGGCTAAGCAATGACATTGTCTATAGATTCCAAATTAATGCTTTGGCTGAGATTAGGCTGAGCAAAGTTTTGTTGGAGTAAAGTCTGAGCAAAGTCCAAGTACGCTCTATAAATCTCAGCCTAAGACTTCGTACGCGCCCCTGGTCGTAGTACCATTTGCACAGAATAAGTAATAGTACTAACGTACCAATAGCTTGGCATGCAAAGGCGTCGCTGCATAGGTACAATTGAAAATATTAAGCTCCGTGAATTCCATTAGTTTTTCCGAGTTGACAGCGAATAGCAGCAAACTCCGCCCCGCGTTAGGGTTAAGTGGGTCCGCACTTAAAAAGACATCAAGGGTACAGAAATGGCATTATATCTTCCTGATGACCCTCTTCAGAAATTACGTTCAACGATGTTAACCCCATTTCTCTCCAGGGACGTCCGTCGTACACCCTTAAGGAAAATTTTGCTAAATGTGTCAGGACCGATATGACATTGATTGTGCAAAATTAAACAGGTCTGGTTAGCAGGATAACGCAAAGAGCAAGCCTCATGATGTGAATCGTGAATCCAATAACTAAGCAAAATAGTCTATGGCTTATTTATTTCAGTCTACTATTGTAATAGCTTTTGATTTTTTTGATCGTCAAGATATGCGACAAAAAATGGATGCATCTTATGATTAGGTTTACTTATGACTCTGATTTTTTATAGCGCCAAGGGATTGCAGACCCGAGTATTGATATTAATTTCAGCTTGTTATCTCTACTCGTTCTTGAGCAAAATATTCTTGACAGATGGACAGACAGACGGGCACGGAGTGATCCTATAAGGGTGCCGTGTTTTCCTTTTGAGGTAAGGAATCCTAAAAATGGAGCTTTAAAAGTTATACAATTTTTATTTCATGTGGGCAGGAAAAACAATTGAAAATGGAATGGTTATAAATAGTTATAGAATCATGGAAGGCAATGATCTAAATTATCCAAAACACATTCATTCTACTTATAAAGGCTTCATGTTGCTATGCCGATTGGGTGTGTTTGAAAATCATTAATTATACATTACGCGTAAATCATTCATACAAACGATGTCAGATTTTCCGCCACTTTCACAGATGAAAATGCTTTATCTGATTGCGGAGAATCTCTTATCAATATGTATGAGTAGATATAACGTAGTAGGTACTTACTTATTTAACTAATTCTTCTAGCCATTTTAATTCCGATAACTGCAGACGAAGAACAAAATTCAAAGTAGGTATCTACCTAATAAATGATCTTACGTACCTTCCTACTTTTATCTTTACGGTAAAAACAGAACTTTTTCATAGACAAAGCGACGGAATACAATAGAGGGAAGTACGGTGGTACCGAGATCAGCCATTTTCATAGAACAAAACCAGTTTTGTAGTCTCAGCCGTGGTCGGACTTTATTGCACCAACGGATTTTACAGTTCGGAGTTGGTGGATAATTTCAGTCCTGATTAAAGAGGTTCCTTACAAACTTAACAAATGCATGGAAACAGCATTGGCGTAATTACTAGGATAAAATGAAACCAAGTATAAAGTTTCGTTTCAACTTTTATAACAGTACCTGCCTAGCTTTTTTGTCTTTACTTTACATGGGCACTTACACAATCTGCTATATCCATAACAGGTGTGAATAAGTAAATTATTCGAAAATGCACACTTTTCAGTTTTTGTGTTGTTAGTTTATTAAATACGTTTTTAACTGAACTTGATTTAATCGACATGTTTTTAAGTTCTTTACCAATGACTTTTAAGTTATTCACCTAAGAATTGCAGATTTATTTGAAGTACATGGCAGAATGTGTGTGAAACATGAAGTTATAAAATTAAAAGAAATAAAACTTAGAGTAATAAATTATAATATCTATCTACCCCTTATGGGACTAAAAGTGTGATGTTATGTAAAAAGGTTTGTAATGTTTGTTGGGGTTCAGCGGCTTGGTTGTCTTTTCTTCGCAATGTCTAGTCAATGCTAAGGGAACAGATATCTTCATGGGCGGCGGGTTACCTCTTATCAACAGGTGAGCCGCTTGCTCGTCTGCCATTTCAAGCAATAAGAAAAAAACCGGTTAATAGGGTGTCGTACCCATGCTCAATGTAGCAGCAAAAGAGCGTATCTTCATAGCGCTTATGTCCTTTTGTTGAGAAGCACATTTTTTCGACAGTAATAAAAATTACGGTATATCTATGTTCAAAATAATTTTGGTTGGAAGTATTTAATAAGCGTTATTTGTATGTATTTATCACAATTTAGAATTTGACTTCCGGAGCGTTTATTTCCGAAAATATTCACATAATAAAAAAGCCTTAAAGAAGTTTTAAAAGATCTGTCCAAATATGTGAAAAAAAAATACAGCTTCTGTTACATGTATAGAGTGCTATGATAGAAATGGTTGACATTTTTACAAATTTTCTGCCTAGTCGAACTTCGTAATAAATAGCTTTCGGGTGGATACTCGTCATTGTAAATAAACCCTTATTGTTACGTTTTCCCACTAGGCAAACAATTTGTGGAAAATTGGTGATTGTGTGTCAGGTGGTCCGTTGAGACGCTTGGCATTGCACGCATCAATGACAAAGTGTGCGGTTAGCGGCCTTGGTTATAAACACATTTTGGTCGGCAGTATCCCAAATATTTAACGGCAGAAGTCGACTGACAAATTAGCCACAAATTATCTGAGTTGAGAGAATATATCATTTGCATTGTAAAGTGTATTATAATTCAAATAGTACCTAGAGACCTACTCGTCTGCCTTTTTGTTATGTAAGAACAAAGCGACGATAAAAACGATGAAACGTTTTGTGTACGTTTTGGATAAATTTACTATTAGTTAATGTTATGATTTTTAAAATCTGGATGGCAGATGAGCTTGCAGTCTATCTAAATAAAGTACCTACCCATGCTCATTCTTGTTTTATAAAACAGTGTCTCAAAATAAAATGTTTAGTATAACTGTCGTATATATCTACAAAAACAATTCTTTTGAACTTTAGGTATCCACCATGGGGTAAAAAGACTTTTGATTGACGACGACATTGTTTGTGAAAGCTGAAACGAATTATGAAACTTTTTTTATATAAACTTACGGCACGCCTGATTGTAAAACGGTTACCGTAGCTAGTGAACACCTGTAGGTAACATGGGAGCATCACATGCGTGTTGCTGAATTTAAAACCCCCTTTCTTTCCCCAATAAGCTTTGAACACCACTACTCACTAAGAAGAACACAGCAATGATGGCGGCGATCTTCTGTAGAGGTAGTTCAACTACGATTAATTTATCAATAACAGTTATCTTTTTATTTGTACTTACTTTAAAAAAGAATGGTGGTTGAAGCCTGATTACATTCAGGGATCGTTTCCTGTCGCAAGTAACCGGGCGGGCTGAGCCGCGCAGTGGGACCGAACTTGCGTAGTTCACTCGACCATGAAATTGCACCGCCGAGTCTCGCTTAAATGACGAGATAATTTACAAGTGTTCTCATCCACACTTCTGTCGTCCCGGTAAAAGCGAATCTTTCATATTAATTTTAGCTATATGATTTTATTTTTGCTGTTTTTTTTAATCGATAACGATGATTAACAAGTATAAGTAATAAGCATAAATAAAACAGAAAATATTCAGTAACGCTGTTTTTAGTGAAATAAATTTTTAACATCACAATCATCATCATCATATCCGCCCAATAACGTCTACTGCTGGACATAGGCTTTACCTAATTTACGTCACCGCACAAATATATATATTTTTTAGTTTTTCAGAAAATATTTATGCTTATAATATAATTAATAAATGAGATTTAAAGAAGATGAAGCTCAGAGTTAATAAAAAAAAAAAGCACTGCATGTTACATATTGTGTACTAGTATGTATATGAAAATTGCATTAAACAGATTAGGTAATTTAATCCAAATTTCTGCAATACAAAAGTGCTGAAAAGCGGATATCGTGCTCAGGTACTATTGATAAATTAATTAACCGAGTAGTACTTTTTAATTGGTATACCGCAGTGACTGCATACCAATTCACTATAGTTTTGCTATAAATAAATTAAACATGTTCTTACTGCAGGTAATAAAAAAGAACTAGTAACCAATCGCTACAGGATTGGTTTTACTTCCTACAGGATATTAAATAAAAGTGTATAATATTAGTACCTACCTATAGATATCCATACCTAAAATGTCTGTACTTTATTACCCATCAGTTTGAAAAAGATGGCTTTGTTATGAGTACATTTAACAAAGAAAGATAACACCACGTTTGAGTTGGTAACGACGTCGGCGTCGGGACGGCAAGGGCCCGTACAGATACGCTGTATCCATTGAATGCCATGTGCTTATTCCGCTTTGATAAAAGTAATGGTTATACATAAATCAGGTCGGCGCGGTCTGTTTCTTGTCTCTAAACATAACATGTTGTGAGGGAGCTGCGAGTGGATACAAAGCCTTATTTATTTCTAAATATTTGTTTACTTGAGATCATTCCGTGTGAGAGCCTAACAGTTGAGCCTGTAATTTTTTCAGCTTACACAGTAAGTTATTTGAGTGTAGCTTCCCTGTAACAAATTTTTGGGGGCTTATTGTATTTACTATGTAATATCACGTTCATAATACTAATACTGCTTTAGTATTCATCATCATCATGATGATTTATATCAGTCCAATGACGTCCACCTTTGAACATAGGCCTCATCTAATTTCAATGTAATAATAATAATTTTATAATTTTTTTTATGAAGTATTTTTATAATATTGTTATTACATATTTTAAAACTAAATAAAAACTATCTACTTACATATCTACAAATACTATTTACAATACTATAAATAAATAATAATACAAAAGGTAATATGGGCTAGGCGTCAAAGTATTCGTCGGCATCACCAAAGGCCTGCCCATCTTCCAAGGCAGTAACGTCATTTTTTTTGTTTCTATGAAAATATAACGATTTAGTAATTAAGTATAATATAACCACTAAATTAAATACTGCAATTCAATTCACTGACTTCACTATATATATTGTATATTAACATAGCATTGTAACATATTAACTGAAATTACACGGTCATATTATATGCAAATCCTATTTTCTGTTTATTCATTAAAATTGGTGGCATGAACAAATATTACTCGGAAATTGGAACTCAATTTAGTGGAAGTTTAGTGTATAATTTGATTTCAATACATATGTTAATAGTTCGTTGAATATTCTATGTATATTTTATATTTATTATTGAGCTGTTTTGACAGAATATCAAGGTAGTGATGGTTAGTTCTTTGTTATAAAAACATTAGTAGTCGTTCCCCACTTTTGTGAAAAATCTTTGTGACGTAACATTTGTAAAATTATTTAGTTCTCCAACTTCCCGTGGAAATAAGAAATGTCATGAAACGTATATTTAAGCCGAAAATTGGCATGCATTGGTAATCTCGTTTAAAGTAATGAGTGTGCGTTTCAATATATCACAGTTAAATAAATACTGCAATTAGTGATGCGTTATTTGTAATTATTATCACATCTAGCGAACTTACAACCGCAGTTATTGCTATAATTTCATGTAATATTAATAATTCTAATAACGCTTATTCATGCGGTTAGGAATTTATATTTGGACAGTGTTCAAATTTAGAATACCTATGTAATTGATAAGAATTGGTCGATTTTGATATCGTCGCTGTCAATTGTTTGAAAATTCAATTATGGTTGCTGTCATTTTTAAATGTTTGACATCGATATCAAAAACGACCGATCGAATAGCAAAATCAGAAAATAATACGAATGGCGTCGCTGTTTTGTTTGGTCTATAAAATCACCTCAGCGCTACGCTTAAAATCTTAGTAAAACTAACTTTTTAGTTATTTCCTTTTTTTTTTAAAGATGAAAGAAATAAATAACTTAACTTTGCTTAAACTGTTTAGCACCTCTACAATTCATTTTTATAAATATTATTATTATATTAATTACAAAAGTCACATATATAATACAAATTGTGGTGTACAAAATCTTCTTTGTTTTGAACAAATGTTCCCGGTTGATGACAATAGGCTCGCTCCCTATTTCATGAGACCAAACATAGATGGCGAAATGTGGGTGTGAAACACCTCTGCCTACCCCTTCGGGGAAATAAGGCGTGATGCTATGTTATGTTATGTTAAAATCTTCTTTACGAAACTTCAAACATCCGGTAGTTTTAGTTCACCAAACAATAATGTGTAGCAAGTTCGCGTAAGCTTTAAATTTAATGAATGAAGCTTGTTCTGTACACTTTCACAATACAAGTACTGTAGTAGCATTGGAATTAAATTACTCCGAGACTCTCCAGTACACGTGCTGAGTATTTATAAGATTAGAACTTGAGACAAAGCCAAGATGTCACTACACCAGGAGGTATGCTAAATTGCGAGGATGCCTTTACTTTGCATTAAATTTATTCACGATAAATTTATTTATTTATTTAAGTGTGAGTATACAATGTTGTTTATTCAGATTTTAGCACATATTAATATTATTGTATTGATGTTATCGTGATTTATTAATTCTCTATTTTTAATATTTCTTATTTAGTATTTTTTATATGATGCCAAATATATGTTTTAATCATGGCTCGCAATTTCTATTTATTTAAGTATTTCTATTTAGTAATGGTATTTCTCTGTGTCAATGGCGAAAGAGAAGAGTAGAAAAGTAAGAAAAAAATCATATGACATTTTCTTTTTCTTTGTTTAAATAGTTGTTGCAAACGAAAAACAATGCACCTCTCTGCCAAGACAAAAGTTTCGAAAAGTTGGTATCTAAGTTAATCTTAAAAGTGTTTTTCCCATCTTGTGGGATGTTGTTGCATCTTTCTTCCTTTGTACGGCAGTATTAATACAGATCTTATCGTATTAAGTGATCCAACCCTATCTTCTTGATGCATGCAAAAATTTGGGCGTGTTAGGCTATTTTCCACTGTGCAATGTCTACAATAATATTTATTTTTGTAAGTTTTATTTTTATTTCGAAAACTATAATGACTTCACGCTCAATAGACCACAGTATAAATAAAATATATTTACTCAATTGAACTACGATCAATTTGTGTTCGTGAACGACATTGCGTCATGTTGACGTAACGTTTGGAGTCGGCATCGCGGCATTAATCTATACTGATATTATTAAGAGGTAAAGTTTGTGAGTTCGTTGTACGGGGTAATTTTAGGATCTACTGAACCAAATTGAAAAAATATTTTATAGTCGGATAGTCCATTTATCGAAGAAGGCTATAAGTTGTATAACATCATGCTACGGTCAATATGAGGTGACCAGTGGCTAAATAAAGAACGATGGGAGGGAAGCCCCGCGTGACTTCTAGTTGTTAAATAAAGCCATTATCAATTGTAAAAATATTTTCAGTAGTAAACAGAACTCGATAGCAAAAAAGTATGTGTGTATTTGTGTTCGTTGAGTGTAGGTGTTTCGTTGTCGCACCCCAGTACGCCGCCGCACTTCCTGATTTATACCCTTGTTATTTGCTTTCCGTAATGGATTTTTGATACACATCTACCTTATTTTTATAGGATGGAATACTAAGTGCCACCTTTTGTTGGCCACAGTCGTATTTCGTGAAAGTTACGTATTTAACAATGGACTCTTTGATTTATTCTGTCAGTGATAAAGATGAAGCTATAAATAGAGAAGGAGGTTTGGTGCGAAACGGTTCGTATTGTTTTGACAAAGACATTAAATTTGGGTAGGTAAAACTATATTGAGATATAAATTATCACAATTGAAGAAACTATAGTCAAGCATAAGGATGATTAATTTAAATGCTAGATCAATGTATGTATTGTATTGATTATTTGGTAGAGAACCTAAGTGTCTTAAGCTCATTGTGAGGGGAAGAGGCAATCATAGAGTCAGTTGAGTGAGATGTGATATTAAAATAAATTATTATATATTAAGGCCAACCTAACGCTGAAATAATTTTAAATATTTCTTCAAAGTAAATTGCTTAATATAACGATGAGACCTGACCAGGTCTCATCGTTATATTAAGCAAATTGTCCGGTGACAATGAGACAATTTGAGGATTAGACTAGGAAGATGGCAATTGCATTCAACTGTGCGGATCCTGATAAAATTACAGTGTTATTGCTAAAACTTCGTAACATTTCAACGTCTGTAAAGTGTTCAGAAGTAGCCTGTTCGAAACTGATACGAGTTTGACCCAAGATAACAATAGAATCGGCTTTCAAACTTAACTAATCCGAATATTACTTAGAAACTCATCTGCCAGTAATAGAACTTATATGCCAAAATGTTATGCATAAGGAATGAAAATAGTCGTCAAAGTTTATTCGACCCCCAAACATTTGCGTACGGTAGGCGAACGCAATTCACCCTTTTATATGAGAAGTTCCCTCATAAATTAAACGGTGAAACACCTCGAGCCTTCAAAGTAAATACACAATGATTTAGTAACGCCTAAATAAAACGAAGATGAGCTATTCAGTCGAGTGTGGTTCAAGTCGTTCGCGAAATAAGATTTCTTTGATGTTTTTATGAGCGCGTACGGTAAAGAGAGACAAGAACGAATGTGCTTTTTTAACAAGGAGACGTTGATTTGTGACATTCTGCATGGTTTGGTAAATAATAGCGACCTTATAACATTTTTAGATCCTGCTGAAATGTTACATATCTAGGCTGAGCCCCTAAGTATTTTGCTTAGTTGAACGCGCTCATCTAAGGAACTATCGAACCAAATTGAAAAAATATTGTTGTGTTGAATAGTCCATTATTCGAGAAGGCTATAGGCTATAGAACTGAGTAGTGAACAAACAAAGATCTACGGAAATCCGCGAAACCCCGCGCAAAAGCTAGTCCTATGTGTGTATCAAGTTTCAAATCTGACGCGTATACAAACTGGGGTTAACCAAAGTTATGCTAATAACCTGCGGCGACGAAGCATGTTACACTCAAGCTAAAATGGAATCATATAAAAAGTTTACACTTGTGTAAAAGCACAAAACAAAGTTATAGTAATTAAAACTGTGTAGTCGCTAAACTTACTTAGTATTATAAATATGAAAGTCTGTTTGTTTATCTTACGTTATAACTACTCAACCGAACTTCATGAAATTCCGTGAAAAGGACCTACTTGTTATCAATATATGTAGAATAATTTTATTATATCTATGAAAAATATATTTCGCACATACGCACCAAGCAATTTGCAACTAATTTCTGCACCACCCGACCCCAAGGTTGACTGGTTAAGACTATCTGTAGTATAAACCCTCTTTTGTATCTTACTTTGCATTTATAAGGTGTACAAATAAATCCCATTTAAACATCAGTCTCGCAACACAGTCTTAACCGCAAAAAGTTTTGACATCTCGTGTAAAACCAAGTTAGTTATTTGAGGTAGTATCTACCTGTGTATCACAATATGATTAATTTTGATATTTTAGCAACTTATTACTTATTACTTTTGGGGTATTTGGCAATGGTTTGTCCCCTATTACATGGGATCAAACACACCTGGCGAAATGTGGGTGTCATGCACCGCTGCTTACCCCTTCTTGAAAGAAGGGGTGATGCCATGTTGTTATATTTATGTATTAGCATTGCTCAAGAGTTAATTGGTAACCATGGCACTTGCATCGTTGTACTGATATCGTTTGGTTACTAGTCGCAAAGAATGTAGAAAGACGTGTATAATCCCCCGAAGTCTTTTTGGTAGATGATGTGATGATGTATAAAATATTCTAAGAAGTATTTAATTGTTACACTAGAATTCATTTAAAAAAATGATCAGGCACTTTGAAATTCAAACTATGCATTCAATTGTAAGGAGGCTAATGATTAGCTAGTGTAGCCTAAGCGTGAAAAAGGTATCATGTTTTTTTCGGAAATTGAGCAATTCTAAAAGCAGTCGTCGTTAAATAAACTACCACTTATTCCATCTATTACGTCCCATTCAAAGATTGCTCTTAGCGATAAAGCTACTTAATGTAAATAACAAACAAAACATTTATTTTATGTACCTAACTGATCTTTTCTTGTCTTTTTCACCTAATTTTATTTCATAATGTTTTGCATTCCTAAGCAAAAACATTAATACTGATAACTATTAGTAGTTCTAATGCTAATAACGAAAACTAGGCAGTGACTGGTAGCTAAGGGTTTGTTATATATTGTTTGTACATGTTCTCAGCAGAAAAAAAAGAAACTGAAAATGCGTCTTAATGCTCTTATATCTCACTAAAGTGCCAAACATTAGTATAGTTTACCAGATAGTAAATATCTACTACATTATCATAAGCAGTTTGTAAACGTCGACTGTAGAATAAAATTTCCTCCAAGGACTTTTACAGCGAACAAAGATTTGCTTTGTTTTAGGGCACCTATACAATATACCGCGCACTTTTAAGACTGCAGACATTGAATACTTTCGTATTTTTATGTAATTGTCTATGTATTAAAATTACCTCTACTTATTAACGATAAGCCAAAACATGAAATTAGGTGAGGCCTTAGTCCAGTAGTGGACATGGTTGGGCTGATATGATGATGATTAACGATAACGATACGTTTACTAACAAACAAACAGTACATACAAACAGTATGTGCAGTTCGAAAGTAGAATAGAAAAGCTCCTAAGTAGAAATTTAAAATTTAAATGGCATTTTTAGGCTAATTCGCAGTTAAGAATTTTGAACGAAGGACATAAGCTTCATCGCCGCTGTACGATGCTCATTAACGAAAGGAGCTTACTACCTGCTGTGGCCTCATCAAGTGTTTGTTTATTCTTATTTCTTTTAAATTACGCTATATAAACAATGTATATTAATTTGAAATAATTACCCGAAAGAGTTGGCAAAAGTGTTTCACACAGAAAGCTTACAAGCTGTTTTAGGTAAAAAAAAAATAGGCGTATTTTTTAATATCATTCGCAAAGAAGCCTGTTTTCTGTTCACAGATTATTGCAGCTGATAGAGGTCAATGCACTGAAGATAGCATGCACGTTGCCAACAAATCTTTCTTATAAATATCTATAGATATGTATATTAGTTAACAAGTTTTTCTCGGTGATTAAATACAGATTACGATAGTTCTAAGATACTCCATTTATTCTTTAAGTATTCCACTTTTGCAAACAATTCTTATATACAACTCTGTACCAAAACTAGTCTGAGTTATATAGTTAATGTTAGTGTAATGTTTATATAAAGCGCACGTAAAGTCAGGAGCATTTAAACCGGCGTTAAACCACAGTTACGCTAATGAGTCGACGGTGACGCAGCGTGCGGTAGTCGCAACATGTGACAGAAAACTGCACTCAAACTACTTCTGCTAAAAGTATTAAGTTTGTTCTGACTTTATATTGAAACTAGAAGTCACGCGGGGCTTCGCTCCCGACGTTCTTTATTTTGCCACTGCTCAACTCCTATTGGCCGTAGCGTGATGTTATACAGGGTGTATACGACGATACGACATTAAATGACAAGGCAGCCAGTGTTAATCCTTATAAACATATTCTAATATAAATTATTAAAAAAAAAAGAAAAAAAAAAAATAAGCTACCTACACATTATTTAAAGTCGAAAAATTTAAGAATATAAAACTACACATTATTTTTCTATCATGACGTTTTCGACACGACAACAGTGCGGAACAGAGTAAGAGATAAGATAATATGAAAGAGTCAGAGATATTTAAATGAATTGAATGACGTAATGACAACATACGATCAACGTAAATACCTACAGGTTGTTTAAAACTGTGAACAACTATGACATAAAGTACATTTGCGTCTAAACTATTGCAAATTTCTGTTTAATTTTTTTGGTATAGCCTTCTACCATCACATGCTACACGTGGTTTCATTTAATGTCGTACCGTCGTATACATCCTGTATAGCCTATGTTTCTCAGTGATAATGAAGCTTTCTAACGGTGAAAGAATTTTTGATATCGGTCCAGTAGTTTTTGAGTTTATTCGTTAAATACAAAAATAAAATTCTTTCCTTTTTATAATATTAGTATAGAAGTATAGATATACAGCAGTAACGACACTTACTAGCGATGGTTGTCAGCGGGGAAAGTAACTGCTATGCAAAACATGTGATCAGAGTTCTATTCCAACCAGCGGAAATTGGAATTGGATTTCACTTTGTGTTGTGTTTGTGTTCACTTACCTTCTGCTAACGGTGAAGGAAAATATCGTAAGGAACGTAACCCCAGATTAAACTTTAGAGGTACCTATGCCTGATCCACAAACATTAGGCAAGCATGTGGATTATGGTCTAAACCTTCTCTTTTCATCAATTTTATAGTCGGGTTAATAATAATAATATTCTACCACATTCACACAGCGCCATCTAGTCCCAAAGTAAGCAATTATATTTTCTGGTGTTATGGGTACTAAACAACTGATATACTACTTACCTATATACATTTTTTTTTTTGTAAATACATACATATTATAGATAAATTACACCCAGACACAGAACAAACCTTTATGCTCAACACACAAAGATTTGTCCTGGGTGGGGATCGAACCTACGACCTCCGGCTTAGCAGTCAGGGTCACCAACCACTAGACCAACAGGCCAGTCGAAATTTACGGGTTAGGGACTTGTTATGTAAATGATTCTGTGACTGTTTTGTGACGGACTATTGAACTACTAATAGTGAACAATGGCAAGTTTAGTGTATAATTTGGGTCATATCAGAATAATAGGCTGAATTAAACTTTATAATATTTCTATGAGTACAATATTTTTAAGTTGTATAATATACTATCCACCAACTCGCATTAGGCCAGCGTGTGTGAATTATGGCCCATACCCTCTTAGCTCTCTGATAGAGGAGAGAACGCCCGCGCCCAGCAGTGGGACATTTATTAATGGTTTGCTGATGATGGTGATAATATACTATTTTGATTGCCTATTGCAGAAGATCTTTAATCTCGTTTGAAGAATAATTCAGCAGTTAAGAAAAAACATGTGAACATCTATTTTTTCTCTAGTTTTATTATCAGGAGATTTTATAGTGACGAAGTTTAATAGATACATCAACTACTGCCATTCGGCAATTTTGACTCATATGAATGGAGTTAATAATAAAAAAAAATGCTTTTAGTATGTATATTATTAAAGTGTATATGGCACATATAAGCGTTCTCTTTTAAAATTTGGTACTGTTTCTTTCAGAAAATCTCCGAATCGGTAGCATTAATTTTCATGGGACTTTTATTGGTAGCCAGTTAATGTTATAGGAGTAAATTGGACTACTTTCATATAAGAAAAAAAAAACAAGAAGGTAATATATAATGCCAAATACAAGTAATGTTACCCAGTAACTTATTTTCCGAAAAGGTCCATATCTTCTCTCCTCTCCTCTCCTTTTCTCCTTTTGATATAGGTACATATCAAAAGGATGACGAAATAAGCCCAACTAGAAATAGCTTGGTTCTACAAATCTTGTATGCTTAGGACGGATTTGTTTCGTAAATAATATGTAATTTGGCAAGTTCACTTGACCTGCGTCTTACAACTGGTACGTAACTCAAATACCAAGTGTTCAATCGGGAGCGTTGTTGAGGTGCGGGAACAAGGTGGGCTAATTACCTATTAATTCGAGAGCTTCACAAGTGTGCACTTAGTTACACGAGCGAGTGTGCGGCTCTGACGATAGTTCACTAATGGATGATAAATATCTACTTCATTTTATGGCCAGTAAAAGAAGCTAGGTCCCGTCGTTTGGATAGAGAAACGTGAGATGCGATCATCAGAGGTTCATCATCATCATATCAGCCTAAGGACGTCACCGATACTCATTTTCTCGTAAGACCAGCTACCACAAATCCCAATATCCCAATATATTTCAAAATATACTTATTTCAGTTTGTTAGGAATAGAAATATTGAGTAACAGTTTTGAAATTACGACTAAAAATGTCCATAATACTGTTTTTTGCGGTTCCTACTGCATGAAACTTGTGTTTTTTTGTAAGTAGGGAGTCATTTGGAGGACAAAGCCAAATTGGCGAGCAAAAAATTGGGTGTCCTGAACAGGGCGAAGCAGTACTTCAAACCTAAACAGCGGCTTGTGCTGTACAAAGCACAGGTCCGGCCGCATTTGGAGTACTGCTCTCACCTCTGGGCGGGAGCTCCCAAGTACCAGCTCGACCCACTTGACTCCCTCCAAAGACGGGCTGTTCGAATCGTCGATGATCCCAATCTGACGGACAACTTGGAATCGTTAGAGCAACGGAGAGACTTTGGGTCACTCTGTGTGCTCTATCGATTGTTCCATGGGGCAGTGCTCCGACGAACTCCTTGATTTGGTGCCATCGTCGCCTTTTTACCATCGCACCACTCGACGCCGCTGTAGGCTTCACCCGCACTACCTGGAGCCGATATCGTCTAGAACGGTAAGGTTCCAGCGATCATTCCTCCCACGTACGTGCCGGCTCTGGGGTGAACTTCCTACAGCGGTGTTTCCTGAGCGCTATGACATGTCCTTCTTCAAACGAGGTTTAAAGAGAGCTATCCTCTCAAGGTAGGCAGCGGCCTGGCTGTGCCCCTAGCATTGCCAACGTCCATGAGCGGCGGTAACCACTTACCATCAGGTGGTCCGTCTGCTCGTCTGCCACTTTCGGCAATAAAAAAAAAAAAAAAAAAAAAAAGTAGGCATTGCGGTGTGGATGGTTGAGGCGTGGTTTTGCCCACTGCAACCGACAGAGGGAGCGGGGCTCGTTCGCGGTCACTCTGACAAACCCAACAGAATATAAGGGTGCATGTACATTTTGAACAACTGAAAGCATTTTTAATTTTCTTTCGAATAAATAAAAATAATTGTATTACAAAGAAACCCTTATCAAAATACCAATAGGTCTAAATTGTATAGTCACAACGTATAGGTACGAACAAAATAATATGTTATTTTGTTCATAATATAATAAAGTTTAATAAAACATTTTTCATCACATTATAAATATTCTCGAGAGGGAGAACTAAAAAAGTGAAAAATCCTTTTTTGAATAGTGGACAGCGATATTGAAATCAACTATCGGATTTTGAGTAGACCCTCTAAACTTTAATTGTTCATAACAACCATATATGAAGACAAACTTAAACTCACTTTAATAATCATGATAGGCAACTGACCCTTAATAAATTATCTTTATTACTGAGCATCAAAAACAAAAACGTCATTATCGTTTGCAATTTATTATAATAAAAATGGATCATCATTTTATGACATAATTAGCAAGATTTATAATCGTCACGTTTATGAACCTAATAAGATGTGCGAAGGCCTTTATTAAGTCCATTTTTAAATAATAATAAATTTATTATCCAAAAAGTTACAGATAGGTGTATAGCTATGATATAGCTTTACTATGTTTGGTTTGGTTTGATTTCTTTCATTTTATACGGCAAGGTGAATAGTGGAAAATGGAATAGTGAAACAAGTCTAATTTAAAACATTCAGTAGCTTTACAATTTGCAGCGGCGTGAAATTTAGTTAAAATTCCGGACTCAAGTTGAGCGAACATTGGCGGGCACTTAATAAATGAACTTCCTTGTCTTTGCTATTCGTAGGAGTGCCGAGAGCACGGCTGTAGGTACACTGTACACGACTTTCTTACTATTACACTACTTATATTGCACAACACTTATTGTTTTTCAACGTAACGGACTAATGTTATATACGAGACGTATTAAAAAAAAGTGCATAATCTAAAATACATCTAAAATACATATAATCTAAAATACAACATAATATTGTTAATTATTGTTATGTGTATAATGTAGGGAAACCTGTTATAGGTCATACTCTCGGTTATGTATTAGTTAAAAGCTACCTTAAAGCTAATATTTTATTAAACTTGGTGCAGCGATTGTTCAAGAGGCCTGGATATGATTTCCGGGGCGGGCAAAAATAACAAACAAGGAACTCAGAAAAACGCTCTCAGCTCTCTACTTAGAGGAGAGGAGACCCGAGCCCAACAGTGGGACTTAATGGCTTGCTAATGAATGAAAAAATCAGAAATGACTCTTTCTCGTAACTTATTAATAGGTATTTAGTTTAAAGTTTGAAATGCCTGTGGCATACGAATGGATTATGGGTTCCGTTTTCGCCATTTTGGCTACGGAACCCTAAAAATCATGTGACGAATATTATCAAAAACCAAAATAAACTTAATTTATTATTTAGTGATTACGTATAGGTAAGTAGTACTATTATTGGACTTTTCTTCGAAAAACCTTTTTTCATTTTTATATGGTACTTTTGAAATTAATTTGTAAAGATGATGAACTCCTCTGTACCTAATTATAAATTTACTCAGATTACAAATCACGTGCATAATTTGATCTGGAATTCTAACAATATATACACAATGTTTTACGAGATACCGCTTGTTTATTGGTACAGGAAACACGTAAATATGGGTCGTAACCAATGTTTGGCGTAGATAACCAATATGTTACCATAATAGCCGCCAATAATGTAACAATTTATGAAGTGATCCATTGATTACGCATCAGTGAGTACTGAGTAGATATCAAATAAATTTTGCGAACGCAAGTGTTTCGTAGAATGTCCATATTGACAATGTATTTGTGTGTTGGTGTTTGCGTATTACGATTGCCCAAAAAAAGGAGTGTATGTATGTAGGTATTATACTTTTAAACGCCTGAACTGATTTAAATATATAAGGTATCATTACAATTCTTGCATCCTTTCGAGTAACATAGGCTAGTAAAAAATAAAAAAAACTTGTCACTATAAGGTACAAAATAAAAATGAATAATTAAAAAACACGACTGCCATGACAAAAATAACTAATAGACAATAAAGAAGATGTATTTATTTATCTGCATTGCTAAACTAAAATTTTCATTGCTGCAGCGCTGTCGGGGGACTTAGGTATTATTAGATAAGAAAGTATGGGACTGAGCGCAAGCCCGCGACTGCGATAAAAATTTTGTTATTTTTGTTCGTTAATTAGTCCTTATTTTTTAAGTTTTTTAAAATATAAATGTATTATTACATATTACACCTTTGTAGACTATAAAATCTAACGTGAAATTGTGTTCGCCATGAACACATTTCTAACATTCTGTAAGAATGAATATTTGTGTGACAAAAATAAATTGATATTTATTATATTTTCAATACATTTTTAGCTTTCCGGTAGAACTATACAAACATTACTTTTAGAATATAAATTCTGATATAGAATGTCTTGAGCATCCGTCAGTACATAAAATACATATTTGGAATAGCGGAGGAAGGTAAAATTTTGTCCACAAAGATTTTGTTGAAATTCCATAATATTGAACGGGATGGAAGCTATCTCGAAGATATAGTGTAAACAATGTTCTTTCACAAGGTTTCCCGCACACATTTTCTACATTGCAAGTTTGGTGGCATGCATCGCACATTTTATGGGGAAAACTTTTAATGTTATCGCGATGATCATATCAAAAATTTTCAGAATTCAGCATATTGAAATGTGTTAAGTTTTCATACTAACGTTATAAAATTTTTCATTTATGAAATAATGGTAGTTATTTGTAAAATGTACATTTACACGTGGGCTTTTATATACATAGGCGTAAATATAAATGTGTGTTTATAAATACTTACATTGTTAACATGGAAAGGTCATCATTTATGCAATATCTTTGTACCCAGGAAAATAACCTTCAATCATATTTTTAAAGCCTTCATCATATTTGAAAATTGTCCTCATTCCTAAAAATATAGGCCCTCAATACAAAAGTATTTGAAGCATATTATTTCATAAAAAAAGAAATGTTCATCAACAATTTTTGTGACTAAAAATATGCAAAGATTACTTCCAGTCATATTTTAAATTCGTTCTCAACAAAGTAGCGCTGAATTCGTTGAGTACTAAATTCATAATTTTATATTTTATACATTTTTCCTGTAGCCTTGCCCACATAGTAATAAAGGAAAGTAAAGTAAATATTTATCAGCACCAAGAAGTTAGTAATGATAAAAAAGACCATGTCTTTCCCCAGGTCTTAAGACTATTTCTATGTAAAATTTCACAAAGATCGGTTATGTGGTTAACTCGTGAAGGCGTAACAAACAAACAGCTATTTTCGTTGAATATCAATCAATGAATCGAGGATAAATAGTTTAGTAGGATATATAGATACTTAGTAACGATATATCGCCGCATACAGAGGTATGAGATATTATACATAGTGGCATACATCCGATCTAAGTGTGACAGCATTTGATTAATATCTGCGTTTCCTTATACCTAACTTCAAATCAATACTAAAGGACTGATCAAAAGGAATATTTTAGGTAAAGCTACACTAATTTTGGCGGTGTGTTACTAAAAGATAGCATCCCGTCTATTTCCTCGAAGGGCTAGGCAGAAGTGCAGCATACCCAGATTTTGCCCCAGCTACATTTGGATCCATAATATAAACCGAGTTTCATTTCCCTGAGCTGATTTTATGTCAGTTTATCCAGAAATTATGTTTTAGTTTTTATACTTTAATTCAGAGAGTAAATAGGTGAATACTGCTGTATTCTACAGTCCTCAGAATCAACTTACAAAGTTACCTTGTTTTGCAAAGCAGCACCCAAAAGCCGGAATCTGCAAAGACCTTTCGGTATGATTAACTGAGAGTGAGCCAACAATTGTTTTTGTCATACAAACTGAAGTCAAGTATGTTTGTAATCTTGAGTTAGGGCTATTTATGTTTTGGGTGGCCTGAGTAATTACTGGGTATTGACAATGACCTGGGTAATTAAACAATGGTGAAAACATGTCTTACTTACTGGAATAAGATGCTTATTTATTTTTGAGACATTTTTACCATTATTTAATTACCCATGTTTATTTTCTTCTAGGCTTTTACTAAAAAATCGAAATATCAATGGGGATTCGGATGATCCTACGACAATAACATTGAATCATCCATCATCATCAACATATCAGCCCAACGACGTGTCACTGCTTAACATAGGCCTCAATCAACGGCCGCTCGCCACCCTGACCAGGTTGTCGGTCCATCAGGTTGAATAATGAATACTTGAACAATCAATAACAAACATTGAATAATGTCTTTCAATAAAAAAGTTTAAAAAGATCCTACCGTCATTCATTTACTACAGAACGAAATCGGTTGTGGGCATCAAGCCAATATAGTCCAGAATTTGTTACGATACCTAAGAGTCACAGCTTGCTGTTTGCCAAAACTTTAAATGTTCACCCATTAAATAATGAAGAAGAACTTCAAAAATAAAAGGCGACAAATGAAGGGTACTGGGTATATCTACTTGTACCGATTACACGAAGAGATATTTATACATAAAAGTTACGAATTCATATTTTAGTTTGCAATAAACTCAAATATAAATATTTTAGTTTGAAAATAAAATTTTCTCCATCCAAATTAAAAATCTTTTCATTACATTACGTTTCCTTTCCATTAGGTACATGAAATATTATATGCTCAGTCTGAATAACACCGGTAACTATGTTTAAAATATAACGTGATAATACTATGTACAAAAAATATGCGGTAGGGAGCAAATAACTTATTTATAGTATCAATAAAGTTGTCAGGAAACCATCAGGGTAGCATAAAATAAAAACGTGCAAATAATACGTAATATTTTTCTATGTACCGTTACAATAGGTATAGGGGAAAGTCGTATTGTCGAAGCTGTTTTTATTTACGATAAATCTCAGTGCCTTTTAACTGTATATAAAACTGCTATGTATGTATAAAATGACGTCGTAGGCACGTTCTCACTTATACTTTAGTGCTGCAGTTTTATGTTGTTGTATTGGTAACAAGAATGAAAACCTATTCTGTGGTTATAGATAAGTATAAACCATAAGTTTATAAGCCATAATAATATTAAGCGGACACTTTCTCACTCCTCGATCTTCCCAATATTCATAATTCATTGCGTGTTATATACAAGACTATAGGTTAGGCTTTCCCTGGGACTCCGGAGCATAGCTGTCATAGCTCGTTCGTTGTTCTCAAATCATCATTGTTAATCCTAGTTGAAATAATTCATAATAAAATTATGGGAGGATTTTCACGAAAACCATTTGTTTCTAAAGAAAGAGCAACATGTAATTTTCTTTTAATTTTTTTCTAAGTAAATGACGAGGCCAGTAAACTAATAATAATATTCTACCACATTCACACAGCGCCATCTAGTCCCAAATTAAGCAATTATATTTGTTTCTGTTATGGGTACTAAACAACTGATATTTTACTTAAATACCTTTTTTTTTTGTAAATACATACTTAATATAGATAAATTACACCCAGACACAGAACAAACCTTTATGCTCATCACACAAAGATTTGTCCTGGGTGGGGATCGAACCCACGACCTCCGGCTTAGCAGTCAGGGTCACTAACCACTAGACCAACAGGCTAGTCAAATATATATACAAATATTTGTAAAGTGTGAGAATCGAATCCACGTTACTCGGTGTGGCAATGTTACATGTTAGTGGCGAAGCGACCACCTTAACCGCTATCACGGTAACAGTCTATTGAATTGAATAAACAGCGATATAGTAGTAGTATCTAGTAGTGTAGTATCTAGCACATATTACATCTAATGACTTTAAATTATATATAGGTATTTTTGTAATATAAAATTCAAGACACTGTTGCAAATGACAATTGCAATAAAATAGTGATGAAAACAAAATAAAGAGAAGCAAGTAGACGTTCAATAATTGACAATAATTGTACATAATTAGGTAGGTACGTAGATACCACATATTTAATACTTGATCCTCACAAATTGAATTGATATTGGAAAGGATGGTGCTCGCATCTTCAATAAATATAATTTTATTAAGTTTACCATTACTGTGCTTATGAACAATGATCAATTGGATTATTTATGTATGCGGATTGAACGGGAATCGAGGTTACTTCAATAAAAAGCCGAATTGGATAATATGTTCATTGATAATCCAGTTGTTAATTAAGTATACTCTTTATTTCATCATAGCCATATTCCAATATTTTTTTTTGCGAACATAGGTTAGAAAGATAGTATTATCAATAGATGCCGCCATATTAGATTATATAAATATTTGTTATGTTTTAGGGGAAATGCAGTTAGTCATGAAAGGCCAGCATATCCACTAAATCCCTCTATGCATCAACACTTCGTTTTGTTGGATAAGATATCGGTGACCAGGCTGTTAGCTCATCTGCGGCAACCTTAACAATCTTTCCAAACATTATACGTAGGGAAATAAAAAAATGCGTTTCTTTGTCTTTCACATGTAATTATGGGAAGTAATATAGGTAAGTTACTTTTCAGACATATAACACGAGCGAAGCTAGTAAACCGCTAGTAAATTTAAAATACATTTTTTTAAATGGAATATCCTTGTTGATTGTACCCACGTTAAAACTTTTTTATCTCATTCTTTATTGACACGTTTAGAATTGATTCCAACTGGCTTATTTCACGACCTACTTGGCAATAGTTTGGTAGTTAAATACACGTATCAGAATTGAATAGTTATGTACATATCGTAAACAAACTATTTATTATTGATAACGATCGCATTCGTAATTAAATTGGCACAGTAGGCACTCGATGAAGGCATAAATTGTTTTGTATCTGCGTCGATCTTAATTAATGGACACCGGCTGAACTTACTATAGAATGATACTAAAACAGTTTATTTATAGCTTTAGAGTATTAAATTTAGTTCTAACACCAACTCCTATCCTATAGCAGGGACGATGTTGTTTGCAACATCTCTTCCGTTTTAATTTAGACTGGCCTGTTGGTCTAGTGGTTTGTGACCCTGACTGCTAAGCCAGAGGTCGTGGGTTCGATCCCCACCCAGGACAAATGTGTGATGAGCATGAATTTTTGTTCTGTGTCTGGGTGTAATTTATCTAAAATATGTATGTATTTACAAAAAAATAATGTATTTAAGTAGTAAGTATATCAGTTATTTAGTATCCATAACACAAGCAAATTTAATTGCTTACTTTGGGACTAGATAGCGCTGTGTGAGTGTGGTAGAATATTATTATTATTATATATTATTAATAAAGGGAGCAAATGTTCTAAACAGCGATAAGTACCTATGCCTTAGTGACGCAATGCTGCAACGGTAGTGTGTATAATATACGTTCATAACTACGTAAGAGATCCCGGGTTTCTGCAAATAGTATTGCATTTTTCTTTCTTGATTTTCTCAGTGTTGGCCCGGATTTTGAAACTAGCCCAAAAATTAAGCTCAAAGTAAACTAATATAAGCTTGTGTTAACTGTTAGGGACCTATATATTTATTTATAGAAAACACCCAAACTGAACTGTATATTAAGGTGAAATGATGATGATGATCTGTAAGAAACAAAAACCATATTAATATATTTAATAAACAGCTAATTAATGTTTGCTTATTTACTCCAGAGTTAAGAATAATGAGTTACAAAAAGATAGATGAAAGCACTTAACGATAAATTATGGTAAGCCAAACTAATCTCATATAATCTATGCCAGACTAAGCAGCATTATCATAATATATGCGCAACGCACCTGTTACTGAATTCTATCTAGATTTTAGTTCATTTGCTTAAATTATAATGAGATTCCACGTCTAGCATTAACATTACAATTTTTCAACGAAAATTTACGCGCAGCTTTCCATGCATATTGAAATTTTAATATAAGATAGTCTATCAATGTAACGTAGGCGGCTAATATTACGGAGTGGAGCGGCTGAGGCAATACAATTCACGTTAGTGCGAAATTTCACCGACCGTGGAGAATAATAAAAGCGAGGGGGAGGCTAAGAACGGGTGCATTTTACGCAGAATAGAATTTTGGAAAATATGTTACTTCGTACAAGCATTATTATGGTGTAGCTACTTAGAAAATCACGTTTGAGGGGTGCAACTAAACTACATATTTACACGAGTATGTGAAAAACAACATAGGTATAGGGATGTATTTTAGCCTTCAGCATCATTTAAAATCAAAACCCAATAGTAGTAGTTCTTCCAAAACTGATTTCTGTTTTCTAAATCCCATTACCAATTACCGAACGTTTCTTTCGAAACTGGAATAAATAATATAATTGTTTTTGAAATTTATTTTATCAAATCAAATGTTAACTTAATAGTTTATTTAGAAGGAAATATTGATAAGAATATAATGATAGTGTAGTGTCTATTATAATAGTTACATAGAGATAAGTACTATTGGTTAAACGTAAATCGCCATTTACCTAACGGAATCTCCAGAATTCATCACATTAACGCTCAAAGCCCCAAATACCTTGACCCGGGCATTAAGGGTAGTTCATTATTGACTACAGGTAAACGATAGGACATCACAGTATTAAAGGGTGGGTTCCGAGAACTCGAACAATTATAGGGATATGTACAGCTATTAAGGATATTGGAGACCATCTTTATCTATTTGTAATCGACTCTGAAATTGTTTATTTTTTTTAATCCACTACGCTGGCAAATATGATTAAAGGCCCACCCGATGATGGTAAGCTGTTGCCGTAGCATTCCATGCGGGTCGCCGACACTTTTAACTCATTGTTTGGTATCTATAATCAGTTTTTATTGCTGAAGCAGATGAGTTTGTGGTTCATCTAAATCACTTATGAAATATCTACCTACCCAAATGTGTAGAATACTTAATGAAGTATATTTAAGTGTTTATAGAAACTCTCTCTGAACAAAGTAAATGCTAACATGCATTAGTAACACTTTAAGTTGACTCTGAATGTGTTGATAAACGCCAGCTTTAACTCTACTCTGAAATTAATTAAAACTGTTGACAGATTTTGGTCTAGCGTTTTATTGTATTAGTATAATTTAAGTTGATCTCACAACTATGAGTTAAAATGTTTGTGTTGCTTACATTCATAAAGGATATTTGATTTTGGAAATTCATGTATGTGACTGCTTCAGTGGCGCAGCGATTGTGTGTGCGGATGCTTGTGCAAGAACTTGGAATCGTAAGAGCAACGGATAGACTTTGGGTCACTCTGCGTGCTCTATCGATTATTCCATGGGGAGTGCTCCGATGAACTCCATGATTTGGTGCCATCGTCGCCTTTCTATCATCGCACCACTCGACGCCGCTGTAGGCTTCACCCACACTACCTGGAGCCGATACCGTCTAAAACGGTAAGGTTCCAGCGATCATTCTTCCCACGTACGTGCAGGCTCTGGGGTGAACTTCCTACAGCGGTGTTTCCTGAACGCTATGACATGTCCTTCTTCAAACGAGGTTTAAAGAGAGCTATCCTCTCAAGGTAGGCAGCGGCCTGGCTGTGCCCCTAGCATTGCTAACGTCCATGAGCGGCGGTAACCACTTACCATCAGGTCGGCCGCTTGTTCGTCTGCCACTACAGTCAATAAAAAAAAAATAGAAGTTCTGGGACCGATTCCCAGGTCGGACGAAAAAACTGTATTTACTTATCCTGTTATGAAGTTCTGTCCCGGAGTCTGGAAATGTGCTCGGACTGATGTAACCGCTTAGGTACTATCAGGCAGCAGTAAACGTAATTTGCACCGTCATGGTATCAACAGATATAAGCCTACGCCGTATTATTTAGGACTCCAAATGGCGAAATTCGAAATTAAAATGCACATCTGCCCACCTCTTTGAAGATAAAGATGATAATATTTTACGTTTTTATATTAAGTAGCTATACAACACACACTATTTCCAAATAGTTACGAACCTGCTTGACCTCTAGTCGACAGACATACCTAATCTCTGAGTGACAGGTATTAAAGGGACATTTACGTCACATTCCAGTATCGTCCATTACACCGACGTCTAAGCTGAACTGTTCACTACTCTAGAAACAATTTAACCTTTGTAAGTATTAAAAGGCGATTGTTCTTGGCTTACTGTTTGGCGATATTGGGTAAAGTTATATTAACTTTTTCTTTCTAGAAATGTTGCTTAGGAACTACTTTCCTGCGGTCCATGTGTGGCGATAGGCTTATTCTTTATTACACGTGTCCAGGCAGGCGACAACTTTTTAAAGTGATATAAAAATAATACACGTATGCTTTTTATTCAATATATAGCTTTTAACAGTTCATTAGTTACTTTCCAAAGTCGTTTCAATGGAACTAAAAAATCATTTGATGAAATTTCTGATGTATTCTCATTAAACAATGTTATTTTATACCATGAATTTCAACATCGATTTATTTGGAAATTGTCGAGTCGAAATTGCTGTCAGATGATTGAAAATGGTAATATTTATATGGTCGCGGTCATTTTCAAACATGTCAGCGACTCAGCGAAATGTATGTCTAGGACTCTGGGCACGCGATAAAAATAATATAGTTACAATCTAACGTAGTCAATATGACTATGAATATAGACTCCACGTGGACTCCAACAAATGGAGACATGGAGTTGTAAAGCGTAGACAAAGGAATTTACAAAATAAAACAAGTGCTTTGTTCTGATTATATTGCAGTGAATTTTACTTGATCAGCGTTTATTACTTTTAAATTCTTAATTAATTCTTTTAATTAGTCACTTTGTGATGAAGCTGTCAAATGTTTGAAAGTTACAGCGACCATATCCAAATTTCCTTACATTTGACAGCGACATCAAAACCGACCAATCAAATGTCGAAATTTAGAGTAAGCCCCCGTTTGACTATTTCTTACTTTTCCTATTACGGCAAAACTAGTGCGGTATTTAAAAAAAATACAAATTTAGTTATTATTACAATTTTCATTTTATGGATTTTCACAAAGTGATCCCCAATTTCATTTTATAGAATCATTTATCATTCAACTTGACATAACGTTCATCGTTTATTCTAGACTTGTAAATGCCACCGAGGTTATTCAAGGTTAAACGTAACGTCAAGTTATCCAAATGTCACGCTGCCTATCGGCAGTTTAATCATTAGGAATAGAACAATAGCAGCGACCGTGTAAAAGGCATTTCATTGTTTACGACAAGAGCTTTTTGTATTGTATATTATTTTCATAAACAGTAGAATAAAGTGGGATAGGGTTTGTATATGTAGAAAGAGACGGTGGCTGAATGAATAAGTGACCGGCGCGGAGTGCAAAACACGCGGTCCGAATTCGATTCCGACTAGCAGTACTGCCGTGCCATGACAAAACACTGTATCTGCAGATACAGTGTTTTGTCGTAATACGAATAAATCGCTTTTCTGCACACGTTTACATAGGATGGCATCAATTTTTTTCTAAAAAGTCTTATAAATACTGAGAAAATCAAAGGTAATAATGACTGTATTTCAAATATTATAAGGATCAGTTTTGACAGAACACTGTAATATTAAGTACAGTGTTATGTCAAAACACAGCTTACGCTTGGTAGCCCGTTATCTAAAGATACAGTGTTTTGTCATAAGAATCCCGCGTGCACTCGGGTTAAGGTTTAATATCGTAATTTGTTTATTTGACTAATCGATTTCAGTTGATCTCTCTTTATTTAAGAGCTGCGCTCTTGTCGGTGGAGTCTCACCTCCTGATACGACACCACCCGTACCTTCTCTTTGATCTGTTTAATAAATGTCCTCCTTTGTCTACCTCTTCCTCTCTTGCCTTCTATGATGTTATTTATAAACGGACCGTGTCTTACTAGGTGTCGAATCATTTTTCTCTTCTGTTCTCAATGGTTTCTATCATAGTTCTTCTCTTTTGTACACGTTCCAGTACTTTTTCATTGGTAATCATTTCTGTCCAGCTTATACCCTCCATTCTTCGCCAACACCACATTTCAAAAGCTTCCCATCTTTCTCTGTCTCTTTGTGTCATAGTCCAGGTATCGCTTCCATAGATTGCAATGCTCCAAATGTATGATTGGAGGAACCTTTTCCTGATTTCTAACGAAATGTGTTTACACTTGAATATCTGTTTCTTTTTCTGATAAATGCTTCTTTGGCTTTGCAACGAGCAGTTTCATTTATGATGTTTCCAAGATATTTAAAACTGTTGTTCTAATGTACAATTATTCATTTTAATTGGTCTATTGTATGTTGGATGTTTGGAAGTTGTCATTATAGTTGATGCCCATACAATATTTGAAATACAGTCATTATTAACTTATATTAATTCTTCTGATCATGATACTTTCTGTCTTCTTCGTGAACGCGCTAAGCAAGTTGAACGTAAATGTTATACTAAATATTTAAAACATTCAGAGGATTCGATCACTAAATGCCCTAAATCTTTTTGGTCTTACGTAAAGTTAAATAAGTGTAGCCAGAGTTCAATACCTTCCACACTCAACTATGATGATCAATCGGCCGACAACGGTGATGATATTTGTAGTATTTTTGCAGCTTACTTTCAATCAAATTTTTTGTCCTCATCGACTCAGCCTGTGCTGAACTATGAGTCGGCTGCAACTACGGCAGGTGATATCGAAATCAATATTAAATCCGTTCTGAAACTGTTGAAATCCCTGGACTTGGCAAAAGGTGCCGGACCTGACCGAATAGTCCCTTCATTCATTGTCACTTGTGCTACTTGCTTGGCTGAACCTCTTGCTATTATTTACAAAAGGTCAATTTCGGACGGACTTGTGCCCAAGATTTGGAAATCCGCATTCATCACACCCATATATAAGAATGGCAACAGAAATGACGTGCATAATTATAGGCCCATATCAAAGCTTTGTATTTTTGCCAAGATATCATACATAAACCTGAAAATTGTTTACACTCAGGTTTATGATACAGTATCTTGTAGTCTGATTGTAGATCAACATGGTTTTCTTAAGAAACGCTCCACCTTATCTAACTTGCTCTCGTTCACTGACTTTACATCTGCAAACATGGATGATGGTGGACATGTTGACGCTGTTTTCACTGACTTCAGTAAAGCATTCGATCGAATTGATTACCAGTTACTTTTGCAAAAACTCCTTCTGGCGAGTATTCATGGTAATCTTTACAGGTGGTTTGTCTCTTATATAGAGAATCGGTCTCAAGCAGTAGTGTTAAGTGGGTTCTGTTCTGTCTGGTGCAGTGTTCCTTCTGGGATACCTCAGGTCTCTTTGCTTAGACCTCTTCTTTTTAATATTTTTATTAATGACATTAGGCATTCAATCAAATATTCAAAATTATATGCAGATGACATGAAAATTTTCAAAAAGATTACCAATATTACAGACGTTCAGTTTCTTGAAAATGACTTAGATAGATTTGACCAATATTTGTACACTTAACAGATTAGATTTAAACGTTAATAAAAGTAATCATATAGTTTTCACTCGCAAGAAAAATAAAATATTTTCTAAAGGGACAAGAGTTACAACAGGTGGACATCATACGGGATCTTGGGGTTATTCATGATTCCAAGTTGACCTATGAGGAACATATCGATCACATACCCAAGAAGGCTAGTTAGGTTTATGAGCTTTGTATTAAGATCTTGCTCACAATTCAAGAACATAAAAGTAATTAAAATTTTGTATTGCTCGTTGGTGCGTAGTATATTGATGTTACATTTTAAAATTTCTTTTAGTTTCAATCATATTTTGTTATGACATAACACTGTAATTATAATTACAGTGTTCTGTAATCACAATGTTCTCTTTACATTTATTTATAGGTTTTGACAGAACACGTTTATGGGCGTAAACATACAGAATTATTTTAAAACCAGATTTTTTTTAGATGGCTAACTAGAAGCTGATTCGAAGATTAACATATCTGAAATTCAAAGGAATCGGACTAATATTAAGGATTCTATGGCCAATTTTCCAAAAAAACAGAAAATCGCGATTTCTGAAAACTGACAAGTTTTTAGATACAGTGTTTTGTCATGGCACGGCAGAGTACCAATGTGGATTTCACTTTGTGGAATTTATATGTACTAGTCATGTGACTTACCATCTGCTAACGGTGAAGGAAAACATCTGATCCACAAACCCGCATTAGGTCAGCGTGTGTGGATTATGACCCAAACTCTCTCAGCTCTTTAGATAGAAGTGAGGAGAAAGAAAGAGAGGTTTGTATGTTTGTCTTATTCCGAACGATCGAAGTGTCAAAATTACTAATTCAGACAGTGAATAGATGGCGAGATGAGTTAGACGCGTACTGCAAGGTCCATATTTACTAATGGAACGACATGTGTAGGAGTCATAGAGTCTTAAAAGATATAATAAACAGCTGAACTTTACTGATTCTTGAAGAAAATTAATTTATAGTTTAATCGTAAATAGAACTGAACCTGTATTTTGAAAGGCCGCTCAAAGCAAAAGTAATTAACTGTCGAATCTTAAGTACTATTAAAGTTACCAAAAGCATAGGCAACGATCAGATAATAGACTTAACAGATTTTAGCTTTTAAATTAAAATTTTGACAAGACTAAAGTCTACACAGATAATTAATCCCATCAAAACATAAATGTGTTGATAAAAGGTGGCCAATTAGACTGCTCCAAATTCAAAATAAAGAATTCACGTGTTGTCGACTTCGCCACAAAAGAATTGACATTTAAATGGGTGCCAAATTTTGTCCTGAACTTTATTGAAAGAACACACAGCATTCGAAAATAAATTTAAAACACAATTTCTTGTTTCCTGCTACTTTGATTGTTCTTTAAAAACGTGACTTCTTAAAGTTGGGCAGCGAAATTATTTATACAAAACAGATAACTTTAGATACATTTAAAGCTTAAAATTTGACTTGGCTAGTTTTACCAGCAAACCAAACTTTTGGAAGAGTTAGGTATCTGTATTTTGTACAGATATCTAATTCTTCCAAAAGTTTGGTTTGCTGAAGAAGCTGCTTGAAGAAGACAGTGACAGCCATAGAGTCTATTACACGTTGATAGATCACAGACAGCTATCTATGGGACCAAACAGAAACAGAACGTGTTCTGCATTCGCGTTCTGCGTGCACTGTGTTGTATTATTGTACCATATAATTTCATCATCAGCAACCCATTAATGTCCCACTGCTGGGCTCGGGTCTTCTCTCTTCTATCGACAGAGCAGAGAGCTGGCCTAATGCGGGTTGGTGGATCAGACATACACTTGGAATTATTTTTAGGGTATGTGGGTTTCTTGACGATATTTTCCTTCACCGTTAGCAGTTGGTACGTCACTTGACTATAGTACATATAAATTCCAAAAAGTAAAATCTACATTGATACTGCCAGACGGAATCGAACTCGGACGGCATGATTTGCATACCAGTCACTTATTCATTCGGTCACCATCGCTTACACGTAACTTAAAACCTTATAAATACAGGTGAGCTTTATAATAGTCAGGTTATTATTGAACCGCACAATCAATATAAAATGGAACGTGAGAGAAATTGCCAGTAATAAAAATAATAAACCTCCATCTAAAATGGAGTAAGCATTATATAAAAGCAAGCTAACAATTTTCAATATTCGATCCTCGTCCAATAAGAGGCGATGGGGCTCGCCTGTTGTGAAGGAACAATGGTGGTACACTCACCGCAACTCGACTTCGGTATAGAAAGTATCGTAATACTCAGAACTACTAGAAACTAGCAATACCCAGCAACTGAAATAATTAGTGTAGTCTTCAAGTTTAGTTTTAGTTTGTTCACGTTTCAATATTATTATAAAGCTGAGAATGTATAGAATCAGATTTCTAAAGCATGAAACATTAATTAGGGCAAGTTTCATTAGAAATGTAGAAAAATATTTCAATAAACATCTTCTCAAAAACAGTTTAATATATGAAAATAAAATTAGATATTAAGTTCTTTACTATCAAGATTGCTTTCGATGTTCTAAATATTCGAAATAAATACAGAATCGAAGTTTAATATGGAGTTTATAAACAAAGACATTAATAAGAGATCAGAGCGATAGGACATAAGGTCGCTAAGCTTTCTCTTTAGATAGTAGATCGACTAGATGACCTGTACTGATAAAATTGTGCTAATTCATAATTTCTAACAAAGAAGTTGTCGAATTGTTGTTGGCAAGGTGTGGCGCGACAAGGAGAAGTGTAACAGATCACCTGTTATCATCTAAAGATTTACGAGAGCGGGTTGTATTATCGATCTACACGATTTCAAAGCCTTTAACTTAAGACATTTAAATTATGTATTTAAATGAGAAATAGTTATTTTAATAAATTAATAATTTCTATCAAGTTGTAGAATATGTGGAATTTTTGTAGTTTCTCTGTTTTAGTTTGAACCATAAACTATGCTTGATGATTGTAGGAATATTATGTACCTATTTTTATGCATTTGTAGTAAAAATTAATGATTTGAATATTCATCAGAAGACGACTTCACCTTTTATGTTCTACACCAACTCAGTAACAGTCTAACAAAGCGTAAGAGAGTATAAGTACACTGTTCTAGCATCGATTTATTAGTCACAATTGTAAAGTTTCCCAGAATATAAGTTTTAGTCAAACTTATTCCTCAAAGGTGCGTAAACTTTCAAGTTACGTCCAACCACTAATTTAAACAACTTGGCTTTCATACATTTATAGAATTAATATAAGTAAACCGTTCGCTAACAAAACCGGCGCAAACTTCATCAACAATCTTATTGTTAAATACAAACAGGCCGTCCAACTTCTATTAAATAAACTGTAAAGAAAGAACTTTAAAAAGTTTACAAGGCGAACTGAGAGGCCGAACTATTAAAGAATAAAATGGTTTTGTACATCTGGTCTCCAATATCGGGGCCGAAGTATTAGTGCTTGAATGAAAGTCGAATCGAGATCGACAATCTTCTCTCTCTCTATTTAATATATAAAGAAAGAATGAGATGTGGTTATTGGAAATGCTGGTTTTGTAAAAGATGTGTAAGGATTGTTAACTGAGTTTAGTTGTACTATCGATTGTGATTGTGTCTCAAAAGACAATCCAATTACAGCAAGATATTGTGGCGACGTTCTAATAAGATTGCAATAGCACGTTCCTTACATAAAAATATCAGTTTCTATTTTATTAAAAGCTAGGTAAAACATATGTATTTATTCAATAAAAATTTTACACATAACTTATTATATATAACTTACAACTAAACTATTTAAAAAAAAAGAAGAACCAGATAGTCTATTTTCTTCATATTTAATTGCCAAAACATGAAAAAGGTCCCAAATAATATTTGAACTTTAAATCTTAAGACATTTACACCAATATAAATTATTCTAAGTATCGAGGAAAATAATTTTAATAACTGTAGTTTAAAAGTAAATTCTTCTGAAATATGAAGTAATCTTTTAGTCCTCCATTTAGCAAAAAGGAAGACTTCACATGTCTGGTGTGTCTGTCGAACACATCAGTTTAGCTGTATGACATACCAATCCGGAGACAGATTCGATATAGACAGATATTTTTGGTTCACTTGCAGGACGAACGTAATTGGATGATACGATCTCTCTTGACATTTTATTCTATTTATTAAAAACTGCCCGGCGTTATCCTTGTGTCTCACAGAAACAGCATTTCGAGATAAAAGACGTCCTATTTGTTAATTAAAGTTTGATCAAAACCCTTCATTCGTTTAAGTGAGAGTGTAAGAAGAAGAACTTTTGCATTTAATAGTAGGATTTATAGCAAAAGCTAAAGTTTTTAGACACTGATCTAGCTTTTTTAAACTCTGATCCTAAGCACAAACAATCTTTTTAATATAGACTTACGTAATTATTTAGAACAGCTAATAATAATATTTTTTTCACGGAAAGAGGCTCTAAAGTTCTAAATATTTTCTTTACATAAACTGCTTTTGAAGTTAATACAAAAAATATCTTATTAAAATTAGTATTCAAGGAAAATTCCTTTTTCTTTTTGTAGGTAATTAAGGATAAAGGTACCGTATTCTAATTTCATCTTATACGATTAGCCATAGTAAAACGTTATAATAATTATGTAAATATATGATTAAAATCATAATGTGTCTTGACCTAGTTATGAATACCGCATTATCTTCAAATATATATACGTTTTCAGGGATAAGAAAGGTACGGTTGTCCTGTGTCACGTTGGACAATACTCTCGTCCAAGATTCCCGTGTTGTTCAAATTCACGTGCATGTGTGCGTGCTTCCTTGGGTCAGAAACTCGGGCCGCTCCTTGCAAGTCACGTGATCGTACACAATTTATTGTTTCCTTCAAACATATGACGTCTAGAATGTGTACACTATTCTTGACTGGACCATTGTTTCAATATTCTTTTCGGGCAGTTAATATTTTATATTCATTATATAGATTTATAACGGACTAGCTTCAGTAGCTGCAGCATACAAATAAATATAAATAAACCTTTGTACTTTTGCAGACTATCATCTATATGTGTGATAAATTTTATACAGGTCCTTTCAGCCGTTCTGGCGTTATTATACAATATTCGTCCATCGTAACCTTACTTTCGCACTTATAATATTGAGTATGATTATGCAGATAAAGTGATCTATTACGTAGCTACTCAAACGAGTGTTTACTAAGCGGTGCATATTAGCATATACTGAGGTATATTATCATATGACGCGGCAGTCTCATTTAGCACGGGATCTCTCGAGCGAAATGGAAATATAGCTGTGTGTCGGCACAGGGAAGCCAACAAACGTTGACGGGCACGGGGGAACAGTTTCATTTCCTTTCGCACATATTCACGTTGCGACGAACAATATCTCAGTAACAATGGCTTCGTAATTTGGACGAGATGGCGCCCGCGGGACAATACGTCAAGTGACTCATTATTGTGGAGAACTGCTTCGGGCACAAAAATCATTCTTCTCGGCTCGCGTATCGCTGCGAACAATGTGTGATGTGTGCGTGTGAACTGACTACACCTGGCAAACTGTTATCTGCATTTATATTAATAAAATACATGGCAAAATGTACTCTATATAACGCTATTACGGTCTACATAGATTTAACAGTCTTATCTCCTTGGCAGCAACCCACTTTTATTCAACTGTATTGAGAGCGTGCCCGTGACTTTCCTTCCCCCGTAAACCATTACCTGACGTGACTGTACTCCGCTGTACATTGTTCTTGACCATTTTTTGTTAAATATGTGAATCATTTTTATTCTCCCAACCTCGAAACATTACGTCGAACTGTTGCCACAAAAAATATGCGTATATTTTTACTTGACTCCATCAGTTTGAGTGCTTGTAACGTGTTCAGTTTATTTCAATTTATTTTGTTCGTCACACATACAATATATGACGTCATTCGTCTTCGACGTACCATTTGCTTACGATGTGTTCGTTACTTATCTGATCAGATGTATTGTTTGTTGATCTCGTGTTGTGTTTGTCTACAGTCTTTACAGTATATGTTAGTTCGGTAGTTATTTCGGAGTTTTTTTGGGTAAGGTATTGTGAGGCGTATACATTGTCTGGTCGGGACAATACGACTCCCGACAGGTAATCTGTGCGAGGGCAAACACACGTCGTTTGTAATTAGCCATCTCACGTCGCCGCGACAAAAGGCAGGCAGGCCTACAGGGTTCTGGCCTTTGAGTCGTGTTCCGGCGAAGCTTGTCGCAAGCCATGCGTGTAGAATGGTACTACGACACATAGCTGCTACGACGTAGCTATTTCTGCTACGTACGAAAGAGATTTATGGCTACAAGATATAAATTCTAAATGGCCGACCAAATTAGAAATGTTTAAATAAAATCTGAATTTAATTTCAAAGTTTATGATATGCGCCTTTGTACATAATGATATTTGCGTCTCTTCCAAATTTGGGATCAATATTAGATATTATTGACGTAAGCTGTTCATTCAACTTATTTAAACGTTATTATTGGGTGTGTTATTTATTTTTTGCTATAGTATTTATATATTTTAGGTTATGTTAGTATAAATTAATTAAACTTTACATCTTTTGCGTGCTCTCAGATAGACAGATGTCGGTTTCACTCATATTTGTAAGTAATATAAGTGAACCAATCACAAATACTATACTTAAATTCTATACTCCAACATTATTTAGAGCATTCTCAATTGAAAATTTATTACTATAATTATATACTTTTATTACTACCCCTCTCTGGATATAGAACTCTCTTAGGTTTAACCTCTTTGTATGGCAGTCATAATTCTTACCTGTACCTCTTGTCACCAAGGCAGTCTTTTGACAAGTTATTAAAGAAAATATTTGTTCCCAAACTTGAAAGGCTCAGTAAACACAAATATTTTTATCAGTTGGTAGATATTTGGTGAAAGTCAAAGGAGATTGATTTATGTTTATGTACATACATGTAAATGTATGTATGTGTTTGTTTGCAGCTTCCTACCTTAGATGTCGACTAATTTATATTCACATATTTTATCTTGCTTGTTTTGTTTTCGTGAAGTATTATGATTATGTAATATTTTATTAGGATATGCAGAGGATTGTGAGTGAGACAAGCGAATTAGTATTATAGTTATAAGGGGAAGTGTGTATTAGTTGTATTTTCTTGTCAAAATCAATGTTGCTAATTTAAAACGGGTCTACGATTGATTGATCGATTAGTGATCGTTTGGAAATACCTTAAGGGGTAGACATAAGTGTATCCATCCAAATTTCGCCAACTATTGCCATTACCCGGGCATATTTCCAGTGTCTGGACTGATACTGAAAATGTCATAATAGAAAAACCAATACGATTTCTTATTGTATCTAGGTTGTTGTTGAGAACAGGTAATAATAGAGTGTAGGAGTAGGTAACAATCAATACGTAGACGTCACGGGACTTTATATTTCTAAAGAAAAGGCTTGACGCGCACTCAGTGACCTGACTTAGGTACCATGCATTTTCCTTTCAAATAAAAACAACGTTCTACTTTTCTGTGGTACATTATTACGTATAATGATTATATCTTGGAGGCAAAATGGAATATGGAACTGTAGTTATTAAATTTATGTACGACGACCTCGACGACCTGGTAAAGGTTGCGGGTGGTCGTTGGATGCAGGCGACATAAAGTCGCTCCCAGTGGCAGAAGTTACGTGATGCCTACAGCAGTAGACCCTATTGGACTGATATGATGAGGATGATGACATTTAATCCTTAATTACCCGACTGACAGGACGGGTATTGTTTTTTCGCGCGTATCTTGTATGTTTGTGAATTTCTTTATACCCACGTTTCTTCCAATCGGCTGGATGGATTTGGACAATTAAGGTATTGTTAGATTCTTCTCAAAAACCCAAGTGTACTTAGATAGGTATTATAAAAAAAAATGACAAAACGACGGACTTTTGGCGCCAAATTGTAATAAGTTGAGTATTAGTATTATTATATATATTGAAAAAGAGATTATACATAATTTAATGGTGTCCAATGGTAAGTAGTTAATTTTATTTTTTTAACCAAACCTTTCGAGTAGAGTATCGTAATAAAGGGAATCTAATGGAGATTACAAATATATACATAATATATTATGTTATATATTTAAATTTAATCAGGAATGTTAATTACAACAATTTTCGGTCTTTTTAGTGCGTTGCTTATCTGTTGATTTTTTGCAGTCGGGTTATTTAAATTTTTAAATATATTTACTTGTTTTTATTTATATGAGATTTTAAGACTAAAATTTTAATTATATCCTTATACTAGCCATGAAAACAACATCGCCGTGAATACTAAAATCTAGTGTAGTATTCGAATCATTGTCATACAAAACTTTCTCAATAAAAGTTATAAAACAAAATTCAGTAATAGTTCAGGCAGGAGATATCCGTCCGCGCTTTAGGTCGTTGTGAACATGTTCACAAAAAAGACAATAGGATTTTATCAGTCACCAGTGTAGTACAATTAAAAAAAAATTGCAAATAGTGCTGCAATGTACTCGATGTGAAACTATTTCTAGTTTCAGTCAGACACGTTTTTCGATACGTGCCCCTATGTTCTGTATGAATTTTTGGTAGAATATTTCTAAAATTACTTTTGTAAAATGTACTGTTATAGCATCTGAACTTCGGTATTTTATCAGGTATGAAGGAAAATAACATATAGTGTACGTGTTTGCTTTTATAAAAAGAATACTATTAACTACTTGTTGTCCGCGACAACAAGTAGTTTCCTGGGCTTTTTGCATTCTCTATAGAAAATCATAATCATCGGCTACGTGTTTAACTTTTTTAAAGCTACGCCACAACAACGGCATCTCCATCCCTTGCAACTCTTCAGCTTTATAATATTATGATATATATATGTCGGAGAAACACCAGTCTTCTCGACATCATCATTAGTGGTAACAAGTCTAGTGGGCGTCATCATAGGGTTATATGGCGGCACAAAACAAAGTGTTCACTGTATATCACAATATTTATTGTCAATTTACATACAAGTAACTTTTATCAATATTGATCGTTTAGTTCGAGCAGCGGGTTCAAGGTACCGATCTAACACACACTAATAACTATCTACACTCAGTATTCACTATCTGCACCGTAATAACAACACTTTAATAATGATGATCCACCTCGATCAACTCACTCTTTTATACTCTAGCTCGGCAAAACGTTAAGATGGCGCCTCGACACCGCTCGAGGCCTACCCTCCGCTCTGACCAAAAATGTAAAATAATAAAGTGTCTTCGAAAAATAACTTTTAAATTAATGGAATTAACATAATAGAAATTAATCCCTAAATAATTAAATTAATTAAAATTAAGATTTAACAAGATATTATCTAAACTAAATAGCGTCTACATGTAAACAGCAATCAACTTCACTCCGAATACTTCCTCCGACATATATATATATAAATAGAAAGTTTTAATTTACAAATATTAAAAAAGACGGCGAAAAATATGCGTGGGAAAGACAAGAACCTCTGAACATCCTTATTAAAAGAATATCTGAACGCAGTTGTGCAGTGTGCTTCGAAAAAGAAATGTGGTTCCATTGGAATTGGAGGCACTTCGATTCAATTTCAACACTAGCTATGGTTGTGAACTTCTAAATTGAAAAAATCCAATTACAAGCCTAAAATTGTTTTATTTACATTTCTCTAAATTGAGTCGACTTTTGTCCAAAATACGAGAACCTACAGTGATTGGCTGTTATAATATCGCATACTATAGGTATATTACATTGTTACACAATACGGAATAAAACCACACACTATGTTGCCATATTTTTCGATGATAAGTTTCTCTTTTGAATTAACATTTTTTTTATTTCTGTTATGTATATTTGTTGCCTTTTACGCTTAAACCACTGAACCGATATTCAAGAATTTCACATAGAATTGGTTTAAGAACAGATACGGAGACGGACATAAGCTAATTTTTACCGACATACGACGCGGCATATCCGCTGTTGGGAGCTAATTTTAAATACTTTTACGTAGGTTTGCTATAGCTGCTAAGGCATAGGTACGTAGTACAATTACTAGTAAAGATTAAACGAACACATTATTATACCTCTAAAGTCCCAAATAACTGCAGTGGTTATTAAGCTCGTAAATAAAGGTTCCACGAAAAGCATTCTTATGCCCATCAATATGTGACACCATTCCTGCTCTAACACTATATTATATGGTCGCTCACATCGATCTCCCGTAGGTATCGTATTCTACGTAATTTTTGCTCCATATATAACGTCAGCTACCTCCGCGAGTGGCATGTAGCGAATACGGCTATAAAATACAACGTCACATCGACAGCACGCTGTCTATATGGTTATTTTGTTATTATTTTGATGTGAGTTAGGGTTCGAAATAATCTTCAAACTAAGTTCGGTACAAAGACTGTAATTTTGTTTACAGGAATCGATATTAAAGCTAAATTGATTTTATTTGGCGATATTTAGAATTGTAGCCGGATGTAGGCTCAAATTTAATTATGTCAATTATTTCTACCAAAACCAAATGTGGTTGTGACATTATGTATTCTTAATCTGTCACACATGGATAGATTGAATATTATAAAATACATTTATTGTGACCGAAAATATTACAGTACAAAAAATAAATAGATCTGGTAGTTACTAGTATCGCGTGATCTCTGGATAAGCTTTGTATCAAAACAGATTGGCTCAGTTTTTTCACAATAAATAAATATTTTGATGTGTCGATACGAGACTGTGTTTTTGTTTTTAGTTTGGCAAACAAGTCTATATCTACGCTTGTGATTTATTATAAAAACCATTCAATGTTTATTTTTTCATTCATTTACTCAAAAGATTGTAGATAAGTATAAATTTTCAATAAGAGAAAGTTTCTATTATGATATATTTGTCCATTTATTGAATCAAATAACAACAATTGGGTACAGTAAGTACACACGTACACAAATAAATAACATGTCGACTACTAATATTCCTTCATTTATTTATATAAACGCGTAACAAATGTAGCATTATATTTGTTCCCGAGGTAGTCCCTACGAAACGCAAGGTGTGGTGATGTTGCTAATTCTTGAAATCATTTCTCAGTATTACAGGTGAACGTGACCAACCCGGATAAGACAGTTCGCACGAAAAACATTATTTTGCATTAGAGGAAAATACCCACCTTAATTCTATCCCGAAAAAGTGTTGAATATAGTCGTAATACGTTTGCCAATATCTGAAATGCCAAGCTATGGCGTGATATGAAAGGCCGACGACGGGAATGTGTTAGGAAATAGGTTTGCGGCAGATTGATGGAGGGTTTTTTCTGTCATGACAACACGTTCTCGCGCACATGAGACTTGAACGTTTTTCAGATTTTTCGAGAACTCATTGTTGGCGGAATTTCTGGGCGCGATGACGTCATATATCGCAGTTTTTGTTAGTCCTCTTCGACTTGCTCGCTTTTAACGGCATTGGATTTTTTTTTGTCTATTTTGGATATTCGTTTAATAAAGCGGTTTTCTGGTCGAAAATCTATTATGATGACAAATAAAAATAAACTATAATAAGTCGAAGATTACTTTAATTTTTTACCAAATTAAAAGAAGCTTCATAGCTTCTTTTTGTGTAAAATTCTAATTTAATTTGAATGATTATTTACATAAAGGTTCCCAAAAGATTTTTTTTAGATATTGTTCTATTAATATAATAAATGTGAAAATTGGCATGGATGTTTTTTCGAATAAGGCAAACATATGTAGATTACTGTCTGGAATAGCAAGTATGCCGCCTTGTTCTTACCCAAAGTAAGCTAATTTAAGCTTGTGTTACGGGATCTAAACAATTGATATATTTCTAAATACACATATATTTGATAGGTAGAAACAACAAACAAACATTTGCAGATCATACAAATGTTTTTTTCCAATCCGGGGTTTGAACTCGACACCTTTGGAACCGCAACCGTATACCCTGGGTTACTACCTCTGGGCCAGCCAGTCAGTTTTTACTAACGTACCACGCAGACGGACCTGCTCCGTTCGGAAGCTAGTGTTATATAAAATGTATATATAAACATTTGTGCTGGCAAACAAAAACTCTTAATATGTCTACAGGGAGCGTCTCCTGTTAATAGTTATTTATGTCTATTTGAATTTTTAAAGAAGTTTCATAATTGATTGAATACAAGTTCTTTATTTAGGTGGTATTCTTCCGTAAGCATAATCGTAAACGTTACAACTGTTGTCGATTGGATTGCCACTGGTCGGTGGCACATGGTGAACTCCTGGATCTTCGAAGCGCTTCTGAAACTATACACAAAGTAATTTAAAATTGTTTATAGTTTTATAACACCCTTGCTCAAAAAAGGAAAATGAATCTTGTTATAATACTTTTATGTTTGAAAATCGATAAATGATGTTTCTGATGTTATTACTTGATTCTACAGAAGGTACAATATATTGAATTGATTTGTAAGTCACATTATTTTATTATTGTTTACATAAATAACAAGTATATAATTGTTGTACACTACTTGTACTAAAGATAAAATATTCAAAAGCTTGGTAAAAAAGTTAGGTAACGTTTTAAGAAACTTAAAATTCAAGGCATTGTATGAGCTTATTACCTTTTGTTCCTGCTTAGCCTTCCTTTTATTGATAAAATATTCATCTATTTCAGTGTAATAGTGTGACTCTGTGTAATCACTACAAGCACTGAATTTCCTCTGTAAAGATGCGTGTGGTGTGCTGTGACATGGACAGTTGGTACTGGCTGGAGTTTGTTTTTCATTACTTTTCGCTGGCGATTGTTGATATGTGTTGTTAGCAAGACTTGCTAATTCTGGCATTGGATTAGTATACCCCTCATTGCTAATTTCTAAACCATCCTGAAATTAACATTATTATTTATAAAAATTTTAGTGTTGGCAAATGAAAGTATGTACGGTACTTACTTATAAAAAAACACGTTTTTCAAAATTTTTATCTGTCTGCTGTCTGTTTTTAAGGTAAACTTACACTAGCGGATAGCTAATGTTACAAGGAGTAATTTAGGCTACTTTTATTTTGGAAAACATATCAGGGTTCCGTGAAAAAACCAATTAATGCGGGATTAATTGTCCTCGCGGCGGGCAAAGCCAGAAAACAATAAGTGCTATTGGAAATCTCTTGGTGAGGCTTATGTCCAACCAGTGGACGTCCTACAGCTTATATGATGGAGTACTTAAATACTAATTAATATTCTTTCTTTGTTTGTCGTTCTTTCGTTGCAACGGAGAAATATCTATAGGTATTAAAATATATTTTTTATTGATAATGAATAGAATATTTTAAACTAAATTTATACAATAATATTTTCAAATAAATTAAAAAATAATAAATTAAATAAATAATATATATAAATATTTTTTTGTTTAGAAATAATTGATGAGACAAAGAGTGAGTTTCATTGACATGTTCCGAGATACATCAATTTATAGCAAAAAAAAATGATAGCAGCCTGAAAATTGGTAGTTCTCGTGCCTCAGAAAGCAGTAATTAACTTAAAAAATTAGAATGTCTATTCAATCGTAAATTACCTTTCGTGTAATAATGTTTCTGAATCCTTTAGAGCAGAACAGCATGACTCCAACTACAAGAGGAACGGAGACTATACCTATCAAACTGCCGATGCCAAAAAATGTCCCGACACCACTGGCTTTAAAAAAAAAGCAAAAAGTTGATTTAAATTACTTGAATAATTGTTGATCAGAAAATATAGTTTGATTATAGAGACAGGTTTTTAGAGGAAGTTTGACAAACTTAGCGTCAATGACCATGAAACCTTTATAAAGGTTATTTCGTTTTTTTTAACAATAGCGGTATTATACAAATGTCTATTGTTATACTTTGAACATTGAAAGTGATATTATAAATAAACATAACATAGCTCACACCTTTTTCCCCGAAGGGGTAGGCAGAGGTGTTTCACACCCACTTTTCGCCAGCTATGTTTGGTCCCATGAAATAGGGGGCGAGCCTATTGTCATCTACCGGGATCTTTTGTTTACAAAACTCCGGGAAAATTTCAATACTGGAATTTCATGTTAGAAAAGTCCAATACCATTTTCACCCGACCCGGGAATCGAACCCGGGACCTCTTGCACAGCAGTCGTATACACTTCCCGCTGCGCCACTGAGGCAGTTATATATAAATTTAGAGTTAGAGTTAGTTTAGAATAAATATTGTATTATTAAAAATAAAAACAATCCTGAGGCTTGCTTGCAGCGAGCCATATCGCCATACTTATTTACTATAGTTATTTGAAATTCAGGAACGAGAAGCTTTATCAATAGTTTTCTAAAGGCGTTCATCACCATCATCATTTCAGCCTATTGCAGTCCACTGATGGATATAGGCTTCTAAAACGCGCCATAACACTCGGTCATAAGGGCGTTCATCAAGTATAATTATTGTCATGACGGAATACATTCTAATAGACTGTGACAAAGCCAATATACATATATGTAATATATATGTATTTTTATAATCTAATAAAAAATAAACTTACTTTGAGGCACAATAACTACCACCAAACACACTAGTCCTAGTATAAGTAAGCAAGCCATTAAGCTTGCAGCCATGTTTTAAATTAATATTATACTTGCAACTTGCGGTCATAACCTTTGACTGACAATCCATTCGCTTCAACGGATTGTTTACTTGACGAACTGTTCATTAACTTAAGGAAAATACTTTGTTATTTTCCTCATAAATGTTGTTAAATAAAGTATGTCATGTAGGACGTAATTGATTGATTTGAAGTCTTATAGTCATTGGGGAAACTATCACACAATTAGTATTCGTACTCACAAACTAGGAAGGACACGGATTTATTATAAAAAATGTTTAATATGGTGATTTTTAATGCAATGTGCCCTAAATAGCTATAAATAATTATTCAATACTAGCTTCTGTCTATGACTTCACCCGTATGGTAATGTCGGTACAAAGATGTCTATGAGCTATACCAGACTATAATCTATCTGTGTATCGAATTTCATACAGATTATTTCAGTCGTTCTGACATAATAACAACGGGTCTTCGGGTAACAAACGTCCATCCATATTAACTTTCGCATTTATAATATTAGTAATCAGCTTCATTATTTATTTATTTAACTTCATACAAAGAATTTTTTTGTACAGGCGGACTTAATGCCTTAGGCATTTTCTACCAGTCAAGCATTGGGTGTTGCAGAGAAATTGTAGAAGTAGATGCTTAAATAAAAGTAACAGGAGAGTTCAACTAATAAATATACATAAAATTCATAAAAATATAATATATAAATATTATGAATAATGAATATACATATTTATATATATATAATATATATAAATATATATATATATATATATATATACTATAAATATATATATATATATACACTATAAAAATAATAAAAATAGAGGTGAGAAGATTTTAAAGATTAAACTGCCAACCTATTTATGCAGAAAAAGTTCATGTATCCTCTTCTTAAACGTATAACGGTTTGTGGACATCCTGATCTCAAGAGGGAGGGCATTCCATAGAAGAATGGATTGGACGGGAAAAGAAGAGTGAATAAAATCAGAGGTGTGAAAAGGGCAAACAAGAAGGCGATTATTAGAAGAGCGAAGTTCTCGCTCATGAACGGAGCATATATAGTTAAAGTATTTGATTAAATAGGAAGGTGGAGAGGGAGATGTAAGCAGAGAGTAGAGTGTAGTGAGAGCACGCTTATTGCAACGATGAATAATAGACAACCAATTGAGTTTAGAACGATAAGTAGACACATGGTCATACTTACGAAGGTTAAAAATAAATCGAATGCAGTTATTTAGAAGACGGTCAAGTTTATTGAGAAGGTCTGCGTTCAGGTCAAAATAACACACATCACCATAGTCGATATGAGGGAGGATTAAAGTCTGCACAAGCGTCACCTTGGTCCTGTAAGGACTCTTTCCTTACAGGACCAAGGTTTTTATAACGATAAAGAGCACGCAGGATACCGGTAACTTTTCGACTTACACTTGTCACTTGAGTTTGCCAGCCTAAAGTAGAGTCCATGAGCAAGCCTAGAGGTTCTTGACGGTTGGAGACAGCTTTATTATTGAGCCATCAAAAACTATAGGTGGAACATTATGTGAGAAGAAAGAAAATAAATGTAAAGATACTTTATTTTATTTTATTTTAATATATTTGGGATACTTACAGCTAGAAACAGGATAAACTTAACTATAAAATATAATGGCCATTCACAAGTTTCCAATATACGTTTAGATTCTTTAATGCACTATAACTTTTCGCATTACTTTTACGCTTTTAATAAATTAATAAAAAACACATGTTATTGCTATTCTTTAATTTTATAATATTAATAAATTTATACATCTTGCATTTTCATATGAGTCTTCGAGGATAGCGGACTGGTTTAGAATACATTTGACACATACTTCAGGTTTATGTAACTTGTAGAAGTCTTTATGTAACTTCGTTGAAATAACAAGAGTCTGTTGTGTGAACGTTTTCTCTGAATTAACAATAACTCTCCAATTGACTTGGGGTTGTCGATGACGTATTGTCTCGTTGTAGTGATATGTTCTCAACTGGGCTCTGAAATCATACGGCAATAAAAAACATGTTCTATTTTTAAGTAATTCTCATGTCCTTAGAGGTTTTCGTGTATGTGTATTTAAACTATTGTAAAACACACCTTGGAATACAATAAATGAACTTATTGACAGGATTATTTAGGCATAGTAACAAAACCACTTTTATTCCTAAAGTTGAACGTGGTGTTTGTTGTCAAAATTTAATGTTTATTGTGAAAAGTTTAATACAAGCTAACTAATTAAAGCCGATGTATATCTATCTGGCTACCTATAACAGATTAGGTATACATAGATGTATTATTATGAAATTAAATTTAAACCAATTTATTAAGTCATCAGTAGTAAACATAATTATTTGTTAAACAACTACTGCCGACAAAGCAATACCTTAAATTTAGATTTTTTTTTTAAATATGTTAAAAAAAGCGTAGTTTTGCTCAAAACTTTAAAATTCTCAGCACGCGTGTTAATAATTATGTCCACTGTCCTACAAACTTGTAACAGACTACTACATGATACAAAAAATTTACAGCGAGTTTGATTTTTACATTGCGGGTTAGAATCGTCGTCTTTCTCCTCTTTAAATTCATCATTGGTTTATAACAGCTGATGATGATGATGAATGACTTTATGATTCGACACTCTTTTATGGAAAAGTTTACTACCTCCAGGAAAAAATACTCACTTGAGTGGGAGCTGCGGCAGGCATTTGGGTTTCTGGACTTGAATTTAAGGTAGATCCAGAAGTGACGTCAATACGGGTATGATGTGTTTCTGTCTGAAATCGATCAGGTCAGTTATTATTTTTCTGGTTAGCAAGAAAGAGTATCGAGTTCTTACTGACAATCTCGACTTTGAATTGGTCGATTTGTCATGTCATTTTCATAGATAGGACAGCGATATCGACCAAGCAAGTTGTGAGCTGATCCTGTGGAATAGTTTACTAAGGTTTTGGTTGAAACCCCGCAAGAATCTAAATTTCTCATTGTTGTTTGTTGTTTGAAATTTATCTTCAAATGATTATAACAAATAAATTTAAAATATAATACACAATATATCTACCTTTTTATGTAGTTCATCCATTATTAGTGTAGTTGCCCTATAATGTTTTGATTTGGTGTGATCTACAACAGTACTGATTTTTTTTTGGGTTATATGTGAATTTCCATGACAGGTACACGCAGGGCTTGATGACGTTATTGGCGTATTCTCATGACTATCATGAATGTATGTATTTGTTTTGTTTGCCACCGTTGGTGTCGGACTTTCATTAAGTATCTGCCAGCCATGCTAGAAATATATGACTCTGATTAAATGCACAGCAGTTGTATAAAATCGATCATTATACTATTGATGGATTTCATTGTGGTCGTATTTTAAGCTACGAGCCCATACGCCCCGGAAGATTTGCCCCGAATTAGATATTAGTACCCATTCGCCCCATGTAATTCAGGCATACCCATTCGCCTCGTATTGAAAGTATATATAAAATATAGTCAGCAGAAAAACCTACAAAAAAATTATTATTTAACAATAGCATTATTAGTTAATCTAGTCTTGATATTACGACCGTCGTTGTCTTGCATGTTTTGTTATCCATATTTTTACTCACGACGACGGAACGGAGACGGTATATGCGTTGGGGGTGAGAGGCTGTGTGTTTGTGTGTTCCCACATAATGCCATTTATCTCGGAAACGGTTTGACCGATTTTGATGCGGTTTTTACTTCTAAACTGAGATATGAATACTAATATATGAATAAGGGGCGTGTGGGTACCTCAAAAAAGATTATTTTTATTCTTTGTTAATTGGCCACTTAGGGGCCCCCTAGGGGTGTATGGGCTCTAAAAATTTCACATAGTTTATCAAACACTTAATTTACAATGTTTTCTAAGCAATGGTTAAATGTTTAAATATAATGCCTGATACTGTGTTTGTATAAAAACAAATATACGTACCATTCGAAGTACAGTTTTTCTTTTTTTCTTATGCCAGTACACCACACCACTAGTAACGAGGCTTGCGATTATTATGCCCACCGACAAACCCAGTAGAAGCAGAATTCCTTTTCCAGTCAACTCTTTAGGAAATAAAAAGCATATTGTACTGAAAGTTAGAACAGTTATCACTAAGTGATTCACATGTTTTTTGTCTTCATGTTTTTTGTCATTCATTCAATTCAATGCACGTAAGATTTTTTTTGTAATATTGCTATGTACATAGAATATTTCGGAGATGGAAATCATGGACACGGGGCATAGGAATAAAACTCGAAGTTCGTGTATATAACATGAAACCTAATTAACATAGCTGGCTCAATTTGGGTATAATGCACCTCTGCCCACCATTTTTCGGGATAACAGGAGTGACTTATATAACAAAGCATAAGCCCAGACTCTACTAAAACGCAGATGAGACAAGAAGAAAGGTGTCTAGTGAATGACGTGCTTATGAAAATATACTTAATCTAAATATTGGAACTCTAATAAGAGCCTAGTACACATGCATACTTTTAGCATCGACGATAGGTGATTTTATGAATGCATTGATACTGTATCGCGATTTGGTGACCCTCTGCGATCAGTCGTAATATTAAAAACGTAGGTTTTAGAGATTTATACATTTCTTACTATCTCTTCTCTGTTTTGGTGTAGTCTAAGCTGTAGATATAGATGTCAGTTATAGCATTTAGAATTGTAACCAGTTCTAACATAATTCAATGGGAAAATATTCTCGTATGATTTGGAATCACTACTATTCCGAAAACGTTACAAATGGGAAATACAAAACTTTATACGTACCTGCTACAGAAACGTTTAATGTATAATTGAAAATGCTCACAACTATTAATATCACAGCAATAACCAAAATTGCAATCGCAACCATGTTTGTTAACGTTCAGTCTCAAGTTTGAATAGCAACTATTGAAGGGACTGTTTGAAGTAAGCACATTACTCATCAGTCTAAGGAAAACATCGGGATTATCCTTATAACTGGCAGTCATAACAACTGTTGTTATGTTTTTATTCATAAGTATTTGACAGATAAATATTTTAAGGGATGTGAACCTTTGTTAGTACATACTGTTTAATCGACACATATTTCGATTGCTTTGGGCTGATAGATTAGTTTGAAGGGAATTGTTATCAGTATATATATATAAGAAAGTACCTATATTCTTGTAGTGACGGATTGAATACATAATGCCATTACCCCATTTCAACTCGTGGGTGTTGTAAAAGGCGACTAAGGGAGTAATCTTATTCAGACAAGAGCACTGCGAGAAAAGGAAAATTCGAAACAAACTATTGACTATACCAACCCATTCGGTGCGTGCGGCTAAATTCCCTTCATTCTTTGGAGAAGATCCGTGCCTAGCAGTAGGACGTTTGTGGGTTGAAATGATGATGATGACGATCTAAGAAACTTAGTACAAACAGTAAACTTCTATATCGACTGATATTTAATCGTTAATTGACACGCACATGCATCAACACCATCAAACTGTACCGAAAGAAAGTCTGCAACTAGTAGCGTCTTTTACAAGCACAAATTAAAGATCGTGATTGTCGGAATATGCCTTTATTCTACAGAGGGTAATAACACGACTTGGGTAATGTTATGTTGCTGTTCATAAGTAGGTGGTAGTGGCTCCTTAGGGAATAATTATATGGTTTATGGACTACTAGGTAGTAACAGGGGACAACGATTATATGTGTGGTCCGAAGCACGCAGATGTTTGCAAATGAGAGAGCTACAAAAGGTCATCTATCTATGGACCGACGTTGCTTACTATTGATGAGTGTAACGAACATCTCAGTGTCATAAAGCGGCAAGCGCTTTAATCATATAATTGTTCTGGTAGTTATGGAGCTGGAGTCCTTATTTAATAGTCTACTATACCATCCACCCGTCGAATATAATCTACCCGTGTGTCAAATTTCATACAGATCTTCTCAGCCGTTCGATCGTGGTGGAGTAACTTCCATCCATCCATTCTAACTTTCACAATATTAGTAAAAGGTACACGGAGTGTAAAGGATTTTATTTCCAGTTTGAACAGTGTGTTTACGTAAATAATTTATACAGTGTTACAGGAAATGATACAAATAAAATTAGTATTTTCCGTATTATGTAAGAATTTTATACAAAACTATATTACGCATTCATTACCTATAAACTAAAAAAATACATAATTATACATAACTACTACTATTATGATCGTAATTTTATATAAATATTATTATTTACAGAATATCTACATGAGCTTATTGGAAGAATTCCATACAATTTCAGGTTTTATGAATATTATTGAACACTCTTATCAGTAGGCTTTAATTCACAGGTATATTCATTTGTTTGAGAATTTGTCAAATTCTGTCTTAGATGTTGGCATTGGTGTGGTTGATTTTCACGTATCATCTGAAAATGAAATAGCCGAAAATTAATAACATATATGATGTTTATAGCTATCATCCAAATCAATAATGGTCAAATGGTAGATAATAATATAAATATATAATATGTATATCAACCCCCAGGGGTAAACTTTATATTTGCATATTTGCTGTAAATTATGAAGATATAATAATTATATCTTCATAATTTAAAGCAACCACTGCTTTCAATAATTATTATTGAAAGCAGTTGTCGAATCTGAACCGTGATTTGATAAAATTTCTATTTGATTATGTTAGCTATTTAAAAAAATTAGTGGCTCGATTTTACTAAATTTCGTGTGTGCAATATGCATAAAAAAAATAATTATTTACCTCACGTATCAAAACATAACTAAGCTAGATTATTTTTATCAAAATATAGACAGACCTTCTTTTCTTGCCATGCTGCGTTCATTCTCTTAATAAAATGTAGATCTAATTCAGTATAGTATTTTGCGGTCGCACAAAGAATGTTGCCTCTATTTTGCGATATATGAGAAATGTGATGGACTGTTTGACATGGACACGGGGCCCTCGGCGAAGAAAAGTAATTGTCCATGTATGAATAATCACAAGTCACGGTGAAAACGTCATAATGTTTTGGATTATTTGATTCTTCAAATGTCATATTCTCGCAGATACTCTGAAATTAGAATAATCTCGTCAATTTAGGTGGATACTGTTCAATTAGGAATATCTATACACAAATCGCTACATCAGTGACTGGAAAAAAATATAACATGTAATATATCTCTTAACAAATTTAAACCTTATAATAATTTTCGTAAAATAAAAATTGCGCAACAGACAAACATTGTATATCTTCCATTGAAAGTATTATAACCATACGTACTTGTCGGTGGGAGGCATTTAATTCTCTCTTCCAAAGCATCCAGAATGTGACTATGATGGCAACTATTAGTTTAACCCCAACAAATGCCACCTTATAATTATAAAACGTATTATTCGTTTTTGTTATTCGTTTGATTCCTAAAATGATAAAATAAAATTTGTATAAATAATGAAAGGTATAAAATTATATTTTACTTGAATAGTATGTATATTAATTTCTATAGAGCCTACTCATGAACAATATTATTCTTCGATTTATTATAACATTCTACGGATGTTACGCTATACGTATGGATAAAATAACAGTTAATAATAAAAACCAGATGAAAATGTTTTAAGAAATATTATCATTTTAAAAACGATCTTTATTGTATTCGAAACTTCGGTGTTTGTGTCACACATTAGGTGGTGAACAACATTTTTTATTGAATTTAAATTGATTTTATTTATTATGTGAAAATAAAACAAAACTAAAAATTAAATTTAGAATTAAATGTTGCACCAACGAGACAGTCGTTCATTTATTTCAATTCATATAGAACGAATGATATTACAATCGGCTTAAACTGGGAAAAGTCTTGAATCACAGGCGGTAAAAGTACAATAATTCGAAGTAGGTATACTGTTACTTTATGTAATAAAATTAATCGTGAACTCTAATAATATATGTATAGGGATATAATTTAAAGGGCTAATACCTCATTAGTTAGTACCTTACAAATTAAAAACTATAGTCACCATCGTCTACGGCCGTGGTGTCCAAAATAAATGCGACTTGTTCTCCAAAACGATGTGCATCTTCAAGCTTTATTCCAGAATTTGTTTCATCACTCTCTGAAACTGAAAACATAATATTACTTTTAAGCTTTAATTATTGAAAAACTTATTATCAATACAAATTCTAATCAAATTCTACATCACGTAACGCATTTTATTCCTAGGTAAGCAGAGCTGCATCACTACCACATAATTATCACCTATGCTATTACCCTAGCTATGTTAGGCCCCATGTAAGAGTGAGAGAGTCTATACTAGCAGATAAAATTAACGAAATGGTCGTAGAAAAGTTTAACGACACCTTTTTTGGCTTTGTATGACGTTCATAAGTACCATCTGTTTGTTGACTTGACTTTACTTGCCTTGCCTTTAACCAGGCACAATTCTAAACTTCGTGCTTCTACTGATAATTTCGTAACAGAAATCCTAATACGGGTTTTGTATGACTCGGGAATCCAAGACTTATTGCGTAAGTCTATACTCTCGTTTAATACTGAGACAGTAAAATTCTAAATTAGTTTAATTAACAATACCAGCAATATAAATAATAATGAAAAACATACCTGTTGCTCTCGCTAAGTGAACAGAAATGCATTTATTTGCCATCGTGAGTAGCACTAGGAGGTATATGATTATTACACAATTTGCCATTTTTAGGCACGTCGACACAATATTTGATGTATAATTGTATAAGTGACTATTCAGACTGGCTTGTGTAATATGTTTACTGTATGTAAGTGTATAATAATAGACATTTTATTCATCTGTGGTAGGGTAAATATAAGAGTTTTCCTGTTTTGTCTAATGAGTTTTAATTATGTTTAATTATAACAAACATATTCGGTAATATTTTAATGTTACTGGTAGCATTACGTTCAGGGAGGTGCACTTATAATGTTAATAATTACATCAATTTTGATATAATATTTCAGACAAACATTTTCAGACCAAAAAGTACGTGTCTGTACATTTTATTATGAAAATGAAAACAAAGTGAAATTTCTTAAAAATAGAAGCAGTAAACCAACGTTATATTTGTGAAAGTCGTGTGTACCTATCTTAAGACAAGATAAGCTATTCAAGGTTCACATTATTGTTTGAAGGTTTCCCTTCATATTAACATATAATATATTATGTTCTCTATTTATACACAGTATTGGTTTCCCCAAAAGCAGGATGTGTACATTCGAAATTAGCTGATTGTTACACAGTATGCACGCAGCGAGATCGCACGATGATGGTTTTTCAAATATGAATTTTATTACACATTGAGAACCTCTCACGTCCCAAATGCAATCAATTTTGGAACATGAAATTTCTCCAATGCACATAATAGTTTTGTTGAGTTCGATTTACGAAAACGTTCCTATAAATTTAATCTATGAATATAGCTTATTTATAAACAGAACCTGTTGAGAAACAAAAGTGTCACTAAAAATTTGGAATGTAGGTAATGCTCGTTATAAAGAATAAGAAAATTTTAATATTGTAATTTTAAAAGAAAGTCCTCGAGACCCGAGATAATAAAAAATTTAAAATTTCACTGCGGAATTTTATTGTGAGTTAACAAAAAAAATCTTAAAGAGATGATAAAATAATAATAAAATAAATAGTGAAATGTAATTCACAAAGGTTTGGACTGAACCTTGATTATTATACAATTGGTAAAACATTGCAGTAACTTTATGATATCATGCGGCGTTTACTCTAATAAAATGAGGTTTTAGGCCGGCTCTCAAGTAGATTGAAAATAAACGCCTATTTTCCTTGCAATGGCATTCCAATATTGCCGAGCCGAATCTTTGTAGGTACTAAAAGATTTTTTTAATAAAAGTCGTGCATAATGTTTGTTCGCAGTAACTATTGTTGTTCGAACAAAAGTACATGTAATATCATATTGCGAGCTTCATTTCATCTAGGTATTGTTTTCGACGGGATATGAAAAATTCGACTTCATTCATAAATGTTCGCATTGCATGCTACCTGAAATTTTCTTTGAAATTGTGTACAGTCGACTGTCGAAGTACACTAACGAACAAATGGGGTGAAATAAAATATTGTGTTCAGTGAACGTTATTTATTTTTAATAAAGGTACAGGGTATGAACTACGTAGTGCCGTATTGTTGATTAATTATTGTGTGATATTGTACTATAAAATATATTTCGAGATATGCAGTAATCTGTTTAAAATTTACAGTAATAGCGCACAACAAACTTTCAACTTCGTCAGGGCAGAGACTCTTGCTCTATTTGGTTAACTATTTCAACAGGTACCTAAATACAAATTAATGATTAAATGTGTTGCTAAGTGATTCGTTTTTGTGGTTATTATGGGAACAGAAATATACTCCGGTAACAGCTAGCTAGCATCAGCTAGTATAATTTCGCTAATCGATAAGGATCGAATAGAGAAATCGTATTGATAAAGAAAGCTTTTCTATCACAGCGAAATTAATTTGTGACACAAATAATAACCATTCTGAACATTGTAAGTATTTTATTATTTGAATTCAACAAACTAAATTTTACAAATTTTGCGGACTTTTAACTCATTTAATCAATTTCATATTGATAGTTTTAGGAGCAGATCCAATATAATAGATGAACAAAGTTAAATTTGAACGCGAGAACTTTGAATTGGAAGTACAGATCAACCGCCGGCAAATTGTAATTTCCTCCAATCCCCTGGCAATTTGTTTCAGTAGCTTTTGTCAATAATAAATTGGGTTATTACGTGTAGTTTCAAAATCAAAGTTTAAAACACGCTGAAGTGGAACCCTACTCTAAACAGCTTTATTACAACGAGACAAATATTGCTATCCGCGAGATTCAAGTAACATCTCATATGTGTGAGAGAGCAATATTTTAGTCAGATTCTCACCGAAAGTAGACTCTTCTAAACCAAGTTTTAGCCTGTCCTAAGAATGGATAAGTATTAATATAAAATAATTAACTATTTTTTTATTTTTAAGCTATATCTACATATATTTATATAAGTATTTATAAGGTTAACACTGTGTATGTAATGTACCTATATAATAATAATAATATAATATTCTACCACATTTACACAGCGTCATCTAGTCCCAAATTAAGCAATTATATTTGCTTGTGTTATGGGTACTAAACAATTGATATACTACTTAAATACATTTTTTTTTGTAAATACATACATATTATAGATAAATTACACCCAGACACAGAACAAACAATCATGTTCATCACACAAAGATTTGTCCTGGGTGGGGATCAAACCCACGACCTCCGGCTTAGCAGTCAGGGTCACTAACCACTAGACCAACAGGCCAGTCAATTAGTCAAAAACAAAATCTTAAAATAATATAAATATTTTATTATTAACCCTGATGCAAAATAGAGGATTATTATTAGTTTGACGAGTCTGTGTTTCTGTGTGTATGTCTGTGAAAAAAAAGTAAAGTAAAAGATACGAAGATATTGTCGGGGGTTACTTTTTTATATAAAGAATGAACTTATAGAAGTACTTATATAACATTAAAAAAAATTGGGTTGGTTGAGATGGGGTAGTGACATTCATCATTATCATCATCACATCAGCCCAATGACGTCCACTGTTGAACATAGGCCTCACCTAATTTCCGCCACAGCGAGCGATTTTGTAGTGACATTATGTATTCTTAATCCACCACAACACGGATAGCCACTATCAGCCCTCCAAAAATTTGCCTAGTCAATGGGCAGTAGGCTTCCTCCTATTAAATTGAAACTAATACCCAGAGATAATATCACCGCACCGAGTGACGTGGGTTCGATTCCCACCCGAGAGAAGTATTTTTGTGTTTCATAGATATTTGTTTCGAGATTGCGTGTAGTTCGTGTCCTTTAATGGTATGTTTGTAAAGGCCTTCGCGATACAAGGCTGTTCCCTAGAGAGTATTTTTAACAAAAAAAAAACCATCTCTGCCTTAGCCTCTTCAGGTATTAAAGACATGACTGTATGGTTTATGTAATGGTAAAGAATGTATAACAATAGATTATACGCCTGACGCCTCCAGTAACCTAACAAACAAAAGAAAATAAATTGCAAAACTTTCAACATGACTGTATTTGTTCGCGACTATACCTTCGTCATAACAATAGCTGAAGTATCGAGTGAAGTAATAACGCAGCTCAGCTTACATATAACACCGACTTAAGGACAGGCGCGAACAGAAGGCTTTCCGTTTGCGGTAATTAGATAAGTTTGCTTATGTACATCTGTGGTATATATATATAAGGCTTTGTCCACAACACTACGTCACGACTTCATTAATGTGTAACGTGACGTGCCAATTACTTTATCGTGTCGCACGTGTCATGTCTTAAAATCATCTATAATAATCCTATTCCAGAGCACTGGACGTTTCTCAACAAGTGATATTAAAAATCAGCAGTTAATCAGCAATATCGTTCCGCGGTTACTGCCGTGCCCTGAATTAGCACGTCACGTCAAAGTACCGTGACACCGCACCGCTTCACGATGACGACATTAACGTGGTGATGTGGACAAAGCTTAACGCGACAACTTGATACTTGTTGCCTAGTAATTACAAGCGCTGACCCTTGGAACGTAACGAGTTGGCGGTAACATTTACATAAAATTACTGATTCAAGAGACAAAAGCACCGACTGTACAACAGATTGTTTAATAACAGGAATTTACGTCATTGGAATTAATTGCGTTGCCTCTTCTTATTGTTAATTCTGAAACTACGAGTTACGTTTGTAATTTATTTGCTTAATTATAGAGCCAAAATTTCTATAATATTTGAGCTTTTCTGTTTATGCTATAGTATAAAAAAAATTGGAAAAAACAAACATCGTTTTTATTCCACTCAGGATATTTTGCTAAGCAACTTCTGTGGCACTGAAGCAGACTGATTTATGATCAGATGGGTTTGTAAGCAATTAGGGTGTGGTTTAGATTTTTATTTAGAATACTTAATTAATTATGCAGTAGCAATGGGCAGTTTGAGACCCGTGGGACAATTTAGGGTTATAATGATGATGATGAATGAACAGTTTTATTTTGCATAATTGAATTAAGTATAAAATATAAGATTACAGTATGTTAACAAGTGCATTTTAAGTTAATTTCAGTTCAGTGCACGCTTACCGATATCATTTGTATAACATTTAAAACAAACACTGACTGTCACCGTGGCGCAGTGGTTAAGGTGGTCGCCTCGCCACTACATCGCCGTGCTGGGTGACGTGGGTTCGATTCCCACACGAGACAAATAATATTTGTGTGATACATATCTTGTACAAACAAAACAAAGTACAAACAAATATCTTGTTTGTACTTTGTGTCCGTTAGTTTCATGTTTGTAAAGCTCCCCGCGACACAGGGCTTGATCCCTAGTGCGGGCGTTGTCTTTTTTGAAAATAAAATAAATAAATAAAAATAAACATGTTAACTTATTATTCAAAATATTAATCTATATACATATAATCATCCTATAAAATTTAAGAGACATCGATAAAGTTATTACGTCTACTACAATATCTTAAGGTTTCCAATAGCACCAGTCTGACATGAATACTAATAATTCCCTATTTTACATTATTTAACTCATTTGAACCTTCGTCCACAATAGTAAAATTTGTAATATTGAATAGCAATATATAACAGCAATATATATATAGTTATATAAACGCAAATGTTAACAATACGGTCGCTTTTCTCGAGGAATATTTTTTGTAACAAAGGTATTAGGCGACTTTAATGTTCCACGCAAATGTGAATATTTCTGTGACTTTGTAAGCATTTATTGGAAGTCCCGATATTAGACTTCAAATGTACTGAATTTCTATCGTGCGTATTTAAGCAATAGAAGATACGCGAATTGTAACTAAGAGGGACGTTTCAATAATCCGACTGAGTTTCAGTGACGGGGTTCGTGAGGTTAGACTGTAGTTGTTGTGTATGCAAGGCACGTAGACAACTTTTAGCTCAGAATATCCAACGTCCGCACAAGTTAACCCAAGTGTCTTCTGCTTGCACTAGTAAGAAATTATCTGCGCCCTACTTGTCACAATAACATATACTTTTCTTTTCTATATTGGGTGTGTTTCTATTCTATCAGTGAGATCACACTCGTAAGGAAAATATTGGGAAAGTACTTGTGTAAAATCGCCCAATATCAGACCAGAATAAAGAATTCTGATATATATGAATTACCCTCGTTATCAAACACGCGTTCCGTCTATATTATAAAAGACCTTTGATCTAGTTTATGGAATGAGGTGTAAAAGAACCTTGCGGATTTTTTTATTAAGTCTTTGAGCGCCATGGGGTCAAACAACAGATTTTCTATTCTGTCTGGAATCTCGGCGTTCAACGTGTTAATGATTTAAAAAAAAAATATACCTAAGCCAGGTGGTTTTTTCAAGAAACTAATAGCGAACTGTGAAAATGTTTAATGGATTTGTACCCGTCAGGATAGATACATTCATAATAGTATATCGTTGGATTTATAATTTTCATTCGATAAAAATGCTTCAAAATATTTGCGAGTACCTCATTAGCGATTTGTTTCTGTACAATCATGGTGTACAAAGTCATTTATAAGTAAATTAAAACTTGGTCACGTTTTCCCCTTCCGAAATGATCACGTCAAACAACTTCTACTATTCGAAAAGTTAGGAACTTATGATGGATATACGCACTCTGTATACCAGATGTTAAGTACAAACGGCTCATATATTTTACAACATTTTTACTGTACCTCGTGGCGTATGAATAAATCACTCAATATGAAAATAGAGTGATTTGAGATGAGTTGGAAATGCTGTTCATCATTCACGACACGTAGCGCAACTTCTAGCACTCGGTGGCTTTCGTCCCTAGATATTTGTCAGTGCTGAAGCGTACTAAGCATGTCCAATGCAGCTCTTATAAAGTCTCGCATTCAAATTTTTAGTATAAAACTTCCTTCATTGATTTCTTTATAAAAGGTATTTTATTTATCAGCAACCCATTATTGTCCCACTGCTGGGCTCGAGTCTCCTCTCCTCTATCTAGAGAGCTGAGAGGGTATTTTTTAATAAGATATTTTATTGTCGTTTAGTAATAGATGAAGAATACGTTTGTGAATATTACGTAAATTTTCTTGTGGAGACGTCGTGAGCAAAAGGAAAACGAACGTAATAAGCCACTCGTCATTGATTTATCACACTCAATGAGTTAAACGTGTGATCACGCTACGGCTAATAGGAGCTGAGCAGTGGTCAAATAAAGAACGACAGAAGCGAGGCGCCGCGCGACATCTAGTGGTAATATATTCTGTATTTTAGTAATGTAAATTGTTTGTGAATTTATTGAACGAAATGAATGTAATAAAATGATAAAAATATGTACCTATTCTATTTTATTACTATTGTAATATAAACTATATATACAATCTTTATAATATATTCTCCATCGCTATAAAATATATGGACACGAAAACTCTGAACAGAAATGGCCGATATTTTTTGATGTGTCAAAGCAGATGCAGTAGGTATCTAATATATCATAAAATAGCCTTAAATTTTTATACTGATGCTTATCGCTATTTATACGAAGCGCTGTAGTATAGCGGCAATATTTTTAAATCCCATGTTTATAGTTACGAGTTTCCTGTCATGTTTGTTCGCATTGATTCTTGTAGGTAGGTACAAGAACGTATTACTGAAGTAAAAAGTATTAATAACATAGTTTTTAAACCACTAACATCCAACTTATCTAGATCAACAACAGTAGCTGTATATGACATACATATTTGCCTCAAAACTCTACGAGATGGTGTTAATATTATTTGTTTTTTTTTACAAAAACAGTTAGTCATATTTCTACAAAATAAAATCATTACCAAATTTTCAATTAAATAAGTACTAAATAGCAGGCAGGGGCCTTTCTCGCAAGTTGCTGTCATTTTTTAAACATTTGCCAACGATATCGAAATCGACAAATCGAATTTCAATATTTGTTATGTTGTTTTTAGTATTGTCGATAGCCATAGCGATACCAATTGACATCAGAAAGTTAGTTGTCGAGATATATATGCCACTGTTTATTACGAATGGGTGCAATTTAAATTTGTTTAGATGTGGATAATAGTTTTTTTAGTAAGTCTGGCCTGATGAGTTCCCAATGAAAGGACGGCTAACTAAAGCTCCAGACTCCGAAGATTGAAGACGTCCCTGAATGCCGTGGCCGGTACAACTTTCAAAGTTATCTGGCTTTGCTTTGAAGCATCAAGTTTAATTAAAAACATCTTAATATCAACCACTTTGAAAGCGAAACATCGAAAAGTTTTTACGTTTATTCGAAAAAGTACATTTCAAATTAAAATGTTTGTTTGAAGTTAAACGTTTATGTCGTTGGTATTTATTTACGTTTCCATTTTGTTGATAAAATTCTGTATTGAAAAAGTTTTTTGTGTATAAAAAGGCTGTTTTATATCGAGATATAGTTGTATAAATATAATATACTGTTTTAAAAAATAAAAAATATCAGAATGATGGTTGGCTTCACAATTTATTTAACATAAGTTTGCTATACACATCTCACTTAATTTCTCCAAAGAGATAGGGATAAGTATCATACCCACGAAGTGTGATTCAACTATATTAAGATCTCATTTATTGAGGAGGTGAGATGTGTGTTTTTGCAACAAAACAATTTTTATACAAAAACACTCTGCACGGAAAAGTTATAAAAAAAAAATCGTCCATTGCCAACCATTGCTCTGAGAATTATTCGTATTAAATAATCTAGTTATGAATTAAATGTATAATCACTTGATTAGTATTGTTAATTGGGTAAATTACCGATGTTTCACATGTCGACGTTTAGTATACTTATTTATAACATATTTGGATTTTTTGTTAAACTATCTTTATTGCTTAACAAAAAATCCAAATATGTATGACATTATACAGCTACTATTAACATTAAGACCTTTGTTTTAATGTTTTCAAACTCTGAGTTGAGACTTGAGAGAGCGTGGTGATCTATTACACAGGGATAGAAGTCTTTCACAAAAGCCGAAATTGAACAAACCTACACAAGATTTACCTTTGTGGAGAAATAAATAAATTCATTCATAATTCATTCACCGTATAATCCACAAGCAAATAATTAAAAAATTATAATAACCCGACTGCAAAAAATCAACACATAAGCAACGCTCTAAAAATCCGAAAATAGGTTATATTCCTGACTAAATTTAAATATATAACATATGTATATATTTGTAATCTCCATTTAATTCTCTTCATTTTGATACCATACTCGTTATATATATACTTTTACTACTTACAATTTGGCGGCAAAAGTCTACCGATTTGTTTTTTTTATTTTTTAATACCTATCTAAGGACACTTGGGTTTTTGAGACGAATCTTTAATTTTCGAAATCCATCCAGCCGTTTGGAAGAAACGTGGGAATAAAGAAATTTACAAACACAAGATACGCCCGAAAGACAATACCCGTCCTGGCAGTCGGGTAAAAATACCAAAACCACTGTGCGATCTAAGCAGTGAACATAGAAAGCTATAGGCGGCTACCACCGTCAATCACACGTCGACTAGGCCTAGCTAGAGTATTAAAGTCTCGCCGTTTATTCCGTCCAAATTTAGAAAGGCAAATCTCATGATATTTTCGTCTTACCTCCTAAAACTTGAGAAGGAATGTTTGTTCTATAATAAATAATGCTAAGATATAAAAAGACATTTTTAAAGACAGAAAAAACATTTTATTTCAATACGTTGCCTTTTAATATCATCCTATTTATTTATAGATAAATGGGCGTAATGAAAAATATTATCGAAAATTGCGTCCATATTGCCAGAGATTACATGTTTAAACGGCCCAATCGGAGGCGCAAACATCGCAATATTGACAATATTCAGATTTCAGATTCATAAAATTGCTATATATAGCGTACAAACAATCTCTTTTACCCGCTTATTATGATACGTTTGAGACGAAGTCTCGCATAGAAAATAATTATCAAAGTCCTATTGCCTTTAACAGGGTTGTAGAAAAAAGGGACGAAAGGGTTCGCAGGTACTCTTTCAGATATATATTTAATTTGTAATTCGATTCCGTATTACATATAACGCTGAAGCGGCAAAAGTTTTATATTTCCTTGAAGAAAGTGGAGTGAATTTATGGCACAGTACTGACTGCTATGATGGGTGAAGATTACCTGTTTTAAAAGTTGGGGCACAGCACAGTGCTCCGCAAATCGAGCCACCCGTCTGTGGAAGTATCTTCAGACTAAAGAAGAACGCAGCTTCAATAACATTGTGTTGTGTTCTTGCTGATGAGAAGTGGTAGCCAGAGCTCATTGAGGAGGGAAGGAGTTCTAATGAGTCGGTAATGAGCGAGTGATGATCGTGGTGATATCGTCATGATATAAAAAAACCCTAAAGACAACAATATCTATTATTATGATGTCAAGATTTCAACATTGAAAATAAAATAATACCTACTCAGTGCTGACATAGTTCGCTTTAAATCAGATATTGATTTACTTTCGCGTCATTGATATGAAGAATAAACCAGTCGGTATCTCCGAGCTCACAATACGGCTCAAACAACGTAATCCTAAAGAACGATCTTTCATATCAATACGGTACGTCAGTTTGTTTCCGATCAAATGGCTTGTATATCCAGTGGCTTCATAGAGAGCCAAACAAGACACAAAGGGAACTATAGATAAGCTGTGTAAATCTTCAGGCATACAAATGCGGACTCAAGACCCAGACGGATCCGTTTGTTGATCTCTTTCAGTAGCCGCGGCGCTTCCATACATTTATCATCGGCGGAGTTTATGTACATAGTCATCAATTTGCTGGGTCATCCTTATACGGGATTCTAGTAAGTAGATTATGTGTTCGTTAATATGCTACAAAGGAGCTTTGGCTGCTATTTACATGAAACTCATTGTTTGTTTTCACGAACTTTACCCATACAGAATAGTCTATTACACAATCAAATTAAAACAATATTCGGTCCAATTAGTCAAACTATTTTGATTAGCTTTCATTTACAACTTTGTAGTTTTAGTTTTAATACTATTCAACGCTATTCGTGTATCGATACTTTAAGATTATGTAATGTGTATATTAAGATTATAAAACAATAGGGTTAGACCCAAAACCACCCACCACCAACCACCCCTTGGGTGTTATTAAGTTTTTCTATCGAGAAATTTTCCTTAGGAGTCTGCAGTCTGATATCGTGTCTGATATAGACTCGTCGTTTATTACAAGGAACCTAAAATTGCTGTTGGAACGTATATATGCTATACTTTTTTTTACCTTACGTTGGAATATGTGTCATATTAACTTAACAATCTCATTACATTAACTTGACTTATATATATGTACGTATAATCAATGGTATGTACTATTTTACTATAGAAAACACTAAGTTATAAAAGCATTGTTAATATTATTTTATCACCGTAAAACTTACTATCAACAGGTTCGACAAAATATTATCTTTAACAAACAATTCTTTTGATAAATCTCTGGAGTTCTCTCCTGAGTTTCTTATGGCTATTATATACACTGTTAATATTTATTATGAATGCCCAAAAGTTGCCGAACAAGTGCTTTTATTTTGGCTCAGGAAAATGGAAGCTAAATTGCTTTTCGCATTCGTCACAATTGTATTAAATGACTATTTATTGTATTATACCTTTCGTGTCGCTTGTGTCTCTACCTACCGGACCCCTGACACAATTCACAAAGTGCTATTGCTGGCTATAATTAGAAAAGGTTTTTTTCTGAAAGGTGATACGTCCTCTTTGAATTCTTTGACATCCTAACCCTCATTAAATAAATGAAACAGTTAAAGTGGTCAGTTTGTCTCGCACGGAGGTTTCGTATTCATATTCATTTGTTCTTTTTAGTTTTAGTTTATTGTGTTTTATGTAAAATAAATGTACCTATTATTATAAAATACATTCCCAAGATTTGCAAGAAATTACGGGTCGTTAGCAAATGAGTTATTTTAAAAACAACATTAATATTTTTGTATTAAAAGGCTAGATAATTACTGTGCAGTTTTTCAATTTCGGGTTGTTAAAAAATGAAGAGATTCCCCCACCATAATTATGGTGTATATGACAATCATCACGTAGTACAAAAAGACGTAAACCAGTTTGGAACATCTACAACTACTCGTAAACCAAAATCTGAAGATTAACGTATTACATTATGTTCGTTGTTTAAAGGGTGACCTTAATTTAATCTCTTAAGCGTATTTAGTACTTAATTAAAAATAGTTTATAAAACTTTTTGTTTCAAACCGATGAAATTTCTCATTAAGCTAACGTTGAGAAACTAAAACGTCACGGTGGTACTTGAAACGAAATTGCGTTTAAAAGAGATATTATTGAAAACTAATACGTTATACTAATATAGAGTACTATAAAGCTGGTTAAGGGAGAAGAAACTCAGGCTTTTTCTTTTTATTCACCAGATAGCTACAATCTTTTGTTAGTTACAATTTGAATAGCGTGTAATGGGACGTAGTCAAATACCAAACAGTGTTGATTAATGTGTTAATGTTAATTAATCGGCGTAGATGTTGCAGTTTTAGTATCATTCAAATTTTTCAATTTCTCCTTGAAATAAATTCATTACTAACGAGAAAAAATCGTAGGCGTACTATGTGTAGGAGTCGACTCTATTGACCTTTAAATGGCAATTTTTACCGCAGGCGTGTAAGCATTACATTTCATTAATATATGGTAAATTTATTCAGATAAGGATAAAACTTCAATGGAAAAACGCCTAAGTTGTTATGGCTGTTCAGCAATTTTCAACTTAATTCAATTAGCATACGCTTAAAATTTTGCTGTGTCATTTCGCATCTTACGACTATCCGCTGAGGGAGCGTTATCGAGGATATAGTAACTGTATTCATATTTTTCGCCGAGTATCAAAGTGATGGTAATAAATGCATGACACAATGTGTTCACGGGGCGCAAGAAAATTTATGTGTGAGTGTATCTGTCGTCTTGTACAACATTGCAGTCGTTAAATTTTATCGTCAACGTGAGGGTTTCCTTACGACGTCTACCTTTTACCTTTCGGAAGCAAGAGTAGTGGGAACTTTTTACATGTGTTCGGCACAAGGAAAATTATGGGACGACATAATCTTCATATCTAGACGGACTAAACTAGCACACATACCTATATGAACCCAACGGCTGAGATGCCACAAAGCGAAGATGAATCTATTGGTTGTTTTTTCATCTCTCTTCTTATCTTCTGTCTTTGCGTTGGTGGAGTTTGACCTATACCTTAACTATTTATATTTTTAAACAAGATTTTGATAGAAGTAAGGCACCGTGACTCGTTCTGGCACCCGCCAGATGGACCAATGACCTGGTAAAGGTTGCGGATTGGCATCTGGTTGCAGGGGGCACAAATTCGCTCGCTGTGGCGGAATATAGGTAAGACCTACGTCCAGCAGTGGACGTCATTGGGCTGATATGATGATAATGAAGGCACCGTGAGCTTTGTAACTCTAGTCCGATTTTAATTTTGGAAGCTAATAATCTTAATGTTTAATTCATTACACAATAATTAAAGCTTATATAGGTACAGAGTGTATACGACGATACGACATTAAATGATAAGGCAGCCAGTGTTAACCCTTATAAACATATTCTAATAAAAACTTTAAAGAAAAAGAAAAAAAAAAGCTACACATTATTTAAAGTCGTAAAATAAAGAATATAAAACTACACATACTTTTTTATCATGACGTTTTCGACATGACGACGACGAGAGTCTGGAACAGAGTAAGAGATAAGATAATATGAAAGAGTCAGAGATATTTAAATGAATTGAATGACGTAATGACAACATAGGATCAACGTAAATACCAGGTCGTTTAAAACTGTGACATAAAGAAAGTACATTTGCGTCTAAACTATTGCAAATTTATATTTAATTTTTTTGGTAAAGCCTTCTAACATCACATGCTACACGTGGTTTCATTTAATGTCGTATCATCGTATACACCCTGTATAAATAAAACTTCATTGAATAATAGTCCGGTAGATAAATTATAAAGAATACATATTTTCATTATGATTGCGTTTGCTCCCTACCTACGTAATACATAGCGTAACTCTACACGAGGATAATAATCCCGGTTGGCAGGTGTATTGATCATCGCAGTATGTTGTCATCAGTACACGTTCACTCTCCTGTCCATATTATAATCTGCTGTTAATCTATGCTCTTCGTTGATATTCGAACAGACTGATTTACTTGCAGTAACGTTCAATAATTAAGTGCATTTAAGTGTAAACTGTAAAGTTCAGCAGGAGTATTGTCCTTGGACTCAGCAACTCCGACACAAGGAACTTTCATTTTCTGATGATGATCAGAGAAATAGGCACGGTTTGTAAGCAATTTTTGTATATATCTAGAAGATTCTTTCACGGCTTGCGGATTACTGAAAATCTAATTTGATGCGTAAATTAAATTATTTATTGTTATGTAATTTTAATAAATTAGTTAATGCCAACATATAGTAAGGATTTTGACCAACTTTCTAACACCTAATAAATCTTTTTATATGACTTAAATCATAATATATTTTAACCCAAATACACAAGAGCCCTTCCCATCGTCGTTTCCTATATAAACTATGGTTTTCATATAAGAATATTATTTAATTTAATATCTTATTTTTTTACATATAAATAAAAAAATGAGAAATCGTTTTATTATTAAGATAACTGCGATGATGTATCATATCACCAGAACCCCTCGCAGAGCTCATATAACCTCGAGTGATACGCAAAAGTATTGTAACAAATAAAAAACGTAATAACGAACACAAGTTTCAGTGTATCACAATAAAGAATCATAAATGTTTATTACTTTTCCTATACACTTAAGGCTCTACTCTCTGAGATATTGCTCTTGCTAACTAGATAACAAGAATATTGGATTCCGAGCCCTCGTGAATATTTTAACTGTCTTATCTTGCCTCCGTTTACTTACGGTTCCATTGCGAACGTATTAATTCCTTTGAATAATCCAGACCTCAGTGATAGGAAGCTGTCGCTGTGAAAACCTTTTTTTACAGCTGCGTTATAAAAATCATATAGAGAATGTATTTAGCATTACATTACTTCGAAATTAAATTGAAACATTTCTTGTGAAAATTGCACGATTTTTTTTGGTCATGTTTTTACCATTCGTTCGTAAATAAATAAATAAAAAGGTAACTTATGGCATTTAATTGACATACATACAAATCATCATATCTAAGATGCCTCGGCGGTGCAGTAGTGTATACGGTTGCAGTTTCTGAGATCTCGGGTAAGACCCCTGATATTTTTATGATTTGCAAATGTATGTTTCGGAGTTTGGGTGTTTTCTATGTAAAATATTATGCATAACCCATGCCCATAACTTAAGCTTAAATTATCTTACTTGGGGCTAAATGGCGTTGTGTAAAAAAAATGTCTCATACATTTATTTTTACCTGTCTCCCATTGCGGTAGACATAGAGTGCCATTTACTCCGCTCCAATAAACCTCCTTCGTTTCCTCTACATTCGTCAATCTCTTCATGCATCACCGACTGTTTTGGGTACCTTATTTTTTACGGTTAGGTACCACACAAGACGTCTTAAGTTCCATTTCCGTTTAGCTGAAAATCAATGATTTTCTGTCTTGAAATTCTCAGCATCTGCCCGGAGTTATGATATTTGTCAGATAACTGCGAATAGGTTTGCTTCCTATTAAATGAAACCACAATATAAAGCTAATTGTAAGTCTATTGGACCTCTGCCTATCCCTTCTTCTTGACGTTTTGTTGTGTTATGTTTTTCGCATATACAATGATATACTTAGGAATATTATCCTCCTATAAATGAAGATTGATGAATGTTAAGAATCGTAGCAGGTGGAAAAAAATAGTCTCTGTCTATCCCTCTGTTGGGAAAGGGGCGTGATCTATATGTATGTATTTATGTACAAAATCTACCATATATGTCTACTACACTTATATTATTCAAATACATTTCCATATGTGGAAATAAAGTTTTTGTGGGTTCTTACCCAATATATCCGAAACCTAGCTTATACGAGTACAAGTAAAATTCGTATAAGTGCGAAGTTATTATTCCGTACGACCGAATTCACGGAGCGGCTTGGCGACTACCAATCACTGCGAGTACGATTGGCACATGTTTTCTACCTACGACAAAGTCCGAACGTTTGAAAGCTTGTTTCGATGTAAATTCAACAACATTCTTGATCAAAAATTGTGATATAGGTATGTGGTAGTTTAAACTTAAATAGAATATTTCATTGAAAAAAAGAAACGAAGATTTTTATACTATTTATATATGTGTAAGTAATCTACGAAGATGGTTTTTGTTTAAAAAAAAAAATGTATTATGATAATTAACTTCCAATTCGTATTCGCGTAACGTAAGTAACTCTTTTTGTTTGCTTATTACTAATTCACGGTTTCACCGAAACCTTTCGTGATTTGCCACTATCGTTCTATAAAAAAATCATCACCGTGAAATTGTAGATACTATATTATATATGTTGTTATTTACCATTATACCACGCGGGCGTAGCCGTGGGAAAAAGCTTACTATTTGCAAATAGTAAATAAACGTTACTGTTTAAGATAGCGTAATATTCGTTTATATACGAGATTTGGCAAGAAAACGTGCTATTAAAGACTTTATTGGTAAACAATAATTTTCTCAGAGCTATTATTAACAGCGGAGCATTATCTTTAGCTTGAAATCCGCTTGCAAATTCCTAAGGCCATCGATCAGTTAGGTTTTGGCAGCAACCCGTTGTTCCCTGGGGCGCTTAGATTTGGCGCTACTCCAGCCGCTACACCCGCACATCATTCGGACATAATCTCACACTCCTTCATGTGCAATTGTGCATTTCAAAAAACATTTGCTGGCCTACTAACCTTGCTACTGAACGCCGGAATTGGCAACAAACAGGGCCCGTGTGCTCTATAAATAATGTATAATGCCCACGCGAAATATTTTGTGTATGAGTACCCGTTGCTGCCTTACTATTTATTGCGAAAGTGTGATTTGTTTTTCAATATCATTCCGCACACAATGAATTACTGATTGAGATTTTACTGACTTTACGGCTTGTGTCAACCGTAATATTCGAGAGTCGAGGTAAAACCAAAAAGCTGAATTCAACTTGTTAGCACTTCGTCAGCAGCCAGTTTCTTTTATTTGTATATCGAACAGTGACCCTGTTGGATGTGAGAACTTTTTAGGGCTTGTTTTACTTCTTCCATTACTGAATACAACGTTTTATTCAGGACAAACATAGCTTATAAATAAGCCACGTATGCATTTTTTTCCTGATGAACATTTTTATACCACATACATGGTTATAAATATATCGTAGCGTTTATAGTGCCAAAAATACCGCTTTATCTAGCTTAGAACTCAAATTTGCCAGCTAGAACATAACACAACTTCCTAGTATTTTAGTCTACAGCTAAAAATCAATCTGTAGTCAGTCGAATGATAGACAAGATATCAACATTTTCGACCTTTAAATTGTAAATATTCTAAATAATACCAAAACAGTTTTCATAATAAAATATCGTTATTAGTTTAATGAGCCCACACACATTAATTTTCTTTCAGTGAAAACCTTTGAAATTGTGTTCAGTGAGTGTGAGTAATTGGGGTATCAAGTTGATACCATGTAATTTCGTTTGGAGGCTTTACGTGTAACAGGTAATTGCCGTATAGCCCAAGGCGTATTTTATTGATAACTTGAAGTTGTTTTGTTTTATTATTTCCCAAAAATGTTGCCACATTACTTTTATTGTCCTGATGTTAATTGTTTATATTTTGATACTTAATTTTTTTTAAGCACGAATTATTAGAAACTAGGATATTCAAAAAACTATACTTAAGATGCAGTATAATAACAGAAGACAATAAAATACTACAGATTCAGATTAATTTATTTGCTATAAATGTTGTTACAATAAAAGTTTAGTATATTACTATTTAAGTCACAAACATTTAGTCAATATGACATGCAAAATTTCTATTATAGATAACAAAGAGATTATCTAACTAAATAATACAATTATAATAATAAAAATAAATGTCTATGTTTAAAATTACATTAAAATGTCAACAAATTCAATAAACACAATTCCGTTGTTTGAATTGTAAACTTCATTCGATTCGTCTTTTCAAATACATTCCTGCCAAAATTGATTCTGAAGACGACAATCCGATTCGTATTTCCACGTGAAACTTTGGATTACTTTCATAGAAGGCCCTTGGATTTGCTTGAAGAATAGTACAGTTTGCAGAAACATTGCAATTTTACAAAGAACTAATAAACTAAAAATAAACTAAAATCCTTGGTTTTTATACAAGTATGAGCATACTAAGTACCTCTTATCCTTATCAGTCGTCTTCAGTTTATAGGGCACTGAATCGAGTTCACTTCTGATTGAAAATGAATTTGATTTTAGCTCTCTAGAATACTGTCTGCGTTTTGACGATAAAATATTTTACTGAGACATAACACTGTTATTGCCAGCAAATATAATGATGGATAGCCTTAGTTTTCTCCCGAAAGGTTAGTTCGGTATTTTTATTAATTTTTTTCGAAATCAAATCATAGAAATCTTTATCTAGGTATACTATAATATTATAAAGCTGAAGAGTTTTTTGTTTGTTTGGTTGATTGAACGCGCTAACAGCGGGAGCCTAGCCCCGGGCAAGCTAGTTATTCATAATTCTGACTACGATGATACAGCCTATGTGGCCGACTGCTGTACAAAGAGATATTTTAGTTTCAATTCCATGGTCAGGTAAAATACTATTACCTTTTTCCGTTGGGCTCGAATTCTGGAATTCTGCCAGGGAATGGCAGTAGACTCGCTGCCTTTTACTCATACATAGGAGCTGTACGTGAGTGTGATGCACTTTTGCCTATCTTTTATTTATTAAGCGTTATTTTTGTGATTTTTTCAGATTTTTAGGTTTTACGGTTTAGAAAATAGAGGGGCGGGACACAATTTATGCTACTTTCGGAGCGTCTATTTCCGAAAATATTCAGAAAATCAAAAAAATTCTTAGAAGTGTATGAGAACTACGGACGGACAAGACGAAACTATAAGGGTTCCGTTTTTGCCATTTTGGCTACAAAACCCTAAAAACATGTGACGTAATGAAACTTAATATGATTATTTACTGCTGTAAATTTAAGTTAAAACGAATCAGTACTAATATTACTTAGGTAACGGTGAGTTTAAAGTTTTGCGTTGTAAACACTTTCAACGAGTAGGATAGGGATAGATGGGGCACTGTACCCGTAACTCGATCACAACAATAAATTAATTCAACAAGTTTTGTTCTCAACTAACTAAAGTGTACTGTATGTTACATATTATTAGGTCATTTTTTCTTAACACATGTGTTAACCTTATTCTTGAAGTTCTATTTCCCTTTTCTTTTTTTAAAACATAGAGCTCATACAGGTGAACCTTTAATTTTTGCATAATTTCTTAATTGACAAATGTTACTTCACCTTAAATGACTTCTTGACTGACATACTATAATTATTCCCAACAATCCTACTACTTACAAATCTGACATTTTGTGTTGAAGTGCCCTAGTATTTTATAAGACGTATGTAAAAAAAATGTAAAATTTTGTTATACTTATTATGCATGAAAACTTATTGTATGCCTTTTAGGCGGAACATTAAGGACTATTTATAATCTTCAACAACTTTTGTATGCACCAATGATCACAATAAATAAATTGAATTGAATTGAAAAAAAAAAAATTAAATCAATGTGCAATTTTGGGTAGACTTGTTCTTTACCAAAAGTTCTTTTGCAAACAAAAGAAGGTACTGTTGGGATTACATCAGTGGTTTACATCAATATCGAGTGGTTACTATAATTATCAATATAATATAATATATTCTGTGGCATGTTGGCACTTAACAGAAAATACGTATTTGTGATATTTATTAAGAAATTAATTCTATTGTTCGTCGTATTTTGGAGTAAGGTACTAATCAATTCATAAAGGTCACCATTGCGTAGGAACGGCCCATTTTTTATTAATTGATATTTCTATACTCACCTATATATTCCTATTTTGTCTTGGCTGTTGTATAAATCTATCGTTGTACATCCGAAAGGCAAATTTAGAGACTGTCACTGTCAGCATAGTGAGATTGATTCCAGGCATTCCAGCTTCAGGCAAAATAGTATGGTATTTTGTCATGAAACCCTCAGTAGTCTCGCCCCCTATTATATGGGATCCAAAATGGCTGACAAATTTTTTTAGTGACGCACCTCTGTCTACCCCTTCGGGGAAATAAGCTTGATGTATCATGTTTTACTGCTGTAGGTCTGTATCATATTTAGATCTAACAACTTTCAGTACGAGTACTGTTAATATATTGGTAGAAGTAGTGCCGCGTTAACATGCCAGCATGAATAAATAAAATACTTAAATAATTGAAAAATATATATTTTTTTGGCAATAAATAATTAAAAATTAATTTATTCCCAAAATAAATTCCCCACACTAGGCAAGCTTATCCTGTGGGTAATGTACCATGTGGATATACGTTTAGGCACATTGCTCGGTCAATCATCTTAAGATTTAATTTAACAATTATTATCTTGGGCTAGAATGGGTCGGCACGTGCAGGAACCCAGAACAGGGAACAACCCGAGGGATAACCATCAGCCTATGTGTGTGTGTGTGTTATGAAGCGAAATTTTCCATTAATTTATTTTAATAATAAAAAATTCGCTTCATAACATCACATCTACAACACATCATCTAAAAACCTCCGTAGCTCAGTGGTTACGGACCCTGACTGTTGAGACCGATGTCGTCGGTTCGATTCCCACCCAGGACAAATCTTTGTGTTTTTGTTTTTGTGTTACTGGATGAAATACATTTTTAATATGTAGGTATGTTTATACAAAAGAAATGTTATTATATCAGTTTTACATGTCATTAGCTCAGTTTGGTATTAGATGGCGCTGTGTGTGAATGTCTGAAACATTATTATTATTACACAAATTATTCTCAATCATACAACAAAACACAATCAAACGTAATTCTAAATTCAACAGATCCAATCCCGTTGAAGTTCTACAAATTGTAGTAACATGATTGAACGTAAATCAATCTGTACGTTGACATTGGTGTACCTAAGCTCCCGGATTAACTTCAAAGAGGTGTGACCGGATAACCATTGTAAACGACAAATGTAAACACAGCCCTTTGTTAAAGATATCCCGATCCTCTCATGTCACAATAAGTACTTATCTATATATATATATATATATATATATATATATATATATAAATGGATAACTCCGGTATTGGAATGTCGGGTTATTGTAAGTCCCTTTGATCCAGTGGCCGCTCATGAAATAAGTGTTTTTGTTCGTTTCAGAAAGCTATCCAATTATACGTCTGAGAGCTAGACTAGTTTAATGATCATCTTACTATTGATGTAGCATTGTGGTCAATAAATTTGATAACGATTCATGCATAAGATTAACAAGTTTCCATATTTGAGAATGGAAATGTTTGAAATATTTTAGATTTCCAATTGTTATGTTATTGTTATTTGTCATAGGAGTTATTAATTTAGCAATGTAGTTAAATATAGCCAATATAATTCTACTAATATCAAATGCGAAAGTTAGGAAAGATAAATTAATATTTCTTACTCAATTACGCCAGAACGGCTGAAAGGATTTTTATGAAATTTGTCACACAGATAGATATACTGAAATAGCACATACGCTGCTTATTTTCTTCCAACATATCATGCAGACGGAAGCTAGTGTATTATATTAAAATAATGTTTTATCTACACTAATATTATAAAGGGCAAAGATTTGTATTTTTGTATGTTACAAATAAACTTAAAATCTTCTGGACCGATTTCAAAAAAACATGCCGTTAGAAAGCTACATTATCATCGAGTAACATAGGCTATATGATACCACGCTACGGCTAATAGGAGCTGAGCAGTGGCCAAATAAAGAACGACGGGAGGGAAGCTGTGCGCGGCTTCACTACTTAGTATAAAACAAAGTGGCTTTCTCTGTCCCTATATCCCTATGTATGCTTAAATCTTTAAAACTACGCAACGGATTTTGATGCGGTTTTTTTAATAGATAGACTGATTCAAGAGGAAGGTTTATAGGTATAAAATACATACCACGCGGGCGAAGCAGCAGGCGGAAACTAGTTTAGTAATAAAATAAAGTTGTAGAAATTAAAACAAAAAGAATAAACTTTGTTCTCACTTCTATGTATATATGTTCGGAAACTGATATAGTAAAGATCTAGCAGACTCCATAATTTATGGGCTGGGTATGCTAGACCCATAATATTATAAAACAACAAGGGGTGTATGCCTTATGTACACTACAGACCGTGTTTACAAATGGCACAATATTTTGGCTCCCTGTATTTTCACGATTTTATACGGTCCAACGTATGGTAAGCAGGTACCGCAGCAGTAAATTCCAAAGCCCTATTTTCTCTTTGTTATTTCAAATGTCAAGATGGTGAATCTTGACATTCGAAATAACACAGAGATGAAGAATCTGAATCTGAATCTTGACTTAGTTATAAAATATTAATAAGGTTAAAAAGAATATATACTAATAAGATACATATACATATAAAATGCTTTGTCCTGAATGACTGACTGACGGATCAACGCACAGCCTACACCACTGATCGTAGAGACCTGAAACTTGGAGGATGTGTTCTTTGTATGACGTAAGCATCCGATAAGAAAGGATTTTCCGAAATTCTACCCCTAAGGGGGTTAAATTGGGGGGTAAAGTTTGTATGGAACAGCGTGATTCCTTGGTCCAATCTACTTCCAATTTTGCATAAACATTCTTAATCAGAATTGATGAAAGACCTGTTTCGTATTTTATTGAAATTCATCCCCTAACGGGGTTAATAACAGGATTTTCATTATATGTAGTACAGTTTTCGTAACTATGGTTACTAAAAACAACTCAATGCTAAAAACTTCAAAATTTGACATGTTCAATTTTGAAATAGGGTAAACTATACTATTGTTGGCATCTCATCAGTCTTTGGCGCTATGTATTTTAAAAACGAATATTAAGAATTGCTATAGCACAAAATACCTGCCTTTTCCATGTCAAAAGAGGGGGGGGGGACACAATTTATGCTATGAGGGTTCTGTTTTTGCCATTTTAGCTACGGAACCCTAAAAATGCTTATTAATATTAAGTGCCAATGACGGATACTTAGTTGTTAATAACTGTATTTTTGATGCCAATAACTGTACTTTTCAAAACATTTTAGAATTTTATATTTTTTTTGTTCATACAAGGTGTGCAAGGTGTAATTAGGTTTTTATATCCGGGTGCCAATCATTATACAGTCTACCCTTATCTATTAAAAAGAATACACGAAATTAAACTATTCAAATTGGTTTGACATGTAGGTATTTTGTTTGAGTTTTTTCTCAGAAATTAAAGGTCAGTAATAATCAGGAAAAATAGTAATAAGGTCTTTTCATGTTTTCAAGGACGCTGATAACGAAGATGTTATTTACATAAAATAAAATTCAACCCCTAAAGGGGTCAAACAGGAGGCCAAAGTTTATATGGAGAAATTGTACGGATAATACGCAATTAGAACTTCAGTTAAGAAGTGAGTTAATGGGTACTTTTTGGTGTTTGAAAAACTTACCCTAAGGAATGAAATGGGTGTGAAAATTATTAGAAATTGATATGTATGTCATTTTCAAGGTTTTGTAGGACGCTGATTACGAAAATGTTATTTATTTTGATGTAAAATGAAATTCAACCCCTGTAGTGGGGTGATAGGTACAATAAAAATTCATGAATTACACTTAAATAAAGATCTATGTAAATATCGAAATCTACGCGAACGAAGTTGCGGGCAAAAGCTAGTACATATATAAGATTATTTACAAATAATAATTAAATGTAATAAATCTCTTAAATAAATGCGAATTAGAATTTAAAGATTCACTCATTACTGTTGTTACCTCTAGCAAATATGTTTATGATAAACATTACACCACACATTTTACCCCAAAGAGATAGGTAGAGATGCATCAACCCCACATTTTGTCAAATATGTCTGTCCCCATGTAATAGGGGGCGAATATGAAACCATTAATCGACCACATTTTTAAACTGCTGATTGAAACTAAGAATTTCACCATAAAAATGCCAGCACCGTTATTGCCCGACTTGGGAATCAGAGGCATTCATTTATTGTAATTATTATTTACTAGCTTCCGCCCGCTGCTTCGCCCGCATGGTATGTATTTAATACCTATAAACCTTCCTCATCAATCACTTTATCTATTAAAAAAAACCGCATCAAAATCCGTTGCGTAGTTTTAAAGATTTAAGCATACATAGGGATATAGGGACAGAGAAAGCGACTTTGTTTTATACTATGTAGTGATAATAAATATTATCATCTAAAATGATGTTACTAAATAATTTAAAGATAATAATTTAAAGGTCCTATGCTTCGCTAGCAAATATAAAATATTTGCTAGCGAAGCATAGGACTGCGATAGTAAAACGTTAGTTCGAAGTCCAAATGACCCGTTTTCTAAGTTTGACTCGAACAACTTGGCTCAACGTTAGCATTGATAGTTACTGCGACTTCAAATGGGATCTTGAAGGAGAACCAAACAATTTTGAACACAAATTATTATAGAACTGTCACATGTTTACAGCAAGAACGCTTACAAGTAAACGGGAAAGTTCTTTCGGTTTATAGTTAAAACATGTTGGTAAAATAATAACCTAGGTATTAAATATGTTTTAAACTCAGTTTCTAAAGAATATTAATTTAGATAATCAACAGTTTGAATCAGTTTGTTTTAAAATCGATTAATATTATTATTGAATTGATTTATAAATACTGATTATAATCATAAAACAAAAATATATATAATAGGACAAACATTTGTGAAAAGTTATTCTGAAACTGGGCGTCCTTAGTGGCGTGATTACGGTTAGGAACAAAACATTAATCACGGCTTCGTTATCAATACACCAGTCATCAATTACAGACACTGTATCGATAAATAATTCTACTTGTGGTATGACAAAATGATAGCGTATCGACGTATTTATTTTCCTATATTGTTGATAGCGAGCTTTCCGGATAAAAATGGGATTGCCTTGTTTCTACTTACTTTTTCTTCTGTAGCGTTGTATGGACTAACTAAAGTAATATTACTTTTTCAATTTACTCTTGTAATGAGTTCGCTGGTTAAACATTATAGCATTGGGTAAGATAAGTTCTCACTCCTTATATTATTTATTTTCTGACTGAGTTGGTGTCGGGAGTGTATAAGACTGTTCTTTTGAGCGTCTTGGATTTGGTAATACCTACTGTTCTATAATTATGAGTTTGAAAATGTGCTTGAAATCAATAGCAATAAGCTCGCCCCATTATATGGAACCATAGTGAATTACCTATCTTTAGAATTAACTAGAAGTCGCGCGGGGCCTCGTTCCACCGTGCTTTGTTTGGCGACTGTTCACCTCCTATTATCCATAGCGTAGTGTTATATAAGCCTTAACCTTTCTCTATAAATGGGCTATCCAACACTAAAAGAATTATTCAAATCCAAACTAACAACAAACTCTTCAACTTTATAATATTAGTATAGAAGTATATATATTTTTATATATATATTAGTATAGATATTAAAGCGGTTTAGTATACAAAGACCCAAGACATTGATTAACTAAGGATTTCCAATTTTATTATTTCTTTTTATTTAATCAATGTTTCAGTACCCGCTGCTTGCTAATGGCAATATTTGGTTCATTGGATCTAAACAAAATTAATTTTTGTACATTTTATCCCCTTTATTTATCTTCTGATATATTTCTGTGTATTTTTATAACAATTGGCTGAGTATCAAGAATTTTGTGGTTGTGATTCGCCAATCAGTCTCCTCGTCATCTGTCGTTTGTTTTGGCTATGTTTACCATTGTATCGATTCAGAGCGACGATGCTTATATGGGAAATGCACAGTTATCTTCCTCTTTATACCCTGATTGAATGAGGCTACGTCATAATAAAGAATAGCTAAATGTCGTTGCTTTGTTTCGTTCTTCTAATAAACAAAAGAATTTCTTTTTACTTTGTTTACCAGTTATTGTGTAGCGTTATTCATCTTAAATAAACTTATATAGATTTGGTTATTAAAGGCTTGTTTTCCTTGTCAATGCGAATCAAACCAAACGAGCATAAACGCGAAGGAGTTCCGTCGTTTTATTAGAATTTCCAAGGCCACCTTCACTTCATCATCAGACGTGCAATTCATATTAATATTAATTGTCATCCAAATTTTACATGCATATAATTATAACCTTTAAAATCTCACCGGCTGGCACCGATGAGGAGGTCAAATTCAGCTTCCAATATTAGACTCAAACAAACATAACAAACATTTATTGCAAGTTAATTAACGCTTGTAATTAGCAGATATTGTTTTAAGCATAATGTTGCAACATAAAAAACTTGGTATAAAAGAACCCTGCACAATGAATCCATAATGCATTTCCCCATTTTCGTTCCTCAGAGCACTGTACCCAGGATGTAAAACATTATGAACCAAGACGGCTCGTGCAATACGAGGTCTACCACCATTTCAAGCGAATAAACCACTGACGTGTTGCGTCAATGAATAAAATGTAGCAGACGTCCCTTATATAAAGATAAAATGAAAATAAGTGAACAGATATCAGCGATTCTTAGTTTATTGCCTTTGTCTCTTGGTTTAACTTTGTTGTTACTAAATAACGAACAATGTACAACATATTCTTACGTTTAGATACATTTTATTTATGTGCAGATCGGCATGTTGATTTAGTGAGAGAAACGGTGTGAACACTCGCCATTTATGTTTGATATTATTATTTTTATAAATCATTAAATCAAAAAATTAATATAATCAAGCTAAGTAATAAGCAAATTACTGTATACTTTTCCTCTTTTGTTCTACCTCACACATGACCTGAAAAAATGAATGACCTGATGGTATGACGATACTGCCTTGGAAGATGGGCAGGCCTTTGGTGTGGGACGCTACCTGCGTCGATACCCTTGCGACATCACACCTTCCGAGTACAGCGGGTTGTGCTAGTGCTGCTGCTGCAGCTGCAGAGTCCCTTAAACGGCGCAAATACAGTAATTTAGCTGATAATTACTTATTTGAGCCGTTTGGGGTCGAAACATTAGGCTCATGGGGTCCGAGTGCTCTCCGCGTTTATAATGAACTAGCGACGCGGTTAATCGACACTTCACGTGACCAGAGGGCTGGTTTTTATCTCGCACAGAGAATCAGCATTGCCATCCAGCGTGGCAATGCTGCTAGCCTTCTGGGCACTTTCCCTTGTGACAGTGATGCCGATGAATACTTTGACGCTAGCCCACATTACCATTTGTATTATTATTTATTTATAGTTTTGTAAATAGAAGTTGTAGATATGTAAGTAAATAGTTAATAATGTTATAATTATAAATAATTTAATGTAATATAATAATAAATAAACCTCACACCTAAACACACTTATAACACGTAGAAAAAGAGGATTTGTGTCAAATATTAAAATTATCTTTATGGGATGTTATAACTTTCACAAGCAAATAAGCGTTAAATTAACGGAAATACTTCTTTTTCTAAATTTAAAATATTGATGCAATCTTTAATGCAATCAAACGCAAGTGTTATTCGAAACATCGATCGAATTATCTAAAAATTATTTATTGTTTAGCTACAATGAACAATATTTTCTTTTCAATTTGTTTCAGTGGTAGTTGGTACAAAAACCGAAGACAATCCTAGCAAGCGTATCCAACGATCTAATCAAATCAGTCACTTATTTTGCTATAAAAATACAATTACGAACCGATACTACCACTAACTAAATAAAGATATATCAATAAGATATTCTATTCACAATTCCGCGGATCCCGAGGCAATCAAATGTAAAAACGAACATAGTTTCGTTACTGTTGTCTAGTCACGTTCCGCTCTTTCACGGCGAGTAACTTTGCCTCAGAAAATGTTCGTCCCATCGGACGCCCGGAAAGGATTATGGAACTATCATATGAGTTATGTTCCATTTATTCATCATATTCATTATTTTGATGTGGTTCAGTTGTCTATTTTATATGTAATGAAGGTTTTTGATTTGAAAGGTACTTATATTGAATTGAATATTCGTATGTGTTTTTCTTGAATATTAAAAAAAAAAATGTTAATGATGGTGTAGAATCGTCGATTTTGTTTCTGCATTGACACTGCATCCATCGTAATAATAATCGCATGTTTTAGAGATCCTGCCGTTGTATTTAGCTTCTAAAAAGCTACTAAATCGATGCTTAAAGTCAAATGTGTGCTATTCAATGATATTGCATGTTAAAAAATACAATATCATTGGTGCTATTACTCTAAATGATATTTCAAAATAACAGTTCTTTGTCTCCAAAGTTTATGGCGACCTGACTTCAGTCAAATGCTTGTTTGTATCCGTCTAGCTGTTTGTCTACATTTCGCTAGCCATGTTTAGCCCTCTTTAAAATAGGATGAGATTATTGCCATTAAATGAAAATATTTCCAAACTCCGGGCTGGGTACCTAATAAGAATTTCAAGAGAGAGCAATCCAATACCATTTTTGACTAATTGGCAAAACCAAACCCCGGTCCTCTTGCCCAGCAGTCGCAAATACTAACACTGCGCCCCGAGTCAGTAGTTATATTTAATTAAGTAATCAATGACAATATATAATTAATGAGCTAATTAAATACCGTTAAATGAAACGAAAGTTTTCATGAGATACGTATATATATAAACTAAACAAAATATTTATATTTAGAACTATTATTATAACTTTTAATACTATTTAGACAAATCAAAGAATATCAATGAAATTAAAAGAAATAGTTAGGGCTATTGATTCCATGAATACAACAGTATTTTAACAAACTGTTTACTAGAAACATTTCATTTAATTAACGATGTTTTCAATAAAAACAAAAGCTGCTTACTTGATTTATATTTTAAGCCCCAGTAATTATAATACTCGAAACTCTTCGTGAAAGAATAAAAAACTTACATAAAAAGCAGCTACATGACTGTGTAGGGCCAAAATAAAAGATTTTTCCTAGCGATTTAAAATTTCTATTGGAAAATAGTTTGTGTCGAGATGCCCGTTCATTTTCCGTTTCACGAAGGAATTTTGAGTCAATTTCTCAGTCGTCCTATAACTTTATAACACAAAGTTTCAGTTGTAATAACACCTATTATGACCCGTTTCTACTGAAACAATACTTTATTATAGTTATGTAATAGTTTGCTTAACAGTATTAATTTTATCTAATCTCTCTCTAAGCCGGCCTTAATAAACGACCTTATCATTAATAAAGATTATGTTCGTTTTGTTTTTAATATCTTTTTAACATAAATTAGCATAATTTGCTAATTGAGCTGATATCAGCTTCCCTTTTTGGAGTAAACTACATTTATAATCAAATATTATGATATACTCGTACATTATATGTATATGTGCAAATATTTTTACAAGTTTTTATAATAAAATTATCTTTTTTAGCTTTGTTTATTATATACTAACATACCTATGTAATGAAAATGTGTACATGTGTGATAATTACTATCATTATTGTGTGCTAAAAGTGTGGGTGGACAATCCGTGGATTTCCTACTTTAAGCGGAAAGGTTAGTTGTGGTGCTTTTTCACTAACAAGACTGTTTGTCAAGACGTATCAAACGAGCCAAAAGTCGATGGGGTATCGTCATTTTATTATGATGTTCCCAGGGCCACCTTCCAATACAACCATCAGATCAGCCCCATTTAATTACAACATTGCATTGTTATCCAATTTATAATTGTGTATATTACAGAACAGAGATAGGTTTTTTAGGTGTATATGTATGAAAAATGTCACAAATATACTTGCAAGATATAACAGACTGACACCGCGTCATTTTAAGCTAAACAAATACTTGTATATAGAGAACAAGAACATATTTGTGGCAAAAATAAGATATAGGTAAATATCGTTTGTTTCGACAAAAGTTTCGGGATCCTATTAAGAGAGATTATTCAGTTGGAGTAACGTATGAGGGTTACAGAACCCAATACCAAAATATTAATAAATCAAAGTTGTAATCCTCAATTTATTTTATTTAATAAGGCTATACATGTATCAACATTCACAAGAGACCAATTACAATGTTGTTCATATTATTGAGATCGCTTATATAGTTTAGATTATAGTATTTATTAAGATTATCTTTGCCGCAAAGCTTTTAAAATGGCTAAGGCGACGAAGCCATTAGGATTTATGAATTAAGAATGAGCCACTTTTTATGGCGCGAAATAAGAATCTTAATTATTTTCTCCTTTTATTGAAACACAAGAAGAGGGAATTTTACGAAGGTCGAGAATGTAAATCGTGACCGCTAGAATATTAGGGGCTTATCCCAGATTAAGTAGAACATTGCACACCGCTGTCGTTTGCTCCTAACTGTCCACTTTCCTTATTTATGTGATATTATGATACTTTCACATTTTGACCTTTAAGTGTAAGTTTGTCATTAGTTCACTGTTCGTTCCATATTTGTCTTACACGTTGGATGATTATTGGAAATTTATACCTTAAAGAGCTCACTTAACCAACCGATATTTTTTATTAAACCAATGAAGACGCCTTCGTTACGCCAAAACACTTCAAACACAGGCAAAGTGCTTTCATGAAATTCATGTTCGGAACTTTTATCTGATTTTTTGCACGCCTCCATTGTACTGTCGCCTCTGAAAATTCTGCCTGGCTCAATTACCGTCATTTCTATGCCTGTCTTGTGGCTTCTAAAATTTTATTGGTCGTTTTGCGCCATCACTTCCAGGCACTTTTCGATCGTATTTATCAGCAATGTAAACCGACATGCGATCAAATAAATATCAAACAGTTTAATTGCGCTAGACTTATTAAATCACTTATACAAATTATATTGCGAAGACAATTAAGTTATCCCTAAGATGCGCGCTTTAGGAGAGGTAAATTAGATGTTAATGCAATAAGGGACCCGCCATTTTGAATCGAGTTGGTACACAGTACTCAAGACACATGTAGAAACGATAGGTACATTATAATATTATCATTTTTTTAAATATTAATTACTCTGTTTATACTATATATAATATTATTTACTATTTATACTTGAAAACTATTACTATATATATTAACAAACATTTGTCTACCTTAGATTTGAATGATTTTCGTTTATAATTAAATAGTGTTTGTATTGATTTTGTTACATCAATAGCAATATTTTAATATCAGACTTATTGACAACGATCAGATAATTAAACTATCAAAAATGGCGTGAAATTATTTCAAAGAAACTAATTTCTAAATTCTAAATATATATTTTTTTATGAAAATCTTTAATTTAACTTATCACTTAAATTGGACATTTGATCTTCATATTTTTTAAATTTAAGTTTAACTGTTTTATTTTTTATTTCAAAGAACATCTATTGTTCGTCTACGAATTGCAAATAGTCTCAACGTATTATTTACTACAGAAAAATGTGCTGCTCATGAGAAAAAGCTGACTGACATATCAAAGCATAGCCAATACTACTAAAGCTAAAAGTCTGGAATTTTGTACACGCTTGCCTCAGATAATGCGCTCGCTAAGAAAGGATTTCTCGAAATTCTAACGGAAAAAGGAGAAAATTCCATGCAAGCAAAGTGCCGTAAAAAACAAAGGTAAAGGTAGTCAAAACATACAAAACATATATGAGCTCTCAGGTACAGCTCCCATTATATTTTAAACATTTTTCATCACTTAAACATGGGTAGGTGGATTAGCGAAGTAGGAGTGTATCCCGGAGTCGGTTCCTTTCTCCTCCACCGTTAGCAGATGGTAAGTCACTTGACTAGTACATATAAATTCCATAAAGTGGAATCCACATTGGTACTGCCGGTCGGGATCGTACTCGGACCGCGTAATTGCACGCCGGTCCCTTATCCATTCAGCCACCATCGCTTGTTATCATGAGACACACACTTCTGAAAGCTGACCTTTAATTATATGTTATTTTATGTTTGTATATTAAACCTTCCCTTTATTATAATATGTTGTGTATTATTTTATTGAGTCTCTAGTTTAATTGTAGTTTCAATAAATATTTTTCTTTCTTCTATCTTCATTATAAACACGTTTATTCAAAGAAAGAGAAGTGTCCTTCACACTAACCGCCACGTGTCGCCGCTGTCACTATGGCCACAGCTCGCATAAAGTAATTAGCGCGGCTCTTTGGACCTCTTGATTGCATTTGACACGTTCTACACGTCTCGTCTTAGAACCTCCTTAAATATACATAGATGCAGGGTCACATGGTGTTCGGCAAGGATTAGATTAAGCGATACTTGGTGAATATTGTAATGTTAGTATAGAAAGGGATGCCCTTCCATCACTCAATGTAAATATATCACTTTGTCAATAAGGATACAATAGTCCGTGATAGTTCTGATAGGTTTCGGCGAGGGTTTATGTTTTGGATTTGATGTTATACGGTTAGAATGTGTATTCGTATATCAATCTAAGTTTTGTAATGTTCTGTTATAAGTACATAATGTTTTCGATTAATAGTAACTAAACCTATTTAATTTTGAAACTAGCTTCCTCCTGCGGCTCTACCCAGCTTGTTATGTCGATAAAAAGCAGCCTAGGTGTTATTCCAGTCTATAATCTATCTGTGTGTTCACAAAATTCCTTCAGTCATTATAGCATGATTGAGTAGCAAACATCCATACTAACTCTCCTATCCATTTATAATGTTACATAGTAAGATAATAAATATCAAATTCAATTTCCATTCGTGAAAGTGAGTGAGAAAAACCTATCTCTGTTCTGTGGCCTCTCCTAACACGCGCCATATTAAATTATGTGGTTTAAAATTTCCATATCAACATTTGGATCTCCATATCAAAATGGAACATTATCACGAATAATAAAATATGTATGAAGTTAGCTGGGTCAGCTAGTAAAAAATAAAACATTTAACTCGCACCTTACTAATCCCAGATTGAGTCCGAAACTCACGTAGAACGAGTACTAACATGTAGTTAGGTTAAAAACATGGCCTCTATTTGAATAGCCCATAAGCCACTGTTTCAACAACAGAGTCTAAATGATCGGTGCTGGTTACATTTCCGCACGAATTCCAGCCACGACCCATGCTATATATGCAGCCGATTGATCCCGCCATAACGATTATACGAATCGTGTACATTCACTACGAATCAATACTCGTACAATCCGTTCAAAAATATGATTCCATCGTTACACTTTGTTATTCACGATGACACAAGTTTTGTGAGTTTACAAACTCCAGCACGTCTCCGTTACAAAGCATACAAAACTTTACCCTAGCGTCCTCTCCTACATATCTACAAACAGTTTTCTTGTGATTTCTCTCCGCACGTAATCATGTCTTTGAAAAATAATGTTCCTCTTTTTATACTACAAAACGTGGCACGATGAAAAGTTACTGCAGATTGAATCGCAGAAAAACGCGCTGACTTAAACAAAAAAAATATTCCGATTGCGCTCTTAAAATTATTTTAGGACATCTTTCGTAAGTGTTAGCGGATAGAGAGTTATAAAATAATCCTATAGGGCTTTACTGAAGCACCGACTCGTTACGATTAACCTGATTGCGCGTACCTACTTTTTTATTTCAAAGTTTATTTTTATTTCAAACAACCTGCTATATTTTTTCAGTGTTTTCATAACAGATTGAGAACGCCAACATTATGTAAGCACGAGTAGAAAATATTATATAAATAACATCCGAGATTGTTCTGCAATATTTAGCACACTTAAGTTGATTAAATTTGTGAGAGGATTGTCAGGCATAAAATAAGAAAAAGTATGAAAGTATGCAAGTGGCTGCCGTGAGAGAATTCACCCGATTGCCCGGTTAAACGTAAACTCAGTACTTTACGTAACAACCACCTCTTCGTCGGCTGCTCTCATATTGGCTCTTTTATGTATGCAGTGACCTATTCGTGAATGCACAACCTAAAGAGATTTTCCTATGTTCCTACTTTGTTACAGCTATACCATGTAGCGCGTAGAATTTTTCATTTTATTTTCATTGGACGTGTGAACGGTTGATAAAATAACCTCGGGCAGCGCTTTGTTTCACTGTACTTACTCAATGATTCGCCCCTCTGATCTTTACTCGAGTGTTGACTCTGATAGTCGATCAACCGTAGGCAGTACCAAGCGTTGAAATTTCCCACTATATTGTGGGCGAATATCGGTTTTATATTTCATTGTTTTGCTATCCAACGTAAACAGTATTGGATAAATGTTTATATAATAATAATTATCTACTATGTAAACATGACCTAAAATGAAAATGAACATGATTTCAGTTTATTTTATAGGTTTCCGTACCTCAAAAGGTAAAAACGGAACACTTATAGGATCACTCCGTTTGTCTGTCTAAAAATTAGAGTAAATGAGTGAGAGTTCATTTAGGACTGACGTTATATAAAGATGGTGAACCACATGCCTTTATGTGACTATTTATTTTAATTTATATCTATCCCGTTGCCTAATAAAATCTTACATTTCAATAACCAAAAAATAAAAATTGCTTAATCGTACGGAGCCCTCAGTGAGAGTACGACTCGCACTTGTATACACACTTGTATACGCACTTGTATATGTTACACAATACAGTATTTAAATATTTAATCGTTCTTTGAATAAAAAATATCGAATCCTAACAGTTTGCTATATGTATATTTATCAATATCATCAATAAATGTGCCCAATAAACATCAATTTCATCTATAAATTTATTCGAGTACATTAATTTGGACAGTGTTCTTGAAATAACGAAACCCTTTTAATTAAAGCGCGTGACATGGCTGTAAATTAGCTTCTCTTCTATGAGACAATTGATCAGCGAGACAAAGTAAATCAACTTATTAAATTGAATTGAGATGGTATAAAGTGATATTTTTTTCTTTGTTATTTTGCTGAAACAAACTGACAAAATTCACCGAATTAAAACAGATTGGTAAACAAATGTTGCCGGTTGATGACAATAGGCTCGCCCCCTATTTCATGGGACCAAACATAGCTGGTAAAATGTGAGTGTGAAACATCTCTGTCTACCCCTTCGAGGAAAAAGGCGTGATGCTATGTTATATTATGTTATTACCATAAAATGTTTATTAGGTAATTGTCAAAATCCAAAAGTCGATAAATAAAAAACGGTCCAATGGATTTTTTATTTTTAAGTAAATAAAAGTAAGATTGGAATGGTAAAATTACAGAAATACTGCTGCGACAGATTTTTCGGCTACAAAAATGTTAGTGATACAATTTCATAAATTCTTCATTCAAAATTTGCTCTGTACACGTTTTGATAGATTTTTATTGAGCTGCATGAATTCCATCCATGAAATAGTACATGACGTTTTTATGCTAAAATTGGAAAACCTAAATTTGTGACCCGAATTTATTCAATTGCACTGCAGTGATATTATTTATCCAACAAAATATTTACAACATAAAATATTATTATATGAACTACTAAAGTTAAAATACAAATATATAACATAAAGATATCTATTTATAGAAGTTTACATTTTTGCGAACGTTTCATAACATGGTGAAAAACTTGTCTATAGACTTGCATCCTCAAGAATGGCATTCAATAAATTAGTACCTACTCAAAATGTAAAATTAAAAAGCTAACTTACAGGTGGTCTTCAAAAGCTTATTCATTATTCGTGAATTTACTAGCCACGGCTTTTATATGGGATCGATTTAAAAAGCGATGTTGACGTCAACAGGGTTTCTTTAATGAGATTCAGTTCTGCGAGTTTATTTTCTTTTCTCTTTGTAGTTGATCTCACAAATGGGTCAGCTGTAATCCTGTTTCTTTAGTTGTATTTTTTAATTTGCTTGCGTTTTACCTGAGGCGCATCCTTGAGACTGTCTGTAGATTCACTAAATTGATAGCATAGTGCTTATTTTATTTAGGCAACGGGTATTTGTTGTAGGATTCAATCTCAATGCTGCAGTCCATAATAAATTGTAGAAATATTCATTCAGTATTCAGTATTATGTGGTAGCCCAGTACCCATGCCCAGCAGGGAGACGTTTATGGGTTGAAATTATGCATATGTGTACGTATGAGTAGAACGTTTTATTTCACCATCAATATTGTTGAAGATCAAAAACACGCAATTTTTTTGTAAAATATTGTGACATAAACATTGTGTGTAAGGAATAAAAAAGAATATAATAGACATGTGCCAGCTAGTTTTTGGTTGTTCAATTCCTTACAAATAATAGAAGCTCGTTTTAATATAAAGAATAGTTTTAATATAATAATAGTTTCAAACTGTTAAGTGAAATTATTTTTTCAACTTGTAAGTCACTGTATAATATATAAGTAATTGCTACGTTATTACAGCTAGCATGAGCATTTAGTAATAACAGCGAAATTTATTTATAAAAGCGCTTCTTACGTAGATTTTCAACTGAATCTACAAATAGTTGCTTGCTACGCTGCTCTGAAATCCTATTTAACTGCGATCTGCAAAGTCATATATCATTTTTAAGAGATGAATTATTATGCTATAAAATTTTTCATTTAGAATGAAAAAGATGAAAAGTTTTGAGCAGGACGAATTACATGATGAAGAATACTTGGAAAACAGCTAAGATAACAGAGTTAATAGTGATTGTATTATGCCGTGGAACGACAGAGACAGATTGTGATAGCATTAAATTCAAAATGTCTTATGGCTGATTATACAGTAGGCTTCTTACCGCAGAGGCCGCGGCCGTCTACGTGGGTTCACAATTTATATTCTGCAGCTTACTTAGGTATATAAATTAAAACTTTGAAATAAGAATGAAAATACTATCTTTGTGAGATCGCTACTCTGCTGTTTATTTATTGTTTTATTTTGCTTTAATTGAAACAGCATTTCACCAACTACATTTAAAGATCTATTTCATATAAAAAAATTACGTTGTGACGAACGCGTTTGACCTCTCGCAAAAACTCGCACGAGGCCTTCAGATTAATTCAATCTGCCTATTCAGTATGATTTTTAAAATGTAAGAAGCCTTTAAGTAATACAAGCGGTGTCGGGTAGGTTCATGTCCAAGTCCCCCGCCCACGCGCTCTTTCAGCCACGTTTGATACCAATAAGTACGGATCACTTGGCAAATTGTTTGTATTGAAAGGACACTTACCGTTTGGTCGAAAAGTTGCCCAATAGCACTATGCGCTCTTAACTTTTATCATAAAACGAAATTGTGGTTTGTACGGGCACAAACAGAAAATAGATTTTTTCAATGCGTATTTGTTTCGGGTTTTACTTACTTTGTTTTTGGCTTAGTGGTCTGATGTGTATCTTGGTGTTCGATAGAACAAACTCATGAATTGCTTCTAGTCAGCTTGAATTAATGTTGACTTGAAGTTTTCGAATGATGCTTTGGAATTTAGTATAGTGTTGTGTGGATTAACTTTTCACAAAATATACATCTATATAGCATAAATAATATCTACCTATAAACAACAGATGAAAATTGTATTTGTTTCTGAAAAATATCTAACAAATATGTAACCAATTATCATCCTAGGTATATGATATTTTTGCAGTTAGTCATTTAGGTATTTTTATTTTTTGTTAGACAGCAGGCTATGTTGATCTTTTTGGCGAAAACGATGTGTATACTATACACATACTTAAAAATATTTATATTAAATACTTTTTCAACTTACTATACATTCAACATAAAAAGATACGGCTATTAAAATATTTAGGAATCGTTTAAAATTGTGAACGGTCATGAAAATGCTAAAGAAATGCCATTTCTCTGAGCAGCGACCTCACGCCAAGAAGTAAATTACAGAAAAATCCACTTTAACGGCTAATTATGTCGTTAATCATAGTCGACGAAATTGTAGCTTGAATCATCGTTGTGTGAATTTCATCTTCATAATGTAAAGATTATGCAAATATGAAAATAAACATTCTCTCTCATAATTCAGTTTGTGGAAATCCTATTCAATTTTAATAAGTATTTTGATATGTCCTATTTTACATTAGAAATGAGCTGTATTATGAAAGTTAGTTTGAAGTTTGTATTAATGGCTCTGTCAGGAGGACAAATGGTTTTGTCATTAGAGATTGACAGTGATTTGGACAATTACCTCCCTGAATTTATGCGAAGCGCATTATGGGCCTCATTTGTTATCGAAGTGGTTTCAATCGAGCCCTGACACGACACACTAAATATTATTATCTGCTGCATGAATTATTTATACGTTAGAACATAATATATCAGTTCATTTATTATGTAATTAGTATATGATTAGTGGTGATTGGCTAACATAATCTGGTAGTTTCTAATGGTTACAAAATGTTTATTATATTACGTAAAATATACTTAATAGTCGTAATTCAGTTTCAGGTTACCTTACACGATAAAAAAACCTTCTCTTTTTCTTTTATTAATTATGACTATAATTCTCGTCGATGGTGTAATCGCTTCTGTTCTCTGTATTCTTTTTAATCTTCTTCTCTTTGTTTTTTTGTATAAAACTTCTACTCAGTTGTCCACAATAATACATTAGTTTTTTAAAGCGCATTAATTTTTTTAATGTAGTACTCAAAGTTCGATTTTTGTCTGGGTAGATAAACTGAATCTCCCACAGTTAAAATATATAGAGTTTAAAAGACGACCACAGATGGGTTACGTACAATAATTTTCAATAAAAGCAACTAAAGCAAATAGAGTACAATGAACGTACGGCATTATTTCCTTGGCGGTGGATGAATCGCAGCGATTATATCCGGAGGACCGGCGGCCACTCGTAATTCTCTAAATGTTTCCACGGTCTCGATATAGCCACCTATTGTTTGCGTCTAACACAACTTTTATCTCTCAGTTATTAATCTGCGACATTAAGGCCATCAAGAGCTGCGTGGAATGTAGACATGGTATGTTCCTAAACGATTATTATTATTAACTCTTTTGTAAACGGTGCGGCGACGGCGGCGTGCGCGTCTCGGCTGTATCGCGTAAAATATTTCTATGTAGATACAACACGTAATTACGGGACAATCGGCCAAGTTATTACCATTATAAATTCCGTGTTCTCAGCAAGAAAAAGATCCTTTTAATGCGTACTTAAATCATTTTTATTAACTTGAAAAGGTTGGATTTATGTGGGGGGCCTGGTGCTTGTAATTTGTGTGGCCTCTTGGAATTAGGGCTCTGTGTAAGTTCGTGTTACGAGTATGGCGGCCGTGGATTGTTACAAAAGTCAAGAGTAGTACAGTTCGCTAAATTCTGAGATACTGCGCCCCCATGTGTAGTAATGCTACCCATTTATTTGACTTTAATGTTTTTCTTCACGGGACATTACACATACAATTAAAGGACCTGTTTTTATCATTTTCCGGTCTGCCATGCATTTTTTTGTGTTTACAGTTATTTTCAAAAACAAATAGATATAACAACAGTTTTTAAGTATAACCAGTATCTTGGCGAAAAAAAGTGTTACCGAAGCGATTAAAAGATTTGAGATTTGATTACGATGGTAAGAATAAATATGGTCTTATATTGATGGTATCTATTCTTTTCAAATAAGGAAATTACTTTATACAGCATGTAATATTCACAATAACGTTTGAGGTTCTTTGTCGTAAAAATAAAATATTGTTCCTATAAATTTCTACTTAATAGACATTTTATAGAAAAATATAGTGGAAGTTTAAATCAGTGTGTTATAAACGACATTGGCAAGATGTATCGCAGTCGTGAAGATGCACAGACTGAGGATGACTTGCAAGTTTTGTGATCGCGATTACGTTGTAGATCGATTGAACCAATATTGAACTTTTGTACCCAAACTGTAGAAGATGAGACTTCAATATATTTACTACGCAAGGCCGCATTTACTTATTTTTTAAATATTGAGATAGAAAATTGAAGAAAAATCTTATTGAGAACGCTATGCCTTTTTGCACTGATTTATAATATTAAAAGATATTGAAACACTATTTAAAGTAGGTTTACCTCTGTAAAAGTTTATAATAAGGTTTATTATATTTATATTGGTATCATTTATTTTTAAATTATTAATGGTATTTCATCTAGTTATTTCTGGTAAATTGGTAATTACAGTTAACACTGCAGCTAACTAGAGGTACATATTGTGGAAGATATTTCATTTATTTTTCTACAAAACAAACGCTGTCAAAATCTTTATCAATCACTGAGGATAGTAGGTATTGACAGCGCATTCACGAGGCTGCAGTTGCGGTTAAAATTATTACATGTTAGCACTTTGACTGTAACTCATTTTTGTACGTTAGTCACATGAAAATATTCACCGAAATAAAATTCACATAATTTCACAAAATCCAAGCAATAAAGGCCGATGAATCCATAAAGAAATATTAAGTTTTCTCGAATGTTGTGAACTATATCGGGCTGCACAGAATGCACTGTAAATAAGAGTGTTATTACTCGCCGCAATGTTTCAACTGTTAATCCCAGTTAGCCACATGCACAGGCGGCCATTTTTGTTCCACCAAATAAACTGCCGCTCGCTGTAAACCTTTTATGATGGAAAAATGTTGTTGCAAAAAGGAAAATTGCTAAGTGTCCAGTAAATATAAACTAGGTTTCTGAAGATAGTAACGAGTGCTGGTTACAAAAATAACCCATTATTGTGACCCTGCTGCGCAATAAATTACTGCAAATAAATTTATTCACGCAAAAAATATTTTATCTATACTAATACCTATATACCATAGACACTCTGCTACGAAATCGAAGACATACACCGCCGAACGTTGAACGTAAGTATATTTGTATGTTTGTAGATTTATACTAAGTACTTGTTTTTGTTCAGATAACAAATGCAGTTTAAACTGTATTCGTAATTCATTTATTCATAATCTTACAAGCTAACAGATGTGCCATCCAAAACGCTTACAAGATCAATTGTCTAATTATACACATAGATTACAATCAATTATTAGAATTACAATTAAATAAATTATTTATATTAAGTAATACATTATTTGCAATAAATTATAAACTTATATTATATATTGAATATTCTTTTATTTTATTCTGAAATTATTTACCGATTTCAGTTCTCTATAAGGCAGTTGTAGATCATTCCAGCAATTCTAACTTCTAGTTCTCAATAAAAAAGCAATCCTTTCACAGATAAGTGTGACAGACACAAATATTAACCGTACAAGTAAAACATTAGATATAAATATCGAAGTCGCATGATATATATCGGTTGAAGCCATTACCTATAAGGAAATTTCCTTAATATCTAATTTTTGGTGCCGCTAACGGCCAAAGTTTTGTCCGTTATGGTCAATAAATAACCCATCATTTACTTTTATACGTATAATATACAAACTGCCTTCAAAAGACTGCTTTTTAATGAACTAGGTATTAATAGAACTCGCTCTGGTCTAAGGATATGCGATTTGTTTTATGATCCGTCACTAATAGATAAGTACCAGTAGGTCGTTACCACAACTTCGGCTGGACCTAACTTAAGTTTAATAGACAGATTTAATATAAGCGACCAGAACTACCTTCCCAGAGCGCCTAATAATTCCTATTCGCTTTCTTTGCTTTTTTTTTTAATTTTTTTTTCACATACGTTATACTTTCTACTAATGAAAAAACTTAAATTCTCCGCCAATTTCAAAGTATTTTCATTCATATCTCATTTTTTGTAATAATTTTCTTTACAAAAAAATGCGGTATGAAAACAAGGGAATTAAAGTGTTGTTTTTGTCTAAACCACATAAATCTAGTTCGAAATTGGTACCGAAACTCGTTTAAAATATACCTACCGCTATAAATCTACAAAAATATAAATCTTCCATAATTAAAATAAGATACAAAGCAATAAATTCACTTGCGTACGATGAAGCGGCCGCCACCGCCGAGAAACAACAAGAAGCTTTGAGCATTTTGTACGAGCTGTTTTAAAGTTCCTCATCATAAATATTATTTTTCCTCCTTAAATTTAAGATAATTGAAAAATTTCATGCCTTAGTCACTATGGTCTTAATATCTATAGCAGTGGATGTTGAAAAGAAAATATTTGCGGGTATATGTGAATCCATTTACTTTAAGGATTTAGATCCAAACTTCTATAAATGAACTGTAAGCCCGTTCAAATCCTTCGTCCTGACCCCTGGACTTTAGTTTCAGCTAGGTCATTTAATCGTATTGCTCCAATTGATCCCCGTGGTACTTTATCCCCAAACTAACATATTTTATAAACTTTAATCTCTAGGTTACGTTTTTCTTATGTACTGAATATATTTTAATATAAAAATAAAGTAATAATTATAGTAAATTTATTAGTCATCCTTTTTACCTACACAGTATCATCTAGATATTGAATAAAATTGTCCAAAATCACGTAATGTGATTGTATTATAATAGTCTTAAGTAGATGATGTTTCTTTCTAGTCTTAATAATATTAGACTACGGCTCCTTTTTCAACCTCTTGAATTATGAATGAAACAAGAAAAGTTTAACAATATTTTTTGGGCTGCGTTAGATCTGCTTCATTTAGACGTTCGCTTGAATGTTTCAAAATCTTGTTATCTTAATACCGGTATCACGTTGGAAAAAGTTTTGGTGTGAGGTTAATTTAAAAATATACACGACGGATAGTCTTCCACAAAATCCAAGTTCGTGACATTCGATCATAAAATCTACATCTCGTGTGTATCGCAAACGTATTTACACAGTATTTTTTCCCAATTCCTCTCATGAATGTAACAACAGTCTCATGAATTTTATTGCACACCGCGGTCGAGAACGGACGATTGTAGCAAGAATTGCGGTCTCTACTAGTCATAATTGAATTACAAATCATAGAGTGCAGGGCGCGGGCGGCTTGGTTGGAGCGGTGAGGCCCCGTGCGGTTACTGAACACTAGTGGTCCGTCATTTGCCGATCGAGTCCAATATTCGAACCTATATACCGCCGCAACTTTGATATTGCACGCTCCATTCGTGCCAATCCGCAGCCGCAAATTGTGAACGTGCCTGTCCCTTGGCTAATATACCTATCTACAAATTCAGTTGGAAAAAATCCGAAAAGTAATACACGAACCATACAAGTGTGTAGCCGGAATAACAATCACCAATACATTTGTGTATGTAGATCATCAATGCGATACTCGCTTACCTACCTTTTAAATTATGTTTGCTTACATTTTACTGTTAAAATAGTTCGTAATCCAATACTCTAGCACAAAATAAATTGTAATTTTACTTGGGTTGAAAATATTATTGATTACCGTGAATTTATGATACATTTTCTAACAAGAAAGACTAAATAACCGTAAATTGGCCAGCATCGCATGCGCGGATTGATCACACAACCAGCTAATTAGATCAGGAGTATATAATTAATCGAGTCGTTAGTGCGTGGGTCGCGGTGAGCGCTCGCGTCCACTGTCAGGCAATATTTGCTTAATGATGGCTTTGACGAGCCCTCCACGCCCGGCGTCGTTCAAATACGCTTCCAACGAAATCATTGCTAATTGGTCCAAAACTACAGGCTGTTGTACAGTCCAAGTGCTCACCGTATACTCGAATAATTGCGACACCGTTTTCATTTGAACATTTGATTCATTCTGCTTTCTTTTTGTTATTGACTTGCCTGTACCCCTTTCAATATATTTTGTACGAAGTTAAAAATCTTCCTGCGAGCACTAATTATAATTAAACTACTAAAAAGATGGATATTACTGGATAGAAAAGCATACGTTGTTTTGTATTAATATTACATTGTAGGTACCTACTGTATTGAATAAATGTTTGTATTTAGAGAATTTATTATGAAAGTGTCGGGCTTTTATTGTCAAAGTAAATATTAATATTGTAACGGGAATTAATATTAAACAAAACAAAAGTTTAATCTCCGGTCGTTTCATTAAACTTTATGTTCAATTATTTCATTATATTTTCACAGCAAAAATTATTATTACACAATTAAAGTTGAAGTTACGGTATTTACTGATCATAACGTATTCGTGACATACATATTCCCTTTATATTGTGGCTAAACGTTGTTTGTTAAAACATTATGCACTGGTTTCGCCTGTATTGACAAAATTTATTGAACACTAAAGTTTTCATAGGCTTTTGTGCCTTGGGGAGATTATGGCAACTGTAGTGTGCCGGTGACTCGGTGTTTATAAGTCTCACTTTCAAAAGAGACGCGTGAAATTGCTTCTTTTTCAAACAGACACCAAAACAACCGTTCTGGAATTAAGCTTTACAAATTAATATTTGGTAACATAATTTCAAAACGAGCAAATGCTTAATTAACAGCGAGATAACTGTTACCTGTAATTACAAAAAGTGAACGCGGAACTTCAAAACAGAATAAAGTTGGACAGCGAGGTGGTGGCGGCCGCCAGTCAGCGACTGGTCCACTTCGCTCCCTTTCCGCTCAATAAACGCTCGCAAGCCGCGCAAGTTTCGCCGGCCGACCGTCAGCCGCACTCTGACGTACCTACAATAACAACTTTCATCACAACTTTTTGGCAGAAAGCTTTATTCGACTTTACGTCACCTCGCCCAGGATTTCTGTTCCATTTGAGTTTCAGATTAATTGGCGTAGAGACAAATTCAGAACAAACTTCGATTTGTAGATGGAATATTTGAATGTTATTATTATTGCTTGTTACATTGTAAGAGATTTCATGTATTTTACTTTCGAAAACACACACACAATCAATCATTATTGTGAATTCACTTAATATGCGTTTAAAAGCGTACAATTCGAAAACAAACAGTAACCGTAATAACCAGTTTCACGAACTTTAATATAATCTTGCAACTATAAGATGTAAACACAAGAAACTCCTACAAAATACTTATTTTTATGAATAAACTCATTTAATAAAGGCGGAATAGAATGAAATTAAACTGGCAAAAGGATTTTACATAAAACGATATTAACTCTTTCCAGAGAGTAATAAAAATGTCTTAGAAAGTGCACCGGAGCGCATTTGCATCTACCAATTATATGGGTGGTAGTATTACGCGGTATGACGCTAGAAGATGATGTATTTCGTTTTATGAGGTGACGACGCCACCGAGCTTTATTACAGCCTTCAAGATATCTGTGCTCTAAATCATGTGTGGTAAATACCCGGCCCGCACGCTAGGCGTCCACATGCGGCTTGTGAATATTGTGCTATTCTTAAACAAAAGTATACTTATCCAGTACATAGAATTACCAAAAAAATTATACATCATTCATTACTCGTTCATAATATTGTATGAATATTACATAGCATAGTCCGTGTAGTGACGGATTAAGAATACATAATGTCACTACCCCATCTCAACACGTGGGTGTCGTAAAAAATGCCCTTAATCGCCTTTTACGACACGGGTTTAAATGTGTATTCTTAATCCATCACTACACGGACCTACTGTCTAGTGAATGTTGAAGGTGCAGACAGCACAAAATCGCAGTGGATGCACATTTAATTAAAATAGTTGTACTTTCTTTATTCATTACACGTGTTCATTAACTACAATTTTTGTCAAGGTACGACACGATGTAAAATAGAAAAAATAGGGACTCGAAAAGTGAGTCGAAAAGGTTGGCCAACCCTGCTTTAAATTGTGAAGCCTGGTTTGTGTGGTGTTGGTACATTCGTATATATGTGAAAATAGAACGACGTTGGAGGTGACATCGCGCGCCGCCTGTCTCCGTAATGTTAGTGAACAGGTGATAACGTGATTTTGACGAGATACTTGACCTGGAACGAGGTTCTATCAATTTGTAGTTTTCACCTCAAATGTTTCAGTTATAGGCACGATCTGTGCTTATAGAACAAGTCAAGATTTAGCTATCCTAACTATATACTAATATTATATAAATGAAGAGTTTTTTGTTTGTTTGTTTGGTTGAACGTTAGGATCTCAGGAACTACTGTAATACTGCTCCTGGGAACAAAACATAATAGCAAGCATAAATAAATTTCATCATAATCAACATATCAGCCTATTGCAGTCCACTGCTGGACATAGGCCGCGTGACCTTTTTTAGGTCGTCAGACCACCTAGCTGGAGTGCGTCCTACACTACGCTTGCCGAGTCGCGGTCAAATAAATTTACATCTTTTTAATTTAAAATCTTTTTTAAGATGAAACAGTTTAATTAATATCCCGCTGAATTTTTTCACAAAGGTAATTTACGTAGTCAAGAGGAAAAGAACTCAAAGTAAACAAGCATTGGTATCACAATGATTTTTAATTATAAAAATATTTATAAATTAAAAGTCAGACATATTAGACCGACGTACCCTAGGTTAAGTTAGTTGTAGAATGCCTGCGGAATTAAGTTGACCTGGGGCCCGATCCTGTTAACGCAATGGTAAGCCGATGGTCTAAGCTGTGATTGGCTTACTAAGTCAATCGCGCCATATTGTCGGCCTGTGATTGGTCGATATTAGTCAATCGGTCTGCTATTGACGTGTGTAATATAGCAGGAGCAGGTACACATGAAATTTGTTTAAACATTAAATAAAAAAGTTTACTAATTTTAGACAAAAGATCTATGTATAGATACATAATAGGTATGAGGGTTCGTCTTGTGGTACAATCTACGAGTTGTACGACAGAAGGATGTCCAACAAACAATATCTAAGTTTGTGTCGCTTTGTCGTAATATTTGCCAAGACTCCGAAAGCCCCGGCAGAGTTTGAGCGACTTCTCGAGCTTATTACTATTTGTGTTGCCAACATTCCGGATCTTACATTTTCTGACGAAGGTATCCCATCCACCAACGCGAACCCCTATTTCAATATATCCTTTTTTATTACCATTGTTGTATTCCTACCCGAATATACTTTAGAAAAAGTTATTCTAAAGAATTAAATTAATAATGGAAGCATGTAATTTATATAAGAATTAACAGGGCGTAGCGGCTGTGAAACTAAGTAATGACTATACTGTTGGCGCCATATAAAGTCGCCGAAAGCACCCATTTAATATCTCGAATATAAAAAACGCAAGAGTACTTGGATATCGGGCTGTGGAATGAACGGCATGTGTTTACGTCACACTAAGTAAGAATAATGTGCGAACATAAATCAGTGGCATCTTCACGTCGTTTTGAATATTCACAAAAGATGTCAACTCGTCGCTAAGTGTGACTCCATTCAAGACAAACGGTACGACTAACTCCAATTGTACCGTCTTATTTAAATTTATACAACAAAAGCTCAACGGTTTTTGTGCATATTGCGTTGATTTGTAGCCTGTCGTAGCAACCTCTACAATGTAGACGTCTACGAACCGTAGACATTGTGCTACGAATAGTCCATATTACATAGCGAGGATACAGGACGACCGCTTCGGAGAATGTAGGTTATATTCAATTTTGTAACCTCGTAAACTGAAGCAATATAACCAATAATACAAATACACCGAGGGCATATACATGTATATCTAAGGTGAACATACATTATGTATCAGTTCAGTACACAGATAAATAGATTTATCTCTAGTGTGATCTGCAAACACAGTTTGGGTTTACTGTGATTACCACATAAAGTTTTGAAGCGTCGATCCGTTTAACCGCCGGTGACACCTATCAAATCAATGTCAGTGTAGTTCACTAAACGCGACCGAATTTAATTGAACTCTAACTCCGATTCAATTTTAGGAACACATTCACACGAATTTGGTGGCGAGGTTCAATAGAGCCTATAGAATTGTTTGGAAATATATGTCTTCATTTTTGTAGATTTTTCTACCCTTTCATTTCATTTTCCTTCGAAATAATGTGTTCATAGAGTAAGAGCGCTCTCTTGCTTACTCTCTGTATCTCCACCGAATATTTGATCACATTCTTGTGTAAAATAAGATGCTAACCTTTAAAGGCAGACAGGTACTATGTCTATACTATTGTCTTCAGAGTTCATTGTGAAAAAGTAGTTTGTCTCCTGAGTTGTTAACAAAGGCGATTTTGTTGGTTACCTCGCCAATAACATCCACGTGCCGAGGTGACGTGAGTTCGATTTCCACAGGAGATAAATATTTGTGTGATTTTCTTTGAATTTTTTTTTGCCTGGGGTTCGTTCCCACCCATAGTATATAATAGTATCCCTACTATAATCGATTCCCACCCATAGTCACTAACCACTAGGTCAACAAACCAGTCGTTACAAAAGAAATTAGAAATGTATCTTACTGTTACATTTCTGATTTCTTTTGTTTTTATATGGCACAAATATTTTATTTTATTTTCAACATTTGCTGAATATTGTATATTGTTTAATATTACCAACTACCAAAAACGTTGGATTAGCTTTCTATACAGCACAAACATATAACTCTTGGCTAGTAGATAAAGATCAAATAACAAAATCAACGCTTGCAAAGTGAACATCGGCGAAAGTAGCAAGACGTTAGCGTAACAACATTTTAACGTGTCAATTTATAGTTAGTTTGATGAAGCAGCGAAGCATCAGGCGGCCGACCCTTAATCGCAGATAAATGAATTATGTAGGCAGCCATCATCCATCACTGTCGGTAATTTTAAGATAAAAGCTATAATGCGAGCAGGTTGCTTCTTGCAATCACCCTATGGTAATTATCTTTCGCCCGTAGCTTCTCCCGCGTGGTATATTGATAAAAATAGCTTATGACCTTCTTTAAGTCTTAAACTATCACTATGTAAAATTTCATGAAGCTCGGTTGAGTGATTGAGGCGTAATGAACGAATAAAAACTTTCACGTCTATATATTTTATATAATAACTAGCTTCCACCCGCTGCTTCGCCCTCGTTGTATGTATTTTACCTATTAACCTACCTCTTGAATCACTCTATCTATTAAAACAACCGCTTTAAAATCCGTTGCGTAGTTTTAAGCATAAATAAGGACGGACAGACAGCGACAGCGACTTCGTTTTATACTATGTAGTGATAAAAGAAAAGTTATAATTAGAAATATATTTATTTTTCAAAAGGCCACCTTCCATCTCCATCATCAGATCAACTTCATTTTATAAAAAAACATCGCATTGATATCCAATTTATATAATATATGCATGCAAAATTTAATCACAATCAGTTGGGGCAAAGAGGAAAGTAGTTAGCTTTAAAATTCAGTTGAAAGATTTGACCCGAATATACAAACATTTTAAAATATTTGTATTTAGTTTGTTACGAATAAACCCAAAACTACAGGACTGATTTTCAAAGGCCTTTCACAAATAGAATGCTACATTAACACTGAGTATATGCTATATCAAATTTAATCAATTTCAATGCGGGCAAAGTCGCGTAAAACATTAGTTAAGCCACTGGTATCGTGGCTTCGTGTAATATAGCGACGTACAGAAGGTTATATGCGTGTGTATCGAATCGAAACTCGAATGCTAGTTTCGAACTGGGGCAGGATACGTAGTTCCTTGCTAATGTGGGTACCTTCATTTAAAGGCGTAATAAGCGTTTTGCGAACTTTCTCTGCAATAGCTAGCATGTGTGTAGCTATTGAAAAATACAAGGTTTATTACACACACTTTGATAAGATTGTTTTTTACCCGACTGACTGAAATTATATTGTGGTAATAAACGAAATCATGTTGCGAGATACAAGGACAATCGTTGGACAATCAACATCACAAACTGGAAAGGACCACATGGCAAGAGAGGTAGAGGGCGTCCGTGCACCCGGTGGCAGGATGAGATTGTGGCCACCGCAGGAAGAGACTGGATGTCCACCGCCACGGTCAGAGAAAATTGGAATTCTTTGGAGGAGGCTTTTACCCTAAGGGGTCCACATAAACTAAATTGAAAAAATCTAAATACCTAATGATATCCTGCATGAATGATTTAATTTATTTTATTTTTATTATTAAATTAATACCTATTTTTAAAATTTATTAATTTAATTTATTATTCTAAACAATAGTTTTATACAAATACCATTCGATTGTAGTCTTTATCATTTTAAAGAAATGGAATGTAAATTAAATTATATTATATTATTAGTTTTTAATCAAATTTATTATTGTGGAATGAAATAAAGCTTTATTATTATTATTATTATAATAAACGAAAGGTTTTCATAAAATATTTTAAATATTGGCGTTACCTTAGCCATAAGAGTAGGAATGTTTATAATATTACGCTTGATAAAATTAATCATTCTTATTTACATATACATAGTTTATTAAGGCATAGCTGGTTGAATAACGTATTATGACGTTAGTACATACTATTTTTAATTTTTCAATATTTTTTTAACTGCAACGTGTAAAGTAAAACATTTAAAATGGAAGATAATTGATTTCTAACTTTGCGAAGTCATAATTTTAATGGAAAAATATTTAAAAAAAACATTTTACTTGTGATAGATTACTCATTTTAAAATGTGGCCCATTTGTATAGTATACACCCAGTATATCAATTCCAATCATTGTTTATAAATAACTAGTTAATTACCTTATATTGTAATTTAAGTCTTAAAATATCGGGTTTCCAAATGAAATAGACAATAGCAATATTTCCTTTCATTTGACGTAAAAGTCGTCAATTCAATGTAAATTTGTCACGCCATTCGTGCCACAACTGATATTCTTTAATCTGCAGTAATTCTCTCGTGACGGTATCTTGTTACCAATTTCAACTTTCTGATTAAGTTACATTTTGTCTTTTAATATTTAGGCCGACTGCCTACTTAAGGTTGCGACGAAATTGATTAAGTAAATTATATAATAGGCTCTCCTTAAAGTTAAGATCGCATAGGTATTTACGCATATTTAATTCATCATCATCATCATAACTACAACCCATAAACCCACTGCTGGGAATACATACTGTCACTACCCCATCTCAACCCGTGGGTGTCGTAAAAGGCGACTAAGGAAACCTTAATTATGCAGTCAAGAGCACTGCTCGAAAAGGAAAATTCGAAATCAACCCTATACCAACTCGTCTGGCCAGTCTAGCCGTCTGGCTAAATTCCCTCCACATTCTATGGAGGAGACCTGTGCTCAGTAGATCATATTTAATTACAACGTGTAATAAATGAGGCTAGATATCATCTTAAAGGTAGTTGTAGAAAATGCTTGAATGTTGATCTGCATGCTTTTACCGTAGACGTAATCAGAATTAAAAAATACGTGTGGCACTCGGGGACTGCCGCGGTAAAACTATTGCATAGCATTTTTTATCAACTTATGCAATTATAATATTTATGCAATTTTTTTTTCATTAATAAATGCACTTAGTTTTTTCATATTTAAAACACTTTATACATAAATTTTACGCGTACCGCTATTCACTGTTGTACATAGATGATAGATACCTATACACCTATATACTTTCTCATTCTCACAAACAGCTGCTTACGTATTCGTCCGATTTCGGAGCAGCTCGTCTCGATCCGTGCGAGCTTCGTACAGTCTACACCACAGATATATATGGAAGTCTACACGCATACGTCTAGTCGCATGCACACAAACACCGTGCCGAAGTCTGCCGAACTGAAACGACGTTAGACGATGCGCGGCTTTCAACGCCGCACCGCTGTGCCGATCGGAGTGGGGAGTGTTAGGATTTTTTTTCGTTACGGAATTTCTAGATTCGGTTGCCGAGCTCAAGGCCCGCGATAAAAGCTATGCAATAGCTTAAAAATAATAAATAAAAGATTTTTACGAACAAGCTTTCAATAACCAAAAACGTGAACTAAAAGGTAAAAAATAAATTTAAGGGTATATAAACATAGATCTTTACGAAATGTAAAATCTACATAAAATTTAAAAGCTTGAAGCACTGATATTATATGCCATCTGTTTTGCAGGTTTACTATCCCATTTCAGTGCGTCAAGCTTCTACATTTACATATACCTAGTGTATTGTCACCAGAACTATGTGTATGCCAAATTACAGCTCAGTCAGATACCTAGAAGTGGTCAAAAAATGATTTACAAGATTTGAAAGTTACATATTTGCATTGCAAGTTAATAGAAAGCTTATAATATATACACAGTCTCAATACACGTGGCTATAACGTTATTATGTTTCTAATCCCAAGTTATTAAACAAACTGCGATATATTTATTTTTACGTGTTTCTTTCCATACATCTGGGTAGGTACTATAGCAAATATTTTAATGTAATCTCATTGTTTTTATTCAGTAGTCTTGAAGCCATAACATAGTGCTGCTAACGCGTTTCAATTGTTTAAACATGCGCATACTGATACCGCAAGTTATGGTTCAACATTATTTCCTAGCAGCTTTGTATCCACTATCGAACAATAAATATCTAAGCAGTAGGTAATACATTTTTCAAGTCCCGAGGCGCTTAGTATCCTCTAAGAATTGCATTCGTTAGTATTACTGCAAGAATACAGAAGGATACTTAAGAGATTCAATATATCTAAACGTTTTCACTTAACTGCTTGGGCGAAACATGTCCTAAGCTATTACTTAACTGTTTTTAAAACTCATTATCCCCAACATGACGTCACGGCGTCCTTAACGTGAAACGGCACGGTGCTTTAACGTGACGTAGTAATTTACTAAAAATGCACACCACGATGCCTTTACACGTTCTTAAAAATCTTCTATTGTCTTATCCCAGAGCACTGGACGTTCCTCAAGAAGTGATACTAATAAATCAGAATCAAATTGAGTCGCGCATTATTTTCAACGACGTCTAAGGCATCGTTTCGATTCAAAATTTTAATTTTTAAATTTTCAATTGTGTTCCAATAAAAAAAACAAATATAAAAAAGCCGCCGGTACACGGCACCATTTCATTTGAAAACGTCGTGACGTGCCGATATGGGTAAGGTCTTAAACGTAATATGAGTAAATTCAAGATCTATTGTGATAGGGTACGTTAACTAATACACATATTTAAGGTTTAAATCATTTAATAAAATAAGTGATGTATTAATTTCTTATAAAGAACACATTTTAAGAGCAGTCATTGGCTGTAATCGTTATAAACGATTATCAACAAAGTAATGTGATGGAAATGAACATACGGGTGTCGTAATTGATTCAACAATAATACAACTTAGTACTGCAAGTAAAGTACAACGGGGAGGGAGAACTATACGTGTTCTCCTTACATTGAGTGATGTAAACGATACAGGTCTACACATGTTCACAAATTGCAACACCGTAACAAGTTTTATAGCTCGCTCTAAACATTGTAAGGCCGTTTTCTACTTAACACACATCTTCACAATATATCAAGAACATCAGAAGTTTGATAAATTTTAATATGAAGCGTTCCAAAACACTAAATAAAATAGATAATAATGTACCATAAAAATATTAACATTTAACGCTATATTCAAATATCGATTTCGTTATATTTATCTTCTGTACTCTTCTATGTATTTCTCATGAGAAAAGAATTATTACAAGTTTTAAGTACATCTATTACAACAAATAGTAAGAAATGCTCTATAGTGATTCAGTTTTACAAAACGTCCATCGTTCTTGCCGAGACATCTCGCCAATAAATTTATGCATATCAAAATATATACCAAATACATTTATGTTTCATTGGGTCGTCATTGATATCATTTATTTAAAATATAATGCGACATCTTTAATATGTATATTAAAATTCTTACTGCTAACTCGGTAACTGAATGTAAAATGTATGTAGCGTATGTGTGTGTGTGTGCTTTACAACATGTACATGTATGTGATAGCTTGTTCGCTCGTTCACAGTGACTATATAAATGTGATGTCGCCGAGGCCTGGGCACACTGGACGCATAAGCGTAGACGTGCACGTACCACTGAACGAACTGGGGCTACGTTTTACGTCTACGTTACAAAAGCGGTGTGGCATGTCTCATACAGTTCCATACATTACAACTCAGTGGTACTTGTACATCTACGCTTACGCATTCGATGAGCCCGGTCTTTTAAACGAGGACTAGTATTTGTTATAATCAAATCCGTTCATAATAAAAAATAAAAATACGTAAATTATTCCAGTGCCACTTGTTTCACTTTATATTTATGGCACAGAAAGACAAGAGATTGCTAAAAATAAAATTAGACCTATTCTATATGAGACGTACAAAATTAACTACACATTTACAAACTGCATCAGGTACGTACATTATAATTAAACGAACATAACATTATATCATACGTGTAGCGATGAGCGGTTACAGCGTGGAATGAAATATATTGCAACATTTTAGTATAAAACAAAATATTCATTAGTAATACCTAATTACAAAGCTTTTTAGTCAATTTTGCAAAATGATGATAGAATAACATATCGGCGTCTACAAGCAAACGAGATAGTATTGAAGAAAATAAACATATTTATAGACGAATGCAACTATTAACAAATAGCACCTAGACCGACAACCGACGCGCCGGACACACTGTCCACACAATCATGGCTAAGAAACAACAACGTCAGGCAAGCAACCGTTTCACTGGAAACACAAGTCATTCACTACACCCTACGTAGAGTACAAAATTAAACTAAAACAATTAAATATCATTCTTCATTTCGTTTAAACAGATCAAGAACTTTAAGTCGTTTAATATCACTCTTTAAAACATTATATTACAAGAATCGATAGACAAAGATATTTGTTCAACAAGAATACTCTCACATCGAAACACTCGGAAAGAACAACATTGCGTGCGACCTACCCACAGTTTGTAACTGGTGAGCATCGCGTTTCTCCGGCCCTCGGACTTGGTCAAGGGATGGTGATCACACAGACTTTAATAGGTCCGTGTAATTTTTTCTTTCGTTCCAACCTTACAGGTTGAAAGATATGCTATCCATTAGAAGAGAGCTCGTCCTTGAGCCACTGCGGGACGGGGCGGCCTATCCGCACCAGCAGCTTGGACAGCGCGGTGTTGTGAGGCGTGTAGTAACGCTTCAGGAACTTCGCGGAACGCTCCTCCATGGGCGGGTATATTCGACCCTTCGATTTACCCAAACATTTCGTCCTGTCATTGCCTACCGCCTGGCAGAAAAATCCCTTTTTCGGGTCGTATCTGTAACAAAGATGTGAAATCAAATATTTGTAAGCCTTTATTGTCTGTTCGCAGATAATATAGGTCGTCTTTATAGATCCGCATTCATTGTAAATAGGGTTATTATTAACAAGACAGTAGACAAACGATTAATCTACTTTTGTCTTTGCTTCTCATCCTACGTTTCGTTTCCTAAGCTCATGTCATTATTCGTGGAATCTTTCAAATAACTTTATCATCAATTTTACTTGAAACGTACGAACCAATATAGCGTGCTGTTCAAGAGAATCTATCTAGTTACTAAAATATATTATTCAGTGCCTCTATTGTGTCGATACGTAGAATAGAAGAACCCTTCAGTGATTCAAAGTAACTAATTAGAAATACAATGATAGTAGAAAAATATAATGTTTTTAGAGGTAGTGTAGCATGTTGACTTCGTAAGAACCTAAAGTGTATCGTCACTTGGGCAGCATTGTATTGTTCGTGAAAATATTTGACAACGATATCAAAATCGTCCATGCGATTATCAAAATTGGTACAACTATTTCTATACAAATAGCAAAAAGTTAATTCGTAGGCTCTGAAACCACACAGTTTTTGTTTAGTGTTTGAATGTTCTTTCTCACACAATAAAAAGGTACATTATCCATAAGTCTTATAAGTTATTTTCCGATGCATTGTTGAGGGTTGCGCAGGTAAAGACGCGAGCGAAATCTAGATATCTATACTTAAAGAGTGAAAACACGTGAGTCATCAGCCTGACACTACATGCATCTGTAGCTTGCTATTTTAGTCACCACCAGGCTTGTCCAATACTTGGTCACTGTAGTAAACAGTGCCCACAAACTTCCTACAGAATGAAATAGGGTGTGGCAAGCTAAAGGCTATTTTCTTGAGGGACTTAGAATTGCAACAGGCTGCTTTATGCAGATAAGGCATTATGCAGCGACATTAGCTTTGCAAGTTCCTTCTCACAACTTGTGTGCCTAGAGTTTAAGAGGCCATTTTAGCTAAGTTATAGGCAATTGTGGAGGTTGCTGGACTTTCTAAGCGTGTACGCAACACTACAAGACGTATTTCACGTTTTATATCCCTGTTTAGTATTGTTTGTATCGTAATGTACGTTGTGAATACATATTTCATCTTGCAATTTTCTACTCAGCAGAAATTTTATTTGTATAAAATATTAGTTGTATAGAATAACTAGTACGTGGAATTGTATCATTATTTAAATTTATTATACCTATCATTACCTAATAAACATGACTAAAAATGTAAATATACTAGGTATTTTCGGTAGGCTGAAATGTGTACTAATAGGGAACGATTTCTATATACAGGATTGCACTCATATCTAATTTTATGTAATTTTCTTTTGTTAAATATAACACAATTTTATTCAGCGTTTATATAAACATCTTGGCATGCTGACTACCACTGGACACTTTCATTATATCACCCGAAAAGTTAGTCAGATAAACAAATCATCATCATCATCATTTCAACCCATAAATGCCCCACTGCTGGGCATCGGTCTCCTCCAAAAAATTTGGAGTGAATTTAGACATTAAAAAAAAATGTTGATAAACAAATAATTATCTAAAAATACATTTGACAACCACGGAAGGAATACACTGAAAATCGCTGAAATAAATGTTTATAGATGCACTTACTTGAGCAGTTTATTGTAGTCGATGTGCGGCGATATCTTCAGGAACTTTTGCAGTGTGTTCATGACAGCGGCGGGTTCAGACCGTAGTAATGATCCGTCGATTATGTGCAGCTGATGGCTGCTGTACTCAGCCAGCCATCGCTCCAAGTAGTGGCTGTATTTGCCCGGGTTTAAACAACGATTCCTAGAGCATAATATTCGGTTATATAAAGAGATGCTAAGCTGTTTAGCTTTAAAGGAAAGAGTTTTTTCATCATTATCTGTGAGACCCGCACGAAAAAATTTATTGTTTGAAATTTATTTATCGGATATCGTGACAAAATTAGAATTTTTATCTCAAAAATATATAATTAAAACAGGATGCTATGTCACTAATTGGGAGAGGCTAACATTACAGAATATGATATTAATTAAAATCAAAGGAAAAATGACAATATTCCGTCATTTGACTACAATCGAGATTTTTCTTTGTAATTTCTGTACAACAAATGAACAATGAACATCAAAAGAAACAATGACACAGTTAACAAGTACGAAATCAATATGAAAGTAAAATAACAATGAACTGGGGGTAACGTGCAAAATTCAGACAATATCAATTAATAATCCCGTTTGAGTACATTAACTTTGGGAGGAAATGCTCGTGATACTTGATAATAAATTCACGACGCCTGTCAGGTACACAATAATCTTTTAGGCGCAGGCTCTTATATATAACTGGCTTACTTTAATGTTAAATAGATTTCGTATGTTTAAGCACGTTCTCTTTGGAGAGAACAATACGAATGCTGATAACGTTATGTAAATGTGGTGATGTTTTCAAACGTTATCTAAGATCGTTTTGTACAGAGAGTATAAATCTAAGTTACCTATTGTTAGACACATCATCATCATCATATCAGCCCAATGACGTCCACTGTTGAACATAGGCCTCACCTAATTTCCGCCACAGCAAGCGATTTGTGCCGCCCGCATCCAAAATAGAAAAAAAAATTGATAAATTGTTAGACACACTTTGATTAAATTAAAATAATATTGGAAGACATTGCGGACACAAATGTTGACGTCAGTTAATCTCCTAATCTAAAAGTAGTCCGTTACACAGAGTCGAGTACAACAACAAAATTAGAAGACTAACAACCTACATTCTGTAGTGCAGACATTACAATTTACAACTGGAATAGCTAACACAGTCTTAATATCGTAATACCATTGGATTTAACAAAGACGTTACGAAATCCTTTTATGAAAATCAGAGGACCGTTATAAGGCTTATTTTTGCCAAACAAATCCAAATTAAATAATATATTGGATACGATATAAGCTCGAACAATATAAATCTGGGGAATAAGTCTAGAGCCGACCTTTTTAGACCTTTTTTATCGTATAGATTATACGTATAACTCTCGAATCTTCTTTAGTAATCCTTTCGCTCGATTACACAGGTGCAACTTGTAGGTATTCCAAATACAAACATGGTATTGAGCTATCAAGTTTGTTATTTTTATTTCTATGAGATAAACAGGAATAGTTAAAACTTCAACCATCCTATTCATTCTTAGTCTTTAGCAATTACCACAGCCTACACTTGCAATACCAGAAAAACATAGTTTGTTCTAATTAATTAGTGTTGTTTTGTAAGGTACCAGAATTAGGTACATAGAGATATCACGTTGTGTAAAGTCATCTTAAAAATATTAGACTTATTAATTTTGTACATTTTTTTTATACCACGACGGTGGCAAACAGACGTACGGTTCGCCTGATGGTAAGCGGTTACCGTAGCCTATGGGCGCCTGAAACATTACAATGTGCCTCCAAAACCAGTTTATTGAATTCTAAGGTCAAAACTTAATACAAATTAATTGCACTACCCAAGTAGGCTTTACAGCACTCCTAAGTTTAGCTGTTAACTAAATCCGAATCGTTTTCATGCCTATTGGTCCTTCAAGCGGGATTAAGTCAATAAGTCCCCCAGTTCATTTGTGCCATAATAGCGCGAACTTAAGGAACTCGGGCAATATAAAGGAGTGGAAGGGGAAAGAAATAATAGTACAGTGAACGCATTACATTCGTTATTAATGTACAGACGCGGGGGTTCGCGTGGAAAAATTGTGATCCAATATGAGAGGGTCGAGAGTCGGACGTAAAATATACGCTATTGCCTCTCCAGAAACAAAAGATTATATTAAAACAACCACTTTCGTTCACAGCTTCAGATGAATTTCTACGAACAAGTTATTAATAAATAAAATTAAGGAAAATGAGATTGTAATTACACTACGTAAAAATCTGAAACGCAAAATAAAGTGCGAGGAGATATTTTAGGAATTCAATCTTTAGTTAGGTATTGCTTTATATAAATCGGTATTATCTTAATTTAGGGCAGTTGCCTTCTCAGTCTTTTTAAAAAAAGAAGTTAATAAGCTCATTTCACCATCACCATGTAAGCCTGCCGGGATATGGCTAGCTATTTAGGAGCCATTCATGCATATGATGAAAATTTATGAGCATATTTTACGATACCAAAACAGACAGATAAAATCCTACTAATGAATATTTTATCCACTAACTGTAAGTCTCTAAAGTATTGGATGAGCGATTTCAATATTGAATTCGATTCGACAGCTTCCCACCGAACTACGTGCCTCACTCAACGAAGAAGTATTTTAACGTACTTGCAGGGGTTAACAGAAATTTTAGTATTGTGTTTTCTAGAATACTGGTAAACTAAAAACAAGAAAATAGTACACGTTGCAACTGACTTTTGAAATAGTAATACGAACCAAGAGCAATTTAATTTTTAGCAGAGAACTCCAACCTAAAATTCATCGTATATTTTGAAAGTAAAATATTTTAAAGTAATAAAATGCTTACCTGAGATCCCTCAGGGGTTTCGGTGCGGAGTCATTCGCTGTGATGACGGTGTGGAACGTATAGTTGTTGGCAACTGCGTCACCGTGTGACCGAATGTGCTGATACCACGAATACGCCCTGCCAATAATAATAATATTTTATTCTCACTCGTAAATATTCTGTACACGAATATTTTTGTCATTTCGTTAATTCCTACCTGATGGTTGATGAAAATGGTGCCACTGAGTTAATATCAAAAGTAGGACACAGTGCAGACATTTCGCACAATAATGTATATATTTAAAAAAATATGTGCTGGATTTTTCCATTAGTGTGGTTATATGGTCGGTCTTGCGATCTTGTATTTCTTCTAGGATATGTGGTTTTCCTCACGATGTTTTCCTTCACCGTTAGCAGATGCTAAGTCACTTGACTGGTACATAGAAATTCCACAAAGTGAAATCCACATTGGTACTCGCCGATTGGAATCGTACTCGGTACGCATGATTTGCTGCTAACATTGCTAATTGACATGACAGATAGATATAAATAGAGTGAACCTTAACACCATCGAACATACTTTTATGTTTACGCGATAAATGCGAGCCATTCGAACAATTTTGTGCACTATAATATCCGGATATTTGTTTCTGATTACTCACAGATAAGTTATAATTATCAAACGATTACTTAGTCTCTACAACAGGAGTATATTAACTTCCTGATCTTTATCAGTCTACATTAAATAGAAAAAGGCTTTTTTTTTTTTAAACAGTCAACGTAGGTAATTCTAGTTTCCGAATTTACACTAAAAGTTTAACAAGGTATATAACATATGAGATACGGGATTAAGCTACTACAGACATAGAGGATTTTAGTAGCCATGTATTATTTTGCAGTGCGAATTTTATTAAAAAGATTTTTTTTTCAAAAATAAGAGTTTCTTTTCATTTAGAAAACGTTAATAATAATATCAAATATTAGAAGATCTGGCTAGCTCTGTTCAATAGCAAGTGCAACACTAATCAGGTTGTAATAATAGCTCAACCTTCCAAAACCCTGTGGCCTCTATCAATAGTTCTACGTTTTTATTGGGATAAAATGAATATATTTATTAATATGAGGACAATTTTTGACGTGATCGAGCCGAGCTTGCAATTGAGGCCGAAAAAAGTAGCAGTATCACGAATACGCTCTGTTTGTCAATAACATTCATATTTTAATGTAACATATTCAGAACATGCGGCAGTGCCGGCACGGCGACTCTTTTAAATATTTTGTTAATTTTCACACGGTAACTTGATGAATATTGTGTTTCAGCTAATAAATGTACATCAAAACGGTTCAATTATTACGTTCTTGCAATATTCAAGCTTGATATTTTTCATTAAATTGTGTCGCTGGTTTATCACACAAGATAATTACAATATTGGGTCTATGAAAGTGTACTAAAATCAAACAGTAGCAGGGAAAATATACAACAACTTATGATACACATTAACCCTACAAAATTGAAGCTTAAATAGTATGAAGGGAAATCTATTGTCCGTTTTCCAATATCAAGCCAAACACGCATCATTAAAATTCATAATGCATGGCACGCCTGCCCATTCATTAAATAAATATCGTCTATTTTTGTACACTTTACTGCCACACCACACAATAAAACACATTAAGAATTGTCACAAATAGCCCTACATTCAAGAATGGTCCAATTAAACCACAGGCATTCATCAAATAGCGTGTTTAAATACCAACACTTTTATTTAGGACAACTTCTATATTAATTAACACACTCAGCACTTTAATGGTATAAACCATTTGAATATTCTTCATTAGTGCTGATTCGTTGAATCCATCGCGTCGCTTAGAAGAAATAAAAAAAGAGTTGTCAAGTCAAGTTGTTCGAATGAATTTTGTGGAAAACTTTCTGGTAATAATTCAGTCTTTGATTTGCATATAAATGATGGACGATTCCGAGCGACCTGCTGTCTTCTTTATATTCTAATTACTAGGTATTAGGGTTGGAAGATTGATGAACATTTAGGTACTATAAGATTATGTGCATGGCTGTGGCCGCGTTAAATTCTGTTTGCCTTTCAGGCACTGTGCATAATCTCGGCTTCGTACTTAATTAAACGCCAATTTCCTGAATAAACATCTTTATACGTAACATAAAGATGGTACATGAGATATTAAAGTGTACTACTACGCTCGAAATATATCGTAACTTTTATTTTTCTGCTTGATTTTATCTCTTATTACTGACATTATAATAATAATGTTATGACAGCACAAAATGAAAATTGTAAATAAGAAAAGCCATTTCATTCTCTATTAGGTACTAAGTGCGTGTTCAAATTGTTCAGATAACGAAGTTTAGTTAGCCTTGCTCGGTAGAAGGCTAGGAATTATAGAAATACTCCATTAAGGTTTTATTTCTTGTCTTTTATCAAGATGGCCGGTGATAGGAATAAGTAAGATAACGAAAATACTAAAACCTAATTATTATTACTAAAATTATTATATATCTTGTTGATTTACGAGAAGAATCTTTGATTCTTAATGCGTTATTACGATATAATAGGCTATTAAAACGCCGTAATGGTCTTTAAGATACGCCTCTTAGTATTTATGAAGTAAATTTTATTTTCCTAAGTATACTTTCAAGCTCATTTTCGTTTAGATGACTAGCAGAACATTAAATAGTACTTACACAAATGCTTTTTGCTCGCACACAAACTCTATAATTCATATAACTATCGGCTCCCGAGGGCGTCGTGAGGCAACTGCGCGGAAATGTATAGGGGTGGAATGTAGGTGAATTAAAATCATAAATCTGGTTGATTACCTACCAGATAGTGCGTTTTACTGACTAGCAATTACATCTTCATTTAAATCTACTGGTTTATTGTTTAAGATAAACACATCTTAAAAGTTACATTAAATATTAAAAAAAATCCTTTGCTTTGGTTTAACATTTTATATAAATGCTAAACAAGTAATGGAAAAATTCAAACCCACGATGGCAGAGCTCTGCACTCGGAATGGCAGGGTCGCGGGTTCAAGTCCCGTCGTGGGTTTGAATTTTTCCATTACTTGTTTAGCATTTATATAAAACATCTTATTAGTATTATTATGAATGCAATAGTTGGATCGATGTTTGTCACACAACACGCCAAAACAGCTGAAAGGATCCGTATAAATTTTGGCACACAGATAGATATCTCTGGAATAGCACACGGGCCTTTCACCGACATAGCACGCTGACGGAAGCTAGTTATATAACATGATTGTATCAGTAAAATTTCATTTGCTAATTGACCCAAGCATTTCAATGTAATTTGCGTATCTATTCGATTAAATATCTATTCGATTATTCACGATAAAAATAATATACAAGGAGGCCTAATAAATCAGGCTGAGAGGTCATTAATTTGTTACGAATGATTTATCACGCTAGACAGTATGTATAGAATTTCTTTCAAGAATGACAAGATAAGTACAGTCAGCAAAGAAACCAAAATACTTAATATCCTATCACAGACCAATGATTTTGTTAGTGTTATATTATTCTTTCATTACCTGCCCTGTGTACCATGTCCTGAATAAATGTACCTACACTGGGGCGTAGCGTTTCAGGTGGTCGCCTCACCGGGGTACTTTCTGTCCGTCAACTGTATATAAAGTCTCCCGCGGCACTGGGATTGTTCCTTAATGCGTGCATTGAAGATAGACTTGTTACTTACCTCTTCGACGGCGATATAAGAATGGCGATGATCTTGGCGTTGGGTACGAGAGCGTGCGCGCGTCGCGCCACCAGGTCTCCGTCGAAGTACGTAGCAGACTTCTCAAACGTCATCTGAGTGTTGTTACTCACATTCGGTGGGAAGAAGTTCAGGTACCTGATCAAGAAGTAAATTTTTTGTCTTGGTTTTATACGGCAAAAATAGAGGGCATGAAGATTGCATTAAATGAATGTTGTTACGAAGTGTTTGGTAGACGGCTTAGGTCTAGGCTTGTTATAGTGTTGCAAAATTACATTGATATATAATGATGACATCATTGAACACACACCGATTACAAATTAAAGAATGTTTGTATTCCGTGTAAAAAGGATACTGCAAATATCTACAAAATTTAACAGTACTTTTCAAAAGAAAATGTAAAGAAAATTGATAAGAAAAATGCAAGGTTACAATGATACTTAAAAAAATTACATTATTAAATGTTCTGTAAGGTACAGAATATTAGAATTCAAATACTATGCATCAAGTTATACTTTAAACTCGCTACCGTTAAAAGAATCATCATATAGGCATGTAGGCATAACCTACTTAGTATGATAAATTAAATTTAAGAAATGGTTCTGGCTATTAAACATTTATACCTGAATTGACACGAAATTGATTATACAGTCGTGTGACTCCTTAACATGTATCACACAAGAAGGTTGTGTTTACCGTTTCACGTCTATCCTATCAAAGCATAAACAAGGTTCAAAAGCTAATGATCAACATATCCAATCTCTTTGGAATGTAGGCTATGAATAGATAAGTCAACTTGTAGTACCTATATAAAGTACATCTGCTAACAGGCCACGTGCGGTTAACAAGGTTACCTTCGTGTGTGTTGCAGAGTCTTGGCAGAATCTACTCAGTACATTTGCAATACATGAGTTTTCTTACACTGCTTATGCATGATCTCGAGGAAAAGTTGCGAATTAAATCGTGGATGTTGTTGATTTATGTAGCAGGTGCACTTGTAGAGAACACACACATTACCATGTAATTGTAAATGATGATACTATGAGGTTAGGTAGGTCGCCTTGTAGATCGAAAATACATTTTTTTATGATTGTGAATATTAATCTCTTTTGGTTCTAACTTATTATATATTAACTATTCCCTCATAATTTTAAAGAGGCATGAAATTGGTAATGTTAGAATAATTTAACTGTGTTAAAACTGCAGAAAATATACTCTTCTCAATATGACATAAATCCATACTTAGATTAAAAAATAACCTAGTGGTATTCGTAGACAAAAACTAAGTAAACTGGAACGTCTTGTTAGACTTGTACAAAAATAAGATTGAAATAGCTTTACTAGCATAGTTAAAAATAGGACGAAATCACATTAATAGCATGCATAATTTACATAAAAGGCTATAAATGTCTCTGTACGAAACTTGAAACACGACAAAGAGAACATTAACATTTTTCAAAAACCCTGCCATTATATTCACATTAAAAGCATTCGCTGAAAGCATTAAAGCAGTCTGCGGACGATTTTTTCCGAGTGTTGAGCGTTCAAATTCATCTTCACGGAAGTTATCCCTACGCTCAGTGCTCCACTGGCATGTTTCAAAGCTCTTTGGAGCCTCCACTACTAATACTTAATAATATTAGAATACGCATGAGTTATTCAGTTATTTTACAAAGCTTTGCGACGAGAGAATGTAATGCTTTGACAGAATAACTACGAATTGTTTTTTTTTTATTTGAACATTCAAGTTTTAATACAATGAGCAGATATACTCTGGGAAAAAGACTGTAACAACCGCATAAAATAACACTGTAGCGAACGCTGGCGGATTAAAAAGGTAAATGTTTAATCAATTTGAAGGAAGAACACTTCCTTTATTATATCTTGAATTTGAACGCAATCGCTTTGAAGAAAGAGGCCGCTTTCTCAGAGGCTAAAAATCACAAAAATAAAACGGCACAATAACATTGTCGAATAGGAAGCGATAGGATCAAGATTGAGAGCCCCTATATTTGCAGTTGGACGTTGCAGTCGGTTTACTGCCGTCTGCCGTTCGATCTCGATTACAGCCTTCACAGGCATAAACTTCCCCTTGGCAATGTACCGCAACAAAGTTGCTACTAGTTCGGAAACGTATACTGCAAATGCGTTAATAAAACGCTACGTAACATGCTTGAATTTTATTAAAACTTTAACAGCTATTGATTCTGCGAGCATTGCGCAGACAGTTGTATTGCTAGTTCGGTTCAAAGATAATTGGCATTAATGGAATGTTTCGTGAGCGGAACTTCTGCTGCTGGCAAAATAAATTTGTTCAAGTGGAATTCGTAGATGTTAATAAGTATGAAGAGACGTTCGTAGCATTGTGGTACAGAGATGTTCGTTACGATCATCGAGGTTAAGCATCACTTGGCAAGGTCAGTTCATGATGGGTGAACGTTTGTGGCAATTTCATTCTCGAGCGTCTCCGTGCTTCGGAAGGCACGTAAAGCCGTTGGTCCCGGTTATCACTTAATATGGTAGTCGTTAAGTAAAGTTCCTTCTAGGCGACTTGATAAATTCCAACACTAGGGTCTGCCTCAAGCCCACACGATAAAAAGAAGTATGAAGAATGTGTCAGTACATTCGAAATCAGTAGGAAGATATATTACCTAATTTAAAATTAAATGTAGCTATCACGCGATTAGGCAAAGGACTATAATGCTGGTTTATATGGTATACAAAAAATATATAGTGCGAGTGTGAATCAGAATGGAAAGGGAAGACTTAGAAGAAAAAAACAGATCAACAGTATCCTAAACCAGTGTGCATGTATGAAAATATTTATGAATGTTTAAGGAGCGAAAGATTAGAATCGTAGCAGGTGGTGGGGAAATGGTCCCTGCCCCTCCAGTTGGGAAAGAGGTTTTATCTACATACATACATATATATTATAAATAAATAAACGTTTATTTCAGGCAAGCCAATAGACAATTGTCAAATACTAGTCTTAGTAAAACATTTTATATTTGTACAGTTGATGTAATATTTTAATTTAGGCACAGTACAGTTGTTATAATAATAAGATGTTATGCGTCACGTCACTCGTGAAATATACGCTGGGCTCAGTACCATTTACGGCATACTTAAACAGGTACCTATGTAACAATACTTTTTACAAAATGAAAAACACGTAGAATAAATAAAGGAAATTATAGTATAATTAACCCACACAACACAGATACATATCTTATTTTTTAAACGTATATTTTTCCCTAAAGCCCGTTTGGACATGCAAATATAAGAGAAAAAAGCGAAATTCGTCGAGTGTAATTTGTTTTACTTTACGATGATATAGTATTATGTGACTAATGTACCTACTTTTCAAATTAAATTGCTTGTGAAAATTCGAGTCAGTAAGGAACACGATACGGTAAATTATTAGAACGCTCGTATATTCTACTTAACTTTCTTGTCGGACAATTAATTTTTCAAAGATATTTTTCTGTTAATATTTTGTTTTAATCTTACTAGTTACTCAAATATTAGTATACAATTCTTATACATATCTACTAAATATTAAGCACGTGAAAATGTACATCGTATTTACTAGGGAATTTCGAACGGAGATTTCTAAAGAACTAATTCCAAAGTTTTGAGGATTAGTTGTAAATGCTTGGTGAATTGCACTACTAGACTTTGCTAATACCATTTTAGTTTGGAGTGGACTCACCAAAATGAGAGGAATATTTCCGTGATTGGTGATTATTAAATAATAAATACTGTACTATATTATGTAGAAACATTTCTGAAGGAGTTAGCAAAGCTTTATAATATAGCAATTTTGGATTTTTATTTTCTTTTAAATTATTTTCAAGAATTCGACATGTTCATATGTTTAAAATTAATCTTATTTTATTGTTGTGTTTGTCCATTGCTTCTAATTATTTCGACACGAATTTATTTTTTGTAATGAATAAATGAATTTTAATATATAGTCTTTACTAATTTACTAACTCACAAATCAAACAACTAACAGGTTATTCTAAACTTACCAATCTAATCCTTTTAAATAATTGTTGTTATTGAAGAACTGCAGCTCCTCATAAGTCGCTGGGCTGGGTAGGTTCGGTACTAATGATGGGTGCATGGCTAGAAATGTGTATAGCGCCGTACTTCCAGTCTTCTGCGGCCCGATGACCAGTACACGAGGCAAAGTGCCGCACCATTTACTCTTCGACCAGATGCGGCGGTGGCGAATGTCGTCGCAGGGATTCTACGACAAATTTTAGTAAGTATTTTAATATGAAATAATATTTGCCAGTTATTTTTTTAGGTCTCATGTTCCCAATTGAGAGCAAGCCTTTTGTATTATTACGAGTCGTACATAGGCTACGGTAACCACGTACCAACAGACAACTGTATATTGATTGTCTATTTGCCGCTGTCATGGTACAAAAAAAGTTAAAACAATTCGAGATTCTGGGATGGTGTTGAAAATTTATATTTATAGACCCTAGGATCTAATTAGTAAGTTATTAATTACTTCTGCTGTGCCTATAGTTTCGATTTATATACATAGGTCTTAATAAGACACAATGCTTTATCTATAGTCTGGTTTTATATCTTCAGTTATTTGCATTTCCAGTCGAATTGCAGTAATTAGCAATTACTTATTATAAGGTATCATAGAGACGAGAAGAGAACATTTGTTTTCCAAAGTCCGGGAAAATCTCAATACCTACTGGAATTTTATGATAGATAAACCCTATACAATTTTCACCCGACCCGGGCATCGAATTATTGAACAAGTATACGTGCACTTGGACTACAAATCTTCCCGTCTACAATCATAAAATTGCAAATAAACCTTAACGATATCAAAGCTTTGGAATACGTTCTTGAAGTAAAGTTTTGTCACTCAAATTCCTGAACAAACAAACTTTTAGAGTTAGTAAAAAAAGGTGAAATGGATATCCTAAGAGTTCAATTCTCCTAGATAAGTGACAAATCCGTGGCTTCTAATATATATCACGTACTTCTCACTTTAATACATTGTCATGTCACGTGATCAATGTACTAAACTGACATGTCGTTACAATAGACAGATCGAATAGATTGTCTCTTCTCTAGGCCACGGCCCCCCTAGACAAATGGCAATCGCTTCACTCTGTCTATTCTAAACGACATGTCACTTCAATACATTTGAACACATCTATGACATAAACTATCGATATGTGACGTACCAATGTACTAATTTGACATGTCGATAGAATAGATAGATCGAATAGATTGCCACTGTCTAGCCGGGCTGATATTTAGCTATATTATTGGTGAAAGTGCCGACCAGCCCAAATAAAATCGTTTGCCGATCTATATAATCAAATAGGTTTATTGGTCATGATCAGTATATCTACTTTGAAGAAACAGTTTCCATGAACACTGTTTTATCGCATATAAAATGAGAGGTCAGTCTTTTGTTTTAAAACAGTTTGCACCATTTCTCATTTCATTTACGAGTGAAATAATTCAATGAATGCAATAGTCTCTTTTCATCTGTGCAATAAAATGCAAGCAATAAGATCTATCGCACAATATATATGTATTATTTCTTTGCAATTTCGCTGTCGTATTCCAATAATATTTCACATATCTCGCAGCCCAATAAAATATTGAAACTCGAGGCATGCATATTGTTTCTCACATGTTCGTGCCTCTTTGAAACGATATATGAGACTACTCGTGCAAAGAAGATGGTATGGATCGCGCATAAATTGTGCTTTTGTTTCAAAACTGGTAAACTTTGATTAATATCTTACTGCCTTACACAACAAAATTTCAGATTTGGAAGTTGCTAAGTTACGTATCTAAAATATCTACGTATATTTAGTAATTTATCACCACACTAAGTAATATATATCCTATTAGTTCCTGTTCGGCGCTTGTTATGCTGAGACTTTATTCCATTTTGGTATTACATATAAAATATATTTTTTTATTTCTTATACAAATTGCAAGAGGGTATGAGAGTGAACAAAATGGAATAAGCATATGTAACGCTCGGGAATAGTGTAACTAATGATTAGAACATTTAAACGACCTTAAAAACTTTTTAGTAAGTACACAAACTTTGTAAATATTTCTGAAGCATAACTAATTTTATAAACCAATATAATAGGTACCCATGTTTTCAAAACAATATGCAAAATCATTATATATATAGGTACATATCTAGCACAAAGACCCATGTCAATATTTACAACGAGGTTGAAGGTCGACACAATCGTATTTACTTAGCAATTCAGTAAAAAAGTAAATTTATCTTTCGCTAATGATTGAAATATTTATATGCTGGTGAAAAAATAAATCTTTACTAATATTATAAATGCGAAAGTTACCCTGTTTGTTTGTTTGTTACGCTTTCACGTATCAACCATTCAACCTATCTTGAAGAAATTTCACATAGAGAACTGAATACATTATCTAATTATAAAACTAAAGAAATTGTTTGGTTGAAGTTAATCTCTTTTATAAATTCTTTAAGTGTTTGATGCTAAACCGAGGCATATTGGCGGAAGGCTGTAGGCGATAGAACATCACGCGACGACTAATAGGAGTTGAGTAGTAGTCGAATAAAGATCCACGGGAGCAAAACCACGCGTAACGGCTCTACCCTACTAAGAAAGACTAAAACTGCAAGATATGCTACGAAAAATATGCCTAAACGCTTATAACATTAGATGCGCTTATTCCGTACCTTTGTCAAGCAGTTATGCCATTTTTCGTTAGTGGAGCAGAGCTTGTCTAATGATAAATGCACAAAAACATCACAAAATGTAGGCTCGGAATGAACGTGTTGAGTAAGTAACTGGTGTGATATCGAGGCACTTAAGCGAACATCTCGAGACGCTTTCGCTCAAAGGTCAATCTAGGTCAAGGGTCATCCGGCCATATTGCTTTCTGCCATCAACAGAAGGCAATAGTTTTAGACAAAGTGAGGCCTTTTCTCTTTTAACACCCCAAGCGTTAATAGTACTATAACAAAGTGAGTTTCCAAAAGTTCAAATTACTTGGTGAAATTAAAACAAAATTAATAAATGTCAAAACAACTCACTATTTAGTTCTGTGCATTGGAATGAATACGTTTCGCGACAACCTCATTATGGAAGTTTATACGAACTAAATTTAAAATGTTGGAACCAAATACGAAATAGCTGTTTATAGTCATTAGACATATAAAAAGTTACTCCGTTTAAATTTCAATTGCTAATACGAAATATAATTGTGTTGAATTTATTTGAATTTCAAAATATAGGGAGCAGATGCAAAGCATTTCTATCACGCGGCATTCATTGTTTGAAATTAAATTGAAAGGCCGCGAGAGCGTTACTTGATACTTACAATAACAAGGAAGATGGACAATTTATGATGGATATTTTCCAACTTTACGGTCCGAATGTACTGACGCGGAAATAGGGAGCACAACTGTCAAACAGACAAAGTTAATTGATTCGATTACAATGGCAACTCTGTCGTCGACTGTAAAACGTAACAGACTATTTTACTTCTTTGCATCAAAGGAAAGGCTTCTTTCATCGAAGTTTGTTAAATAGAATCACTGATTAATAGATTCCGAAGAACTCCAACTGTTAAAGCTTTGGAAGGATTCAACTTGGTGTGCACTCGAGTGGAAGAGCCGTGCTATGTAAAATTTCGAGCCCCTTGGTTTTACTCGTGACATAATGGAAAATAGGATTAATATGAAATTTTCTTCGCTACGTAATTGTGGTTAAGAACCACGACGCGATCGCTAATTTGTCGGGTAATGTACGGCTTTAACCTTCCGTAGCTCTCGTAGGTGCTTCATATATTAAGACATAAGGACTTGTTTCATCTTGTTAAGAAAAACAATTTCTAACTGTCACTAATGAAATAAGATGGTACGCTAAAATTAACATAATTAAAGTGTCTCATTTCATCACTCAAAGTTAGTACTTATAATTAAAGTTACTGAATTAAGCTTTTTGATTGTATTCTCAGAGATTTTGAAACAATCTGTTGATGATGTTTCAAGGACGTACGCTTGTTAAATATTTTTTTTCGTGCTGCTGAAATATTTTTCTGGGTGAAATATCTAGTCTAACGCGTGTGTTAGAACTGCCCACATATATTGTGAGCGTCGATGCACTATGTTGAGATGTTCAGCCGTTTAGGAGGAGTTCACTGTCGACACACGACAAATTATATATATAAAGATAATATATTCCGTCATATTATCGTAACTACCTACTTAATCATAGTGGAATATAGTTATAAGGTGACAAACGCCGCTCGCCAAATTTGACCTTTACTTTAAAGACATAAGACAGCAATTGTAAAAAAAAATCTCAATTTATATTAGTTTACATAAATGCAATATCCTATTCTTACTCCGTCACCACATGAAGATGTTTTGCATTCAGCAAGTTATATAAAACGGCAGTATATATTTTACATTAAATTAACTTGTATATTAGTAGTAGATTAAACATTATCGATTAGCGAGTGCCACAATAGGCTACAAAATAATTACCTCACAATAAAGGCTAACGAATGACACGATACAAACGCGTTCACAAATAAATCGGTTCAATATATTGATACATGAATACCTACTTCAGTTATTAGTAGATACAATGTGAACACGAACACTTATTAAATAGGTAAGTCCTAATAGGTTTTTGAAAAGTTAAAGTTAGGGACTAATCACATTTATTCATATACGCAACACATAGCTAACTACTTACAATCAGGCGGGCCGTACGTCTGTGTGCCACCGTCGCGTCGTAGTATAAAAAAAATATTCAGCTCTGTTCAGCTTTTGTTCATAGAAAAATTGTGATTAGTCCTTTAGTAATTACTTTTCATGTAGAAATATGTTCTAAATATGAATTTATAGCTAGTTGAAAATTGATCGTATCAAGTTGAATTCTGGTAGGTAACATAATTATATTATGGCCATTAGGCGTTCTATAATTAAAAGAACAACTTTTAGTATAAAAATAATATAAAATATTCTGCTAATATAAAAGTAGTAACTTAATACCTTGATCTGTTATAGCTGGCGGCTAGAATTACGTACGAATATTCCCAATGGAACTAAAACATGTAACAACAAGAATGATGTTGTCATTGATTAAATATAGCTCTGAAGACGGAATTCAGCAGTTTGATAGATTAACATCATTTAACTTCAACCTTGATAGGGAATTCTGTAGTCATAAAAACGATATGAGAAAACGTTTATTTATGGGTTGGTTGAAAGCGCAGTGATCGGATTTTTGGCTCGAATAATGAGTTGGATACTAAAGAATAATTAAAAAGATTTTAAAGATTTCTTTTCCTACAGGAATCTGGAATAATTTCCCGTCGACAACAATAGATTTACTCCGTTATATGGAACCTATTTTTTTTTTTTTTTTTTTTTTTAAAAACATCGTGATTTACGTTTTAGCGCCCTATTTTGGTGAAAAGCGACTACTAACGCATATAGAATTATCATATCAAAGCACGGTATCAATCTTACAATGAAACTATAGAACGTCATCGGGAATGACGCATCATTTGGTCGCATCGTAATAGACAAAGACGTACTTTATTCGGTACAGGTCTTTTACCTCTACAAGTTTTCAGTCCTTAAATAAAAATGTAATTAATTATTGCGCCCTTAGCTTCGCCCGTGTATAATATCGGTTGTATGTCAGCCTATATTATTCTTTCGGTTCTAAACTATGTCTATGTGAAATTTCATGAAGATCGATTGACTGAATAAGACGTGAAAGCGTAGCAAACAATAATATAAAATTAGTTAAGATAGTTGCGTCAAAATGTTACTCACCCCCCACAATGGATTCAGTTCATCGGGCCTCAACTGGAAGTACTTGTCGGCGAGGGCCAGGGGTGGTGCCGACGCGAGCCGAACGTTCGTCCAACATCGCAGAAACTTCACCACAGACTCGAACGTGTAGAGAGCCAGCCTGTCGTTCCCGTAGTTCGACATGTGTGTCATGAACACATTGATCTGTGCAAAGTTTTAATAATAATATCAACCCATTTATGTCCCACGACTGAGCAAAGGTCTCCTTTCCTCTATCTAGAGAACTGATAGTTTAGGCCATAAACCACATTCACTGGCCTAATGCGGGTTGGAATCTGTACAAAGTTAATACAGCATTATTAATAGTTCGAGTCCACTTTGGTGCGGCTTAGAAACCGAGGGAATATGGACCACCTCATATTCGGTTATTGGTGGGTTGCGATATTGCATAAAGCGGTAAGTGCATGCTGAGCCTTGTTTGCATAACTTGCGGCTATTGTTTATCAATAAATACTTATAACCAAATATAGTATACCTATAAAGCAAAGTGGTTACTGTTGCCCCGGTAAATCGGAAATTAGCGGTTTTATTAATCAACGAATTGAAATATTAATACGCAAGTATTTGATTCGATATTAATCGGTAAATATATTAAAATACGGTGAAATGCAGGTAACAATTATAATTATGCTATAATATAATTATGATATGAACCGTAAACGTTTTCATAATGGATGACGTAATATTTCGTAAATTCAACAAATATTCGACGACTTTTGTCAAAATTCAATGACAATATGATGCCACTCTAGGCGTGCTTCACGCATCAAGTGGTATGGAGTTTCATCGGTTTGAACGTGCTTTTATTACCCCTCCGTTTTATATCCAAATTTCACACGGTTTATAACTCCATTTAAAATAAATGTATTTTATTGCATTAAAGTATAATACTGAATTCAATTAAGCAATGTAGGTGCCAGAGAAATGTATTTCGGTTTATTCAGTTTATTCCCGGTGGAAGCATTTTTTAAGTTAATTATTATATTATCATAATATTGATGGATGTTGAGAGATTAAAATATCTTTGTTTACTAACGGCCGTTTTCAATAATTAATCTATCTATACATGGATTTGACTACTAAAGTTAGAATTTTAAGATATTTTGCTCCATACAAAAATTGACAAAATTCTAACTTTAGTAGTCAAATCCATAAATAGACCGATAATTGAAAACGGCCATAAGAGAACATTACATTAAAAATAAAAAAACTTGCAAACGGGGCCCCACGAAATGATGAAAATTAAATACTTAAGCCTTTTTCTCTACTATCAAGTCTACCTACGATATGTGGACTTCTAATATCGTTTAGTCAAAGTAATACAAGGCTTATTAGAGGAAACACGTCATATTTTCACTTACGGGGTTATTGATGACCGTCTGAAAGAGCTCCCCGCCTTGTATGGAGCGGTCCAGACGGTGCCGGCCTCCGGGGTACCGCTCCAATAGAAGCGTATGAGTGAACAATCCGCAGGTTTGACGGGGAAGCACCATGACTCCACGGTGTCTGAAGCCTCGACGTAACCTGGTAGAAATAGTATAGGCTCAGAAAATTTTGTATTAAAACCATACAACAATTCACAATACCTATCTATTAATCTCCAATTTAATAAAAAAAATCCACAGTAAATTTTTAATGGTAGATTATTGAATTTCATACGAATATTACGTGCATAACAAGTAAATTATCTTTTGAGGAGACTAACTTCTAATAATGTACGTCCTCAGGCTGATATGATGATGATTATGTCGTCATCATCATCAATATCAGCTTGCCCAATGACGCCCACTGCTGATAATTATGTAAATAATTGGTCTAACTAATTTAACTACTTACCTAGTCATAAGTTATGAATACAAAAGCATTTTTCAAGAAAATTTAAGTAGCGGGCTTAAAGTATAATGTTCTTGTATCCATTTAAAAAGATGTCTATTTGTCTGGACAGACGATATAAACGCAAAACCTACCAACACAACAAGCATATAGTATGAAAATAATTAGGCAAGGTAATTTTGCAAGGACTGCGATACAAAGCTTCACATATATTTACGCACGGATGCACTCATGTACACACGTGCGCAAATTAACAAGCGCACGTATACGAGTACGTAATTTTACGTGTACCCTACGAGCATTATACGAAGCTGCATAGCCTACATTATGTAGGTAACGATCATTGCACCTATATAGGTTAGTAGTAATGGAAGTACAATTAGTGTAGAATAATTACTGAGCAATTATTTGCTACGTTCGCTTTAATTGAGATAGAAATACTAATATGCAGATAAGACAAATTTTCAAATATAGGAATGAAATATGCAAAAGTTTTGTTGTATTTGTATGGTCTGTGATGGATAAAAAGTTTAATCATAGGCGCAGGTAATGGGAATTTACTTAGCAGGTCTTTGAGAATATATTCGGTTTTAGGTAGAGTGATCGAACAAATTTAGTTATCAATAAGAAATCTCGAAATAAAAACTTTTTTGATTCGTTTTTAACGAATCAAAAAAGTTTACAAAAGTAGTAGGTACCTATTTGAAATATTTATAAGGCAAAACATTATAAATATTTCAAATAGGTACCTACTATTTTTTTTTAAATAAGCAAATAAGACATAGAGTCAGTTTTAAAGGTTTTAATAAAATAGTAAAGCTTTAAGACCGACTAATAGTAGGTAACAACCTATGCAGTTAACGAAGTCTTTGCTCCTAAATGTCGAATAACGCTACATTACGCTATACGAGTAACTGGAACAAATTTGTAAATTCTATACCTTCTATAATCTATACAAATTAAACAGGTATCACACTTTTCGTAGAATGCAACTGGCGTGTACACATTGCAAACCGGTAATATAATTATTGGAATTTCATTGTTGGCGCCTGGCTATCGAGATACTCGTAGTGGCCCACAACGCAACGTTTGCGGTCAATAGGAGTTTGGAAACCACCGCACAGTTACCGCAAACATTTGCCAGTAACAAGGACACTTATTGAACACGTTACTATGCCGATATTCGTGTGTTCTGTTAAATGATGTACGACTGTATTGGTATACGGGCTTGTATCTCGAAACATGATCGAGGGTGGCAACATTTGATATGTGTGTATGAATACGCTTCGATTTTGGGCAAAATAATTGTATGAGTACCTAAATTGGATGCTGCGGAAGCCTCATTTCTGTTCCTTATTTATTGTTAATGTTGTTTCTTAAAAATTACATAATTAATGTTAAGTGACAGATGTATAGCGAAAACCGCATATTATATACTCGTACCTTTACGTCATCTGAATAAAAATAATAAATTGTTTTGACATTCTATTAAGATTTTAACAAAAAATAAAATATAGATACTCAAAAGTAAGAATCTACTCCACATAAAGACCTTTTTTGTGGGTTAATAAAAAAAAACGTGACAATTTTATAAACCGTGTCACATCACTGGGTTCGATACCATGGTCGTACAAAAATAGATTAGAGTTTTTCTACTTTGAAATTTCTCAGTTTCAGCTTAGAGTCTGATAATGTGCACGATCTCTACCTACCCTTTCCTTTTCCGTCAAAAGGGCGTGATGGTACCATGTCATTAAAATAACAAATATCCTATCAAACTGGAATATAATAAATTATTACCATGAATTCGAAACTACATCTCATTATCCTCCAACATTACACCGCTCAAACCTATTACGGTTAATATACAGCGAAGTACACAGTATTAATTATGTTCAACACACTATAGACACACAAAGGGCATTGTAATCGAGATTAATACACACAATAACACATACACAATAAATACATAGGTAAATAGTAAAACGATGAGGGTAGTCAAACAAAACTTACCTAGCCGGCCTCAAATGCGGGTATTCCTCAGTACTGGTCACTTTGACGTCCCACACTTTCCTCCAAGCTTCAAATAACGGTTCATGTACAGGGTATACTCCTGAATGATGAGGAGATACTGAATAACATGAGTTTGTTGGTATGCCGTGTTCAATTGCGAATTGTTTGTTAAGCATCATTTCACCTTCTAAATGGGTAACGTTATTGTAAAGGTGTGGTTGCTGGTGATTCCACATGTGGCAAAACCTGTCGGCAAAGTTTAACTGTTAGAGTATTGCAATTTTCAATCTATTCCGTTCCAATACCAAAAAGTAATACCACATGGTATGAGTTTATATTTATAGGTAGTCGTATTTTGTTTCTAATTCGAACAGATATAGCACAACAAGTTCAAATATATAAGGGACAGTCAGCAAAAATGCTTTGCATAATCGTACATTAAAAATATTTCAAATCAAATCATTTACTGTGTGAAATTGGGTACAAAAAAGATCTTAAAAAGCACAGTTACAAAATCGATTTCCAATAATCTGCCAGTTGGCGCACATAATTATATTAATTGAAAATGAAACTGATTTTGAAAAGTTCAATAATTATCATTTTGTAATAAATTATGTCAAAATATTATTAAATTAGAAATTAGAATTAGAAATGTTAGGTATGTCAAAATATAAAAGTAATTAAATGAAAATAATTGTTATTTTAAGTAGTTATAAATAATATCATTGAAATCCGTCAAAAGTCACATTAACAATATATATAGGTAATATTTTTTCTTGAAGTGGTATCCATTCGGAATGGAAAGTAAATATTAGTTGAAACAAATACCAGTGGGATTAGAATGTGGTATTCGAATGGAATGGATCCAATTTTGATACAATTATAACACTTATAACTGCCTCGGTGGCGTAGCCGGAATGTATACAATTCCCGGCTCAGAAAAAAGATATTAAGTTTTTCTGTCTTGATATTCTCAGAATCAGCCTAGAATATGGAGATGTACAAGGTTAATAGCAATAAGCTTGCCCCTATTACATAGGAAAGGCGGGGCACTATCTTATGTTGTAATATTTGATGATATAATTTCATTAAATAAGATTTCAATTATGAGGGCAAATATTATATTGCAAACATGCAAATTGGGATCAATCAAAATAAATTGTCACTTGGCGGACAAAGATAATAATAAGTTTATTTTCCCAATAAGTTTATTTTCCAATATCTTACAAGCTAGATTACATCAGTGGTTGAGGTACTCCTTTTAAGTAAAACGAACAAAAAGAGACACAGGAAACTTATTGTTAATAAATAAATAGTGCATTTATTTTTAGCAATTAGTTGCGAATTACTTGTAAGATCGATATTATCTTAGGTATACTTTTTCTATTCAACATAATTATTCTATAATTGAAGATTTTAATTTATTTTTTGTCATATTAGAACAAAACTATACGCGAAGACACTTTACTGGATAATATCATTTGCCAGATCAGATCAGACACCGTCTAACTCAGAGAAAGAAAAGTTCACGTAATTGCGATTGAAACTGATAAAGAGTAGTAACTTCTTTTGAAAGAATTACGCGAGGAAGTTCCAAGATATTTACTTCCGTAATAAGTAAAGTTGGAAGGACGGACATAAGTATGGATACGTCTGTATTTAATTAACCGAAACTTGCTCTCATATGCATATTAAGTTTGTGAAGAGTTGCGGGTTAACTAAGTTTGCGTCTTCTGCTGTGGTTCCTACAATATATATACCACTTAGCATATATTAGAAGACATTATTATGTATATTGCGTTTGCCTTGGCCCCCAGGTGTTAGGTGCATTGTAGAACACACTGCAATTACGCTTAACCAGTTTAGAATGCACCTTATCCACAATGTTACTTTGATTCCTTTTGAATAAGTGTGGCTCGATAAAATTTTACTGTTATAAACCGACGTTTTATTTTAATAAGTGCACATTTTAAGTATATTTGAATAATCATTATTGAATACTCACTACACAGACCAAAAATACGTGTTAGTACTGTTACAAAAAAAATATCATTATCATCGAAATAATTTTTTTCTTTTGACTGGCCTGTTGGTCTAGTGGTTAGTGACCCTGACTACTAAGCCGGAGGTCGTGGATTCGATCCCCACCCAGGACAAATCTTTGTGTGATGAGCATAAAGGTTTGTTCTGTGTCTGGGTATAAATTTATCTTTAATATGTATGTATTTACAAAAAACCCATTTAGTACCCATAACACAAGCAAATATAATTGCTTACTTTGGGACTAGATGGCGCTGTGTGAATGTGGTAGATAATTATTATTATTAATTTCACTTTTGCATTTTTATCAGAAACCAGTAGAGTAAATAACACTGCAATTAGCGAGCGCCTTCCAAGTGAGCGTGCCGAACGTACCTATTGCAGGCGTCTGGTACGCGCCAGAGCAATTTAAACAAAACAACTTTGTCGCTCCAAGTGATAATATTTATGGGTTTCACGCTCCTTCACCGCCACCGCGGCAAGCATTGCTCAACGTCACTCTTATGTCGTATATTTACATTTTCGTACGAATGGTGACGTAAGAAGCGAGGTGAACCCCTAAGTATAACTTAGTACGGCCGTAATTCCTGTCCTAATTCGCCTTGTTACCGATGTGATTTGCTGAGCTTAAATTTCATGAGAATCTCTCATGAATGGTACGAATCGGGTAATTAACGATCCGCAGATGTGTTAAACATTTAACACATTTAACATTTGTTTGTGTTAACTTTATTGGTAAAAGTAAACTTTATTTTAGATTTTATTGCATCAGAGTATTAAATTCAACGGACAGTAAACCGAAACTACTTTTAATCATACTAATATATATAGGTAGGTATATATAAAGTTTGACGATACAAGCTGAACTGCTAGTGCACTCAAACTATAAACTTTATAGATATGGCAAAGGATAAACTTACCAAGTAAAATGTTCTCTGTTACGCAATAGAGCGTCATCGCCTCGGTTCTCTAACGTAGTTCCATGGTGATAGTATTTTGCGCTGTAGCCCAGGTTAAACCGAAACCCGGGTACTAAGCGTTGTAACGCCGCCTGAGACGCCAACATTGCTGCTACATCTTCTTCGTGAAGACGTGTACCTGCGTAAAAATATAGCTTTTTAATATTTATGTAGGAAAATATTTCAATCTTTATGAACGAGAAATTATTGTTATCGAGCGAATACGCCACCTATTAAATAAAATTAATGTGTATTAACGCTTATAGTATTGGTTGCACTCAGGTATTCTTTTCGTTACAATTATCAAGGAAATAATACGTCCTATGTCTGATATGATGATGATGATCAAGTATGAGCGACTTCAAAAATGGTCGATTCCAGACTATTTAACCACATTTTCAGACTCGAATGTCATCAAAAGCAACTTTTTAAGGCATAAGTCACAGCAACCACTTTAGGGTGTAGTGTTGGTGGGTACGAGTAAAAAATTCTGTAAAGTCAACCTATTTCATACTTAAAAGTGTTTAACATCATATAGTAGGTACCTACTCACACTTAAGCCTATGTAAGTCTTAGTTAAGCACCTGCTAATAAGTGTTATGTAAATCTTTTAACAAAGAAAAAATCGATCCGTGTAGTGACGGATTAAGAATACATAATGTCACTACCCCATCTCAAACCCTGGGTGTCTTAAAAGGCGTCTAAGAGCGTAACCTCATGCAGACAAGAGCATTGCGAGAAAAGGAAAATTGGAAACAAACCCTATACCAACCCGTCTGGCCAGCATGGTATAGTAGGCTAAATTCCCTCCACATTTTTTTGAGGAGACCCGCGCCCAGCATTGGGACGTTGAAGGTTGAAATGGTGATGATAAAATCTTTTCAATTATGTGTGTATGTGTGTGTTATTACCAACCAAAGCTAACATGTGTCAAATATTTATTCAATATTTACACCATACATAATTACTCAGTTAGAAAACAATAAACGAGCTCAAGGTCGGTTCAACGAACTCGTGAAATATTAATAGGTAGTTTAGCGCTCATTATACCATCGTATTTTTGGTGGATTAGTAAGCTAACAGGAATTTGTAATCTATTACAGAACAAGTGGCGTTCTAACTAGCACTGAAAGGAAACTTTTATTTATTTTATTAGAGGATTAAAATGCCTTCTAATCCGACAAAAATGCTGACAAAGTAACAATTCCTATTCGATTTGAGAAGCTGTGACGATTGTGTTCACGCTGTGACTATTTTATTAATTTAATAAATTATATTTTCTATTTCTTTAATTTATTAAAAAAAATGTTTATATCATTATAGCTTACATTGAGCTAGATGGTGCTGTGTAAAAAAATTATGCTATCTAATAAATTTAAATTCACCGGGAAAGTGTCAAACCGTTTTTCTTAGTTTTAAGCAAAATTTCAAACTTTAAAGAAAGTTTTACGTATTTTAAACGCCTACAAATATCAATCTTATTACTCAGAATAAAGGGCCCAATTTTCTAAATTGTGTGTTTGATTATGCGCATAATAAGCACTTATTTATTACATGTTAGTGAACAGGCTATTTGATTACGAGCAAGCAATGTATCGGTGCATACATATATTTTAGTTTGCATACTAACTACGCAATATTATTATTCCATGCAGCTAGGTGCTAAAATTATTCAGATATACCTCGCATACGAACATGAAGGACAAAAGGCTGTACAATGTTAGATTGATTGAGCTGTAGTCAATATATTTGTTACCAAGTGCTTAACATTCCACACGCTTTTCCCTTATAATACCAAGAAATGAATATGGGTAAATCGTCGATATATATTCAGTGCGACAGTCTAGCGCCAAAGGAGACTATGATTAGCCCATAATGGAAATAAAGAGAACTCAATTGGACTATTGCAAGAATCGTTAATGTGAAAATTGCTTGTAAAAGCCTTATCTGTAGGTGCGATAAAATTTTAGTGAATATGTTCAGGACTTGTTATTTTGTCGATTATTTGGTAAGATTTACCTATGAAGTTTAACGTAAAGTAACAATCGTTTTCTGTGTTTAATGTGGGATACATTTATTAAGTTACCATTTAAGAGCTCGTTCACACTCAGTCGTCACGTATATTATTATTTATATATTTATATTATTTATTTATTTAATTAATTAGACTTACCAACAACTACTTATACATTTATCTTTTACATAATAAAGGACATGGTAATACTACCATGTATATAGCTATACAGCAGCCATTTACAGGCAAGTACAACATGCATAAAATATCTAAATAGATACAAAAAAATTTGCTTAATAAAAAATTATAAAAATAAATGTTTTATTAAAATGAAATTACAAAGATGCATAATAAATAATGTTATTATTAGCAATATAATCTTGCACGGTATTCAATTATTTAACCCAGACCCAACCTTACTATATATGATAATAATATGACATTGGATTGTTAAACGTTTATCTTAAATAAATAAATGTACTACTACAACGTATGATGATAAATAATAGAATAACAAAATAATGCCATACCTCTTTCTCCCACGAAGATGTCATCAATATCGACGAGTATCCACCTGTCGAGGCTCAAGCTAAGCTGGCCGTGGCTGAGGTAGCTAAGGGCGTCGAGGAACAATATCCTGTGCAGCCAGAATTGTAGACCCGAGCCGAACAGGACGCGTTGGACGCCGTCCAAACGTCCGTGGTCTTGTATCACTGTCGCTAGCGGCATCCGCTCTTCTGTAAACATCGTCATAATTCAGAAATGTGCTGTGCTACTTAAACACATCCAGAGTTGATAACTACGTCTAACATTAGAAATATATTGCATACATGCCCGGTATAATCTGGTCGAAACCTAAAGTAAATACGTCATCTACGATAGCGTGAATTCCCGTTTTATATTTCTAATAACACTCACTTTGTTTTTGTCTCTTTGAAATATCTTGGGGAGGCTTATGTCTAGCAGTGGATACCCAATAGTTGATCATGATCATCATTACAACCCATAAATATCCCACTACTGGGCACTATAAACATTTGGGAAGGAATTTAGTCTTACTACTATACCACGCTGGCCTGGCCTGACGGGTTGGTAAAGGGTTTTGTATCAAATTTTCCTTTTCTCGCAGTGCTCTTGTCTGCTTAAGGTTACTTAGTCGCCTTGTACGGCACCCACAGGTTGAAATGGGGTAGTGACATTATATATTCTTAATCCATCACTACTCGGATGATCATGTCTAATTTTGTCATTTTGACTCGCTGACTTGAAAAACACGCCCTACACGTGTAATGATACGTGTTTGGAATATATAATAATTAATGTATTAGGTAGCGTCATAAGTTCTCAAAGCATGAACTATGTTCTAATCTACTAGAATTAAAATATAATTTGTATCTGAATGTGTCGTGGAAAATTAGTTTTTATGAATGTTTCATCGTATATTGACAAAAACGCTTTTTCTAATCCATTTAATTCGATATCAAAACGAAATATCCTTCAAATAAATGCACTACGCATTTATGTAAGAGACTTGTGCAACATCTAATACTGAATTTGTCGTAAATCAAGATGGTTTCTAATGGCCGATTTCAATAATCACTATCTATGGATTTGGCTACTAAAGTTAGAATTTTGACATAAGAACAATACAAAATGTGTCAAAATTCTAATTTTAGTAGTCAAATCCATAGATAGATAGTATTGAAATCAGCCGTTAGTCTATAGAACTGTAGACTAGTCCGCAGGCTGTTATTTCAAACTAAGTCAGTTTTTCAACGAACAAATATAAGTTATGGCAGTTCTTTAAACTAAGCTTTATTATGTGCTTTATGTAATCAACACGAAGTATGGTTACTTGGTTACGTACTTGACTACTTGACTTACTTGACTCGACCTACAAGATTATTAAAAAGTAAAAGTGTGAAAACTTTCTCAATAGCTTTTTTACACATTACGCATTAGATAGATAGTGCTAAATTATTATTCAACCATTTACATGAAATGGGGCCAAAAGCTCCGAATCCTCTCCGGCAAAAAGTTGTTTCAATTTTATCAGATACCTCTTCACTCCTAATTTCAGCTCTTTAAATGCATACTTTTGTAATAGACTGTAAGAAAGTAAAACTCCACCATCTGTTATTTTAAATCTGTTCCGTCAGCTGCGTGCAGCTTTTAGGCTCAAGTTAAAATTAAACAGATTATTTAAATTAATTTAATTAATTCATTGTTGCCTTTTACTTCCCGACCGACTTTCTTTAAACCATAAAATAGAAATTCTTAATAGGCCTCTATTTTTGGTAATATTCAAGTACCTAATAAACTTTAGCCTTAAGTTCATAAAGTTGATTTTAGATTAGCATTTAACGGAAGCTAGTAGGTGTTAAGCACAGTCTAGATTTATTAGACAAATTGTGTCGCTCGTTTAGATCATAAAACCACTTGAATTACTTGCATAGACAGAGTGATTAACAAGCCTATTGCCACTGATTAATGTACTCTAGACAAAACTACTTCGATTCTAAATTGAGTAGGTAATTATGTATTAACATTATCAATATCACAGCGAGCGATTTTGCCACTCGCAACCTTTACTAGGTCGTCGGTCCATCTAGCGGAAATTAGGTGAGGCCTATGTTCAACAGTGGACGTCATCGGCCTGATATGATGATGATTAAATATCAAGCTATTTCCTTTGCTGTGGTTTAACATTTTTATATAAATGCTAAACAATAAGTAGCGAAACGCTGTCTTGTCATGACGTCATTATGTTAACAGGTAATGGATAAATTCGATCTCACAGGGACGTCCACCCGCGTTGCTCTTGCTTGTTTGTTTAGCATAATTATAATTATAGGTAAAAGCGGCATAGTATTTATAACACATTTAACAACATAATTAATATAATATAATTTTAGTTAAAGGATATCTTTACCGGGAATGCGGTAAATATCAAGAAGATTATTCGAATCAATGTAAGTGTTATGGAATTCCTTCAATTAATTAGGGCGCGATGACGGGCGTGAATGTTATTAATTGAGGTTATTCGAAATTACGAACGTAACGTAAATACAGTTTATGTATGAAGGTTATGTAGTGATAGTTTCTTGATTTACGTGGGCAAATATAGTAGTGAAAAGTGCCTAGGTGACTCGGAAGTTTTTGGGAACATCGCAGCAGGCTAGGACTTGGCTGTATGCCTGGCATTGCTTATGTATTATTATTACTTCTTACTTCAGTAACTTGTTTATATGGCACCATTGACAACAAAAACTAACATTTGGTTTTGTATTCAATACTTAGTGATTTAGCAAAATTTTAGGTAAGTATTGTGACAGAGTAACCGCAAACCGTGCTCAGTGGCTTGCAACTGGAAAGGCCTATGTCCTGCAGTGGACTGGTACATTCTGATGACGATCAGGTCAATTAATTCATCATTCATGCTTTTGCCAAAAATAATTAAATTTTGCGTAAACTATACTTCTATATTAATATTATAAATAGGATAGATTTGTATTTTTGTATGTAACGAATAAACTTAAAAAAATAAAATAACAAGACTACAAAAAAGCAACGCACTAAAAAGACCGAAAATTGGTTGTAATTATTATTCCTGATTAAATTGGCGCCAAAAGTCCGCCGTTTTGTTTTTTTTTATTAACATTTAACTAAGGACACTTGCCGTTGTAAGAAACGTGGGAATAAAGAAATTTACAAACATACAAGATACGCGCGAAAAACAATAACCTTCTTGGCAGTCTAGAAAAACTACTGAACCGATTTTAAAAAAATATTTTACCGTTAGAAAGCTACATTATCATCGAGTAACATAGGCTATATAACACGATGTTACGGCCGTGAGCTGAACAGTGGCCAAATAAAGAATGACGGGAGCGAAGCCCCGCGCGGCTTTTAGTAAAAATATAAAACACTCACCTTCAGATCCGTACTCATTTTGCCGCAACGCCCAGGCAACAGGTTCGTAAGTAGAACTATTCGCTCTGAACACTGCCCAATGGTCACCAGGTAAGGCACCCCAGGCTGTCTCACCGGCTCTTGCTAGCCGTAATACGGGTGATGCTGAATTTAATGTTGCATCCTACAAAAATGAGAATGCTTCAGAAACTTAATGATAGGTATTTTATTAATTAGGTTTCCTCATACAAAACAAATGTGCCAAGTTGACGGCATAGTTCGCGAAATGCTGATGCGATGCATCTATATATCTACTCCTTCAGGGAAAATTAAAGTAAACGCGTCGGTTATTCAGTGCATAGTGCTTTTATTAAGAGAATACCATAGATTGACATTTTTACTTGACATTGTGACACCTAGAAGTGGGTAGTATTTAGTTACATTTTGATACATTACAACACCCCCACTTATCAAAATAAACAAAGGGCTACAAATAAAAATTTAAACTTTACCAACTACATAACATAACAAGATACCCTATGTAAGATAATCTTTAAGTCAGTGTACTAAATTTTTTTTGCGCGTGATAAGTACGTCATGTTTTTTATATATCTTTCACTTGTTGTATCAACGTTCCCTATAATTAATTAAACTTGAAATATTATATGACAGCAGGTAAAGTAAGGATTAGTGCTCTTAAAAGTTTTAAACACTTTTATGCAATTTTGAATCTTAATACTCTCATAACTATATGGTACAAGTTTATATAAACAAAATTTTGTAACGATAGTTGGATTTCAGACCACCCAGTACCTACAGTTAGTGAATCTAAAATTAATCTTATCGGCCAAGTTTTTAAGTTCATATTTGTTTGCAATGTTATTCTAATCGTAGCAGCAACTAAATGGTAGACCATTCGAACAATGTATACCTAGTTGAGCTATAAATCATAACCTATAAAAGTTTGGCAGTACCTCTAGGGTTTTATTACGAAACGCCACGTCTTTATCATCGCAAAGGGTTGAGCTAGTGTTACATACACATTTAGTTAGTTATGGTCTTAAGTAAAGACCGGATATTTTATTTTAAGACTTATTTGCTAGTAGATAGAATTTATTATTAATAACAACTAGACCCACGGAAATGTATTTTTCTTATCTGATCCTTTTCTTAAGCAGCAAGGACCTCGTGCATGTCTCTAGCCATAGTCCAAAAATTCTTCATCTTGTCATAAGTTGTTCGTCACGATCATCAAGTTTATGCAACGTTCAGCTAGGTTAGACCATGATGGGTGATGGTTTGTGGCAATTTTATTCTCGTTAAATTAGGTATATAAACTCACATTTAGGCAGAATTCAAACTGTCACGTGTATACAATATAGATATTAGGTACTTATTTTCCTTATAAATTCTTAGTAGCGTACAATAAGTACTTACAATAGAAATATATTCAAATTATTCATAGCACTCACCTTTAGTCTCAAATTAGTATGCATGAACAGAGGGAATCCTTTCAGTTGGGCTCCAACAAGAGTTTCTTCTCCCGGCGTTGCGAACGCGACAACGCCAACAGAATACTCGCGACAATATTTATCGAGTAGTTCGCGATTCCATTTGTCCATGTTAGCGTATTTTGATAAAGATTCGAACACGATCACGCCGTATCGCCCCTTGTCCAAAGTGGTAAGAACAGGAAGACTTTTGCCCGCTACTTCCACCTTGTACCTGCACAAACAAAAACATTATAATTATTATTACCAAACTTACATAATAATAATAATATTCTACCACATTCACACAGTGCCATCTAGTCCCAAAGTAAGCAATTATATTTGCTTGTGTTATGGGTACTAAACAACTGATATACTACTTAAATATTTTTAATTTACTATACTACTTAAATAACACAGAACAAACCTTTATGCTCATCACACAAAGATTTGTCCTGGGTGGGGATCGAACCCACGACCTCCGGCTTAGCAGTCAGGGTCACTAACCACTAGACCAACAGGCCAGTCAAAATAGACTCACTCTTACAGAATCAAATCAATCAAATTGAAATTCCATGAAATATAGTTACTAGAAGTTATATTTATCACTAAATTGATTGATTAAAAACTACTAATAATTAAGTTTTCAATGTATTTGCTTAAACCTCTCTATACATCTCATATACATATTTCAATGATATCAAATTTAGATATATCAAAACTATACCGCCTGATAATTACTTCTTTGCCAAGTAATTAATTAAAATTTCAGTCTGAGTAGGATTGGTAAATTTAGAAATTTAATACCTGAAATAGAATTGTACTAATTAACCTGTAAATAATATAGCTAGTATCTTCTTTAGAGGACAATTAATAAATTGTGATACGTAATTAATAAGTACAGCCGTAATTATTATTTTAATAGCATGAAACTGCTTAAATGTTAATGGTTGCGACTAGTAAACATTGTTAACATTACTTTTCGTTCCCTGTCCTTCTAATTAATTGAATTAGATTAAATATCTACAGCCAACAACCACGCGCAACCCTTACCAGGTCCATCTCATGGGGGGTCGCCCTACACTGCGCTTTCCTACATGTGGCTGCCTCACGAAAACCTTCTCCCCCATCGGCCATCTTTTACGAGCTATGTGGCCTGCCCGCTGCCACTTTAGCTTTGCAATTCGGTGAATTATGTTGGTAAGTTTAGTTCTCCTGCGGATCTTCTCATTTCTGATGTGATTACGCAGGAATACTGCGAGTATACCTCTTGCAGGCGGCACAAAAGAAGCTCACTGTGGCCGAAGTTAGGTGAAGCCTATGTCCAGGAGTGGACATCATTGGGCTGATATGATGACGATGATGAAATATCAACATTTTTATACGACAAGGTAACAGAAACGTAAGCGGAGCCTATAGATGCTAGTAACGATACCGTAATCATCTCAAAACTCCTTTCGTCAAGAACCTTTTGCATCTCCCATGATTAAGGCCTTATTTACCTAGTATAGTTCGTGTAGTTTTAAAGTGTGATGTGTATAAAACTACAGCTAAACAAACTTACTCTCGTTTCGGTTCGTTTCCGACGTGGCCTGCGCTTTATGTGAAGTTTGTATAAAATCAGCACAGAACGGTTTCTATATTTACTAAGTTTTGCTGTATAGTCAGATTAACAATTTAAAATTCAGTCAGTCTAGTCAATAAGTTTTAGGTCCCCAAAATAACACTACTAGTGCCAGCGAGGTATTAGAATAAAAGTCTTTGTTATGTTGAATATACATAAACATGAGTATGATTCAAATTATTTTGTATGCGTTACGTACAGATACTATTTATTCGTGTCTCGCGTTGTTTTAAATGGCATTCTATCTCAACAATACTTCGCAGAAAGTAAGATATGCTTGAATTGACATAAAAACGCAGAACCAAGTGGGATAACAGAGGTTATCATTGTCGAATTTGTAGTAAACTGATAATAATAGCCATTAATTGGAATTATCTTTTTAATTATAAAATACCTGCTAATGAAGATAATAATAACAATAATTGCTAATAATTTCCTTATAATTAAGTAGTAATTTACGTGGTAGTTAACCCGCCTTTACTCCAAGGTTCTGTTTCATTAGATCAATACCGTAAAGTGGCAGCGCTACCTGTAGAAACCCGACCACTGTAGTCGATACTTACATAGATACTATAGTATCTGGATTGTAATGCAACCTACTTCATAGATCTGGGCAGAATCCAATTTCGCTGTTATGATGGTAGGCTTGTAGACAACATCGCCGCACAGTCGAATTCTCTCCGATAAAGTGAACCGTGCTCTACTTTAATATTCAATCTCTACAGACGTACAGATATTATATAATGGTTATGTAACTGTTGCTGAAACATTTGAATTTCAAAGCTATAATTCTAAACAGCGACTACCTGGTACACACTTTGCAATGGTGGTTTCACCCCGTGTCATAAAATTGTACAGTTTAAATAGAAGCAGGCAATGGCGTCCCCTTGTCAAACATTGAACGAGCCGCCGAAGTTGATTGGCAATATTGAAAATTGAACTGTCCAAACATTCGCTTTTAGGATACTTTCCAATTTTCAATCAAAAGCATCCATTTTAGCGATATTGGGAAAAAATCTGACAAGTCCCCGAGTTCAATACAAGTCAACATAAAATTGAACTTGGAAAATTCACCGTTAGTAACAGCAGGAAAAAAGTAGTGAGTAGCATACAGGTATCGAGAGACGGTCGGGCCGTTCATTTTGCACCAATTAAGGCTCGTTTCAATTTGGCAGACCGAGAGCACTTGAGACCGAGTCTAGGGCGAATGGCAACTTGCAAACAGCATTTACGTACGTACCCGAGCCAGTCCGTCTTTCCATCTAATGTACGGTGCACTCGTTGGCAACTTTGCGCAGCTACTCGTACATTTACGGAGCAAACGATCCGATACGAAACTATACTTATTTTTATGTACTTTTTAAAACCTGCACGCTTATGTAAACTTCGACGATCATAAACTAGAGTGGAAGCGGTGGACGTGGCACTGCGTCACTATTTAGCTTGCGCTAACATGTTTCTAATTACCTTAATTAGTGTCCCGACATTAAAACGAGAGAGCGCTCAGTTTAAATTAGAGCACGCGAAACGGCCTACTTTGTCCGTGAACCGAATGCGACGAGGGCTAATTCGTGATAAGGGAGCGCGAGTGAGTTCAATAAAGGGGAGCAATGTCACGGCGTGCGACCTCGGTGACCTGCCGCCCCTTAGGATAACAGCAGTTATCGTAAAGAGGCCGGTATAACTGCGCTACGGTTTGCCAGAAAACGGAAAAAATTAACCAAATCTTTATATTATTCTAAATTACATCGCCCGGTAGCTTACCACATTGTTGCTTGTAGGCGTTGCTTTAAGAAATTATTTGGCGTATGAATAAACTTTCATTATCTACGCTATAAACTGGTATACCGACTCTAGTGAATTATATTTTATTTAGCTCTACGACTGCGTCTTGATACTAAATATTGTCTTTGTTCAGCAGATCACCAGAGCCCAGTTATCTAAATAACTGCAAGCTATCAAACGGGAACATCTCTAACGGTATCTTTGCACTAGTACCTAGGCGTGAATAACTAAAGATAGTAGCAATTACCAGAGGCGACTCGCTGCCTAAATTGAGGACAACTCGGTAATGCTCCTAGACTCGGCTGTTTTTATGTTCAGTGCTAATGGTAACTTGTGAGTCCCTAACTGAAGCTTTTGGCTGTTTCGTGTACAATGCCTTTAGAAAAAGTAAGCTTTATAAGAGACGAAGTCAATTAAGGACATACATTAGCTAGCCAAGTGCCCCAGTATACAACATAAAATCGTTAGGGGAACTTTTATTACACGACTTTAAATAATAATTGGTCAACATAAAATTCACTTATTACCGTGAAGTTTTATCACCAGCCGTTTAATTTTTCCTAATAAAAGATAATATTTGAAAAACAAAAGAAGTGAAATTGAGAAGAAAAACGTCAGCTTTCAGTTTTGTAAGTGACGTTAAACTGTATTGGATGACACTGAAAGACTTTGGAGGACCTAATGTCACAAGAGTACCGTAACCATTAACGTTCTATTAAAAAGCGGTTTGCCCTCTTGTGAACTATAAAGCGTGTTTTACGATAGACGGGAGTAATAAACGGTGTCGAAGCTCGCATCACACGAGGGTCAAGTAAACGTTAACAATCAAACTCGTAAAGTAACAACAACTCGCAGGATAGTTTATCCAATAATGTAAAATACATTGTACTACAACTGGAGCAGCGGCGAAAATGTTCAGAAAATATCCACTACACTTTATTTATAAAACAAAACTTCTCAATTGCTCTACAAGCACGAATAAAACAGCTAATCTTTCTTTTACACTCAATTTACCGTTGCCTTTGTCTCTAAGTTTTAAAGCGAAACTCGATGGAAAGAATCGTAGTTACTCCTATATTTGTATACGCGAGACGGTTTACTTGTATTTACGAGGAAGGTTTCGGGCGGGATTAAAGGAAACAGTGTCAAAACGACTTAATTACTTTATATTAAGTCGTTTTGACACAAACGAGCATTAATGGAGAACGAGGCGGTAAGATAGGGGGCGGGATGCCGCGGGCTTGCCTCTAATGGCACTACTAACTAACTAACTGTCGCCACAACGACTCGCCGTAGACGAGTCGCGGCGCAAACCTCGCCTCGCCTTACCTCGCGCTGCCTCCCACGTTACCGACTCAGCTGTCACTTACACCTTGCTTTATATTTAATTAAGTTTACATTACTACCTCAAACATACGAGCTGGTGTTTGTTTCCAAATTATCAGCTAATTAGACCGCACTGCATTACGAGGTCGAGGTAATTTTGTCTAAGCAACACTATTTGGGTCAATGGAATTCATAATAAAGAGGATTTTCAACAATTTAACTAACGTTTGCTATTTCAAGTGAAATCCGTATTTGAATATTTGGAGCCTAAATCGTTTAATAGCAGCAATAGAGTTTACCCGGCTTATGAAATAGCTGAATTCTTTGACGGTTCCACGAGTTTGTTTGGATTTCTATGTGAATGCGGACAGGTATGGTATCCAGTACATATTTTGGTTTGTTTAAACTAGAAAACATGCATGATATTAGGTGCTTTTTGCTATTATTATACAGGCTTGGTCCCCATGTAAGGTGGAATTTTATGACTGGCTTTTGGGTCAGAATAAATCCTTTTTGTTTTATGTGCGTACAAATAATAAAATGTGAACTTTCATTAAAACCTTTGTGCAAGTCCCCACACTACTTATGGTACAGTAAGTTAATTGACAAATTAAATTATGGGAATTTCACTGTAGATACATTTTGTGAATAATGTAATTCAGATGAGGAAGCGTTTCAAAACTGAAGTTTAGGAAATCTTCCTGTCACGAATCTTCCGCTTAGAATGTAAGTCAAAAATAATGTAACTGCATAAATTACTTTACTATAAAAACCGATTCCTAACAATTTTTAAACGCTATTAAATTGGGCATTCGTACAAAAGAGACCATTAGGTCTCTTTGTTAATTGTTAAAATTTGTACACACATTTAAATAAAACACAGTAAGTGATATTTTTTTCTTTAACTTTTCCTATATCCCAATTTAGGGTAGATAGAGTTGTGTAAAAAAGGCTCCGCTTTTTTTTTTTTTAATGTATTTATTTAGAAATTACTTTAGAATTTAAATTTAAATTTTAGAATTTACTTTAGAATTTATTTAGAATTAACTATTTTATTAATTTAATTATTTGGTAAGTATTGAGTATCTTTTGAGTTTTGAAATTCTCAGTATCAGCCCGCGGAGTCTGGTAATATAGGTTATTAATTATATGAGACCAAACAAAAACTTATGATAGGATCACACTTTTCGCCACCTAGCAAAAGTGTGATCCTATCATAATCAAGATCAAGTTTTTGTTTTATAAAATAGGTACATATGAAGTACTATAAAACTCAGTATATAATAGTCGGTTAAATTGTGGATATAAATGCAGGAATCTGTTAATTCGTGTATCTTAACATACACAAGTAATGTCATCAACAAACTCGATAACACTTAAATAAAATCCTAACACAACTATTAATCCAATTTTTATATCGCCAGTAAAATAAACAAGATAAATCTGTAGTCGGTATGAGACAGAATAAAACGAGGCCTAAAGCAAGAAGAAGTTCAACAAAAAATATCAAGGGAAAATCTAATTCCTGACCCGTCAAACATTTCATAAGCAAGCGCAGACCAGTTCACTGAGGCTCGCTGGGAAAGCGATTTTTAACCCGAGATGAGCAAAAAATGTTGTATGACGTAGTAGAGCGGTGGGCTTGGACGACATGCAGGCCGGAAAATAAACATGGACATTTTAATACTGGCCGGTCTCACAGTTTACTTGGTTATTGAAGTGTGAAATAATGGAGCTATCAATTTTATTTAGTAGAGGAAAATGTTAGGCGACAATTTAAGTTGAGCTTTTTAACCCCCCGAGGCAAATAGAGTTGTGTTATAAGTTTGACGTATCTGTCTGTGGCATCGTAGCTTTTAAACGAATTGATTTTGATGCGGTTTTATTTTGTTTGAAAGCTGACATGATATCGTTATTGTTCTTAGTCAACATCATCATTTCAACCCACAAACATCCCACTGCTGGTCATAGGTCTTTTCTGAAAAATGTGGAGGGAATTTAGCCGACTATACCACCACGCTGGCCAGACGGGTTGGTATAGGGTTTGTTTCGAATTTTCCTTTTCTTGCAGTACTCTTGTCTGGCTAAGTAGCCAGACAAGAGCACTGCAAGAAAAGGAAAATTCAAAATAAGGAAGTCCTTAGTCGGCCTTGTCGCCTTTTATGACACCCACGGGTTGAGATGGGGTAGTGACATACGTTACAAAAATTACCTCAAATAGAACCTTGTTCATTAGAATACTTAATAAAAGGCAACAGAATACGTAACAATCACTATGTTTCTCTCTCTCTCGCTCTTATATAATAACACATAATAACCTAGCCTTTAACTATACTTAGCTTTCAGCCCGCTTAGTCACGAGATCTAAGTTTACGTTCGTCGTCTGAATTTCGGAGGCTTCTCATTGTCCGCAACAGCTTACCCAAATGTCGACGTTGGCCTTCTTAGAAGGGGCTGTCTCAATCACATTTGCCTAGGGACGAACGCTCAATAACGTTGCTAATCATTAGTTAGATTCTATGACAGTTGCTTAAATAAGGCACGTTTTAGTTTAGTTTACAGTATGAAGTTGTGAACTGATTTATTTATTCTACAGTTACGTTAGTACTATTACTTATTCTGTGCTACAGTGAAGCAAACAGAGGGTTATGATTTTAGCAGGCAGTATGTTTATCTGTTCCCTCTTATCCTGTGAAGTTTAAACTATCCACCATATTATGATAAATGGTTAAATTCCCTCCATTTTCTTTGGAGGAAACGCGTGCTCAGCAGTGGGACGTTTGTGGGTTGAAATGATGACGATGATGACAAATGAGGTAACGTGAGTAACCGCTTTGAACTGGTTGTGAATTTAGTGTGACGTTACACACCTACTGTGTGTTCATCTGTCCCCTATAAATTTACATTTCAAATAAATTCACACACATTATTATAATATATAAACATACCATTCATTTATTTATTGAAGTAAACACAATTTATATATATATCCAATCTTTAAGCCACGTGTTTCGTTCGAGTTGTTTAAACAATTGGAGGTCACAGTCGTACATACAATTTATGAATAAATAATTCCTTTCGTTCATAAATATAATATAATCGTTCAGTAATATAAACACAGATAAAAAAACCTGCGTCACTGTTTACGAATGAGGTTGACAAAGGTTAACAATTTTATACAAATGATAATTTCTTGCTCATCACACAATTCTCGGTAAGATAATAAACGGATTATAATTGTTTCTTGGGAATTGATAAGTACATTAATTAAAGCTCATGAGTAGGTACTAATTAGATAAGTTTAGAAAGTTCAAGGTCGTGAGATGTCGGTAATGAAAAGGCCACCTTGTTTCCTCGTTGGTATCGTAGAGGCGATTAAGGTATTATGGTAAGAGAATGGGCATTACTATTATAATTCAGTTATGAATCTATGTATAATTTCTATCTGTTGAAAATGTACCAGTCACAGTTTTATATCTCGGAATCTTCTTATGCTATGGACGTGAAATTTGGAAAAGATTTTGCAATTTTTAATTTTCAATTTTATCCGTGTAGTGACGGATTAAGAATACATTATGTCACTACCCCATCTCACCCGTGGGTGTCGTAAAAGGCGACTAAGGGAGTAACCTTACAGACAAGAGCACTGCAAGAAAAGGAAAATTCGAAACAAACCCTATACCAACCCGTCTGGCCAGCGTGGTACAGTAGGCTAAATTCCATTCGCATTCTTTGGAGGACACTCGTGCCTAACAGTGGGACGTACGTCTGATGACTTTTCTCAGAGGTTGGAATTTTAAATTGAGACTATTACATCAAGTGGGGTATTAAATGAAAGGGCTTTGTTTCCACATTCTAAACCCTATTTTTATTTATTTTTACAAAAACACAAAATTTAGTTATACTGAATACCCGTATCACACAAATTTCTTATACTATGAACTATTAATGTATATAAAGTTTCTGTGGTCATGGGAACTGAAAACGGCGGAGCCGCGGGTAACAGTTAGCTAGTTCAGTTAGTCAGCTAGTTTGACGTAAAATCGTCGTGACTTGTAATCAGTTCAGAATCAGTAAATGGATAGTTGGTATCGTTCCTTGCAGTTTTTTGCATTGCAGTACATCAACTGGCGCGCATATTAGCTGTCAACGAGCACAAGCGATCCCCTCACGTTGTACAAGGAAAAACAAACAAAAGGGAACCAAACATCGTCTTATAATAGCCATCAAGCGAAGCTCTGTAAATATTTACATGATAACTTTAAGAAATTGCTTTTTAAATGAATATATGCATAGATATGGATATGCGATGAGTTTATTCCGTCGTCCTATTTATGTCTTCCGCCAATCCCAATAGGAGTACTGAATAAAATATTGAGTGTCAGTCATTCTACTGGTAACTAAATAGGTTAGTGTTATTCTTACAGCCGCATAAGGCGCTTGATGAAACTATCTATCTCTTATCTCTATGTATTGTATTTGAAAGAGGTAAGGTCATTTAAGATATAAGTAGCTTCTGTTTCTTTTTGTTTTGACTTATCTAAGAAATATAATAATTTTATTTTAGTTACAATTTTACCAGATCTTTGAATATTGCATTAACATAATATGTATACGACGATTAGCAACTCGGCGTCGATGCACAGCCGCGCGTCTTTTATACCACACGTAAATATTAAATAATACATGAAAACTCACCGTATACGGTTGGCGACAAGCAACTCGGCGATATCACGTCCTAACCGCGAATAGGCCGACTCGACGATGACGAGCACCTTGGCGTCGATGCGCAGCCGTGCGTCTGAGCGGTGGTCGCGCGCCGCTTGCTGCTGCGACTCGAGCAGGGAACACTGCGACAATGGTCGAGGGACGCGATCGCGCCACACCAAACTGTGGAAAACTTACAGTTATTATCCTTCTACTATAATCATAGGTACTTTCTACCAATTTTTTAAATAAGAAAGTTTGGATATATGGATGTTTTTTTTAACTATTTATCAATTTATAAACTATAAAAAAATTATAAAATGTAAACATTTATATAAATTTATCTTTATTCTGTAAAGTATTACAAAATAATTACATATTCTTTATTTTTTATTTGGAACATTAGTGGTAATATTTTGCGCACCTGAGTAAATGAGCCGGTAATTAAAACTCGAGTAGGTATACCATTTGCGTATTAAGGAACCTCGCAAAAACAAAATTTACAAGAAAATCAATCAAAGACTGCCAAACTTAAAGCTGCGTTCCAAGTAAGAGCCACATCAAAGCGCCATTAAGGTTTATCTTAATAGCGTAAAATAAATAAAGGCAGGAATTTGTGGAAATATTTTATCCGTAGGCGGTAGTGGTCCTGTGAGCCACGGCTGAATCTTGTGGCCTCTTTGCTTTAATGAAAGCCACGCTTGAATCAACCGAGAGGAAACTTCTAACGACGTCGCTTAAAAGACATACCGACCTACGTACCTAGCAAGCGCAAATACCATCTTTATAACGCATCGACAAACTGCGCTTGTTCCTTCGCAGTAAACAATATAATTAGCTGCAATTGACATAAGCAATGACGTTTATGCAAATTAAAAAGCCAATTATTTAGACTGCTATTTAACTTAATTTCTCGCACATTGTAAACAAGCGCTTATAAAACAAAATACGTTTAAATCAACGAATTGGCAGCGCGTTAGCGGAGCAGCTTCCATTAATTAGCCAGAACACAAGTTTTGCTATAAATTCGACGGAGTCTGCAAAACTTGCCGCCCCTGGCGCTCATCTCCGCGTGGTGTAATTTTAAGCCGATAAAATAAAATATTATGGGTCCTAGCTACACGCCATCTGCCCTAATTACATAAAATCACGTTATAAATTACTCTGAAATATTCGCCTCCTTGTCCTAATTTAGCTGCGAAAAGATGCCAAACAAAGGGCGACAAGGACGCTCGGCAGAAAGTTAAACGTCTTTAATACTTCCGCGAAGCAATTTCCTGCAGGTATTAACTGCCAATTTAATGCATAATGAATCCTTTGGTATTGAAATAAAAGATACACACTGTAAAGTGGATGAAATCTTAGGAATTCTTGTTACATATTTCTGACATACCTAAATGTCTTGTTGTGTGTCCGGAAAATATTATGGAACTCGATGTTTCCTTACCTTGTCTTAACTAAATAAGATATAATATGTAGAGATAGAACGAGTTTAAGCAAATTTATTTTCATAAAATCCTGTATATGTAGTAAGATTAACTTTGTAAGTTTGCAGCTGAGAATTTGCGTTTATGAAGTCCCTCTTCATATCAATTCTGATAAAACAAACATCTAGGAAACAATAACGAAGTGTTACCACATTCACACTAGACCCTAATCCCGATAAATAACAGTGTGACATAACGATACAAACTGTCCGAACGCGATAATTTCATATTATTAATTCGTATCAGCGACGTGTTTGCTCCCGATAGGGAGCAAATTAAATTTTATGCGAATGACGCATATTTTTAACTAGATTAATTAATTAAAATTTGGCGAGTTTCAATAAAATTTAAATGAATAATGTTTTAAAGAAAAACAACAGTTTATCATTCGATCGCGTGTGTTGTTTAACTGTCAGATACAATAAGAATACAACAGAATCGCACTGTAAAATAGCGTGTTTTAAGTGATTTAATAATGCATTACAGAAGAAACGTACAATGTGATGTTACTTTCTTTTTCAATGTTCAATAATTATGTTCACTACGCATCAGTGAAGATGAAAATGAAACACGAGGCTGTTGACTGGAGAGGCGCTTACCTTGTCAGAGGTACTGTGACGTAATATGTATAGAAGAATATGGTGAGGACGGATATGCACATGATGCCGGCGACGCACTTCCTCACATTGACGTGGCTGGCCAGCCAGAAGCAACACCGCGGCGCCGACGTCTTGTGCGGATGCGCGAATTCACCACCGCACTCCAGCAGCGGCGCACGCGCACCTCGACCCTCTCCCGCCATCCTTAACATCTATACACCACTATATTTACACACAATAGTAACACTTAGGCCTCTAAGGATTTCACTACACAATGTTTCTATCTGGGAACCCTAACGGCTGCGTTTGTCCTTGGTGGGGACGTTTTTTGTCGCCACTTGCCGTGTTTCCACATTTCATAGTGCCGCGGTGGTGAATGAGCGTGCGCGGGCGCAGGGTGGTTGTGTGCGCGATTGCCGCGATTGACGGCCATCTCGTGCCGACAAACGCGTTAGTTCCCGGTTTAAAATGGCCGCCGACGCATTATGGCGGGTTTTGCTCATCACGGCGACGTCCTGCGCCTCTCGTGTTAGAGCTCACGGCATCCGTCTAAAAGACAGATTGGGGTCTTCTGCTCCCTCGCTCATCGGTGATATCTGCAACAACAAAACCAATATGTTAATGAAATGCTAATCTAGGTTACAATTACATAGGGCATGATTTGCCATTTCTGGACACCCGTCTCCCAAACGCAGCAAAAACAGTCAGGCATCCAACTCCTATTATATAACTAAACCTATATAGAACCAACAGAATATGGTTTCGTTAGTCCAGTTAATTATACGGTACGTGCCATATACATTTATTTAACGAATAAATGTGTATTAGTACAAGTTTTCACCACCGAGAGCTCGTTAAACATCGTTATGGTAAGACCAGGATATAAAACGCTTTCGCTATAACGACTTGTCGTGAATATTATAGAATATTAGTCTCTAACATTAATTATAATTAGTGAAGTCGTAAAATTTTATAACACGTTTACACTTGCCGGATAGCTTTCCTTGCGTTAACACGCATACAGTTTTTATATATCTGTTTTAAAACGAATGTTAAATTAATTAGTATGTGGTCATTTCAAAAGCTTTACCAGGGATCGCTGGCACAGATTAACTTTTAGGCCGCCAGCTGTGTGGTTTCAATCGTGTTTTTTTTAATTTATAAGTAGTTTAAAAGACGCAAAGAATTTTTATATATAACATGCCAATTTAACGCTTTAGAAGCGTCTATAAAGGCCTCAAATAAAACTTTTCAGAAAGTCAAGTAAAAATAAATACATAATCAATTAGTTATATTTCGGTTTATCTTTGAATCTCAGTGTTTATTCAGTCGTGAATACTTTACTTCGACCGGCCGCTCCTATAAATCCCCCTTCGTATTATTTGAATGTAGGCTTACATTGAAACATTTCTTTGCAGAACCGAAACAAATCCATTCAAGCGTGTAATTGGACGAACAATCCTCAAAATTCTGAATTAAATTTGATCAAAAAGTTAGGTAATGAACGTGAAATCAGATTTATACAGTAGAAATGATTGCATGATTGCGAACTGCCATGTTTTTCAATTTATTCAGTGTCTGCATATGTAACCATGTGAAAGCAAACAGAGAACATTTTAGCATGGAAAGGAAATTGAGTCATCTGAAATATAATAAGCATTATGATCATATCTATGAAAACGAATATAGAAATGTACTATCACACCTGCTGCAAAATGAAGTTTCTTCTTTTAGGTACAAAACTGAGATTCAGTTATAGGGTGTTAAAGTAGATAGCTGTCACCCTAAAATAGATGGTGTAGTTTAGCATACGTCTTATATCTATGTTATAGAAATAGTTATCAATCGATCCCTTTACTATCTCGAAAGTTTCACTTATGTTTCCCACGTAGGGTATCTCAAGGGAACGGCACGCAGGGATGTTACAAAACGGCGTACGTGTTTATTTATAGATAAAGTAAAGAAGATATACGGAGAAAAAACGGTTTATCGAACTCCAGCGGCCTTGATTACACGAATATAACATAACAATTTTATATTTTACTCTAAAAAAAACTCAAAAGAAAAAGAATTTTCAGATGTCAGTCTTTGTTGAGTAAACGAACGAACCGTAATAGAGGGTCCCCGGCGACGTGAATATTCTGTAGGTACGATACCTATTGTCCGAACACATGCTTACGCTGTAATGAAATTTCATGTACGCTCCGCTGTTTACAGTTTGGATACAAAAATTTGTTTTGTCAGAATAAATTGTCTAATTTTACAGACAAACAGTGTAGGTAGTCTATTTAGTAAGTAAAAGGGAGGTTTTCGGGCGGTCGCTGAGAGCGTCGGTGAAACAGAGACGCGTACGGAATCCGTGATTGTGCGACCCTTTGAATATTAACTAGCAGATGACCCGCTCGTAACCGGGCCACGAATCTACAAGGCTACTCGAAAGGTTAATTCAAACTGCTCACTGTCGGAACGTGCTTTATTTCTTCACCCCCGATAAAATCGTAGGGACTGATGTAAATTGAAAAAGAAATCGACACAAGCGGAACTTTCACATATCTACATGAAAGATTGCGGACTATGCCAATGGATTGGTTGCGATATTTCAACGTCAACTCAACACGAAATACCTATCTAAAGTAACCTTAAATCTTAGAAGACTATAGGTACAAGTTTACAAATTACTATCAAGTCGTACCTACAGTATGATATAATAATGTAATCGTTTAGTATAAATTTCAGCTAAATAATTTAAAAATGAATGACATAATTTGGACATTGTTATCTTAATCACCAAACTTTTTAAGCTGAGAATGACCCGAACGTTGTCAGTAATATTTTATGTAAATTGGCTCCTAAAAAGAAAATTATCTAGGAGTAAGAATGATTGCGGTGTAATGAATAAACGACATGAAAAAGTAGACTTGTTAATTAAAGGATGAATGGTTTGAGAACGTATTTCTGTAGTAATGTTTGCTGGCTATCGGTAACGGTAAGGAATGCGAATTCCTACAAAATAATATAACACGATAATTAACTAAACTAGAATATCATTTAGGTACTTATTGCTTTTTTAACCAAGATGAATACTATTTTGTTATGTTAATGTAGTACAAAAGTGTAACCTAAACGACAATATACATATTTAATATCAGAATTTAGAAATTGTAATGTTAGTTATGTATATCCCGTGATATTACTCGTTTAAAGTAACTTAAGCATTAATAGTACCAATCATTTATCTTCTTAACTAATATTATAATGTCAGTTTCCAACGCATAATCTAATTCACCAAGAAAGGAAAGAACATGGCACAACCCTTAATACAAAATCACAGCAGGTAGGTCCCAACACAAAATAATCCTAATTTTACTTCAGTAAACATTCGCAAATAAAATAAAAGCAATAAAAATAAACAAGCATTATCCAAACGAAGCCTATACGCGTATATCATTTGATACGAAAGAGAACGTAACTAATATAGTGATGCATTAATCTCATTAGGGGAATGACCGTAAACGATCTGGACGGGTTACAGTAGTACGCGTAACGGCCGAAAACAATTATTAGTTAACCCCTGGCCCCTTTCACGAAAGATACCGAGCCGAATTACCTATTAATGATTAGGGTTAGCTGAACTTTGACTCGGTATGACTAGCAATTCTTGTTGTAGGTATAAAGTTACTTTAGAGCTCATACATTTTATTATGCGTAAACATTGGCTGGGATTTAAGAATGGCTTAGGTTATTTTAAGGTATTTAGAGGCAGCTCACGGCGGTCTTATAATTAAGTAAAGTTAAATTTGTATGGTTTTAAAGTTCCATCCGAATACATAAAAATATTTTCATTTTATATTCAATTTCCGAAACCACAGAAATTTGTGTTCTTTTTTTTTACAATATTTCAGCTGTTCTCGAATTTGCGCTTAACAACACATTTTTCGTCATTCATTTAGGGTTCAGTACTAAAAAGGTACAAAAGGAACTACATAATATGGTCATGTCATGGTCTCACTCTGCAAGTCGGTCAGTGTTGTATCTCGGAATCTACTTATGTATGTACATGTACTACATGTAATTACTATTGACATGAAATTATTGATAGTTTTAAACAATGCTAATCCAACAACGCTTTGGAACCCTTGGCGCGCGAGTCTTACTCGCACTTGACTGGTTTTATATAGACGTAGGATTTTTTTAGTTTTATAACTCCTTAACAAATATATAACACATTCATTGAATAACAATAGAGTTTACTAAAATTCGTATATACTCGTAAATAGTAGGTATAAATAAAGAGTACAAATAAAACGTTAGATACGAACAGAATTTAATTTTCGGCGTTTCATTTTCTGACCGTGTATTCTCTGGAGAAGACAAAAATCCAAGAATTTTTGTTACATTTCCCACTTCATTGAACCTGGGAGTATAGTCAGATTAATCGTATTCTTCAAATTAGATGAAAGTATAGCAAAAAAGATAAATCTAGAGGTTTTGTTGTACCGACAAAATCCGAACCGTAATTTTATTTGCAAATTAGTCTTTTAAATTTCAGATCAGTCAAGCCACAGACAGAACCAGCCTATAAGCTTGTCACCGACGACGTCAGCCTTTTGTGACGTCGCCGCCTCGTCGGTGGTAAAAAGGAAATATATTAATAAAAACCAACAGTATCTTATTTAACATATACCTAAAACGGTTTATTTAGTGTTTGAAAAGCGAGAAAGAACATAATGAACCAAAAATAATTTACGAAAAAAAATGTCAAGCGCTTTTAAATAAATAAATCATCTTTCTAGCCGGAGTGATAAAGTTTCAACTATTTGAAATTCACAAAACATGGATGATGAATGAGTCGATGGCGAGTCGTTCGATTCAAACAATACCTACCAATATCTATCATATTTTTACTTTTTATAACATGTTATTGGAAATAGTTCCCATTTGTGTAATAGCATAAAAGTCAACGTGTGAAAGCCGCTATAACGGATCAAAAGACAATGCTCGCGTTGGAGATGAAGGGACCAACTTATTATAACTTTGCTCGTTCACCACACCTCGTAGTCACAAGGACCGTTCCGAGAACCCGCATAATAATACCACCGAAGCTTCTATAACACGAGGATCAAACTTGTGAAATATTGAACTGTGTGAATCAGACGATACGCTGAAAATGACAGGGGTCTGTCGGATACCATTAAATGTTTTCTCAAAGTGGACATCGGGGTATTACTTTCATTTTGTGGTATTATTGAAATGACACATGTCTGAATTATATTGAGGGCTCCGTGTTATTATCTACGGGAAAACTGAAATACATATGTGTATTTATTATACATAGAATCGTCAAAATTTTAAAAATCTGTTAAGGGGCCGGTACACTCTTAAATCGTGTACAGCCATCGCGTTCTTTATAGCTCAACACACAATGCAATATTTCTTATAATGAGATAAGCAAATCTCATTTATTTGTTAAATCAGGCTGTAAATTTTCACGAATTTACTTTTTGTTGACAATACAATGGCTGGAGTGTTGAGGCACGCAAGGCGTTGGAACATCGGAGTAGCGTCGCCATTAGGGCACGGAGGCGAAACCCACAATTCGCCCGCATATTTGGTCAAGATTAATTGCCCTTAACATCATCTGTCAACCCGAGGGACATTCCGTGGACATTTTGTTTGCTGTACAAATAGCTCAACATATTCGTCTTGTAGCACGTTATTAATTATACTGCTGGCTTTTATTGTACATAACTACCAAATAAAACACCACAATTGGAATACCGAGGAACTGCGTGTAAAAGTCACATTACAGTACATTTGTCACCAAACATTGCTTTGTAATTGAAAAAGAGGAATACGGCTTCGTGACGGCTGTAACATTGATAAAATATTGCAAATAGTACGAGGCGGCTACTGGAAATAATATTTGCCAAGATAACAAAGGAAACCTCTGTGAAAGAAAACAGAGTGCTATTTCATAATATATTTGTAGAATCTCTTACCTGCTTGTTTCATTTGCTAAATGCAAGCTGCAGGGCGAACAACAATCGAGCGCTAATTGTGATTCTACTAATTTGCATTGGCGCGACTTACCCAGTGCTTGCCTGCCGCGCCCGCCCAACTTCTGTATATTCTGTATACCGAACACGCTCACACCCCGCACATCACGCTATAAATACAACAACCTACAAATCTGATTAAAATTACGGTTTCATATCCCAGAGTGCCTTCATTTGTATTCTGTCTTTATCTTTATTGTTCTTACGATCATTCTAACTCCAAACTTATTCAAATTATAAATCGTTTATCAGATCTGACTCTGTTCAATTGGCTTACTCTGAATTTCGACATTCGATTGGTCGGTTTTGATGTCGCTGTCAAATGTAAGCAAATTTAGATATGGTCGTTGTCACTTTCAAACATTTGACAGCGACTTCAAAGATCGTTGTAGACAAATTTGAGTCTCGAAAGTCATTACAAATTGCATGCAAGTATTATTTGAATTTGGTAATTACATATGTCTTATTATGTACAAAGCAGAGATTACTACAAACCTATGTAACTATCAATAACTAAAGTGATATTGAATTGATCTGAGGCAATCAGAATTGATGATTCGATATTGATTCCCGGTACAGGGAACTACAATAACCCATTCTATTTGCAAGGTAATTCAAGTTACCGCAAACAGGAATCTCCAATTAACGGAACATTTCACCTATTAAACTCATGTTATTGCATTGTGTTCTCATGCATAATTAAAACAGAATAGTACCATTGCAGTCACTTTATAATATAATCTGCTTGTGACGTTTTTAATGTAAACAGCAATGCTTGCTTGCATTAAATTATGCAAGTGGCACTAGCTTTACACGATTACAGTAAATTTATGCAAGACATTATCCGAGGACAGCGGCGTCGCATAACAACGCCTTCAGTGTCCGAGCGCACGGCTCCGTCGCCTCCTTTATGAAAACCCTCACTATGATATATGGGAGTGCGGCGACACGATATTGCCTCCCTCGGCTTCTTTTTTATACAAACGTCAGCATTTCCTTGCCAGATGTTAGTATCGGCACGCGTCACGACGGTGTGTTATTGCAATCAATTATTTGCGTATAGTTAAAACAGCGTTATTCCCGCTAATGACGGCGGGTGGGGTAAGCGCGGGACGCGGACGCGTGATAATCTCCCGACCATTAGGCCCGACCACTCGCTCGCAAATCGTCCGCATATTTTGCCCAAGATTAATTGTTCTCGAATATCATCTATCACGGTGAGCTCTCATGACCGTCGCCAGCAGTGCGTACGACGTTTTATTCAAGGCACAATAGGCGCTAGAACACCACAGCTGAAGTAATTAATTTTTTACTAAAATAATGATACCGTCCAATAAAATACGTCAAGTATTTTCATAGACGTTTCATGTCTTGTCTTTGTGCTTTGCGTTCAAGTAAACAGGACTCTAATCGAATCTTACCTAGTTCTATATTTGCGTTTCCATAAAACTACCGCTAGAGCAAAACTACATTACCAAAAAATATACAGATTTGGTATAAACATCGGCCTGCGGATTTAATGAATTAATCAGGATAAAAAAATTTTTCAAACACCAAAATCAATTCAATTTTGTATGAAAGAGCCACATACGTCAAATTAATCCATATATTTTTTGCATTAATAATTAATTATAGTAATAAGTTAGATAATATTTACATTATTAATATGAATAAGCGACATTTCTAAGAAGTATAAAGTATATAGACATTTCTAAGTAGGTTTGTTATGAAGTTGCATACAATGTACAACATTAATGTGGTGATAAAGTGTCTAATGAGTACATACTTAACTTTGATCGCTGTACGAAAACGAAATAAAACGTCGGCTTCATCATAACATTTACATAACCCATTAATCTGGCATTTAAACATTTTAAATACTAATTTCGTTTGGACAAAATTAGGGCTTACAAACACTCCCGAAAGATAAATCCGCAGTTAAAAATACCCATCGTCGAGTTTATTTCGTAACGGACAAGAACAAATTGAGTCAATCTTTTTTTACTAGAGACGAAAAACCGAAACGCTTCGCATTTCACCATTTTCAACGTGTAAAGTTCGAATATCAATCAAGTCGACCTTTTTTCAATAACGCTACCACAGGGATCCTTTCCGAACCAATTTTTCGAGTAATTTCGCTCTTAGATCCAGTGTCCATTGGCTTTTACTGACATTGAGTTTGTTTTCGTTCGTCCAACGAAACAATTTACTGATGAATGTCGCACCTAAAGGTTCCATGTAATAAATCATAGTCCCTTCAATGTTTTATGATTACCGCTTCGTATATTTAGACAAGCCCATCGTTTAACGTCAACGTCAAAATATTGTTACGAATTAGTCATTTGTTTTAGTTTTACTGATATAAAAAAGATCTGTGTTTAATTTATTAAATATTTATAAAAGTACTACTCTGTATTAATCGCGATTAACGTAGGCTGGTGACGTATAATAAAAAGGCATCTGTTGCCCAAGGCTCTGCCCGTGTGGAATTTGGTTTCCATTACCACAGAAACGTTTTGACTATATATTTGTTTTATGTTTATTTTTTAAATATTTTTTTCTCATTTAAATCTACCTCTGACTTCAAAGTATATAATAAAAAATGGTGCAGCCTTTAACGAAGATTGCACTGAGCACACTAACCTAACCTAACCAACCTACCTACTAATCCAAATTTAGTCATGATTTTTTAATTATATAGATACCTATATAGATTACATTAATATGTAACAACTATGTTTTTGTCCATTGATTTGTGCAATAAGAGTAGAATAGATGTCCTTTATCATAAATTATATTACTATGTAACAGAAAACAATTGTTTTATACATGACCTATATTGTATTTTACAGAATTTAAATAAATGTTAACTATTTCGACAAAACAATAATAAAAATGCTGTTATTAACTGCAACCAAATAAACGAACTTGCAATCTGTACCTCGATAATTATGCGGTGACATCTACAAAAGCAAAGAGATTGTGAGTCGGCAAAACGAGTTGATTAAAGAGCACCAACTCGCCTCGCATAGCGACAATGAATATTCAGTACATAAGCATAATACAACCGCAATCTTAGAGCTAGCCTGCGACGCTGTCGCAACTGCATCGCTGCCCATTTCTCATCTTAAATGGCAAGAGCATCGCACTTCTACTTTTTTTAACCGACTTCAAAATCCAAAAAAGGACAAGACTCTCAATGTTTGGTTTTCAATGTTTGTTACGCGATTACTCCGCCAAATGTGATGATAGATGATTCTTTTTTAGTTATGTAAGTTTTATCGAAATGAATACAGCACTTTTAGAAAATTTTAAAAAATATATACACTTTTAGCTTTGGTTTGTGGACCCATTCAATTTTATTCTTTTTAGTTTATTTGTACATGTATTTTTCTAAAAACATACTTCGGGGAGACGCCGAATTTTGTACCTATATCAATGATTCTATAACTTTCTTGTACAAAGTCGGGACCAAAATGTTACTAACCCTAGCTATGATCCGCTAAATGACATCGATCTACGAATTGCGGGTCCCAGCGTAATAAAATCATCAAACACGACAGACATGAATGAGATCCATCACCATTTCCAAGGATACTGATATGGAAAGTTTGTACGCGTAAGGGATACAAGGCAGTTTTTTTGCGGCCCAGTTTTACGACGACAATATTTGCGGCAGGCTAGAGATATGCCTGTAAGTAACAGCATAATGCATGACGGAGAAAACGCTGACACCATATTATTTGAAGTACATACACACATAGCCTATGTAGCTATATATAAATATTGCTAAACGAGATTATAGCGTTAGGCGACCTCAATGAAAACCAATTAATAACTTACTGATTTCGTTTTCTTGACAGTCTAAAATACTATTAAAATTAAACATGAAAAGAAAAATATAACTGGTTGGATTCATAATTTTTGATTAACATTTGTTGTTTGAACAACTTTGTTCAAAACTGACGCAAATTTGCTTGAGTATTAAAAGGTGGATTCGGGTTTTATTTTTATTAGGCAACTGTGTTATAACAAATAATATGTAATGCAAAAAGTTTGTACACATTTTTAAGGAAATTATGAGGAGGAAAATATGTATGTCATTTGAAACAGTTAAAGTTTATATGGCGGAGAACTGGTAAGACGCTAATTCTTGCCAGGTTGAATTAATCGCCACTGTTCTCTTTCCAAAAATATAAGTCAAAAAGATAAAATATTTTTATAACCGGCCTGTGATAATAATTTTAGACGGTAATTTTTTTAAGAAACCTGATTAAAGTTCATTTTTTTTATTTACCTTCTAATTTCAAATTTGGTAATAACAAATTTTCATCATCAAAAAATACATGAACAGTAAACATACATTACAGTAGTTATAGCTCAATACAAACATAAAATTACATGGAACAATATTTTGGAACGATTTCATACTATATTCAAACAACCTGTCGACTTGCTGAGTTGGTGACTCAACAATGGATGTAATAATATGGAAAATCACGAACAAATGTGCGATGAAATCATAAAACGTTTGCGTGCGTACTACATTGTTCACTACGTGGCTGCCGTACAACTCAAGGGCAAAACCGATTTGTGTTTCGATAACATAATATCTGTCTACAATGACTAAACCAAATAATAACAATAAAAAGCATAACAAAGCACTTCAAAATCATCTTACCCTTTCACGGTTGATTACATTCGTTGCGAGAATAAAACGATGTTTACACTTAATTACAATCCTTATCAAAAGTTTTTAGTATATTATAAGTATGGTTTGTTTATAAACACATCAAAATTTTAAATAACAAAGAGGAAGCAACACTTATTGTCACACATTTCGTACGCGAATAGAGAGAGGGATCGCGGCGCGCGCCACACGTCCGACCTCCGGTGCGTCTGGGGGCATACTGAGTGAAGCGACTCAAGTCGGAATTTTATTGGTGATACCAGAGGAAACCGGCGCGGCTACGATATCAGAGCGGGCGGCCTTTAGGGCGGGCGCGGCTACGACCACTACGTGCTACGCGCTACGAAGCGAACGCTGAACATTTTTAAATAAAATAGCCACGAATATTGTCTCATACACTGCGGTCTTAGGAAAACTTTTTCAAAGGAACCGGGTGGCCCACCTGGTTCCTTTGAAAGAGTTACTTACGTTATATCTCTATCTCTTACGTTATCTACACGAACAGTTACAAAAAAAAGTGTGAAAAGATAAGTTGTAAAAGTACTTTTAATATAATGTTTATTAGACTGTTTTAAATTAAAAACTTGACAATCTGAATACAAAGTTAAGTTGTACCTAACAGTCGGTGCATTGTATTTGTCTTTTGATATGACATAAGACAAATTAAATGCGTAATACCTAATTAGGTAACGGAACCATTTATTAATAATATACTTAACGTTATGTAACTAAAGCGAAGACTTACATACCTTAGAATTGGCTAATATATTGGAAATAATGTCTTACTGCTGGGCAAGAGTCTCCTCCTCTCTTTTATCAAAAGAGCTTTGAAGCGATTTGAACTTTAGCCATACTCTACATACATAATATAAATTCAGATTGGCTTGGGTTTCTTCACGAAGGTATATATCCTTTACCGTTAGTATAAACCATAGTTTAACTTGCTCACATTTGAAATCCGTGATTCTAATAATAGTCACAATCGATATTATATATTGCAAGTCACAGAGAGCTGAGAAGGATAAACCTCAATCCACAAACTGAATGTAAGTTGGTGGTTAGGTCATACACTTAGCATAGTTACTAGGATATGTGGGTTTCCTCACGATGTTTCCCTTAATTATTAGTAGATAATATGTTATTTTTAAATTACATTAATAGCACTCGTATTCGGAATCAAGACTCAAACATGCATATCGCCAATTTTCCCATTCGGCCAATGCTGATTTTTACTTAGTGATTTAAAAAAAAGATGAATTACAGGAAAGATTTTTATGCGAAAAATATGGAAAAATTCACTGAAAATCTATATGTAAATATTACTTGTAACGTTTATTTATGGCTAATTATCTGAATTACCTGGCCGGTCTACCATCACCATCGACTGGTAGAAAATGCCTAAGGCATTATGTTCGACTCGTTTTCTTTCAAGTTATTAATTAAATAAAAGCGTAAAAACAATAACGCACAGGGGAAAAGTGGTCATGGAAACCGCATTCCACGAAGACCGAGCGGCGGACAAAAATAAAGAAAAATTTAAAAACAAAATCCAACCACAACAGTTTATAAATTCGGGGCCAATAATGTACGCCAAAGGCGCACCGCCACCGTCGCGATACAGTGGCACGATCCACCCCGATTAATACTAAGCACTCCAATAAATATTGATACTAGCTTCTTTGTCTTGCACGGAAGATTCGTTCCCTTTTATTAATGGGACACTCACGTTTGCCTGACAAATCGCATACCTTAGATACGTTTTGGATCTTACATTATTTTGCTTCTGGTGGTTTATTGTGTCTATATATTATGTGATGTTAATATCCTTTCAATTATTAGCCTATCATATTACTTTTAGTAGGTGTGTACCTAATATTCTAATGCAGATAATTATTTATTTTAATCTGTCACTTAAGTTTCAGATAGGATATCGGATATTTACGGTAGTAGTGCCACGAATGGGTATCGCCGGGATTACAATACTCCCACAGCATATCGACGCTAGGTACTAGCCCCCCACAGGTTATCATCATCATCATCATCATATCAGCCCAACGACGTCCACTGCTGAACATAGGCCTCACCTAATTTACGCCACTGCGAACGGTCCTGTGCTGCCTGCAACCAACGGCCGCCCGCCACCCTGACCAGGTCGTCCACAGGTTATCGACGCTAAGTAATTATAATATGCTGTTGGGTTTCGTTCGATGAGTGTCGAACGCAGGAGGCCCAACTCTTCCTCTCATTCATATCTCCTCGCTTGGTTGTGTTTTCTTTGCATTGTTTAGTCAATGCTAAGAGAACACAGTCATGTTCATGGGCGGCGGTTACCACTTACCATTATTTAGGTAGGCCACTCGCTCGTCTACTATTTTAAGCAATAAAAAGTTATCAGCAAGTGGTGAAACATGATGTAAATGCAAGATTCTTCTTCTTTTGTACGCATTTAAACGTTAAATCGTAAATTGTCGTGTTACGCTAAGTCTAAATTAGGGATTCTAAAATAAGATAAATATTTTTACTTCTTTTCTTGGAGCGAATTTTAATTTATATCTGCGTAGGCGTCCTTGTTCAAAGTACACGTGTCGCATATTAGGGTGTGAAAAGTGTCTAAAATTATTCGTGAACAATAGTGAGGGTTAATGTTTACAAAGTCTTGTGGATAAGTATACCTTATTTTGTAGCATTATAACATGCACTACTGTTCTTTGTTCCTAATAAATATAAAAGAATAAATCTTCATCAATATAATATATAAATATTTATTTATTTATTTATTTTCAAAACCAACAGCGATATACATATTATAAACTAAAAAGGTAACAATAATGGTATGGCCAATGATAGGTTTTCTTATGATTTGTCTGTACATATTTCGGCTATTGAACGGACGAGAAAAAAAAAAGAAACAACAGTCAGCGATGTGAAGCAGAACAAAATAAACAATAAAAAAATTCTTCATCGCTGGCCGTTATACAATTTAATAAACTATTAAAATAATTAATTAAGTTAACTAAATTACTCGACAATATTCCCCGTCAGTATGAAATCTGAAACACCCCAAACATCATTTTATCTGCAGAATCAGATTAGAAAAATCTAAATTTTAAAATTTTAATCAAAGTCTTTATTAGTAAATATTATTGTTTAAATTTAATTTAATATTATAACTCAATAAAATTATTACATAGTCGAAAAAAAAAAAAAAATTAAAACAATTAATCTTCACGAAGTTATTATATATGTTATAAGTATTTTTATTTAGTACTTATTTATTTATTTATTGCTGCGAGTAGACAATATGGCACAAGGCGTTAGGCGGCCATTGATACTCGAACAACGCTCAAACTTTCAAAATTTGATAAAATTTGACAAAAAATATAACATTGTACAAAAACCATTGGAATCGATTCTGCTATTGATTCTGAATGAACTACTTTCAGACTTCGCACCAAGTAGGAACAAAGATGTAAAAGTATTATTTTGTTGAGTACTTAAATTAGTTTTAGTTTTAACTATTATTATTATTTCCTATTCATTTACAGAAAATTATGCTATATAAATCTACTACAAGTTTTACAAATGTTAGCGTTTTGAGTTACTCGGGTCAAGTTGTTTGCTTTTCATAGTGCTTATTAAATTAGTTTTAAAACATATTTTTGAGCTAGAAAAAGGTCAATATCCTTGAATTCATTGTTATGGGTTCGAGCAATGCGGGTAAGAACACCATTTTGTGCGTAACGGGTACTATGATGTGGTACTTGCAACATTGAGGTGTGTCGAGTCCGTCGGAGTGGTGTGTTAAACGCTACCAGTGATAACAACTCAGGGCAATCAAGATGGCCATTCACAATGTCATATAAAAGGCACATATCTAGCACTTTACGTCGTTCTTCAAGTGTTAACAGGGCATACTTGTTACAACTCTCTATATATGACATTGGTGGTTTGCGGAGGCGATAGTTGAGATGGTTGATAAATACTTTTTGGATTTTTTCAAAAAAAAAAAAATCAATATAATATAAAATATATGTGAATCGGAGGAGTGTTCATTTGTTCATATCATTCGAATAAAAGCAAGTCAGAAGGATAATCCGCTTCTAATTAATGTATGCGTTATTGAAAGGTACAGACCCGATATATTATATCTGTAATCCCAAGTTTCTACTTCGCTCACACATATAATAACATAAAGGTCATATTTTACTAATTTATCTACGATCTATGAAATGTAATTAATTCATGTCTGATATAAGCTAATAAATTAACTTCTTAGTCTTCAGTTTATTGTATGTTGAAAACATTATTATTATTTTCTAATAATGTGTTATTACAGTTCTACAATATAAGTACAGTCTTAGTCTAAGATATGTATTTTGTTAATTAATCATATATACTTGAACAAAAGTTTAGCTTACATTTTTAAAACAACTTCTGCGAACGTCACATCACGTAACGTAACGTAAGAGCTCGGCATTCATCACGTGGCGACGGCTAGCGAACTGCACAAGCGGCGCTAGAAACCAGGCGGACATATTAAGCTATAGTGTGACCAGATGACGGTGAAATAACACAATTTAATAAACTACCGTGATACTTTATAGACTGTAAGTGAACAACTTGGTTATCTATTTCTAGATTGAGCGTAACTATAAGTTTTGTATTTAAGTTTTAAATAGGTATGCACTATCAAACAAGTTCCCAAACATTAGCTGTCTTACCGACTGCTGTATCTTCTTGTATAGTCGACTCATGTAGGTATGTTAAATGAACTTGAACTTTTATCATCAAAACCCAAAACAGAAAAAATGTTTGGTACCTGGTAGAGCAGGAAGCTGACTGAATGTACATAGAATTTTATAAAAGTTAGAGTTAAGAAAAACAACCAAGAGTGTCGAGCGCATATTGAAACTTTCACTCTTATCTACTTCTCCGATGTTTTTCATACTACCATTAAAATTAGTCGCTTAAATACTTTTCTAAATCGCTAACCACCGATTAAAATAGCATAGATATAAATGTGGACATAATAAAGAACACATAAATCGAATTCTTTATACAAAACCTAATCAGAGATCACGAGCCGCACCATCAATAAGGACATCTGTTTTAATAGCGTTGGCAATACTAATTATAGCTAACGCTCTCCAGAAGGAAAAAGCCGGTCGAATAAGTCCTCTTTATTACACTTGGTCTTTTACAATCGCCACTACGGTATATAAGTATATGAAGATGAGACGACCGTAGGCTTTACCTTTTTATTGGTCATTAAATTCAACAAGGCCTTCAAGGAAACAATAAATCATCGATTTATCTACGTGATGACTATGTTGCCGTAATAAAACAGACTATAAAATTCGCAAGTATCGATTACTTACTCGTGATCGACATTTGGGAATAATAATTGAGATTGGTGTAGGCAAAAATAAATTTGTTTTATTTTATTATCTTTATATTAATTAATATTTTAAAATAAGGTCGAACGATAGTAAAATAATAAACTAAGCAACCTCTTTTTCGGTTTCCAGGACTGTCTTGTAAAAATACTAAGTTTTTATTTAATTTTAATTATTTTAGAAGAATGCATTCTCTATTAATCAACACCGGCAAGTTTCAAGTTGAATATGCACATACAATCAATACAAATATCGGATTTCTAATTAGGACATCTAATTAGTTCAAAAACAGTACAGTACATAAAGCGAAAGGAAATATCGTTCTGTGAAAGTGAAGAAACGCTGACTGTAAATTTCGTGTTTGTAAAGTAAGATCTGTTACTTAAGTCAACAAATTTTATAGAATAAATTAATAAATCAAACAATATTGTCAGTCTTTTATACTCAATATATCGTGTCAATTATTCGACAAAAAAGCGGCGCGGCGCGACATGTGTAAAAACGCGTGCTCAAGAAAGTGATAAATGTGTTAGCGACGCGACGGCGAGGCGGCATCGTTTGTGGTAACACGGCGGATATCGGTGCGCGCGACGATCGCATGTTCCCGGCTTCGCTATCAGACCCAGGAGCAGCATGGCCTATCATCACGCGATACAGCGTTAAACACACACTATCTCTTTCTAACTGAACCTGTGCATTAAATTTCCTTTTTAGTTTATTGCACTAAGATAACAATAACGATAAATTTGAATTATTTCCTTGCTAACTGTTCTTATGCAGTTTTTACTTTTTCAAGTGAAATATTTCATTGCTTAATGGTCAGTGATGAACTCTGTAATTATTATTACGTAAATTAACATTAATATCTGCAGGCGAGCAGAAATTACGTTGTTTTTAAAATATATTGTGCGTGTAACGTTGGGCAAAATTGAATTTTAATATTTATCTGCCGGGCGAATCTCGATTGCGATGTCATTCTGTCAGTAACATAACAAAGGTCAGCAATGTTGTTTGTGGTTTAGGAATAATAAAAATGTGTATATTATTTTCTTAGCAAGCAGTATTCTAAAGGGAAATCTAAAAGAATTTGCCACTATTGGGACCAAAGTAAAATAATACAGAAACTAATAGGACGTTAATGTCAAAGGATGCCTCAACTCAGTTTCGCTAAGACTTTCGACATATAGATAAAGGAGTTTTCCAATAACCGTGTGAGAAACTTGTAAACAACATGCATTAATGATGCAGCGCTCGACAGTTATTCGCCGTACTGTTCGAGATACTCCAAACATCCTTAAGTACTTCTGAACTACGAGTACTAGTGATAAAATGAAGAACGTACGCGAACGAGAGAGAATAAGGACGAGAACTCATAAGTTGTGTTCTCTGAATACTTAACAGAACATACTAATTTATGTTGATTGGTACGTCTTTTCAACAAGACATTTAGTGAAGTTGGCGCGAATAAAGCCTAATGCATACAGTCGTAACTTACGTATGAAACACATCTTGATGATGGGAAGCTCATGTTCACGTCAGGCTCTTAATGTGTCGCTCAATAGGTACGTCTGCCTCATCGCACCGAAGTATAAAGTTTCATACACATATAACAAGGAGGGCTTTTAGGCTTGCACTGAGCACCTACTGTAGGTTCATTTATGAAAAGCTTTCAGGTTCGACACGGTAACGGAAAGCTCTATTCAAATCGCCTTTCCTTTCGACAAGCCTTTACATAAATCAAGTATTGAATAAACTACCTTTTCTTCCAAAAGATTTGTTTCTGTGTGCTTGTCTATTCATTTTGAGCCTATTATTACCTTTGAGAATTTGATACAACAGCGGACACTACATTATATTGCTACGCTTATATTTTTAAATAAATGTACGAACATTTTTTATATACAACTTAGCTGAGAAAGCTAATAGAATTTTAGCTGAGAGCTCAATTTACATCGTAAGAACAAAAAATCTATGAAAGGGTAAAACCTTTTCTTGCGTTTATTTTCTTAAGATTTTCCGATAAGTACTTAGAAATAATAGCTGAGATGAAAAGTACTTCCTGGACGTAATAAACTCGATTTGGTTGAAAACTAATAAATGTTTCATATTTTCATAATAAAAATATGGAACTAATCTGATTTATGGTGTTGGTTTATAATGGGTCATAATTTGTTACAGTTATGTATCGTCTACACCTATACGATGCACCTATATACTAAGTTCGCTCCCATCGTTCTTCGTTTGGCTACTACTCCGCTCCTATTGGCCAAAGCGTGATGTAATATAGAATATGGCCTTGAAGATAAATGGGCTATCAAACACTTAAAGATTTTTTTAATCAGACCAGTAGTAGTTCCTGATCCCTCGTTCAAACAAACAAACTCTTCAGCTTTATAATATTAGTAAGATATCGACATGTATATAGAAATACACAGAATATAAAATAAATACAAAGATATCTCTTAGAACAAGTTGATTTAATCGGATTATTAAACTTTTCCAAGAAATATCTGTTATCTTGTTCCACTTCACATCAAAACCCTCATTGTTCTTTTATTATCTACTAACTTTAAAACGTATTATCGAGAAAAAATTTACTGGCCTGTTGGTCTAGTGGTTAGTGACCCTGACTGCTAAGCCGGAGGTCGTGGGTTCGATCCCCACCCAGGACAAATCTTTGTGTGATGAACATAAAGGTTTGTTCTGTGTCTGGGACTCTGGGTGTAATTTATCTATAATATGTATGTATTTAAAAAAAAATATATTTAAGTAGTATATCAGTTGTTTAGTACCCATAACACAAGCAAATATTATTGCTTAATTTGGGACTAGATGGCGCTGTGTAAATGTGGTAAAAAAAAATTGCTTAGGTAGTAACAACGATTCAATTTCATTAAAAGAACCACTGTTCTGAATATAGAAATATTGTTTACAAAACAAAATTAAACAAAATATAAGGCGCGGATGAATATTAGATAACGAAACATCTCGTGATCACAGCTCTCGGGATTTGATCAAATGGCTGATAACCAAACATAACCTTACATAAACTAACCTAAATAAAATCCCCAGAGTCTATGTCAAGATTGTGATTTTGTGTAAGGGATTTGATCAAGATAATATTTACTTATTTCACCGTGTCCTTGCGTAGTCCAAATAAGCATTTTTCTACACAGGGATTAGTTCTGATCCCATAGACTAATACTACGCAAGGGTTTTGCCAGTTATTGTAAAACGTTGGCGTCATCATTCTACATACACTCTCCCATTTATGCTGCGATTTATTATCCTCAAAAAGGGTTCTTTTAACGTAAAATTGGAATTCTATCATTCTTAGAACTCGATTTATTTTTCTTGAAATATACTTTTGATTAAATAACAAAATCGTAGCGGAAATTAGGTGGGGCCTATGTTCAACAGTGGACGTCATTGGGCTGATATGATGATGATGATGATACTTTTGCTTTGCATGTGTATTTATTTTACAGAATAATATTATATATTATGATGATAGTAACTTTGTTTCTCAATCTTTAATTTTATATTATTTTTGTAGCGTACGTACGCCCCATATTTATTGATTAAGACTTGCGAGGGCTTAACAGTAGCAAACACGAGCATTATTAAATAGGAGAATCAGTAAACTTCATTTGAGTTCCATTCATCGAATAAAACATGATTGCCGATGCCAAAATACGGCAACGTGAACCAAATCAAAGTCCAACAGATCACGACGAAACCTAATAACCTCAAAATAGCGTTTGGTGTGAAAATATTGTTTGAATCGTCACAGTTGATTGGACGTCTGCGCAAATAGATAGGATGGTCAGGCTACGGCGCATAAGCTTCAGTGCGGAGGTTCGTAACGGAGTGGAGCGTAGCAAGTAAGCGGCTCAATGCGAGTGCCCCGTAGCCGTGAGATCTTCAGGAGCATAGAATCATAAAGCTTAAACAGACTTACGTGTAAGACTGCACCTGAGTTCCTGCTACGTCATTGTTTTATGCTCATGCAAATATCGAACAGTTCGTAGCGCGCAACGCATGCTGAAATTAAATGCTACGAGTTTTCTAATCACTGTTAATAAATTATGTGTTTTGACGGTACAATATAATGCTGAATTTTCACTTGACGGTATTTCTTGCCATAGTAATATTGAAATTATTCACTACTATTACGGTTGGTGATGAAATTATGTAAACAATAACTACTCACAATAAAGTGTCCAGACTTTATATCAAAGAATAACATTAATATATTTTAATAAGTACATACTACATTATGTGATACTGCAAAGCTGTGAAAATATGTGTCTATCCTGTTATCTAAATATACCTGAATAAAAATTGTATTTAATTATGTTAGAACACTGCAAAAGATTAGCGAGTAAGAAGAATTTCCAAAGGCAAAAGCCGTAGTAGAGTGCAACGAGTAAAACTTTTTTCATAAAAGTACAACGAGGCAGTGGGCTGCGAAGAAACAGCCTGAGCAAGTGAACAGTTGTCGAGGTTACTTATTAACTTTTATAACTTGTACAATCTTATATTTATTTGCATTATTGCCAATATACAATATGAGTTTTGAGAGAGCAGTTTGTAAACATACATACTTATGTATGTATGGCGTTAAGAAAGCGCTATTATTTGAACTAATTAATTTTAGGGTAACGAGCAGCTTTGAATAGAATTTCAATACCTCTAGCATTGCTGGTCTCTATAACGACGGTTACCTAAGATCAGGTGGAGTAGAATGGAACACCTTGACTGAAGAATAAATCTGTGAGGAATAAAAAGTCAGTCTTAACTTTGTAGTTTAAAATAAAAACAACAATTTAGTAATGTAAGCCTTTGAGGAAAAACTCTTTTTATTTTGTGATGGCCGGCTAGAGGATCGGAGAAGGGTTTAAGCTTAACTTTAAAAGAAATCATTGTCAACAGGTTCGCTTTGATGTCATAATAGGGCGTTTGTTTAAACAACTGATATTGCACTTTTATGTATCGAAAAAAACCGAAGAAGTTTAATTTTGAAAACGAAAGAAAATAGCATTTAATTATAAAGTAACCAGAGGGCGAATGATAACGATTCATTAATTTCGATATCGCTGTCAAATATTTGAAACTTTCAATATGAAAGAACAACGATATGAAAATCGTCCTTTCGTAATTGTTAAAGCTATGATCTTTTATGAACAACATCGCTCGCTTACAGTGCCAGGTTTCGTACGCAGAGGCATCATTTCTACTATAAAAATATACTGTTATGATCTCCTTCACGGGAAAATGTCGGCTTTTTAATTAGTACATAATATATTAGAAGCTCGACACGGCGTACGTACGGCGAGTAGCTGTAAGCGGTCGATGACGGATATAGAAGATCCCAGCCTATACTCTGGAGATCACAAGTCACCTGTCAAATCACAGTAAACCCAGATAATTTTATTATGAGTGCGGTACTCTCTATAGAGATGGTAATATTTGAATCAATTATAGGAAATAATCTGTTACAACCGTTACCTTTATAATATAGTTAAATACATACATCATCATCAGCATATTAGCCCAATGACGTCCACTGTTGAACATAGGCCTCACCTAATTTGTGTGCCGCCCGCATCCAATACATACATACATTTCAATAAAACAATATTTTTATACCAAGTTAATAAAGGGTAAGTTCCTAACTACAAGAGTAAGTTTAATCAGAATGTAGAAATATATAACATAGCTTAAGGGAATTCAACTGTGGAAGCAAAGACAATGCCAAGAATGTAGATAAAAGTTTTTTCATAAATGTGCAAGGAGCACTGAACAGCTGACGACTGGCTCGGGGCAATGCCATGTCTCCCGGTACACGACTTTCTGGTAAATGTGTTAAAACGAGAAAGTATCTCGAGAATTCTTTTAGCCTGAGGCAATACGTATTACGGAAAAAACTGTTAAATGTCCCAGCAGGAAGTCAGAAACGATTCAGGAAAAGTAAAAGCTTCAAAGAAAGAAAGCCTTTGTTTGATAAATACGTTACATTCAACCTATAATTAAATTGTTCGCAGTAATAAAAAGATTTAAAACAAATATTAGAAATACTTCGGACAACAATATTGACAAAAAAATAAATATAAATGGAACGTATGACAGTCGAGCTGTTGACAAAGCAAAATATACTAGGCTTTAGGTTACTCGCATAACGGTATTCGCTAGAAAAGAACCGTACTCCAACCCTTTGCTGTGAGGAATTCCTCCGGGAATTTGGCTTTCTCTGTAAAAGGGTTGGTGGAGTAAGCGAGAAAATTTTATTGCGTCAACTTCCTATAAATAGCCTTTTAGCTGTTTGTAGCTCGGCACGAATACGAATAAAATATAGTGTTATGCAAATAAATAAAAATAATTTCTTTTTTATACATTTTGTTCATAAAAATCATTAAACTACAGAATCGGAATCACAGAAATGTCATTAAACTACTAATTATAAATTGACTTCAAATAACTAAAGGGCTTGAGATTCGCAGGGCGCCCAATAAATCTCTGACATCAAACGGAACGAAAGGAACATCAACATCAACATTGAACGTTGGTAACTACCTATAATTGGATTCGTTAACATTACAACAAACGGATTGTCGTGTCTAAACTAAATCAAACTTTGTTTCCAGCGGGAGTCGCTGTCAAGTTGCCATCGTTACGGGAGATATTGGGTACAAACTACAAACCATTCCAGTTGATTATCATAGTAGCACTAGGAACAGAAACGGAACGGCTTAAATTACGCAACAGAGACAAGGTATGAATACACAGTTGAATGCTCGTTAAAAGTTAAATGTGAAACTTAATCGTAAAACTAAGAAATATATTCACGTTTCGATTAATTACAAGAAAAAAACGTACATAAAAATTCAAAAGTATACAATGAAATGTCAGCCACTTGTCAATGCGACATGTGGTCTAATCGATTATTGCAAAAATGAGTTGCGTGAATGAATAAAACATGAACATGGCGTTCATCCATGCACATCGGTGCATCCACCACGGCAGAGAGAGTGAATGTGTCACGAAAGTGAAATCGTCAATGTTGTATTTTAACTCATAAACAACTTTTTGTTTGTGCGACTAATGTACGAGTATAGTACTCTCAAAGTATTGCTTATATGATTAGCAGTAATGATTCCTCTATCTAATACGCTTAGCGCATTATTTCTGCAAAAGGATTTAAGCACGAACATTGAAAAACAGGTCTTAAGCCTGCTGTACACGGGTAGAGTATACGGTAGAGTAGCACGGTATAGGACTATATATTAATTACGGTTAAAAGATTAGAAGCACAAATTATTCTCGTATACGTATATTATGAAAAACACGGTATACATGATGATTTAAATACGAACCATAAAATATTATAGCACAGGGCATTAGACACAAATCTTGAACAGACGTCGCCACTTAAAATAAGCTGGCACGATTTCAAGTGCCGCCAACCTGAATGCGAAGTATTCAGTTCATCAAAACCAGATGTTTCCGAGTCCTATGTAAACACGGACATTTACGCGGCACGTATGATTAAACATCATCCTATTATGTATGTTTACTAACATGTATACATATCAAACACCTACATGCTTGTATCGGCAGTAACCCATGTCATTGTTTCAGTAAATATCGGTGTTTACCGGTATCTAGGAGTGGCTTTTGCAATTGTATGACTATCGGATGTTTCCTGGTAACCAATTTGCTTTCCAGTCTATTTCATTCCCAGAATTATCACTGTAACTGTATTAACAATGGACTAAATGTAATTTTGTTAAGATAATTTCTGATTGACTGGGGATCACGTTTAGAAATTATTGACTTGGTGATTTTGGATAACGTATACGACTGCAGTGCTTGTAAAAATCACAACGTTCAGTTAGGAAGAGATGCGACGACATTAAAATGTTTTAATGTTATAAACAAACAGTAGATGTTGGCCCATATCCAAGTGGGCTGGGCGCCGGCGCTAACGCTAGTGCTGGCGTCCCGTCTCAGATACACCTATTGCTCTATTATCTACAGCCGATATCACGTTTCCATTATCTTATATTATTTTATTACAAATAGTTGGTCGCATCAATTGTACCGAAGAAATTTATTGATATTATAATTAAACACCACCAATATTAATTTGTATTTATATTGGTGTTTTTATTTTTAATTATAATATCAATAAATTTCTTATTCAGAAGAAAGAAATAATTAAAAATTATATACTTACAAGAAATAATAGAAAATTATTTCTTGCCATAGGCCATGGGATTCCAACACGTGGACCGCAGAACGTCTACATGGGGCTCGCGGATATTTTTATTATAAACAAAACTAAATTTATATTGTAAAACCAGCAAAACGATTAATCAATTCTCTGGAGTAAATTTTTAGAAACACGTTTGTATACCATTTTTGGTTCATTTACAAAACAAATATTAGGTACGGTTTTATTTCATATATCCCTATCTGCTTATTCTTTATTTATCTCGATTTTCAATGTTTTTCGTGAATAAATAAATAGCAATTTTTTTTTTCTTTTCAGTATTCTCCCCTTAGTTTCGTTAGTGAACAGAATACTTGTTAATTTGTTTTAGGATAGCTATTAACTTGGATCCTTGCATAGTCAAATTGAATAAATATTTCATAACTCAGCGACTGTGAAATCCAATGCTATTGAAACAATTAAATTAATCCGCGAAGAGGATGCCTATTTATATTGTAAACTTGCCCAGTTTATTCTCGGTTTCAATTAAATCGTGGCTAAGCTCACAAGTTGCGCAGTTATAGAGGTCCTATTATCTGCATGAAATTTGACTCACAAACCGCAGTCTCCCTAGTGGTAGTGGGTCGACATAACTCGACCCAAGTTGAAAGCTTTAATTACGTGGAGTGAGTTGTTCACGCAGGTGACTCCTTAATTACAGGGACGAAATTGAGCTGCCCATTCAACTGACACGTTTGCAAACGGATTATCATGACCTATATCTGATCCCTTTGTACATAAGTCTCGCGATTATGAAGCTTCCATTGTAAAAGCACACACATCAACAATGATGGTGATTAAAAAAATAATGCGGGCATAAAAATAGGACGCACAATAGTTAGGGGACGTCATTGCTATTAATGTGCCCTACAGTAAGCATTTACAATTAGGTGAAACTGATGCACAAGACTGAAACATCTGAATATTAAATCAAATTTGATTTTATTTAAATTTCGAACGTATATAAAGCTGTAACTTCAGCGCTCGCAAATTGCATTAGTAGTGCTAATTAAAAAAGTAATTTACTTACGGAGACTTTGCCTTTGGTGTCAGATAGTGATCTATAAAAGTGCTACGTCTTTTATTATTGAATTAGACTGGTTTGAGTACTTTCAATGTCAATAGCTTTTTGAAGTAGTTAATTTAGGGCTGATATTAATTAACCTTTGAGAATTTCTTTATTATTTATTATATGACGCATGTAGTACTTTTAAGTTTACACAAACGAAGAAATGGTAAACGAATCCATAAACACAAAATTAAGATTAAAATGCGATAAGATTAGAATGCGGTATGAAATTAAGTATATTAGGAAATTCAGTAACTAGGAAATAAATACTTTAAAATATTTAAATATAGGGATCACCCTTTAACCGCCTACGTCGGATAAATCCGACAAATATATTCATGTTCATTTGCCAAAATTTCCTTTTGTTATTTAACTACGCTGTAATCGATATTCTATTATAATAATGTTTATATTAGGAAAATAGTTAATGACGTAATCGTTTAAAACTCAATGCATGTCAACTGATAATAAGTCTGGCTATTAAAAGGTTAATGAAACTACATAAATATACTGGGTCAATGTAATAACAGAAAAACAAAATCTGCAAAAAAAACAACACCATAGTAGGTATATTCAAACTTTATCTATAGTTTGGCACGTCGAAAGCCGCACGAAAAGAAAATAAGTAGCGTAAAAACAATCCCAAGAAAATCCGTCGGGGGCTGCCATACCCTGACTTGAAATGAACGAAGTATTGCAGTTTTATGTATTTGATACCTACCTAATTATTAACAATATTTAGTTTACAATATATATTTAATACTAGAAACAGTAATGATATTGGCAGCCCCCGACGAATTTTCTTGGGATTGTTTTTACGCTACTTATTTTCTTTTCGTCGGGGATTTAAAATAAAGTTATTTAAACCTTTTTATATGTTACGTTTCTTATTTTGTATAGATGTTATCGTCGTGGGTTTTTTCAAAATTTTTAATTTTGTCTTATTTTAAATATTTTCAAAGAGCGCCCTATCTTACTAACTGTAAGTAACTCGTATACAATTTTAAGAACCTTGACAGATAAATAAAAGTTTTATACTAAGTTATAGAACAAACACAATTTTTTTTAATTTACTGTTGCAGTAAGTCTTATAACTTGAAATTATCATTTTGATTTTCTTATTTTAAATTTTTTAAGGAGCGCCTTATCTTACCATGTAAGCTCTAGAATGAATGGAATTTGCATGGAGCTTCGACTATATTATATATATTATTATGTTTTTTATTTTTTGTTGACTTGTGTGCTCATCCGTCGCACAAAGGTCGCCGGAGCCCCGCTTCGCGGGGCTCCTACTTCTGGATGGTTTGAAAAAAAAAAATAACCCTAACCTAACCAGTCCGATTCGGATTGCTCTGAATCAGGGGGTGTTAAGTTTAGCTATCGCACATTGATTGCCGTAGCCGGACTGCCTTCGGCGTTAGCGCAGATTTCCACCTATAATAGCTTGTATCTCGAAAACGGTGCGTGCTATCGCAAAAATGATGAAAATTTGGTTACACCCCGAGCACGGGATACCTATAAGTTAGAATAAATAAGGTAGGTAGGTGTTTATATAACGTCAGTCCGGAATAAACTCTCACTCTTACTAAATTTTTTTTAGGCTTATCATTGTATACCTCAGTACAAATATTCAGTGATATAACAACACGAGATCGGTTTTCGGATTTTTTCCTTTACTTGTGCAACTTGTTATTGCTTCTGGCCAAATTTCATGATTCTAGGTCAACGGTAAGTTCCCTATTAGATTATGATCGTCAAGATAAATCATCAAAAATGGAGCATAAACAGCTGTATCTTTTGATTGCGTTAACTTAGAATTTTGATTTTTATTTTACGCCGAGGGTTTGCAGACCCAAGTATATGATATTAATTTCAGGTTTATACCTCTATGCGTTCTTGAGAAAAATATTCTAGACAGACGGACAGACAGACAGACAGAGAGACATACAACGGAGTGATCCTATAAGGGTTCCGTTTTTTTCTTTTGAGGTACAGAACCCTAAAATTGCATAAACGGTCACCCATCTATGAACTGACCTTATCCGAAGTTGCTTAACCTCATGAGTGTAATCAATATCTCAGTACTACAATGCTACGTGTCCCTATACAGTAAGAGGTCTAATTATTTTACAGATTACTGTAAACATAAGTTTGCTTAGTCTATTGCAGCGCCCCCTGGCGAAAAAATACAATATCGTGTATCCAAAAGTCATCCTCGATAAATCACAAATACATTACAGAAAACCGTATCGAAATCGCTTTAATCGTTTTAAAGATAGGAGGGCACAAAGGTTTCAACGAAATCAACATAGGTTTGCCTAGTCTATTGCAGCGCCCCCTGGCAAAAAAATACAAAATCTTGAATCCAAAAACAATCCTCGATAAATCACAAATACATAACAGAAAACCGTATCGAAATCAGTCTAATCGTTTTAAAGATAGGAGGGCACAAAGGATTCAACGAAATCAGTGTATTGTAGCGCCCCCTGGCGAGCTATTAACATAACACCTATCTAATAACCTGTCCCCCAGAGCCGCACACACTTTACAGAAAACCGCATCTAAATCGGTCAAACCGTTTCCGTGTTATAAGGCATTATGTTGGAACACACAAACACACAAACACACAGCCTCTCACCCCAAACGCATATACCGTCTCCGTTCCGTCGTGGGTAAAAAACAGAAATATATAATATTTGACACCACGAATTACTAGTTTCCCGGAAATGTGGCTTTGAGGGGTGTCCGTATTTAACGAGTACGGAAATTAGCATTCAAACAAGCAACGTGTTTCAATAACAAGTAAAACCATACCCGACTTTAACGACGTCACTTTGATGAGATAACAAACGAAACTGTTTTGATGTAGGATCAGACTTTGATGTTGCATGGGAGCCTTTGAACAAAGATCTCCAAGAATAAGAAATAATAAAGGCACCACTTGCGTATAATACGCTATTGAGTATCGCATTGTGTGCTAAAACGTCTAAACTTGAAAGAAACAACTGTAAGCCGTATAGATTTGTCCGGATACGGCAAGGTACGAGTATCCTGCAATCCTAGAGGAGACCAACTCGCGTTCAACGCAACACAATATTGCAATTGTTTTTCTTGAAGTTACGTTTCATTTACAACACAAGTAAAACGAATAAAGGAAACATCCAGAAAAGCTGTAATAAATTAATTCTTAAATGTTGAATTCAAAAACAATATCACATTAAACAACAAAACTATTTCTGGCAAGTCTATCTGTAAACAAAGCTATTAACAAAGAAATGCTGAAATAAAAATATCTGATGCCTCATCAGTGAAACAACATAAACAAAATGTATTGGATGTACTTAGATATATCGCGCGACTTTTTCTTCATATAATGGTAGCAAATAGGCGCTCACGTATTTGCTATTCCGCCTCCGTCTGCCTGTTTGAACAGGCAATTGACTCGTAGCAATACATTTTGCTTTTGGTACGAGTACTCCAAGCTTGGCAGTTCAACTATTTAAGCAGTAATTTTGGTTCGACAACTATAACTCTACACTGCTAGACTGAAAATGTATGTTGAGGTTTCACGTTATTATGCAAATAGTCCTTCAGAAGTGTCCATTAAATGGATTGTACTGATAATTAATCAGATCAAAATTGTATTAAAAGTATACGTAAGAAGTGGTTTTAAATTAAAATATTATTATAAAAAGACCTTAAAATAAATGTATGTAGTTGTATAATGTAGGTATACGTACGATATTATATGATTCAGAAATAAAGCATTGTAAAGACATGAACGCAACAGTAACAACGTCACACTTAGGAGGATCTTGAATGGTGCAGTAATGATAAGAAAAAGTAAGTTGTTTCTGATTTCACTGCTTATTAAGGACACGCTACTTGTTGGAGAAGGAATAGTTCAAGTGCTACTGGTTGACTCTTGATAGCAGTGACTTCAATGTATAATAGATATGTATGTAAAAGTTTTTATATATAATTCTATTGTCACTATAAGAAAATGTTATTGTATTTAAGTTCTTTTTAGGTATTCTAGATTTAACTCGACAATAGTACGTGTGCTATCAATATAAATACCAAGAATCGTTGCAACGAACAATACTCGACCGATGAGTTGCGTGACATTTACGTTTCGTCGAATGTATCACGTTTTCACAATAAATTCGATACTTCAATTTGTTTTGTTCTAATATTGCAGAGCTCGAGGGCATAAAGTCGATGGTTTATGCAGGTAAATTGTACACGATATGCTGCAGTGTTATATTTTTGTCAATTGCCAAATATATGTATTATTCTTCGCCAAAGTACAGACGTCTTTTAAAATGTAATAAAATATTTTGGCACTTGCAGAATAATTTAACAATTATAATACCTTGTTGTGTGGCCAAAATTTCACGTCAATTTTAACCCTCTCCGAGCAATTTAGATTTGTTTTCATGAATCATGTAACAGGAGAACAAATTAATTAGAAATGCCCATAAAAACAAAATCGTAATCCAAACAATGAGCTCGGGAAGAGCGTTCGTTCATTTTCGTGAGTTTTGGAGCGCGGGAAGGGTTCGTGTATGGACATACTAAATTTTCACACAAATTAAAAAGGTTGTACCGTCGAAGCCGCATTATTTCGGCCCGTCCATCCCTCGTGAATCCAATTTGCGGCCCTCGACGCGACGTCTCTTGTAATGGGATTTCAGCCTCATTCTAAAAAGGCTATTTACACATTTCAACTACCTTATAATATGCTATTAGCAGCGTGCAAACAAAATGCGACCAGTGTTGATCTTTAATTACTAACGGAGGAAACAGTAAGGTGTAACAAGATTATGGTGGGGTTAATAAATTGAATATCCTGTTGAAAGCATTACGTACATTTTATGGGTTTGTACGTAAAAAGGGAAAATATTTGTTTTGCATGCCACTAGAGTAAATTTAATATTTAGGAAACGGGTAAAGTGCCAATGTGCGTAGTATAGTCGACCACATATTTGCTTTACCACATTTAACAAAAATTTCCATTAAAGTTAAAATTCCATAAGACTCATTGACGTCGCGGCATTGATGACAACTGTCACTGTACTAATGTCACTTGCAAGTAAAACTAGACATTATTGTTTTGTGATATGTAACAACATAGGGTAACCGTAGCGCGCGGATCCTAGGTCTATGGGGTAACCTAAAGGTGGTAAAGCAGTTTCATTGTCGACTATACATTGCTATTTGTATAAATATTTTGAAATTGTTTTTCGAAATATACATAGGTACTTACATAGTTTATAGAGACTTCTAGCAACGCAACAGTGAATTTAGTGATAGACATTTGTCTAGAAACACTGGAACTACGTTTCTTGTAACTTATTTTACATTCCGTTAGGAACTTACTTAAGCTTAAGCTCAAGATACTCAAAAAATACCTAATTAAATATTTTTTGTTTAGTCAAGATCGATCGTTTTTTTATTAACTTTACACATAATAATAATAATAATAAGCCCGCAGGGCAGCTTGAGGCGAGCTGTTGGGGAGTAGCGACCCCTACGGACCTGAGTACTCCTGGGGAAAGACTCTGTTTTTCATCTCTAGCTTGCCTTCATTGGCCGGCTCGAGTGAATTCTGACGAGGAACAGATCCCCACCTCTGACTTGCCTTAACCGGCCGGTCAGAGTGGAGTCGCGAGAGCGTTATAGCTCGAAGGTGGATGTGAAACGTAAGTGGCGAGTGGGCACGTGAGGCTGGACCCTCAGGGAGCTGATGAGCGGGTAGAAAGTCCAGTGACACCTCTCCACCTTTAGCCGCTCAGGAAATGTTGCCCCTTCTTGCAAGTTGCGAGTTTTCTGGGGGCCCATCACTGAGTTGGCAAGTCTCCGTCTGCCCATTTTATACGTGTTTAACAGCATTGTTACGGGCAGACGCCATAGTCCCTTCCATAGTACCAGTTTTTCCAACACACTTAGCAACCCAACCCAATAGCCCATGATTTTTATTTTCCAAGTACTACAATAGACTTACAGTGACCGGGGAGTGTACTTGTGTGAGTTTATATAGCGCATACAAGTATACTCGCCGGTCAGTGTCACATTACAACTTAGATTAAACTGTCTAAAGGGCCTCTTCATGTTGGCTTCGGCCCCATGTACGCCTTCCAAAAGTCCGAGTCACCATTGGCTCGAGATAAAGGAAAGACATATATAATAATAATAATAATAGTGTACATAATGTACCTGCAGCACACAGTACTATAATAAGTATAAAATCTAAATAAAACGAATCGAATACATACACAGTAAAGTGATTTTTAAGTACAGCCGCATACGCTTATATGTATTGGCTCCAATTTTAATTCGCATAGCGCAACATGTTTGCATTGAACTCATTATAAAAAAAAAACTGATTTCCACGCGCGTTTAATTAAGTCCGGAAATTAAACGTGGAACTTGTCCCGGATCTAATCAATGGAGAGAAAAATCCTTGATTGGACGGAAAAGTTTTTTACGAGTGAGTTAATCAACGGGCATATTCACTAACTGCCCTTTAGCAACAAACTCAATTACTAAAGGGTTATTCTGAACTAAACAAAAGTCATCAATCCCCATTAAAGACGTATTTGTACACAGGTAAGTATGTCTGAAGACAGAGCGTCACCAGGTTCGATTTTATTAAATATTTCAAATGAGTAAACGTCCCGGGCTCGAGGTAATTTTGAGTGACAAACGAGCGGTTGAGCGCCGGCTGCGTCTTGAGTCGAGTCCGTCACGTGCTCCCGGTAAATAAAATACGTTCAAGTAAGCCGGCCCGTCTTACCCGCCCACAACCGCGGAATGACAAATCTCATTCTGCATGCAAATTCACGGTCGCATCTTCAGACCCTCATGGAGTTTACTTTGCCGGATCATAATTTTTATACGTCAAATAGAATAACCTCAATTTAAATTCTCTAACATAGCATCAATGCCAATGGGAAATTCCTAAGTTTAGTGTTTCATGAAACGCTTTAAGAATGCCATGCTCCATTTAAACGTACCTACTGAAATAGCACAAGAATTCACAAGCCGTAACTGCAGGCATTCCACTAGTGCCGGTAACAGTAAAGAAAAAATCTATTACTTACGTAATTCTATGCGGACACTGAGTAAGCTCAGGTTTTGCAGCACGTGGTAGCAGAAGACAGACTCAGCCGAACAGCGCGAACGCACGCTGAATCACAAAGTAGTAAATCAGTTCATTGTTGTGAACGGCTGAATATTCAGTTACCCACGGCATTTTGGTGAATAACATTTGCATCTAGATAAGTCTGCGAAAGTGATCGCATGACCTATTCAACAGATTGTCTTTGCAAAATATTTCACTTGAAGAACTATTTGAGTAAAACAAAAACTAAATCACGACGCAGTGAGATTTTGTTGTATAGTTTTACTCTATTGCAGAAAAATGCACACATAACGCTCCAAGAATACTAAAAACGAAAGCCACACTTTATTTTGGTTAAAAAGTATCCATACCTTTTAAAAATATACCTATACATAATGAGATCCTTTGGAGCGACAGACGGAGTTGTGGCTGCGGCACAGCGGTCCTCGTGCATTAGCGCGTAGGAGCCCCATGTTTACTCAGCGTTACTTTGTGTTTGTCCAACAGGCTTTGTCGGTCTGCCGCTCCTCTAACCTGTTTGGTTTACATTTATCTGTCCACAGCTCGAAACGAGTTTTTGTTAACAATTCTAAACAGTTTCACTCGTCGTAAATGTTGCTGTTACTATGAAATGCTTCGTTCAAATTGTTTAATGTACCAACAAACGAATAGGTTTAAACAGTCAATAATATCTCTAATTCTTTAAAACTCACGTAATCTAAGATCTACGTCCGTTTAACGTTGAGATATTATGGAAACCGATAAGTCTTGTTATATTACACAACACGGTTTTTTTACAAAATGTAACATCACAAAGTAAAATTGATACATAACAGCATTTCTAAAGTACGCAATGATAAATAAATATGGTACCGTCAAACATTTGTTTCGATATATCGTTTGAAGCTCAAGCGCGTTTACGTTAGCCGTGAACACGGTATAAACTGGCATATAGGCGCGTGCGAGCCGGAAATCGTAGTCGTCGACGAACCATCATCGTGTCGTTGGATTGGCCCGTAACGTGGGGCCCTATATCCGCCGCGAAATGGAACGTGATTCCACTTCCAATATTGTGGGATGCAGCCCTACGAAGTCATACTAACATCTCCATACAAGTTTGCGATTCTATCTTTTAACTTTGTTACAATAGAATCCGAACTACTATTATCATATTCTCTGTTTATTAAACGTCACTTATATATGTGTACATAAGCTCGTTTGGATACGAACATAGCGCATAAATCATATAGTTCTCAAACATTTCAAATGTATTATAATGTCGATAGGTCTTTCAAAATATAATCGATAGCCGAGATATGAGAACGCGTGAAACTTAAGTTTATGATTTATTGGATCCACCTTAGGGGTCTTCATAAACAAAAATTCTAGCGTTCTACAAACACTCGTCATAAAATATATTTCAGCATACATAAAACTTACCTAGATTCAAGGCATTCTTTATCATGCTATATATTATTATATAATTTTCAGAACTCATAATATTTATATAACACGGAACCTAGTAAGGACATTAAAATGCACTTGGCAAAATATAAATCATTCATAGTGATTTATGCGATTTACATAATATGTGCATATTAGATTTGAACTGTTTGAATATATTGTCCTTAATGTTATTAGGTAGTGGTTTAGTGCTCGACAATGGTTTGTGAGACGTAATGGGTAAACAGCAGACATGACGCGTAATACACGCCATACTAATCTGTGTTAGTGTTCATGTTTAGTGCTAATATGTGATCTAGAACACGTGCAAGATACAGTAACATTAACAGTTAATATGACACAATTTACTGATATTACGCAATATCATTTAAAATTATGGATTAATTTGAAGCGCAATAAGGATTCAAATAGACCAGCATTTCGCTCGTATCGTAGTGTGAAATTGTGAGTACCTAGGTATGCAGCTGCATTTTAGACGAAGCCTGTCTCGGTCGTTATGCTGCTATTCAAAATCTATTTTACATAATCTTCTTTATAATGAACTCGAAACTATACAGTTAGAGATCTTATGGAGTTAGCAAGTTTTGATTTGTAATTTGACGAGCAGTTTTGTTAGCGTAGTGTGTTAAACTAAACTATAGTATCTAACAGTTTAACTGTTACTTAAGAATGTTAAATTATAAGATCGGTGAAGGAAATTTTTCAAATCGATTTAATGTTTTTCGAATTCAAGACACTACATTGGTAACAAAAAATTTAAATTATAAAAAGTTATTTTCGTGATAACTAAATAAGAAACTAATCTTTATAATAAATAACAATAATATTTATTTTCAAGACAACAAAGAGAAAGATTTCATTAAATGAAGGTAATTGTCGGCGATTTGAAGCGTTGTGTTCAATGAATCCGAGTTGAAAAGGCGACAGATGTTTCTCCTCCAGAAACTTTAGTTTTAAGTTTTATCTTAAAGAATCATCCAAAGATGTGACCGAACTTTATTCACGTTATAAAATCATTCGATGTTTGCACCGACGTGGACTGGTAAAAGTTTAATAAAACCGACACTAAAATGTTAATGATTTACCATCACATAAAGATACACGACAAGCACTTACTCTAGTTTCGTTAAATAAACCACAAGCGTCCTTTTAAAACACTTCGTTTCACGTGTTTATTTCATAATGTAATATTGACAGGCAATATTTTGCGGCATTTTAAATTTGAGGGGAGGAAATCGGAGCGTTCAAATGTAACCGCGTGTCACAGCTAGCATTATCGTATCAGCATGAAGGTACAGGAAGTACCTACATGCTGAACGCAGGTGAATTGTCTTTAGTTTTAATGGAACTCGACATACCTGTATCGGCTGATTGTCATGAGTAGGTATAAAATGTATGGCTAATGACAATAGGTTCATTCCTTCTCCTTTTTACACAAGATTAATTGTAATTTACGATGGATGTAATGCACCTCCGCCTACCCCTTCGACGATAAAAGGCGTGACATTATGTATGTATATTAGTCATGGTTCAAAGTAACTAAAGCCCGCGAACATTATAGTTCATGGTTGGAATTTCTAGGATACAATAAAATCCTTCCTCGGTTACATAAATGTGGCGTAAAATCGCTGGGTGGACGTCGCCGTCGCAGTGTGTCACAAGCCGTCAGTCCCTGAGCGAAGAAACACCCGAATTAAATTCCTGTTCTCTTCGCCAACGCGTATGTTAGCTAGAAACAAATTTCACTAGAACTTGTAACAAAACTGTAGAGAGATTTCTAAAATTAGGTGCATAATTTAACTGTAGTATGGTACTTTGGCGAGAATCGCTGTTTCAAAGAAGCAGTCCAGCGGTCGTATCAAATTGCGCTCTAACGTGGTGTTGTACACTAAAACAATCGTGGAAAAGCGAGTTATGGACAGTGCGAAGGGAGAGGACAGGCGAGTGCATTAAGATAAAGCGCGTTGGGCGCCAGCCAGCGTCTCAAGTGTCCGGCACGGCGGTGCCAAGTCCGGTAGCCGTCCTCAGACGTCGGCCTGCACCACTGAACACTCCTTGCTTTATTTAAAAACCTAAATAAACGCGACCTGCCTCTATATAATTTTCGAAACGAAACATGACATGAGAAAAAATCAAGTTTGCTTTTTATTTTCATAAAGTCCACACTTGAACTCTTGTGTGCTTCACTAGCGTACGTTGTAGAAACAGCTGGCTTCAGTATAATTTTACTAAATCATCTTGAGTACCGTCAAGTGTTACTCTCTCATAAATTCCACGAGTCTCGTATACCTACCTAACTAGAAGATGGACGAATTTTAATTAAAGTCTCAACGTAGTCAAGCCTCATCTTATTAATAAAATATCAGTTTCTTAAAACTAATGTAGCGCGGTTTAACTAAATAAATCTTGAAGATTTATGTTCGCATTACCTCTGAAGACATTTTATAACGAAGTAAGATGTACTTAATTACATAAATTTTAAAATGAATTCAGTAGTAATATTATCTATACTAATAATATAAAGCTGAAGACTTTGTTTGAAGAAGAAGAGAAGAAGTTCCTGAGATTAACGCGTTCAACCAAACATACAAAGGATTTCTAATATTTAACTAGTAAATACCGAGCACAGGGTATACCGCAAACTTTCATTTAGGTATTCATTAATTTGTCATTTCTAATAAATGCACAAAATTAATATGCAGTTAGAATAGGAATCGTAAGTAACCTCAATATCAATAAACGAAGTTGCCAAAAGCGCAATAAACCGTTGAACCCTCTCACGGGTCGACATAGAGTGGAAGTCAGCAGTTTCTTTGAAGCGCATCCTCACTTGGAAGACAATAATGAATTCAGGCCCGAGGTGGGGGTATAGCGGAGGTACCGGGGGAGGGGTACTAGAGCGTACTCGTACGCTCCACTTTGCACTTCCTCTCTTATAAAGCGATTAATGACAGTGCGACCTTTGAGGAGTCTGACGATCAAAATAAGAACGAAATAAAATCCAATCACGAAAACGACTTGAGACTTTTGCGCTTCCTCCAATGGAGTGCCAAGTTTCAAACTTCCAGTTGTCTTGTTTTTACCCGACTGCCAAAAAGGAGGGTAATGTTTTCGTTTCTTTATTTTAAATACCTACATACATACTATGCTACATATATACTATGAATTTCGACATTCGAATGTTCGGTTTTGATGTCGCTGTCAAATGTTTGAAAGTGACAGCGACCATACCTATATAAATTTCCTTACAATTGACAGCGACATTAAAACCCAACAGTCGAATGTCGAAATTCATAGTAAGCACCCAGACCAAAAGTACAAAATATAACTTCCACCAGTTTTGATTAATAGCAGTTGAGATGTTAACACAAAATCAACTTTATCCACATTCTGCAAATGTTACTGAAACTATGTACACACGTAGTAAACCTCAGCAATTTGAGCTTTGCAAACCAAATCATGAAAAGCAAATAAGTACTACAAATTCAAGACTATCTCTTTTTCACTTATGAACTATCAACATAGGCATGGCAGAGTTGAGCCCGGGAAATACATTTCCTGGCTTATAAACGTATCCGAGGGAAAGAGCTGAGGTAATACAAGCAGACGTATGAAATCATATTTATAACAAAAGTGCTCTTCGTAATACTATGTATAGGTATTGCAGCGTCGTAATAGCAGGATATGGTTTATGGAAAAATGTATTTATGTATTAAACATTAGACGCGTTTTTGCAACTCAACTCTTGTTTCGAATTGTGTCCTTCTTAATACGGATGACTAGAAATCAGGCGTGCCTGTTACGAAACGGACTCCTACATTGTAAATAATGTAAATGACTTAATGCTTTAGCGCATAAATAAAATTTGAATACGTACCTATTAAATGAACTTGAATTGAATCGTTCAACATTTAATAACACTAACAGCAACCTATTATTATGCAAAGCCTCTGTTATGAAGTATTGAAAATGATTATTAATTGGTATTGCAAATATGTGCATTGAAAGTTTATTATACTCACATAAACATTAAGTTATTACTGTGTATAGTAATTAGGTATACTAGACGTCGCGCGGGGCTTCGCTCCCGTCGTTCTTTATTTGGCCACTGTTCAGTTCCTATTCGCCGTACCGTGATGTTATGTAGCCTATGTATAACCTTCCTCAATAAATGGGCTATCCAACACTAAAAGAATTTTGAAAATCGGTTCAGTAGATCCCGAGATACCCCCTACAACGTCTTAAACTCACAAACTACCTCTTCATAATATTAGTACCTATAGATTAGTATAGATTATCATTAGTATCATTACCATTTTAAATCACACCTCCACCTCACCTCTACATCAGCTTGGCTTACCTGAAAAAAGAACAATAGAAATTCAAATAAAATTCTATAAAAAGATGTCGACAGTACCAGGTGCAATAGAGACGCAAGGAAATCGAATAAAAACCGTTAGATAAGGCCGCTGCGCATTTCCACATTATCGAGTAAAATGGAATGTCGCCAACAACGCAATTAACTTTTAAACGCTGGAACTTTAAAATAGATACCAAATCAAGTGATTCAGTACAGCGTTTATCTGCTCATATCTAGGTACAAAATATATATACTAATATTATAAAGCTGAAGAGTTTGTTGGTTTGTTTGGTTGAACTCTAGGATCTCAGGAACTACTGGTCCGATTTGAAAAATTCGTTTAGTGTTGGATAGCCAATTTATCGAAGAAGGTCATAGGATATATGACATCAGGCTACGGCCAAAAAGATCTGAGCAATGGCCAAATAAAGAACGACGGGATCGAAGCCCTGCGCGACTTTAGACGCACCTCGGTGAATCCATGGATTGCTAAGATATTCGTTTCTACACTTATTACCAGGCATTGTCAATAAAAAAAAAAACAATGTTCAACAGTCATCTGAGCTTGCTTTATGGTCGTGATTTTAATTATTGAAAAGCTTCCAGCGGCGCTACTGCGAGAAGAATTAAAAATAAAATAGCAATGGATGCTAATAATTTGCACAAATTCTCTGCAATGTCACCTTAGATAATAGTTTTGCGCTACATAGCGCAGTGGAGTCCATTAGATGAGAGTGTTGTTGTACCATTAGTCGTGACTTGGCATCGAGTTAGCTTGCTAATGTGCAATCAAATAGCACCGCTGACTGCCAGTTAATTATGCGTACGCTCTATGAATTCAAATCGAGCAAGTAATTACTACAACAACGTCTTGTTTTGCGTATCTTTTACAAAAATCGGCACGTACTATTAGACTACTTAATTGCCAACTAGCTCGTCAATGATAAAAACAATGCTTAATCTACAAAGCATCACAGCAGAAAGCATGATGCCTATATTATAAATTCTGTACAAATCGCGAGAAATCGGCATTCAGCATGCCGTTGCTTTTCGCTTAAAATTATTGTTTTATCATCAAACAAAAACGGCGCTTCAAAAAGTCCAATTTAAACTTCAATAGAAGCATAGTAGGCACACGGAATGTAAATTAGTTCAAGTTATAATAATTTAAATAAATACATAACGAAATCTAACTTTGAAAATTGTGAATTATTTACGTAAAATAATTTCGAGTCGGCACAGTAGGTAACGTAAAAGTTTTCCCAGATTAAGACAGAATTTCCACTTTTATTTGTTTAATGAGCAAACATAAACAAGAACTTGTTCAAAGGGTGGAAATGTCTCCGCTTAACCGCCGCGACCCGGATTTCGTGCCAAATATTTATTTTAATTACATCTCGGTTGCTTCAAAGCCTAAGTTAAATGTCTCTACTACCTTCAACACCAATATTTCAAAATTAATTTACGTAGTAAAATATAGACTACTTACATTTTGTAGCCATAGGTTTTTGTGTAAAGCAAAATGTGGTTATGTTTAATTGTTTGATATCTGACTGATTAGTTAGTCGCAACGACACATTTTTGAAATATATAAAGTAGATACGGGCCAGTAATAATGTAATCATAATCTTTTTATAGTAGCAGATAAAAACAGTCACTTCTCCCTGTCTATACGTTTAGATCTTCTAAACAACGCAACGGATTTTGATGCAGTTTTCATCAATAGTTAAGCATCACACTGTATGCGATCCGTGAGGAAGTTTAAGGTCTAAAATGTTATTACCTACATAAACGCTGGCCAAGCCGCGGGCGGAAACTAGTAAGTAATAATGTAAACGTGAAAAAACTTTAAGAGTATATCCGACCATTATTCGGAAATTATTTAAAAACGGTATGTACGGGTAAATCATGTTCTAAATAATTTTCGTTGGAAGTAGATATTTATTAAGCGTAAATCTGTGATTTTTTGAAAATAGGGGAAAGGGGGCATAAGTTATGCTACTTTCGGAGCGTTTATTTCATTTTCATTTTACTACTAGTCTTAGTTACTGTTCACAATTTTACAGAATGAATAAATTAAATACTGGAAAACTGTCTAAAGAAACAACTGACCTAAAAACATTCACTTGTGTAAACTACAAATGTGCGGCATTTAAATCGATTTAAAATATGATTTGTGTTTACATTTAACATAACATTACTATTTATAAAGACGAAATGCTCATTCGCTGCAGAAAAACTTTATTGATTCGAAGACCGCTTCAATAAACATTCGTTAAATGTAACGAAGAGGAAATAGCATAGCGTGAAGAGGAAATTATCTACGGCCAGCCATCGAAGGATTTCCTTCGGGAATTACAGACGTAATATGACTACGTACTTAATGAAGTGGAGACCTAGTTACAATAAAAAAGGTAGAATGCACAAATCGTGCAATCGGAAATGAACAGTCAAAGTGAACTTAATTAAAACTAAAGGGGAACCTCTGGGGACAATGCCTGCGCGAGACAACAAAGCGATGACAGCCGTCATAACTGCTGTCAGCTACAACCACTAAGTACAATCTAAGATTACTGCTCAACGAGTTTAGCACTATCAGACTAAGCTAGGAATTGAAATCTTACTAATTTCTATTCGATTAAACAAAATAATTAAACAAAATTTTGAACCTTTTATCTGTTAAAATTGTTAGTGAATCATGTCTGTAACACTGTAATTTCCTTTTTGGTAACTATCAATCTTTAAAAAGCTGTTAAAAAATTATAAAAGTTGCAAACTGGACCATTATCATAATTAAAAACGAATTAGCCGGGAAAAATGTGACCCGAACTGAAACATCTGGTGATGGCACCAACACGATGAATTTCTTACGGTAGCAAGGACGCAAACTAAGAAAACACATCTGTGCATAAATTCTGAACACGTCCGGCTATATAAATTCATAACTTCGGAACGAACCGGAGACAGACGGTACACTGGGGCCTCTACGAATTTATTAAATAAATTAATTGAGCCAAAACGAACGTAACTGCTTGAATATTGAACAAACTGAACGAGGGTGTCGCTAAAAATTGTACGACAAAAGAACAACAGTATTAAAGTTCGCGTTTTTATTTTGTCACTTTGCTTAAAATTGCATGTTGATTTATTTAAGACAAGGATGGAACTTGATTAAATACCCATAGTACCGTTTATGCAGCTTTAGTATAACGTCATTTCAAATCAGAAAAAAATATCTCAAATCTACAACAGATTAAATTCTAAAAAAATTGGTAAATTAAGATTACGCTCATGCAAGAGCGAATACAAAGGTTACGAATACGAAGTTTCAATAGTACTCCAATTACAGCAGTACACTATCACAAACATTTTGAGGTAACCAAAGCATTAGTTGCGAGTCACACAGCTTCCAGTTTCCAATAAACCTCCCGGCTGAGTGCATAACGTGCCGAGATTACTTATAGCCTCCGGAGCTCGCGACCAAACAACAATATTTGTTGGCCCCACACACTAGATTAATTTTTCCTGGGGCATTTTACTTGGCGTATCCAAGGAAAACGTTTCAGAAAATAAACCGACTAAATGAACTTGAACATTTTGATTTGATTATTTTTACGAGCTCAAAGATTTGACAGTGCTAATATTATCCCAAGATGTTAAAAGAATTAGAATAAAAATGTAAAGGAAAATATTATCGGAAAACTGTTTTACGTTCTATTCAGGTGTTAGCAACCGCAGAGGTCGAGTAGTTTTCAACATTCTGTATTTGCATGGTAACAACGTTTCCAACAGGTTGTAGTCATATTGTACTTCCGTAATTATAACAGTGGGCAAACAATGAGTCGCTGTAAAATGGCTTGTATAAGTAAAAAATACTCATACAAACCTAGCCTTTTAGCTTAAAGAGAACAAAGGATTTTCTGTTAAGCTTTAATGGACGAAGATGCTTAGTGTTTTTAATGGATGATATTTAAAATATAACGCTACCATATATTCTCGTTCATCGAGGATTACTTGCTGTATAAAATATCTATCGGCTTTATATGGCGTAGTAAAAACATTTGCGGAAATGGATTGGTCGGATTATAGGAACGCAACGCTTCAAAGTGTAGCAACCCTTTATGCACTTTAATCAATTACGATGATTTGATGTCGCGATACAGACTCATTGGCGATAAGCATTATAAAGAATTTAATGAGAATAATGATTGTGTTTTGAACCCGAGAAGAGTTCGAGCCCAGCAGTGAGACATTAATGATTTTGCTGATGAATTGATGATGATGATGATGAACCTTTAAATATAAGATATTTTAGTTATGAGACAACAATGAGTGACTTAGTCTATTTTGATTGTAAATTTAAAACTATTTTTGACATCATTTCTTCATGAAAAGCATTAAAATAGTGTTGCATAAAACAAAATAACAAAACAAAAGAAATAAAAGAGCACCACTAATCCAGACGATTGAAAGAAGCTAATTAACTTCCTTTGTAATAGACAGCGCTTTTCCCGTAGAGGATGTTTGCTTACACATGCACAACGCTATTAAAATGTATACGAACAAAGCGAAATAAGGAAAGAACGTTTTTTATTTAGAATGTTACAGAAAACATAAGTTTTTACTGAAAAAACTAAAAAAGCAAAAAACCCAACGGCATATTTTCTTTTCTTTCTTTTTTAAAAAGACTACCCGGTCAAATATTTTAAGCGTTAATGTGTAGGATACCACAATTAACCCCATATAAGACACCATTTTTATTTATTAATCGTTGGAATAAATAATACATTTTCGCGGCAGTTCCCTTTAACTCGAGATCGGTTAGTTGGATAGTGCATTCTGGCTACTGTATTTATGAGAATTAACTTTTCCGTTCAGTTGGTCAATATAAGATTTACGATATGCCAGAGTTCACTAGGAATCCATGAATTCATATTGTAAATATACCTTAACTATGAATTTCGCTTACACATGTAGTAAATAATATCGGTAAACAAGCCTCTACTTATGGCCGATTTCAATAATCTATCTATCTATGGATTTGGCTACTAAAGTTAGAATTTTGACATATTTTGTATGGAGCTTATGTCAAAATTATAACTTTAGTAGCCAAATACATAGATAGGTTATTGAAATCGGCCGTAAGTGTCATAATATATGACTTTTCTTATTGGATAAAATAACAGTTGCAAAGAAAATGTAAGTATATAATACGAATAAACAAGATCTGCGGAGCATGCATCTGTTGCAGTTAAGATCTATATTTTGGAACTATTAGAATTATTATTTAGAAGACAAGAGGAAATGAAAAGATTAAGTAAAGTAAAAATGGCAATGAATCCAATATTTTTCTTTTTTCTTCATACAATTTTTCCTGTTGACCATCATCTCTCGGTCTGAAGATAGAAGCGTAACTTAAGTCCCATCACTAGAACGTTACCGATAGTAACGTACTCTTATTGCCTCATTAATATTAACCAAAAACGTAGCTGTATATAATAGGAGAAAAGTTCATGAACATTTTCATATTATATGATTATAAGTGACTGGCCTGTTGGTCTAGTGGTTAGTGACCCTGACTGCTAACCCGGAGGTCGTGAGTTCGATCCCCACCCAGGACAAATCTTTGTGTGATGAGCATAAAGGTTTGTTCTGTCTCTGGATGCAATTTATCTATAATATGTATGTATTTACAAAAAAAAAATCAATTTAAGTAGTATATCAGTTGTTTAGTACCTATAACACAAGCAAATATAATTGCTTAATTTGGGACTAGATGGCGCTGTGTAAATGTGGTAGAATATTATTATTATAACAACGACAGTTGCAGATCAGCATATTAGGTATTATGGTGAAACAACACATTTGAAAAAAAATACAGAGTTATCATTAAAATATAATACCTAACTACACATTTTCGAGAGGCTTTATCAGATCTTGGCATGTAGAAGAAAGAGTGAGTCATATCATTAATTTACAAGACATGTTCCTTTTTGAGGGAAACTCAAAGCAACGACACGATAATAACCATGTAAGAAAGCCATGTTCTACATAATATATAAGCGTAATACCAAAATCAGTAAGTAATCGTCGACGCTCAAACATTTTATATAGCACAATTTATTCGACTGATATCGTTTACTATTATGTGACGACTCTATACAATAAATATGATCGTAATTACGTATTTATTTGAATGTATGGAGCAATAACGAACAATCCGATTAGAAACTTCTTCAAGTGGAAATTCTGTTGAACGAATGAACATGCTCAACGATTGTGATCTTTAAGGCCGGTATGTTACTGATACGCGTGGTTTTGAACGCTGCTGATTCACAATAATGATAACGTTTGGAGTTTTGTTCATCGCGAAAATAAGGAAAAAACGAAACGCTAAATAATGAACACAGAAAGGTAAATGGGAGCGCTTAGAGTATAAAGTTGTGAGTAAGTACGAGCATTTTTATTTCAAAAGATGCTGATGACAGAACGAGGAAGGAAAGAAGTCTTTATACTAATCAAAACCCTGTCATTCTTCTTATAGTAAATTATTTACTAACGCCGGCCTCGAGCTTCAAATTAACGCTTACAAGTCCAACCCTTTTATAGTTCGCCTTGCGCCCTAGCATAAAGTCAATTAACCTTGTCAAATCAACGATGTTCTCTTCTGGTTATTGCAATCATACTCAATAGAAGTAGTAAAAAATAAAGTGTATTTATTTTTTATAAGAAAATGGAACATAGGAACACATAAGACGGTATTAAAAATCTCACAGAAGGAACTATGAAGATTAATTAAGCAAGCAGGTGCAACAAAAGATTTAATAGCTTAAGATTTACTTTTTATTCATCTACGGCAAAGTCAAAAGGAGGCTGCCTTATTTAAAATGTGAATGTTATTATATAAAATGTTACCATCTTAAAAATAAAGCTTTAATAATAAGAAATGGATTAAAGTTTAAAAATGTTTCACAATTCTTAACATTACAATCATTATTATAGTGATTGTTTAATTCAGCGATTTAATCTTCGATTGTGAATTATACCATTACCTTAATCATCATCTAATGTCATCTGATGAATAAATATTTTCTTGATACATAAATAATTTATCAACGATCAAATTGTACCTATCTCCTACATCAGTAAATATTTAGGTATTTCGTATAGTTCTATTAGCTTGAGGGTAACATAGCAAATATTCAGACAAGACTTTTGCACATATTTGTTGTTTTGTGGTTAAGTACTGAAACAATACCAATGAAAGGTTATTTTTCAAGTTACTATACATTTAATAACCAATGACATGCTCCAGCGCCAGCGGTTTCAAAATAAACAAGAAACCCATATAAACATTGCACTTTATAATCGCCACATATAAAAAAGGATCAAACCTTTTTCTAATTACATTAAAAATGCAATTAGGACGCTGATACACATCGCATGGATAACGGGTAAAACAAACGACTTTCATGTTAATGTTTAGCAGTATGACAACATAAACGTGTAGACAAAGCTTTGTCATAGACTTATATTAACCTTTATAATCACAGCACAGTTAAAAAACTTGAACACGAAAGACATGAATATTTTTCATTCGTATTTATTTATTTTTATTTATTATATTCGCAAATCACTCCGTTGTCCGTCTGTCAAGAATATTTTTCTCAAAAATACGTGAGGTATCCAGCTGAAATTAATATTAAATACTCGGATCTCATTCAAATCAGATCTCTAAGTATTTTTTATGCTCCATTTTTGTCGCACATCTAGGTGATCAAAAAGTCCAAAATCTTATTTAACATATTTCCGTCCGCTTTATATTAAAGTATTATTTAATGATATAAGAAAAGAGAAAAAATAGAAATGTGGTAACACAAAAACAAAGCACAAAATAGGGCTATTTTACGCAGCAACAATTGCGAGGACGTTGTGTTATGGCCACATATGGCATGAACTCATTAACGCGCCATAGTCGCAGCGCAGCGAGCTAACTGCCACAATCCAGGTCTTAACGGAAGGTAATTTACCATCTGCCATTTGTGGGTGGTTACCACCGCTGTATCGCTTTTATGAAGCACATTATAATATGGTATACCACAGTAAACCTATGCTTTAATAGCGGTCTAGTTATTATACATGTTTATTGACTTCATATTATTTAAAATTCAGACAATAATGGAAGTCGTAGTTGTATAACCTACTGATCGTCTTTAAGCTATTGGCATGGAGGTAATTATAGGTCTAGATTTGTCTAATTTTTATAGCTCTTAGGCCCTTTGAATCAGCTTCTTTCAAATATTTTGTAGAAAATATATATACTATAAATCAAGCAAAGAGAAAGATAGATAACGCAACAGTTAATGAAAGTACAGTAACGACAAGCAACTTACGCTGTCTTTATCTTAAATAAGACAAATATTATTTTTTACGCGTCGTCACCCTAATAAGTTATCTAGTTACTTGTGTCAGTGATAAATTGACACAGTATGGAATTATATTATATCTGTGTATTTTTGCAACAATCGGGTGCTGAATGCTATATGGGCTGATTGTATTTAATGTCTCCCAATTAGTAGGTACGCCGCCTGTGTTCTGATCTCTTGAATTTTTCCCCCAATCTCAGCAAAGGTCTTTCCGTATAAAAGGAGCTATAACGTTCGCCGTTTCGTGATTAAGTCGCTTTGAAAGACGAATTCGATTAATTAAGATGCTATAGGGGTAAATTAGTATGGTATTGTCGCGTATAATTCGATTCGTCGACATTATAGGGAGTGAAGTAATAGCGCGACACATGTAGAACGCTTGGATTTTCAGCATATTATAAGCATAAACATAAAGGAATAGGCAGAGGTGCATCACTCCCACATTTCACATATTAAGTATCATACCTGACGAAATGTGGGACTCCAGCTAACCGATGACCCGAAAAAGGGCCTGACTGGATGCGGAAGGCGGAGGACCGAGTGTTATGGCGCATGTTAGGAGAGGCCTATGTCCAGCAGTGGACTGCAATAGGCTGAGATGATGATGATGTTAAGTACCATGTAATAGTGGTGAGTGTGTACCTGTTTCAACAAATATTATCATATTTGTTCCATCATATCTACATATTTGTTTTCTAACGCCGATCTTTTTGCCTAACCCGGGACTCGACCTCTTGCAGCAGTCGTATACACTACCCAGTGCGCCACTTATTATACGGCGAGACACATTAATTCAGGAGGTGTAACAATTGCGGCGGGCAGCTTCGTTAGACCGCCAGCGACACGTGTAATAAGATAAAGTAACACCGCGTCGTCGGTGCCCCGTTAGAACAAAGGTCTTCCGACGTAGCCGGCACGAACAATACCCCACAACATGTTCAGTGTACTGTCCTCACCCACTTCTATCCTGTTGAACTATACATGTTACTATTAAAGGAACATATACTCCTACATTATTAAATGGCAGGTATCCTATTACCTACACATTATGGAGATACCATTGTTTAAAATAATTTAAGTAATTTTATGTCTGTCTTAATATCGTGTAAAATGTTTATAGATACACTACATCAATGTATGGTAGTCCAAACTATATTAATTTAGATATTACAAGACGTAAAGCATAACTTTATTGAGTTTCCACACCAATAAATTAATGTCAATCAATATGCTCTATAATATTTTTATTCAAAATTTATAAAATGTAAATCGACATATTATTATTATCTCTGAAGTAATCAATGAACCTCTCTTTTAGAACAACTTAAATGAAATCCAAATTGACGACTCACGAGGGATTCATTTCAGTTATTTAGACGACGTCTCCTTTTAAGCATTCAAATAAAATATACGCGTTGCGTCTTATTTCAATTTTAACCCTAATCGCTGTACGAATAACGGCTGCTTCGGCATATTGCTCCTTCTCAATGAGTCTCGAGTCCTCAACCTTAATAAATATGGATATAAATTAGAGCTTTTACTTTATACCAACAATACAAATTGACAATAAGAATTTCGTCGAATCCCTAATTACAGTTCATTACTGAATCGACAGGAGGGAGCGGTTTTTTGCATTCAAAAATTTTAGACGAGTGGATGGAGCGTAGCTAAAAGGGTCTATTTATTATTTTTAAGTGTATTTTTCTTCAGAATTAATTCAGCATTTATGATTTCTCGTATGTAAACCAATTGAGTATTAAGCCAAAAATAATTATACCTAACTTACTAGAAGTCACGCGGGGCTTCGCTTCCGTCGTTCTTTATTTAGCCACTGCTCAGCTCCTATTAGCCGTAGCGTGATGTTATATAGCCTATAACCTTTCTCGATAAATGGACTATCCAACACTAAAAAAACTTTTCGAATCGGACCAGTAGTTCCTGAGATCCTAGCGTTCAACCAAACAAACAAACTTTTCAGTGTTATAATTTATAAAATATAGATTTAATCCTGAGATTGCTTTGAAAATATGCACTCATCAACAAAAAATAATTGTACAATGGAATCGAAAAATTTTATTGACAAAGAATTAAGTCACAGCGCGGTTGGATGACAATTGCCTGAAATCAAATTGTATTCGACCTCAAAATATTTGGTCCAAAGATATCTGGCCCAGTAACTTCGTCACAACATTCCGTGCCAACAAACTCGGTATATCGCGGTATTCCAAGTGTCAAGCCAGTTGACATTAGGGGCTCACAACTAAAGGGGTCGTCAGGAGACAATCTATCACTAAACTCCTTCAAGGATTATATAACTGGGTTACCGTTAGGCACACTTTATTGTCTCTCGCAAATGTTGGGGAGTTTGAATGGTCAATTTCGATTTATTTCAAATAACAATAAAGGAATGTTATAGCCCAAAGGGAAGTAAGATCCGAACAAAGAACAAGTCAAAGAATAACTGAGCGTATAAACGTACGTACTGCTAATAAAATTATGGTAACTACTTACGATAAAGCTTTAGAAAATGATGTCCATAAAATTTTATTCAGCTGCGTACCTGAAAAGAAAAACCATGAATGTAGCGTCGCCGCGTCGTTACAAAAGGTACAATTTCAAGAATTACGATCAAAACATAAAAAGATTATAAACAAACGGGTGCGTATCTGCGTTTAGTACGCGCTATCGTGGAGCACAAGCCACAAGAGGCACATATTTAACGCTCGCGGCTTATCTCAAACGAGGCAGGGAGCGCGGGCGCGGGAAGAGGCACGTGCTACAATATCGAGCCTATCTTTCTACTAATGGCCTACATGTGAAAGGTGAATAGCTCTATCCTAACGCGGAACGAGGGATAAGCTACTCGCAGACGTGGATGGATGATGATTTATTAAGTTATCTAATCTTGACGCTACTGTGTTAACGACCTAGGTACATAGAAATCACTATATCAAAAAGGTAACTGTTACAATAAGAGATATTACATAAGCAGTGTGTCCTGAATTCACACGAAATCGCGAAAGTTTAAGTATTTTAGTCGACTAGACATTAAGTAATGTGGATGGTTTAGTTGTATTGTGCACCAGTCTTCCAGTTAATGTATGCCTACTTTACAATATTTACTTGACATTCACTATTGACAGATTTTTTTCTCATACAAATAAGTTGACCCATAATAAATATTTGTTTATATTTTGGATAAGATTAGTCTACAGAAACGGTAAAAGTGAAATGAAAACAAATGATGTCAGTAAGCGAGTGCCTAATTGTATACCAAATGTTCAAGCAAAGCAAAAACCTTTAATAGGTGCGACCATCAACTACGTTGTGTGTTATACCTATGTTATAACACTGTGACCGTACTGTACACGTCACCGATGTCCATTTGCGATGAAACATGTCGGTCTAATTAATGGACACAGTCTATTATGGTGCGGAAACCACGTGCCGTGCTTGCTCCTATCGCGATCTTTTCATAACATCTCTATATATTGTATAATTCGTAGAATCACGACCAACATGCCAACTAAATATGTGGCATAATGAACGGTTGTATTGAAAACTTTTAATGACCTTAGCGTGCTTTAAGTAATATAATAGTGGTAGAAAAAGACAAAAAATCAATAGCAGAAATAAGGAAATTGTGAACGTCGTTATTGTTACAAGTCGTAACTACTCGAAACTGGGCGTATATAAGATGATTTTTGTCGAATAAGTAATCTTCATCCTTCTTACATTACGGTTACGTTTGAAAATTGAGATTTACCTAGGTAATTGTAGATAACAATCGCAGTCAGTTAAAATTAAGCAATTAAAATATTAAGCTCAACATCCAGAATTATTAAAATAGGTGCATCAAAAACCACACGCTGCATCTTTACCGATTATTATCAGCTAGAACACGTTCTCGTCACCTCTCCACTCTGGTAATCTGGTCAGATCTCTGTTTAATCTTGCTCGCATATGCGTTTAAACAGAGATATCATCAATGAAGGAAACAATTGGAAGCGTACGTCATTTATAATGATCTCACGGCATATATTTAAACCAAAGGATACTGAGGATTTCCTAATTTACAAATTTAATTTGCAAAATTTGTGTTTAAATTTAGCAAGAATATCTTCATGACAGAATTTGTGCAACTCGAAATGAAACCTCAGCTACACTGCATTGGAGACCAAGATTAATATTGCAAGGATAAGCAAGAGACGTAACTTACATTTCATATTACGTTACAAGACACAAGAAGTGCAGTTTATTTCGTATGATGTCTCGTTGAGCCATCCAGCACATAGTTAAAGATGGCATGTGTCGCCTACAATTCTAACTCGCTGTGACCAGTCATTTTATTACAGTAATACATTTTGTACTAAAAAAATCTAAACTAAGCTGTTTGCTTGTTTATAATATAGAAATTTAGTATATCTGAAACTTCGTTCAATAGTTAAACTTTCAGTAAAAGGAGTTTGATGTTAGGAGGTTGTTGTGTACAAAATTTATCTTATTGAAAAAAAAACAAGCAAAAATTTTATCACATACGTCCTATTAAACAAACAAAAATACAACACACAGACACACATTTTATACATGCATAAATTTTATTAAAGCTAGGTTTAACTGACACATCCTACGTGAAATGTTAAATTATCTAAACAGTTAAGCCTTCACAAATAAGTAACGTAGATAAAAAGCGGAGATTGTGGTTGGGATAAGCTATTAATTTCAGTCGTAAAACCGAGTCACTATTTCACTTTTGTCGGAGCATGGCAGCAAGTAATAAAAGCGTTGGTAGGTGTGAAGTAATATGAATCATGTGGTTGGTTGGTGGAGTGATTGAAGACGACAAGGGCTGGGCTGTTGTCGAGCGGTGGACCGGCGAGGTGACGGGCGAACCAACGGCACCTGAGTCCAGCCGGCGACGAAGCGCCCTAATGGCCTGTCGCTCGTCCATCGGCGTCCGTGATTGATCGACACACCCCGTGACGTGTGCACACACATCGCTTACATCGCCTCCACGATATCACGCGTAATCCATCACAAATTTCAAATTTGTGGCAGAAATGTGAGTGCACGAGTCAAACATTGCTGTGTTAGTAGAACTTCTACAAAATCGGCTAATATTACAATTTTGATCAAGTATAGAAGGAACGCGTAAAATTGAAAACTGAAATATATTTTATTCCGAAGGAGTAATCGATTTACAGCCATAGCTAAGCTACGAACGTAGAAAAGTACACTAAGTTTTAAAATAAAAATGTTCTAAAAAGGCCATATCTGGAAAACGTTTGAACAAGTATTAAGACGGCGATCTCGTATTTTAGTAAGGAAAGTACAGACTAAATTTGGATTTTATTAGTAAACTTTTCTGCTTCGACTACACTGAGATTAAAGCATTTCGATTTTGTGTTCTCTCTGTGTGTTTATGTTGAAATTTCTTCGGATCTGGACACTAATTTTTAAAGGTTTAATTTTTTATGAATATTTTGCCTACATTTTTGTTAATTTAAGCTTCAAACGAGAATTTAATTACATGTCAGTAGCAGACAGTTGTTTTTACAAGCAGAAAAACATTTAATAGATACAAAGGTCGATATACAAGCGATAGCGTTTCAAAAATTGAACTCATTAGATAACTATTATTTTTTAATCTTAGGCTATTTAAACTTATAATATAAAAATGAAGTTATATCAAAAAAAATGATTAATAAAAATAAGAACATATCTACTCGTCAGTTATACTAATTATGACAACGAAAAAAAGTAGTGAAACAAACAAAGCTGATAACGAGTCCTCCAGTAACAAGGCCAAGTTGTTCGAGTGGAAGTGATCAATTTTCTCAACAATTTCACCGTCATCTTGAATCTTTTCAGAGGCACAAAACATTTAGCCAATTCAGCGCACAGGGACCGACCGTGATAATAGAGCCTGTTGGCTGGGAGGGACAGTCATCGCAAACATAAGCCATTAGCGTATTGTTAGCGTCTTTTCAGCCGTACCCTCCATTTCGGGGTTTTTGTTGAGTGTCTTCGAGTATCTATATCAAAATAAATCACATTCAGTTATAGCGAAAATGTGATCCAATAGTATAAATACAAAAGAAACAGAACCATGAGGTATAAATGGCACGAAATGTATAGTTACAATAGCCACATTAACATGTTTAAACCACTAGTATTTCAGGAAAGCAACAACAAATGCAGGTAGATAATCTTCTGAATTTAGTTCGTACATTTACGTATGCTGCGGTCGTTGAGAGAGACTGGAACAGGTATACCTGTGTAGCCGCAAACTCATGAACAGGTCGCGTGCGCCCGACAGACGATAGCGGCGTGAAGCCGGCCATTCTCCTCTGAACAAAGGTCCCCTGATCTAATCAACGCAACAATACACCTCGGATAACTCCACAATTGAGCTGGAAAATAAACCGTCCGCCACCCGTGCCAACACATCCGATATTTTAAATTACAAACAATATTACACGGCACGGATACAAACGAGTCCATTGTAGGCCGTGTGCGCCCGACAGCTGTTTTAGATAACGTGTGACCTCTCTAGAATAAAGCGTTTCAGGAACGATGCGGTAACCGTCCTCATGTCTGCAATGCACGCATCGGATGGTGCGTATCAAAGGGCTTTTACATTTTTTGTTGGGTACTATAGCAGGTGTGCTTACTGATTCAGTTCGGACCATTACACAAGCGGTGCAGCTCTGCTCAGATTCACGATTGTACTACACGACCTAATAGTAGGTAGAACTTAGCATAATTTAAAATATTCGAAGTAAAATGGAACTCTAAGTAAGGCTAAGGCTCTAAGTTCTATATAATAGATGACAACAAGTTATGCGCATGTTATAAGTAATGCATATTTAATATCAATACATATAATAAAATATGCTACGAATACAAATCATTTACTGCCACGCCTTGTTCTGATAATGATGACGCCCATTAATAATAATTTATGATTGTAAGAAAAATATTTCATAATAATTATCGATGAAAAAGTACATACCTAAAGATAATGGAGGTTTTACGTTTGAACTAAACAATGACATCATTAAAATAAATTCTACAATATAAATATTTATGAAAATAACCTAATTTTGTTTTATCTTTGAAAACAAAAATGTGAATAGGTAATACATTTTTACAATAAAGAAATTACCAGGTAGGTTATTCGAGAAAACATTATTTTCAGATGAACGGATAGATAGAAGTTCAAAATTACCTTCAAATAACTAAGTAAATGGAACATTCTCTGACGAAGTCTCGATCGGCTGAAAGCGTTAGGCGGCATTACACAGATGATGGAACCCAGATGACTTAATAGAAGACTCATCAAATCAACAATTGACCTCTTTAGTAGAAACCTTTTAATAGCAAACTATTTTTATTGAAAACAATTTATCAGTATTCAGCTAACCACCTCTTATGGATACTCAAATGGATTGTGGTATTTTAACGAATATAAAGAAAAATACTTATCTCCTTTTATTTATTCGCTTGAATAGCTTCGATCTTCGGCCCTTTGAAGCACGCCTCTCAAAATACGTTAAATAAATGGTTTTATATTTACGTCTACCCAAGATGAATAACTAATGCGAGCGTTTATACTACCTATTATAAATGCTCACATTCATAATGAGGTTAAAAGCGGATGACACAGCTAATCTGATGATATTAAAAAAGGGGTCCCAATGTTTTAGAAAGCCATCATTGAATTACTTTCGGAAGCGACCCCAATAAGTTCCAAATAATACTTCGGTTCGATGGAGCACAAATGGAAAAAAGAGTTTGGAAACCTCCTCAAATTACTGATATCAACATTCAATTAAAAAAGGTACTGAGGTATTTGAAATCATTCCCTTTATAGACAATTTGTGATAAGTGTGTGTGTCATTATATTTTAAAGCTACTGGTCTGTTATCGGACATTATACCGGACTAGGAATTATAGATTAGATTGTTGTACCTAAATAGTAAAATTCGGTACCAATTGATGTATGATAAAGTAATTAAAGAGTCAAAGTTAAATTTATTTATACATCTAGAATTATCTAGATTATAGGTACCTGTTTATAAACGTCATACAAAGTCAAGAAGAATGTCAGCTAAATAGCCTACGACCACATTGCTGATCTATCCTATCCTATACCTATCTACTCTTTTATTTAATCACAAAACCCGTAAATATTTCTGCATAAACATCAATACATAGCAGGTTACATATAATTACTGTCATATATTATTATCTACGACAAAGACAAGGTATTCCCATATGATATAGCTAAGATATAAAAGATGACCTCGCGGCCTACCCGATATGAGCTGATATCACATACCTCACATCAGGTGGACGCAACGGACACCCACAGATATCAATAATACCAAAAAAGTAAGCAAGCTACTTAACGCGTTAAGATGGGATTAAAAATATACTTATTTTTATGACAATGATCCCTACGAACGAACTAAACGAACGTTTCTGAAGTCCCCGTGACACAAGGCACAAGGGGCCGGGAACAAGCCCTGTTTCTGTACAATTAACAGACATAAAGTACACCCAGACTCAAAACAAATATCTATAAATTAGTACTCACGTTACGTTAGTTATTATTACTCACGTGACTACAGTCTGAGGCGGAATTAAACACATCAGCGTCACACGCTGTTCAATCAAGAGTGAGATGAAGTGACAATAATATATGACCAACAAGGCCAAGCAGCCAATCGAGTAATTCACAATGCTATGAACGCGACAGATCAACGCTTGTAACACAATCTCACATCATCATCATCTCAACCCATAAACATCCCACTGGCCATACCAGGCGGGCGAAGCTGAGGGCAGAAGCTAGTATATATAATTAATCTACTTTGAATGAACTATGAAAATTATTTTTAACGGTATGGTGTATAAATACTACTACTACTACTTCTATTCGGAAATGTAATTACAGTGTAGGTATGCCTACCTACCCTAACCCGAACTCTGGACCTAGAACTTTCTGTGGTACTAACAAAAGTACCCCGTGCAACATCGAAAAACATGCTGGCCATTTATAGGAAAAAAAATTTTTTTAATCCACCATACGTTAGCATTGATTAAATTGTATTCATTAAACGCACAATGGCAGAAGCTTGCGACATCTTTGCGAATATTGCATTAATTTTGATAGGCTATTGTGTTATGCAATTCTATCCTTCCTGTCCGTTCTGGGCTCATGGCTTAGCGCCGAGATGTCCAACGTCACAAACGGGTCGAGTGTGACTGACAAGCATGCGAGATAATGCACTCACTGCCTAAACAAAGCGACGGCCGGCGCCTGATTTAATCAACTATTCTATACGAAGCTGCTATGTTGGTAAGCACCTATGCGCCCGGTGACTGATATAGTAAGTGGTACGTGATTGTCCTACCTAATACACGCAGTAAATTTTGTATCCGAGTAATCGAACAGTGTTTGAGTGAATCCTTAATTTGATTCAATGGGTAAGTTTACATACGATGTTGCGGTGCCAATAAAGCCAACCGTACAGGCTTTCAATTCAAGCATTTAACTTTTTAAGTACCTACCTAACTATTTGGAGTAAAGTAGTTGCATAAGTAGGGTTCAGTGGGTTCTCAAAATATACGAACACATTCCTTTCCTACATTAAAACGAGAACTAGGGATGTGCCTAGTAACAGCTGTCGCGTTTTTCAGATTAAACAACACTAATATACCAATATTGTATGTTAACATACAATATCATTGACAAACACATATTCAGAAATTCCTTCGTAACTAGGTAAATTACAATTCAATGTAATAGCGTCAAAATGTCTAGATCTAGCGGTCTCATTTTGAATTTAAAGCATATTCTTCAGCAACCATTAATCTGACCAAATAAATTGGCTAAATGTTTGCCATTGCAGGATACCCATCCTGTGACCTATGCGTGACATCTAGTTATTTGACCTGATTACCTCATTACTAAGAATAATAACATAACTCGAGTCATCCGGAGTACATACAAAGAGTTTTATAATAATACCTACATACGTTACGGACAGGATACATTAGTTGAAACATTTTTATACGCAGACATCAAACTGTTTAATAAACAAGATAAAGACGTGTATTTTTCACACCAAGGTATAGGTCCTATATTGAGGAGATATATCTACCTAATCTACCTATCAATGAGGAGTGTTTAGGACTGCTGCGCAAGAAGTCCAGGGAAAGAAGAGGTATTGGGTATTTCTGTTCTTCTGGAAACGTGCCCGGTTGATAGCAATACCCTCACTCCTATTACATGGAACCAAACATAGCTGGCGTAATGTGGGAGTGATGCACCTCTCCCTACCCCTTAGGGGTAAAGTTTTGATTAAGTATGTTATATTTATCGGAACAATGATATAATTGTGGATCACATAGATTTCTCCACTATAGAGTTTGAATTGACAATACTTGACGCTTTAACACTACACGTAAAATGAAAATGTGCTAACCACGTCAATGACGGCATGGCACGTCAAAATTGAACTGTATTTTAAAAGCTTGGCGCTCAAGGCACGGCGATACCAATTTGACGTGGCGGTCAAAAGGTTAACTCATATAGCGTGCAATAAGTCAATCATCTCATTATTTCTGGAAACACTAAATTGGATAATACAGTCTCAAGTACCTACTCAATTCTCGACATTCTTGTCCCATCTCTAGTAATGACCTAATAATAACATTCTGTTTGACATGTTTAGGCTAACAACCACGAAGTAAAGCGGGGTTTCCAGAAGTTGGGTGCTTCTCTTAACTAGCAAGGCAAGCGTCAGTTGGTGTCATAAGCATACCGTCGTGTATAATGTTTACGACGCCGTCGGGCGGTGCAATTGAGTCGTAATGTTATTTAGCAGTACCGCCAGTACCGCGCAAACGAGCGCGCTACTCCTTAATGCAAGCGACAAATTACCACGATACACATGAAGATGCCCCCTCTCCTTAATTAACGTATTTTGTCACCTTATAAATTGTATGTAAGGGTACTGGCATATCTACTAACACAACAAACAGGTGGCACTTTGGTAGTTTACGGCCCCACATTGGTATTGTTGTGCACATTACGTAAATGAAAATGATAACCTTGCGACGTCATACAATTATGGCTAGATAAATGTTGATGTAATATCATGAAGAGGTACATTTTACGCGTTGTTGAATACAAGACATGTTAATGATTGATATGAGTAGCATTTGATGAGCTGATTTATGAGGGAGATTTCTAAGAAATCAAGTAGGTGTGTGATACAATTTCGGGAAAGTTTTACCTAGTAAATGTTTGCTTCAATGTAACTCGGATAAGGACGATGTTGGTGCTTGACCAACACTCAAATGATATTGAGAAGTTGATCAATAATACACATATAACTCAGAGGTTTTTTGTTGAATAGAAATTTTTGTTATTATAACATTATAAAATAATACATTGTACTAAAATGCAAACTATTGGATTAAAAAAATATAGTACAGTCGAGTTCATTAATGTATTGGCACCATCATTAGATATTTTTGTTGAAAAGGGTGACTACAACTTATTGAATAATGTACAGCATATTTTATTGAACCATTCACATGAGGACATAATATTTGATCCATAGGTTCTATAGTATTTAATGAGCTTTTCAACGCTCACAATATTTTGAATCCTTGATGGTGCCAATATATTAATGAACTCGACCGTACCACCACAGCAGATTTACCACATGACACACTATTGCAATGGTTCTTAACCTTTTAGCAGTGAGAGACCATTTAACAAATATACTGTTTCTTCATGGACCACTAAAAATTAAGTGATTGGCTCCAGAAGTCTTCAGAGTGTAATCCCAGAGGCCCAGTCTGTGCGTTAGCTTCGCAGATCCGCGGACTATAGGTTAAAAACCATTGCTCTATAGTGCAACTACAGTTGACAGCTTGAACAGATTTGATTAAAACTTTTCTGAAATATTAAATAATTTTCCATTTAAAACTTAATGTTAGCCATCTAACTGCCGTACTCAAAGACGTTACCTAACTTAAAAGATAAATTTAGTAAAAACGTGTAATTCTATTTAATGATTATTCAATGAAAAAAATGTGTTAATGACAGATTACTGATAATTGACGTTTCTGAGTGTGGCCGTAAGACACATAATAAGATTGTCACAACATTATTGTGAATAACTATGTTAACTTTACAAATTTGAGCTGTTGATCAAATTTGTAAAGTATCACATAATTATTATTATTAATCTAACAGACCAGGGCTTGCAAAATATGCAAACTAATTTAATATTGCTTTTCAATAAGGATTTCGACAGGTGCAAAGGGTTAAGAAAACCCTTTGCAGACCCGCAATGCAAGAAGTTATTAAATAATTATGTTCAGGAATTTACATGTAGTTAATAAACCTAGGTTTTAAATTTACCTAATAACATTAGTCTTGCCATATCTTTGATTCCATGCAGAGGAAGGTACCACCAAATAATATTCAAGAAACATTAATTGTATACCTACTATCATAAAAATCAGTTAGGTACTTCTAAATATGTAACTGTAAAGAAATAAAATAAATCAAAAATGTTTGGTGTATCCCCTGCGTTCACTGACCTCTAATTATTATCATCATCATCATCAGCAACCCATTAAGTCCCACTGTTGGGCTCGGGGATAAATAATGTATTTATTCCAATTATTATAATACTAACAAATAAAGTTTGAAAACTGCTTGATAAAGCTAAAATTTACAAAATAGTAATTACAGTTTACATCTGTTATTATTTTTATAGACAACATCATATTAAAAATTTTAATTAGGTAAGTACCTAATTTTAAAAAGCCTAAGACCTCATTTTTTATATAAGTATATTATTTTAGTTTGACAATATACTATTAATATTATATACAATAAGATTTTTACTATATGATTCTTCAACAAACTTTACAACAAGAAATAGAAGAATTAAGTACTACTTTCTTTGAAATAATGTCACTGAATTCTACTATCAATACAAAAGCGAGAAAACTCAATTTTATTATCCAATATTTTTATGACGGGAAACTTCAAAAGCTCTACAATTTTCTTACATCAATAATAAAAGGAACACCTATATAAAGAGACAAAAGTATTGTTTAATAGATGTAACCGGATCTAATGAGAGTATTTACACAACTGACAGGATATATTAGTTAAGATACCTGTTATGTTTGCATTAGTAGTTGTTTGGCATTTCATAACAAAATACAAACTAACAATAGTTATTAAAAAGCTGTTTTTGTTATGATCAATATATGAAAAATATCTACCAAAAGAGATTAACATATGAGCTCGTAAAAGCACAGCTTTTAATGATTTATTAGTAATATATTAATAAACTTATTGATTAAAAATATCATGTAATTCAATTTTAAAAACAAACATTATTTAATGCAATAATACCGGGGACGACGTCAACCACAGACAAGATCAAAAGAAAAAAATGTTAGTACAAACTAAACAAAAGTTTCATATAAATAAAAGAGAATGATGTTTGTACCTTTCAATAAGCTTCCTTAGCGATGATGGAATCTTTAAAAATAAAATACACAACACAAACTGAGCAGTATTTCACACATCTGAACACTTTAGGTACTGCAAAGTCCACATTTAGGAATAGTTTATTTTAATTTGTTTTTGTTGTGTTTTCTAATTTATCTGGGGAAAATGCGTCCTTTCGTTCAACCACCCACTCTAACCACGACATTATTCAACTTTAGCGTTTTGTTCTATCTGTTGCGCGTCAACATTTTGTGCATTCTTCATTCATTGAAATAAGGGTTAAAAATAAAGACAAGTTTTTCCCTGAATAAAATATTCACGGTTAATGATAACATATATTTATAATAAAATATTGTAAATTCAAAGTATTTTAACTGTTTTCCGCTTTTCGCTTCGCACTTAATTATTATAGATAGGTAGTCCAAATTTGCGCAATTCAACTAAACGTGTTTAATGTCATTCTATAGGTGTCACTTTCATTCGTTCTAAAATTTTGGAAAATAAATTTAAAATTTAACCGACTTATTAAAACTAAATGCAAATAAAAACTATTTACATCATTACAAGTACTATTTGCAAGGCGATAAATAATAATAAAGAAAAGTAAAGAGAATCAGCATTGCCATCCAGCGTATTGCCTGGTCACGTTACGTGTCGGTCACGTTAGGTGTCGATTAACCGCGTCGCTAGTTCATTTTAAAGGCGGAGGGCACCAGCGCAGCCCCCTGATTCTGAGCTGTCAGAATATTTTCAGCCAGAACTGTCTGTTTATTTAAAGTTAAAAAACAGAATGTTAAAAAATAGATGGATGTTTTTCTAACACTAAATAACTTAAGCTGTAAAAATACGTCGTTCTAAGATTCGAAAAAGTTTACGATCTGGGAGCAATCCGATGAGTCAGAATCAGGGCCCCGGACCCCATGAATCTAATGTTGCGACCCCAAACGGCTCAAATATGTAAATATTAGTTATTACTGTACCGGTTGAGGAACTCTGCAGCTGCAGCACCAGCACAACCCGCTGTTCTCGGAAGTTGTGATAGAAACGTGGATTTTTTTCAATATGAGTATGTGACAGTGTAAATAACTCACCTCTCCCAAAAATGTAAAGCTAGGACAAAGGCAACTCCCGTCTAATTGTTCTGAGCTTATCTAAGCTAATCTGGAAGCAAGTACTGGTCTCCTAAACCAAGATGCATTAAATTCAATAATAATAATTAAAATTTAATTATGTATTTCGAGCATAATTTTTTTTATGTTTCGTTGTATGTTGTATTACTTGAATAACAATAATTAGTAAATTAAACTTATTTTGGTAAACAAAAAATAAATTGTTCCCTTTATAGAATTTCGTAACCAAAATGGCAAAAACATAAATCATAAAGTTTCATCATGTCCGCCCGTTTGTATTTCCCAGGAATTATACTCAAAAACTACTCGGTAGTTTTCTACTTTCTGAACAAAGATATTAATGTCAGAATTCAGAAATGTCAACTGTCAGATTGTATTTTTTATTGTAGGTAACCTAAAAGGATAAAAGCTCTAAATAAAACTTAATTCTGTAATTAAATAGTATCATGAATACGGCCATGATTAGCAAATTGTTTAGAAATACTCTTGCTCTTTGCTTGCGCTCCCAGAATGTTGTTAACACAGCTTCAGTATCAGTCATCAGGCGCGATTTACACACCACAAATCCAAGAAATGACCTAATGGAATTTTTTGATCTTAAGAAAAATTGGCTGGAATCAAATATAAGAGTAGGCAGAGCATGGAAATTGGATGAGTTAAGAATAAAATCGAACACTGATTTACATAAATTATGGTACGTTCTGTTAAAGGAACGTAATATGCTTTACACAATGGAACATGAATGTAATGACAAGATGAAATTGTTTCCAAATCCTGAACGTATTGATAAAGTGCAAGAGTCTATGGATAATATAGAAACCGTCATAAGGGAGCGCAATGTTGCATACTACAAACTGGAAACAGGGGAGACTGGTGAGCGGCCAGTAGAGGATGTGGTGAACATGTTTGGACTATCAGAAAAATATCAGAAGAATGAGTATTACTTACCTAACTTTATGAATACCCGTTGGGTGAGACCTTATCTTGAACATGGCTATGTGAGCAGCTTAGCTGTTAAAAAGTTCCTTAGGTTGTATAAGGAAAAACAGGCACGCACTGAGAAAAAAGCTCGCAACAGAGATTTCAATCATGTTCAACAATTATTGAAACGCTTCCCTAACATGGACATGGAAGCACTGAAGGCAGATTATCCAGATGTTGATATAGAAAAAGCAAAGCGCTCAAAGAAAGCCAGAGGTCATTATATGCCAAAATATTAAAACAATAATAATAGTGTAGTTTTGACATTGGGTTTTATTTATTCCTTACACAGTACAAACTTACAAAATTAGATCTAAGCCCTGTTTCATTACTTGTAGATAAGTGTCTTATAAACTATCTGAAAATTTAGTGACTGTTTTTTGACAAACTTGTTGACTAAGGCCCGGAACTTCTGGCAAATAGTGTTTCTATACTTGGGTGGAAAACAATTTAAAATGTTTGTATAATAAACAAATCACTTGTTAATTGGATTTTAAGATTTAATTAAAAATATATTGTCCTAAGCAAATATCAACCCCTGATTCACTTTATATAGTTAAAAAACATTATTTAAAAAAAATAGATGGCTGTAGAAAAAATCTTAGACTAATCAATTTTTAATTTTCTATATAGATATCTATTGTCTAACATAAAATAACGTTTGTAATACAAATGTGTTGTTCTAAGATTCGAAAAAGTTTAGATCCAGGAGCAATCCGACAAGTCAGTTACAACTTACTATAAACATTTCAAAATAATGTTGTTTTTATAATAATTATTTTAGTATAATGTGAAATTGAAAATAATCTGTTAATGCAGTCGGAATCCCTGTTTGTATCCATATTAACATTATTTATTGTGGTCATTGAACCAAACTAGCTCTAACACTCTGATCACTGGTTATCAAATAGTGAAACAGGACTAAAAAAGGTTAATAATAACGAAAATGAAAACATTGTGTTTTTTAACCTTTACATATTGGATTAATACCACAGTAATAAGCTCACTTGAAGTACATTCATAATGTCTCCTTCAGAATCATAATGTCCTAAAAAGTATTCTAAAACTAAAGTTTAACAAAATTTGTATTATTGACCAGTCATAACAATGTATTCACAGAGTAAATCGAGCATACTATACACAACACATACTAATCGTAATACTGAAGTCATGCAAAAATACAATTATTTTTAGTAAGTTAATCATTGATCATATAAAATTACGATGGATACAAGCTCTCAAATGGCAAACAAATTAACAACACCACAACACTTGCACATTACTACTAACCATTAAAAATATTATTTGAATCAAAATCCTAACATAATAGTGTCCTAAAGTCATTTCTGCTGTATGTACTTACGTATAGATCATTTTAACTTCGCAACGGATTTTGATGTGGTTTTCACCAATAGTTAGAGTGATTCATGAGGAAACATACAACGCGGGTGGAAGGACGAATAACGACGAAATATTATAGGACGAATGTATTTACATTCGTCCTATAATATTTCGTCGTTAGCCTAGCTAGGGCCTATAAATAATATTTTGAAAACAAGACATTGCCTTGTGTTTGTATCATTTAACTAGTATTATGATCGATGAGTATACTGACTCAGTCAATAATGTTTAATAGAAGTTTAATAAAAAAATAACAACATGTAGGAACAAAGATTATTAAAAGCACTTCACTATTTGTACTGATGGGTCGCCTCCCTTAGTACTGTTTCACAGTAGTAGAGGGTGTTCAGCTCACTGCCTTTTTAAGGCTTAATGTGTAAAACATGTTACCAACTTAAGCTGAGTAAGAATATCAGTCAATAATAGACATGATGATGATGATAATGATGAAGAAAAAGCAAACTCTGCTCATTCGATTACACAATTGAAAATTTGTAAGTTTTGCACTACATAATTTCCAAAGTTTTTCTCAACAATTTCCAAATATTTTTCTCTCTCTTATTTAAGAGCTTTGCTTTTGTCGGTGAAGCAATCACCTTCTTATGTTCAAATATTCTTAACTTTTCATATTTCTTATAACTATTTCAGTACTTTATCATTGTAGTTTGGAGTTTGGATCCATACATAGACATCATCATCTTACTGGCTTTATTTTACTTAATTATTCTTACTGGCGTTGTTTAAAAATATGAGCAATATTACTACAACTACTCATATAATAATCACAGTTCAATTTTTTACAGAATATCCATTCATATGTTGATCCAGCAACAAGTTAATGTATTGATACTTATGGCCGCAGTTTGCTAGCGAATAGCTCGTCTTATATTATAGTATCATATAAAATACAATGCTCAGTCTTTTCTACAAATCTAACAATCCAATATTAGCAAAAATATTCAACACTTCTGGTAATTCCTTTCGATTTTTCAAATCACTGAATAAAACCACTAACTCCTTAATAGACTGTAGCATACTCCTGTATTTCTTAATCAATGTCTCTGTTACTGAATAACAACTATATGCTGATACACTTTCATTCATTAGACTATCATCTGCCAATTGATTATTTAGATCATTCCATGTGTCTTGTACAGATTGGAGACCATATGCATCTAAGTATGCCTCTAATGTTATGTATAATGACTGGACAATTTCATTTAGAGATACTTTCTCCTTGCTTCTTTCAATCTTTGGTTCTATTTTCTTAAAATTTGCATTATCTGTATGTTCTGTTGTAGGAATTGCACATTTCTTCAATAAATAATTCATTTTTCTCTTCACCTTTTTCGGTGGCAGAAACAACTTGTTACTTAGTGTTATCTCACTATTATCAGATGGGTATGATTTCCATTGTTCTTGATTGACAAAATTGATCAAGATTCTTATGATACAGGCTTCACTTGTATAAAGTAGTTTGTTTACATGTAGGTGCCCAACAAGGTGTCTCATGAATGATGGTTCAATCCTTTCTAGTATTCTGTTTATTGAATTATGTGGCATATCTGAAAAGATACAAAAATAAGATTATTGGTAATTTGTTTGAAAATTTCATTCTAGTCTAATAATGACTTTTGTTGTAAATTTTTGTAAACTAGCTCCCGCCATGAACATGAATCGCTCTATCAATTGGTGAAAACTGCTTAAAAATCCATTCAGTACTTTTTGAGTTTATAGTGTACAAACCCTATACCTGTAACCAATTAAAATTGTAACAACTATGGCGATTCAAAAGAGTGGCCTGAGTTTCTTGCCAAATTCTTCTCATAGCTCAACCTTGTCAGTGAACTGGCTGTAGGCAAATTTACTGACACCTTTTCTGGCTTTGTATGACGTTCATAAGTATCATGTATGTGATCCAAATGAAATAAAAAGATTTGACTTTGATACCAAATGCTTTCCTCCAAAATGTTTGGCCCCTGCAGCAGGGAGATTTTGTTTGATACTATATCTTCTTCTAGTAGTATTGTAAGGAGTAGTATATTAATAAAAAGACCTTACCTGAAATTATTTTATAGAAGTCATTAGCAAACACAGAACAATATTTCGAAGTGTTAGGGTAATCCATGTTTGAATTAGTTTCACAAATATAGAAGGTCTGGATCATGGTATTTAGCCAAGTCTGAAAATGAAAACCAATATGTTGTATTTAGAATCTACAAACATTTTTCTCATTATTTTCATATTGTATGTAATCAACCCATCAGCAAATAAATTGCTTTACTTACAGTAATTATTTTGACCATAGAGTCTGGATATTTTAGATGAATCATATTTGCAAAGATTCTCAATATTTGCCGACAATTGTTCGTTACAGCCCCAGTATACAGCACATTGTCCGACCACAAGACATAAGCCATTATGGGTTTGTGAGACCTCATAATGTGTCGTCCTAGGTCATTGGTGTATCTGAAAATATATATGGTTTAACAATTAAAACAAGTTTACTCAAATAAACACAAGCCAAAGCATTATCAGAGTTGATTACTTTTTAAATAATATTTGTCTGATACAGACAACTGTTATTTAAAAATTATTATGATTGTTTTTGTTAAAAAACCGAATCATTAGAATTAGTTCATGATCGGCGGTGAAATCGCTTAACATACATACAAAAACATATGTGTCCAATTGAGAACCTCAATAAAATAGAATGTTACTAACTGCCGCACTCAGAGACGTCAATTGGCAGTAATCTGTCATTAACACAATTTTGTCATTGAATAATCGTCTTTAGGCGTATCGACTTAAGTATAAGTATTACACGTTTTTACTAAATAAAGTTTAAAGTTAAGTAACATCTCTGAGTACGGCAGTTAGTACTATCTAAAATAAAAATTTCTAGTATTTACTTAACAACAAAGACTTTTTACTACGACTATTTCTGCTTTTGACTATAAGATGTAAGAATTACATTTATTTATAAAACAAAATTTATATAGCTCAACACACAACTCAACTATAAGCTAAATTTTATTTGGGTATTGAAAAAATCAAAACCATTTATTCATCTAGTTTAAAACTCTTAAGAAAGTTTTTTTTTTAAACATTGTAATTGAATAATTTACAGTAATTGGTGTAATGTAACCATTGTAAATTAACAATTAAAAAATGTTTTATTAAACAGAAACTACTAGTAGAGTTTAGACTACCTAGTCAAAATCATATTACTAACCTGGAATGCCATATAACTAAATCAAACTGCAACAATTCTATTACTGTTTCTAAGACAGCAAATAATCGGTCCATCCTATCCCTTCTATTAAGTAGTTCAAAAATTTCAAAATTCTCTTTCTGCCAATGCAAACCTCTTACACTAAGTTTCATTTCTTCAGGAATGTTTGCATCTTTATCAACAAGAGGACCGTCTAAACTCTCTGTACTAAGTTCATATTCTAATCTATTCATGCAGTATTTAACTATGCCTTTGTTACATTCATACTGACTTCTATCTGTAAATGTTTTTTCTTTGAGAGCCATTGGAGACGTAAGAAAAGTATTGTAACAGTTTCTCAAATTCTTGGTAAGGCAGGGTGGGTGTGTGCTAAAGTTTAGCATTAAGACTTGTTGGCACTTATTTATAATGTGCTTCACAGTATATTCAGAGTATTCATCTTCATGGACATTCTGAAAAAATGAGTTGAAGTTAAAATCGGTGTTTGCATTATACATCTTGGTCTAAATTAAGATGTTTTGCCGGCGACTGTACTTTGTATAGATTTAAAAAAAAGTTTTTTTCTAAATAATTTGTTCTTAAATTAATTTTGGATGCAATATCTCTGTAGTTTTTAATAAACTTAGTATGCAATTAATGTATTGGGTTAAAACATAGAATAATTATTTATTTAAAGTAACGTCTGTTTGCCACCGTCGTGGTATAAAAACAATACTGAGCCATTGTTAGTCTTCAGCCAGAAATATTATTCTACCAAAACAGTCAAGGACATTTTGAATGCAACAATGAGCTTGGTGTAATATTCAATCACAATGTGTACTTACTTTTATTAAACTTTATATATTATTATGAAAAAGGAAAACAACAACCCAACTTCCTTAGGTGAGTTACCCATATTAATTTATAAAAATGTTTATAAACTATTTCACATTCGTTAAAATAATATTACTAAGAAATAGCATAAAAACTATTTACTTACCAACATAATTTCCACAACATCTTTGAGTACATCAGCAGATAAATATTGTGTAGGAGTTATACACATTTGACATACTTCTAGTGCTTCATACCACATGTTGTTCTTCATCTCAGTCTTGAATGAATCATCTGCAAATGATGGCATTTGTTGTATGTTTGCCTGAAATTCATAATAAGTGGTAGATTAGTATTTCAGTGTATTTGGAAAAAATATGTACAGAGTAAACATAACTCTTGTAGGACAGGAAGGAATGGTGGTATGAAATAAAGGGACACATACACATAACATGTTCAGTGTGCAGGCAGACTAAAACTAAGAATGATATGTTAGCACTAGCTTAACTTTGACAATTTTGGCGCAATACTTACAATGTAGTATTAAACTCTGTTAAAAAAGAATTTGATTAGATCTGAGATTTACAAATTTATATGTGGCTGTACTTTTATTTCTAATAATAATACAAATATTTGCCGTAAACATGGTTACAGTGGTCAATGCTTTTCAAAATATCGTTTCAAATAAAATACATAAATATTTACCCCATTTTTATCATGATGTTTACAAACAGTCTTCACGCACGAAGGTAAGTAAACAAGTAAAAGCCTGGACCGGTGGTCAAAGTAATGTTGGCAAGACACTTGTTCACACGCTGTGATAAAGTTCTTCTTTCTTCTAGCTTTCATTTCTTCTTCTTTACTTAGTACCGGTTTCAAACGTTTTCGCGGGGATTCTGGAGGCTCACTTGCACGCTTATTTGGATTTGTATTTGGACTTAGCTTCATTTTCTTCTTTCTAGGGCTCATATTTAACACTGCAACAAATTCTTACTGATTCGTAAATATGCTGAACAATTAAATTATCTTGATTTTAATGTCAGATATTTGTAAACTTGTTGAAAAATTAACAGTTCGTACTTGTATTCTTGTATGACAGATTACAAACGTCAATGTGATTTTTTTTAAACCTATTAAAGCATTGGCAATAGCCATCAGCTTAAACCAATATTAGATTAAGCATTAAAATCTTTTTATACTCGTAATAAGTTTTATTAAAAATTATGTAACATAAAAAATATATTATTTGACTAAATAAATATTAAATAATACTAATAAACTAGACTAATAAATAATCATTGTAAAGTTTGTTAAGTTGTTCTGATTTGGAAAATCGAATGCATAGGTAATCGTTTGTAAGCAACAGTCAAGCTTTCATAATATTTATACATAATTAATTAAAGTAAGTTAGTATCTAAGTAGGTACTTGCTATGATTTAAATGATTGCCGAAGCATTTTTTAATTTAATGTTGTCATTTTTAACTAAACAAAGTAGATACCTGTTAGTAAATATTAAAAGTCCTACGGAGTTGCTTCGAGGGGTGAGAGAGGAGGATGTAATATACCCCAAGTCTTCACCAACACGCTTGAAAAGGTCTTCAAGACGCTGGACTGTATTGGACAGGGCATTAACGTCAACGGCGAATACACATCACACCTTCTCGGTTTGCCGACGATATCGTCATCATGGCTGTCACTGGAACAGTTGGGCGAAATGCTGCACAGGCTAGATGGAGCCTCTCGACGTGTCGGTCACGGCATGAACTTGGATAAAACTTCGGGATCAGTTCTCAAAGTTGTTGAAGAGTAAGCATATCTACCTTCGACAAGTTATCCAACTCGGTAGAAACAACTTCATGAAAGAAATCGACCGCAGGATCAGTTGGATCCTGCGGTTTGTTTTAGAAATCAAAAACATTTTTTTATGAATAAATGTTTCTATAATTAAACATAATTTTAATTCTATTACCTCATAAACCTAAGTTCAGGTAACTATTTTACTTAAAACTTGCAATGTAGCAACCTCGTATCTGTAAAAATCATCAGAATATGGTTATTAAAAAGTATTATTGGCAGTATTTGTATTATTAGTGCATTATGATGACGTATTATTCGTACGACGTACCTATACTTATATATTTTTAAATAGTTTTTTGTAATTTCTCAAAACATAGATTAATGCAGATGCGAGGATAAGTAAGGCGAGTATAAGTAAGGCGACGATAAGTAGGTAAGTAAAGCGACGTAAGGTAAGTCGGCAGGAGCTTACCCATCTTATCCTATGGCCGTGTTATAAAAGGTCGCTGGATCTGATTGGATGCGAAAGGCGGATGACCGAGTGTTATGGCCTTAGGCTGTTATGAGAAGTTCATGTCCTGCAATGGACGGCAGAGACTATTAAGATGTTGACTGTTCGCTTCAGCTCTTTTCATAAAGACTAAACATGTCGATAAGTTTTAATGTCTAGGTAGGCGGGTATCGTAGTTCTGGCGCCGCCCATAAGAGCAAGTGTCAGAGCCAAAGCGGATGAAAATCAATGGTATGGTATGGGAATACGATCCCTAAATTCTATCCTTAATGGGCCACAAGAAGCAAATCTGCTAACCGTGTGGTAACCTAACCGATTTCTAGCAAAAAGATTGCATACACGTACCTATTTGTCCGTCCAAATAATGACTAAGAAATTATTATGATTAAAGAAACGGGAACAATTTGCAAGGTCATAGTTTAAATAAACTTTTGATCAAACCTACGCAATGTTTTATTGTAACGTTTGGCTGCGTACCAGGTGCCGAATATTGAAAATTATTGATTCATAGTTTGCCGCAACCGCACTTTACAAGTTCACGATTGCACTTTACTCTTGTCGAGTTGTTCGCCGGTATAAAACCATCAACACTTGTGGTACAGGTATCAGTTCCGCAGGAATCACTGAGGGAGACCACCGCGACACCACCAAAACTATAATGGCATTCGTATTCAAGGTACCTTACAACTTCTTACAGTATGTTTTTCACAGATTTCATTTCATTAACTGTTATTTAATTTAAATTGAATCAATATTGATAAAGAATAACCGTACTCACCTACCTAAGTATATTCTTGTCAACCTATTTCTTATTTTTTAGTTTTTGCCAAACGAATTTACTTATAGCACGCCATTTTTTTCATTATTATTGCAAAGTAACTTGGCTTTTTAAGTATATTACAATTTTTAATTGATGACACTGCATTGTGATTGACACCTTCTTAGATATTAGTTACGTTAGAGTCCTAGTAAATAAACACCTGCTTAAATAAAATAATGAATGCTGCCTAAGTATATAATGAATAAGGCCTAGAATTAATAAAATTAATTTGTTTTCCGTAAAATACCTAATTTGTTATTTTAAGGTTAATTAATTAAAATCATTTTCACCTGTTTTATGCTCGGCCCTACCGAGCTTCTTTTTATTAATTATTATTATTCTGTGAAAGAAAAAATCTATTTCTTTATTATCAACATCGTCATCACAAACGAATATAATTTATTATTATAACATATAGTTATATTTTCTTTTCTTACCAAATTACCCTAGTTGAGTCTGGCGCAAAAAACGTCGTTTCTTACAGTCTCACTTTCTTCGTGGTCGGTTAATTTTCATTGTCATTATTGAGTAACAGTTTATTAGGCGTTGACCGTGAAGGCCGTCGCTTTTTTTAGTAAAAAATTTAAGTGGAATAAAGCAAACAAATGAAAAGAAACTCCCACGGTCAACTTTTGTACACAATACGAAATTCGATTTTGGATAATATGAAATGGGCAGTAAATAACATTACATTGCTTTGGCAGTCGGGTAACAATTTCCGTACAATATCGTAATAAGAGATTAGGTACGTTAAACAATCTTTCCATATCCAGCAGAAAGTGGTTGATAAATGCACAAACTAATGTATTTTCAGTTTCTGGCGTCAGTGATGCTAGCGACAGTGGTGATTGCAGGCAAACCTCCTGGTGGTTATTCCTACAACCGCTTCAGTGGCCCAGTTAGTGGTCAAATTGTAGAAGTACAAGTGCCAGCAGCAGAAGGTCTTGCAGCACAGCAACATGCTGACTACGGTTATGACCACCAAACTGGACAAATCCATCCGGATACTGCTAAATACGCTCATTTGAAGACTGTGGACTATGTGGTAAGAGTATCTTCGTAACATAGATTAATACTGATAAAGAAATGTGGACTTTATTCCTAACAGGTTTTTTGCTTTACATCCAATGGGATGCAAGCTCTTGTCAGAATCTTTGAAGCAGTAATAATCACGCTTTGATTTGTTTTTCAGGCCAAACCCGACTACACCTACGCTTACGGAGTTGATGATCCTCATACAGGAAATCTTCAAAACCATAAGGAACATCGTGAAGGCGATGTCGTTCATGGTGAATACTCCCTCGTTGAACCTGATGGCTCAATCCGTCTCGTGCGGTATACTGCTGATCCCAAGAATGGATTCCAGGTAAATTAATCTACCACTTTATAATCTTACAACTTAATGAAAAAATGGTAAGAGATGTTTCTACTAGTATGCTCGTTGACGCATGGGAAAATTCCTGACGCAAACTTAATGCCTAGCTTTTATTCTAAATATTAAATTTAATTTTCAGGCCACGGTACATAAGAAATCTGGTAACCAAGTCCAGCAGCCCGTACATTACGGCCACGTGAAAAGAGAAGAAGACGATTCCGGTGAATACTAGTCCTGTTAAGTTGTCATAGATTAGCGTTTATATTGTTGACTATTTATTACTATTATTTTTGTTTCAATAAAAATAAGTAATGTTGAGTGATGATGAGTGCAATTTTATTTACGCTGTAATTTTGGTTTTAGAAAAAACCTTTAAGTAAGCTCCCATAAACTTTCTCACGTTTTCTCATAGCAGATGATGCCTTTTTATTTCCGACCAAAATTAAACAACAAGATAATTTACAACACTATAATTAAAATAATAATTGACTAGAAGTAATTTGTCATTTATAAATGATGTACTGCTGGTGGAGAGCTTGGTCCTGGTCCTATGAAAGATTTTAAGAAGTCCATGGGGAAAGGGAAAATTATCGTCGAGTTCTTTTCTGCAGATATTGTGCTGAGTGATTGTAGATATCGGAGCTGAAATAAAAAATACCTAGTATCAATTTTTCCGTGACAGCAATAACTATACGTGTTTCTACGGAAAAGTATAAACAGTGTATTTATCGAATAATATGTTGGATTATACATCTATGGAATGTTTTTCACTGAGTATGTTATTTACAGGTTAACAGGTTTGAGACTAGAATAACTACTTATTTAGGCAGTTTAGATAGTCGCCGTAGAGAATTTTGCTCTTTTTAATGTGATTTTAAATGAGTACTTTCATGCGTATGTACTACCTGTAATGCCATAGGATTATCAATCATGACGAGGGAAGCTTCTTTCAAAGCTTTTGATGCTTTGATTTCTCCTTCTGCGGCAATGATTTTAGCTCTTGCTTCTCGGTCTGCCTCTGCTTCTGCAGCCATCGCCCTTTGTAACTGAACTGGTAGTCTCACGTCTTTTCTGTGAAACAATGTCATCTTTTAACAACAGTTTTGTAAAACTCGTTATACATATGTTCTGGTATCTGACAGCCTTTGCGTTATTGTTCGGTTTAAATTTAGCTTATATTTATTTAGAAAATTGGTTTTTCTAATAAGGTTAAAATTGTTAATTGTAGGTGTAATCACAAGTCTGCTTTCAATTAAAGTTTGTTTATCTTTTTCTTATTAGGAAGTCTATCAATCAATTGTAGAGACTCACATCTCAACCCTTTCGACCTCCACACCCCAGGGGTCAGTAGCTTCATCTAGGCTTGCTTGCATCATATGACTGATGGCCTCCCGGTCAGACAGTAACTGTGCTAGGTCACGCATGCCCAGAACATTGCGAAGCGTCGTTGCAGCCAGGAGTCGTGTTGACGCACTGAAAGTTTTAATTAGGAAATCTTAAACACGCCGTAATAAATAGAGTTTAGTATAATGAACACAGTTTTCTTTATTAAGCACTTTTTTCTAATAGAAGGTGTAAAACGTGTTTGTTTATAATAAAAAGGATCTACAGTAGTAGCAATTGTATATCCAATTGTACTTGACATGACTTGTACATGGCCTGTTGGTCTAGTGGTTAGTGACCTTGACTGCTAAGCCGGAGGTTGTGGGCTGCGGGTTCGATCCCTACCCAGGACAAATCTTTGTGTGATGAGCATGAAGGTTTGTTCTGTGTCTGTCTGTGGGTTATAATGTGTAATGGATAATTTATCTATAATATGTATGCATTTACAAAAAAAATGTATTTAATTAGTATATCAGTTGTTTAGTACCCATAACACAAGCAAATATAATTGCTTAATTTGGGACTAGATGGCGCTGTGTAAATGTGGTGAAAGATTATATTAACATTAATATCACTTTTGTATTTCAACCCTAACCTTGTGAAATACTTTGCGAGATTTGCGAACTATGTGGCCTGCCCACTGCCACTTTAGCGATGCGATTCGGTGAGCTATGTCGGCAATTTTAGTTCACCTGCAGATTCTAATTCTTGAAGCTTATTAAAATAAAATTAAATAGGTAGGTACCTGTAGTCTGCAACTCTAACGACTGCATTTAAAGGTTCTTTGATTCTATAATAGACCACAGCGTCCACTGCTACGGTAACTGAGTCTCGTGTTAACACCTGGAATGATGAAACCTTTCATTATTGCATTGGAAATAATTAATCATAATTTAATTCACTTTCTGAACTAACTTAGTCTATTTCATTATTTATAATATGAAATCTAATGCGGTGTCAGATTCAATTTGAAACGATTACAAGAAACTAGAGACTAAAAATTGACCTGATTTGAAACAAAGATCAAGAAGGATTTAGAAACTCAAGTATACCATGAATAATATAATGAATATCTCCTCTACACAAAAGGTGTATTTTAGCCTACTGGGCAGTGGCCGAAGTATTATTTCGAGTTCTTTCTCATATACAGTTGTATTGTGACTTATCATCATCATCATCATCACCTCAACCCATTAGCGTCCCACTGCTGGGCACGGGTCTCCTCCAAAGATTGTGGAGGGAATTTAGCCTACTATACCACGCTGACAAGACGGGTTGGTATAGGGTTTGTTTCGAATTTTCTTTTTCTTGCAGTGCTCTTGTCTGCATAAGATTATAATGTGTGGTTTGTTTTCTTACTACATTGTATTCTTAAACTGTAACTGTATTACTTATACTACAAATTATACATAAATCGAGAATTTTTTTTTGTGCCGAACTGAAAAAAGAGTGTCCAAAATGTTAAAAGCTTGCTCTTTAGAGCAAGTAAGCAATTTTTAACAGATCATAATATAATTATTTAAATACGAATGTAATCAAAACAAATGTGTGCACAAAAGCTTTACTCGTAGAAGAGGTAATGGCAACTGTGAGGTAGCTGTAGGATGGCATTTGCCAAGTTCAAATGTCGTGGGAAGCGAGAGCCGCTCGCTGGCGACATCACGACCGCAACACTGATTAATTTTATTAAAATATGGGTCCCGAATAATGATTGTGGAATCATAAGGGGCTATTAATAGTTAGAAACATTTTTGTTGACAAAAACAAGAAAACATCGGAAGAAATTACATGAGCTTCTGTTAACTGTATTGAACGCGTGAATAAAAACAAAGTACCTATACCTACTATGTACGAGCCTAATCAAAAGAAATAAAAAAAAAATTGATTTATTATTTATAATCTGTATGTATGCTATGGTTAATAAAAAAATACCTATGCTATGGTTAGGTATTGTTTTCGTAATATATTTTTACATCAACATAAAAGTCTTTGACAGAGACATTTTGATCCAAATTATAAATTCACGGTGTCACATAGTTAATCAGATTATTCCACTAACAGATGTAATTGCTTTACCAAAATGGTTAATTGAAGATGACTCATGGTGCACTGTGCAATCTCCGGTGCAAGGCCACCACTATTAGACCATAAATCTTATGCAATTTGTATAAATACTATGAAGTGCAGCAAAGCTATGTATTTGACTAGATGAGATACTTTAAGAGAAGTACGAGATTTTGACTCAAATTCAAAAGTTCGACTTTCTCAATCAGAATTCAACCCTACAGTAGACCGCACCTCTTCGATAGAAATGAATTTCTATTGGTGAGTAGTGGTCTCAAGTAGGAATTTGGCAATTACTAAGCTTTTAATTAAGAGACTGTTTCCTTAGCTGCAATCAATTTTGAAGTTAAATGTTTCGAGGTAGACAGCAGCATTAACGGGACCGTGTTTGTTCTGCGATCATTGTCATATCAGCAACTTAGGTACAAGTACAATTTAGGTATATTTTTTTGTCCATCATAAGCAAAATTTTGACCAAGACTTAGCTTTTCCCTGACCGCGAAGTGTACTCGACATTTACAGGGATTTATCAGGATGATTGTCCTGATGAATATAAATTTTATTTTACTGTGAATCCTGTAAAAAGTGTAGTGCGTATACTGTCTCACTTTTTAAAAATCTTTTATAACATTCCTACACAATTTCTGAAGTTCAAATCAAAATAATGACATTAAACCATTGAGGCGTTGTGATAGTTAGTCTTATTACACTAATTAATATTGCTAAAACGAATTGCAATTAAAAGCGGAATACAAAATTTCGTAAATTCACCCAATTTTGTGTGCTGCATTGTCTCTAATCATTGTTAGTTCATCTCGCGGACGTATTCAGGTCAAATGCCAGCCGTCGACTCTGTTCAAGCAATGGACAGGTTAAAATAAACTGTCTTACACGATTTATGATATTCACCATCCATGTATTTATATACAAGGATTCACCGCGATGATGCTGGATTCTTCATACATATAAGTAGCTACAAGTAGTTCTTCACCTAATAATTTAAATCATTTCATTAATATAAAAAAAAACTTCAGGCCTCATAAATATTACAAGGTCTTAGATGGGGTTCTAACTTTAAGTTTGATAATATTGAGAGAAGTTTAAAAAAAAAAACTTAAATATGAATTGATTTAAAACCAAAGTCTAAACAGTTAGTAATCTTGGACAATTTATCAAAATTAATATGATCTTATACAATTTGATTACAGTACTTAAAATATTATGATGCACATAGTAATTATTCATTGTAGAGATATTGAAATACGCTGTGGTATAAATAAGCTTGTTAATGAGAACTTACACATGTAAGACAGCTTACTCGATATATTAAGTGTAAAACTAACAATGTTGATTGCAATAATTCAAAACATGAGTGAATTATGACAGTGAAATAAACCAGGCCGACAAATGTTAGATATTAGAATCGACGAATTGTAATAGAATCGGAATAGTTGGTAAATTGTTTTAATAATTATATTATGTATTCAAAGTATTAGATAAATGTTTACTTTATATATACTTTCCATAATCAAAGTATATACAATAGGTACCTACGTTTCTCTAGAATATATTTCTTGGGCTAATTAGCAACTAAAATTTTCAACCTTTATTCTGTAGCTTTAACGGTTTATGTGTTTGGACTATACAAAATGAGTTATTCCGGTCGGCCTATTCATCCATTACATTTAGATCTATTCATCCAAACGGAATTAATGGGAACATGCTAAAATTTTCTTATTTGCGGAAGAAGTAAACGTACATGAGAATTGACTTGTTAAAATAAACATATTTTCTAAGTCAATTACAGTCAATCAAAGTACAGTATCCACGGGGTAATCATGGCATGTATTATCTAATAAAAAACGATGCTAGTTTAAAAAGAAAAGCTAAGATAACAGGAATGGTACCTTGTACAAGTTTAATTTAATTTTTGACTGGCCTGTTGGTCTAGTGGTTAGTGTACCTGACTGCTAAACCGGAGGTCGTGGGTTCGATCCCCACCCAGGACAAATCTTTGTGTGATGAGCATAAAGGTTTGTTCTGTGTCTGGGTGTAATTTATCTATAATATGTATGTATTTACAAAAAAAAATGTATTTAAGTAGTTTATCAGTTGTTTAGTACCCATAACACAAGCAAATATAATTGCTTAATTTGGGACTAGATGGCGCTGTGTAAATGTGGTAGAATATATATATTATTAATAACAAAAAGCACAAGCAATTTGTACACAAATTTTCCATCTCATTGATACGGTTTAACAAACTTGAACATAAATATTTTTAGCGCCTGTTTAACATTTCTCCTCGTTATTAACGTAAATAATTGTACCACGTGGCGGTCTTAAAACTTGTTCTGGAATGGCATTGGTATTGAAAACCGTTAACCCAGTTGTTGCTACCGTCATTCAGTTGGGTAACGATTAATTGACGCGGCTGTAAACTATCAATCAAAGTTTTACGACATGTAAAACAATCGTTTCTTGTAAACCAATTGTCTGGGCACGAACCTAGTAATAAGTCAACTATTTGTAGACAAGGTGAATAACAGGATGGTTTTAACTTGTTACATATACTAATATAAGCTTATTCAACGACTCCTCAAAAAGTCTCTTCTTATAGTAGCACAGCTTAAAGACTGGCCTGTTGGTCTAGGTTGTGGGTTAGATCCCAACCCAGGACAAATCTTTGTGTGATGAGCATAAAGATTTCTTCTGTATCTGGGTGTAATTTATCTATAATATTATGTATGTCTTTACACAGAAAAAATGTAATTAAGTACTATATCAGTTGTTTAGTACCCATAACACAAGCAAATATAAATGCTTACTTTGGGACTAGATGGCGCTGTGTGAATGTGGTAGAATATTATTATTATTATTAAAGGCTCCACCTAGCTCGATGGAAAGTTAAAAGAGGAGCTCAGATTGCACTGCCAGCTGATGTCACCAGATTGTTACGTTATCAACATTTACGATTTTATACAAGCGCAATAATCGTTTCTTTTCAGTTCGATTTTAAGCTCCTCACCTACCACCTATTAAGTTTATTACTATACGTAAAATGTTGAAAAGCAGCAAGTAATTAATCCTATTCAATACACAATACACGCAGTATCTATAAAACTATCAATACTTAGTGTACTAGTAAAAGATTTAAATGACACTTTTATAGCAAATAAAATATCCAAAACGTTGTAGTTAGATAAATATTACTGCAAGGTGTGAATAATGTACTCGATAAATATCTCGTTATTTATTTAAAGTATCTGAATGTTTATTTGTAAATTGAAAGCCACTGACCGGTAGGCGGGTAAGTCGGGGCCAATTTTACGTGTTCCTCCAAACATGTGGCGGATGCCAATGCTTGATTGACAGCATCAAAACATCGAAAAAGAATCAAATATTTTAGCTAGATTTTTTCGATTCTCTGTTTTTTACATGGTAACAATGGTTTAATTTCGTTTGTGCAGATGGCATGATGCGAACGAAATACGTTAATTTAATTTGGTATTTAGATGTTTATAAATCTGAGTCACAACGCACATCACATTAAATTTAATGTTTGACGAGTTTTAAAACATAATACTTAAAACAAAAATTAGTAAAATTTTACGTGAGAATTTTTATATAAATCAGGATATTACACTTTAAAAACACGACTATCTGTCTTCATAACATATGGAAAACAGACTATTTTTGCCGCATATAGATTTTATTGTAGTATGGCAAATGTACCTACTCTATAAAATGTTTATTACATTGATGTCATTCATATGTGGAGCTCCGTGAATCGGTGAACATTGTAAAACGGGATATCGTAATATCAAATCGATTACCATCGCGGTTACATAACAATTTGAGCCAGGATACGAATAGATTGTAAGGTATTATATAAATGCCTACATCACTAATATAGTAAGTTCAAGAACGTTAGGTCAGCTAGGTATCTTTGCTATGTCCAGCACCATATAACTTGATTGCGGTGACATTTATTACAATCCATAAAATTGAATGAAACAACAGATAACAAAATTGATTTGACGACGAATATTTGATTCGTCATTACAACAAACAACAAAACAAAATTCCACCCTGTATGGGTGGAATTTTGTAATGCCACCTGGAGTAAAAGTACTTTAAATACTTGTGATAGATAATTTTACTCAAAGGAAACATTCCTTTATTATTAAAAAGAAACAGCTGCATTTAACGATTTCCGGAAATTCGCTTACCATTCGGAATCGAACCAGCTAAATTTCCAAAAAATGACATCCTGTACTTTTATGGCGTTCACCGATAGGGTCAATCATAAGGATCGAATCTCTCTAACAAACGTGGTAAATTAAATAAAAACAAAACCATAAAATCTTAATTTATAAATTCCATGAGACTAGATAAAGCACTTTTACTCTTATGTTCGTAATTAATAATTATCTTTGACGACATTTATTGACTAAAATAAGGAAGAACTATTTAGTTAAGAAGATTGTTATATGCACGTATGTTTGTTATGCAGGTCAAATGAAAAAGAAAAGATGCGACTTAACTAAAAAAAAATTAATCATTGTAAATAACTAAAGTTAGATTTTTATGGTTTTATTCTTATTTAATTAACCATGTTTCTTAGTAAGATTCGATCCTTATGGTTAACCCTATCGATTAATGCCATAAAATTACAGGATGTTATTTTTTGGATTTTAACTGGTTCAAATCTGGTGGCAAGCTAATTTCCGAAAATACTTGAATGCAGTTTTATTTCTTTAAAAAAATAAAAGAATGTTTCCTTTGAGTAAAATTATATATCTCTAGTATTAAGAGTACTTTCCCTCCAGGTGGCATTACAAAATTCCACCCTGTATTATGAATATTCAGGCTGAAATTTCAAATAGGACATTGTGAATTGAACAGTAGTGAAAGTGATGATAAAATCTTTATTTCAACTTTAACTTTAACTTTAACCTGTAATTAGTTTATCCGTTGGAGTAAATAAAGATGAATAAATATAATGATATTTTTGTTCGAAACGACTCTTTTTTCGAAATATTTGATAGTTTTTTTTTCATTTTTTCTGCTGAGGCTGCTATTAAAAATTTCAAAGACAATAATTTGAGAGTTAATACTTATATGCTACGACTTACTTCTTGTGGAGGGACGTCAAAAGAAACTGTCCTCAAATCCACCTTTCTGTAGGTGTCAATGCAGGGGAGTACAAAGAATAGACCGGGACCTCTGGGTCCACCTTTTCTGACCCGGCCTAGCCGGAATATCACTGCTCTCTCGAATTCTTGAACGACCTGAATCAAATAATATGTGTATGTCATTTGGTAGCAAAAGCAAAAGGGTCTAAGATCAGTAGTGGCGTTTAAGTAATGGCTGAGACGATGGTGATAAAATTTGGCACATTTAAGTGCTGTATAGAGAAAAATAGGTATAAATATATATATTATTGATGAAAAGATTAAGAAGCAAAATTTAAATTCGAATATTACACATCATTACGCTCTTTACTGCCAATATCAAGGTAATCATAATTTCACCAGCTACCTTAAGTCTCACGCAATAGTGCTTGCCACTAATTCTAAATTCCGAGATGATACAGAGACAAATCAATTTTTGCCACAACTAGAGATCGAACTCTAGACCTCAATTTGGTTGCTGTTGTACAGTTGCCAAATTAGTTATGTATGGTTGGTAGCGTACCTATGTGTAAAATTGTAGTTTTTCCAGTCAAAGTATAAAAAGTAAATTTGGTTGCTTTCAATTTGATGTTTCATTTATAGATTTTTTTATAGTACATATTTTGAGCAATCTTAAAATTCCATCCTCCTAAAAATAACCAAAAATCATAACATACATCTATTATCTAATAGTTCACAGCCCGTTTAATTGATCGATTGAAGTTCGACAAGTGATGATTGACTTTACACATAATGATTTGGGAGAGGCATCAAACGGTTATGCTTTTAATTACTTTATTTACGAAGTACCTTGAAACACTCAAAGAGTGAAAACGGGAAGGTGATGACGACAAGCAGGAACGACAGAAACGTTGCAAACCTCTCTATACACCCCACTGAATCTGGATTTGCTGTCACACACAAAAATTTATTTTATTAAAAACAAATATTGACACACTTCGTTATTTGAGAACTACATTTTACATGACTTTTTTTAAAACACGCAATTCATAAACTCATTAATAATATTCGCAGCATTTTGACAAAGGTCGGGTTAGGTGCGGAGAAAGCGCGATTAATTGTTAAGCTTCCTTGCAAGCTCACTCGTACTGTCGTAAGGTACTTACGCATTTGTATCGTGATAGCGCAAGAAGTACCCGTATCGCAATCTAAAATATTCAAATGTTCAAAATTAGATCTCATTTAATTCGTTATCAAACGTTAAGCGAACTAAGTTCAGTATTTACTCACGACTCGGCACGTTGTCACGCCTAGTACTAATCGTTCTTAACTCCGAGCGCATATTGAGTGCTTACCGAACTCTACAGGTGTTATTTTGTTATTGTTACACGAAGGGAGAATAATAAATTCGCAATAACAGCGTTTAACACGGCTAACAATCGCGGACTGCGCTGACATACGGGCTAACTTACTGCCAGAAGAGTCCAGCTGTTTACACGACCCAAAAACTACACTGATTCCAACTAAAAATATCAATTACAATGCGATGTTCCACAACAATAAGAAAGCTATAAATCACCGTCGATAGCGTTTAGTTAAAATGTATTTACGTATTTCAAGGTAGCACTCCACTTCCCCCGAATCCTTGTCGTAGCAACCGCAATCCATGTGGTAAAAGAAATCGCGAAATGTTAAACGCATTGACTTTTTTGTCAATCGTAGTAAAGTGGTCGTGTCTTCAAAGCGATGTCTATAACGAAACTAAGGTGAGACGCGCAGAAGATCAGGTTGTTGATAAAAATAAATAAATAACGCACTTTGAGCCATAACGACGGGCTGGCGCGGGCGCACACCGGACCGCGGTGTTCCAAATTGTGAGAATTAGGTATATTGGAAGCGTTCATACGCTGCCGCTGCACAATGTAAATTATAAGAGGATGTTTGGATAATAACAGCGCAGATATGAAATTGTTTTACGGTAAATCGTCACGCTCCAGTGGAAGATCTTAGGCTGATTCATTATTTTATAGTACCTACCAAATGGTTTTATGGGTCATATAACTATATAAAAATATAATTCATTCTGCAATTATATTATATGAAATTACTTATTTGTTTGTTTCACTTGTTTTCAGTTGTCATCATTAAATTTTAATGGTTGCCGCGATGCAGGTAAGTATACTTTCTACAATATTTATGTACATCACAAATCAAACAGTAGTCCAAATTCTGTGTGTATTATTAGAGGGTGTTTTTGTTTTAGAAAATTTTCTTTGTTTTAGCAGGGCTATGTGTAAAAATTTATATTTAGATTATGACTCACAATTACAATATTATTTATGAAAACTTACAGTACAATTTTTTCAAAAATGGAACAGGTAAATAAAGATATTGGATCAGTTACTCTATTTTGAGATATGGGTACAGAAACACATTACCCTCCTTTCTCTCGACAAACAGGTAATTACCATTACTATCTTTCTCATATTGGCGTTCGAGTAGGTAATCGTGATATAGGTGATGATATATAAACCATAATATAGGTATATAAACGATTGTCCTATCACATCTACCCATGACTAATCTAGCTGTTATATTTTTTAATAGGAAATGTTCGAAGTAGGCCACAGTTTAATCAAAGTTAGGTTGATGTCCAACTCACATTACGTTAACTTTGATCTCCCCTTTTGACGTCTCCCAGTTTATATCTGTTATTTTTGTTTTGTTCTAATATATTTGCAATTTTAGGTAAATGGAATAAGGTCGTGTTTTCAGCTGCACAAACTAGATAGCTTTTGAGGCTATGCTGATTTGAAAGTCTTAATTCTTTAAAGTTTATATAAAATTGACCAAATTTCTATGCACGAAGTACGACTGATAAATATGTCTCGATGTAACTAATATTTTTATATAAGTAAATTTTCTTCATTCTATAAAAAAAAATCTTTGATAATTTTTGAATTATTATCTAAAGAAACAATTTTTATCATCATCAGCAACCCATTAAGTGCTACTGCTGGGCTCGGGTCTCCTCTCCTCTAACTAGAGAGCTGAGAGGGTTTAGGCCATAATCCACTCACTTTGGCCTAATGCGGTTTGGCGGATCAGACATAGAATGTCTTCTAGGGTATATGGGTTTCCTCACGATGTTTTCCTTCACCGTTAGCAGATGGTAAGTCACTTGACTAGTACATATAAATTCCACAAAGTGAAATCCACATTGGTACTGCCGGTCGGGATCGAACTCGGACTGCGTGATTTGCACGCCGGTCCCTTATCCATTCAGCCACCATCGAGACACCATCAAGAAACAATTTTAAGTAGGTATAATTATTACAGTACACTATTAACATAACTACTACATGATATTGCACAATATTCGATTGTAGTTATGATTGAGAGGATGGTGGGATCAATCGACCATTGTTATGTTTTCGCATCCATTGTGATCAAACGAGTAAAATGTCTTTGAATTTTTGAATACACGCGTTTTTACTTTAATTCAATATCGTTTATTTATCTACTAATTTGTTAGCCGATTCAACTATTAAAAGTTTATGAGAATTGTTGTCGCACTTGTAGCTAATACGTTTATGTGGTGTAGGTACCTGAAAACTGTGAAAGAGAAAACTCGGAAACCAAATATGCGACTTACGTACATAAGTGGCAATTTTGATATTTATAATTTACGAAGGAGCCGCGGTGTTATTAGCGGTTTAAGAAAAATAAGAGCCTATGAGTAAATCTAGAGTATTAGCTACCTCCGTCACAAATTTAATGTAAATTTGTCTTTAAAATATTAGTGTGATAAATAAAATATTTAAAATCGTTTATTCCCAATTTAAAGAAAAAGATTTTTGGCTGGATAATAGGTCAGTCAAGATTCACGACAAACGTATTAGTCAGTTTTAGATAATCTGTCTACAAAAATATTTATCTACTGCTGTTGTTGTTCTAAAAACTTGTTGTGTAACTGCTTAAATTAGACTTCTAGACGCTGCGAAGGTTCATTTCACAGAGAAGTACTATTAAAAAGTTCAATCAACCACTGCATTTTATAAGTCCATTTGCACGATTTATAGTTGGTCGATATTTTGCCTAGCACCTAGTTAGTGCATATAAATCTCTAGCCATTCTGAAGTTTATGAGATGTAATGAGTTTGTTGCATGCTTAACCGTAGATGAGTGTGGGCTGAATACCACCATCCCCCATTTCATGTAGGTATTTAGTTTTAACGTGAAACAGTTCAGTAAAAAAAGATTTAACACTACACTATTTTCCAAGTTGTTCATGAGAATGCAAACACGTGTTGTATTAATGGGTAGGTGGTGAAACGACAAGTGTAGTGGATTGAATCCACATAAATATTTATGTAACCCATAGTTAGTTGTTAGGAATGTAATTAGTATCCGTGAAATATATGACTAAATATGTATAGATATATGCAAACACAGAACACGTTGCATCATAAAAAATGATAAAACATAAACAGAGATTATGCAATGAAAGAATGAAAAGTATTGAAAAGAATGAACGTTGTCTGTGGTCTGTGATGTAAGACTGAACCCTATAGGTCGTGTATACCTAATGCAGATTTTAGGTATACACGGTCAGTTTCTGTCTTGTTTGTTTATGGTTTTCTCTGTCCACTTCTTTAAATCTCATTTTGTTTTGTCTTCTTCTTGTCTTCTTTAGTCTGATAAGTTTATTATTTTTATTTTTTGCCTAATTACGTGTAATATAGTTTACTGGTGGCTGGATTTTTTTATTTTTAATGTTATAAATCTAATCAAGACAAATTTTTTTTTCTTTCTTTCTTTCTAGATAATATATGATTTTATAAATTGTCTATATCGATTTTCTATTGCGAGACTTGACATTATAACAGTATGCTGCAGAATCTTAGCAATAACGGAAATAAGTTTGTAACTAAGTAAGTACATTGCGCCGGATGTATAACTAGTTGGTGTTCATATATATCACAGGATGTATGATATTTAAGACTAATTAAGACTCTAGGCATACTTGTCTCATTCATATAAACATTAATATAGCCTCTGCAAGCTACATAAGAGCATCAATATTAGATCTGACACACCTGGTAATTACATAATCAATACCTACTCTTGAAACTGGAATATATCAGAATTATACTTCATGATTAATACATGCTGTATTTTCTATTCCTAGTATAATTCGTTTTGTTACCAAAGGGGCACGGGCGGACTGTGAATTTGTGGGGCCCTGGGCTGATACTATATGAGGGCCGCTAGGGGGCCTGTCTAAATTATAAATTAACTGTCATTTAAATAAAACTGGCTAAGAGTTAGGGTTCCGTACGATAATGTATTTTTAGGGTTTCGTAGTCAAAATGGCAAAAACGGAACTCTTATAAGTAGTTTCGTTGTGTCCGTCCGTCCTTATGTCACAGACATTTCACTCAAAAACAACTAGATGTACATAATATCGATGACATTTGGAGAATAGGTGTCTCGTATGGGCCGCTAAGTAATATTGAAATTTTGCTGCGGAACTCAACATTGAGTATGGTTCGATATGGTCTTAACCAATTTTTTTAATACACAATGTCTTCTATTGGGACTGGGGCCCCTTACATCTGGGGGGCCTCGGGCTGCAGCCCCTATAGCCCCTACATAGATCCGCCACTGCAAAAGGGTAAGTAAGATAGAGGTGTACAGTGTATCCATAATTTTATTCGCTGGTAATGTTAGGTCCAATGTAATAGGGAAAGTATAATATATTTTTCACTTCAGTAGCTCATGTAGGTTTTGCAATCTGAAATCAGTGAGCAAATGCGATTTTGCTCCTTCGCTTGCTGAGGATTCAAAATCAGCACTGGCAGCAAAAACAACTTTGCTCTCTTGTTGCACAAATAAATATTATTCTAAATTTCTTTTACATTTATTTTTGACCTAAACCCGTTATCAATCAATTTATTATTTCAGGTTTGCATAGATTCCATAGAAAAATAAATTTCTAGAGACTAACATACATAATATAATATGTATAGGTTCTATAGATGGGTAGGTACACATTTTCATATTTCGTTGCGGTGTTCTACAATCTTCCACAATAACGCTTCTATACGACACTTTTCGGCCAGAATTCTTCCTTGAAGACACTGAATTGGCACTTGCACCGAGAACGATCCCGTTGTACCTTACCTTGACTTGGAGATCAAAGCTAAGACACATATCGCACCAGTCGTACACTATATCGCTGAACTACTGAGGCAGTAAAATAAAATATTTATATAGCTATTAAAAGCCTACCTACATAAATATCAAGAAACGAACACTTTAGTACAACAATAACAGTAATCGATCCAAAAATATTCACGTGATCTGCATGATTCAATATCTCGTTGGCAGAATACGTGGCCATTCATTGATCGTAATAAAGTTGATTCATATCCTCAGCCGTGCATAATTCAACTGCTATTGATTCGAATTTACTCAGATCTTAGCCTGCCAAGTTCTAACGTCCTAATTTACTTCATTGCTTACGTCATACAGACATACAGTACCTTCTGTTGTTTTGATGAAACAATGCTTTATTTTAGTAAGACGTTACCCGATAATTTGCACATGTTATTTTGTTCTATCTTGTGGATTTTTGTTTAGCACTAGTTTTGTTCCGGTAAATGATGTTAATGTTGATATTAGTACGGATGTCATTAGTGATTGTAAAGCGTCTGCATTTCACATTTTTTAATTATTGAGACAACGCCCGCAAAAAGGAAAAGGCTCTGTGTCGAAGGGGAATTTATAAATATACATTACAGACACAATTAATTACATTTGCATCGTGAAACTGAATGCCGTGTAGTAATGGATTAAGAATACAAAATGTCTCAACCCGTGGGTGTCGTAAAAGTCAACTAAGGGAATCAACCTTATAAGACAAGAGCACTGTGAAAAAAAGAAAATTCGAAACAAACCCTATACCAACCTGTCTGGCTAGCATGGTATAGTAGGCTAAATTCCCTACACATTCTTTAGAGTAGTGCCGTGCTCAGCAGTGGGACGTTTATGGGTTGAAGTGATGATGATGAGGATAAAAGTAGTGTATCTACACCATTCTCCAACAGTATTTTTTCATTCTTTGATAAGTATTATATTGGAATTGTTGCCTTCCCGTTTTGGGCATAAATATTTAAGAGTCAAGCCCGTGTTATGTTATGTCTACAGATACCTACCTAGTTCGACATTCCTTGGTATATTTAATAGTATTTTTTGCTTGGACTCACTGTGTCTATTGAAGTAGGTATGTAACCAAAGGAATTTATTTTAAGAGTTATTGATAATGTGAAATATTTCAATAGCTTTTATTTTATACAGCAAAGTTCTGTAGTTCTTATCACGAAAATTTTCATATAGTTTATTATTTGGCCCATAAAAAATACTTTCCCTACATAGAAAAGCCCGCATTATTATAGAGAGAAGGGATTGCCATTTCGTATATAGCAAAACTGGAGTCGAAATCAATCAATAAAGGATAAAAGTATTAGAAAGAAAGAACCACAGACAGGATCACAATTCTTTCGATTTTATGCTCGACATCGTCTTGTATCTTACAAGCAATACATACTCTCAGATATACTCAATACATAAAAGTGAAATGGTGATGTAGACTCAGCTGCAATCAAACAATAAATTCTCAAGAACACATCCCAACAATCTGGATCAAAACAAAAGTTCTACTTAACTTCTCAACAACTTTGTGATATAACGTTTCATTACCCAAGACTTATCATTGTACCTATAATAATAGACCAGTCTTGGTTCATAAGAATTATAGACAATTTAGTGCTGTTCCGTATTGATTTATTTTTGACAAGGAAAGTAAATGTTACTTTATCGTAGGCTTTGTTCTATACGATAATCTTTTATCACCTGAGAAGCAGTTGATTTGGAATATGGGCTAGATTTACCAGTTTTTTTATGACGCATTTTTCCTATTTGCAAATATTCCTATTCGCTTTTTGTCATAACTATTAGCACTTCGTCTAATTCGCAGATAGTCCTATTCAGAAATCGTCATAGTTAGTGTAGCATTCAAACATTACTAACCTTGTAAAACCTTGTAAAAACAAAATAATTCATTTCCATAACGTCATAAATGTGTATATCGATAGTTTACAAGTATCTTATTATTGTATACATTGTCTGTGGGAAAAGTGCCCAACAGCATTGCGATCCAGCGTGGCAATGCTGCCAAAATTGGGAAACGGGCGTGATGATGATCGTTGTTTGTTTTTAAGCTAGAAGTCATCGTGATTAATATAGTAAGTGGATTTTTACACACATTACAGACTTAAACATTAGTGCTTATACTCGCATAAAAATCTTATATGCGTACCGTACTTGACTACCTACTTACATAGTACCTGTGTGTATCTAGAGCAAATTTCAACATTAAATTCTATGTGCCGGAATAGTTTGTTTTATTATCTACTTATAGTCTATTTAGGTGAACATAGCAACTATATGGTGCGATATTTCTTACTTAACAACGTATTTATATATTTAATTAACGGTAGCGTTTTTTATGTCGTTTTTTAAATTCTATGTCTTTACAAGTTTTTGCGTATACACACATTGTAAAAATATCGTTTGAAAAATTCACCTCATGCAAAGATACTATGTAATTAATGGAATAGACTAAAAAATTATTAGGTCATGCAGGTCATCCTCTCAGACTTGGACCTCCGTCCAAGTCTGAGAGGAGGTCGAACGGGTCTTGATGTCTTTATGGAGATAAATATTCAAGATTTTGCATTAAACTGCTACAAACTGTATTTTCCTGTCAGTATCCGCAGTTAAAATACCGTTTGTTTCGGGCCTTAACGTCTATCTGGAATGTGACAGACAGTTTCCTTTTAAGAAATTCCTCGTATAACAGAAATGACGTAAAACAGGGTTACCATAGACAAAGAGATACAGTTTGCATAAGAAGTGGGACTAAACCGTGGAGTAAGACGCGTCTAAAATGCTGCATGAACAAGCTTTTATAGCAAAAATAATTTTCATTACAACAAGTTTTTAGCTCTGGTTATTATAGACAAGTGTCAAGACGAATTAAGTCGAACGACCCCAAACTCGATGGGTAGGTACCGTTTCGTTTTATTGCAGAGTTTCCAGGCCCCACTTACGTCTCAATCATCAAATCTGCTCCATTTTATAATAACATTGCATTGTCATTCGATCTTCGTGTGTGTATGCCAAATACCAAAGTGTATCGAAAAAGTGTCAAGGTTATAAACACCGCGACAGGTGTAAGTAAATAAAAGCTTGTAAAAAGTACAACAGTATGACAAATTCTGATTACAACCAGGTAAAACCGGTTTATGGCGCTTTGCCATATGGGATGGAATATTTCTGCTAAGAAATTATTGATTAGGTTACAACTAAGATGTTAAACGTATTTTTAACACTACTGGTTTTTATCTAGTCGTTAATTCTCAGTATTAGCTCGCAGTGTCACCTCATTTTACACGAGGACCCAATATCATTATATATCATCAGTAAAATGTGGGTTTAATTATTCTGCTTATCTCTTCAGGGATAAAGGCGTCATTTGTATGTATGTATACAATTTATTCATTATGAAACTGTAAAAACTATTTGTTATATAGGCATATAGTTGGATAATCCAGTGGCAAGTAGAATTCTTTAATATTATATTTGAGTCGCCGTGCAACGATGCGACATTTTATGTGTCCAAGTATCTTGTCAACTTATGCCAGGAACCAAGTAAATAAGGAAATAGGGTCTTGAATATAGAATGCAGTATATCACTTGATTCTACACCACAAAGTTTATTTTAATAAATAAAGTTACCTATATAATTATGACACGATGTTTACATTTCTCGTAATAAGGTATTGCATTAATTTCTGACTTTCCATAAGATTATTTGAATGAAGACACCACGTTAGAATTACACGATAGCCCACTAATCCGGGATTTTTCTTCAAACATATATTAAAATTAGTTGTCATTTTTTTTTATTAAGACTTGTCGTACACATACATATAAGTGAAGACATTTATTAAATACTAGTTGTCGCCCGGGCTTCGCTTCCATCTTTCCTTGTTGGCCACTGCTCAGCTCCTATTAGCCGTAGCGTGATGTTATGCCTTTCCACAGGCTATCCAACACTAAAAAGTTTTTCAAATCGGACTAGTAGTTCTTTCCTGAGATTAGCTAATCCAACCAAACAAACAAACTCTTCAGTTTTATAATATGCTAGCTGTGCCTGCGACTTCGTTCACGTGGACATCTAATCCCGTACTCGTGTAGTTTTTTTTTTTTTACGGAACCCTGATATTTTTTACAAAATCAAAGTAGTCTAAGTTACTCCTTGTGACATTAGCTATTCGCCAGTGAAAGTCCCGTCGAAATCGGTCCAGCCGTTCCAGAGATTAGCCGGAACAAACAGACAGATAAAAATTGAAACAAAATGTTATTTTGGTTTATGTACCGTATATATATTCATATGCATGTAGTAGAAAGCGGTTATTTTAATATTACAAACAGACACTCCAATTTTATTTATTTGTATAGTCAGCTGTTGCCTGTGGCTTCGCTCCGTGGATCATGTTTAACCCACTACTCCTTTTAGTCGTAGCGTGATGATAGTCTTCTCGATAAATGGGCTATCCAACACTAAAAATTAGATTTAGATTCATCAATCATCATCATTCAACCAAACAAATTCTTCAGCTTTATATCATTAGTATAAATAAATATAAAATAAATAAATATGACTGGCCTGTTGGTCTAGTGGTTAGTGACTCTGACTGCTAAGCCGGAGGTCGTGAGTTCGATCCCCACCCAGGACAAATCTTTGTGTGATGTGTGTAAAGGTTTGTTCTGTATTTGGGTATAATTTATTTATATATATGTATTTACAAAAAAAATGTATTTAAGTAGTATATCTGTTGTTTAGTACCCATAACACAAGCAAATATAATTGCTTAATTTAGGACTAGATGGCGCTGTGTGAATGTGGTAGAATATTGTTATTATATAACTATAGACGTATGATAACCTCAAGACTTCCCTTCTTTACGCTACCGTTTTTCGTAGCGTGATTGGTGAGTTATAAAACTTTCTGACATCGTATGTGTAACTAAACGTTAGTAGTTTAGCACATAGCAATTAACTGAAACACGCTTTCTAAAGCTTGTTACCTATATGTTTGAAATAAGTGCACTAGCGTGGGACTTATCAAGTTTCATAACGAAATATTTACACTGCACTATGACTGATTTATATCGGTCAAAATGTGGAACGGCTACTTTACTACATTCTGCAATAACATTCATTCTGCAATATCATCAGTTCATTATACTGGGTGTCTAAGCAAATGGGGCACAATAAATGGGTACAAGTATCTAATATTCTAACTGCCGTACTCAGAGACGTTACTCTTAACTTTAAAGTTTATTTAGTAAAAACGTGTAATACTTAAGTCTATATGCCTTAATTAAATAATTAATTAATTTTAATTTTTTACTACGTTATTTATATTTTTTTTTTTTAAATTATTTTTTTTCACGTTATTGCGTTCTGTTAGGACAACGCCAACGCCTGAATGGGATAATATAACATAGCGGGTTCGATGCTCAGCTCGGGCATAAACGGTATTTAGGTTTTTCTGATATTGATCTGATATATCTGAATTCTCTGTATTAGCATGGAGTTTAGAAATATGTAGTGCATTTTCTTATTTTTTAGTTTATGTTGTGTTATAAATTTATTAGTCAGACAATAAGTTTTTACAAGAATAATTTCGAGTGCGTCGAACAAAACACCGTTTAGATATCGAATAAATGCAACATGTTACTTCTTATCTTTATTGAACCTAAGGAAGCACGATCTGTATTCACAACAACCATCTGTTATATGTTGCTTTTCATTAACTCATTACTGTTCCAATATTAGGACCCCTTATTTCCAATTATCGCAATGTTTCCGTTCCAAGATCGACATTAAGTACTGGTATAAAATAGATAATTTTATAAAAAAATGTGGCCATCTTAAACAGACCTGCTCCCATAGACAAGACTTGGCAAATCACTGATTCAATTCAAAATATTGAAATGGTTCTTCAATACATTTGAACACGTAAGCTATCGACATGTCACGTGATGAATGTAGTAATTTGATCGTATCATATCGATATAGATAGATCGAATTGATTACCAAGTGGTAATCGCGCTAGAGCTAGGGCTAGATAGAGCGCTCGTAGCTAGAGGGACTGGTAACATACAGTGGCATACGAGGCGAAAAACATCGAGAAGACCTGGAGTGAGTTCAATGTCAGCAAAAGCCCAAGACGAAACGCGATGGTGGATCACTGTGGCTGTCCACTGGATAGGGCGTCATATACTTCTGTCTATCCCTTAGGGAAAAAGGCGTGATTTTATGTTATGATACTTACAATCAAAATACTCTAACAAGAAAAACTATATGAAAATAGCCCAACAATCGAATAGTATCATGTATGTATGCGACAGGCCTGTCGCCTTAGGTGCATCTAAGTCAGGTGCATAGAGTGGGGTCCTATATTTATAAAGCGATTGCGCGGGCTTAGGCTGGAGTGAGTTGTGTGTCGCCTGTGCTTCTAAAGACAATCATGCGGGTAAGTTACGTAATAACTTTAAACAACTTTAACCGACTGAAAAGTTAAAATTTGTTGTTAAAAGTTTTATAATTTATTCTTACGAAAAAAGTCTTGACCTGTTTAAAAAAAAAATAAAAAAATACATAGTAAATCAGGATGTCCACTAACCGTGACATTTTCAAGGCTAGAGTACGTGAGCATTACTATAGATTGTTGGCAGAAGCCTCTCAACACTAGTAGTATGTATATATATATATATATATTATAGGTATATGTATTAATATTATTTAAATATATATTTATAATATTTATTAGTAATATTTTGTTTGTATCCTTGATATATGTATGTATTTGTTTATGTAATAATATTAATGTTAAGATTATTAAAGTCCTATTTGTTATTTTCATTTGTACATCTCTTCTAAATTTGCACCTACCTGTTCTCATCTCTGCATCACCCAAAGGTTGGCTGGTAGAGAATGCTTTTAGCATTAAGCCCTCCTCTTGTACATTTACTTTGTATTTTGTGCAATAAAGTTTTTTAAAATAAAAAAAATAGTATTAGTAGTATTATAGTATTTTTTTTTTTACTTTGAATTTGCACTATTTGTACATAATATTTATTTTATGATCTAAATTGCGTCATTAAACTTTAGAGACCTTAATACACACATGGTACACAAATAATATACTATTTTAAAATTTATAAAAATGTCTTTTCTCTCTTATGTCTTATGTCTCTTAACAATTAAACGTAAGAAAGGATGTCTAACTACCATAGTGTCGGAGAGAACGAAGAGAAAGAGCCTGATGATTTGAATTACAGGTTTTGTATGAAACCTAGTTCAGACAACAGCTCTTACAAAAGATTTTTTATGTTCACATCTAATCAATTAGCTGTAAGTAAAATTGTAACTATCTTTGGGGATTAATAAAAAAATACTAAGTATTATTAAAAACTTCAGACAGAGTTTCAAATGTTTAAACCAGTTTCATTTAAGTATACCTACGTATTTATCGAGTACATTATGTCTACGCAAGTCGCCTGCAAATCTCGGCAACAAATTAGAACTCTAAATCACTGTTGCAAGCTAGAAATGATTTACTTTGTTGCAAGATAATCGAATTCAAATTTATTTCTCAAATTCATCATGACATCAAATTTCATCAATAGTGCAGTGGGATGGGAACTTGTGGCTTCTCAGTGGTACATACGAGTCCTTTTATTACTTTCTTACTATGCGAATCTATAGCGAAGTCGAGAAAACTAATTAATTTTTTTCTAGGTTTTTTCTAGGTTGATTTTATACTGACTTTTCCTGGATAAATATTAGACCAGTAATTGTTACTTCAAACTGGTATATAAAAAAAAAACATGAGGCCTAATATGGCTGGCGAAATGTAAACTAAGTGTGATTTACTTTGCCCACTCCTTTGAGGAAAAATATCTGACACTATATTTAGGTTTGGGTATGTTTATGAAATCTGACACTTTAATCCTAAATAGGCTATCAGATACTAATCTATGTGTTGAAACAGGGCCTAAAACGTTTTTCAGTTAATCCCTCCCACGCGACACGTTGGCGAAACAACAGAACAAATACTTTTATTTCTTTTATTAGAATAGTAAATGGTAAATACTGCTCACGGACACCAATGTTAGGGAAGTAGCCAAGTCGCTGCAAGTAGGAAGAATAGCTTTTTGAACTTCCTTTCAAGAAAGATATGTCATCATAAATCTATTGTTTTAGATCCTGTTGGTGTTAGCTTGTGTGGGTACGGCGATGTCGGTGGCGGTGCCGCAGTTCGGAGGTTTATTTGCGCAACCTGCGCCATTAGTCCACGCAGCACCATTGGTACATGCTCCCGTGGTCCACGCTGTACGTGCTGAGCCAGTTGTGAGTTCGTTTTTGCAATCATTTTGAATCATGCAAATTTGTCAGCCCTAGAAATCATTAATATTTAGGTTACTAACGCTACACTTTTATTTTGATAAAGCATGTACGATGGGGTATAACTTCATTACTTATTTTTATTGATATAGGTTTAATACACCTGTAAAACTTATTTACTTAAAACTAGTTTTAACAGTGTTACATAACATCTATTATGTGTAACATTGAGCTTGTACGGGTAATAGATTACCCACAATTTAGTTCTTATAGAGTTACGAACAAGATTGGATGATATTCTTGTATGATGCCAATAGTGGTTGCCAATTCTGATCTGTAAAATTGGATTAGTATCAGTTTTGTTTCAATTTGCCTACGACCAAAACGCTGCCGGGATGGAGCTATGAAGAGAACTGGCAGGAAACTCGAGCCACTCTTTTATGAATGTATTGCAGAATGACATTTCATTAAGTTTTTGCTGTACACCTGTGTGCGTAATATTTGTTCACTGAATGTCTACGGCAACTTGTGCTTAGACTTATAATACACGGAGCACTTAAGTCCTATTTCTTCTTTCCTAGGCTTATCCAAAGTACGCATTTAACTATGGAGTAAAGGATCCACACACTGGAGATGTGAAGTCTCAGCATGAAGAGCGCGACGGTGATGTTGTTAAGGGTAAATATACTTTATTTCATTAATGAATAGGCATACTTTAGTTTGACGACATAATTTCAAAAAACCTATTGAGAGAAAAATGCTCACTTGTTTTTTGTGACTAGTGACCGCTAGAATTATACAATAATTCAAAGTAAATGCAAAGTTGGGTTCATATAAAACAGTTGATCGATTACTATCATCATTATAACCCTTAAATGTACACTGCTGGGCACGGGTCTGCTCCAAATATTTTGGAGGGAATTTAGCCTACTATACCACGTTAGCCAGACGTGTTGGTATAGGGTTTTGTATCGAATTTTCCTTTTCTCACAGTTATCTTATCTGCTTATAGTAACTCCCTTAGTAGCCTTGTACGACACCCACAGTAAAAAAAACGAAAAAGAAACGGAAAAAAAAATACGGAAACTAGAAACTAGAAATGGGGTAGTATTTAATAATAATAATAATAATATTCTACCACATTCACACAGCGCCATCTAGTCCCAAAGTAAGCAATTATATTTGCTTGTGTTATGGGTACTAAACAACTGATATACTACTTAAATACATTTTTTTTTGTAAATACATACATATTATAGATAAATTACACCCAGACACAAAACAAACCTTTATGCTCATCACATAAAGATTTGTCCTGGGTGGGGATCGAACCCACGACCTCCGGCTTAGCAGTCAGGGTCACTAACCACTAGACCAACAGGCCAGTTGTAGTGACATTAATTGTATTCTTATTCCGTCACTACACGGATTATTACATATTTTGACTGGCCTGTTCGTCTAGTGGTTCTGGTTAGTGACCCTGAGTGCTAAGCCGGTGGTCGTGGGTTCGATCCCCAACCCAGGGCAAATCTTTGTGTGATGAGCATGATTGTTTGTTCTGTGTCTGGGTGTAATTTATCTATAATATTTATGTATATTAAAGATAAATTACACCCAGATTATTACAAGAAAAAAGTATTTAAGTAGTATATAAGTTGTTTAGTACCCATAATACAAGCAAATATAATTTCTTAATTTGGGACTAGATGGCACTGTGTGAATGTGGTGAAATATTTTTATTATTACCAGATTACATTTTATGGTAATGTTTTCCTTTCATATACTTAACTTGTCATGTTCATTTGGTTGAATTTTACTAAAAAAGCGAATCTATCTATTTTTTAGCTTTGTTTCATGTCGTGATGTTTCAACAGAGTAACAAATGATTTTTTTAAACGCCCTCCATTATGTTTGTTTAATAGACTAGAGTCTATGCCAAGACCTCAAGAATACTCGTATTTTCACAGGTAGCTATTCACTAGTGGAACCTGACGGCTCAACAAGGACAGTGTCGTACTCTGCTGACGACCACAATGGATTCAACGCAGTTGTACAGAAAACAGGACATGCTGTTCATCCGGTAAGATTTTGATAATGGCTATTTTTAATAATAATAATAATAATAAGTTTATTTCAGAAACATTTACATAGTATAGGTATTAAAATAAGAAAAACAGTCAGTACAAATACAAAAAGTCAATAAATTAAACATAAAATACAAAAATAACATAAAAGACGAAAATTATAATATATCAATAGAAATTCAAATAAAACATTCATGTAAATAATGCTTCAGAATATAGATTATCTCATAAGTCACCGGGAGACAATACATCTTGAATCGATTTTGTTGTATATTTTTTGGTACTTACGTAGTTTTTTATTTTTAATTATTTACTTTATTTACCAATTTTAATTTAAATTTGTATTTTTATACATGAATACGAATAAAACTGACTCAAGATACGGTTAGATCATCTAGCTAATGATCAAATTAACAAGTTACTTATTAAGGAAATATAATTTTTCGCCAATAAGTAGTCATAGTCCCGTTCATTTCACAAACACGATTTCTCTACAAAGTATTGCGAGTTGGCGCAGAGCTGTTGCGCAAACGGTAATGGCGCGTACACTTATAAGGAAACGTACCTAATCGTGGATCTTGGCCAAACTACTCCGAATTTCCCACATTGGCCGTTCCGCGAAAAATGTTCGATAAATACTAAGTTTATTTACTCATTGATAAAACAGTCGTGTGTCTTTAAGTGGTTGGAATGTCTATTACCTTGTTTAATTTTGTTCTAGATTTAAGTTATCTAGCTCAATGTTTAGCAGAATACTTTAATTACATGTGTTCACATTAATCACTACATTCATTTGTTTAATGAATTCAAATAAAGTACATTACTGTGAGAAAAATGTATTGTTGCTGTGGGTAATTGCATTTAAATTAGATAGTATTATACGACACATTCGTGGTCTCACTTATGAGATTGTAGGAGAGTAGGGTTACCCTCTCATTTCATTCGTAGCTTAGTTAATTTTTAAACGACTTCAAAAAAGGAGGAGGTTATATTATGTTCGACTGTATGTATTTTTTTTTTTTTTTATGTATGTTCATCGATTACTCGGAGATGCCTGAACCGATTTAAAAAATTATTTTTTTGTTTGAAAGGGTATACTTCCGAATTGGTCCCCTATTCATCACGTCAAGTTCTGATGATGGAATCTCAGGGAAATCGAAGGCAACCCTCAAATTTTATAGGCACATGTTACGTGTTTCATATATTTTTTAAAGTTATTCAAGTATTTACGTCTGATAGTCAACATCTCATGTTGATGAGCTGGTGATGGAAGGTATAACTCCTTAACTGTTAGGAGTTGGAGGATAATTCTTTCGACATTATAGGTTCTTATAAACCAATAGTTGTATTCTTGTAGGTTATTTAGGTGAGCTGATACTGGAAGGTATAACTCCTTAACTATTAGGAGTTGGAGGATAATTCTTTCAATATTATAGGTACTTATAAACCTATAGTTGTATTCTTGTAGGTTATTCAGGTGAGCTGTCAGTGGAAGGTATAACTCCTTGACTCTTAGGAGTTGGAGGATAATTCTTTCGACATTATAAGTACTTATAAACCTATAGTTGTATTCTTGTAGGTTATTCAGGTGAGCTGTCACTGGAAGGGAAACTTCTTAATGTTTAGGAGTAAGAAGATGATTTCTTTAAATATCACATCCATGTATAACCCTTAAGTTGTGTTATTTCAAGTGTCTGAGGTGAGAGCTCTTGATGGAAGATAAAGTTGTATAATTCAAAGGAATTCTTAGATGACATTTTAAGTTTTCGATATAGTATCTAACCTGCATTGTATACCTATACTTGTTACCTGTCGCATTTTATAGGAAAAAAGAAAGACATAAAAAGCTGAGAGTTTTGAGATTCCTCTATTCAATCAGGTTGTGTTGTTAGAATATTTGAATAGATGTTCCTTTCTATCGAAGATTCTTTATTTCGGTTTTCCGTCTTAGTTTGCCAGCCAGTATTATTAAATCTGCTAGATAAAAAGTACACAAAAAATGGAAAAATAAACTATTTTTATCAAAAAAATATTAAAACGACTTCAAATCAGTACTAAAAAGCGAAAAATAAACTGAATTAGATATTTAATTCCAAGCTAAAAATACCTACCTACCTGTTTAAAGTATAATACCCTATTACTAATCTGTTTGAAGTCGGTGCCAGCCTAATGAGGTTGTATCACTCAGTTTGAGCCGTCCACTAGGTGTCCTCGACCGTCCACGATCACACGCAAGTGCGAGGTGGTGTGAAGTAGCGAGCGGTAACAGATGTACGTACTAAGTAGTACGTAGCTTAACAAACTCCTTAGGCTTGGCACCGACTTCAAACAGATTAGTAATAGGGTATTATACTTTAAACAGGTAGGTAGGTATTTTTAGCTTGGAATTAAATATCTAATTCAGTTTATTTTTCGCTTTTTAGTACTGATTTGAAGTCGTTTTAATATTTTTTTGATAAAAATAGTTTATTCGGGTTTAATTGTACTTTGTGTCTACCAAGTCATTGTTTATGAAGTCAAAACAATTGACGTTTGTTTTTTTGTTGTAGAATCAACTGTAAGTAGTGAAAAAATACAAAAAAAAGTTTATTTGTTTTGAAAGTAGGTAAAATGCCATTGTAATCAATTATATCAGTGAAATGTGACACTTGAGTAGTCTTAACCCTGAACCACGTGGTCACGCTTATGATCAGAGAAATTACTTGGTCCAATACCAATACAATGGTATTCATTTCAAAATAACTTACAATATTGTTATTTTTCTTTAGCAAAACATTTTGTGAAACTGTTACTTATGAAATTCAGTCCATATTTTAAGATTTGATCTATTCATTTATTAAATAGGTAGCCTAGAAACGTTCTGAAACTGGATTGCTATCGTAGTTTGATAGATTGTTTTTGCTATTTAACTGCCTTTTTGGTACTAACATTTTTAATTCTCAATAATTAGGTTTTTCTTGTAAATATTCTTATTAACAGCCAAAGGTTTCTGGTGTTTACACCTTAACGTGACCGAAGGAAGAAATTTCATTTTTAAAAATGCAAGTAGTTGCTAGATTAGAACCAGTAAATAATCGTTGTCAGCTTTTCTTTGAATTCATACTTCGTAGGAAAGGTATTTCAACACACAGCATAAATAAGTAATTTTCTGAATCTGTCTGGGTTCCCACTTAAGAGGGGTCTTTTGCTATCTAATTGTCACAGTTATAATAAACTGGGCAATGCTAATTGTAATAACGGTAGTATTGAATTTGCCATCGTAACATTCATTAGCAAAATGTTTGATTTGCTAAAGTTTTAACGCGTACCTAATTGCTGCTGTAACCAGCCTTCTGTTATAACTTTTGTGGTTAAAATATTACGACTTATGCTACTGTGACTTATTTTCTATTGTAAACTATTATTCAGATATAGAATAACAAAGTGCACTGTTAATGTTGCAAGCAAAAGTACCTACCTATACAAATTTGTATTGTACTCATTTGAAAGACTCAGTAAAAGTTAGAAGGCCGTAACATGAAAATGTACATTGTGCATTCCACTGCTTTTAATCGCTATGCAATTTCATCATCATCATCATCTCAGCCTATTGCAGTCCACTGCTGGACATAGGCCTCTCCCATGCAATTTATTGAATAGAAAATTACCATCAAATTAACGATTGATGATTAAGTAGATTTTCATAAGTTTTTTTAAAAATAGAATGATAATACGCCTCGCGGTTAAACTTTTCTTAGGAGATGACTTACTTAAATACAATAGCATTTTGTGCTTACCAACTTATAGATGAAAAACTCCTTTTTATTTTAGCAGGTAGTTCATGCTGCTCCAGTGGCTCACTATGCTGCCCCTGTAGCGCACTACGCGGCTGCACCAATCGCGATCGGCGCCTACGGACTACACTAGACCTCCTGCCAATCAAAGATGACAAAATACTCCTTAGAACATAGTATAATATAACATACAAATTAGTTAAGTAAGAAAGGGTTTATGTTATACCAATGCAGGGTTATTATGAAAATGCGTTTAATGTTAAAGGACAAAGATAGGATAAAAATCCTTAGGTATTTAGTTTTCTAATCGAAATGTCCAATAAAATCGTTGTCACATTGTTTTATAAAAGAAGCTATATGCTGTATTTTGACTTTATTGTTTACGGAAAGGTAACTTGTATGACGATCGGGGGTTTTGGAGCAAAGTGATATGGGACACTCTTTCGGAAAATGTACAGTTTTATTTCAGAGTCAAGTATTGTGTCCAGATGACTCACTTTCTAGTACTTACATGGAACCCAACTTATCTCTCTTAAAACAAAGTCCTGATAAAATATAAATAGCATGAAACTTCCCATAATGTGCAGACACAAATCTCGAAAACTGTCTGAGGCATGTCATGTCGCATTCTCAATTTAAAAAGGTTATAATTGCTTTTTGCTAGATACAACATGAGAGGTGCTGAATGGACAGGTAAATTTTACTGTTATACCTTTTTAAAATTGAAGATGCGATGTAATTGAGGTATATCTCAACAAAAACATTGTGACAAAGAGAAGGAAGTTAAGAGGGTACGAAAGTGTGACACTTCAGTACTATGTGTAGGCAATTAACATTAAACGCATTATGCATATGTTAATAATTAAAATATTCGTATGAAAGGTTTACTTGTTATATTAGAAGTTGTGGATATTTTGTTCACACGAGTGAATAACTTGCCATTGTAATGTAGCATCTGAAGTACAATTAACGATATTTATGTATTTATATCGCTTTATATGCTTTCGTAATTGTTTAGAGAGCTGCCATTATTTATTTATGAATAAATGAGTCTATTGTACCATTCATTTTGTCATTAAATATCTATTAGATATAAAACCATTTTTAAATCAATTCAGTTTAAAGCAAGCCATGATCTCAATTGATGAAATTGTATTTTGTTTTTTTATTAAAATAATCCTGTCATGATTTTGACATTAATTTATAAAATGTATACATTTTATAACTATTAAATAGGTTGCTGTATAATATTTTGTTTCTTTTAATATCATTACTATGGTAGACTACATTCTAAATAATAGTAACAATAATCATCATCAAATAAATAGAAGTGCTTGATTCTGAAGGTCTACGTCCAACAACGACTGTCTAAAGGATGTATGGTGATGTGAGGGAGTGTGATAGATGATAGTCCAGATTATGACGACTGTATTTTATAGAGCACAATGTTACACTGACACCACAGAACAGAGATAGGGTTTTCTTTCATTGTTCTGTGACTGACAGGCTAGGTTGGTTTGGCCGCTGATGTCATATAAAGTTCCGGCGGCCCACCCGCTACAGCGAAGAGTCGGTGCACAGAGGGGTTTAGTGGGTATTCCGGTTTCGAATGGCGAGCCCCACATTACTGTCCCGTGTCCCCGCACGGGGCGATATGTGTAACGTATTCCCCTCTTAAAAAAAAAAGATTAGGTTGGTTTAGGTAGAATATAATAATATTCTGAATATAAAATAATAAAGAGTTGACATTGACACAGAATGTGCCTACGGCACAGTGATAAGTAGTGTTGTGTTCCTGATTGTGAGTGATATTCAGAGATTATTGAGAAGGATCTCTTAAAATCTCGTATTTTAAAAGACCAGCAACGTAAGGCATGTGATGTTTCTGGTGTTGTAGCTGGCGATCATAGGCAACTGTAACCGCTTAGTATAAGGCAGACCGTACGACTGTTTGACACTGTCATGGTGTAAAAAAATAGTTGTCTCTGCAAATAACTACAGTTGCTTTTAGATTAGAGTACCTACCAGTGACGCTAATTAATTTCGAGCTAGATTCTGAAAGAAAAATCTACGGCTAAAAACTTTCTGGGACACCAATTCTAAAAATAAATAGAAAAACGGTACTACAAAGTATACTTATTATTCTTTAATGACAATATAATATTACTAATGCTAACTGTAGGCCTAAGGCAAAGCCTTGGTCAAGCCTAGTAGTAAATAAAATAATTAATTAAATGTGTGTAAGCGAACATAATATAGAAAGATAAATTACTTCATATTATAACGTAACGGTAGATATTTTGATGTATTGCACGCTGTGCCAACCTACGTATTTGTGTGCTTTGTATAAACTAAATTGGTTCTTATTTATACGTTATAAGAATACATGGCGCTTAAGAAATCAGAATTGCAGAAAATCAGGCCTCTTTATAGATTATAATATACCTATTGTTTTATTTAATCAAATGTATTCGGAGAAATTGGTTACATTTCTAATCCACACATAAAAAACTGTGCCTAGATACTAAATTTTATTTTTAACCCCCGATCAAAGGGTGGGTTGTTATAAGTTTAACGTCTATGTATTTGTCTGTAGCATCGTAGCGTCTGAACGAGTAGGCCGATTTTGATGCGGTTTTTGTTTGTTTGAAAGCTGACGTGATCGCGATGGTTCGTAACAACAATGGAAGGATTGTTACTGTAAGAATCTTAGACGCATAATGAATATTTTCTTTACTTGCAAATAAACATTTTAGTGTATAATTAAAAAAAAACATAAAATATTTAATTTTATATTACTTATTAATATTATTAGTTGACTCACTTTTCCTATTTGAAGTGTGCAGATTGTATTCTAAAACCACTTTATTTTAATTAAGATGCAATCATAAATCATTGGGTGTAAAAATGTAAATTTATATATTATTTAAAACGATTGTCGTCTAAACAAGAATTAAGTTCGTTAACCTCTAATGACTTTATTTAGTAAGAGTTAATTTAGTGGGCTATGACTTAATTTATTTGATTTTGATATACCAAACGAGTTTTGACGGAAAAATTAGCTCCGTTACTTTGACAAATGACAATGAATATGTTACGAGTTTCAAAATGTATACGAGTATACATATGTATACTCGTGTATACATTTTGTATACTAAATTTGGGTTTTACTTAGGCTATCAAAGAGATAAGAAACATCGTTAAAATGGTATGAGGTGGAATTTTATAACTAAGTAGCGACATACACTCGCTTCTCATGGTTGTAAGTTAAAAACATAGCTGGCGAACTGCGAGTCTGATGCGCATGCTGCTCTGCCTACCCCTTCGAAATAAAAGGTGAGACACTATATTAATTTTAATTTAATTAAAAAAATATATAAAACCAAATATGCGACATGCGATCTTGCGGACAGCGTTTTATTTCATGGTAAGGAGACCTGAGCCCAGCAATGGGTAATTAATGGTTTGCATGATAAAGTTTCACTGATTTCGGAAAGCCACCCCGAGTAACCAAATGTCAGACATGGCTTTTGTGGGTGAATATTACTATAAAGAAATAAACTGCGCCCCCGGCTACACCTGCTTGGAATATTAGTATAGTCTATATCTTGTTCAGGTCCTAGGCCATCTATATGTGAAATCATGACGATCGGTTGATAAGTTAAGGCGTGAATGTGTAACAGAGAAATAAACAAACATTACCTATTATATTATTAGTTACTGTCAGCCTACGATATCCATGCATCATGTTTTTCTATCTTTGGCTAAAGTGGTCTAGTCTTGGTGGTATTTGTCTAGATCGTCACGCTATCATCACAATTATTATTGGTTAATAATATAATAATCATTTTATTGTCTGGATAACAATTTCTCATAGATAAATACCTTACAAACTAACATACATAAAATTTTAAAACTACTTCACAATGCACTTCGTTGTGCGGTCAGGTGGTACTTGGTCTTCAGCTTCTTCAGTCTTTCAGCCAAAAGGTCTCGTCCATCAAAAGGTGCAAGAAGCACGTCGGTACTAACACCACAAATGCCTTGAAGATAAAGAAAGATAGGTTAAGATACAGAAATGATACTACGATGACAGTAGTGTTAAAACATGTATTTTTAATAAAAATGTCGCTATAGCTATGTCGCGTGGGTGATTACCATTGATGGAGATGTCCAAAAGTGTAATTTTACGGTATTACTCCTTTTATACTAAAATGTATTTTATTGTGTCCTTTATATTGTTTAGGCTTATTATTGTGCACCGAAAACAATAAAATTTAGTTAAGATGACTTGAACGCACAGTTATTTTTACAAGGATATCTACATAATATCAATTGCCGAATAAAAGATAAATAAGTAAATGATCACTTGAGAACGGCTCGACCGATTTTTTGAGGTTTTGATTATTGTTTTTTTTTATAAACCACTGAAAAAGTAGTAATCACATCTCTCATTTGTATCGTAGGTAAGTAGGAAACATCCATACAAAGATTGAGATTCTTGGAGTTCCCTTCGAGGGAAATTGTTGAGTTGAGTGTTATCACAGGGGTTCCCTATTTGATTTCGAAAGTCGATGATTCGATTTTTATTATATCGAACACGGTAAGTCGATAATTCAATAGTGCGGTGTTTTATTCCACCGATGTTTTGTTAGTGCGATGTAACGTTTGTGCGAAAAATCTTGGTTCGAGAAACGTTACAGCGATTGCTCATTAGTTCGGTAATTTATTACTTCGATGGTATGTTGTTTCGAAATTATAATAACCAAATACTTTTTTAGTTGTTTTATTTTCAAGAAAAAATATACAATTAATTAAAAATCAAACATTATGCTTATAACAAGCATAATGTTAGATTTTAAGAGATAAGACTCCACCCAAGAAAAAAAGGAAAATATAGCATTCCATAGCAAAGATTTGGATCAAACCGTAATAATATGGAACTTCTTCCCTTTTTAAGAGCCATTTCTAATCATATAGAATTAGAATTATAAATAATGTTTTATTTCATTACCATTACATGATTTATAACTAATCAATATTATTTTTTCAGTAATGTGTTCTTTTTGCTCAAAAATTATAGGACTGGAAGTACCATTAAATTTCAGATAATATAACAAGCATAATGTTTGATTTTTAATTAATTGTATATTTTTTCTTGAAAATAAAACAATTAAAAAAGTATTTGGTTATTATAATTTCGAAACAACATACCATCGAAGTAATAAATTACCGAACTAATGAGCAATCGCTGTAACGTTTCTCGAACCAAGATTTTTCGCACAAACGTTACATCGCACTAACAAAACATCGGTGGAATAAAACACCGCACTATTGAATTATCGACTTACCGTGTTCGATATAATAAAAATCGAATCATCGACTTTCGAAATCAAATAGGGAACCCTATCACAGATTGAGTTATGTTGTACTTACTGATAAAACAAATCACATCTATTTATTACTTCGGAGATATTATGTAGGTAGGTACATATTGTACCAATAATAATTTAACCTGTCATATTTATTTTATTCACAGCCATATTTTTCAAAATCTTTTAAATTCTCGATGATAATCCTTATTTGACCAAATCTTATTAAAATCAAATTCAATAAACTATCTAATTCCTATTCAGAGTTCAAAAAATGATTGAATCTTAACGATCATTTAGTTTCCCATTCTTCGCGCCGGCTTTCATCGCATATATGGTAATAAGTTATCCTGTCAAACGATGTATGACATCATGGCACGGATATGGGCGAAATTGCCTTCACCCACTAAAGTTTACGAGTGTAGTGCGTGGCTGTTTTTTAACAATAATTTAAAGGAGAGTTGAATAAATATATTCATTCATGTGGACGAGGTTGACTAGTGGATACACGCTCCTGTTTAAGTGAATGTTGTGATTATTTATATATTTCTTTTTTTAATAATGAAGACGATTGTGAAGGTAAGTGAATATCTTTGATTTTGAATGTATTGGTGATCTATTATTAGACTTGCTTCTGTAGGTAAGTAAATCTGAGGTTTATTTCCAATTATGATGATTGCAAGATATTTTCTGTAGGCGCTTTATGTGTAGTAACATACTGTTGCTTGTTAAATGTGTGTAAGATGAAAATTATTAACAAAAATGCAGATAAAGTAAAATTTGTAGAGTAATAAAAAAATTGACAATTGTAAAATAATTGTCGTCTATCACGATATCTTCTACTTACCTAAAACTGTAAAACAGTAAACTGTATCTGTTCTGTGTGTAATACATTTGGGAATTCTATTTCTAGTGTTAATTTACTGAGAGCTAAGACAAATCAAATTAATTTTAATTCATCATCATCATCATATAAGCTCAGAGAGAGCCCAGCAGTGGGACATTAATTGGTTGCTGATGATGATGATAGCAGCTCAAGGACGTCCACTACTAAATTTAATTGGTTAAAAGAATTACTCGTCTTCTTTAATTTGTATTATTACTTTTTAACTATCTCAGAATTGTCAACTAAAAAGCACTAATATACCTTACAATGTTAAGAACATTGTAAGGTATATTAGTGCTTTTAGTGCGTTAGGTATAACTAGGTAATTACCTAGAAAGAAAAGTGTGACAGATATGCCTCTAGAAAGGCAAATAATTTGTAAAATATTAACTGTAAACATCGAAAAATAGAATTGTGCGTGTGCGTGTGCGCGTATCGTAAATAGGTTCTTGACGTTTAACTAATGAAACCCATTACTCACTAAGGCTTATTTAGATAAAAACATTTTTAGCGTAAAATAATAATTATTCCTATTATTATTTTTGGGCAGACCTCACTGGGAACGAAGCAAATTGAGAATAGGTTGGCTTAACCTTCAAAATTATTCATTGTACTACCTGCTTAGCATAGCTAACAACTTTATAATGTAAACTGTATGAAAAGTATAGACAAGACAGTAGGCTAGTTTTTTTACATAGTGTTGCTATAATAAAGATGAATAAATTTATATTTCATTGTTATTAATATTAACTTTGATCAAGTAATTAAAATTAGACTGTTTTTTCGCGATTAAACATACTTTTTACATTTATACAATTAAAATCGTATCGTCGAAACGCCGTGACACGAGATTTTGGCTCAGCAACCAGCACTTTTTGGCTTGTTTTCAGGCACTTTATGGATAATAAATATATCGATTCTACTTTATGCTGTTAAAATTTAATTCATAATTAAGACGACCAGAAAGATAAGTAAGAGATCTAACAACGGGAACACCTAGACATATAAAACGAGAATCTGATCGACCTGTCTGACTTATCTATGAGTACAGCCAATACTAGGAATGTAAAATTGTAAACGCGTACATGTAGGACCTGTTGTGCCATTTTGATATTCGGCCAATAATATAGGAAATATAATTGGACTTTTGTTAGCAATAATTAAATAGATTAAAAAAAGAAGCTAAGCTGTACTGGAACCTAATGGATTGGTACGCGACGATGGTAAGAGACCTGACGGTATGTCTTTACTGCCATGGAAAATGGGTAGGCCTTTGGTGTGGGACGCTACGTGCGTCGATACCCTTGCACCATCTCATCTTCCATGCACAGCAGGTGCTGCTGGCGCTGCTGTTGCTTCAGCCGAGTCGGCGCAAATACAGCAATCTAATCGGTAATTACGTATTTGAGCCGTTTGGAGTCGAAACGCTTGGACCATGGGTCCATGTGCTCGGGCTCTTTATAAAGAGCTCTCTAAACCCTTGACAGAATCGTCACGTGACCAGCGAGCTGGCTTTTTCTTGGCGCAAAGAATAAGCATTGCCATCCAACGTGGCAATGCTGCCAGTCTGCTGGGCACGTTTCCGGCGGACAGCGGCATTGATGCTGAGGAATTCTTTGACGCATTTTAATTTAAGTTATTTTCGTATTTTTATTTAGTACTTAGTTCTAGCTGTAAAAAAAAGATAAGATGCTGTCTAGGTATGATAATGTAACTTTTATTATTTTTATATGTACTGTTTTATTTAAAAATAATGTATTTGTTAAAGTTGTTCCTGGTTGTGTCCTGGCTGGCGTTGATCCACGCTGCTCCGAGACAAAAAAGGCTCACTGTAGCAGAACACATGCCGAGCTATTACTATAGCAATATTGATGGTAGGTTGCTATCAGAGAATACATGAAATAAAACCTTATCTCTTTTCTGTGGTCGCTATGTAGAATAGAATCTTACATAGATTAGTAGTTAGTATGGGTAGAAAGGTAATTAAAATACTTTAGACATGTTATTACTGTTACATACGTTTTTAGGAATTGATTTGGAAAATTTGGTTTCAATGATTGCAGAAACTTTTCCCTATGTTTTTACGGCTTTTTAGTATAACTTTCCTCCTAAACTTTAAGATAAATTAGCAGAATGTGTCCAGCCGTTCTTGTATCTTGCACTTAGCAACACATTTGTTTATAAGGTTCAATTTATTTTTAGAGACATAAATCTTTTATGTTCATATGTGATACTAACCTAACATAATATTTAAACTCATTATCAGGCAATCCAGACGTATATTCCTTCGGTTACGACATCCAAGATGAAGCAACTGGAAATAACCAGTTTAGATCTGAACAACGCTACGCCAACGGAACTGTGACAGGGAACTACGGATACATAGATCCTTTAGGAGTGCCACAAAGATTCAGATATATAGCCGATGAAGGTGGATACAGGTAAAATATAACATAATTTTTTACCAGACTTTATTGTGAACCAGTGTGAACATGAAATTCCTAGTACTAACCCTTATTCCGCGTAGCGACAGATTAATAATACATAATGTCACTACCCCATCTCAACCCGTGTTTCGTAAAAGGCGACTAAGAGAGTTAACCTTATGCAGACAAGAGCACTGCGACAAAAGGAAAATTCGAAACAAACCCTATACCAATTCGCCTAACCAGCGCAGCGTGGCGCGGTGTAAGCTAAATTCTCTCCACATTCTTTGGAGGAAACCCATGCCCAGCAGTGGGACATTTATGGGTTGAAATGAGGATGAACCCTTATTAATACGAGGAATTCCATGACCAAAAAAGCTTTTCTTCTTATCTTCTTATCGAGTGGGTCTGAGGCCCACCCTAGTAATGGAAGTTATCAAGTCGCCCAGAAGGCTTCAACTAGACCCATGGATCGAACCTAGGTAGGTACTCTTATACAGCAGGCGTACTCGCACCTGCAATCAGGTGAAATTATTTGTGCAGGGAGATTGAGCATAATGACTTGACACATGAAAGTAGTGTGTACTGTCATTGAGCTCAAGTACATAGTTACAATACAGTGTATTTACTTTATTTTGTTTTATTGTTATTATTTATACCTAGTCATGTTATTTTGTGAAACGTCTATGTAAGTTTGATTTCGGCAAATTCGAGTTAAATTTTGTAATGTGAGCAAGTTGACTCAGATATTGAGTAACTAATAAAAAAACAGGTACCAGGTTTTTTCGGGAAATACGATAACGCAGAACTATATGTGTAGGTACTTACTTGACATGACTTCTCCATTAATACTCATGTAGGTACTTACTGAAAACGATACCTACCTAATTAGTCATTGGGGTCAAATGAGTACAAACGATATTTTTGGTTTGTTTACTGGACTACAGGACTACAGGAAAAAATGGATAGAGTATTGTGCGCAGGAGAGTGAAAAGGGCAAAAAATATTAATTTTAAATATCGATCACAGTAAGATTACTAGTATTCATTATTACTATAAATAATTGGACAAAAAAATTAATGAAAAATTATTTTTTATCTGTTTGAAATACATCAGTTTTTCGCTGCAAATAATTGTGTTGCTATTTTTTTTTCACAGGCGTTTTATTTTTGACATTCTGTGATTAATAAATCGAATATAAAATTAATTCTTACAGTATCTAATTATTATAATTATTATTTTCAGGGTGTATCCAGATCTACCTACTTTAGCCCCTATCCCACAGCCGCTTTTAGCAAACGATGCCACAGAATCATCCATTACTTGGACAAGACCGCCAAAGAAACCTAAGAACAAGATAACTATTACGAACGATTTCGTGTCTAAACTAGGAATATTGTTTGGTCGTTCTATTTCTAACCTCTAGAAAATAGTTCCATCACGATTAGACACGTGGCAAATTCGCTGATTTTATTTGAAATATTTAAATGTCGCTTCAATACATTTCAACCAAGGAACTTGCTAGTTACGAAATATAATGTGCTTGATTTGAACATTTCTTTGACATATAAACTATCAACATGTCACGTGATCAATGTACTAATTTGACATGTCGATTGAATAGATCAAGGATCTTATTGTCACGTGGTCAATGTACTAATTTGACATGTCTATAGAATAGATTAAGGAACTTATATTACTTAAGAAATGTCACTTGTCTAAAGGGGCTGGTTCACGTAATACATGACACTTAGGACCCATTTACACCGTAGAAAAAATGCCGCTCGGCTTTGCCTAGGCTGCTACCCGATCGGCACAAGCCGAATGATGCCGAACGTAATGTAGTAGTTGCCACTGGTTAGCTTTTTATTTAACAAATACTGCCGAATCGAATGATAAGCCGACCCGAATAAACTACTCGATCAGCACAAAATGATTAAAGTGCAGTAATTGCTTCGGGTCGACTTTGTCGTTCGGCAAATACACCGGCCCGAATATGTGTGTACTAGCAACCCTTACAGTGTTTTAAATTCAAGGGTTTGCAAATATATTGACATTGTTTTGATTGGGTGGTATTGCATTTAAATGTAGAATTTTATTTATTTTATTGCAATTAGAAATAATAAATTATTAATGAAAACCTTTTTTCGTTATCCCCATAATATACAATAAACACTCGGTATTTCAGACCATAGAGTCTGAGTTTTGATGACAAGATCAGACTGTCAATATATTGATTTGTTTTTAAGTATCCATCTTACGTTACGAAGTATATTTATTATAGAAATGAAGCACGCAATGTTAAGGATTTGCAAGATGTGGTTTTTACTTATACTATGTATATCTTTCACAACATGTAAGTAATTGCGATTATCTTCATAATCAGATCATAATCAGTTTATTTAAAATTGTCACGCCTTTTCCTGTGAGATGTATCACATAAACTTTTCGCTCTTTTAAAAAGAGAACACCCGCACTAGTAAGCAATCACTATCGCGGGGGAATTTACAAACATAAAACCAATGATATTGTATGTTAAAAAAGGTGTAGATGGGTTACCTACATAGCGTTCGATCTTTGGAAATGGCACACAAACGCACACATAGATCGTCCCATTAGAAGAATAATGTTTTATCTTCACATAAAACAAAAATGAAATTATTAAAAAATTCGGCATTAAAACCGTAAACTATCGATTGATCAAATTTTTATTTTATTCTTTAGTCAGTATTTTACAAAATACAAATTTAATCAATTGATAGTTTACGGTTTTTAATGCCAAATTTATAATAATTTCATTTTTGTTTTATCTGAAGATAAGACATTATTCTTCTAATGGGACGAGATATCGTAATAATGCAACGTCAAGATACCTTCGCCGTCAACGGGACATTGAGATGAAGTTTGCTAATAAGACTATTTTTAGTGTGCCACTTTTCGAGTGCTTATAACCTATCTACACCTTTTTTAACATACAATATCATTGCATAAAACATATTAACGGACTCAAAGTACACCCAGACTCGAAACAAATATCTATGAATCACACATATTAGAAGCGATGGTGGCTGAATGGATGCTAAACACGCGGTCCGAGTTGGATTCCGACCAGCAGTACCAATGTGGATTTCACTTTGTGGAATTTATATATACTAGTCAAGTGATTAACCATCTGCTAACGGTGAAGGAAAACATCGTGAGGAAACCCACGTACACTAGAAGAAATTCGATGTGTATTACTGATCCACCAACCCGCATTAGGTTTGCGTGTGTGGATTATGACCTAAAACACTCACAGCTCTCAAGATAGAGGAGAGGAGACTTGAGCCCAGCAGAAGGACAATAATAAGAGGGGCGTGAATAGGGTTGCCGCACAAATATTTGTCTCGTGTGGGAATTGAACCCCTCTTCACGCAAGTCTACCGCCATAAATATAACAAATAGAGAATATATTTTCCCAAAATCCATGTCATATTTTATGACAGTTGCCAGTTTGATGAGCAGTAATTGAGGTAGTATTTTCCTTGTTTCATAGAACAATTTGGTAATAAAAGGTACTATGCTCCTTAGTACAAAATAATGTCCTTTCTCCTATAACGTAATGTTCAATAGATGAAATGGGAACTGACAACCAGCAGTGGTTTTGTATTGGCTGATGATGATAACATGGCATCTTATTTTCCAACTCAATATGAACAGGTTATCCTACCGGCAGTCTAATATTTGAGCCAGGGGGTGAAAAGAAGTTTATTAACGGGACAGTGGTAGGCACATACAGCTACAAAGACAAAGATGGGAGCCCTGTTCAAGTGAAATATTTTGCCGATGATTCAAACTATGGGTAATTATCCTCTAACTATTCAAATGCAAATAAAAATAAAGTGTGATCACTGTGTTGACATTTGGTTAAATGTCAACACAGTGATCACACTTTATTTATATAGATAATCTACTACATTCACACAGCGCCATCTAGTCCCAAATTAAGCAATTATATCTGCTTGTCTTATGGGTACTAAACTCTAGACCAACAGGCAAGATTATGTTTGAAAACTAGGAAGATTTTTATAATTTAATTCTATTTATCTAATTCATTACTTTATGTATTATAGGGTGGAAATGAAAAGTGTCAAAATAATATCAACTGTCAAAACTCCAACGCCTTCTAAGGAATATAATAATGAGATGCACCTGTTTGAAGAAAAACCACTGTCTGAACTGGAAATTTCTACTGCCTCAAAGAAATTCAATAAGAATGAGAATAAGATGAGTCGTTACAAAGGCGATAAATTGAATAGTGATTTTGACACTTTTTATCAAAATGATTTACTAGACCCTAAAAAATGCGTTAAAAGTAAAGTTCGCGTGTACTACGACAAGGAAAAGCGAATCAACAATGACTTAGATAATAACTTTCAAACTGATAAATATTGTGAACAATTTTAAAAATAAATATTAGATAGTTTTTATTTAATTTTATTTCATTTACAATATAGAACTTACAAAAACTTTTAATTCGTTATCTGTAACTAGTTTCGTTAAAGCTGTTCTGGTTATTGAGAGACACTTTGCATTGTTGTATATTGATAATGGATCGTGTTCCCTTCTTATATAGACTGCATCTCCTGAGTAACTATAGCCTTGTTTCTTGTCTTTTCGCATAGCCATTATCTACACAAAAATATAGTATACTATTAATCATTTTTGGTGTTCTGCGAATGAAATATGAAAATATATGAATAAATAACTGCTATTGAGATCCAAATACAATTCAATTGTTCCTTTCGTAATTTTGCAGACTTGGGGCCCTGCCCCCTGATTCTGAGCTGTCGGAATATTTTTGGCCGGAAATGTCAGTTTAATTAAAGTTAGAAAACATATTGTTAAAGAAATAGATGGTTGTAGGAAAAAATCTTTTAATTTTCTATACGGTAAATAATTTTATAATATTAAATAACGGAAGCCGTAAAAATACTAAGATTCGAAAAAGTTTACTATCCGGGAGCAATCCGACGAGTCAGAATCAGGAGGCAGCAGTCCGCTAGCTCGTTTGCCACCACTATTATATAAAAAAACTTACACACTTCACCAATTTCCTTTCTAGACTAACTTAGTTCATAAGCACATGTATAATATAACATTGACATAGCTCCACCGTTTTCCTCTGAAGGTGTAGGTATAACACTCAAATTTTGCCAGCTATGTTTAGTATCAAGTAATAGATGGCAAACCTATTGCCAATAACTTGGGGGTAACTATGGGATTCTTCAAAAAAGGAGTCAATAGGTTTCTTAATGGTCGGCAACGCGCTCGTGATGCCCCTGGTGTTGTAGGAGCTCATAGGCTACAGTTAACGCTTAACATCAGGCAAGCCGTACGTCTGTTTGTTATAGATGCACCGTTGTGGAACAAAAAAAAAAGAAATAGAACCTCTCATATATATTATACATAGAAACTTACCGTATAATTACTATCTTTATTGTCAAACTTACATAACCATAATAATATTATTTCTTCCTCTTTGTTACAACTGCTTTTAGCTTTATTTGGTGTTACTGTGTTTATAGAGCTAGTTTTGCTAACACATTGAAGATTAGACTGAAAAATAAATGTGCTTTTCAATATTTTAATTGATCACCATTATCACTTCAGCCGCAGGACCGGCCGTTGTCAAAAATATAATTTGAAACAAAGTATAGATATTATTATTGTTAAAACCTAAACATATATTGGCGTGGTGATAGATGACAAGTTTAATTGGAGCCAACACATAGAACGAGTTCTCGCGAATATCATAATTGTTCCCAAGAAATTTCTGAACTGCAGGATCGCGTGGTATAAAAGCCACATACAATCGTTCCTATCGATCTTTTGGAGAGGCCTACTTTTAATGATAATTTTATTATATTGAAAATAAAATAAAATAATTATTTTTCGCATTAGACCACGTAGGACACAAGTATAGTCGACAATAAAATTGCTTTATTATTATTTTAAATATCGTTTGCATATTACAAAACAATAAAATCTATTTTTGCTTGCAAGTGACATCCGACGGAAAACCATATATTTTTTTAAGCCGTAAAAATACGTCGTACTATTCGAAAAAGTTTACGATCCGAGAGCAATCCGACGAATTAGAATCAGGGGGCAGTATAGTCACAGTTGGCATCAGTGGGAGTCTTATTGAATTTTAATTTTGATAGAATTTTTTGTTAAAAGTGTTATATACCAATAATGTGGTCGACTATACATACAGCTTGTTTATGATATTTACGCATCGTGTCGCAATGTCGCAATCATCGCTCACGTAGGACAATGAGTAAGCGGGATCTAGCAAGATTTTGGTGATGAGATTTCATTAGGCCCTCAATTTATACTTAGATGGGTGTACATCATTTGGTTATGCCAACCATCGACCAACGATCTAACCATCCACATTTTATACTAATATCTTTAAATGATTATTTCCTGAATTTTAAGATATTATTTCATATAGTCAGCAGTTTAATTAACTTTGTTAGCTACTCAACGCTACAATATTATTATATCAGTTGAAACCTGTTTGTAATTTTTCTTCGAGATTTCGGTCTGGGTATAACTATTCTTGGTAGATATATTTAAATTCGTATTACAAAATAGTTTATTAGTAACTGAGATAGGTATCTTTGCAACCATCAGTAGTAGAACAGTGTTACTCTTATTGTAACTAGTGAGACTTGTAGGTGAATCTTCCATTTTTATTGTTGTGTCACTTAACCTGAAGTTAAAAAGAAAAAAGTTTGTACTAGTTTCCGCGGCTTCATCCACGAGCTTACTCGAAACAACCTATAATTTTCTTTGGATCTTAGACTATATCTATGTGAAAATTCGTGAAGATCACAAATATATTGATTAAACTGGTGGGAGATCATTATGGGTGCTAAAAATGTTTGTTTTGAATTAAGATCCTAATCATAATTACAATCAGATTCAGAATAATTATTTGTAAACCATACTGGTGATCGATTCTGCTAATTTACACGTCGATAGCAGACTGATGGAACAATCACAGGCCGGCAATATGGCGTGATTGACTTAGTAAACCAATCACAGCTGTCGAATGAGACCATTGGCTTAGTAAGCCAATCACAGCTGTGGAATGAGATTTGGCCCCCTGGTCTATGTCTGTTCATTTGGACACAAAAATATTTAATAAATGTAATATTTAGACGATAAATTTTGCAGTATATTATGTAGCCGTTTGAGGTGAGGTATTCGATAAAATAAACTCCACTAATAGAGAGAGACTATCTTAATGTTGAAGTATTGTTCTCTTTTAAGCTGCTTATAATCTATCTTATAATCTATGAAGGCTGAACAAGGAATAATGACCAACCTGTATAATGACGTCACGAATGATGCTACGCATTTAGCTTTTGCAGATAACGTCGAATAGTTAATAGAAATCTCTTGAGAAATAGTTTCATCAAATATAAACTTAGGTACTTTAGAATGATCAAAGTTGAAATGATGTGAAAAAGAGTCTAGTGTTACTATTCTTGAGCATTCGGTTATAGGACACGTTATTGGTCTGTAAGAAAAGATAAATGTGTTACAAATAGAAAGTTTCCAGATAGAAAGTAAGGGCTATCTTATTCATAAATGATTGGTGATTCCATCCAGCCAAAACGACGACTAGGGTTCCATAGTTAAATTTTAATGCGCCAAGTAATAAACATATTCGTTTTCTTTTATTTTATCACTTGGTCAGTATGATTAAATATGGTATCTTCATGTTATGCTAAATAGCAATTGCTTAGAGACATAATTTTGTCTCTAAGCTAATCTGCAGAGAGACAAACAGACAGGCGGACGGAAATGGCGAAACTCTTAATACTAAAATCTTTTGCACATTATTTTCATCGCATAATTAGTGTATGTTCACGCTTGACGTGTAAACAAAACGCATTTTGACATTGACAGCGCGGCACCCGCGCTGACCTCTCTCTTCCACTACGGGTCGTGCTGGCGGCAACACGCCATCCCATCATTTTATCAATAAGATGTAATTGTACTCAAAACTAATAAATATTGTTAAAATTTTGTCGTCTATCTTTGACAAATGTTTGCGCTCGCGTAAACAGTGTATTTATCGCAGAATTATTATGTTTTATGGTGGGACCTTAAACATCATCTTGATTCAATATAAATACACGTCTGTTGTGTATGTTTTAAATGAAATCGTGAAAATTTAAAAGAGATATCACCTTGGGTCCTGTTCTATTGGTTTTTCTTCTATAATTAAATCATAAAATACACTATTAGTAGACGCGTTTGATTTGATTTCATGGCATTTCGAGTTGTCCATGTTTACCATCACTCCGAAATCAGTTTTGATAAGAGTTTCCTGAAAAAGTATTTTTATTGTCATCATATATCACATTTTTAAATGCTACACACTTGTACAACAATATGCTGATAAAAGGCTGATAAAAATGAGTATAAGCAATCGTAAATAAGCCAATAAATTATTGAGTTTAAAGAAACTGCGGTTCTTATAACTGACTATGAATTTAGAGTAACGTTTTGATAAAAACCGCCAGATAGGTAGTTAGTTTAAAAACCGACCTAGTGCGAGTCGGACTGGTGCAAAAGAGTTCCGTACGATTATGCATTTTAGGGTTCCGTACCAAAAAGGTACAAAGGCACCCCTTATAGTCTCGGTCTGTCCGTCCGTTTATCTGTCCATCTTTATTTATTTTTACGCCCCACAGTTTTTGATTTAGGCTTAAAAACATAAAAAAATTCTTACCCCTCTTGAGTTTGTGATGAGAAAAATGTGAAATAATTCTAGTTTTGTGTAAATATTTCAGGAAAAGTAAAACAATGTTTCTAACTAGCATACTTTTTTTGATTTGTTATCATAAAAAGTAAGTAAAAAGCCTGACAGGATTACTCAATTTGCCACCCCCTTTGCCGAAAAAGGTGTGTCACTTCAGACTAAAGGTGCCGAGTCGCCAATTATATTATCAGCAACTAGAAAATATATCAGCGAGGCATAATAATTTTATAATAAGGTCTCTAGACTTTGGTAAATAGAAGTAGACGAATAATTAAGTCATTTTAGATATGATATTAAAAAACGTAATAAAATGTTCTCGTCAATTGATGAGAAAACTTTTTAGTTCTTACCTTGGGCGTTGAAGTTGTTACTTTGTTATTTTTTTTTATTATTTCGTGACATAGAGGAAACTTTAAACCTGAAATATTCGTCGAGTAAAATTTAGTTTAGAATATAATGAAATAAATGAAAAAAAAAGAATATAATAGAATATAATTTCATTGGTGGATAGGGCTCGCAAGTTTGTTGCATGTTATCACTGTCTTTATTGGTAGATGAATCTCAAATACGGGAGCTTACCAACCGATGAATCTTATTGGTTGTTAGACCACTTGTGGGGATTTACTCGTATGCTATATATCGATGGCTCACTTCTATAACGACTGGGTTACCGAATAATAAAAACTAACCCAAGGGTTACACCATATTTAGTCGTACCGAATTGCGCTTTCTTATGATTCCTTGTTGTGACTTCAAGCCGTCGTAATACAGTGAGATAGAGAGGAGGAGCCGAGCGCATCGTCGATTCCTTCGTACGGTCGCACTACCGCTCTCATTCTCTCTCTAGTAAAGACGATTATGAGTGACAGAAAGGAATAGAAACATAGAAAAGTGCGATTCCGTGCGGCTAGATGTGGTCCAACCCTTAGTCTTATCATTTCAACCGATAAACGTCCCACTGCTGGGCACGGGACTCCTCCAAAGAATGTGGAGGGAATTTAGCCTACTATACCACGCTGGCCAGATGGGTTGGTATAGGGTTTGTTTCGAATTTTTCTTTTCTTACAGTGCTCTTGTCTGCATAAGGTTACTCCCTTAGTCGCCTCTTACGACACCCACGGGTTGAAATGGGGTAGTGAAATTATTATGTATTCTTAATCCGTCACTACACGGATATGTCCTTTAGTCTAGTTTAAGGTATGATTATCATACCGGATTTATTTTCATCAGAGTCAAAGTGGTCACCGCTTGCTAAATCATGAAAAACTTCTTCTGGGTTATTATACGATATTTCTTTTTTCCGATGTCGTACACTTTCTTTTTCAGTTTTATGGTCACCGTTCTCGTGTTTATGTTTTGAAAGTTCTGCAAAATTAAGTATAAAAAATGTTAATAATGTTTTTATTTAAACAATTTTTCTGTCCATTTATGTCACTGAACTGTAAAGCGGTTGGCCCAATTTTTGTGATTGTTTATCTATATGAGCACAATTACTTTATTCTGTGCTATATTGGGTTTTAGGAAATGGAAAAATAACAGATGGTAAGAAAATTGAATGAAAAAAGGTGCTTACCTTGATATTGACAGGTTTTGCAAATAAAATGCCGGCCGCATTTACAAATATAAAATATAGATTCCGCTTCAGTGTGACATAATGAGCAGCGAAGATGTTTATTCTTCAAACTGGGTTTGTCAGAAAAACTAAGTAAACAGTCCTTGGGGACAAATAAAAAAGTGTTAACTTTTGAAATTAATTTGGTGCAAAATAAAATGTGTAGACCTGTGTAGACTATGACATTATCGTTTTTTTAATGAATCGATTTTTTTACATTATAGATATTGAAGAATTTCAGTCTGTCTCTATTTTTGTCTTTTTGTACGCGCATCACGCAAATACTACTACATGGAATTGACTGCATTGTATGCTAGAGTAACTTAAAATATAGTTTCCTTTTACCACTGGAAACTATGATAGTCTCACTGTTTTATGCGAACCCGACAACGCGAACACGCGAACGACAACTAGTAAGAAGTAAATAATTAAAAAATTAAAATAACCCGACTGCAAGAAATCAACAAATAAGCAACGCACTAAAAAGACCGCAAAACGGTTAAATACATAACATTTGATTCCCTTTATTTTGATACCCTAATATGATACGTTTTGGTTAAAAAAAAAATTAACTGCTCACAATTTGGCGTCAAAAGTCCACCGTATTATATTTTTTTAGTTAATACCTGTCTAAGGACACTTGGGTTTTTGAGAAGAATCTAACGATACCTTGTCTAAATCCATCCAGCCGTTTGGAAGAAACGTGGGAATAAAGAAATTCACATACGCTCGAAAAACAATACCCTTCCTGTTCCTGGCAGTCGGGTAAAAAGGCTAGAAACCAGCACTAATCTCTACACAATCATTATCATTACAACCCATAATGTCTCGCTGCTGGGCACGAGTCTCCTCCAAAACATTTTAGACAGAATTTGGCCTACCATACGGGTTAAAATGAGGTAGTGACATGATGTTTACTTAATCCGTCACTACACGGAGAGCTCTACACAATGCTTTTATTAAAATAACATTGAGTGTCAAAAATATCAAAGAAAATTTACTACATGCACTAGATACATTTTAATCCATTCAATTTTGTTAGAACTTTCGAACACATTGTTTCTTTGTTTACAATACAACAATGAACAACAGTTTTCATCTAATATGTTAAGAAAAACAGTATGCGGCCTATTTTAAATTAAATTACATAACAGTTTGTTTGTATGCCGTAGTTTTGCAAACGATATTCATTCGATCCAAATGCTACGTTACACTACTACAGATGAGTGTCGTGTTGTATCAGTTATTTAACATGAATGACGGTTAAGGCACAGTTGTTGGCACTAATCATCATCCAGTAATCCTTCTTCATTCATCATCATCATTTCAACCCACAAACGTCTCACTGCTGGGCACGGATCTTCTTTAAATAATGTGGAACAAATACTGAAAATGTAACAATGCTGGGAAATGTTTATTTGGTCCCGCAAACCAAATTCCACGTGGGTGGAGCCGCGAGCAACATCATCAGCAAAACATAAATTAAATTAAAAAAATAATTAAAAAAGAGATGAGGGATTTAGGCCATAATGCACACACGCTGGCGTAGTGTGGGTTGGTATCAGCTAGTTTGATAATATTGTCAAGTGGAGCAGTCCTCTTAACAGTTGGTTAACGCCTACACTCTTTACAAAGTTCAGTACGCCTACTCAATCCTTATTCAATGCACTGAATTATTCAAATAGTGTTCTTCACATGTTCTGCTTTATGTTTTAAACGTAGGAATTTATAGATAGCGAAAGTGTTCCTCTTAATAGTATCATCGTGTAACTATACTTTTGCATCAAGACTGCGCTGCAAATATGCTACATGAATTCTAATAAAGTATAATGCTATCTAAGACCTGATTGTTGTTACTACTAGAAGTCGCGCAGGGCTTCGCTCCCATCGTTCTTTATTTCTAGCTGAACTCCTATTGGCCGATGTTATATAGGTTCCTTGATGAATGGACTATCCAAAACCAAGAATTTTTCACATCGAACAAGTAGTTCCTGAGATTCTAGCGCTCAACCAAACAAACTCTTCAGCTTTATAATATTAGTATAGATTAGAAAAGTTAACATTACCTTTTTGGACATAGTAAAATCCCTCAAATTTATATCAAAATAAATATTTTAAAAATACTTATAAAGTCTGTCATAAATTGTCAGTAAAGTACAATGACATTTTGTTCTTGGGTAGAGACTAAAGTCACGGAGTTTTAATTTATTAAAGAACTTTTGATGCATTATCTATGCACACATTTCTTTGTTGTTTTATAATATAAACGAAGTCGAGATTACTTTTGTGTGAAATGTTACTTACTGGACTTACAAACATTATTCCGTGTCATAGTAAATTAGGACATAAAATACAGATAGCCATATACTCGTATATACTAAGATTCTAAAAGTGAAACTAGAAAGACGAGACTCTTAAAGGCAAACTAAATTATATTAAAGTATAGTTGAAAATAATTTCAGTAATTTCAGGTAATTGCGTTGATGCGGGCGGCACAAAATCGCTCGCTGTGGCGGAAATTAGGTGAGGCCTATGTTCAACAGTGGACGTCATTGGGCTGATATGATGATGATGATGATAGCTGAAAACGTTTGTAAGTCCACTAAACGTGCTCAGTGTGAAATTTAAAAATCGCAAACATACATGCCATGTAGTCCGTGTAGTGACGGATTAAGAATAGATAATATTACCAGCCCATCTCAACCCGTGGGTGTCGTAAAAGGTGACTTAGGGAGTTAACCTTATGCAGACAATAGCACTGCGAGAAAAGAAAAATTCGAAACAAACCCTATACCAACCCGTCTGGCCAACGTGGTATAGTAGGTTTAATTTCCTTCACCTTCTTTGGAGGCAACTCGTGCCCAGCAGTGGGACGTTTATGGGTTGAAATGATAATGATACGTGCCTAAACACTTTCAACTTTTCAAAAATACCTACACAGTAGAGTTAATATTACTAAACAAAGTATAACAAAGGAATCGAAGGCCATAAAGTTGTATAACTACTACATAACCAATATCGTAATGCATTTCCGTACATATTACGGTTTACAGTAATTAAGGTAGGTGTGGTCTTTTTTATTTGTTCAATCGTAATATGATTTGATAAATTGTTTGATTGATTACATTATGTTATGTTTGTTGACTTATTAAGATAGTACACAGTGTATATAACACATACATTTATATGAAACTATTTGTCACTGGTAGGCTCCGCCTGGGTGGAATTCCTTTCCCATGGCCACTGCATTGATAATAGAGATAAAGAATATGTATAAATAATTTCTAGTAGTTTCAGTTTATATAAATGCTAAACAAGTAATGGAAAAATTCAAACCCACGCCACGACAGGACTTGAACCCGCGACCCTGCCATTCCGTAAGCAGTGCTCTGTCTACTGAGATACGCGGGCGAATGTCTCTGAGATCAAATTGATCCATTACCTGTTAACATGATTACGTCATGACAACCCGCGTAGCTCAGTAGGCAGAGCCCTGCACACGGAATGACAGGGTCGCGGGTTCAAGTCCCGTCGTGGGTTTGAATTTTTCCATTACTTGTTTAGCATTTATATAAAATGTTAAACCAAAGCAAAAAAAATTGCTTAATATTTAATGTAAAAAAGTTTAACTTTAGTTTTGTCTTTGTGGCATTAACACACTAATAGGAATATATTATAGTTTGTGGCACACTCCAGGTATTCCAATCTTCTAACGATTTGTATATACAAAATACATACCTACATAGACCTAGTATGAGCTACTCCTTTGTAATAAATAAATAAATTTACAAGACGCTTATTGTCTACGCAATCTACAAGATATTGTTTAACCGACGACGCCAGCGGGCGGCGCGGCGCCTTAATGAATTTTATATTACAAAAGCTTAATAGATTTACGTCAACCTAATCCGCAATCTTTCTGGTCCAATAACGATCACGGCGATAGCATATTACCCTTTATTGTCACATAATTAGGTGGAATAAGGCAAGTGGGCTAGCAATCGCGCATATGTGACGTAACTACTCTCATGTATTAGTGACATAATGTACAAAAACATGTAAAGCTTGCTATTTTCTTGGGCAACCAACCGAACGCGAAGTTAGAAAACAATGTTAGTGGCTTTTTTCTATTGAAACAGACGTAAGTAATTTGCGAAGTGATCCGAGTATCACTGGACGATGTTCTTTTATTTTAATGATGTTTAGACCATTTATTTAGCCGTGAGAAATTATTATACAGTGTATACGACGGTACGACATTAAATGATAAGGCAGCCAGTGTTAACCCTCTTATAATAATCATTAAAAGAGAAGAAAAAAAAAATAAGACTACACATTATTCAAAGTCGAAAAATTTTAAAATATAAAACTACTCATTATTTTTCTATCATGACGTTTTCGACATGACGACGACAAAAGTGCGGAACAGAGTAAGTGATAAGATAATATAAAAGAGAGAGATATTTAAATGAATTGAATGACGTAATGACAACATACGATCAACGTAAATACCTACAGGTTGTTTAAAACTGTGAAATAAAGAAAATTATATTTGCGTCTAAACTATTGTAAATTTCTATTTAATTTTTTTGTTAAAGCCTTTTAATATCACATGCTACAGATGGTTTCATTTAATGTCGTATCGTCGTATACACGCTGTATAATATATACCTGACCTGACCTGACTTTGTATATACCTGAGTCCATTAATTACATAGGCCTTTAATCGGAATTCAATTGGTTTAAATTAAAAGTTTGTTTTAATCATCTTTGGAATCCCTGTAAGTCTACAGGTACTTATTTTGATGAAATATTAACAGTTAGTGTCGCGAAATGAGACTTCTTATAAAAAAGCTTTCCTTTACCATGCATACACATAATACCACTAAAACAACGTGTGCATAGCAGCATAAATATAATAATATGAATTCTTTGGTAGGGGATTTAAAATTTTTGTTAAGAAGTTATTATTTTAATATTTGTATGTAACTTGCTGATTACTTTAACCAATGATATTGTAACATACAATATTATTGACTTTAACCATGTGAATATGTATATGACGAAAATATTTTTAAAGTATCATACTTCAACACAGTCATAAACTGTGATTTCCACACAGAAGGAAGTTTTCACTGTACGTCTGTGCATATTTTTGTATAACTGACGTAAGTGTGGGCAGTCATTTGTTATTATTCAATAGAGACATTACTGTTGCTTTCTCTGTCATATTCATGCGATAAGAAAGAGATGGTATGTTATATTGATAGTTTCGATAGCTAATAAATGTTTTAACGGTTCGGTGCGCATTGGTGATGGTATGCGGTGCATGTATGATACGATATGATAACTACCATAGTTACTAGTACATAATGAGTCTATTTGAACTGAGGAACGTGAATCGTGATATAACTGAAGATAGCAACAATGATTGAACATGGTAGAACTAATTGGCTTTTACTTTTAATCTTTTGAAAATTGTAAAATGACTTGTTTATGTTTGTTGTTTAATTTTGTTTATTTTGAGGGTTCCGTACCTCAAAAGGAAAAACCAGAATTCTTATAAGATCCCTCCGTTGCCCGTCTGTTAAGAATATTTTTCTCAATAACGCGTAGTGGTATCGAGCTAATATATCAAATTCTCGGGTGTGCAATCGTTCAGACGTTCCTTAGTATTATGTGTGAGATCTAAATGATATAAAAATCTTGCCTATTAAGTAAAGCTTGTAATGGCTATGAAGTCACTTATAAGTAGGCCGTCTTTCAGCAATGGGCCACAACGCAGTGAAGTCAGATGATGAAATTTACACTAAAGTAGTACTAAGCTGCTGCTATTTCACTTGGACGTAAGATGTATTAATCTTCTGCAACTGTAATTAATAGAGAATGGTTGTAATAATAATTATCAATATAATTATTAAAGGTACGAATGTATTTCATATACATTACGTACCGTAATTTTTGATAAATGTATGAATGAACCAAAATAATTATTAGCTTTATTCGCTATAAGCAGGGTACATATTGGAGTTTCATAGTAGGTATATTTGTAAGTTCTTGCCCGTTCAGCCATCACAGATAGCATGAAAACTTAGAAATAACAATAAATGAAATTGTAATAAATTATGAATTATCAATAATATTATGTAAGAAATAGGTACATTTCAAAATAGATACAATAAAAACTAATATTTCACTATCATAAACATTCTAAGCTAGAAAATAAATATTGCTCAAACTTGAATAAAGTGATTGTTCATTTTAATCTATGTTTAAAAAATCAAACACATACACTTAATGAAATAATATAATAAATGTTTAAAAAATGTTATTATCAATACTGACTTGGCGACTTGATAAATTCCGAACACTAGGGTCTGCCGCAAGACCATACGATAAAATAAGATCAATAAAGAATAATATATGTAGTGCCTGTGTTTTGTATCTTATCAATCTCCTGCTAGTTAAGTTCAAAAGCGGCTATCAAAATATATTTTTTTATTCGAACTGATGCAGATTTTCCTGAAATGAAAATAAATATTATAATTAATTATTCTAGTAGTCTGTTGTTATTGGTTCTAGTATCTTTCAAAGGACAGATATGAAAAAGTTTATTTTCATAAAACCTTTTTCGATTTCATAAAAACGTGCTAGGTTTCTAAAGTTTTACTATATTTATATTTGTTAAATACAATATTGTATTATTGCAGATATTAAAGTCAGTTTGTACGAGTGACGGGTGCCACCACCCTATACGAGTATAAGCCCACACAATACATAGAACATATAAGCCCACAGCTCAGTTTCTCTAGCCACATTCGATACTTAGCCTTTGAAACAACAGGTTTATCATTACATTTTTCCCCTTTTTATTTGATACACATACAGTGTTTCTATTTATAAGTGTGTAGGTGTATTAGATAGAAGCAGTGTGTTATTTGCAAGTAATCGAAAATGGCCTTTAAGGTGAGATGATCTTATTTAATTAGTTATTATAAAATTATCAAAAGTTAAAAAAAAATTGATTAAAATATTATTACCTATTAAATTTGCAAAAGATACATAATATGAAAAGCAATGGTGGCCGAATGGATAAATAACTGGCATGCAAATCATGCAGTCCGAGTTCGATTCTGACCTGCATGGCAGTACCAATGCGGATTTTACTTTGTGGAATTTATATATTATAAACACTAGTCAAGTGACTTACCATCTGCTAACAGTGAAGGAAAGCATCGTGAGGAAAAGCACATACCCTAGAAGAAATTCTAAGAGTATGTCTGATCCACCAACTCGCACTAGGCTAGGGTGTATGGATTATGGCCTAAACCTTCTTTGCTCTTTAGATAGAGAAGAGGAGACCTGAGCCCAGCAGCAGTGGGACAGTAATGTGTTGCTAACAATATAATTATAAATAGTTTTTAAACAACAAATCGAGGGACTGAAAAAAGGGAAAGATAGGATACTAATCAGGATCACTTAATATTTGAGGAATTAACTAATAAATTACTAATTGTTTAATAATTTCGAAATGTTTTTTATTTCTTTATTATTGATAAATAAGATTATACAAATATTTTCAATTCACTTTTCAATTCTTTAACACAAACCATATTTATGTATTGTTGGGAAACTGTATTAACTGATGTATATATTTTATTATGGACTCTATGTTAATTAAATAAATGTTATTCTATTTTAATTACTTACTATGTCTATTACATAATATATCTATTTACCTTATTTATTGCCCAACCCTATCTTAGTGAAAAAGAAAACTGCCTAATTAACTAACTACACGTAAGTTTTCTAATTTTATATCATCCATAAATGGGTTTTAAGCCTTTCAATTTATATTAAAAAATAAAGTTTCTCTAACTTTGCATACACAATGTTAAATGATGAATGAACTCAACGCCACACTCATGTTTCATTCATCTCAATTTCATCTAAGATTGCGTTCAAAGGTCGATCGTGTACATTTATGATGAACTTAGATTGATTTCAACTTTCTATGACAGAGTATTTGATTACTTAATCACATGATGTATAAAAATAGACGTCAATACTCATAAATAGTACATATTAATCTAACACATAGGTAATGTTCATATCTCTGGTTGTTCATGAGATGTAAATAATAAGGTACGAAATCAAATTTGTGGTCAGATTTTTTTTCTTATGAGAAATATATATTAATTGTTTGGAGGGGCCTATGTCAGTGGACTGCAATAGGCTGAAATCAAGATGAATTAATTGTCCAATTGATTTTATAAACACCTATGTTTTGTAGAGTGGTTGTATTTTTTTTAATATTATGTACCTACTCAGACTTAAAAAAAATATTTTAAACATACATACGGGATCAGAACTACAAATTGATAAATTAAATTGAATCAGAAATGTCGTTTAAATTGTTAGGTAAAAAAATTAAATTCAACTTAGAAAATTTTACTATGCAATTTGTTATTATAATAAACAATGATATCATATCAGTAATCTAATATTTTACCCACCACATTTATAATAATCGAAGCATTAGGTCAAAGGGTATAAGAGGTCATTATAACTGCAGTTTCAAGTGAAAACAAAAGTTTTATTTTACATAACACTGGAGACTGACGCAAAAACATATTCAACGTAATCATCAATGGAATACTGAAAGTGTGCGTGAGAATATTGGTAAAAACACCCTATTGTTGTATGGGAGATGCGGCCATACATAACTTTGTTATGGATACCATTGTCTTGAACTTCAAGAAATTGGTTTTTAATTAGAAATGGCTGTTCGCTCTATAATTACATATTTTACTTCTTTTAACGATAAAAGTCTTGCAAAAGATTCAATTATCCATGCGGAAATATCTGTGTTGTGAATTAATTTGACTGGCCTGTTGTTCTAGTGGTTATAGTAACCCTGACTGCTAAGCCGGGGTCGTGGATTCGATCCTCACCCAGGACAAATCTTTGTGTGATGAGCATAAAGGTTTGTTCTGTATCTGGGTGTAATTTATCTATAATATGTATGTGTTTAAAAAAAATGTATTTAAGTAGTATATCAGTTGTTTAGTACCCATAAAACCAGCAAATATAATTGCTTACTTTGGGACTAGGTGGCGCTGTGTGAATGTGGTAGAATATTATATTAATTGGGGAAATGGATTTGTTTCTATAATTTGTATCTACTGAATTCAACATACATATAGGTAGAATACTAGGTTTAGAATACGCTTACCTACAATATATGTATATATATTATCGGGTCTCACCCGATAACTTATTAGTGGGACGTTTATGGACAGAAAATGAATAAAAAATTGAATAAAGTTATCATTATCATTATCCATCGTTCATCGTATCATTATTATTGGTGCCCATCGTGCATCCGATGGTCAGTTAAATGATAAAAGTTAAATGATCAGTTAGTTCTATGAACTATTAATTTGCCGTATTGCTAGTGTTTCGCGACTTTAATATTAGCGTTTTGACTTACATATTTATTAGCGTTTTGACTCACCCTTATGTGCAGGCATTAAAGTTTATAATTTTGTTGTTTTTAACTGCTGTGTTTATCATTTACAATAACCAGGATTTTTTTTTGAAGATTTAATTTTTCTATTTAAATCGATAGATGTGACTTTCCTTATTTGAATCATAGGGACATTTTTCTTTTACCACAACGATGGTTAACAGGCGTACACCATGAATACGGTTTTATAGAACCGTATTCATTAGTTTTAAAACGGATACATTTTGTGAGGAACTAATTAGAACTCCATAAAATACTGCTGCGTTCATTATTCAATCACTTGTCTGAAGAACGTTTATTTAAAATTCATGCACTGTTTTTACCACCACTTGCTTTCTATTACACGTGTAACATCCGTCTAATAGTGTTATTTATTGTTTAAATTGCAAATATTTGGATTATTAAAACTTCTTATAAATATAAATTCTGTGCTTTTTTAATTGTCGGTTGACACGAATGTCGGAGCTATGGATTGTACGGATTATTTTTTATGTGACTGGTCTGTTGGCTTAATGCTTAGTGACCATAAATGCTAAGCCAGAGATCGTGGGTTATCATATAAGCAGTTCCATTGATTTCACAGAGATGGCGAATTATAATAATATGTATTTCTTGGGGGTGAGGTTTCCTTGGAGCTGTTGTACCAAGCGACATCGACTAAGAAACAGATAATTATATGGCTCTTTTCTTTTTCCAGTTGGTGATAGTAGCCTTAACCCTCGTGGTGTGCACACAAGGGCGTGTGATCCAGTACGTCAGACCTGCGAGGCTGAGCGGGTATGATCTGCAGCCGGCCGCGACGGTCTTGCACTCTGAGCCTAAGCTTAACTTCGATTATCATCACGTTTCTGAGGATGAGCACGTCGATTACTATGTAAGAGCTGTGTTTCTTTAATATTTAGATATATGAATTAGTTTTAATACGATTTCTCTAAGTTCGGTTTTAACCCCCGATGCAATATTGATTGATTGACGCAATTGATCTCTTTCGTTGTATCGTATTAAATTTTCAAGGATTCCCCATCTACCGAGTCTCTGGAAGGGGAGACAATAACTAGTTTACAAGTTAAGTACAAATAACTTTCCTATTATTATAAAATAATATATCTCCGAAGAAGTACTTGTGTAAGTACGCATACAAAATTTTAAGCTTTATTATCGCGATATGCAAGAAATATTTTGTAACGTTTTTACACCTAATTACTTTTATATATTGGACTTGAAGACATTCAGTGGAAATCTAGCCCTGACGTGCCTTTGGAAGCAAGAATTCGCTCGAAAATGAAAAACAAAATAGATAAAACGAATTACACACTCTCAGTACTATTTACTTATCACAAAACGTTTCGAAATGGTTTGAACTCACATCGCCAGAATACTATTGCACATGCAAACATATTACGTCTGAATACATAATAGCTAATACTATAATAACACAGCACTTACTGCCAAGTAACTGCTAATATAGAAAAAGCAAATAAGAAATGGATTAAATAACCTATATTACAAAACCGTCATGTAATAGAAGTTGATTGATAGTTCAACCCGTTGTTAGTCCTATATCACAGTAATTGTAGTGTTCAGAATGCATACGCATTCTAGTGACTTCGGACACGTATTTTAGGCTATCAAAGTAAAATAATACAACGGGAGTGAAATGAATTTTAAAACAAGTAGAGAGTAAGTAGAGTATCAACTAATAAATTTTCAAGTCGTGCCACTTAACTTGCAAATTCAATAAGGCTTCTATCCTTAGAGTTCCTTAGAGATCCTTTTACTTTTAACATATTTTACAGCAAAATGAAGTTGAATTCTAACTATAGGACGATAAACACAGAGGTCAGAATTTTGATAATAAAATTGTGCAATTTTTCCTCACACAGCTAGTTACAATAGCTTATTCTATGAAGTTATATCAACTTTTAATAGGTATCATTAATTTGAGTTTATTGGCTTCAAATGTGTCATTTACAACAGGTACGGCACTACGGTAACTAGGACAGCATACCCAGCTGCATGGAATACCTGATCGGTGGTATTGTAATGTACTTTTACGTCTTTTACAGTTTCTAATTTTAATTTTATATTTGTTTTTGCACTATAGTGGGAAGCAAATGTGTGAATTGTGTGTGCGTGTGTGTTAATCTTATTTCTATGAGTTTAATTTTTATTTTAAGATATTTTTTGTAGCTTAGTCTTGATTCGACGATAACGGGCCACCAACTATAACCCCCTGGGACCAGCAACAGCCTCTTCACAGGTTTATTCATACACTTTGTACGGATTCGCAGTAGACTTGAGGCAAGTCGCCGTAACGCGTATTCAATGGAGTATTTCATCAATCACTACTGTCATTCTAAATAATCTTACATGTGACAGGGCCTTACTCTGAATTTCGACATTCAATAAGTCGGTTTTCATGTTACTGTCAAATGTAAGAAAATTTAGATTTGGTCGCTGTCACTTTCAAGCATTTCACAACAACATCAAAACCGACTAATCAAATGTAAAAATTCAGAGTAAGGCCCCTATAGGCGTTTAACTTTAAGACAGTAATTGGAAAACGGTATTCTTTCTTATCATGTACAAAGTGTAAAACTTACATAATTCTAATAATGCTGGCAATTTAATAATATCTAAAAGTAATGTCTTTGCCTAGATTGCTTCCTTATAAATCATAGCATATAATAAATGTATTGCTAAACAGTTCTATAATAATTATATGGTCAAGTAAATAATAAACTAGTGATATAACAACTTTATAAGATGTACTTAGTTATCGGATGGTAAATTACATAAATAAAGCTCGTGGCGAAGTAATTGAGATCTTATATAATTATAATTACGGTACATAATCCGTTTCATGTATCACTGCACAAGGCACGATTGGGAAATTGGATAATTCTACTAAAACATAATAAAGTAATAAAATGTATTTTGATGTAACTCTTTATTTTTAAAAAAAATATGATCCAAATGATCAAGAAAATGTATTTTTAGTATTTGTAGATATAAAATTTGTATAAAATTAATTTCTTCATTTTAATATTTTACGCGCCACGACAGCATTAAAAATCCTTTCTTGAATCTTAATGCACCAGTAATGTTTTTATTTTCAAAAAAACAAAAATACAATCAATATGAAATAATTATGGAATCTATAAAAAGATAATATTAGGTATGCATTTACTGCAAAACGTTACGACGATTGTTAACTCATGAATAATACTTACAATATGAATTGCAACTTTAGAAGAGTTTCCTTCTCTAATAACAATGGTTAATATGTTGCAAACGTTCTTGCTACGATGAAGTAAAAAGTCATATAATTGGTTGTAAGTTTACGTCGATCAATGAATGAAAGACAAGATCGCGTTTCCTGAGCCTTGTTCCGCTTGTTTATGAGTTCTTTAGGTGCGTAAAAGCAATCGGTGCGTGGTACAAGTTACAAGATAATGACGGTCAAGAAAGGTGCCCCGAATAATCGATATCTACTAATTTAAAAGCACTGGTTTGACACAGGACTGTTTCATCAATACAAACTGTTTTAGCAATATAGCAGATTTTTATTTAGCAATGGTGGAATAGGGCCTTAATTGTTTTCTAGTAATAGTTAAATAATAAAAAAATGGTGTTTCTCAATAGATAATTCTGCGTTCGTTAACTTTTATGTCAATAATATTCAGGTAAGTGTATTTAAAGAAAAACTTCTCACTTATTTTAATAATTGTCAGCCGTTTTCATCCCACTGCTGGATAAAAGCCTCTGCCCCATGATTTTCATGCTTTTCTATTAGTTGCCAAAGAGGATCAGTCTTGATGATTTTATCAATTTCATCAGCCATCCATTTCATGGTCTACCATGGCGTCAACTTACAGAGAGATATAAAAAATAATATAATAAAGTAATATTATAGCAGGAATCTCATAATGAGCCTAAAGTTTTACGGGATCGCTATTGTCTTATAATTTAATCCAAACGTGAACGATAAAAACAGTTGCGTAAGCGCACGTGGTGTGTTCAAACAGTTTCACTAGATAATACGCATCGTTCGTATGAATGACACTTCCGAGTTCACTTCATTTGTATGGGTACAATATAATTTTTTATGTTATATTTGAAAACCAAATTCTGAATAAAAAAATTACAGAATTTATTACATACCAAATTACTTGTTTGACTCTTTTGACTTACAAACTTTGTCTTGGTCATAGTCATTAAATTTAACCATAATAAACAAAATAATAATAATAATAAATCAACATAGTAACAGAAACCCATAAGAAAACACAAGGAAAACCTTTTTATTATGTATGATATACATCTTCTGATTACTATGATCCTAAAAAAAGTTTGTAAATTGACTAAAAGTGCACGGTGTGTGTAATATTAGAAAATATATTTATATTTCATTATTTATTTACATTTGTTTATTAAATATAGTTCCATGCTGATTGTACCTGTAAGAATTCCATGTGAATTCTTACAGGTTTTTTTGAAACTATTCTTCTTTTTTTGGGAAAAATGTTTTCTCAACACTTCATCATAGTTTTGTATACTCCGGAATTGTTATATGTTAATAATATTCAATGTTGTATTCTATTTAAAGCTATTAAAGAGTTTGGTGCACATTCTAGTGTGATATAATCTAAAAAGGGCTATTTCTTGTATCTTGTCTATAATCTAATGTTATTTACGTCGTTTTTCAGGCATACCCAAAATACGTCTTCAAGTATGGAGTGAATGACTTCCACAGCGGTGATATCAAGACTCATCACGAGTCTCGCGACGGTGATGTTGTCAAAGGTAAGGGGATACAGATTGTTATTATTATTATAATAAATAAAATTTCGTCTTCGTGTATATTGTATATTTAAATAATAAGTATTAACGTTCCAAGCTATCATAGGAATGTAGAAAGTGCTGAAGACCTTGTCGGAATTTCAACGTTGATTTATTCGGAGTCGTTATCTCTGTCAAATGTTTTAAATTTCCTCCATTCATCGGCAACACCACATTTAGTTTTCAAAAGTTTCGTAAACTTTTTATTAACCAGCCCACCCATTATGTTATATCGCGTTGAAGTCTCTCTCAATCCCGTGCGAACCGTTTTGATGACTACCGTTTCGAAAAATTTCACCTTAAACACAGATTTTATACAAAAAAAATACACATTACCTTTAATATATCACTTTTGCGTTTAAACTTTGACCACATATAATGCTATTTGTAATTCAAATAAAGTAAGCAAATCAATTTTGCATTGCCAAACATTTAGCATAGCAGTGAGTAAATACTCATATGCTGCAGTTTTAATATAAACTAGAAGAGCGTATCGAAAGATACAGAACATTCATGATGCGTCGAAAGCTATAGAACATTTTAGTAAGATTACAAAAACCAAAAATCACATTTCATAAAAATATTCCACATAGATACCGTTTTCAAGAACTAAATTTAGGTCGGCAATCACCCATAAACAGAGTCCTATATCATTGTAATAATATTCAGACTCGCGATCCAAACATTGACATTCATTACACATGACATTGCTTATAAATTCGATAAATGAAACATGACTTTCATCTTTCATTTATCGAATTTATAAGCAAACTGATGACATGTTTTGCGTGAGTTTAAACCTATTTTATTTAAGTAAAAATCTGTTAAAGTTATAGTTAAGATAGTATAAATAAATAGTGTAATTTGCACTGCCACGTAAATGCTATGTACACAGAAATTGTCAAACATATCAGATGTAATATTATGCACTTATTATTACTTATAAGTGTTATAATATGTATGATGTGGTTGTGCTAATAAATTAATATAAATAAATAAATAAACTTTATTTGTTTAACAGGTCAGTACACGGTGGTTGAGCCCGATGGTTCCATCCGCACTGTTGACTATACTGCTGACAAGCACAACGGGTTCAATGCAGTCGTCCACAAGACCGCGCCCATATCACACCATGAAGCTTCATTCCTCCATCATTAAAGATAAGCTTATATTAATCGAATGGATATTCCAATTGAAATTATTTATATATTGTATTCTAAAATGAGTAGTAACCTCATTTTATGAAGAACTTGGCAAATATTTAATTTATGAGGGTTTTCTGAGAGCTTACCATGAAACTCAATATCGACTTAAAAGGAGTCGATATCGCTGTCAAATGTTCGTAAATTGAAATATTGCTGCTGTCGATAGCGATGTCGACTCCAACTATCTCAAAATTAACTCTTAGTAGGCTCTCTGAAATCCTAAAAATAGATTTTATAATAAGTATATTTTCTAAGATATAAAGCATGTTTCGATAGCTTTACAATTTCTGCAAATAACAGGCAGCGCCTCTGGCGGTAAGTAGCGGAAACTAAATATTCCACTTCCAAAGAAATTGAAGAAAAAACTGTCGGAAAAAACGGTCTTCGAAAACTTAAAAAGAGATTTTAGTCCTAAAAAATAAAAATATAAGTAATTATTTCAATTGGAATTGAGGCATACATTTTAAGAAGACAGACTGAAAATTGATTGTGGACTCAGTCAAGGCCAATTTTCGTCATCTACGAGTATATAAAATATTAAGTTAAGCTTACTATAGAGTACTAAATGGGAAAAGTCAAAGCTTTAGATCTCTACCGAATTTGATTGTTAACTTTTCCTTTATTTATTGAATTAATTGTTATGATTCGACAAAAGTACCTGAAAGTTGTAGGTTAGTATTATGTTATCTTTAGTGAAATAATTGTTGTATCTGCTTTTTCGATGTTATTTGTTATTGTAGTAAGTAGCTTTGTCAATAAACTGACATATTTTTTAATAGTGGTCTTTTTATTTTGTACGCACACTCAGCGCTCAAAATAGAGCTCAAAAAGTTGTCACACAATTGATTCGCTATCGTGATGTGTGAACGTCTCGTCGTTTTATTGCTTTATAAGTAATGTTTTTTAAAAACAATTTGACAGTTTATTGGCGTCAGTTTTGAGCGTGCCTGACTTTAGTATGTGATTGTGCATAGGGCGAGATTCACAGACCGTACTTTGACTTTACTTTGAGGGAAAGTTCAACTTTCAACCAAAATTATGTTTCACAGTCCTGTTAAACCCTTACTTTACTTTCCGAAACCATACTTTGCTTAGTAAAGGCGAAGTCGACGATATTGGCGACTTTGGCCGCAAAGTATGCTTTGCATTAATATACGGACAATTATTGTAGACCTTTACCTTATCAATGTTTTCTACAAATCAAACGACATTTTATTTTAGTCGGGTTATACGTTCCTTTCATATAGTGATTTTTGACGTATGACGTTGTTGTTTTATCTATGGACATGTAAACGTAACAATTTCTGTCTCTTCACGTGCTTTACTTTGGGTTCATACTTTGCTTAGAAAAGTCAAGAAACTGTCTATGAATTTCAAAAAACGTAAAGTAAACTTCGGCGTTCAAAGTATACTTTGAGAAGACGCCTTTGTTGAAAAGTAAAGTCAAGAGAGAGTCAAGAAAGAGGGAGTCGCCGAAGTTTAGTTGTATCTATAAATCATCATATAATAAAAAGAAACTTCAGCTAATGTATTTTTTTACTGGAAAAGTTAAATTGATTATTTAATCAACTTAACTTTTCCAATTATTGAATCAAATTAGCTCATTAAAAAGAAGCACAAATAATCTTTTATAATATCACGTACTTGCTTAATAAAACACGTAACACTATGACTATAATTACCCTCTAAATATCCCAATCATTCAAAATTGTAATAAATACCATCGCATGGGAAAAAACTGAAGGATTTCATCACAATACCATAGTACATACATACATAATATGGAAGGAAAGGCGTTTGTTCGATAAACGAGTCTGTGTGAATAAAAACAATAGAATAACAAGGTTCTGAAAACAATGGCGATCGCTTACAGCTTTGTCCTCCAAGAAATTTGTTTTCCACGCACCCTACCATAGTCTACTACGCAAAGCTAGCGAAATTAATAATATTAATGTTTGGACATCTAGTCCCAAACTAAGCTAGTGCTTGTAATATGGTTACTAGACAACTGACTTTTTTTTTTGTAAATACATACATAGTATAGATGCATTACACCCAGATACAGAACAAATTATTGTGCTCGTCACACAAAGATTTGTACTGGGTGGGAATCGAACCCACGACTTCTGTCTCAGCAGTCAGGATCACTAACTACTGAGCTACGAAGGCTTTATTATTTACTTAATTTGCCATTATACTTATATTTTAAGACAGAAAGGGCAGAGTGGATAACCCCCGCGTAGACTGAGCCACGGCCTTTCAGAAGACCATAGCTATATAAACTTTATGTTGTGTTCCTGCTGGTTAGTCTTGATGTGCAGAGCTTGGAGAGGGAATAGGCTTTCAAGGGTCAGAAAGGCGCATATGATGCTTCTGCAGTTGCAAGTGCTCGTAGGTTATGGTACACGTGCACTGCGTAAAAAAAACCAGGAACTTTCATCTGGTACGGCGCGGCAGCGAGTCCCTTTTGGTGGATGACCGCTATCGGTCGGCGATTATTTTCTGTGCGATGGGGGCCAAAAAGAGCCCGTAGTGATATTTATGCATATTTTGAACTTTTAGCCACAAATATATTTGCCCCTGTCGAATTCGTAAAAATGACAAAAATAAAAATAAATTTGGATTTGACTGTACGCACACTGTGAACGCGTACCGTAGTATTATGTTCAGTGGAGTCCAAATTCTCGCAGATGTGACATGCACTGGGTACTTTTATGAAATAAACGTTTTTTTTTTTGGATTTCTTTACTCTTTCTTTTACATATTTTTTTAATTATAATTTTTTTTAATTTCACTTTTGCTGGGAATATTATTTTTTCATTTTCATGTTTGTTTTCTTTTTCTAAACACCGCGTTGGCTGAAAATAGGTGGTACGCATGAAGCTTGTTCGCCACCCTCGTACTGTGATCTTGTTACTATATATTATATTAAATTTCACTCTGCATGAAACTATATCGTTTTATTGGTTATTTCATGTAAATACACATGTTTATCATAATGCTCATTATTACTTCATTAACCTCTTTGTATTTAACAACATGAGAACTCAAAACAAAAGGACATTATGTTAATCAAACGTTTTGTTATCGCGATAATCAAAGCTTTGGCTTGCTTATCTAAGTATCAACGTCTTTTAGTTAAATAAATAGCTTTTTTATGCTAGTTTTGTTCCACAGTCTTAATTTATGACCACAATACTATGAATACAAACGTTAATCAAAGGAGTACTCGTAGTTACATAATATAAACTAACTAGCTATGGCCCGGGGCTTTTTCCGTGGATCTTTGTTTGGATCTTACTCAGCTCCTATTGGTCGTAGCGTGATGTTATATAGCCTATAGCCTGCCTCGATAAATAGGCTATCCAACACAAAAATTTTATTAAATTCTGTTCACTAGTTTTTGAGATTAGCGCTTTCAACCAAATGAACAAGCGTTCAGTTTTATAACATTAGTCCCTATAGATAAAGATAAGTTAAGGCACGGCAACAGTGTATCTATGCGACTGCTGAGCAGGGTAAGGTGCATAAAGACAATAACAGTATTAGATTTTTCTATAATTAAATTATATTATAAGTATTAGCCGGGGCTGAATTATAACTGGATAGGCAGGATCAGGCTCTCCACCTATTAGATGAGACCAAAAATAGCTCACAAAAAGTACTTGTCAACCTTTTCTGTTCATCCCTTCTCTTCAACCTACTCTGTGATGTTACTAATAATATCACTGTATAAATTGGAGACCAATTCGAATAGGTACTATTTGTCTCCATTTCACAATATCTCCAGAGTATTGTAAGAGACTAGGGTAATAAAATAATAATACATCTTATTCAAGTGAAGAGTTGCCTTATAAAAGATAAAATCATTATGCCGCGCCAACCCACCTAGACATCGTTATATCAATAGCATCATTTACACCAAGTAAATGGCACGTAAATGAAAAAACTGGTAATGTTAAAATCCTGTAAGTTGGTCAATGTCCACTATTATATGGAGTACTTATAGTTATATTTTTAAGCACAGTTATGCCAAATTTGGTAGTGACATATAATCTGAAATAACCATAGTTTGAATGTGTAAACAGTAAAGTCATCGTCATCAGCAATAATCACAGGCTTCTTCTAATATTGCCACCATTAACTCTAATGTTAAAATATGAATATTTTTTAAATCATGTATTTAGGATTGATTTTATTCCAATAATATTGACACGTTATATTTAATGGAATTTAATATTACATCTTTTTTTATACTCATTTCAACCCACAATCGTCCCACTGCTGGGCACAGTTCTCCTCCAAAGAATGTCGAAGGCATTTTGTCTACAATTCCACGTTGGCCAGACGGGTTGGAATAGGGTTTGTTTCGAATTTTCCTTTTTCTTACAGTTCTGCATAAGGTTAGACCCTAAGGCACCTGTATGTACTATTTCTGGTACAGTTTTACCACAAATAGTACATACAGGGCACAAAGGGGAGTGACATTATCCCCCTTATTACAAACTGTGGACTAAGTATTAAACCAGATTTAAATTGACATAAGCCATTGTTTTAGTGTCAAAGTTGTCAATTAAAACCTGGTTTAATGCTTAGTCCGTATTTTTTAATAAGTGGATCTATACCGATAGCGTCACTACACAGATATTTTTCACTAGTAGCTCTTAATGACTCGTCTTTCGGGCATGCTATTACGATTCAACTTATCGGCGCGGGCGGCTGCATTTTTTTATATCTTTCTATGCGAATGCAATAAAGAGATAAAAAAAACTAAATGATACCTATCGGAGGTTATAAGGTTTCTATTTTTGTATAGAAAACACTGTTTAAGTTCAGTTATCTAATTATAAGATTTAGGATAAGATTATTACGAAATACAACTAAATCATTATTCTTTATCTACAGGTAGTTTACAAACTGTCACGATCACTGCTCCAAATTCACATAACTGTCTGGTAATTCCGTAATATATATGTGTAATATGTAAGAAAGAGCGTGAAGACATCTAGATAGGGGTATCAAATACTGATTTGTAGTTTCATTGAGTGGACAGCGGAGCAAATGCGAAGGTTTGGATATTTGATGAGAGGATCCCCATTGTTCCGTAGAGGAAGTATTAACCTTTGGAAAGAAGTAACGGAACCGTTGCACAGAACGACAGAAATTAGTCATAGTCTGCCATTCTTTGTTTAGGTTTGAAACATTCGCTGCGGTGTTTTAGTACTTGTATGTCTACATAGATTTTAGTGTTTTGTTTGTAACAGTTTGCAATTGTTAAAGTAACTATTGTATTACTAGAAGTCGCGCAGGTCTTCGCTCCCATCGTTTTTTAATTGGCCATTGCTTAGCTAATTTTATGCTGATGATGGTAGCTGAATGGATAAGTGACCGGCATGCAAATTATGAGGTTTGAGTTCTATTCCGACTGGTGGCAGTACCAATGTAGATTTCACATTGTGGAATTTATACGTACTAGTCAAGTGACTTACCAAACAACGTGAGGTAACCCACATGCCCTAGAAAAAAAAATAAGTATATGTCTGATCCACCAACCCGCATTATGCCAGCGTGTATGGATTATGAAACACTCATTAGATAGACGAGAGGAGACCTGAGCCCAGCTGGGTTGCTGATAATGAAAACTTTGTAAGCCAATACTGGCTGTTTGTGTAAAAGACTTTTTTGTAACACTATTTAATACTTACCACAATTCCAGCAAATAAAATGAATTGACTGACTTAACTTCATAAAGACACATTTGTGTCTGTACACCTGCGCAAAGAAAGGAAAATTCAAAATAAAACACGTCTGGCTAGCGTGAAAACAATGGCCTAATATCTTCCTTTTTCTAGTAAAGATCCGTACCAAACAGAGTAATGAATTCATGAATATCTTTCGTTGTTTTTCTGATGATAGTTGTATATGAATGCTACACAAAAATTCGCAGGTTCAATTAAGTTATTCTGTCTTGAAACTCTCTGTATCAACCCAGAATTTGGCAACAAAGTGTAAGCACATTTGGTGGGTTGATACAGAGAGTTACGACAGAAAAACCTAATTGAACCTGCGACCTTTTGTGCAGTATTCATTTTGATGTGCACTTGGTTGATGTAATGTACTTCTACCTACCCCTTCGGGGAAAAAAGGCGTGATGCTATATATAAATGTAAGTTTGTATTAGTCAGACCACATAGTAAATTCCATGCTATATTTTAGTTGTATATTACTGATCCACTGTGTTTGACTTGGCCAGTCATGCAATACAATCATGTAGGTATTTATCTAAAATCAAAAAAGCACTTCTTTTTTTAAATACCACGCCCGCACAGTTAAAATTAACGAAAGTATATCCAGACAAGGAACAGCTGTTTGTGAGCTAAGTATACAAATATTCAAATTTGTTCTATATATGGATTGAACCGGCTACCTCTTTTTAACCGCATATTATGGTTTAGGTATATACTATCATCTACCTCTTATAATCCAAATGTATTTAAAGAATCCCTTGTAATCGGGGATATCATCACTAGACTGTCACCGTGGCGCAGTGGCTAAGGTGGTCGCCTCGCCACTACATCGCCGTGCTGGGTGACGTGGGTTCGATTCCCACACGAGACAAATATTTGTGTGATTCATAGATATTTTGTTTCTAGTCTGGGTGTACTTTGTGTCCGTTAGTTTCATGTTTGTAAAGCTCCCCGCGACACAGGGCTTGTTCCCTAGTGCAGGCGTTGTCTTTAAAAAAAAAAAATATATACTATATGTTGCCCATGGCTCCGTCCGCGTGGAATTTAGTTCCCGTGAACACAGTAACTTTTAAAAAACAAATCTATCACATCAGATCGATTTATTTTTCCGCTAAATTAAAGTTGTCTATGTGCTATTATGCACCAGAAGCTTATCGGTGTCATATATTTAATAAGGTTAGGGACATAATGATCATGTCGTGTCGTGGCATGTTTACCACCTTTAGACAAGGGCTGGATTACAGCGGGTGTACTGTATTAGACCAACAATGTAGCTAATTTTCATATTACAGAAAACCCAGTTTCATCCGCATTGAGCTGCCACACTTACTTTCCGTATTTCATGAAATGGGAAATACCTACGTATAATTTATTAATTGTTTGAAGCACTTGAGTGGAAAATATCGGCTATATAAGTTTGTTTCAATTATATTTTCACTATAATACATAATGTAACCCACAGAACAGAGATAGGTTTTTTAAGTAGTAATCACTGTCATGAGGTGTTGCCATGGTCTACGTTAATGTGATAGTTAAAGAGTACTAACTCTTTAACTACTACTAATCAAAAATGAGTGAACAGATTTAAATAAAACTTGACATACGCTATATTTATGTTTTTAGGTAAAACATATATCGATCTGTATGTCAAGTTTTATTATACTAATTTATTCCATGGTTTCAGAGAACAGAATGCTAACGTATTAGCTAGTAAAAATATAATTATGTTATGATTAAATAATAATAAATAAATTCACACAGCGCCATCTAGTCTCAAATTAAGCAATTATATTTGCTTGTCTAATGGGTACTAAGCAACTGATATACTACATAAATACTTTTTTTTTGTAAATACATACATATTATAAATATGACCACCCAGACACAGAACAAACTCTCATGCTCATCACACAAAGATTTATCCTGGGTGGGGATCGAACCCACGACCTCCGGCTTAGCAGTCAGGGTCACTAACCATTAGACCAACAGGCCAGTCAAAAAAAAAAGGTTAATACGAATTTCATTAAACCTGACCTAATGATGATTGACATACTGGAGTCTCTATAAGCGGTGATGATGAGAGTATAGGTAATATTACTAATAAACAAAATTGCAGAGCTAAATTTAAGAATTTAAAATGTGTTAAAAAGATACATAAAGAAAAAAACATAATAAAATTTTACAAAAATTGTGCATTAGTTTTACTATTCAGATCATGGCCAGTTTTGTTATAATAATATCATGCCCATGTTTTATTTCAGTTCTCCAAAACCACTTAAAGATAATATATTGCAATTACACGTACCTAAAACAAAGTAACCTAAATAAGGCTTGAAGTAGATCAGTTTAGCAATTTGATGTGCATACTAAGCATGCCAACCTCCCATTGTACGGTGCGAAAATTTTTCTCAGTAGTGTTCTACGGAACTGTGAAGGAAACTTACATTTTCAATTTGAGAGACCCCGCCCACCAAGGCTAGAACAAATAAGGCCATATATAAGTGCTTGTGAACCCTTCATTGTAGTATTCAAGGAGTGGACTCTGACAAAGACAGTTGTTTCATCCCAGTGTGTGTGTTGATAAAATAGCAAGATGTGTAGTTACCTGTGTTTGGTTTTGGCTGCGTGTGTCGGAGTTGCAACTTCAGCGCCGAAAATTGGAGGTTTTCCATATCAACCAAGAGCTGGTTATTATGTAAGGTTATTTATATTACTATTAATTTTAATTAATAAACAGTATGTTATTAATTCAATACGCAAGTATTCGCTTTGATGGTTTAAAGTAGCACTTAATAAATGGTGTTTTCTCTTAATATGTACACTTTATTAAATTATAAGAAGTATGCATTTATATAAGTTTATATGGTATTAAGTTATAATAATAGTTCGGTAGGTTCCCTCGCTATTAAAACTGGGACGAGTACTGTGGGTTCAATCCCCATATGGAGCAATTATTTATTTATTATCAACAATAGATATCTAGTTCTATAAAGTTTCGTACGTAAAACAAAATGATTCTTAATGTAAGGTTTAACAAAATAATAATGTTTCATTATCTTATTAGTGAGAAACTCCAAAAACGTAATTGCATTTTTTTCATATAAGAATAACATATATAGATGACTAAATATATAATATATAACATTTAAGACAAAATCCGTGTGAAACGAAGTATGTAATTTTTTATCTCCCACTGAACTGAAGTATCAAATTCTAGAATGTAGAGATGATGAGAGAGATAAGAAAAAGACTATGAATTTTTTTATATACTAAATATTATATAATATGATTATGATTCAGATATATTGGATTACACATGTTGTATCTGACACAAGCTAAAATATTATTAATTATTTATAAACAGACATATTATGGCAAGACTTAAAAAACAGTTCATGTGTGGCTCACATATTGTAAATATAATTTTGTCCAGAATTGATGACTAAAGATAAATATTTAAAGATCAAAAGTTTAAACATGTATTTTAGTTACATTGACTGTAAGACAATCGCACTCATCCATACACCTACCATTGGGATTTAGATGAACAGCGATGAATTATTCAGTCAACAGATAGTCCAAAAAGAATGTCAAACCTAAGTAGGTTTCGAGTAAGTACCCGGAACCTGCAACGAAATTAATCAGAAGTAAATGTTTGACAGACATAGGCCTCCTCATGAAATTTGCAATAGGGTTGTATGCGGCCTAAATCCAGAGATTTTCAATCCTGCTATTTGGATCAGATCGTCTGTCCGATGATTGGAAATCTCTTGAGGAGGGCGCGCGATCCTGCTATTCGGATCAGATCTTTATATTTATTAATTGACTGGCCTGTTGGTCTAGTGGTTAGTGACCCTGACTGCTAAGCCAGAGGTCGTGGGTTCGATCCCCACCCAGGACAAATCTTTGTGTGATGAGCATAAAGGTTTGTTCTGTGTCTGGATGTAATTTATCTATAATATGTATGTATTTACAAAAAAAAATGTATTTAAGTAGTATATCAGTTGTTTAGTATCCATAACACAAGCAAATATAATTGCTTACTTTGGGACTAGATGGCGCTGTGTGAATGTGGTAGAATATTATTATTATTATAAGATCGTCTGTCCGATGATGGGATAGCCCCCTCAAGAGATTTCCAATCATCCCAATAGCAGGATCGCAGGAAGTCCACTGCTGGATATGATGATGTTGATGATGAAAAGTTTGTTGGAAATAAATTATCTACTAGCCTCCACAGCAAAGCGTGTTATTTCGATTTTGGATTTGGAATTAATTTGGCATTCCCCTTCAGGATACACCAAAGTACGCATTTGATTATGGCGTAGCGGATCACACGACGGGAGACGTGAAGTCTCAGCACGAGACAAGAGACGGTGATGTCGTCAAAGGTAATTATTGATTTATATAATATACCTACCTATGTTTATGTATAATTATTTTTTGGTAGATGGCACTCTATCTAGCCCGAAATAAGCGAATATAAGCTTGTATTATAGGATCTCTACAACTGATAAGGAATCATATATATATTTCTAAAAACATAATTATCATAATATATTGTATATTGAAATGAAAATGAAAAATATGAAAATAATTTATTAGTTTATACAGGTAATTTAAATGAAAATAATCAAAATAAAATAATATAAGGTAATTTTGGTTATTTTTTGGAAAATTACGAAATAAACACCCTTGCAATCCGGAATAGATATTATTATTATTATGTAGTGATTTTTTTATAATAACATCTTGTTATCATATTTACTATCGTATGAAATAGGATCTGTCTCGCAATTTCAGACTTCTGTCTATTACTATAAAGTTAATAATTTCTCAGAACCAGTTTTAAACTAACTATCCTTTTGTGCTGTGTGCGACATTATATTCTTTAACCAAACATTTTTTCCTAAACGCGGGCATCGCTAACCTCGTCCAACCAAACATAGTGCATCATTGACCATGGCCCTAACTGTTCTAGCTCCATAATTAAACCAATGCAAACAATATACATTGCAACGCGGAAGATATTACATAATTGAAACAATACCAACACTATGAATGTCATTACTATTTAATATTCACCAACATTAACCCTGTAATCGTCTATTGTAAATTTGCTTCGGTAGTACATCGATCTTTTTCATACACAATGCTTCAGATATATCTCTGTGAAGCATTGTTCTGATGTCGTCATACGTTACAATCAAATGCATGTGAAATATGTAAAAAAAAATTAAGAAAAACTAAAGTTTCTCAAGCCATTTTCAAATTCGCATCTTTGTTATAGGTTTTTGACCTAAGTTGATATCATTCAATTTAGAATAATTAATGTAATTATGTTGGTATATTGTACTTGTATGCTTTTAATTGGTGTGTATCGTTATTTTTATGAGAATTGTGAAATTTTGTCTCGTAACCCTTCCCTCCACATTCTTTGAAGAAGACCTGTGCACAGCCATAAACGTCCCATGTTTATGGTTTCAAATGATGATGATGATGATGAATGTATCTTGGTAGGTTAATAAATTGAGAGAATAGATTGAAAGAAAATGAATTGACGAGTAATCAAGAGAGACAAAGATGACATTAATATTAATTTGTCAATCAAAAGGGTTAAAGGGTTTTGGATCATTATCAACAGCGTCATTATCAGCCCATTACGGTGTGTGTGTATTATTATAATTACAGAAATACTTCAGGTTATTTCCTTTTTCACCTTCACAATGGAGCATTAAACATAATATTCTACAATGTGGTTTTCCTAACCCCCACCCCCCACTCATGTACCAAATTAATATTTTTATTGCTGATTGGTTTATTATAACGTACTTTATTGAATATTTCAGGTCAATATTCACTAGTAGAACCAGATGGCTCAGTCCGTACTGTGGACTACACAGCCGACGCAGTCCACGGATTCAACGCCATAGTCTCTAAGACCGGGCCCAACATCCACGAAGCTCCAGCAAGACCCTTACCACCATCACCACAACCGCAAGTCAAACCTGTTGTACAATACGTCACCAAACCTGTGCCTGTGCCCGTAGAAGTACCACAATATTATCAGCCGCAAATGTATTATCCGCAACAGGGAATTTACCCGCAGCAACCAATTTACCCACAGCAGGTGCCTTATACACAACAGGGGCCTTTTTCACAACAAGGACTTTATCCATCGCCTGCTGGGCCATTATGTAAGTAATAATATAATATAATAATAATAATATTCTACCACATTCACACAGCGCCATCTAGTCCCAAAGTAAGCAATTATATTTGCTTGTGTTATGGGTACTAAACAACTGATATACTACTTAAATACATTTTTTTTTGTAAATACATACATATTATAGATAAATTACACCTAGACACAGAACAAACCTTTATGCTCATCACACAAAGATTTATCCTGGGTGAGGATCGAACCCGCGACCTCCGGCTTAGCAGTCAGGGTCACTAACCACTAGACCAACAGGCCAGTCAGTAAGTTCTCCCATCAATCTTTGTTTAGCCACTGCTTAGCTCCTATTGCATTTCAACCCATAAACATCCCACTGTTGGGCACGAGTCTCCTCCAAAGATGTGGAGGGAATTTAGCCTACTATACCACGCTGGCCAGACGGGTTGGTATAGGGTTTGTTTCGATTTTTTCTTTTCTTGCAGTGCTCTTGTCTGCATGGTTATCCTCCCTTAGTCGCCTTTTACGACACCCACGGGTTGAGATGGGGTACTAATGATGAGGTGACATTATGTATTCTTAATCCGTCACTACGCGGTACACCTCCTATTGACTGTAGCGTAATGTTATATTATACCCTATAGCCTGCCTCAGTAAATACTGGCTTCGCAACACTAAAATAATTTTTCAAATTGGATCAGTAGTTCTTGAGATTAGCGCCATCAATCAAACAAACAAGGAAACTCTTCAGGTTTATAATATTACTAGAAGTCACGTGGGGCTTTGCTCCCGTCGCCCTTTGTTTGGCTACTGCTGAGCTCCTATCGACTGTAGCGTGATGTTATATAGCATACATACATACATAGCATCACGCCTTTTTCTCCGAAGGGGTAGGCAGAGGTGTATCACACCCACATTTCGCGAGCTATGTTTGGTCCCATGAAATAGGGAGCGAGCCTATTGTCATCAACCGGGAACATTTGTTTACCAAACTCCGGGAAAATCTATATACTGGAATTTTCTGATAGAAAAACCCAATACCATTTTTGCCCGACCCGGGAATCGAACCCGGGACCTCTTGCACAGCTGTCGTATATACTTCCCGCTGCGCCACCGAAGCAGTTATATAGCCTTCCTGAATAAATATCCTGAATATCCAACACTAAAAGATTTTTTCAAATCGGACCAGTAGTTACCTAGATCCTAGTGGCCAACGCGCGGGCTAGAAGTCTCGCGGGGCTTCACTTCTGACTAAATCTAAAATATTATTTCCATCAGTTAAACAAATGGAAGTAGATCGTATCTTATTGTATTTTAGGCTATAATACATTTATAGCCTAAAATGTGGTTCTACTACAACTCAGCCCATTAAAGGCTTGACGTCATACTATGCTATCCTATTCTTATCTAAATTTAGAAGAATGAATTTATTCTTAAATAAAATTACATGTGCACAACAATAATACTAAACACACACAAAAGGCTTAATGTGCGATTAAATCTAATTAGTGTCAGTCCTTGATTTACAACCATATTGTCCGTCATACTATTGTGTACCGTCTGTGAGAACCGATCATTGTAACTATTAAAAGATTTTACAAGACTTTATTGGAAGATCGTTGGAACATTATCCCCCTTTTAGAGGTCGCCGTCGGGTAAATATGGGCTTGATTGTCGTGGGTAGTAAATTCTCTTAAATTGGAAATAGTTATTGTCTTTCCTCCTTATTGTCTAATATCTAGCGAAAGTATCTTACATTTAAATAACCTTAAAATGGCTCTAAAGATTTAGATGATTGAAAAAGAGTTTCTTTATAAATTTACTTCGGCATTTTTTTAAATTATTTATTATAATAATTAAAATTTTTACATAAGTGGTATATTTGAAGTTTACTATTTTTGGAATCATCCTTCTAACGTTATAGTAGCTTTACTTTGGAAAAGGTGCTGTGCTGTCCAAAGGTCCCGGATTCGATTCCCGGGTCAGGTGAAAATGGTATTGGGCTTTTCTATCATGAAATTCCAGTATTGAGATTTTCCCGGAGTTTGGTAAATAAATGTTCCCGGTAGATGACAATAAGCTCTCCCTCTTTCATGGGACCAAACATAGCTCGCGAAATGTGGGTGTGAAACACATCTGCCTACTCCTTCGGGAAAAAGGCGTGATGCTATGTCATGTTATGTTAATATGTCTTTAACATTCATCGTTTTCAGAACTTTTGGATATAATATGTAGCTTTACCAATACATATTTACGTTTTTTGTTACAGTTTACCCCAAATCTGCAGCTCCTCGTTTTCCTGAATACGACGGGTTTGACTTCAACGGCCCTAATTATCTTTCAGAGCAGTTTATTTTATAAGTACATGTAGCCTTAATCTGTGAATACATTATAACGTATGGCCAGTAAGTATCTTAAAAAATGCTAAACAAAAAATGCAAAAACAATGTAATAAATACAGGTCATTGTAAAAACTATACCAGTAATAACTAAATTAAACAGTAGAATAAATAAATGCACTGTGACAATCTTAGGCCAGTAGTGCAAGACAAGATTTTCACTGAGTGGCAAAAAAGCATTGCGACATAGAGTCATCTTTTTTTTAAAGAGGGGTAATACGCATATCGCGCCATTTGGTGAAACGGGATGGTTACGTGGGGCTCATTGTCCGCCATCACTTCACTTTGTGGGATGAACCACCGGAATCTGATGCGACATCAGTGGCGGCTGACGGCATAATACCACCCTGCGATAATGTAACTAACAATTTTAAATTATATTGCCCTTGGACTGGTGTATTTCTTTTGCAATCAAACTTAGCTTAATAGATTCCGTAGTTTAGTTGTCTCTTATGCTATCTTTCTAATAAGTCAGATATAAAGATTAATTTTGACTCAAGCTTGTTGTTTGTCACTCCTTAATTTGCTTTTGATTAATCTAGTTGCGGGATCCAAGACAGCAGATTAGGCATTTCCTGAGATTCCCAAGTGTCATAACTTGGCCCCTTGCAAACAATAAGTTATGATACTTATCATTGTTAATCCTCACTTATATATGTCTTAGTGAAGGAATGTGAGTAAGAGTATCCCGTAACTTGCAGTGCGCAGCTACTCGCAAGTTTGGTATAAAGTTATAATTGGAACATAATAATAAACAAGAGAACATACTAAGTTATTCTCGAGTATATTACTAATATTAGAGTATCAGAGTACAATATCTGATATAAGTTGTAATAATGTTGTTTTAGTTTTGCTTGAATGATTGAGCGTTTATTAAATTTATTGTAGAATAATAATGTCAATAATAATAGAAGTATGTTAGTTCTAAAAGTAAAATTTTACTTTCAAAATTATTACATTGAAAAACAACAATTGGTAACAAATATTCAACCGCACCAGTATTTTAAAATAAACCTTATAGTAGGTACCTAGTTGTACTCAATATTCAAAGTTATTTAAGTGTATAAAAGAAATAGACATTTTAACTTCTTGCAATCTCAAACATATTTATTGACACTATTTTTCATTTGCGACAACAATATTATAAAGATATCCAGCCATTTTTATAAATCTGTCTTAAAATATAAAAAAATATGACGTAATAAAATTAGTTTATATTTAATTATTAATTATGTGAACATGTAAATAAATTAAGTTATTGTATGAATTACAACTTTAAGCTATATCCGTGTTTTATTTATGATTTTTTTCAATATAATTACAACTTCAAAAGCAATCAACTTCAAAACATGATCATAATACTATAATAAAAGATATTACAATGTATTAAAATTGAATATATAATGTGATATAGAAGAAAGGATGGAATAAATGAATCAGGCAGTTTTTGAAACTGTTAGCTATAACATAGATATTTTAACCGAAAAATGTTAAAGCGCCTAAACATTTTATCATAGCAATACTCAAATAAAACGATTAACCTTCTATATGTTACAGGAGTACAATTTTCAACGCCTGATGTAAATGTAATAGAAACAAGTAAACTTTATCTGTTCTGTGAATACAAACATTAATTTGTGTTTTCCAGAAATATATATCTGTTTTCAAACAGGAATGCGTTTATAAGGAAATGAACAAATTACAGAAACAACAAATAGTTTTTATTTAAAGACAGTTCATATAAATAGATATAGGATAATAGGTATTGAGCCATTACATTTACTATTGCATTATAATGCCGAGAGGGATCTACTTCCACCCATATATAAGTACCATATATATTAATAGGAAGAGATAACTGAATCGAGTGCAATGCTAAGAATTTATTATTCAAGTACAAATCGTGACCACCGACGCACAAACCGGAATGTGATCATAAGCTCATCTTCAGCTTATTGGATTACACTGTAGTGCGCTTTATTGATACAGACGATAATTACATTTTAATATTTATTTATAAACTCAAATACACCAAAAAATATTTGACTGATATAATTATATTTCATCATCATATCAGCTCAACGACGTCCATTGCTGAACATAGGCCTCACCAAATTTACGCCACCGCGAGCGGTCCTGTGCCGCCTGCAACCAGCGGCCGCCCGCAACCCTGACCAGGTCGTCGGTCCATCTGTCGGGGGCTGTCCCAATTATATTTACACTTGTTTAAATTATTTAAGTATGGTATTTTAGTTCTGTAAAATAGTGGCCTTAGTTTCTTGCTAGCTCTACTCTAGGCTTTCCTTTTAAAGACAACGCTTGCACTATGGAACTAGTTCTGTGTCATGATTTCAACCCATAAAGGTCCCACTGCTGGGCGCAGGTCTCCTCCAAATTTTGTGAAGGGAATTTAGGGTTGGTATAGGGTTTTTTGTCGATTTTTTTTTGCTCTTGGCACTGCAGCACTGTGAGAAAAGGAAAATTCTCTTTAAGTCTTGAAACGCCATGTCGGACACCGTTGTCCGACAAACAATTAAATTTCCATTGTGTCTGCAGTCTGGCGTTCAATATGTTAAGGTTACTCTCTTAGTCACCTTTTACGACAACCACGGGTAGAAATGGGGTAGTAATATTATGTTTTCTAATCCATTACTACACGGAACTGTGTAATGTACACTAGGTACCCCAGACATGAAAATTATTTCTATGAATCACACAATTAGATGTCTCGGTACGGTTATGTTATTGACGAGCTGACACCTTAACCACTTCAAAATACTAGAAATTTCGCAAAGATCAAGGTTTTAGAGTTTTTAGAGACGAATGTCTTTGGTCGGGTTCAAGGGTTTTGGTGACCTCATTCTTAAGAATATGCTCTCAGCTTGTCGCTGCAATCTGGCAAGGCATCGAGAAAGTAATGGGCAGAATTATTCCAGAGTACCATACCAGAGTAGGATCAGCACCATGGCACCATTCATGAAGAAGACAACGTGAAGAGCCGACGCGCCCTGCCTGTTCCGGATTCCGATAGGCGATGCTTATTTCTTAATTTGATAATATATGTGTTGTTCTGACATTATACATACATGAAAATAGTTATACAAACTCGTTAAAAGCTCTTATTAACAATACTATATAGTTTACGAGATGAATAATTAATTTATTCAAATTGAAAGTTTGCACTAATTTTGCGTTCGTTACTATTTACGATTATTTTTATTTCGCGATTTGTAAGTTTCAATAAAACTTATGTAAAATGATTATAACACAGAAAATATAGAAACACCATTTCAAAAAACTAAGTTTCACTTATTACGTAAATAGTCTATTAAACTGTCTTAGTCGCAGCGGGGGTTTAGACGATTACTGCGCAAGAACAAGATTCGATTCTCAGGTCGCGCAAACACGGTAATCGATATTGTCTGTCATGAAAGCTTGGAGTATCAATTTGTGCCTGCTAGATGACAATAGGCCCACACTCATTATATCAGACCGAACATAGCTGGCAAAATGTAGGATTGATGCACCCCTTTGGAGAAATAGGCACGACGCTCTTTTATGTTTATGTTATAACTAATAACAATTTGACTAACTACTAGGCACAAGGTTTTGTTGCTATTAAAGGTAGCTGTATAAATAGTTTTGTCAATGTCAATGGGTGACGCCGCGCCGCTTACTCTTCATTCACAATATTTGTTGGATCGATAGCTCGACTACCGATATGTAACTGACCTAGGAACAAGACAAGGCAGTTCACAAGTTATATAATCTTACATAATATATAAAATTAAAATGAACAGTTCAAGATCTTGTTGACCATTCGATCTCATCTTTAGGCTAAATGTCATCGTAAAAAAATATGGGTTCAGCAATTAATCTCTGTGAGATAAAACATAAATTAAACTCTGTATTTACATAAAAAAGTAATTAATTTTTGGGCGCCCCAGATATTTATGTTTACTAATTATACCTAAAATTAGGCAACACCTACAGATAATTTGAATTAAGGTGATTGACAGCGTTGTGAAAACTATTGAGCTAATTTATTCGATACAAAATTATTAATATCAAACAGATTTTGCTGGAAGCCAAATAAAAGTTGATGATTTTTATGAACACAAGAGCTATTTATGAAATGGAGCGTTTTTTGAATTTCTATTAGTTAATTATCTCCAAAATCTTTGGAAGTCACCCGTGCCCAACACTGAGATGTTTAAGGGTTGAAATGAATGAAAAAAAAAGTTAACAATGCATTATATTCAAGCTAAGAACACGAAAAAAAAACCCGTTAATAAACTTTTCTTGTCTATTTATTTTAGTTGCAGATAACTTGTAAACTTTTGTTTCAACAAACTTTTAATTAACGACATTTTTTAACAACTTTTACCTTCTTCTTACTTCTTTTACGTAATAAATAACTTACAGGAATCCAGTCTCTTTAAGATTTAGGCTTACTTAGTTAAACACGACTCCACTAAATAGGCTATTTGTTTTGATAATGTATTTGTAATCATAAGGACAAGATTATATAGCAATTTTTTTTTGGAAAAGCTGCGGAAAAAATAAGCTAAGCAAATCTCAATAAATTGCATGTACCTATACGAAGCTTCATAAATACTTGATTTGATTTTATATTATCAATACCAACTATATTATTATTTCTATGTGAACCAAATAAAATGCAAGTAAGTGTAATATTATCTCGGATCAATATAATAGATCACGACTTGTAAGCAATTGCAAATGATGCGAGAATAAATGTGATAAACATCTCATGCTCATTGAATCTAAATTATTATTATTACTCGCTTCAGATAACTTAAATTGTTGTTTCCTAGGTGCTTAATTACCGGTAATTATATAGATTATTAGCACAGGAACAGGATACTAAACAGTACTATAATAATAATATCATGATTTGTGGAGAAATTCAACTGTTACGGGACAATTCCTTCTACGCACCCATCACTGTGACTCCAGTTAGCCAGGATTTACAATAGTGAACCCTTGTGATCACCATGACACATTATGACACTCGAAGAGTCTCAGAGAAAGCCGCAATGAATGTAAGGAATAAATACAATTATATTGATATGGAAATATTATTATGTTTTTGCAAGTAGTGGTAGAATATTTTATTATCAGAGATCGGAACTTTTTAAATAAAAATATCCTCTTTTTTGGTAAAGTGCTAGTAGATAATCTTAGTATTGCCAATTTATTACGGTATAACTGTGAGACAGTCTAAGCTAGATTACCCCACAGTATAATAAAAAAAATCAAAAATTTGAAAGAAAAAAATCAAAAGAAAGCTGAAATCGTTAAAAAACTTCACTAACAGTCATACTCGTATAATTTGTATGTTTAAATTCTACCTTTTTTCGTAACGGTGCGAAATTTCTTTCAGCAAATTATATATTAGATATACATTTTGAAGATAGTTTAACAGATATATATGTATATCTTATTCAAGTGCACTCCAAATCTATTGAGTTCCAAAATTCATTTTCCATACATTCATTACCAATAGCTCCAAGGCTTTTCATATTAAAATAAAGCATACAAATCTTGGGAAGGATTTAAAAAAATAATATTTAATTTTAGTCTTAGAGCGCTTGGGAGCGAAATCTATATAATATATGCATCTTAAAAGCTTAGGCCTAAACGTGTACGATCACGTAAGTAAATATGTAATACAACAATATACCATAAAAACAATTGAGTAAAATTTTATTGCTAATAGAATTATACACATGGGTTATGCTGAATGTATATTGATTTCTGCCTACAGCAACACAAAGTTACGTAATAACAAAACATAGTGTTTCTCATTTTATAGAGAAACCTTTCTAATAATTATTATTTGAACTAATATTATATTTATAATAATATTATTTGTACATAAAAGTTGAAGCAAAGCAGAGGATTATTTTTTTACGAGCACGAATATTTTTTAAACTATAAAGTTCATTCATAATATGAATGAACACGTTTCCACTTCTAAGTTACTACTAAGTTAAGGACAACGACAACGTTTTGAGCTGTAAATTTTCGACCGGAATTGTCAGTTTATTAAAATTTAAAAATACTTAATGTTGAAAAATAGAATTAGTGATAGAAAAAAAATCTAAATTTAATCAGTTTTCAATTTTCTACTAGAAAACCTGTTTTCTACCAATAAATAACTTATACTGTAAATAAATTTCGCTCTAAAATTTGAAAAAGTTTTTCGACGGCTCAGAATCAGTGGGCTAACAATATTGACTCGCTTGGCCCCAAGTCTAAAATTAGCAGACTACGCTTTCACTGAAAAAAAAAACAAATACTTGGTTTAATGTCAGTAACGTTGTCACTACTTGAATATCTATTGTGCCTTCAGACATTAGAGCCTCTTATTTCTTACGATAAATACTTATTCATTAGAATTTCGACAGAGAAAGGTTCTGCCTTTAACATATTCATTACAATAGGAAAGGTTATATATACACGCTGAGTAATTGAGCTATACACCTTCGGCGTCGACATATAAATAATTACATCACATTGTTCACATTCGGTAATAAGAACTAAGCCGCCGGCATTATTTAGTTAGTGACATTAAAACTATGAGAACTGCAAGACCTTTTAAAAGTATTGCTATGACATCCGATTCGTCACTCGCATCATGCTAATACTGCAATATCGACAATCGATTAGTCATAACAATCTACCGGGATCGATTCGTGTAACTTAATTGTTCGATTGCAATCATTCGGTTCTATCGCTACCGACTTATATTTGAATTGAAAGTTGCGTTATTTCTAATTCGATTTTATTTCGAAACGATTAATATTTGTTTAAGGTACCTCATACTTTCTTGTTTCAACTATTTCGTAAAACGTATTTAAAGATTCGATATGTGTTGTTATTGAGTAATTTAATTAGTCGTATTTACTGTATAGAATAGGATCCGATACACAGATTCAATTATCACGATAAATCTTGCAATTGAGGGCTAATTAATACTAGATTTCTTTGGGTCAAGGTAGAACCATGCATTTATACATAGTTATATTACTAGCTACGAGTATCAAATGTGCTCCAAAACTATTCATATAATTGGGCATTGTTCATTAGGAGGGTTAAATAAAGATTTATAATTTTAGCTCTTTATAATTCTTCAGTAATGAGCGCCAGACCACTGCTAACCTTAACATGAGGCTATATTAACGAGCGTAGTGTTGTAAGTTATTCGTCGTGTATTTTGTTATATATTTTATTATATATTTTTTTTACCGAGCAGGGATGGATTTGGTGTGCTATGAACATAGTGATAGAAAACAGACTTAGAAAGCCAGCGACTACAATTAAAAAGTTCTATAATCACGTTTATATAAATGATCGTTCCCCATCATTTCTGTTAAAGTAGTTACTTTATAACTTCGAAAATTGCTTGTTACATCGTTCCTAATATACAAAGTCCATTTGTAATAGAACTTACTTCCTTGGGTTAAAATTGGAAGTAAATCAAACATACGTAACGTGAAGGTGCTTCCTCTCTTTCACTTCCTACTCGGACATTGTTTTAAGGTACTTTGTTCACAGAACGTTATCTATAATAGGATTATTAGGTACACCGTTTGTTTAAAGAGGGGACGTTTGAACGTAAAAGTTTACTGTAAAAGTTTTACTTGTTATGAAATATATCTGACTAGAGGGCCAATTGGGTATTTCGATATTTTCAGTCGATTGTGGTAGCTGTTATTTTCAAACATCTGACAGTGATATAGAATCCGACTAAGTTGATATTGAAATTCTGAGACCATCAAGTTTTAACTGTAAGTTGCCCACGGTTCTACCTGCTTTCATTAAGTTTTCCTTCATCAACGAAACTTAGGATATACTATATTTCACATTTTCTAAAATAATTGTTCAAAAAATTTTGCATAATTGTATGCTTTTTGATCTACCAATTTTGGCTATGCGTCAATTAACCGGTCAGTCAATACCGTCATATATTTTTATAACATATAACAGTGTCATATTAGGTTGATCACAGAAGCCCGCTTACTTTAAAAGCTTGCCTCGAGTAATATTTTTTGTCATTTCCATTGGTTACGGTAATAAAATATTTTATTAGCCGTAAAATTTTGTATAGCTGTTACAAGTTCATTAATGTAAATTATATTGTATCTAATCAATTAAAACTAATTTGATACCAAAACTAAACTAGTTTATTGGACATGTTTAATTGGTGTGGTGTAACCAGGGCTAAGATCCAGATTATTTTTTTCAATTAGAATGTCATCATCTTGACTATTACAAATGCGAATGTGAGCTTGTGTTTGTTACGCTGACATGTCTTAATCACTTAATCGATGTTTATGAATATTCGCATGAAGATAGTCTAGAACCTGGAAAAGGACATAGTCTAGTAGCAAAGCCACGGGCGAAAGCTAGTAGATACTTTATTCTTTCATCAAACATAACAAACTTAATTTAGAAATTCTTGTATGTTGAAATCTCATTTCTTGCAAATAAGGTGTAAAATGTAAATAATTACAAAATGTGGACTAAGTGTTAAACCCGGTTTAAATTGACATAAGCCATTGTTTTAGTGTCAAAGTTGTGATTTAAACCTGGTTTAATTCTTAGTCCGTATTTTGTATTAAGGGGGTTAGGCACCTATGTTACCATTACCAAGATTTTTATTAAATGTAAGTATGTTTAATATAATATTTTTATTTATATTAATATACATAAAAATAAAATAAAACATAATAAATATAATTTGTATACGTAAACGTTGTGAGCGAAAATGACTGAAGGTTTTGGAAGTAAAAGAAGTTACAGAAGAATTAAATGAAAAAAAAAGATGGTAGATTTATAAAAATGTTTTTAAATTTGACATTGTCTTCGTACTCGTAAAAACCTCCTTATTAAGTTTTAAAATACGAACTATTGTTGCTTATAACTCTCTGTAAGGAGTGCCTAAATATAATATCGATAGTAATTATATCTTTCCAAGTTTACGGAGTCAATTACGATGATACCGATCGATCAAACGTACCTTCTACCAATTACTCTTTGTTGAAGCTCAAAGGGGCATTATCCACCAGTGAAGGTACAAAGGCCCTTGTTTTAAGAAATGATTCATTGTTATAAAGCGGACGTAGTTAGATAGTACCCAATTGGATTATACCGGCAAAGATTTTATCATAGGAATGGGAAAACGAACATTCGCTAATAAAACTCTGAAAATTATATTAAAATGAAAGGATTTGTAGAAGTAGTGGTATAGAGACATTTGTGTAAATAAATAGCTCTCAGTCCGTGTAGTGACAGTTTAAGAATACATAATATCACTACCCCATTTCAACCAGTAAGTGTCGTACAAGGCGACTAAGGGAGTAACGTTATACAGATAAAAGCACTGCGAGAAAAGCAAAAACCCGTCTGGCCAGCGTGGTATTATAGTAGGCTAAATTCCCTCCTAAATGTTTTGGAGGAGACCCGTGCCCAGCATGGGAAATTTATGGGTATTATAATGATGATGAAGCAGGAGTGTTAGTGACTGCTGTTCAAAAGTTCTCAGGTTCAATGCCCATCATCATCATCATCATCTCAGCCTGTTGCAGTCCACTGCTGGACATAGGCCTCTCCCAACACGCGCCATAACACTCGGTCCTCCGCCTTCCGTAGTCAGACCCGGTGACATTTTTCAGGTCATCGGTCCACCTAGCTGGACGGCGTCCTACTCTACGTTTGCCGAGTCACGGTCTCCACTCTAGGACACGATTGCTCAATGCCCGAGTCGGCCAAAAATGTTATTCGGTTCTCCTGTTTTGTAATTTTCGATGAATTGAAACAAGCTCACCCCATATTACATGGGCGTAACATAGTTGACAAATTGTGTGTGTGATGTGCTTTAATAATAATATTTTATATTAAGACAAGCAATCAAAATTTTGACTCCCTATCACTTCATATTCTGAGATACTCTATTTATTTAAAGACTAAAAAAAAAAGAAGAAATTTTCCTAGTACGAGCGTTGTCTAATAATACATTAATACATTATGGGGAACTTTACAATCATACAATTATGGGGCACAAAGTACACTCAAACTCGAAACAGATATCTATAAATCACATAAATATTTATCTCATGTCGGATGTCTCAGGAATAGAACCCACAGCCACATCAATCGGCTACGCCACTGCCGGCGCGGTGACAGTCATGAGAATATACATAAATTAGCTGTGACTGTTCACAAACCTTCTAAGATTATAACCTTATAACATTATTAGTACTTGTTTATAAGAAGTCATAATTTGTTCGCCTAGTTCTTCACATCTCAATGGCAATCTACTTTCTAAATAAAATTGCAGTTGCAGTATTATTTATTACATTGGAACTGCAGTGCTCCTTGACTCGTTTATTTTTTGAAACATCGAATTAGGTATACCTACCAATTAATAGAATTGGTAGACTGATATGTAATCCGCGTGGGAACAGTTTCAAAACATGCTCATATTAATTTAATAAAAATGCAAATATAATTTTGTCTATCTGTTATATTTTGACAGATATTAATGTCAAAAAATTGTTGACAAATTTGTTTGATACATTAATACACTGTATTGATGTTTATCAAATTATTTTTCAAATTCTCTGCCAAACTTTTAAACTCTCGAAAAAATTGCAGATTTACTTCAAGATTTACTTCAGCCGTTCGTGACGTCTATGTCGTAGCTCGTAGTCGTAGCGTGTTAGTTTAATATCTGTATTGGCAACACATTTAGACAATATGTATATACATTTTTATCAGCTAACTATAATACTACTTATTATCTTCTGTTAAGCAGACCAGACCACTGCGAGAAAAGGAAAATTCGAAATAAACCCTATACCAACCAGGCCAGCTTGCCTTGCCTACCAAGCTGGCCTGGTTATGTTAGGCTAAATATCCTTCACAAGCTTTGGAGGAGACCTGTGCCCAGTGGGACATTTATGGGTTAAAATGATGATCTTCTGTTAAAAAAATATTTGGTCTATATTATAGAGCGAATTAAAATGACGTCAAAATAATATTATGATATCATAAACTATTTGCTTACTAACCGTCCTTCATCAAAAAAAAATAAAGTTTCGAAAGGGGACCAGACAGATTCGTCGTTGCATTACACCGCTCTGATATTTAAATAACACAAGTTAACATTGGTCCAGTATAAGCTGGGTTGCCCTTGATCTTTAAAGATTGCCTCCCGACGCTTCCGACGAATGACAATAATAGATTCATGATATACGACTGTCCGGTTCGACGTACCCAATTAAGACTATGTAGTAATATTTGCAAGAATAATAGAAGTAGTTGAAGTTGCCGACTACAATTTGTTTGGAAATGACACTTGTAATGTCATTTTGAATAGGGTTGTCAAACACATCGTTAAAAAATAAAACTTTGTTATTTATTTCACTGTTTAAGTATTTACATAATATTGAATGTTTACAATTCATTAATGTCATTAGGATTTATCCCACCAATATAAATAAAATTATTTTAAATGGGTAAATATTTATGGCATACGATTCCATACACTGCATTGCCCTATATATTTGTACATAATAATAATTTAGTGGAGACTCGTCCACATTAGAAGCTTATCGAAATCATTAAATGCAGAATTAAGTAACAGTAATTTTTGGTTCAATTTATTTTTGTTTTGATATAATAAAAGTTGATAACCCTAGTCACAAGACATGATGACATTTTTTATGACTACCAGTCTAAATACATTTGATTATTTTACTGTAAGCCCTGAAGCTGCTCTATTTAACTTTGATGGGAGACATAAGAAGAACTGTTAAAAATAAATATTAGATACTTATGCAAACATACATATTAACGCTATTTATATGGTATTGATAATTTTCCTCACTTAAAAATAGCAAAATTAAAGAAGTAAAGTAAGAATTCTCTGTACTAATTTCCATAAAAAGCATTATTACATACCTACATGTAAAATGTACGAGAAAAATTTTAATTTTAATTCCAAAATAGGATGCAGATCAGGATCTTCTATATACATAATTATTATATAAATGAGTAAGTATTTGCCATTTAAAGTAGGTATAGTAATACTTTTAGTTACAGAGCATTACATTAAAAGGGGTGTAGAAATGGTGGTTTTACTTAATCTTATCTATTTTTTGGGTTTTATATTGTCATTAAAAAGTTTTTAAGTACGTCCATGTGGATTTTTATCATCATCATCATCATATTATCAGCTCAATGACGTCCACTGCTGGAATTAGGCCTTACTTATTTTTTTTTTACTTTGTGTGCTACTTACAACCAACGGCCATTGGAACCTTTACCAAGTCGTCGATGTATAAATATGGTTTGGGCGGTCTGTGTGGGTCTTAATATATATATATTTTTTTTTATAATACGACGGACGCAAATGGTATAGCCCTACTGATGGTAGCTGGTTACCTTTAAAGAAAAAAAATAAAATCCTACTCCGGCTAAAAATGTGCTATATTGTCTAGGTAATAAAATTAGTAAATTAGGTGAGGCCTATGTTCAGCAATGGACGTCGTTGGGCTGATATGATGATGATGATGATGAATACAAATAATAATTATAATATAATAGTATCCATTGATTCCCCTAGAAGTTACTAAGAGCAGTAAGTATAATTTCAATGTCATCCACCAAATCGTCATGATGTAATGGAATCAAATTAGTGAACATAAATATGAATCATTATTGTTACTATAACACTTAGCAAGGATTTCGTACGTATTTCCAAATGCGGTTTTCCTCAATTTTGGTATGGTTTAGATCGTTCAAGTTTTTTTTGTATTTCAATTTCTATTAACAAGAATGTACACTTCAAATTTACGATGTATTTAACCATATAAGATATAACGAATTAATTAAAATATCTGGTGCGGAATTCGCACGTATGCTTTATCATTATATTAGCTCATATTTTATCCAAGGAATATGTCAATGATTGCAAAAACAATATGGGTTGATAGGCACCAAAATGGCGAGTTACAATTCGATCTCGTTTTGACGCCTGCTTTTGCAGACACTTTATGCATGTAGGAGTATTCCACCAGCATTCTAAGTAGTAGAGGGGAAACAGCTTATACAAGATTGACGTTAATTATAAAGTAGATAAAACGTCAAGGAATATAGAATTTAATAAATTAAATTTAATATAAGTACTTTTTTTTTAAATAATATTCTACCACATTCACACAGCGCCATCTAGTCCCAAAGTAAGCAATTATATTTGCTTGTATTATGGGTACTAAACAACTGATATACTACTTAAATACATTTTTGTAAATACATACATATTATAGATAAATTACACCCAGACACAGAACAAACTTTTATGCTCATCACACAAAGATTTGTCCTGGGTGGGGATCGAACCCACGACCTCCGGCTTAGCAGTCAGGGTCACTAACCACTAGACCAACAGGCCATTCAAACTTTCTTGTTAGTCTTCGGTTGATCCTGGATTCAATTTTCAGAAATGTGCTTAGTAAATACAAACAGGTTTGACTCCTATTAGACGGGAAAGCGAAATATGGGTTTGATGAATGCCCTAAAGAATTTGTGCACATAATTATCCGTTGCCAAACACTAAGTAGCTATTATATGACCGTATAATCTTACCGTATCCAATTCTCAAATCTCTGTATTAACTAGAGCACCTTCAATTAAAGCTTAAGAAATATTTATGAAAGCTTACTAGTAATGCAATTTTAAAAGACCGACAAAATGTCAATATTATTTATGAGTATTTTGATATTTTATGGATTATAATAAATATTTTTTATCATTAGGTATATATTTTTTTTTTGTTTTAGACAACGCCCGCACTAGGGAACTAGCCCTGTGTCGCGGGGAGCTTTACAAACATGAAACTAACGGACACAAAGTACACCCAGACTAGAAACAAATATCTATGAATCACACAAATATTTGTCTCGTGTGGGAATCGAACCCACGTCACCCAGCACGGCGATGTAGTGGCGAGGCCCACTGCACCACGGTGACAGTCATCAGTTTTATGTCATTGTGTCATGCAGCATCAGTATAATAAGTTTTACGCATCCCGGATATACTTCCACTCAGTGTACACTGTACACTACTAGTACTGTACACTGTACACTACTAGTACTGTACACTGTACAGTACTAGTAGTAGTACATTAATTGTCAGTTATAGACACTAGTCTATAACTGACAATTAATGTACTAGTTGTCTAAGTATGCAGTTATTTGTATGTGCATCAATAAAAATCCTATCACGATCGAAGGTTTGTTGTGAATTTGAATACGTATGGGCACTAAAATAGCGCTTAGTATTTACTCTAAGTTCAGTCAGATATCAGACATAAAAACATAATTCAATTAACTTGGAACTTTTAAAACAAAATCTTCTCAGATTTATACATCTAATATTATATTTTTTGCCTAACAAAAAAATCTCTAAACAGAACATTAAAGGTGAACAGAGTGCGAATAAGAGTGCGTTTACCTTTAAATGAAAATAAATAAAGGTATACAGCGTTCTATAAATTTAAAATGACTACAAATACTTGTAGGGACTAATAGAAATATATGGTCCATTATTGCATTCCCATGTCATACTATGCAAACCAATTCAAGGAATAGGCGATTGTTTTCACAATGCCAGCATGTCAATCGCTGACGAACATTAAATTCCTATGCCATAAATTACACACATCGACGTTGATATGAGTCTGCCTACATAATGATTGATATATTATATACCTACTCACTACAATTATTTGAATAATGTTATATGTACCTAATGAATTTATAGGGTGCGCTAAAGGGTGCTTAAAATTCATAAATCTTCGCTTGAAGCTCTGTTCGACTAAAATTCGGTTCCCATGACCGCAATAGTATATTTTTCCAATAAGTATTGAATTTCTTAGTGCTCACTACAATAAAAAAGAAAGCTGGATGCAAAATTCCTAGTTCAGTACTGTGCTGATTCACTAGTCAATTAGGTTCCCTTAAATAAATGTAGGAGCGGCACATTATTAAAATAGAACATTTGGTATGAGTAAAAGAGTTTAATTATGCCATATATTAAGAATGAAAGAGATAATTAACGATATTATATTAATAAAATATTTGGCTATATATCAAACTATTTCATAAATACTTATAGATAAATTATCGAATATCATAAAATACTTATGAAAAATTACCACTATAAATACAAAGCAGCATTTTACGCACCCAGAAGTGGAGCATTGAAGCCTCGAATCGTGTTTACATCGACCGTGAGCCGTGATCGACGGCAGACGAGTCTTCAATTAAAGCGTTATCCCGTACCATCGGCGCGTGAGCAGGGCTACCGACAATAAATCACGGTTTAATTGCATTCTATATGAGACCACGAAGGCTAGAGCTTGAATAAACTCACACAACTCGTATAGTTCACGATTAAGTAATATAAATCGATATCGCAGTTGTTGATGACAGCCTGATGTTTTGTTATTGTGTTTGGGCGTGAAATATAGATGTGTAAATCTTTGGAGAAGTGGTCACGATTACGTTGTTTTGTTTATGTACGTATCTATATGAGATGACAATAGTAAATAGACATAGGGTGATTTATTAAGATTACTGTGAGTTTCCTCGTAGGCAAATTTATGATAGTTATTTAATTTTTTCATAAATGGCAAGGCAAAGGCACCTATTTTATGATAAACCCAAAAAAATCACGAACTAAAAGTAAACTAAGAGTCAACAAACATAATGTATCGAGAGTATAGTAGAGATAACACTAGAAGAAATTCTATGAGTATGACGTCTGATCCACCAACCCGCACTAGACCAGCGTGAGTGGATTATGGCCTAAACCTTCTCAGCTCTCTAGTTAGAGGAGAGGAGACCCGAGCCCAGCAGTGGGACTTAATGGGTTGCTGATGACAGTTATAAAATATATTTATATAAAGTGAATATTATGTACATCTAGATATTTTAACATAAAATATTACAGCATCTTAGCCGCTTGTGATGCCCTATTAAACATTCGTTTAAACAATAATTTACAGAAATGTAGCTGTAAAGTTTATCAAGAATGTATATCAGAATTCTAAAAGTTCATAAATTGCGCATCTTTTGTATCGTTTGAGGCGCTTTAAGGATTTGATTTAGAGATTTCAAAACGATACCTTTAAACAATAGTCTATTATTTTAAATTTGTAGTACTGAGATCTTCTGTTGTAATTTATCTACTTCTACAATGTAAGATTATTTTGTCTTATTTCTCTTAAAAGATTAGTAACCTTATAGCGAGTAACACCTAACCATCAGGTGGGCTGTAAGCTTAAAGTAAAAAAAACATACTTTAAAGCACAAACGAAATTATTGAAATGAGATCAAAACTGTAAGAAACATCAATTGACATTATTACATTTGACAGCGACATCAAAACCGAACATTCGAATGTCGAAATTCAGAGTACGCCCCTTGAATCAATTAACATGGATAACATAACCCGTTGTCCTAGGTGAGCGACGCAATGCGACACGACGCGATGCGACGTAAAGCGACCAATTTGATACTTAAATAAGTTGATAAAGTTTTGCTTCAATATTACATTTTTGTTGAATCTGTAAAAATCGTTTTGATAATTTTGTAAACTGGACTCTACTATCAATGATTATTTATTTATTTAAAAACTTTATTGCATTAAATACAAAGTAAACGTACAAAAGGAGGGCTTAATACTGAAAGCATTCTCTACCAGCCAACCTTTGGGTGATGCAGAGATGAGAACAGGTAGGTGCAAAGTTATGATTCAAGAATCATGATTCATGTCAACAAACGATTAAGTTTACCTAATTACAATATTAATGTAGATAAAGATACAGGTAGTAGCATAAGTTATCATAATATCAGCATTAACTCATTACGATATGTTGATGAAGCTGTCGCATAGCTGAGACATAATTGTAGCGGCTGGCCTTCGTATGGACAAGTTTTTATATTAACTACCCACTGTACTTGTTAGTTGAATGTTAGTTGATGCTGTAAAGATCACTTGTTATTTTTACTAAAACTTTTTGTATTATAGTACAATTAAGTATTGCAAACCAATGCGCATTGGGTGTGTGGATTGTGGCCTAACACTTTCAGCTCTCTTGATAGTGAAGAGGAGACGTTTGCCCCGTAGTGGCATATTAAGGGCCTTTGTACACGCTACGTAATTTCACTATGTTTGTGGCAGATAAGACCAATTCATTATGTCATCATCATCATCACAACCCATAAACGTCACTCTGCTAGGCACAGGTCTCCTGCAAATATTTTCAAGAGAATTTAGCCTACTATACCACGCTGGCCAGAAAGAAAGAGAATTCGAAACAAACCCTATCCCATTTATTACAAAATATTTCCTTTTCTCACAGTGCAGTGTGCTTCGTTTGTGGGTTGCAATGATGAGAATCCTTATAATAGTTTTGACTGTCACCGTGGCGCAGTGGTTAAGGTGGTCGCCTCGTCACTACATCGCCGTGCTGGGTGACGTGGGTTCGATTCCCACACGAGACAAATATTTGTGTAACTCATAGATATTTGTTAAGAGTCTGGGTGTACTTTGTGTCCGTTAATTGCATGTTTGTAAAGCTCCCCGCGACACAGGGCTTGTACACTAGTGCCAGCACTAGTGTACAACACAACACAACCCCAGGGTTGTCTAAAAAAAAAAAATAATTCTTCTTCTGCTTCTGTGACGAAACAACTTGCTGCAATAGTAAGGTAATTATAAATTTTGTACATAGAATGACATAGCATTATTATACGTACTCAATTTTAATTGTCATGCCATTCAAAGTGAATATATCAGCTAATTATGATAAGGATCTTTAATGTAGGTTTTTGTAGCTATCCTACAAAAACATAGGTCAATAAAGGGTATATCTAATTAAATTCTATTATGTTCATGACTCGACACACTGTAAATGTTAATTACGCGATACTTGAATGATAGCTCAGCCAAAGTACATATATCTATACTTACAACCAACTGTGTTCCGCAGTTTTACTTTTAACAGTTAAAATTTAAAAAAATATCTTTTACAAATTTCAGCTTCCTAGATTAAATACTCACACGATATTATATTGTATATATAGCATATAAATAAGGAGTCTATACACTATTTTGTACACGTGAAAAAATATTTAATCAACAAGTCACAGTGTGACCGGAGCTTTAGTAATTTTGACCAGTCAGGATAAACTATGTTCTCTCATTGCAAGCTCAATATATTCGATTGGTTAATTTTGATTACCTACTTGTTAAATATGTGAAATCGTCCTGACTAAGTTAAGAACACATTTTTTTTAATAAGACAACGCCCGCCCTATGTAACAAGCCCTGTATAGCGGGTATTTTACAAACACAAGGAACAGACACAAAGTTATCAAGATTATTAAGGTATTTTTGTAGCTATCCTACAAGACTACCTACTTTTGACTGTCACCGTGGCGCAGTGGTTAAGGTGGTCGCCTCGCCACTACATCGCCGTGCTGGGTGACGTGGGTTCGATTCCCACACGAGACAACTATTTGTGTGATTCATAGATATTTGTTTCTAGTCTGGGTGTACTTTGTGTCCGTTAGTTTCATGTTTGTAAAGCTCCCCGCGACACAGGGCTTGTTCCCTAGTGCGGGCGTTGTCTTTTAAAAAACAAACAAAAAAAAAAAATTTAAACACCATATATATTTCATGGATATTTGGGTCAAACTTGATACTTTAATGATGAATGATGGCAGCTTTGACATTGCCTAGATACTAAGGTTAAGGATAAATACCCATAAAGTATTATCCATCATATAAATCTCCTAGGTCTATTAACTGTAATATGTCAGCCATATAATTGCTTCCAATAGATTACAATTTTCTATATCAAAGCTGTTATGTAAAGCGATAAATAACTAACAAAATATGGCAAGCAAGTGTAGCTGAACATATACAAAATTTCAAAACGCATGTATACTGTAGCGTACCGTTTACTTGACAAGACTAGTGCCATAATTGAATTTGCGATGATAATTTAATTCTGACACTAGTCTTTAGAACTATTATTTTTTACATTTTTGACATCTAAGAGTCGAAATACGTCTAAATGGAATATTAAAATATGGAAAATATGCAGCTTATTAATTATAATATATTACTATATAGAACAAACAAAATTAGTAGATAATTTTATTTTATGCTTACACTGATTAAAGCTGCGTTTATATTATCACAGATTTACAGATACTACAGAATAGATCACATCAGACACAGAACGTTTCAGACGCGTGCCGTTTCAAACAAAAAATATTCTTCTATACAGATTGTATTATTCCATTCCATTCATCCCGTGTCTGTATATACAAATGCAGCTTTAATCGTAAATAAAATAAAATGCATTATATCCACAGCGTCTCCAACAAAAAGGAGCTTTTTTTGTGTAAAGCCTTGTTCTTATCTAAATGTCATAAATTTAAACCGACTTCAAAATATTATTTATGCTACATACTGATCTGTTTGAAGTCGATAGTCGACTATTCGAAATAGATCACAATGTAAAGTCTAAAATAATTATAATGTCTAGACACATACATTTGACATTTACAAGTTATTAATAATTCGAATTGCATTCATAAATGATACATTTAATTTACCATTTGAGGAGGGAAGTGAACCAAAAAAGGAGTTTGAAGTATACGACCTTATGTTATGACATATTTATTTGACACTGAAGGCTTATACTAAATTAATTCAGCGATTTTTTAGTACGCTTTATCAGTATGAATACTAATAATACTACCACAGAGTTAAAAAACAGAAACAGTGTATCTTAATGCTAATCGGTAGTAATAGAAACTGATCGATCACGATTTATATAAGACTATATTATTATTTTTTATGTACATAAAATTAGTGCGATACTTCTATAGTAATCTTTCAGAGCTTAATTAGACGGGAGTAGCCAATCGCACGCCCTCCCCTCTGCTAAAGAACTTGTACAATCGGTTCGTGTCTGTTTGTTGCTCAGCTCCTATGGGCCGTAGCGTGATGAATGTGATGATATATAGCCTGTATCTAACATCACGCTACGGCTATCCAAAATGAAAATATTTTTTCAAATCGGAATGGGTTCTGAGATCCTAGCGTTCAACCAAACAAACTACAGCTTTATAATATTAAGTGTAGATTAGTTAGTACAGATAAAAAATGCCTCACCTAGCTATATGCACATAGTAATTTATCCTAGTAATACAGTGAGTTTTCAAATATGGCCATTACGGACATAAATTAGTATAACTAGATTCGGTTCAATAAATTTATGATCACATGGTTTTTTATTCTCTGTGGAAATCGACTCAACTTGTTTAAGCATATACAGAGTCTACTAACTAATGCCAACTTAAGCCGATGTTAGCCACAGTATACTACTGCCTACTAGAATCAATATTCGTAAACTTATTGTACTGGTGGCGTTAAGGGGCATCGTGTGGAGTCGGCCTAACATAGCTATGCATAATAATATGTAGGTGTGTCTTTCTAGACCGACCGTCTAAGTCTGACCTTGAAAGATCATTGATCTTGTTTGTCTATAGTATGTTCTATTTAAATAAAAAACACATAAAACACATACTAAAAAGCACATGTCTCAAGAGTTATTACAATGTCAATAAGGCCAGTATCGACCTCGAGATTGGAATCCTTTTGTTAAGCTTTTTTTTTTACCCACCACATCGATAACTATTACCTTATATATATTTTGAACTACCGTATAAAGTCAGTCATAAAATTGCTAGCTAAGTTTATATGAGGATATATGAGGACACTTATCGTAAATGTGAAAAGTGTTTGTTTGTTTTCAAACGACTACAAAATGAGGTTTTCAATCGACTTCAGAAGGAGTAGGTTCACAAATCGACTGTATGTTTGTTCCGCAATTACTCAGCCAATTATGAATTGGTTGTGATGGTCTTTTTATGAAAGGCATATTTCAGAGATGAACCCATATACATTTTATCGAAAATGATCCAGCGGATTTTTAAAAACGAATTATTATATATATTACAAATTAAATATTAATATATTACATAAATTGACATTTTGCTTTTTAGTTTTTTTCTTTTAAAAAATATATTTTTACTTTTCAACTACTCAATCGATCAACATGACATTTCACTTAGATATTAAAGTTTAGACTCTCGCGGACGTACGCCACTTTTTATCGGCATATCACGCAGGCGTAGCCGCGGGCTGAGGTTATATTTATAAATATGAATATAATTATGTTCTTTAGTTTCAATGTCAAAATGGCTAATTATTATTTTTATGTGTTTGTAATTTAGATTTAGAATTAGAATAAAATTATTGTACTATGTAAGAAAACTTTATAAACTTGGCTTTTCTGGCCTGTTGGTCTAGTGGTTAGTGACCCTGACTGCTAAGCCGGAGGTCGTGGGTTCGATCCCCACCCAGGACAAATCTTTGTGTGATGAGCATAAAGGTTTGTTCTGTGTCTGGGTGTAATTTATACAGGGTGTATACGACGATACGACATTAAATGACAAGGTAGCCAGTGTTAACCCTTATAAACATATTCTAATATAAATTATTAAAAAAAAAAGAAAAAAAAAAAAAAGAAAAAAAAAAAAAAAAAGCTACACATTATTTAAAGTCGAAAAATTTAAGAATATAAAACTACACATTATTTTTCTATCATGTCGTTTTCGGCATGACGACGACAACTGTGCGGAACAGAGTAAGAGATAAGATAATATGAAAGAGTCAGAGATATTTAAATGAATTGAATGACGTAATGACAACATACGATCAACGTAAATACCTACAGGTTGTTTAAAACTGTGAACAACTGTGACATAAAGAAAGTACATTTGCGTCTAAACTATTGCAAATTTCTGTTTAATTTTTTTGGTATAGCCTTCTAACATCACATGCTACACGTGGTTTCATTTAATGTCGTATCGTCGTATACACCCTGTATATTATATGTATGTATTTACAAAAAAAAAATGTATTTAAGTAATATATCAGTTGTTTACTACCCATAACACAAGCAAATATAATTACTTAATTTGGGACTAGATGACGCTGTGTGAATGTGGTAGTATATTATTATTATATTATTAAACTCCAAAATTTGTACTCATGCAAAGCCGCGGTCTCAGTAACTAGTATCAAATAAAATATTATTGATTAATTACCCTGCTACCAGTATTATTTTCTCAGACCGTGACATTATAACTGGAAGTATTAAGTCTATTTTATATTATCCTGTTCTATTAATTTGCATTTCGGGCGTGAGTGCATTGATTTTGTAATTACTATATTGAGCTAAATACGTTACAAGTGTAGGTTAATTGCGTAAATCTTGAGTTGTGAAGACTTCGCATGCGCCAAGGCCCTAGCCATAAATTTTGTCAAGTATTTCATTCTAGTACACGAGTAACTTTGGCACGTGACAACTATAGCTTAGTTTGATTTATCGATAGCTGCAAATGTGTAGCCTTATATCTAATATACAAGTTTAAGCATATCTATAATTACTTTGATATTATAAGTAAGTGTTGGCTGTACGGAATTATGTTGTTAAGAAAGCATTATTTCAATAAAATTACACATAATTACTGGGTTATAATACTATGCTAAACTGTTTGGCTCTGCGGTTTTGGACAGGTTAAAATAGCCCAAAGGTAAATCGATATTTTTATTTATAACTTTGTTTGTAACAATTTCAGTAATATCAAGTTCAGACAAATTCAATGCTAGTGACGTAATTTTTGCATATGATTTTGATCGCTTAGTGTTTGATCGAGTTTATAATTTTCAAATTATACGAACTAATCTGCTAACATTTTAATGTTCTTTTTATCAAAGTTACTATACATAGTTACCGTCTAAATAATTATCTAGATCTTTGTTTCATGTCGTGAAAAGATGACATGAAAGGAGCATGTGATCGTGGATTGGTTCCTTGCGAAACAAACTGATATTTATAACACTTAAAATGCGATAGTAGAATAAATAATTCAAATATAAAATCAAGTATAAAAGGAGCTGATGCAAAATATAAAATGTGAAGTTTAAATGGTGATGGTGGCCGAATGGATTCCGACCGACAGTATCAATGTGGATTTCACTTTGTGGAATTTATATGTACTATTCAAATGACTTATACCATCCACTTACGGTGAAGGAAAGAATTGTGAGGAAACCCGCGTACTCTAGAAAAAAATCTAAGGGTATGTCTGATCCATCAACCCGCATTAGGCCAGAGAGTGTATGCCCCAAATCCTCTCAGCTGTATAGATAAAGGAGACCCGAGCCCAGCAGTGGGACATTAATGGATTACTGACGTTGCAAAAGGCATTATTTTTTTTTAATTTATCCAGCATATTATATGGGCTCCAGAGCCTTAAAACTTTTTGAATATGAATGCACTTGCTTTTTAATTTAAAACGTAACATAACATAGTAACACGTGTTTTTACTCGGAGACCTAAGCAGACCTGAATCACAACCGTATTTTGTCAGCTATGATGTGATAAATAATGAAATTAAAGAATTATTTTGTAAAAGAATCAAGCTACTATCTATATATAGATGTAGGAAACACTTTTCAATAACACCAGCATGGCAGTTACATCTCCCCCAACGAGCTCTGAAGATCATTACTGATAGTGATATGGTCAGATATAGTGCATGCCACTGAATGCAGTACCTACTCGTACCTTTGATACGAAAAACCAAAGCTATATACTGTCAATTTGTACCTTTAAACTTACTTTTTAGAAACAGTAAGTTTAGAGGTACAACAATTACTAAAATATTGAAACAGCAGTAGATTAATATCTCAATTTATAAAATGTCAAGGTTTGTCGTTTACTGATTCTAGAGTGTTGATAATATAAATAATTTTCTATGTAAGCTTAGTAAACAATTTAGGTGTATTATGCGAGTCAGATAATTATGGGACTGTCAAAACAAGACGCCATTTTATTTCCCATTTGAAGATAATTTCATACCCTACAAGTAGGGTGTACAAAAAACGAAACACATTACAAGTACATACATACTTTTTCGGTTTGAAGATATTTATTTTCTGAATTAGTAGTAGTAGTAGGTAAGTAATAACAACAACAATAAAACTATAACAAAAAGAAAAATAACAAAAAAATCATTAACAATTAAATTAAAACTTACTACACTACACACGTAACTAAATAAGTTATCTAAACGAGATATGTTTTCCCTATTTTATTTCTCCTGGCTGTATGTACAAAAATGTACACATTCGACTGAAGTTTGTGGCAAATGCTGTCAAGTGCGATCTCGTTATTATTTGATTCGCATAGTAGTAATATTTAAAAATTTTAAATATCACGCAGGCGCGACTCTGCTTAGAGTTGTACCGTTGCAACAAAAAGATGGCGAGATGACCAAAGAATTCTATATGCTATGTGTCATAATCATAGGTTGAACCACACTAGTCAACAATGTGAAAATCCTGGGAGAGACGAAGTAGAAGTAAGTGTACTGCTGCGCTGCAAGCGTGACGTAGTTAACAAATCATCATCATTTCAGCCTATATTGCAGTCCACAAACAAATGAGTAACATTAACTTGGCAGATTCTGGACGCACAGTATGTAAACTTCGTTTCAATAATACATTCTGAAAAAAAAAATACCTGTTATTATAATACTAGCTTTTGCCCGCGACTTCGTCCGCGTAGATTTCGATATTACATAGATCTTTGATTTAAGTGCAATTCATGAATTCCACAACATCCCACTACAGGAGTCGAATTTCATTTTACGTCAATATAGATAACATTTTCGTAATCAGCATCCCTGAAAACGACATCCATATCAATTTCTAATAATTTTTTTTGCACCTATTTCATCCCTTAGGGTAAGTTTTTCAAACACCAAAAACAACCCATCAACTCACTTCTTAACTGAAGTTCTAATTGATCAAACATATAACTTGAAAAACAAAGAACTGTCTATTTAATATTTCACCCCCTGAACCCATCCCTATCAAAAATATTAAAAACAACATTTTAAATTCCTATCCCAATACTAATTTGCAAAACGTTAACTTAAAAACAAAGATCTTTTCATACAACGTTTCGTCCCCAATTTCATCCTTGTCAAAAATATTGATGAGGGTATTTTTTATTTTGATAGTAGTAGCCCAAAACGAATTTTCAAATCTTTAAGTTAAAAAACAAAGAAGTTTCATACAATCATTTTTATTCCTTTTCACCCCCGTAGAGGTTAAATTTTAAGAAACCCTTTCTTAGTACACCTCTAGACATTAGGACAAACACACCCTCCAAATTTCAAGTCGCTACGACCAGCGGTTTAGGCTGTGCGTTGTCTCTCTGTCAGTCAGTCAGGACAAAGCCTTTTATAATATGTATAGATATGCACAGGACCGTTCGCAGTGGCGTAATTTAGGTGAGGCCTATGTTCAGCAGTGGACGTCGATAGGCTGATATGATGATGATGATAATGATGATAGATATAGATATCAAGTCATTGGGTGCAAAAACCTACTAGCTGGACAGATGATCTAATCCGTACAACAGGATCGCGCTGGATGCAGGCCACATACATGTGGTCCTATTGGAAATCTCTTGAGGAGGTTTTATGTCCAGCAGTGGACTTCCTGCGGCTGATATGATGATGATGATTGGGTGCAAAAAGATTTTAGGGAAACTACTATCTTCTTGATTAAATGACTGTCACCGTGGCGCAGGTGGTCGCCTCGCCACTACATCGCCGTGCTGGGTGACGTGGGTTCGATTCCCACACGAGACAAATATTTGTGTGATTCATAGATATTTGTTTCTAGTCTGGGTGTACTTTGTGTCCGTTAGTTTCATGTTTGTTAAGCTCCCCGCGACACAGGGCATGTTCCCTAGTGCGGGCGTTGTCTTTAAAAAAAAAAAAAAACACTGTGTGGTCATTTTACTTAAACGGAATTATCATTATTTTAATACATTTATACTTTAATAAACAATTAGTCTCAATAAAATAACACACAATTTATTGTACGCTCGCTTCCTATTTGAAGGCAAACGATTGTTTGGCTGTCTTATTTTTAAATCTATGGCTTTAAGTGGAACAAAGGGTTGTTACGGGCTTAAACTAGCAATAAATTAACTACCTACCTAAAGTTCTACTATTGTTAAGGTAAGTCGTTTTGTTTTGTATACACGGAAGTTTGTATTAATTGGATGTTCTCAAACGCATAATTTAAGTACCTATTAAGTACAGATTACATATTTGGAACAACAGTAGTTTATCTTAGAATATCATAATTGGTCTTTATTTTTTTATGAAGGTAGTCAGATTTGACTGATTATGGCGAATACACAGGCCCATGTTATAGTTAAGTTCCTATTTAGGATCATTAATTTATTACTAAATTGGTGAAGCACTTTAAAAAAAAACACAAAAAACACCTCTAAAGGAAAAGTCTTTATTTATATATACAGCTATATTTATTTCATAGGTTTGGTGGTAAAAAAATGCGTGTATAAAATTTTGCGGTCAAAAACGAAAGCGCTCATTGGTGAAACAAAAAACAATCACGTGTTGTGGTAAAACGCTGTAAACTTTCACATTGTAAATTAAAGTTACAGCTTTTATGAAAACGCTTTCATGTTGGGGCAATTACATAAAGATCACATACCTGAATTCGTTTTTCGGTTATCATGATAAACTACCACGATGGGTTATTGCATTACCATTAGCTCTTCAACTGCGTTTAACATAGTTATGTATATATCTATACATATAAAGTTCCAAGTCCTGACTGATTTACTGACTGACTGATTTATATATCAACGCACGGCCTAAGCCGCTGACCCTAGAGATATGAAAATTGTGGGGTTTGTTCTTTGTGATGTATAAGTGTCTACCTAGAAAAGGTTTTTTGAAATTCCCTAAAAGAGTGAAACGGGGGATCAAACTTTGTATGGTGAAAATGTATTGAAGTGTTTTTTGAACTTAAAAACTTTGTACAGAACCTTAGATATAAAAATAAAGAACAACGTGTCTTTTGCTTTCAAAAATTCAACCCCCAAGTTGAATAAAAACGTTTGAAAAAGTGATTGTTAATATATATATAATAACGGTTAATATAAAAATCACGCAAGTAGCACTTAGTTAGGAAACCTGTAACTGGTTATCCTACCCTTAGGAATGAGATAGAGGTATAAATTCCTGAAAATGGACTTTTAGGTACTTTGATTACCAAAATGTTTATCCATTTTGAAATTCAAGACAAAGATCTGTATGAATATCAAAATATATATGCGGACGAAGTCGTGAGCAAAAGCTATTCTATTTTATATTCTAATACTCGATAACTCCCTCTATTTGATATTCTAATACTTGATAACTCCTACAGCGTTCTCTTTGAACTGAGTCGGAACTCTAAAAATCAAGAGAAATAAGGAAATCTAATCAGGAAACTGAACATCTTCACTCGTTATTTTTTATATTTAATAATAATACATAGAGAATGAATTTATTATGAGTTTGTTTTATAACACCGGATACCCTATCGAGGTCGATGCTTTAAATATATTACGGTAATAGTTTTAATTCATAATTCTTTGTGAATAGAATCACTTATTTATATAATTTTTATAAACAATTTTTAGTTTATAGTGTAGTTATAATATGCTTTTTACTAGTTTATTTTATTATTATACACTTGATATTAAACAAGAAATATTTGTGCGTAATAAATAGTGCAATGGTCGGCCTTATTTTAACTACAATTTCTGCCTTTATCTGCTTATAAATAGCTTTCCAAGTTTTTAATACAAAATAACTTAGATATGTTTTTAATTAAATTAATTTATAATTACGTACGCATTATTGAGCTGCATTGTCATTGAGAGATTTATTTATATTTTCAAGGCGTTTAATTTAGTATAATCTTCATAATTGAAGCTGTAATGATAATTCAATTTATTCTCTCTATTCATGATGATCATGAAAGAGATCAATTTATTTTGTATTCATGGTCGCTACTATGCAATGCTTACAAGTAAACCATTAATAAATTGCTTGGGGATTTAGCAAAATTAAACAATATCCTATTACTATTTAAACTATCCTATTATAATACGCTCAGCAGCAGCAATTGTCGAATTGTACGCAGGTGTCTGAGCACCGGTGGCTCCCACACGTATAGCTGCGACGTTGTTTGTTGACAAATTGAATCCTCAGCTCATGCCGACAGGTGTGAAATGTGTATGATGCCCAGTAATTGGAATTCTCCCGTCAAAGGTGATGAGGGAAGGAGGTATTTATTGATAAACAATAAATATGGTATCATGAGAACTTGTAAACTTCAGTGCTGATCTTTTACCAAACTAGTTTTAAATTTAAATGTTTTTAGTAGGCTATGTAATAGGATTGTTCATTATTTCTCCTATATCTTCTAAACTACCGATTTTAATTTGGGAACAAATGAGGTATTATTAGAACAAAAGGCCTAGGATCTGCGCGCTATAGAACCGTCTGAACCTTCCACTGGTTATAGATTATTTCACGACTAAATTGAAAATGGTGCCCACTAATTATCGTAAAACATAAAAAAACAAATAGCAACATATGGTTGGTATGCATTGGAAAGTTACAGTTCAAACAAATATAATATTATAGTACGAATTGCTAGCTTATTTATAAACACTACAATAGTTCCTACATTTGAAAACAATTCCTGTGTTGCCACAGAATTTGACATCTCTCTACATTGGACCACGATGGGCCATTGCGGGCATCATGCATAAGCCAATTTTCGAAGGGTTGTAATCGACCGCGATACGTGATGATCGCACGTGTTAGCCATTTTGTGTTTGATGGTGGCAATAATCGCTCATTTCACAATCGCTTATCATGGCCCATCGTGGAGAAGGGCGGCTAATATTACAATTCGTGGATGGATAGCCATATATAAGACTCAGAATCGATATCTGAAATTGGACCATCAACACTCAGTACAGTTTCAATGACAAAGGTATAAGTTATAACGACATAAACTACAATGCCAAAGATACGCCAAAAGAGGGTACAAGGACATAAACTAGTATGCTAGAGATAGGCCATAAGATTGTGACAATAAAATATTATTATATATAATGCAGCTAGCTTTTGCCTGTGGCTTCACCTGCGAGGACTAACTTTAAAAATAGCTTTCCCTCTCTAAAGTCAACACTGTCTTTATGTGAAATTTCATGATGATCGGTTGGTGGTGAAATCGTGAAAGCTAAATTAAGTCACTTTTCATCTCATCATCATTATATAATATATAAGCACAATTTTATTTTGCCGTCCAATGCTGTACTTAGGCCTCACTTAATTTCAGCTAGAGAAGAACTTACTAATAGCTCTATAATAATTACTAGGATTCATAGAAGTTTTAATTTATTACAAACAAAATTATTCTTATTTCTTTTACTTTCATTCTTTTATTTGATTTAAAAAAAAAACTTTTGTTATGCAGTAGTTTCAGTTGTGTAACGCAATTTATTAAAGATAAGCACGATACAACATATTATGCGTGAACATTTAATAACATGCCCGCAGTAATAATTAAAACGTGCTGTTTTCATAGCAATTATCGGAACAGTATTTGAGTAATAAGTCACGATTTTGCACACAGGTTACGACACGGCACGGGCGCATCCGAATAGGCAGTGAGTGCTGCCCTAGCTGAATGGTGCAACGCTACCTTGGATGCATCTGTTTTGTTGCGAAACTTATGACCCTTTACTGGTGATTCTTGATGCTCGTTAATTATGTATCTTGTTAGTAATGAAACTGTTATCGTGTTCCATTATTCAGCTGGAAAGTTTGATATTGGTCTAGGTGCTAAGTTATTTGAATTTACTAAGATTTTAAAACATAAAATATGCTTCGGTGGCGTAGTGAGTGAGCTTCCTAATAAGTTTTTCCCAAGGCTGTTATGGGGATTTATAGAGGTGGCAATGCGCTTGTTAAATAAGTATAATGGTGGTTTGCATTATATTAATTAGATACCAAAGTTGTTAATTAAATCATTTTGATGTGTATGATATATTTTAGTTATGATTTTATGTAGGTATAGGTTATATATTTCATTTTATTAAATAAATGATGTAATAGATACAAAGTTCCTTATATAAACGGCCCACTGCTGGGCACGGGTCTCCTCCAAAGAATGTGAAGGGAATTTACCTTATTATATCAAATGAGGTTACTTGCATGTACTCGTAATATTCCAATGTTATTACTTACTTATTTTAGCATTATAATTCGCAACATAAATCTAAATGATAAGCATTTAATTTTCACATAATAATTATCTGCTTATAGAGAAAATTTAGATCTCAAATAACTTCTCTGAAACTTAACAGTTTTCAAATGGAACAGGCCAAGGTATGTACATCCAACTACATTTAAGAACGGAAACCTAATAAGAAAGATTTCAAAGCCACACTATGTAGACAATGTTGTAAAAGTTTTCAAAAGAACAATCTGGGGGGCGGGGGAGGTGCGCAACGGACAACAATGGGTTTGTTCTACAATTTTTCACTAGAATTCTACGGGTTTTTTTATAGCATATTGTCATACTTGCCTTAACTAACTTGCCTTTTATGCTCTTGTATTGTACCGAATTACCGAAAGTACGAATAGCACAGCTAAAACCTAAAAGCAAAAATAAAACACGTGCTTCGTGTGCAGGTATTATTATCTCATTGACCTGGAAATGAAAGCAAACATAGCTACACTATTACTTCCTAGTTTTACTTACCTATTTTCCTTTCTCCCTTCGCTTACATGCTTATTGAGGAGGCTTGCCTACTGTTTATATAGGAATTAGGTTACTATGATCATAGCAATGTTTGCTCTTGCAGCATTGCTAGGGTATCTCTTTACATACGATGGTGTAACATTTAGTATGTGCTTGTTAGTAAGAAGTCGGATGACATAAATATTTGGCGAAATTACCGGGTAAATCTATACTAATATTTTGAAGCTGAGAAGTTTGTTTGTTTGTTTGAAGCGCTAATCTCAGGAACTACTGGTTCTAGTTGTATACATCTTTTATTGTTGGATAGCCCATTTATCGAAGAAGGTTCTATACATCACGCTACAATCAAAAGGAGCTGAGTAGTTACTAAACAAAGATCTATGAGAGCAAAACTTTGGGTAACAGCGAGTGCAATCAAATTGGAAGTAATCCTAGCAAACATACTAGGAAATCTATTGTTTAGTAATTTAGGACTAAGATTTCCTGTTATTATTATATGCGCATTGTTCAACCAATCATACAAATTCTTCAGCTTTTTTGAAAGAGACCCGTGCCCAGCAGTAGGACGTTTATGGGTTTGATGATGATGAATAGACGTTTGTTACTTAACCACGCTACAACAGCTGAAAATATCTGTATGTATGGCAAATAATTATGTTAAAGTCTGGAATAGCATCTAGGCTTCTTTTTACCAACATACAGAGGAAGACGCGAGTGGAACTCCACCAAGACACTGAAGTTCATTAATAATAATTGCTCTTTTTTACCAAGTTGAATAATAAGATGTATATGTGTAAGTATTAAACACAAAGTCGCAAGTAACCTGTTTAAAAAAAGTGATTGTCAATTTAAATTCAGTCACGATTTCATTATCCTGCGTATAAAGAAAAAAAGGGATCAAGCTCAATTACATACAATACAATGTAAGTAGTAGTAGGAAATAACAAAATTGACATTTAAGTTTTAAAAGGATATTCTGAATAAACTAGAACCCATTAAAACTGACGTGTCATTACGTCACGTTTCTATGAGCGTGTTTTAAAATTTCAAATAAATACTCATAGAATGGAAAACCGAAAATTAGCGCATGCGTTGTTTTATTACGAAATGTAATGTGGTGGCCGCGTTTATTCCTAGCAAATGTGCGGTGATCTTTGAACCACAATTATGAGCTACTAACGTGTATTATTCTCTGCTGTAAATTGCTAAACTATATAATAGCGAAAATAATTTTTGTATCAAATAGTTACTTCCTATAACTTGTGGAGTATCACATATTGTGTTTCCGACTCATTAAAACGTTTAAAAACTCTTTCACAATACATCATAACAATAAAACATAATGTTTTCGTTCGAAAACAGTTTCGGACGAAACACAGGTTTATTAGATTTGCAAACCATGTCTGAGGTAGCAATCTTTAGTCTTGTTTCGTTACTTGATTGTAATAATCAATGCTAAGACATCTGGAATTCGACGTTCTCCTAGTTGAATAATGATAGACAACAGTACAGCGCCTTTGGTAGCACTACGAAATAAGCTTATAATAGGGATATAAATGTACCTTGTCTGACTAAGGTGTGAACAAGCGTAGTTCCTAACTGATAAAATTTTGTTATGAAATTGAAACCGCTCTCTTACTCTGTGTTAAAATAGACTATATTAAAAATGTACACCTTCTTTATCTTGTAATATCACAAAAGACAAGAAATAAAAATAACCAGGCAAGAAAGCAAATATCAAACCTATAAAAAACACCCAACCACCGCAACAATCTAAATACCATAAGAATACCCATGGATCTTGTTTTTGATGAGATGATGACTTAAAACTAATTTATTAACAAGTAAATATAATTAGAAAAAAATAATATAACCCAACTGCAAAAAATCAACAGATCAACAGAGTGCACTAAAAAGACCGAAAAATTGTTGTAATTATTATTCCTGATTAAATTTTAATATTTTTTATTTGATTTCCATTTGATTCCCTTTATTTTGATACTCAACTCGATAGGTTTGGTTAAAAAATAAAATTAACTACTTACAGTTTGACACCATTCAATTATGTATAATCTCTTTTTGAATAATTATGTAATCTCCTTTTGATTCCCTTTATTTTGATACCCTACTCGATACGTTTGGTTAAAAAAAATTCTAACTTCTTAAAATTTGGCACCAAAAGTCCGCCGTTTTGTCTTTTTTTTATAATACCTATCTAAGGACAATTGGGTTTTTGAGAAGAATCTAATCGCCGCCGTAGCCGTTTGAAAGAAACGTGGGAATAAAGTAATTTACAAACATACAAGATACGCGCGAAAAACATTACCCGACTGAAAGGTCGTATCAGTCGGGTAAAAAAAGACAACATACCTAATTTAGCAACCCACAGAAAACAGTAAAAATAAACCACTTCAGTGACACAATCAATTCGTATTCGATTCACAGCTGAGATAACACGTGTCTGGACTTAAAAAAGACGTTTGTAATCAGTGTGTGGCACGCTATTTGACCAAAACATTCTTTATTCCATATAAGAAATGCTATAACATTTGTTTTGGAGCATGGCCTGCATTGTTGTAAGGTGTGAAGTAATTTATTTCGACATTCAACCTTTAAAATAACTACCTAAATGAGAACATTTCAGCGAACAGTGGCGTTTTTGTAAAACGTGAGTCGCGATAAGCATAATCTTGTTATATATGTTTTCGTATAACACTAATGAAACTTCTGTTTATTTTTGTACTATTTTATACTAATGCTTTCGTGTGGTTGTGCAGTTTGAATCAATGAGACAACACAATTAACAAAAGCTCAAAAAAACGTCTACGGCAAGAATGGAACTCCGTAACTAAAAAATCTTATGATTTAGTGAAACTTGTTACAACAAAAATAAAACTATATTTGTCCCCATATTGACCCCCAACCCATAAATGTCCCACTGCTGGCCACGTCTCTTCCAAACATTTTGGAGGGACTATATATATGTATATATAATTATATATATCAATTACTACGATACGACATTAAATGAAACCACGTGTAGCATGTGATGTTAGAAGGCTTTGACAAAAAAATCAAACAGATATTTGCAATAGTTTAGACGCAAATATACTTTCTTTATTTTACAGTTTTTTTAGTATTTACGTTGATCATATTTTGTCATTACGTTATTCATTTAAATATCTCCGACTCTTTCATATAAATATCTCTTACTCTGTCCCGCACTTTTAACGTCATGTTAGAAAAATAATGTGTAGTATTATATTTTAAATTTTTTTGACAAATCGATTTAATGATTATTAGAACATGTTTATAAGGGTTAACACTGGCTGCCTTATCATTGAATGTCGTATCGTTTATACACTCTGTGTATATAACTAGAGTTGTATTGTTGAGAGCACAGGCGCGATATGTACATAAATATTGAAAATATGTGCATTGTTCATTATTGCCTTCATATTATGAACTGCTAACAATCAAGTACTAGTGTAAATATTATTATATTGTACATTTCTCATATTATCTTTGTGTTTTGTTGTTATACTGGCTTGTCTATTTTAAACTAGTTTTCGCCTGCAGCTCCGCTATTGTAAGATCTTCTGACTTCACAGCCATTTTGATTGTTTACTGAACCAATAGATTCAAGTTTATACCACATTGAAAATAGTTATCTTGGTTACTTTGGCGACCATAATGTTTAGCCGTATTAATATTATAAAGCTGAAGAGTTTTATTTATTGATTGAACACTCTAATTTCAGGAACTAGGAGGTCTCATTTAAAAAAAAATAGAGTTAGATAGCCCATTTATCAGAAAGGCTATAATATAATAATATATAATAATTCATTTATTTCAGATTAAATCCATAGTTAAATAAAATACAAAAATACATTATAATAGACAAAAATTCAAAATTAAATAAAATATAAATAAAATTAAATAATATATAATAAAACAAAAGAAAAATTCAAATAATAAAATAAAATATCAATTATTTTGTGACACATGGAGTGTCATCCAATGTGCCACAATTGGACAGTCCGGTCTATCGGCCCATGTCTTCAGAATGCTGTTGGTACTCGTCCTCAGTCGATGAAGCATGGACGCGGCCCGCTTTCGCATGATGGCATGAAAGCCATCAGTGCGCGCGTCCGCGAACATGCCCGACATAAGCTATATAACATCACGTTACGGCCAATAGGAGCTGATTAGTGGCCGAATAAAGAATGATGGGGGCGAAGGACATATAGTTTATTATAATCATTAAATATATTATTGAAGACCGGGACCTCCCCGGTTCAAGTTGAGCCGTCCGCCTGCGGATTGGGGATATACCCTATTCATTGCATGCTCATGCTCATTAGGGAGGAAAAAGGCTTTGCAACGTGTAGGTATGTGATGCTCCTATTGACGAAGACATCCATAGGCAATGATAACCTCTTGGCATTTAAAATATTTATAGGGCGAGGACTTACTATAATTACATTATTAAAATTTATAAGTAAATATATTACATATTAATTGACCGAGAAACATTTTTCAATCGGCCCCACCTTAATCTTTATACATTAAAGGGCAATATCAATTTAAATAATAATGACATCTATATCTACTATCTGTAGATACAATTTTAATAGGCATAGAGTGGGTGGTGTGCCATTGTCATTGTCAGTAACAAGTAAACTGGTAAGCATTAAATGGGAGGCTCAAATTCACAACCATTACATGCTGTCAAACTTATTATCATACAATAAGCCTCTGTGCTTAGATCATGGCGTTTATAGGCTAGGAGACAGGATGTCAATGTTTTATGTAATATAAGCGTTTTATTTGAATGTTCGTACTGGCCGTTTGCATGCCGAGTGGCATGTTGACGAAAAGTTGCCGATGTACATCTTCAGTTTGTAGGACTATATTTTTGTCGAATTTTTTTAAGATTTTTCTGCGGTTAGCGGTGAAAGTCTAGTAAACAAATAAACTCATTGTAGTTAGGATATGGAGGGGATATATAGGAGATAGAGTATCTTAGGTTATTTTAAACGATTTGAAAATATAATTTCAACATTGGAGTTTGATTGTGGTTTTTCCTTTTTCTTTATTACATACTTCAGTGAAGTTGGTTAGTCTAAGCTACTTTATACGATTTAGGACGTTTAGCAAAGAAAGTAGCTAGCTATTCATAAAAAATAGGTTTTGAATTATTTGATCGTCAAGATATGCGACAAAAATTGAGCACAAACGACTGGATCTTTTGATTGCGTTTACTTAGAAATCTGTCATTTTTATTGCGCCAAAGGTATTTGATATTAATTTCAGATACCTACCTCTACGCGTTTTTGAGATAAATATTCTTGCCAGATGGACAGACAGACATACAAATGATTTAGAGTTCTGTTTTTTTTGAAGTACGAAACACTAAAAAGGAAAATAATTAATAAGAAATTAGAAAATAAAAAATAAAAAATACAGCATAATAAAGGGTGATATTTACAGTTTCAAATATGAAGACGTTAGCTTCAAGCCTACATAACTCACTCGAAGGCTATATCATCTCGTGATACAACGCACGTAACGATTCGATTAAAAAGTTTTGTCTTTAAATATTGAAAGCAATCTTGATGGCATTTGGCCATGGCTTTTCTGTGTTTGGAGTCTTACAAAACGACAGAAGATCAGATGCCTGAATATCATAATATATTATAGTGTTAATTTTCGTTGACGACAAATATGACAATCTCTCGTTTTCCCCAAATCGCTCTTGATTTAAGATCTTAAAGTATTCTGTTTTGATATTTCACTATTTATAGTTACTTGGAAAAATAAAAATTGGTTTAAAATATTATTAAATTGTCAGCCTATTTTAAGTAAATGGTGTTTTCTATCTGGATTTTTCAAATACTTTAACGCTTTGAAAGAATTGATTCATAACGAGCTCTAAGTACCGCACCAATAGGATAAATATATATTTATTTGTAAAGCAACTTAATTTACTAAGTTATAAAAGAAACGGAAATTAATACATAACTTGATTTGATTCAAGTTTTTTAACGTCTGTTTTATTACGCATCATTAGAACGTATTTGTAATAATAATTGGCTATTATTTTGCTGAAGAAATGATTTATTTGTCTTAAATTACTTGCCTTTTGTATAACATGTAGTTAAATCGTAACGAAGTGAAAAGTGGAAGTAAATTGTTTTGTAATCGATATAATCGATAGTAAGTATGATGATGCAATATTTTTTCAGTTTGTTTACACTAAAAGCTGCACTAGTTAAAAAAAGCCAGAAAAGCGCTCATTGTGGGGTTTAAAACATGTAAAATTTCGCGACTAATACAACAACACTGATGTCCCACAACATACTCATTGATGGCTAGTCTAGGTTGGGTCTTATAATTATACGGCTGCTTTATCAATCACATTCAATTCCAAATGTAGTAAATTTATCTCACAAAAAAAATAGTTCGTACAAATAATTTAATGACTGATATCACATGACCTACCGCACCTCCCTATTCTTTAGTGAAGGTATACGGATATTGTTTTTAGAGACGATTTGAAGGCTGTCATGATAGGTCAAGTTTTTCTGGTCGGTGAACGATTTCGGTAGGTGTCAACTAGATTGACTGCTTCGTGGGAAGGCGCCAAAAGCTTTATACCGTTCAATGCTTTTTTGACGATTATGTTGTTTGACGATTGTGAGAATGAGTTCGTAGGAGTACGTCTTATATAAGTTTAAGTAGGTTGGTTAACCAGATGTGATGCGAGTTAAAACGATTCAATTAATTCAGATGTAATAGAGTTTGGTACTCATTTGTCTCGTGTATAATTTTATTTAAAAAATATGTTGATTATCAATATATTTGACTGGCCTGTTGGTCTAGTGGTTAGTGACCCTGACTGCTAAGCCGGAGGGCGTGGGTTCGATCCCCACCCAGGACAAATCTTTGTGTGATGAGCATAAAGGTTTGTTCTGTGTCTGGATGTAATTTATCTGTGATATGTATGTATTTACAAAAAAAAAATGTATATAAGTAGTACATCAGTTGTTTGGTACCCATAACACAAGTGTGTAATATAATACAAATACAATAATAATAATAATATTCTACCACATTCACACAGCACCATCTAGTCCCAAAGTAAGCAATTATATTTGCTTATGTTATTGGTACTAAAAAACTGATATACTACTTAAATACATTTTTTTTGTAAATACTTACATATTATAGATAAATTACACCCAGGCACGGAACAAACCTTTATGCTCATCACTTAAAGATTTGTCCTGGGTGGGGATCGAACCCACGACCTCCAGCTTAGCAGTCAGGGTCACTAACTACTAGACCAACAGGCCAGTCTAAATTAAACTAAAATAGAAAAAATAAAAAATAGAATCAAACTAATGTTATTGAAAAACGAATACGCAAATATTTTCCTAAACTGTTTCTACAGTTTTGTTATTACGATTTCCATAATCACGGTTAATTATCCACAACATGTTAATTACACTTATTAGGTAAACGTATTTACAAAACATGACGTTGTGAATTATTTCCTACTGCACCGTCGAGTTTATTTATATCCAGATAATTAGCTCGCTTCTGAAATTCCGACGAGTAACCGCTTTGTGTTATAATAGAAACTCTGAACACTGACATTCTCCAGAGATTTAAATGCTCATCTTATTAATAGTATATAATAATAGTATTATGCTTATTAATATAAAGAAAAAATATTTATTTACGTCACAAATATTTACTCCAAGTACTGGCAACTTACCTATCCATACTTATATAAAAATGAATGAAAGGAATTGTTTCCTAGTGATTCAGTAACTACTCATTATCGGTACCTACTTTTCTTAAATCATCAATATTGGTTTCATTATTTGTGATGTTGTATAACTTACCCAATAAGCAAGAATGTCTAGCAGAGCTTGCAATTATATTGTTAGCCGTATTTTAGAGTTTCATGTGAATAATGGCTCGATAATCTAACAACACAATTATTTATGAAGAAATTATTACTATAAACGAACTACAACGAACATGTTTTTACGCAACTGTTGTCATTCGTTCCAATGTATAATTTACGCCAATAAACTTCGTGAAGTGATAACCTAAAGCTGCGTTTATATTAGAAACATTGAACATGTCAGACGCGTGCCGTTCGGTGTCGAACAAATTTCCTTTTATACAGTGTGTATTAACCCATTTATATTTAACCCCTCTCGGCTCGCTAGTTAGATGAGACGATACCCGAGCCCAGCAGTGGGACATTAATGGGTTGCTGATGATGAAGCGCTCTTGTTCAAGCTTCAGACGAAAAGTCGCCGCGTCTCTGTAAGAATTCGTGACGTTTCTACAAACAAAACCAATTTCATCATGTTCACGACAAGAATACGGATCTGGCCATGTCAATTTTTCGTGAACGTTACACGTAAATGCTACAGGGCGTCTCGTGTCTAGCGTAGACAAGATGTTTTCTTGGTCGAGCGACAGAGCGATGTACACAGTTCATGATTTAGAAATGACACGAATCCTTAACTATACGTGGCGGCTTTATTTGCGTGTACGAGAGCGCTAATGTGGCCGTACAGACGTGAACACACCAGAGCTCTCAAATTCTAATGAAATATATTATTTTGTCGGACACGGCACGCGTCTGACACGTCTAATGTCTTGATATAAACGCCGCTTTATACGGAACAAAGGAAAGGCACGGTCATTAACCCTTTCGATACAGAACATTCACTCATTCCTTTACTAATCAACAATAAGACCATGTAAACAAGGAAATTAAGATTCGCCTCTAAGCATAAGTACTTTATATTTAACATTCACCTTGAATTAAGCACGTCTTACTTGATTTTAGTTCATCGATGCAATGAGAACTGGTTTAAGTAAGGGCACTTGTACATTAGTGTGTATCTGATTAATGAGTAGTGAATGAGGTTAGTATATCGATGTTTATTTAAATGATTCAGGTAAGTACATCTAAGGTCATACAATTGAACAGCTGACAAATGTTTTCTAACGGCCCAATTGGCACTCTGAGGGAGTACTCGTAATCTTAACATTCGGTTTAATCGATTTTTGAACATCGTTGTCAAATGTTTGAAAATGACAACAATCATAATTAATAATAATAATATAATAATATTCTACCACATTCACACAGCGCCATCTAGTCCCAAAGTAAGCAATTATATTTGCTTGTGTTATGGGTACTAAACAACTGATATACTACTTAAATACATTTTTTTTTTGTAAATACATACATATTATATATAAATTACACCCCGACACAGAACAAACCTTTATGTTCATCACACAAAGATTTGTCCTGGGTGGGGATCGAACCCACGACCTCCGGCTTAGCAGTCAGGGTCACTAACCACTAGACCAGTCTGTTTTTATTATTTTTTATTTTTATTTACATCTAATTATATTTATATTTAATTATTCTTTTAATATTCTGTAAACTTGTGCTAAATCAAGTTATTCAAATTACTATTATTTATAGTGTGTGTATCTGTCTAGTGACGGATTAAGAATATATATGTCACTATCCAATTTCAACCCGTGAGTGTCGGAAAAGGTAACTAAGGGAACTTTAAGCATACAAGAGCATTGCGGGAAAATTAAAATTCGAAACAAAACCCTATACCAGAGTGTTGAATTTAGCCTACTTAACGTAAACGTACGGCTAAATTCCATCAACAATGTTTGGAGGAGACCTGTGCCCAGAAGTGGGACGTTTATGAATTGAAATGATGATGATGATGATTCTTATAGTGTAGTGTTACTTATGCTACCTTTGTTAATAGATTGTTAGTATATGCTTTTGTTATATTTTACTGTTTTTAACTATATAAAATTTAATCACTCATGAATGTGTTTTGCATTTTTGTGTAATCATGTACCGCGGAATATTTTACACCGCAAATAGTAATTGTCCGGTAGGACTTTGTTATAATTATTCTTTTCTTAGAATCATTTATGTTTTCTTGAGTTCTTAGAACTTTAAAACGGGATTTTTTGCGATTACTCATTAAGTATTTGCATACCTAATCAGATCGAAATTTCTACCAAAATAAGGTATGTAAACATAGCATGATTGCGTGAATTCTTGTTCTATATTTCCATTATAATTCAACAAGAAAGTCAAAGGTAGTAAAAGATGGATTTAATTTTGTAGTAACGTGTTTATGTATCTTTATTGAAGAAGGCATTTACGGAATATTGCATACAACCAATCTGTACCATATATGGTCCACTGTAGCACATACGTAACGTACTAAATAGTAACAGATATCGAGGAAGTCTACGCTTAAACAAGATTGACAGGTTTACTATAATTATTATGGAACATTAATGTTACTTAACTTTGTAATTATGTGCTTATAACTTATAAAATATAAGTAAGCTATATAGATACGATACGATACGATACGATAAGATATTGTTTTTAAATTAGTACACCTGGGTGTAAAACGAAAGTTTAGTTAAAATCTTGAAAATGACAGAATCTTGACATTCAACTTAGTCAATTTTATTGCTACACCTTGACAAACCCCTTTATTACCAAATATGATGAATTCAGTATTAAACCAGGTTTAAATTTATATAAGCCATTGTTTTAGTGTCAAAGTTGTCAATTTAAACCTGGTTTAATGCTTAGTCCGTATTTTGTAATAAGGAGGCATAAGTTTATGTATTTAATCAGTCATCTAGCGTTACTAGTGTTGGGTTACTGAATCTAGTAGTGCCTAGTTACTTAATGGAAGGCAAATAATAGACACAACAAGCGCACGTCTTCATGCGTTGAACATCTTTAACGACTATTTCTCTTCGGCTGATGCAATAATGAAAAATATCCGATATGTATTTTATCCTACCCAGTAAAGCTTTTCAACATAACATACATAGCATCACGCCTTTTTCCACGAAGGGGTAGGCAGAGGTGTTTCACACCCACATTTCGCCAGCTATGTTTGGTCCCATGAAATAGCGGGCGAGCCTATTGTCATCTACCGGGAACATTTGTTTACCAAACTCCGGGAAAATCTCAATACTGGAATTTCATGATAGAAAAGCCCAATACAATTTTCACCCGACCCGGGAATCGAACCCGGGACGTCTTGCACAGCAGTCATATACACTTTCCACTGCGCCACCGAGGCAGTGTAATAAAGCTTTTCAATGCTGACATTAACACACTCATACACTAGCTACCCCTAGAACTTGTTAAATATTTATTTCTGACACACAATCCTACTTTTATAATGACAAATGTACTGTCAGTTAAAGGGTATACCTATCAAATTATGATAAGGATAATATTATAATGGTGACACGTGTTACACAAAGGTTAAAGTGGCCGACTTTCTGATAATGTACCGCATTTTTAGCTGACAGTAGTAGTAAAGCTAATATTGTCCACCGTCTTGGATATCGGTGTGTCAGACACAACATAAGGGACAATGATTCTCTCTGAATTCCTTAATACAACACTAACACAATTAATAACACATTCATGTTTCTGATCTCAAAAACAATTTACATTGATTAAGTTACAAGCAAATAATAATAACCTTTTCTTCGGTGACGTCATGCTTTAATGAGTTGTCAGCCAAGTGTGGCATGTAGTTTGATATGTATAGATTACACTTTTACAACTAAAATACAAATATTCAATTCTCGATTCAAAACATTACATTTCTTTGCGGGCTTTTCACTTTAGATATACGAGTATGTAAGCAGTCATTTGTTTCGATTGTAATTTTAATAGACAAACCAATCAAATCGTTAAAAGTTAAGAACAATATTATAGTTATGTCATGACATAGTATGACGTATATTACATAAGTTTGTATGTACATTCAGTTAATTAACAGTGCGTGTAATGACTACATTTATTTCTAAATGTTTCCGACTTTTTTTATTGAATATTCCGGTTGTTTTATTGTTGGTTTTGTTCTGGAATTGCAGACAAATAGTGACGTCATCAATTTAAAATATTATTTGTGACTCTATTATTTATCTCATTACAGCATGCTTTTGTGTGGGATGTATTTTTTAATTAATTTCATATGAGTTCGTCACTCCAGTGTACATATGTAAAATAACATGACTCACTCCTTAGTTCCTTAAATACACGTAAGAATACGCTTCATTCAGGTATGCATGACTTGACCTATCCTTTATATTAAAAAACATACCTAGATAAAAGTTAAACCTAATTATCAAAATAAGTTTTAATTAGCAAACTATTTATATTTCAAACAAGCTTTGTTAAAAAAGATTAAAGAAGCAGGAATCTAAAATGGTTAGTACAAAAATATAGAAAATTGTATTTGTCTTTGTTTCAGTTGAGCAAAATGCTGTTTGACGTAAGCAAGGGTCTCGTGAACGGAGCAACCAGATTTGCCACTGAAACTATCTGGCCTATTGCTGCACAATTTCCAGCTAAATACCAAAATGGCAACATTGAAAGATACTATCAACCGTTCTTTAAAAACACGTTACCACCGGAAATTATACAGTAGAATATTTAGAACCAAAGCTCTTTGCAGTCGGTCAAGCATACAAAACACGCAGAGTACACTCATTAGACGGTTTTATTTGATTGTGATGTCACTTTAATATTTTCTCCTCTTCAATCTCTCTTGCTTAATATCCATATTAAAGGAGTTGAAAAAAAAAAGTAATCCACCTTCTTGGTGCGGCGGGCACAACAACTTTACTATGATTTCATCAACTATTGTTTTTTATTCTTCAATCCTTTTCATGTGATACCCAATTCACTATGTTTTACAAGAAATATATTGATTGATTGATTCGCCATCTTGGAACGGTGGACATATTTCATTTAGTATGACTTCATCAATTATGCTCCTCTCTCAAGACTCTGCTACTGCTCCTCAAGACCTTTCATTTAATAAATGGGTCGAAACAAAATTGTGATTCGCCATCTTGGAACTGCGTGAATGATCACGCAGTTCCAGTTTCCAAATTCAATATGAATTGAATTTATAACAATTGTGAGAGCTAAATTAGACACCTGCAAGTGGCCGAAAAATGGGTTGCAAATTTTGATTTAATATACGCAGAGTATGTAAAATAATTAAACAGAAGCTAGATGCCATAGAAACACGAGTTATGAAATACAAGGGAAAGCTTGAGTTTTTGTAATATTTTTTTTACTATGAGCTAGTCAATCTTTGTAAGAAGACTAAAAGTGTACAGTATATTACATACTAAATGGCTAATCAACATATTAACGTTAGAAAGTTTAAAAAACGGCTAACTTAAATGTGAAAATCAGAAAATAAATTTTTATTCGATTTATTATACTTATTTATATATATTATTGGCTAACCCTTCAAGATATTGAATGTCATAATTCCTTGGATGATTTATTGCTAATAACTTTCATTTATCTAGAAAGCACTTAAGGTACTAACGCAATATTATAGTTATAAATGCTTTATTCACATATGACTATAATATAATGACTACGTAATCATAAATATATTTTATGTGAAGACTATTACAGCATGGCGAATCATCGGCATGCCACTGGCCTCAAATAGCAGGCAGGATAAAATTCTTAGCATGCCAATAATTTATATATTTGATCAAAAAAGTTAGTAGAAGTTCACCAAGTCGAGCACAGCCGTATCTCACTGCATGTTTGACCCCCATATATAACTTCGTTGCGGATAAAAAAGGAGTTAACAAACAAAATAAACATTTTTAAATGATTTCACTTTCAATATATTATTATTCAAGTTGCAAAATAACACACGGCTGCAAATATCTCAAAATAGCCTAGATTTAAAACATCTAAGTTGCAAAATATTTACATTTCAAAAAGTTCAAGTCTTAAAACATGACGTCAAAATTTGCAATTCTTTTTAATTTACGTACGTGAGGCTGTGTTGTGCTAGTGTGATATTACAAAAAATCACAAATCATAATTTTCGCAAGCATAGAAAATAAAACAAATACTTAAAAATATAATTATCTTTTGAAAACTGTTATTTACGGCCAATCACGTGTATACAAATATTATCATTTATTCGGACTACGACTGCGCGACGCAAAGACACAATCACTAGAGACAAGAACTTTCTTGTTTCAAATTCAATTCACAATATGGTGATAACCAGGTGCCATTAGACTTTTTTTTTCATCTTTTTGCATTTGCATTTACGATCTAACTATAACGACTTAAAACGTCAAAAAGTCCCGTGAAAAAAGTTCTAAATAAAATAAATTATTAAAAGATTAAAAACTCGTGTGTCTATTAAAAACTTTAAAGAAAGAAACAAGCCCAGAAGTCTAAAATTATTCTACTGTCTCTAAAATAAAATTATAATTAGTAAAATTATTCTAATGGTCGCTACCATAACAGGCGGGACTAATCTAAATTCTAGATCGGCTTAGTTCTTTTCAATATTGGTCTCGCCTTTCCTTACTTTTATTTTAAGTTTTTAATAGTAAGTTTTTTATTGTTTAATAATTTATTTTATTGATATAAAATTAAGTGGTACTAAAACATTTTACTGATATGCTAATTTAGGATAGCCGTGTAGATAAACATACGACAGTTAATTATCAGACAAAAAGGCCACACGTATAGCAATAACCTAATGCATATTATAGGGCCCATATCAATAGGCAAACTTATTGTTGGTTGCTTTCAGCAAAAAAATTCTTAGACTTTGCAATCCAAAATCAAATGCATTGATCATACTAACAAGACTATCCGTTGGACGAGACCATCGCCGTCTGTTCAGTAGAACTATGTATTTTGGGAATCATTAATAACAAATTTAAGAGCCTATCAAGGTTTGTGAATGGACTTGTTTCGGTGATTTATTGCACTTTTCCTCTTGTGTACATCGATGTTTAGAACAACATAGACATCACGGCAAAAAAAAACTAAAAACGAAAGGCAAACCTTGATAACTGCAATAAAACACAAGTACATAATTTCACAGTATGTTTTCGTTTGCTTAATACCAAATCATAAATATTAATAAATTAATGAATTATGGATACTTAGTTCTAAAGTGTAAGGTCAGCGCTTCATCTTTTCAATGTATTTTTGTTTGTTAGCCCGGTTAATGGTTAATTGGTCAGAATATATAGTAAAATAAAATGAAAATCTACTGAGACTAGAACAGCGACTGATACTGACACACACATATTATCATCATGTCAATCATGAAACCAATTCCAAAGTTACCCATGATTGTATTTTCAAAGATGAACCCACTTTCGATTGGTCAGATTTTGTTTTGAATCGTAATCAAATGACATCGACCACATTTGAACTTTCAAACATTATTTTGACGACGATATCCATATCAACGTCGAGATCAGTTTTGTCCTCCTTTAATTTATACTGACAAAACCGATATTAAGATAATTTCAAACAAAAAATAAGACTTGAAAGTATTTCTTTGTCCCAGTTTTAAAATTTAGCTTTTTGGTTTTATTTGACGATACCAAATAATTATTTTGAGAATGGATATCCATTCTCATAATATCTTAAACAATCAGTTACAACGGAAATTAATTTTATGTAATGTGGAAGTTATTTAATGGACGACATGCGAGTACCATATTTGTGATGATAGGGGGCGTTCACACGCATATATTAGTTACGTGCATGTTGTGTATGTCTTACGGAAGATTGTTTAATCAATTCTTGAGAATTAATGGCTATGAATAGTGAGTTTTAAAATTAGGAACAGTTTTATTTTTTTAACACTTTTTATGGCACCTTTTTACCTTTATTTTAAAGTACACTGTTAAATCTGACAGAGAACCCACGATCTTTCTATCATTATAGTGACTGCTTGTCATGACCTCGTCACCTTTGAGCACTGAAATTAAAAACGTATTGGAGTAATTAATTTCCATATAATATGAAGTAACCCTTTCTCTGTGTGTAATTAAAGATGATGGCTAGTCGTTTGACGACTTGACACGTGAGCTGTCAATCAACCTAAAATGTAAGTATATTAAACATTTTTGTATACGAGGAACAACAAACTTTAATAGTTTTCATGTCGTCATTTTTCTGCACATATTATTTTTTAGGGCTCTGTACCAAAAATGTACAAAAGGAACCCTTACAGTCTCGCTCTGTCTATCCATGAAAGTGATATATTCTGAGGAATCTATATACATAAGCTATCAACATGAAATTCGGAAGTTTGAAACACTGCTGATCCAACTACAAAAAATGTATAGTCTTGGGATGTACGATGATGTATTGTTGGATTTGAGCGACAATAAAATATTATGAGTATATGGTGGTTACACTGTTTGTTTCCCGGTAAGGTTGTGGTTTCATGTAATTGTTATTAAATCTACCATAATCATATTATTTTGTGATTTATTTCCCAGTGTAAACTGTTATTATACGGTCAGAGGTTCTCACGCACAGTATTGCACAAAATACACATACTTTTCACAACTCATATTACTAACAATTACTTGATGATATAATTGGTGAATGATTGGATTACTAAAGTAATTTGTATTGCCGGTAATATCTGCCTTCCCACCAAATACAGCTGTGAATTTTTAATCATATTTTTATAACAAAAATGAAATGGTGAATGAAATCAGCTCTACACGTCGGCAGATACGTCCGCGGATGTCAACAAATACATCAGCAGATTAATAATTACGAGCCGAAAACATGTTTGTAGATCGCTCAGTCTGTGTTGATGCTTTTGCTGTTTGTTGATGCTGCAACATTTACAAAATTGATGGGGAGACCTCAACATCCATTTCTTAAATGACGTCCGCGGACGCATCTGCCCACGTATAGAGCAGGCTTTATGATTTTTCGCTAAACTTAATAGATCTTGATTAAATATAACGTTTTTAAATGACTTGACGATATAGGGCTACGTCTTTTTCTGGATACACGAGTGCTGACGCAAGCAGAAGCTACAATAACAGAAGTATATAATTATACTAACAGGAAGTACAACCCAAAATAATACATTTGTCTTATGGATAGGATTCAAATTTGCCCACGATGCAGGAAATTCTAAAATGGGGTAGCGAGTACTAAGTGTTAAATGAAGTGGAAAATTAGCGTTATTAAGTCCTCCTGATATTATCTATAAGTCGTTTCTTACATCACTAACGAGAAATAATGTGGCGGCCCATTGGCCCATTAGAAGTTATTACTTACTAGGTTTAAGCGATGGTAACCGAACGGATAATTGACCGGCATGCAAGTCATGCCGTTCGAGTTCGATTCCGACAGGCAGTATCTGGATTTCAGTTTGTGAAATTTATAAGTACTAATCTAGTAACTTACCCTCTGCTGACGGTGAAGGAAAATATTGTGAGGAAACCCACATACCCTAAAAGTCATTCTAAGTGTATGTGTGGGCGCTCCAATATAGATCAGTAACTAGTCGTACTAGACGTAGCAAAGAAGCCTCTCAAGGCATGTTACTCATTATAATAAATAATAATACTATGTAAGTTGTAAAGTAATTTACAAACGATTTCGATTTAAATTTTCAGCCACTTAATATCCCTTTTAATAAACTACCTTTTTTTATTTATGATTTTTTTTTTTTTGTATATAGCTGACGCCACCGACGATAAACAATGTCGGCGTCTTTATTTGCTGTTCTCTTTCATTCCATTTCTCGTTCCGTCAACTAGTATTACATAGTTACATTTTGCCTGAGGCTTCGTCCTTTTTTCGGACAATAAACTATTCCACTAATCTCTGTTGCAATGGAAAATACGATATTGCCATAAAATAATCCCATGGCCAAAATTCAAACGTAATTAATAAAAGAAAATTTCAGAGAAAATTTAAAAAGAAGAAGAAACTGTTTAGAAAATGTAAAACTAGAAGCATTGCCCATAGATGTGAACAAAAAAATATTGTTGATAAACAGAGGAGAAAATGAACAACTGCACTGTTTTATCTTTTTTTAAAACCCAGTAATGTGCGAGCATCATCATCATCAGCAAACTATTAATGTCCCACTTCTGGGCTCGGGTCTCCTCTCCTCTAACAAACTGAGCCGGTTTAGGCTATAATCCACACATGCTAGCCTAATGCGGGTTGGTGGATCAGCATACACTTCTAATTAAATCTAGGGTTGCCTCACGATGGTTTCCTTTACCGTTATTAGATGTTAAGTCACTTGACCAGTGCATATAAATTCCACAAAGGAAAATCCACAGTGGTGCCGGTCGGAATAGAACTCGGACTGCACTATTTACATACCGTTTCTTATCCATTCGACCACCATCGCCTATTACTGCTGAGCAATGAGACATAAATGGCATTGATATTTTTTCTTTTTAACTGATATAGATTATATTTTATTTTCCATGGTTAATATTAACTGAGAATAGAAGTGGAATAATTATTTATTGGCCATCTGATCGCGTCGAATCGTTAACAAAAACATCATAGAAAAAAAGATTGAAGGTAAGAGAGGAAGAGGTAGACTATTATCAAGGAGAAGGTACGGGTCGAGTCGTACCAGAAGGTAAAAGAATTAGCAGAAGCAAAAGATGATTGACATGTATTCCACCGACAAGAGCGCAGCTCTTAAGAAAGATATTTTTAATTATAAATTATCATCTTACCCTTTCATGTTGGTTGTCATCGATGCGACCAATTTACGTCTTAAAAGTACGTCATCATCATGATCATTACATTTGACACACAATGAAAGTACATTTATTATTATTTTGTTAATAATTTATTTAATCATCGATGATTTTTTTTGATAATAAATTACATTTTAATTTGAGTGAAGTATTTTGTTGATTACTCGTGCAAAATATGAAGTATATTTTTTGTTAGTGCAATTTCCGTAAACAATGTTGAAAATAAATAAAAAGTTGCGTTATTTTTGTTATGAAGCCCTACGTAACTGGTTTTTTAATATAAATATAGACTTGTACGGGAGTGGAACTTAATATGTTTTCCTTGCAAGCGGTCATTCACTTTATTGATGATGGCGATTCATATTACTCTAGTTTATTATTTTGTTAGTGCAGTCTTTAACGGGACATTGCATTGAACAATGGCAAAAAGGACGAAAGTCTACATTGTTAACGTTTTTTCTGATTTTTCCTTGCGTTAACGTTCCGCTCTTATTTACACCGAGATTTGCTACATATTGAATTGGAAATGGCTAACTGAAGACTTTTCCATATTTTTACTATATAATAATTTCTATATATATATATTAATATAAATGAATTTCATTAATTCTAGTATTTGCATCTAAGCCATAAGTTGTTTTTAAATTGGCAAAGTAACAAAAAAGCTATGATTTAGAATAGTAATAAAGTTTAAAGCATCTTCCAACTAATGCGATACATACTAAGATCCTGTTGATTTGTCTTTTAATTTACTTCACCTTACGGGGCCTAAGATCATATAATTCCTACAATAATAATCATATGAATCAACTTAATCATATATTAAGGGCTTGATTAATTACGATGATTGGTTATTATTTCAAGGCTTAAATTACTATTAACTGCCGAGAGAGATAGAGACAACGATACTGTGAAGAGAGACTTTATGGCTTAGTTCGATCATTCATTTAATGTTAATTTAAAATTTTATTACTTAATCTGACACATTTCTTAACTATATCTATATATTACAAGCTTTATAATTAAAATATCGTTTCATTCCCTATATATATATATATATATAATTTAAAAAATAAAATTTAAAAGCAATTCGTTTACTTTTGTTTTAAATTTTCATATAGTTTCAACTATCTGTATAGAATGTTGAAGAAATTCAAAAAGCTTGCAATTTAAATTAATTTAATATTTACTTCCTACTGATCTATTGAAGCTAAAACCAGGCCAGTAGATAAGTACCTAATGGTTTACAAGTAAAAATGTCGTAATTGAAGATGATTAATAAATTCATAAAGTTTAATGCAAAGATGCATGAGGTCAAAAGGTCGTGGTAATGCAATCGTAAGTAGTGAAAGCCTGTTCATCGCTTTCCTTTCGACAAAGTTGCAATACAACAATATTTCTATCTGCAAATTTAATTTCTACAAACATCTAAAAACTATTAGAAATAAATTTTATTGAAGACGTTCTTTGTAAAATCTTATTGATATATAAAAATTCGGCGTATAGGGGGGAACGTCGAATTTCGACATCTAGATGCACAATCACGTACTAAAGTCACTTTTAGTCACGATCAAAACTGTCGCCGATGTACTGTCAAATTGTAATTACATTTATTGAAAATATTTTTTGTGAAGTCGGTCTTATTTAATACATATTGCAATTTTATAGCTTTATAAAGTAATAAAACTTTTTGAAGTTCACGCCTCAAGACAGCGAAACAATTGTGTGACAATTTAACTCTTTTTGAGCTCTATTTTGAGCGCCGTTTTTTGATCACTAAGTCTACGTCTTATGAGTATGATGAAAATCTATAAAATAGTCTACAGGTTGATGATGATGTCTGTAATAATAATAACGTGACTTCTTAAATCAATAAAAATGATTAAATTACCTAGACCTAATCAACCCAGGCAACAGAGTGGAATTATGCAATGCCACCTGAAGGGAAAATACTCTAACTACTGGATATTTTTAAAATTAAATATTGAAACATTTTTAGAAATTCGTTCGCCACACTCGGCTATCGCACCAGCTAAAATCCAAAAAAATAACATTCTGTACTTTTATGGCATCGATCGATAGATTCAATCCTAAGGGTCGAATCTGTCTAACAAACGTTGTCAATTTATTGTATATAAGTATCATTATGTATGTATTGTTCCGTGTTAAAATTTTATTTATCTTTTTATGTGTCGGGGATTAAAATGTAGAAAATAAAGTTCTGATGCATTATAGTGTCTTGATAAGAAATTATTTGAATTATCTCGAACTTACATTAAAATGTCTCAGAATGAATATTTCAAATTACAGTCAACATGACACACCGCACCTGTTTAGCTGCATTATTGATAATAATTGTGTATAACAATAGTTATTCTAATAATTATTTGTGGGAATTATCGTGGATCTTTCAACAATTCATACCATGAGCGGTTCATCTCGCGGTACGAATCGCACAATGACCTTTTTAGGGTTTCGTAGCCAAAATGGAACAAACGGAACCCTAACCCCTTATTATAAAATACGGACTAAGCATTAAACCAGGTTTTAATTGACAACTTTGACACTAAAACAATGGCTTCTGTCAATTTAAACCTGGTTTAGTAATACAATTAGTAAATATTTTGTAATAAGGGGTTATAGTTTCATCATGTCGTCCGTACATCAAAGGATCAAATGCATTTTACTTAAAAATTACTCGATATATACCTATTGAATAAATTTTAGAGAATAGTTGCCACAACTAGGTTTGGTAGTTTAATAATTAAAATGAATATTTTGAAGGGGTTAGTATACTTACATATAACAAAGTTCAGAAGCTGAAAAAAATTTTTTCCAGCAATCATGTCATGTGAAACATATAATCGACAGAAATCTACAAAATTAAGAATTGATTAGGGAACCAATTGCATCAATTTTTTTCGCAATAAATGAAAAAGTTTCGTAATATAAATATTTTATTAAGCAAATACGTAATAAATATGCGTCTAAAAATTGATTTGAATAAATTACACAGCAATTGCAATCATTTTTATGCATAGTAAATTTAATTTACCTGCGTGAACGTGAATAAACAATGGATAATTGTAAAAATAGTTACGAAAACAATAAATAATGAAGAAAAAGTTATAGAACCTGAATGCGCATTTTATTTGTCATACTCACACTCGTATCAAGTTAATCTGTGGTAGCTATCGGTTATCAGGTGAACCTCGACGCGCTCTCCGACGACCAGTTGATGTTCGCGCGCCGAAAGGAAGACACATCCGCTAGCCGCCTAGCGTTGGCCAGTGACTTGTGATCGATAACTCCGAGTGTTTTAATCAACTTTAATAAAAAAAAGCCGGTGTTTGTATACAAAGGGTGCGTGTGTTTTGTTACTATAGTTTAAGTTAACAGTGGTCTAATTTTTTTTACAGTATGTATAAAATACTTCAGTATAATGATTTTTTATAGTGATTGTAAGAACATCTGCTTCGTGCGTTACCATTTATGGTATCGAAGCTTTAAGTCAGACGGGACCTTGCGTGCCAGATATGTATTTTTAGCACCTCGTATAGGTACTCTTATTTATTATTATATTGAAGGTACATTGGTTTAAGTGTACGCCTTTGAGTTTGAATTTAAGGCTACAGTGTGTCAGTGAAAATAAAAACAAACTGAAATAACTTGACATTTTCTAAAATATCGTTCAAAAATTACGCAAGTAATATTACGAAAAGTATAATAAGCTTTCTCTACATAAGTGTATGGACATAAAAACGAATGCAAAATCGTTGCCCGTGACGAATGTCTTATACGAGACACCACAACACTGTAATATTTAAATATACAATACACATTATGTGGTAAAGCTATTAGAAGTGAATCAGACGGCGTAATAATCACGTACAATGGTGTAGCTACTACACTTTACGTAAATAAGACGTCATATTAAGAAATAATAATAGAAGCTCATTCATATTTAATTTCATAATTACCATTTAGCGCCTTCATAGCTTAGAAATATATTTTTTTTTGCTTTCGACACTCATCAAAATTTGCCAGATTAATAAGACGTAAGTAATTTAAAACGTTAAAGATTTTAAATACTACTTTATTATTTCTAAGTATTTTTTGAGAGGATGATATTTTGAGATTGCAAGCTGTAAAAAAGAAAAAAATTACCTATCTAGTCTGATTTTGTAGGCGAATTGAGTTATTAATAAAAGATTTGCTTGCGGTAAGATAAATAAAAGATATGTTAATTTTTAAATTGTCGTAGTCGGAACTGATCTACAAAAATACATGATAAGGAAAAAGAACTATTTTAATAAGCTTCATGATTTTCAGTTTGTCAGTGAGCATGCTGATGTATTGATCATCGATATTTAAAGGAGTATCGATTCAAGAATTACTTTGTTGCCGTAGTTGTTAACTACATCTTAAATAATCTGACCTAAACATATTCAATTTTGCCGTATTTTTCAAACGTTATTTCTAATTATGAAACTTTTTTAACTTTAGGATTACTACAAATCATTTTAGATTTGTTTGCCAAGGTTAGCTTAGTTGAGAAGAACGCCCGCCTTTGACCCCAAAAAAATAGATTTTAAATTGTATCTGCTAGCGTGGTAATCGGTAATAAGAAAATGAAAAGCTCTACGGTTTCTGATATTGACAAAAGGTGCATAGTTGCATACATTCCAATTAGAAAATACTATACGTTTTTACGTACTTAAGCTTTTTTTGTGTTAGTTTAATATGTAATAAAATTCCTTTTTTGTCCTACTGTGTTACATGTCAAGGTGGAATGCAGGGAGTATGAAGGCTAGACCACTAAGCTAGACCTATATCATATTAACCTGTTCCAGTTAGTCACTTTGACTCATGGTGAAGAGTTCATTGTGGTTGGGTTGCTTGTTGTACAAACATTATTTTTTCAAGACTATGTTATTTTCAAAAAGTTTTATTGATCAAGAACGTTGATAAACATGCAATGAATGCAATTTCCTAAAAAAGGAACGTCTTACTTTTTACTTTATAAATATTTTTGAATTTCTACACAATTAAACATTTCATATAGATCATTCATATATTATGAATTCATTAACAATTTACAAAATAAAATTACTGAAGATGGATGGCAAGAGCAGTAGCTAGCCTATTGGGTATTATTTGGGTATCTTCAGGAATCTGACCTCAGATATTCTATTTATAGGAAATTCCTGTGAATTTTGTATCTGTTTTTTTTTTGTAAAAAGGTAGTTGTTGATATTTTAATGAATAAATAAATAACTGTCAAATTAATATGATGAGAGCCAATTTAAATATGATGCATCAGCTATCAATGTAGAGCTATGACATGTATTTATAAATTAATGCAGAAGAAAATTGGGCTACGTTTTCTATTTATTGTCAAATTCATGTTCATCATAACATACCACAAAGTCATATTTGGTTCCCTGAAATAACCTTTCCTATTCAGTAAATTTTAAACCATTCATTGGATATTACGTAACGAAAATCGTCATCTTTTAACCAGGATCATCAGGAAAGCACGATTATAAATTTACTAGTATTATAGTGACCTAAGAGCTCTAATGACAAAAGATTTATATATGTCCGGAGTGTATGAATACAACCATTGTTTGTTTATTTTTAACACAATACCTTTTCTATATATATATATCTACCTATACGAGTATAATGTATTTCATACAATACCGTTCTGATAAATGAAGTCAATATTTCTGTATTATTTGAATTAATGGTTTGAAAATGCGGAAGATATATTAATCTCTCACAAACTATCTTCAAAAGGGACAATACGATGCCAAAGAGATGCTTTGAAATATTGTAATGGTCTTAATGTTGCCTTTTGTGGATAGATTGAAGTTGAAAGCGATAAGCAAGATATATTGAGGACATTATATTACAGTATGGCTTTGTTTGGTTTATTTGGCCATTCATGAATAGCCTGTGAATAGTGTCCGGCAGTGACATATAGCTTGATTTATAACAAGGATTACAGAATATTTTAAATTTAGCCTTGTATTCAAATTTAAGATTATATAATAACACTTGCTGTACCGTCCGTTCATTATTATAAATAGTGTTGATCAAATTCCAAATGCTTTCAGCTTTTTAGCTTTCTAAAATAAACTGAAATTTGAAAATTATGAATTCTTTACATTGTATTATTAGAATTTACTTAATCAACACACTTCATGCAAAAAATGATTGTAGTTGGGAAGTTATTTACGGAAACAATTTCCGTGTAAAGTCAGTTGGAAAATTAATGATTGCATGTACTCGTAAAAATAAAATGGTTTATTTAGTGGAAATCTAAGAAAAAAATTGTAGAATTTATATCTATTTAATTTTAATGCAAGTTTATGTAATTACAATTATATATATTTTGTATTGCAGTTGGAGTAAAACGTTCTATATAATGACGAATATGAATTTGAAGTGGATTTGTAATAATATACAGTAAATATGACTAAATAATTAAAACAAAAACTAATTAACTATAATCTTATTTGGACACCGCGAGTATAATCAAAACTAATATTATTTTAAATGCAAACCAGATCCAGTTTTTATACAGGTACAGAGACACAATTATTATTATATCTGATTTTTTGTTCCTATTACTAATATATATTTAATGCAAATCAATTCTTTGTTATTATAACAAACATATAGTACGTATTTTGTCATGCATTGATTAATAAGTGACAAAGGAATTTGTCCAATTGAATAGTAATTTGGAGTGTTAAAATGTCAATGTTAAAGTATATGAACCAGTTGAGTTAATCGTTAGAATTTAATGCCCGTTTAATATCACTTCGTGTGTCGATACTGACTTAAATTTGACAGTTAATCTTGTAACTAGATGGAAATTATTCGTTGAAAGAGTAATGATATAGTTTAAGTTATTGAAAAATAGCTTCGCCATGTGGTTAAAAAAGCCTGTGTCACAGGGAGTCAGCTACCTCCATACCGAATTATCAAAATTGGCCTAATCGTTTGAGCGTGAAGAAAATAACAAAGATAAAAACACAGACAAACTTTCGCCTTTATATTATTAGTGTGATAAAGAAATAATATGAGTTTGTCAGTTATAAAAATAGATATATTGTTAGGCAAAGAATATTTATTTTCAACTGAATTTAAAACAATTTTCTAATCTTTTCGATGGTGATAAATTTTAATATAATGTTTGTTGTTTTTTTTTGGGCCAAAAATATGCTGAATTGTCTAGGCAATAATTTTGTTAAACATATTACTTTAGGTAAACCAGCTGACTATCCGAAAATTTGTTTATTGTTGTAAATTTACCTTTTTACTCCAGTTTAACAAGTAAAGATTAATTTCCTAACATCAAATAATATAATCAACAATGAGACATCATTACAACAGGAACTTCATTTTAGCATTGGACTATCTGTATTCACAAGGATAGCTTTTAAATATTTCCTTCCTTTGACCTCCGCGGTACTAGCCATCGATTCGTCAAACGTAATTATTGGCGATGTCTTTATATTTTATGTCCATCTTAGTACTTAATCGAAAAAAGAACATAAGGAAACATCAACAATTTTGTTATACATTTAATGTTAGTAAGCTAACTAATACTTCCTTATTGAAATTTTAGTATTAAATAGTTTAAATAACAATTTATTTTCATTTAGATATATTGAAGATATTGAGGTCATTATAATTCATATTGCTTCTCATTTATGTAATTGCTATTTATTTTAAAATATTTAATTGATGAGTTTGAATTACCGCAAATATTCACAAACTCTTCAATTTATACTCTACCTACTAACTCTTCAATACCTTGAAGAGTTCATACTCTTGTACGATAAGATGGAAGTATATCTTAAGTTTCTCAGCAGTGTGCTATAAAATACAAGTATATGTAAAGATACTGTAATAAAAGTTATAGTACAGTCGAGTTCATTAATATATTGGCACCATCAAGAATTCAAAATATTGTGAGCGTTGAAAGGCTATAGAACCTATGGATCAAATATATGTCCTCATGTGAATGGTTCAATAAAATATGCTGTACATTATGCAATAAGTTGTAGTCACCCTTTTCAACAAAAATATCTAATGATGGTGCCAATTTATTAATGAACTCGACTGTACATAAATATCGTAGTCTCGAAATAAATACATTATTTATATAATGGCTTGATGCGCGTGATAATGAGACGTTATTAATGAGATTCTTTAACAAATACTAAATTTTCTCATAGGACCATTGTCTTCAAACGTCACACTAACCTATTTTAAATCTATGGTCACGTAACTAACGTGAATACATTAAAGGTGTACTAATATTACTTGTTACTTAGTTTCTATGAACTAATTGAAAAAGAACTCGTTAGTGTAAGTTTATGAAATGATAAAAGTATTGAGATAAAGATTAAACTAAAATTATAGGACGTCTATTTTAAGCTTATAAATAGCTATAAGTTTAAAATATTTATACATACTGTAGAATATTAAAGTCGATTTAAAAACTGTGTACTCTTTAGCCCCAGTTTTAGTCGAAGCAAATAATGCAGAAGCCACTTTTACTAAAATTTAAACAATATTGACTATGTACTTTTTGTATACTTCGACGAATTAAAAAAAAATTTAAACCTATAAAATTTGTGTCATTGGCTAAGTGAAACTAGTATCATTGAAAAATTTAGTACAATAGTATAAAATGTTCTATAATTATAATTATTAAAAATAATTCAGGTTTAATTACCAATTTTATGTAAATAAAGAAAAACGTTTAAAATAATCCATGTACAACAATAGTTATATATATATAGGTACTATTATTGAAAGGTACATTATAATATTTGGAAAAAGTTTATAGCTACTATGAAACCTGTTCAATAGGGATTTGATCATCTATTACCACATAGCGTCATGCTTTTATATCCGAAAGGATAGGCAGTTGTGCCTAACATTCAAATTTTGCCTGCTATGTTAAGTCCCATGTAAAAGAAAGAGAGGCTACTATTATTAACCAGTCACATTCCCAAATTTAGAGCAAATTTTGAGAATTTCATCACAGGCATGTCATATCCAATACTGTTTATGTCTGTTCTAGGCATCGAACCTAAGTCAGTACAGTCATCACCGAGGCAGTATATCTCTGGTCATTTAAAAATCAGTATATATATTTATACTTTTTAGTTTAATTGAATTTATGCTAATTTTACACGAGACTGCCCAAAAAAGGAGTGTTATGTTTTCAGGATTCATGTATGTATATATGTGCGTTTCAATATTCTACCATAATTCTAAACGGCTGAACAGACTTTTGTTTCCTTATTTCTTTTTCAATCACAATGGATGCCGTTAGCATTAGTTGTTTGTTTCTTATCCACGTCTATTTATCATTTTTATTATAGTTCGAGCATTCACGTTATAAAGGCATTGTTCGATAAAATATTTGTTGATACTTACGCTTTCTGAATCATTGGCGTTAGATTAGTTTTTATTAGTTCATTTTATGTTCGCTGCTTTGCCTTTTATAAACATGCGTAACGATAAAAATTTGTAGTTTTATATGTTCTAATTTTTACTTCAGTTTACTTTTTACCCGACTGACAGGACGGGTATTGTTTTTCGCGCGTATCTTGTATGTTTATAAATTTCTTTATTTCCAAGTTTCTTCCAAACGGCTGGATGGATTTCGACAATTAAGGTATCGTTAGATACTTCTCAAAAACCCAAGTGTCCTTAGATAGGTTTATAAAAAAAAGACAAAACGACGGACTTTTGGCGCCAAATTGTAAGAAGTTAGAATATTTTTTTAACCAAACGTATCGAGTAGGTTATCAAAATAAAGGGAATCAAATGTAGATTACAAATATGTACATATGTTATATATTTAAATTTAATCAGGAATAGTAATAACAAAAAAAATTCGGTGTTTTTAGTGCGTTGCTTATCTATTGATTTTTTAATTATATTTACTTGTTTAAATATTTTCATTTCAATAATAATATTCATTAGTTCTAAAATCAATAAATCAACAATTCAAATTCAATTCAACAAGTACAGTCGAGTTCATTAATATATTGGCACCATCATTAGATATTTTTGTTGAAAAGGGTGACTACAACTTATTGCATAAGGTACAGCATATTTTATTGAACCATTCACATGAGGACATATATTTGATCCATAGGTTCTATATAGTATTTATCGAGCTTTTCAACGCTCACAATATTTTGAATCCTTGATGGTGCCAATATATTAATGAACTCGACTGTACATAAGTAAACTCAAACATAAGTATATAGAGATAAATGAAAAAAGAAAAGACCTTTTGCTCTACGATAAGACATATTATAATTTGCTAGTTAGTTCTGTACTATTCTGTGATGTTTTTTATTGTAACTTTATGACGATTAAAAGAGTCTCAAGACTCAACCTTGTCAGCAAACTGGCCTAAAGAAAATTAACTGGTACCTTTTTGGCTTTGTATGACGTTCATTAGTATCATGCATGTGATGTTAAGAGTACAGTAGATTCTTGCAGTAAAATACCAAAACAAAAGCACAGTAAAATCAAGTTAATGTACCTGTTCTTTGTATGTCCAAATGAAATATTCCATTTTTATGTATATTCAGTGCGCAATTTACACATTTTCACGCTATCAGCGTAACACGTAAGAAACTAGATACACTTAAATTACTTTTGTAATAAATTATATGTTATTACTCGCACACTAATACGGTATAAGATTTACGAGAATTTACAATGAAGGACGTAATAAGAAGGACAATCAAATAAATTGTGCGTGACAGTATATTTTCATAGTGTATAAGTTTGTAAGCAAAAACTTGGTGGTAAATAATTAAGTACCCATTGGTAATAAAGGCTTGCTCGTGGTCGACGACGCGTAGCACCGCCGGACAGTCATGATATCATCAAATTATAACTTAGTACACACAATTTAGCTTTTTTTGATTATTAGGGATCCGTAGGCACCAGTTTATAGAGAAACTTTTGATGATTGTGTCTAGAAAAAAAATAGTTGGCTTTTTAATATGTCGTTCTTTTATGCTGACGCAACATTGATGACTGATTGAAAACTAGCTAAGCGGAATAATAATTTAGGTATCATAAATTTTATGATTATTTTTATTTCATTGTAAAATTACTTAAGCATTATCACAGAAAAGTTTTCAAGACCACCCAAAAAAATTACAAAGTTTTAAATTTTTTCTGAATTGCATACCTATTACTAAAATAAAATAAGAAATTATCATAGAAAAGTTTTGAAGACCACCGGAAAAAATATCGAAGTTTTTAAAATTTTCTGAATTACATGTTACTCAAATAAAACAAGTTACCTACGGAACTCGTAAATATTTCAACAAATGGTGCGTTATTGAGGTTTTTTTATTGAATGTAATATTTGCATCGCTCTAGTTGGTTATTTAATTCACGATTCTACGAAAAAACATCAACTGTTTGCCACATTCAACACTGAATACGCGCACATTTACTAACTGGCGTTGCTCTCACATGATCATTACGGTATTAGTATTGTTCTTGAGATTATTATTTGTATTAGGTAATTAAGTTGATAAAGGTAATAAATTACAACAAAAATCGCTATGTTTCTTACCCTAACTATTACAACATTTTATTATATGAGGAACTAAATCTCGCATTATTATTCCCGACTGATAGGACGGGTATTGTTTTTCGCGTGTATCTTGTATGTTTGTAAATTTCTTTATTCCCACGTTTCTTCCAATTGGCTGGATGGATTTGGACAATTGATGTATCGTTAGATTCTTCTCAAAAACCCAAGTGTCCTTAGATAGGAATTATAAAAAAAAAAGGAATAATAATTACAACAATTTTTCGGTTTTTTTAGTGCGTTGCTTATCTGTTGATTTTTTGCAGTCGGGTTATTTAATTTTTTAATTATATTTTTATGTTTTTATTTAAAATATGTATTAAAAGGGTTGATTTTTGGCTGTTATATTTTTCCAAATGAATTGTATCGTATCAGGTGACAAAATCATTAGTATTACATTTACCACATCACAAAATATGTAAATATAATAATATTAATTAATTTCACCAAAACGTATTTGCTGGAGTAATTCGATGCCAGCTAGCCACAAGCTATAACATTATAATTAGTTACGCCAGTATTAGAAGTTGCATTTAAACTGATTAATTTTTAAGTGCCGATGTGTAATCGTCGTCATTAAATATTCGTAATGAGCTTGTTGCTCTAAACGTTCCTTAAATGGACGATAAATAGAAAGTTAATTATTTACATCGTCCATAAATGCTTGGCTTACATACTCATGTACGTTTTTGGATGGCATTTAATATGCAACAAAAAGTACTGAATCAGAGACCCTAGTCGCTCAATTTCAAATCGGCTGTCAAATGTTTGATCGCTGTTATTTTCATCATTTGTCAGCGATATATGTAGAAGTCGACGAATCGAATAGCAAGATTCCAAATAGGCTCTAAAGGGCAAATTTTAAGATTAAATATTTGCTCTCATTCATGACTCTAAGGGAATAATTTTTGCAGACAGATCATATAATTAAGTATAGTCTATTTATTTTTGTGCTGACAGGTAATAAATATATAATTTTATTTTGCAATGAGAAATATAAAAAAAAATATTTTTAATTCTATGCATTTAATAGGTTTGCATATTTTAATAAAGTAAGATAATTCTAATAAAATAAATTAAGTAGTTAATTTTATTTCAAATATTATCCCTATCGTTATTAATTTCTAGTCCAACGTTAACAGAAAGATAAATTGCATAATAATTATGAATAATCAACTATTTGAGAGTAAAAGATCGCTTTATGGTTACGAACTCATAAATTGACTTGACCTAGCCGAGTTCTTTTGTTAACTAATTTGAAGTTAAGGTCATTTTAAAATAACACATGTAACTTGACACTTCGATTCCAGCTCTTTATGTAAATAATAAAGTATTAATTTATGTATTCACGTTATCTAAGATACTATCGCTATAATCAATATGTCACTACGTTGTCTATTAGAGTTTGACATTTAGAATTCGCAGAAAAAATGTTTGATCAAATAATCATTTCAACATAGATCTTAAAGCTGTAGTTGACTTATTAATTGTTTCTACAATTACTAGGTTCAGCTTTATATATACCTATTTGTAATCCTGCAGCTGACTAGATATATTAATCACTATTATTAGCAGTTTATACCTATTCTTGACCAAAATAAATCTCTAGTAACTCGACTGCCCAAGAGAGGAGTGTAATACTTTCAAGTTTCATGTATGTAGGTATATGTATGTATGTGCGTTATCTTATTCCATCATAACTTCTAAACGGCTGAACCGATTTAGATGTATGGAGAATCATTACATCCCTTACATCTTTGCATTACTTGGAAGGATGCACTGTAGCAACTTGATAAAAAGATATATAATGCACCGTGATCTGTAATACCTATAAAAAAGGGTTAATGGTGATTTCCCCGTTCTTGGTGTTCCCCCCGAAGTGATTTTATTTGAAAAAAAAACGTAATTATTGAATAGAATAAATTTCGGGGGAAATAAAAACGGGGGGAATAACCCATAAAAAAGGCATAGGTAGAAGTATTGTTATACAATAAAAATGTGAAGTGATATATATAATAGCTTCAAATAATAAAACACGAAGGTATTTCATCTTATATATTATATATAACAGATTTTTCGCCACCAGCTTCACCTGTGTGATCTATCGGTAAAATATAGCTTATATCACTCAGTTACAACCACAGATGAGAGATAGGTTTTAACGTAGCATTTTCGAAGATTACCCTCCATAATCAAACTGACAGACATTACCTCATTTTAGTGTAGATGACCAATTACCTTAAATTGAATAATAACACAGTTAACTCCATTTTATAACCATCCATTTCCTGTAAGCATCGATTACAGTTTAAAGCTAATTTGGGCAATAATCAGTTACTTTGTTTACGCTGAGAATACTTTGAGGAAGTAATTTCTATATTTGTATCTTTTGCCTGTGGTTTCAACCACATCATGTGTCGATGAAAAGTAGTTTTTACCTAGTCTTCTACCCATTATTCTTATAATTTTTATTTTAAAGGCAAAAAGCAGGCAGCATTTTGATGTCGCTGTCAAATGTTTGAAAGTGACAGCGATCATACCTAAATTTAATTACATTTGACAGCGACATCAAAACTGACTAATCGAATGTGGAAATTCAGAGTAAGCCCAGTCAGTAGTTTCACGTATAAGTTAAAAATTATATAGTATAAGTTTAAAATTACCTAACGAGATAAATCTATGAATTTTCAGCTTGCCATAGCTCTTGTATGTACGTAGATAGTTTATATTGTGAAGTGTTTATTTGTACGAATCTTTTATGTTTGTGTAAACAGAAAAAAAATATCTTAATTCGGTATATTTATTTCTTTTGTTGGCATTTTAGCGGCCTACACTAGTGAAATATTTATGAATAGCTATACAAACACGGCAAAAGCCCTTTGTGCCCTTTATTCATATCTGACATCTGTAGACGAAGTTGAATCACTTCCTTTTACTATTTATGGTGTGGAAGCATTTCACTCCGTGTGATATGTTAGGACTAGCTTGTTAGTCACAAATAGGACTTTCCTTTTGGGACTGTCATTTGCTGAAAGCTCAATTTATAAGTAGGTAGAGTAAAGAATACCGGTTTTATCCAGATAACGTTTGGGTTCGTAGTTGGGAGAGATTATATCTCGCTGGCTTACGAGTGGTAGTTCTAGTGAATGACTTTAAAGCAAACACCTTATTAGGGCAATATTATTTATTATTTTATATTTACGTGCACAACGCTTTATTTTTATTGTTTTTCACAACCGCAATTCAAATTACGAAACAAAAAGTGACAGCGCGAGTGCAAGGAGGTTTATTTATTTATTTAAAACTTTATGCACAATAGTACAAAGGTAAGCTTAATGCCAGAAGGCATTATCTACCAGCCGACCTTAGGGTGATGCAGAGAAGAACATGGTAGGTGCAAAAATTAAGGAAAATTGTAACTAGAGTAAGCTATAATATTAAATACAAATACAATATAGGTATAATAAAATAGTAAATATAGGTACTACACATACAATAATTAGATACGTATTAAAGAAAAATTTCTGCTAGTTTGTCGAATAGTATTCTTCGTACTCTTAACTTAAAGGTAAACTTGGTTTACTAGCCTTGAAGAGGTCATTCATAGTGAAAATCCACTGTACCTATATGATGAATCAATGAGTGATCATATCGATAGCTATAATAGATGATAAGCGGCGCTTGTAGCATTGTGGTACTGAAATGTTCGTTATGATTAATGAGGTTAGTTTGTTCCAATTTCATTTTTGAGCGTCTCCGCGCTTCAGAAGGCACGTAATGCCGTTGGTTCCAGTTATCACTTAATGTGATAGCCGTTTAGTCAAGTTTGAAACACTAGGGTGTGCCATATACCCATTCCATAAGAACGAAGAAGTGGTCGTGGGAATTAGTCGCTTTGTGTTCGAATATTCAGTAAATTTTCTATTTATTTTATGCATACTACCAATGTTGGATGCAAATATTTATTTGCTTATGAATGAGAATGATTGGAGATGTAAATTGAAATTCCCTTGACCAAATTCTTTTCAATCACTCACTAATTACCTATCAAGCTTAGAAACATAAATTTTAATAAATACATAGCTTCTTTAATTGCTACGTAGTCATTTGTTAACCAAAGATGGTTGAAAGATAACCTGTATGATTCAATGCTAAACATGTATGTATGTAACTCTGATAAGTACCCTTTATTTGTATGGTTCCTTTTACAAAAAATAGACAAAATTATACTCACATTAAATATTAAGCAATTTCCATCGCTTTGGTTTAACATTTTATAAAAAAATTTCAAATTTAAAAATATTAACATTTAGCTATGTTTATATTTTTATATTTTATATAAAATTATACTCGTATTCTAAACACGAGCTTAACAAAATTAGGTGTCAGTAAGTAGGTAAGTATATATAATAAATTTCTATACCTAGCAGCTAACTAACTACAAAGAAATTAATTTTAATTCAAACGTTTAAGCAAATTACTTTTTTATGACACTAATAAATTTGATGCGCAATTCTCTGTAATGGAGCAATAACAATGCCGTGCTCCAAATATGAAATGCAAGAATAATATTAAAATTAGCCTTTTAGTCGATGTAATTTGAACGTTTACGACTATTAAATTAACGGTAGAAATCCGAGGCGCTACTATTAAAGAGCTGTCGTAATGATACTTAACTTGTAATGTTATATCGTCTAAGTATTACCTATAGGCTATAGGCTAATAACCCGAACGCTTTTCTTATATCAATTGAGTTAAGTATTTTGCGTAATTCTCAAAGGCTTAAAATTATGAAATCCCCGATCCCTATCATAAAAGCAATAAATACATGATTAATCTGAAATTTGTTTTGAACCCATAGTTAATTGTGGAGAAGAAACATGCTACTGAATCGCTAATGTTGCTGAAAAGTATTAATTTTGTCATTAGATCGGGGGACTAAGTTATTCCCGGTAGCAGTACCTAGTTGTAATAAAGGTATTTTCAGCTGAAAATGCTGTGCGAAATTTTTGTGTGTGCATTTAATGGTATTGTCGTTATGAATGTTGAAATATATTTAAAACACCTCCAATCATCGCTTCGGTGAAGATTTTTTTATTTATTTAGCCTGTGTTATCCCACTGGGGCACAGGCCTCCCTCTGAACCTTCCACTGCTGTCTATCTCCAGCCTTATTCCACTATTCCCTGTCGAAGGTATCCAAGTCGTCAGCCAGCGTTAAGATTATAAACCTGCTAATATTTATAGTGTTCACATTTGTAAGCATTTTAGACTAGCATAAATAAGTGTATTCAATTAATAAAATATGATTGATGTGCAGTTATTAACATTAGCTCGTTGTATGCAAGGAATATTAATATTGTTTAACTGCATGTAAAATAAAATCACTGAATAAACTACCGTATTAATAAAATGCAAGATCTCTTTGATCGTTATCTTGATTATGATGAATATGGATGTGGTGTTCGGTGTTCCACTAATTTATAAGTTTTATAAGACTATAATAAATCGTGACTTATTAATGTAGAGATGATGAAATAATTTATATTAATTTGTTGAAACAAGTTAATTTAATAATCTTTTCCTCTTTAAGGACTTTTCTCAGGTACATTTTATTTTAATTAAATGTCATGATGGGTTATAACGATTTTGGCATTTGCAGTAATCTTTAAAATTTAAATCTGATACGTTTTAACATCGATTTTATTGAACATGATTTTTTTCACGTGTTCTTATCAAAAAAGCAACATATAAAAGAGGCAAATAACAAATAATTAAATATAATATAACAAATCATCGTGTCTTGTTCGGTGAAGAGATAGGCAGAGATATATCACACCCACTAGATATTTTTGATCACGTAAATAAATTACTCGATATCTTCTGAACCTAGATCTAAACTTGAAGCTAAGACTTATTCGAAAGCAAATCATTAAGTAAGTAGTATATTCAGTTATATTTTTTTAAACATGATTTAAATTAATAAGTTGGTCATATTGTTTTATGATATCATCACACATGTTTAATGATATTACACATCGACGTTTAAATGTTACAATACGTACCTACATGTTATTACAAGTAGTTGCATCTATGGTAGCTACAGTAAATTCAATTTTGTTGACAGCTAAATTTGAAACGGCATTTATTCGCTGTCCTATTACAAGAAGACGCGGCTCGTATAAATGAGGAACGCACTTTAATCTCTTTGGCCGCACATGTTGCTTCATCTAATTCTAACATTAGTACGAGACTCTTACACCCAATTGAGTTTCGACACAGTCTCTTCCCATGCGAACAAAATGTCTTTTCTATTGCTCAATGTACTATTTGATATATTTTATCTTTATCTCTGTCATCGGATATTGTCTAAATTCATACGCTATTGACCTTACATTCTTTATTTCATAATTTGATACTTTGTCTGTACAGTATCAAATTTAATAATGTTATTTTATTGCATCTGTTATTTTTACTCGTATAGTCGACAACAAAATTGCTTTACCACTCTTAGAGTAAATGTCGTTTGCATATCACAAAACAATTGGAGGGAGTTAAAACCTTATACAGACAAAAGCACTGCGAGCAAAGGAAAATTCGAAATAAACCCTATTCGATCCTGTCTAGCCAGCGTGGTATAGTAGGCTAAATTCCCTCCACATTTTTTGGAGAAGACCCTTGCCTAGCAGTAGAATATTTACGGGTTGAAATAATAATAATAATATGCAAAATTAATGCTAGTTATTCTACCACATTTACACAGCGCCATCTAGTCCCAAATTAAGCGATTATATTTGCTTGTGTTATGGGTACTAAACAACTGATATACTCCTTAAATACATTTTTTTTGTAAATACATACATATTATAGATAAATTACACTCAGACACAGAACAAACCTTTATGTTCATCACACAAAGATTTGTCCTGGGTGGGGATCGAACCCACGACCTCCGGCTTAGCAGTCAGTGTCACTAACCACTAGACCAACAGGCCCGTCAAATATTGATGATCTTATACAAAATTAATGCTATTTTTATACATTAATGCTTACACTGGTAAAGCTAGTTGTTCGCTATATGGTGTTATTATTATTGAAGGAGGTTCCCATTTAGGTACTAAGCAACCAATACTTCCCAATAACTTCTAATAAGTATAAAAAATTAAGCTATATTAAACAAGGAAACAACATAATTACTGTTTAGTAAATTTATTTAAATTTAAACATGCGGAAGTAGTAATTCAAAGAATACGGACCATAAAGTCATAAAGCTTACTAGTTTGTTTTATTTGTTTCTACAATATTTAATTACATAATTATAAAATTGTAACTAATACACGAAAGATATTTAGATTAGAGTAGCAACAGTAATTATATTAATATAATTGTGTGAACTCCCTTATTGTGGTATTAGTCACCGGCTCACCGCTACTCAAAATATAATGAATATCTGCTTTGATTACATTTTTTATAATTAACCTTATCACCGTAATAATAATGTTAGTGTTGGGTTTTTCTTGCGTACGCTCAATATATGGTATTTGAGTAAATACCTGACAGTTAATACTAGTATTACGCCTACGTAATATGTAATTGTAGGTTCTGAACCGATACAGTTTTGAATAATTATGTACAAGTACTTATTAAAATGAATTTATTAGTTTATTTTCTGTTCCTGATTTTTCAATGACAGAATTTGTTAAGAGTATGTTTAAATTATGAATAACTTATGACTAGTTATAATTATTTAACGTGAACCCGCGCAGTTTTAGAATACCTATTACTAAAAATTCTTTGCAACTAAAAAATCTTTGCGAAGGTGTTATTTCTGTTCGTAGGTAGCTGCGAACTATTACAGTTGAGTTTTTACTTGAGGCCAATATTTGACAAGATGAAACTTGTTTTAAACTATATTTTTATGATATGTATTAACAACAATTTGGAAGACTTGGCTTATCGTTGTGTTTGGTTGTATTAAATAAGTATTCTTCAATATAATTCATCTTTATTTTTTCATCATCATTAATTCAGCCCATAAATATACCACTGCACTGCTGGGCACGGGTCTCCTCCAAAAATGTGGAGGGTACTATTACATATTAACACGCTGGCCAGAAGGATTGAACGGGTGAATTTTTCTTTGCTCACAGTGCTCTTGTCTGCATGAGGCTACTCATTTAGTCACCTTTTACGACACCCATGGGTTGATATGGAGTAGTGCCATCATGTGTTCTTAATCCGTCACTGCATGGAAAATCAATACCATTCTCAACATTTTTCGATCAAATAAAGGTTGACATAGAATTAGCAATGTGCCTACTAATAGTGATTTAAGATACGACAATCTATGCCTTTTCTACAATGTCTTGGCTTCTTTTAAGATTCTAGTTCGTTAATACAATTATTGATCAATTCAAGGCCTTTGACCGGGTTGTAACAACATCATACACCAACAAAGATGTTTCAACAAATATATTGTGTCATAACTATAATCAATGTGTCATCAACTAACAATGATCTTGTTATATCATTACTATGAATGTGTTCGTTACTCGATCTATCATCGATATGATCATTTTTTTGTCTTGTACTTCTTTGGCAATATAATATCTTGCTTCAATGAATGATACTAACAGTAATATTTACTAAAGGTCGATATTGTAATATCGATTGTAATTCAATAATTTCGATTTCTCGGCTAGGTTTATTGCCCTTGACCCTATTTGTTCTCGCGTTTCAAGTACCACAATCGTAAGGGCTGTTATGATTGTGAAGCAACTGGGCCCTGATTCTGAGCTGTTGGAAAGTCTTCGAACGGTAAAATCAGTTTATTTAAAGTTAAAAATATGTAATGTTTAAAATTGGAACTGAACTCTATAGCAATTCGACTAGCCTACTATACCACGCTGGCCAGACGGGTTGGTATATTTTATTTCGAATTTTCATACTCTAGCAGTGCTATTTTCTGCTTTAAGGTTAGCTCCCATTTACGTCACCCACGGGCTGAAACGGGGTTTTGTCACAATATGTATTTATTATACAATTATTAAATTATACAATATGTATTCTAAATCCACCACTACACGGACATAACATTGAAAAACCAGTCATTAATTTAATAGTATTATTTAATCGCGCAAAAATATATTGGCATATCCATAATTATAGGTTCACACAATTTAATTAACTTTAATAGGTAACTTCTATTAATTAATAAATCAATATAGCCAGTTAATAACTGAGTTTGCATCTAAACGACCTGATTGACACATAAAGAACCTTTGCCGTATTATTGTCTGTGTGTTAGTAATATGTAATGAAGTCTCAATTTGTATTCCGAGCTCATTATTTGTTGAAATATCAATCACATTTTATATAATAAGTGAATTTGAGTCTTATTTCGTAAGCTACAAATACAATGTTTCAAACAATCTTTTTTTACTGTCACCCTGGCTTAGCGATTGAAGTAGTCGACTCGCCACTAACATAGCCGCTCCGAGTGACGTGGGTTCGATTCCCACACGAGACAATTAATATTTGTGTGATTCATAGATATTTGTTTCGATCGTCGGTGTATTTTATGTCCGTATGTTTAGGTAAGCTAATAAAAGCTTTTGTTTTGGGATCTAGACAATTGATAAACATAGCTAATAATATAATATTTAATTAACATAAATAGAAAAATATTCAAACATTTACAGATTATATAAATATTTGTTTCAACCCGGGGATCGAACCCGAGACCTCAGAAACCTCAACCGTGTGCACTATTACTGCACCACTGAGGCACTCTAAGTCTACACCATGTTTACAATTTCAACTAAACACCTAACTTGTCGTTCTAGAATATACATAAATAAACAAAAAAAAAACACATAAGTACATACAATTTTAAATAATAGTTACCTACGTCGTCATTTGACTTAATGACGTCCCAGAAGGATGTTAATATGAGTATTTACAAGGTGTTATGCGAAGCGTAATACCTGCGTCAGTTTTTATTTTAATTCTTCTTCTTAATATTCTACACAAGGTCACAAGATAATGGTAATTCCACGTAGATTGGTCCTTTGATCTTGGTTGAATTACCATACATTAGAATCGTAACATATATTTACTCTAATGATAATAATCAAATCATTGTCCTCTCTAGTTGCTGTTACAAACTGTTAGCTTATTTTATTTCAATGCTGAGCAAAGATGGAGGCCTATGGGCTTTTTGTCACGCCTAGTTAAAATCGTTGAAACGTTAGAAATAATACGTCTTTAATAGATTCAAATTTTTTTTAAAGATAATAGCACAATTAATTAAACATAAGATTCAAAAATCTAAATAATAATCAAATTAATATAGAGATAGGCATCATTTTGTTAATTTATTTATCTATTTGACCTTTTAACCGCCACGTCAAATCGGTATCGCCGTGCCTTGAGCGCCAAGCTTTTAAAATACAGTACATTTTTGACGTGCCATGCCGTCATTGACGTGGTGAGCATATTTTTATTTTACGTGTATAGACGTTTCTGGCGTTCAAAGGATTAATATAAATAAAAACTATCTAACCAATCTTACGAAACATTTCAACCTGTCAAACAAGTACAATCTTCGATACTTTGAATGAATGTTAAGTTAACCTTCAAATTTGAGTAAATAATCTTATATTTTCATTTGTACATGGTTATAATAAATTTGCACTACATTGTTTGCATATTATATGCAAATATTATGAGTGTAAATTATAACTCGAGTGATTTTGCCATCTTCATATAAATCATGACATTGTTAAAGAATAGTGTGTAACGTTAGGTTACTTAACCATCGTAATGTAACAGTTTGTTTTAATTCAGTCATTGCACACAGCCTCGTACACCTATTATATGCTAATTGACGACGACACGCGAAATAATGCAGACAGAAAGTAAATTTTCGGAATGCAAACAACTTTAAACATTTGTATTATGTAAATAAAATTTAAATGTAATTTTTGTTTTGGCATGATACCTTTTCCGCGATGTTGAACACGCACAGATAATTTGGTTCATCGAAATGAATCCATATATAATTATATCTATCCATATATACATTTATCTGATCAAGAGAATTTTAATCTTCGTTTATTTTAAATTTTTTATGTTCATACATGTTTTATTATCTGGGAGATTAAACTTTACTCAATAAGTTTACTACCAAATCATATATTAATCAGCGCCATGTCATAAATGGCGCTGATTATGATGCTCAAATTCGTTTTTTTGGTTATGATTATGATATAAAAATAATAAAAACATAGACAAACAATGTCAACAAATACCCTAGGTATTTGTTGACATAGGTTGTCTGTGTTTCAAACTATTTAAAAAAAAAAAAAATTCCACATCCAAACTGAGTGTGTTTCAGCTCTTAACAAGTTTCGATTGTAATCAAAAAGATGTTTTTACATCTAGTATATAACAATATGTACAATTATTTTATTATTTTATGCAAATATATTTAGCACTTGTAATTTAACTTTTTGCTGGTATGTTTTTATTTTAACGATTTGTATAATACATTATAAAGTTTTGTCAAGGTACTTAATTATGTTCAGTACTTCGAGACATACATATAATATGCAATATACATATTATTGTGCTATTTATTCTCAAATGAGTAGGCAGAAGTGTATTACGCCCACATTTCACAAGCTATGTATGACCTATGTCAGAGTTGTCTCTGACATGGGCCATACATAGCTTGTGAAATGTCCCAAACAAATGTCCCATGTTTGGTAATGAAAATTTTGTGACCAAATATACGAATATAATTTATGCCTAACTCCACAACACTTACGCCTCAGTTGTACATATTATTATGTGTTTCTTTTTAACAACAGTATAGTGTATTATTTTATCACATTTGAAGTATAAGATGAATGTTACTTCAGTTTTACATAACCACAGCCTTTTGCGTGTAAACTGATGTTACTGTGAGTCTTGCATCAATGGTGCGTGTTACTATCGTCTTCAGACACCGAGTTGAATGGCTTCGGCCAAAACAAGGCTCTTGCAAAAGACATAGTACGTTACGTCAGTTAAATGAGGGATTCGAAGTGCATTTGAAACATATTGCACTCAATAACGTAGGTGTTTTTCTTCGTAATTTATAGAGCAATGATATCTGGATGGATTGCGTTTCTAAGTAGATCTTGCACGACTAAGGCAAATTAAACATAATTGAAACTCGTTCTCACTTAATGTTGATACATAATAGCTAAGAAATTCTGCTATTTTTGTAATTTATTTTTGCATCAGCCTTGTATTGCATCGTATTTAAAATTTTATTTTATAATTGAGATTATATATAAATAACGTTTTACCGTTACGTATCTATGAGATTGACTTGTGCCATCATTTTGATAGTTTTTTTATTAGGTTACATCTCTAAAGGTAAAAGAAAATCGTGTTTATAAAAACAATATAAGCATAACTCTAACCATAACATACAACGACTTATAGGATAATTTTATTCCAACTATTCTCCTTCTAAATCGATCTAACTTTAATCATCTTTCAAATGCAAATTTCTTCAGGTGTTAACATAATCATTATGGTAATTTATAGCCCAAAAATTAACCAGTATTTTCAACATAAGCAATTATATAAATTTGTACTGACAGGAGGTGAAAGTTCGTTGTAATAATTCAATTTTGCGGTCTTGCACAGAGTACTCGCTCAGTTGCGGTTGAAAATATATAATGATACAGGTATATAACGCAATCCAATTAATTAAAATGCTAATCGTCTGCTAACGTTTTAATGTGCGAATTTATCTCATTATTGAGAGGTATACAATACTACGTCGATTTCAATGTGAATTTTTAAATAATAGTTAACCTTGATATTGTTTTGATATATTTTTGTAGTCGCGCGTTGCTCGTACTGTTTGATTTTATCAGAGTAAATAGTTAGGGACAATATCAATGGAAAATGGAATACTTTCATCGTTTTAGTGCAATTTTTTCAAATTCGCTTCTCATAAGAACTCTCCTCGGAAAATATACTTAGAATATGTAAAAAAAAACCAAATGGTTCAGCTGTTCTCGACTTTGACGCTTAGCAACACATAATATTATGTATCTAGCCTGTTTCTGCACTGGTGGATAAATGTCTTGTAAACTATCTAAAAGTTCAGTGACTTGAAGTTAGATTTTATAAATATGAAAAATATATTGATTTATAAAAAACTATAAGAGATCAGCGATAGAAGAGCTATAAGAGAGTTCATTGTCACACAATAATTGTTTTGCCGTCATGAGGTGTGAACGTCAGAAAGTGCTTTATAAGTTTTTTTTTTAAAGCATATTTCTTCTTTTTATAATAAGACTGATTTTACAAAAACTTTTTTTCTAAAAATATTATTATTATTTGACAGGAAGGGCGCGACAGTAAAGTTTTGAGCGTGAGATTAGTACGTGCATTTAGGGGAGACCCCGAATTTTTTTTATCAATGAATAAATAAATAACCGTCAAAAATCTATTAACAAAAGTTCAGCTAATAATATATGTGTGTAAAATAGACCCATAGTCATTCATTTATTTTTTATAGACATTTTTGTTGCATAAAAGTCGTTATATCATATAGGTATTTCATTAGCAGTTTATCATCCTAAACATTTAAAAATGAATGTTGATATTATTTCATATTTACAAATTTGCATATTGCAATATTTTGCAAATTAATTTTATTATAGTATTCATAACTATTGAAAATGAAATGTTTTTTTTGTTGGGAAATATAAATCTGGTATGTGAGTTATCAGGCCGTGTGAGGCTTATATAAATCGGATTAGTGTTTATGGTGGATATGTTATAAACATACAAACCAGAATAATAATTATATAATAAATTAATTGAAATTAACTCCACTCTTTCCAAATATCCCACCGATTAGTATATAAAACCTATAGTTTTTATTATTTTTATTGAAATAGAAAAAAGTTTATTTACATTTGTTTTTTAAATATTAATCTCCAGTTTAAAAATTCCAATTATTCGGCACATCAGGACATTGATACTTTAATTTGGCATGTGATAATAGCATTGAAATAATGTGTATAGACAAATACCTTTATATGCCGGTCAAGTAGCATAGTTATGTCTCCTTGTATGTTAATGTGTAAGTCAATTTTTTTTTGGATTTTCTCTTGTAACGGTTGTACCAAATAAATTTATTTTTCTTTTTTTCTTTCTAGCAAGGAGGATAATATTGTGCGCGAGTAGGGTGGACCGGTTCTAAAACATATTAGTAATCTATACTAATATTAGAAAGCTGAAGAGTTTGTTTGTTAGGTTGAACGCGATAATCTCAGGAACTACTTACTGGTCAGATTTGAAAAATTCGATAAAAAAATTAGAGTTGGATAGTCCGTTTATCAAGGCTCTATAACATCACGCTACGGCCAATAGGAGCTGAGCAGTGTCCAAACAAAAAACGACCGGAGCGAAACCTCACGCGACTTCTTGTCTAATCTAAATATAATAATAATATAATAATAATATTCTACCACATTTACACAGAGCCATCTAATCCCAAATTAAGCAATTATAGTTGCTTGTGTTATGGGTACTAAACAACTGATATACTACTTAAATACATTTTTTTTTGTAATCCCATCCCCATCTAATCCCAAATTAAGCAATTATAGTTGCTTGTGTTATGGGTACTAAACAACTGATATACTACTTAAATACATTTTTTTTTGTAAATACATACATATTATAGATAAATTACACCCAGACACAGAACAAACCTTTATGCTCACCACACAAAGATTTGTCCTGGGTTGGGATCGAACCCACGACCTCCAGTTTAGCAGTCAGGATCACTAACCACTACACCAACAGGCCAGTCAATATCAAATATAAACTAACTAGGTACAAATTAAAAATGTTGCCATTAAATTAAACAAAAACTATGTAATTCGCGATACTGATCCCACGGCTACATACTCGTATATACGCGAGGTGCTGCATACGGCACACGTAACTACACTCTTTGACCTCTATCACTAAATGTTGTGTAACCAATATAACGATGGAGTTCCCATGTCAACGGCACAGCTAACCTATATACTAGCTACTGCTTATGTAACATACGACGCGAATCTAATACACGTAATGTAATCCAACAGGCTAATCACCGTTTATGCCACATGTAATGTCATTATACAAACGAGGTTCAAACCGGCTTCATGACTCAATAAAACTTGCCATTCCGTTAAGTGAAATAAGGTAACAATTAATGAAAAAAAAACCGTTTATCGTCTAATACGTATTTTTGGTAACCACAAAACCTGACTTTTTACTTTTTGTTTATTATTTAGTTCGTAAACATTAATTATAACTCGTTAATCTAACGGTGGGTGTGGTGCTCTACTGCGTCACTTTACACGCTACCCAAATTGTAAATTACAAAAGATTGTAACTATCCATTTTTTTAAAAAGAATGGCGTGTGTTTTTTGCCAGTTCCTCTCATAGCTTCACCCCGTCAGCGAACTGGTCGTAGGCAAATTTGCTGACACTACTTTTCGGATAGCCTAATACATTCTTATCTTGTGACTTTCATAAGTGTTACCTTGTAACCTAGATGAATAAACGAGATTCCATTACATTTTCTAAATACTTTGCAAAATAAAACCAAATAAGAATTTATTTCATTAAGTAAACTAATTAATCTAAAATTCACACGGCGTCCATTTTCAGATTTACATTTCAATTTACACATTTTACTGTTATGTTATCTTGAAATAGTTCCCACTAGATTTTTATAAGTAAAATTCACAAGTACTTGCAAAACTTACAGCCTTCCAAAGATTTACGGTGTACATAGATTTTTATCGATTTTATTTGTTTTCTACTGCATTGGTGTTATGCAAGAGTGCCCGTGCTTGGCCGTGAACTCGACGCAGCGTGTGCTCGCGGCCTAATAATATGTACCTGTTTAATTGCTGCCTTCCTGCTATTGTGTTTAGAGAATACTGCCAACGTATATCTAATTAATGATGTTACAATCATATACTACGTATTCGAATACGAACAGTAATCAACTCATCTTCATTGAATACATTTAATTGTATTAGGATACAACAAATTAAATGTAATAAATACTACATAGCAGATTTGTGAACTAAACTATATATCATCATTCATCATCATTTCAACCCATAAACGTCCCACTTTTAGACACGGATCTCCTCCAAAGAATGTGGAACGAATTTAGCCTACTATCGAAACAAACCCTTTACCAACTCGTCTGGCCAGTGTGGTATACTAGGCTAACTTTAAATAAAGTTTTTTTTTTCAATATAGGATCATAGGTATCTAGTCGTTATATTCAACTACAAAAATGTTATGTACAACACAGTTAAGACTATAATGTCATATTTAATTTCCAAACCAAACATGTTTCGAATAAGTTTAGACGATTAAAACATAGGCGTATAATTGTAGACTACCGGTGTACCAGTATTATTAAAAAGTCAATATATTGATTGGCGTTTTCCTTAGAGTTTAAAGTAGTATGCGACGATCAATTATTATACTCGTTCTAGTCATCTTAATAACCAAGAACTTGGAAGTTTTCCGTACAATTCCCATGAATAGTTTCATTCTTATTGTCGCTTCAAGTAGAGACTAATTGGACTCATTGCATTCACACTATATTATCTTTGCTTTGTTTGAGCGAGAATTTTCTTCTAGCGAATGAAATATGATAATTATCTTTGACGAGTAATTGCTAAACTATTGCCAAGATTATTTATTAGTTTCAAACCTTCATCCAGCAACCCATTAATGTCCCACTGCTGGGCTCAGGTCTCCTCTCCTCTATTTAAAGAGCTGAGAGGGTTTAGGCCACAATCAGTATACGCTGACCTAGTGCGGGTATATTATTAAAGCGAATAAAGAAAGAAAATGTCAAGCAAGTTTGGACATGTGACGAGAATGAATGGTGAAGAGTGATTGAAATATATAAGTGGAGTGTGGATGGGCACTTTGGAAGAGAAAGACCTAGAAGAACGTTCATTGGCCAAATTGGAAACGTTCTAAAGAAAAGACAGGTCAGAAATACCCTAAAGATAAGCAGGTGGAGGGAAACAGTCTCAAAATTGAATACCCCTATATAATGTTGAAACAAATTATTATATTAACTTTTAACAAAACGACTATACAAATAAACCAAGTCAGGTCCATCGGAAGGTTTTACTTGATGCTAACATACATATGAGCGAAGAATAATGACTTCCTAGTTTTTTCTAGCCATTAATAAGTAGTACTTCTTTCCACAGTTGCGTTAAAACAATAGCTAGTTTAACAACAACCGAGTAATGACAAGTGTTTACGAATACTTTTTATGAAAAGATTTATAGTGTGTTGTGTAGACGTTTTTATAACTTTATTTATTACGATTTTATATGCGTTGGAAATATGTTTATTGCCAAAAAAATCTTTCTTGCATTATATTGAACTACATTTTTTGTTATTTCCTACTTTGAGAGGATAGCTCTCTTTAAACCTCGTTTGAAGAAGGACATATCACACCGTTGTAGGAAGTTCACCCCAGACCCCGCACCATGGGAGGAATGATCGCTGAAACATTACCTATACTACATTATTTAATGCTTGGATCTTCGTTTTGAGATACGTTACAAAGACTGGTGATTAATAACCACAAATAACTTCTAATTAAATTGTTTTGCCTATTTAGTAAACTGGTGCCTTTTGGCAAATACTTTACGAGCTTCCGCTCGCAGCTTGTCATCGTCATCATTTCACCCACTGGGCAAGGGTCTCCTCCAAATATTGTGAAGGAATTTAGCCATGCTTACTATACCACGCTGGCCAGACGGGTTGGTATAGGGTTTGTTTCGAATTTGCCTATTCTCGTAGTGTTCGTGTAAGTTTGTTTGTGTGGTATGTATTCCTACAAATATAATAAATGCAATAATGGATAGATGCATGGATGGATGTTTGGATGCTTGTTTGTTACTCAATCAGCCAGAGCGGCCGAATTGCACCGCAACCGCATCAAAATCCATTACGTAATTTAGAAGATCTAAGCGTACATATAAAGAGGACGAAGTGACTTTATTTTATACTATGCACAGGGATTTACTTAGTAAAGCAAGTCACGGTAATATATACTATAGGATTTAAATATAATTTAAATTTTGTAACAAAATACTGAAGTGTATTTTATGTATGCCTCCATAATCATAGACTTTAATACACTCGTAATTTGTACTTAACATAATCTTATCTATCCACTGAACTTTCAAAATACATCTATTACTATTCAAAATTATCCAAGTGAACTAAAAACCTGAATGTGTACAGCTCTTTATAATCAATAACTTGTCATTCTTTACAGGTATAAATAATATTACTAAGACGTTAACCACCCTTACTGAGCGAGGCGACAGACTAGAAATGATAAAATCTACAACTTTACATACATTATAGGAGATGTTAAATATTTATGCGAACAGTGTGCTGATTGCTAGTACAATGTTGTACTTAGGGCTTGGTTTTCTTTGGAGTTAGTTGGCAAATATGCATTTTATTAGTCAAGATTTTTTTTTTACGTTTATAGTGACACAAAAATATTAATGGCCGGTTACTTAAATAAATTAAAAATGTCAGTTGTATGAATAATTTAGTTCAATCGTTTTACTTTTATATTCAGTCAAGTTATACTTTAATCGATGAATGATGAAACTTTAATTTGACAGCTCAGAAACCAGGCATAAAACTTGCATTTACTAAAAAAGGTTAAAATTTAGTATTGTGTCAGTTGGCTTAACTTGGGTTAATTTAGATTTATAATGTGCCATTTCAATGATGATGATTAATTAATCGATACAAGAGGGAAAGTTTAAGTTTCTTGAGTCTTAGAATGTTTATGCATTTTATGGCATCGGGTACAAAGTATACTCGGCTCGAAATTGTTGGAAATTCTTGATAACAATGGTAAGTGGGACAACTTTGTTTGTGTTTCCTGTAGCGGCAAGGTTTTTGGTGAGATCGGCTTCAAACTGACTACTTTATTTTCATTGAATAATTAAATTAGTTAATAAAATGAACATACTTAACAATATGATCTCTTCAATAATTTTTGTTGTGTTTAGTGAGAATGTATCCTAAGTAAGAACAACCTTGTGATTGTAAAGATATGGCAATACGACCATTAATAAAGCCATTATTTTACGAGCTCATATCTCGAATGCCGACACTAATAGTGCTAAAACAGATTTATTTCTTTTTAGACCATAATATTATTTATCATCTCAACCCATAAAATTAAATATCCCACTGCTAGGCACGGGTCTCCTCCAAAGAATGTGGAGGGAATTATTTATAGCAACAATATATTTAAAAATAAAGTTAAAACTATGACCGTGAATGAGAAGGAATTCTAAATTTAGTTATAATTTTGATGTTTAATAGAGCAATAAGAGACGGGTGTGAAATTGAATTATGAAGTGTGAGTGCAACATTTCACTTCGTAGAATTCATAGTAATTAGTATTAAATATAATATGATCGATCTGAAGGAAAACAACTCGAGGAAGTAATTCAAGCGAGAATAAATCCAATCGCACATTTTCCAGTAAATCGAATTGGGTTAGCGTGTGTGTATTGTGTCTGCCTTTCTAAATATATCAAAATCGTCTTTAAAGTATTTGCGTTTATAGTCAGGTACCTACAATTTAATACTATCTAGTATACTATCTTCAATAAGTCATCTGTTTCAGCGTGGTGGCATCTGTTTTAGTCCTTAAAACTATAATTTATCCTCGTGGTTTTGTGACCCTATATAATATTGTTTATTTACGTAAGATTCCTTCAAATTCAATCAATCATTTGCCTTGGTGATATAATTCATTAAAACCTCTGTTTACGCATCGATAAACCTTGTACACACCCGGTGTTGTATCATTAAGTATGTAAATTCTTTGAATACCGATAAATTTTATTAGTATCACTTAAGGTTCTATCACTTTAGTCCTCACTAATTGCGCCAAGAAATACTTCATATGTCACCCAAATACATTATTCTCGATATCCGATAATATTGTTAGAAATGTCATTCTTTTACTGAAATATTTATATTTCTGCCGTATTACAATCAAACTTTATACCTACCACTTATGTATCATTTCATCTCATAAACTCCTCCAACTCCTCCAAAGAATGTGGAGGAAATTAAGCCTATTATACTCGTACCACGCACGCCAGACGGGTTAGTATAGGGTTTGTTTCGAATTTTCCTTTTCTCGCAGTGCTCTTGTCTGCATAAGGATACTTCCTTAGTCGTTACGACACCAACTGATTGAGTTGGGATAGTGACATTATGTATTCTTAATCCATCACTACACTGACCTACACGGATGCCTTATGTGAACTTAAACCAGAAAAGCATGATAACCACTGATCTACATAAGCATAATATAAGAATCAAATTAAGCATCTTTTCGTAGATGCGAAATGTTTGTCATTGACAAAACAGTAAATCATTGCAAATAAAAAATGGCTGTAGATTATAGCATAATAGGTTTAGCTGTGCGTGACTAGAGCGTCAAGATTCTCATGAGTCACGAGTATGTCACGCACATTTTCTATTGTGAGTGCACAATGCACTTGCGTTATACCTAGGCCATGCATTAGTAGTGTTTGAGCTAGATGTATCTAGATCATATATTATGCCTTAATTCATTTGAATTAAATGCGTCTTGGTCAATATGTCATTGTGTGAAGCGTCCGATATCTATGGAACGCGAGATTGTATCTTTATTTTGGTTTTAAAATAATTATTATTGATAAAATTAATTGCATTTAAAATAAAAAAAACAGAGTCTCACCTTTTTTGTCAATACGCGAAGCGACTAATTGGAGTTAACTCCTCCATCTTAAAACGAAATTATATCTAGCCATTTATGGCCAACTAATTATTTTAAGAAAAAAAGATTTTTCAGTAAACATATATAAGTTTTCTCCTGCATATAATGTCAGTAAGTCAATTTGTTCATATATCATACACAGTTATAAAAGTGTCTGCAGCTTTATAGTACAAAGCGAAACAAACTTGTAGCACATTACCGCGGAGATTGACGAGCTAACCTTGTGCCTAGTATGATGTCATTTGACAAATTGACGGACTATTTACATTGATTAGTGCAAAGTGAACATATAAATGCACATATTAATGTTCGCTTTTATAAAAGCGAGGTGTGTGAGGTCGTTAGCATTAGGAGATAATCGCACGGCGCTTGCGATTTTTGCTTTGAAATGAGTTTGCCTTAATTAAAATACGAATATGATTATCGTGGAAATCGAATAGAAAATCGATTATTTTCAGATTAACTGCTAAAATCTTAGCTAGAAGTAAGTTGAGCAAGTTATTGATACCGTGTCAAATATTGTGATTTGTCTATAAAACCTTTGATTATAAATCCTTATAATGAAGTTTATGAAGGCAACTTTTAGGAATGAGGAATTTATATTCTAAATTTGAAAGAATGCCGTGACATGAGCTATGGAAAAAACGCTTGTAAAATTTAAAATTTACGGCCTACTTTCCCGAAAATAATATTTATAGTCACACAAAACTAAAAACAAACGATCATATTTATCTCATCACACTATCTCAAAATTAAATCTCACCAGTGTCAAGTCACAGATGAATGTATACAGGAAATTGCAACGCACTTTTAATATAGTTCTACCACGCTAGAATAAATACGAAATGAGAACAGAGAAAGGGCGTATATTGTATCATACCCTTCCTTGTAGCAGCCTGTTCGTTACGTTATGTTACTAGTGTGTTGCTAATATGTTCTTGAATGACTAGTATTTGCAACAGATGAAATTGGAATAAGCTTTTAAATAAATTAAACATTTGAGGGTTATACTTAATTTCTTTAGGGTGCCGTCATCAGATTAGGGACCATTGTGTATAGGTAGCTTTTAAAGATAATAAGATTTTTTAGTTGTACTTAAATATTAAATAAAATATTTAGATAATTTTAAATAATAAACCCATTATGTATAAAGCTAAAGTATTTACAAAAAATATTTTATACGTATGAATTTCCTATAAATAGAATATTTGATTAAGTTCTGGTTCCTGAAGATAAAGACCAAAAAAGCAGGCTATATTACGTTGGATGACAAAACTAAATTATAAGTACATAAGGTTAGAATTTTCAATTAAGTACTGCTGCCCGTATAATAAATTAATGTTTTAAAATTACATTCGATGTAATGTGACTTTTTACTGGGAGATTTGATCGGAAATTCAGAAGTTTCGAAAATTATTGCTGTGGTAAATTATGTTCTATTCTTAAGATTGTAATTTATTATTCCCAGCTTAAACTATTAATATTGTTAACGAGTTTCCGTCGTTGTTTATAAAATATTAACTCGGTTATGTATTGAGATTTATTTATTACTTGAACAACGTACAAAGTACTAGATGAAGATAGAAATGGCAATTGACAATAAGAGGCAAAGAGGACTATTCTGAGAAATTAATGAAACTACGGAGAAGGTTCAAAATTAATATCATTAAATATAAATATAAAAATAAGAAATAAATTACAAGGTAGAAGCTAAGCTTTGTGACAGCCAGATACATAAAATATATTTACAAAATCTAGGGGCTCTTTGTTAAAAGTCTAATAAAATATCTTATTAAATACGTATTCAATCATTAATTTAATTAGTCACAGCCAAAGTCTGCTCTTCTTAAATATTATTATTATTTCGTGTGGGCTTGAGACAGACCCTGGTGTTGGAATTTATCAAGTCGCCCAGAAGGCTTCCAACTTGACTTAAAGACTACCACATTAAGTGGTAACGGATTTACGTGCCTTCCGAAGCACGAAGACGCTCGAGAATGAAATTGCCACAAACGGTCACCCATCTTGGACTGACCTTGCTCAGTGTTGCTTAACCTGGATGATCGTCATCTCAGTACCACAATGATACGAGCGCCTTAAATATTATTACTATGCTTTACATCATAATCATCATCATCATTACAAACCATAAACGTCCCACTGCTGGGCATGGGTCTCCTCCAAATATTGTAGAGGGAATTTAGTTTATGTAGCACGCTGTTCAGACGGATTCGTATAGAGTTTTGTTTCGAATTTTCCTTTTCTTGTCTGCTTAAGGCGACACCCACGAGTTGAGATTGGATATTGACATTACGTATTCTTAATCCGTCACTACACGGATAATAATAATAAATATACATCATGGCTATAACATATTATTATGAAAATATACTGATGTAAGAATAAAGGCAATACCGTCAACTGAAACAAACTCATCAAAAATGATTGACAGATATCCTATTACTCTAATTCGTTACACCAAAAACTACTTAGTTAGCAGACAACAGTTGCATTTCTATTCAAAATATTACCCGATGAATATGGAATGTCATTAAATTCTTATAGCCCTACGTATGAGTGAAGGATAATAATGTAACTACTTAAATATGTCGTATAGTTGATTGTGTAAGCAGTACGAGCCAGTGGGTGGAACAAATTTACATTACTTGTCCTGATAAATGTTGTCTCTTTGTTATTTGACGCATTGTCAAGGCACTGAGCCAAGGAAACCGGCCAATTATATCGTAATGCTTCCTCGCGATTGAGTTTATAAGCTTACCGTACAGTGATATGATCTTTTGTTATTTGAATACATTAACATTTGATAGGTGTTGGTATAGTCAAACAATTTTAAGGGATTTTTTGTTTTACATCCTCAGACAGTCCTTAGATGTGAACAAATTGAAAACACCAGAAGGGAAACTTGAAATAAATCTCGTCTGTACAGTGAGTTAGCAGTAAGGTTAAACCCCGGACTTATTGTTCTTTATTTAGTTTTTTATTTTGAACATCGCTTGACAATATTATTTAATAGTGTTCAGGCATTTCTGAAGACCAAATAAAACTGCAGTAAATAGCAAATGAGCGTTTGAAAAAAATTAGCTTAATAATAATCAAAACCCATTGCTATTCAAGTCTCTTTGACGAAGCCACTTTTAAATTACAAATGGAAATGGCTACCGCTGTTGAAGTTTAATTTGAATTGTTAACTTTGATTCAATAGTTTGATGTTACAATAAATAATGTAAGTATTTAATTTGCCTCAAACATGTGAATCTTATTGTAAAGCTAATAATTAAATTTATTCCTTTCGTTTATTATTCAGAATATATGAATACACCACAAATTTGTAATTCATTGATAATTATTTTGAATGAAAATTTGCATAATAAAAGCTTTTGTCAAGTAAATTCATGCGCAGTAAGATTATATCATTCGTTAGAATGACTCAGTAAGTATAAAAGGCACTGTTTGATCAAAATCAATCACCATTCTTTAAGTTCTCTTTTGTAGGAAATACCATTATTATACTTACTTTGGCCCGTGGCTTTGTCCGCATGGTACGTACTTTCTGATGAATCACCCTACCTGTTGGTAAAAACCACATGATACCACGTTCAGTAGTTTAAGAGTTATTCTCTCTGTCTATTAGTTGTATGATGATTTAATATGATATGTTTGTTTGTGATAATTACCACTTTGTTTCGAAATGCTACTTAATTGAGTGTACTTTTCCGTTTTTTTATAGTTTACACGCTATGACCCTTTATTTTCTGGTAGAAATATATGATTACGGAATAGGTACATAATTAAGTTAAACTTAGCTACGCTCATGTCATTGTCTTATATTTTTTTGGAAAAATATTGACATAACTAACTCTATAATAATTATACCGTAATCACTCTAACTTCAAACTTTAAGTTTATTCATTGTAAAACATAGGTATTGTGTATTTATATTATATATAAATTAAATTATCAGTATCACTATGTTTTGCGTTCATAGTGTAGAACTAAGTCATAGATCATTATTTACATTACAACAAAATTGATCAATATCCTGCCATTACACCAATATCTTCTATACAATAGGATGTAACAAAATCCACTACAAGTCGTTTCGACACCACATTGTAAATGGCACGCCTAACATATCAGATCAAACTAGCAATTGTAAATTAACCATCGAGTTGGCAGCAAAATAATTTCCCAATAATGTACTTACAAGGAATGAAGTGGTGCTTGTTTATTGCAAAAAGATGCTGTACTGTAAAAGTAATTCGAAAAACGAATAACATTAAAAATTGAAAGTGAGAGCGACTTTAATACATATATAGTATCACGCCTTTTTCCCCGAAGGGGTAGGCAGAGATATTTCACACCCACATTTCGCCAGCTATGTTTGGTGCCATGAAATGAGGGCGAGCCTATTGTTATCTACCGGGAACATTTGTTTATCGAACTCCGGGAAAATCTATTGGAACTTCATGACAGAAAAGCCCAATACTAATTTCACCCGACCCGGGAATCGAACCCGGGACCTCTTGCACAGCAGTCATATACACTTCCCGCTGGGCCACCGAGGCAGTTTAATATTTTTTTTTACTTTAATATTTGGCCAATAGGCTAACGATGGTGGCCGAATGTTTAAGTGACCGACATGCAAATCATGCGGTCCGAGTTCTTTTCCAACCGGCAGCAGTACCTACCTATGTGGATTTCAGTCTGTGGAATTTATATTTACTAGTCAAGTCACTTACCATCTGCTAACGGTGAAGGTAAACATCGTGAGGAAGCCCACATAAACATAAAATTTGTGGTATACATGTTCAAATAATCATTACAGTGTGTTATAAATATTATATTTTCCCTTGTTAAAGAGCCATAAAGAGAGGCTTGTATCAATATATATACAAGCCTCTCTTACTATAGGTATAACATGATTATATATTTATATAGCCACTTCTATAAATGTTTAAAATCATCATCATCATCATTTCAACCCATAAACGTCCTACTGCTGGGCACGGGTCTCTTCCAAAGAATGTGGAGGAAATTTAGCCTTCTATACCACGCTGGCCAGACGGTTTGGTATAGGGGTTGTTTTGAAATGTTTAAAATAATACATAAAAAATGCTAAAGATTTTTTTATTAACTTTCGCTGACAGAAGCTTATATTTTAATGTTTGTAATCATTTTGTAAAGCATTGTAAGCGTTACATGTGCTTGTATATTATTTAATAACAACGAATATTACGACAAAAAAAATCCAGTACATTAGGTGTTGCCCTTACAAACATGAACAAAATTTATTACAAATTCTTGTACACATCTACGGAAATATCTCACTAAATATGGTAACTAAACGTAGTGAGTAAATAATTTAATTTATTACATCTCACCGCTTGATCGACGTTTGACATCGTAAGCTACAAACGCTTTAACTGTAATCGATAATGATACTTATTTCTTATCGCTACATTCTTCCGAATAGGCGTTGTGAATATAAATGTAATGATATTCGCCACATATAGACAGACTGGCTAATTTAACAAATCATTGACCATATTTCGTTTGTTGCACACATCATTGGTTGAACAAAAAATAAGGTTATTTGTCAACACAAATGTTAGATCCTTTGTGGGAACTAGGCAGTTTGGGCAGGCATTGGCAGGCTAGGCTCTCAGTAATGGTTTTTACACGTGTTTATTAGTAGTATGTGTGAGCTGCGTGAGCGAAATGTGAGTTTGAAAACACCTCTGCCTACCCCTTCGGGGAAAAAAACGTGATGCTATGTTATACAATTATATTAATGGAGGTAATTATTAACGAAATCACTCAGAAGTCTTGTTATCAGATAATCTGTCGGGCTGTTTATTTATTAGCCATAATCTTAAGTAAGTATGTAGATAAGTATTATGTATATGTTATGTAATATTAATCCTTGACTTGAACTTGTCTGACACGCTGTCGCATGTCTTGATTAGTCAGTAAGCCTATATCTTTCACTTGTTACCATAATTATGTTTACAAGTATATAACTATGACAAAAAAATTGTCAGTATAAATATCACATGTGAGTTAATCTCACTTGTTAATGGTTCCTTAGCTCAATTTTTGTTTTTAGACCCACTCATGTTAGATAAATATACATTGATTAATACTAGTATTTTTTATTTATAGATATTATTTTTTTAATAACTTCATTCGGTTCATTTTTAATCTTCTCAAGTATGACCATGTCTGCTTTTTGTTCCCAGCTTAATTGGCTTCCCATTCGTCATTCTCGTCGTCGTAATTTGCGAGCTCTCACTACTCTTTACTCGATCCTAACATCTCTAACTTCCCCTTGTTACCTTACGCCTTATTTTCAATATCTTAAATTAGGAGCGTCCACAATAGAAATCTTCGCTCCTCCAATAATCGCCTACTTGTTTGTAATTCGCACTCATCTGATTTTATTCATTCTTCTTTAACTATTCAATCCGTCCTTCTCTGGAATGCCCTACCCCAGAAAATCAGGATGAGCACAAGCCGTTTCCCTTTTAAAAGAAAAGTTCGTGATTAAAGCTTAGTTTGGCAAACTCGTTATAGTTTTGAATTTCTTCTTTCTTATTCTAATCACCATCATCATCAGCCCCTTGCATCACGTATTCTTTTGTTTATTTTTATCAATAAATATATTATTATATTAAATATATATATTTGTTATTTATAGTAACTAATGTTGTTTATTAAAATTTTATATATATAAAAATACTATAACACTATGTAAGTTTTCTTCTAATATTATAATTATATTTCAGTAATTTAAATATAGAGTAGTAATACAATAAACTAAAATCTTAAGGTTTCCTATAATTTTTTCAGTAAAGCAGTACCCCTAATTTAATATTACATCATGGATATTTTTATCAGACATGCTGTCAATCAGACCATTTCTAAATTTGCATAAAAACACGCATGTAGTCACATAATATTATTCAACCTGTAGGTAGGCCTAGATCATTCAACTATAATATGCTTATCTTACGCATAATAACTTGTAACGTTACATTTAAATTATTATTAAGGACAAATTATTGCGGGTTCAGTGACGTAATAGACAACTCGTGAAAGTAATAATTCAAAGTGAATCTAAATTATAAATATTCATTAATTCTCGGTGAAAAAACTGGCTGTACAAAACTTTTTTGAAACGAGCATTATTATAGCGTACAAAAAAGGTAGTGAATTTTTTTATAATATGCAATTTTAAAGCTTATTAATTCAAAACGCAAAATTATGCAGATCTTGTTAAATTATCATTATCATTTTAAACGAAGAATGTCCACCATTGGACAAATACTCGAAAAATTAAACTACATATGCATACATATAAAACATAAGGAGAAGACATAGGTTTCTGAAACACAGCTTACGCTAGTTCGTTTGGGAAGTAAGTATAACATAATTATATTTATGTTTTTTTTTATTTATTTATATTTATGCTAAAAGACTTTTTTTTATTATTGTGCCCAAATTAAATTTGCCTTTGATTTCAGTGATAAAACAGATTGGAGAAAACCAAGAAATAATACAATCCCAAGTCAATCAAATTTTGATTATACTATCACATTATACCTAGTTATAATCTGATTTATGTCTCTTTTGTGATTGAAATTTTAATAGTTTCTATGGTTTCTTATGAATTTTTTGTTGTTTAATAGTAGTGTAGTTTGATGAAAAGTGGTAACAATGCGAATTAGAAAACATTACCAAGCCGCTCACTAATGAATAGGAAAATAAATAAATAATTTTCTTATTATATACTAATATGTAATATATAATAACCCATATTTTGCAAGTGTTGTTTGCTGAATTGTTTTTTTCTGAAGCAATTCAGTATTAGATTCTATACATTGATTACTATAAATCTCGATCTGATCTGATCTGATCTGATCTTGATCGAGTGATTTGATTGAAATTAAAAAATAATTTTCTAATATGAATTTAGCAAGATAGTCAAGATATTCATACATTTACACAGTATTCGTCTGAAACATTATACATTTTTATCCACTCCTCTCACATCATCCTCTAAATTTATAACTTAATTCAAGAATTCAAACAATAAAATGCAAATAAGCGAATATAATGTGAAATTTTACTATTATACCAACTTTCTGACCTTACTTACGTAAAGAACGTACGCTATTTTTGCGGTATAAATATCTTTATTAACATATTACGGCCAATTACATTGATTAAACTTATTAAAAGAAATCACAAAAAAGATTCGCACTGATGTATAATTGCGTTAATATTTCAACATCATTGACATGGAATCGTTTAACCTTTTCGATTAAATTTATGCTCTCCGATTCTCTATAATAAGTTTAATAAGACTCTCAATGTGTATTACATTCTTTATGCATTTTTAAAAGGGATTTTTTATAAAAGTAGTTATATTAACAGATGGTGGTATTCATTTTTTTATTTCGTGGACATTGTTAAAGACGATTTGTGGCCCACACAAAATACCCTGTGTCAGTATGTTCAATTGTTCAGTCTGAAATTAAAGATTCTATATTATGCACAGGATTGCGGACGGTATCATCATCAGCAACCCATTAAGTCCCACTGCTGGGCTCGGGTCTCCTCTCCTCTAACTAGAGAGCTGAGAGGGTTTAGGCCATAATCCACTCACGCTGGCCTATTGCGGGTTGGTGGATCAGACATACTCATAGAATTTCTTCTAGGGTATGTGGGTTTCCTCATGATGTTTTCCTTCCCCGTTAGCAGATGGTAAGTCACTTGACTAGTACCTATAAATTCCACAAAGTGGAATCTACATTGGTACTACAGGTTGGGATCGAACTCGGACCGCGTGATTTGCACGCCGCCGCGCAGGTCACTTATCCATTCCACCATCGCTTGAAATAATAGTTTTTATGCTAATTCACTTATTGTTGCTTGGTAATAAATAAATTTCCTTTACATAATTAAGCTCTTTCTTAAAAAATAACCTCAGAACATTAAAAAAATATACAGAATCAGTCAGGACATAAATTATACGGTATACAAAGTAACGAAGCGATTAAAGTGTAGTAAATGTGTAGTGTAGTAATCATCAAACGTTTTGCTTATTCTGAGCACGATTCGTGTCAGACTGTGTGCCGAAATAAGGACATTGGTACTCAATATGTTATCCATTGTGGTATAACACAAATTACTTTGCGTTACCGCATCAGAAACTCTTTCAGTATTTACTTGACATTTAGTTAAATAAATTTGCTATAATATGAGCATTCAGAAGCTCTTAATAGCTCTTAACGCATATGGTTGTTTGTGAGACACAATTTCATGCTATCCATTAGTTTAGTCGCAGCATCATTAGTATATTACGCGATATAGTTTAAATTCGATATATTATTTCTCTTCTTAAATGCATGAAAACCAAAAAAGACTTAGTATCCTCGTTGAAGACAGAATTTCAAGCCAAGGACATGTTTTCATCAGAAAGTCGATCGAAATTGTCTATGGGCTGATTCGAATTAATAAAATAGTTGAACTTGCGCGTCGTCATATTGATTGAGAGACTAAATTGACTACGGACCGATAGAAGGTCTAGTATACAAAGGACCTTGGTCATTCACCCCAAAAATGCTTGTACTGAGTACCATGACCATGGCATTTTATTGAAAAATTCTTTATAAAATATATTTATGCTTACATTACAAGATTTTTTATCATTATCAGCTACATCACTCGTTAACCGTGTCATCGCAAAATTATAATGTACTCTTACGTCATACATAGTCCACTAAACAAGCTATGTTATCATCAGTTGCAATAAATGCCAAGCTCTATTTACTAGTAGCACTGTGATGCGTGCGAGATATACTTGACTTGTTCACCTTTCTTCATTCAACGTTTCGCAACTACTTATACTAATATACTTTAAACTTGTTTGAAGTGATTTGTGAGATCATTCAAGTCAACAAGTCTTTTGTGTTCTTCCTAACAAGTATCACAGAAAGCAATTGCTGCAAAAATTAGTTTAGGGGAAAAGGCTTCTAAAATTGTTGTCTTATTCCTGTAATTTAAGCTAGATCGTTCTGTTTAGGTAAGGTCCATATTTTTTTTTTTTATAATTGTGACAGAAATTGGGTTTTTTTTTGCTGATTTGTTTTTTGATTGCTGCTGATTTCAAAATTTAAAATGATAAATGATGATGATAATTGGTCTGAAACTAAATGATTTTTCTCAAATCTAATTTGTATAAGTAATATTTAAATATTTTTTTACTAAAATTATACAGGGAATCATTGGCTTGTTCAAAAAATAAAAAAGCGTTTGGTAAAGGACGGTATAGTTTTGCAACATGAAATATTTGTTAAAAATTAATTCAAGTCACCGTAATATTTGAAGTACCTAAATCTTTAAAAATATTTAAGACTTATGTAATTCGTAGGCTATGTCTTAATTACTATAATTTTAAAGTGTGTTAATATTATACGGTAACAAATTCATTCTTAATAAGCGGCTATTTATAACGATATTATTATCATAGTCTTTGTGTTGACTGAAAAATTATTCTAATTTTGTATCTATTGTTACAGGGGGAAGCGTCGAATGTCAAGGTAGACAACACACAAACAAACAAACATGAAATTCTCCGCGAGGTTACAGGTGAGTGCCAAACTTACATCAATTTGATTTTATCATCTAATGTACATCATTGTTCGACCCTGAAAGTAGCGAACCAATTTGCTCTTTAACTAATATTAATAGACCAATCTACTAATCTTATTCACAACTTAATAAATTCGTCAAGATGCATGATAAGAAGCATTCTTATTTTAAAATTGTTCGTTTGGAAATTCAAATTACAACAGGTTGTGTGCCAACTTTAGATAGACAATGGCGACCAGTAACATAAAAACGCGCAATTTACAGAACATTTATTAGATAAAATTTCTTGAAAAAACTAGCTTAATGCAACAGCTTTATGATGCTAAATAAAAGATGTTCTCGTGAGAAAGATAACCGTTGAACTAACGTCAAGGCTGTGAGATGATGTATGAAACTGATTGAATGAAGCTGTCTTAATTATAATAATAACGAAAGACTAAGCTTTGTTTTTTATTAATTTTTGTAAAAATTTGCGTTTTACTAGAAAGAAAATTGAAAAGCAACCCGTTTTTTATGTGCAAATCAAAATTGACACAAATTGTTAAGCCATTCTCGAGATACCAAATCAATATTCGATTGTACAATATTGCTTTCAAAGTTTTATAGTTGCTGTTTTTTCAAATGTTCAACAAGGATATCAAAATTGATTATAAAATATCGAAATTGCAAGAAGAGCCCCATGCCCAAATTGATGCAAAAAGTTCAGAAAGTGAATGAGTGTTTTTTGGTATTTAATTTTCCTCAAATTTAGTTATCTAATAAATTATGTATCTAAAGTGGTTTAAAGTTGCAAAGCACCATATTGCTTTGTCTGTATGAGTATGAGTCATAGTGTCTACTGTATACTGTGCTATATGTATTTTTACAAGACTGAGTTAACAGTAACGATGATATAATCAATTCACAGAAATCATATAAATATCAATAACAGCTATGGAAATCCTAAAAAATTTATAATCATAAGAAAAAAGGCATGAGTAATAACTAAAACGGCTCAATAGGTTCAAATTCAGTTTACTGCTTATTCTTACCATTAAAATAATAATCAAAATATGCCACCGATAACTTTAATATCGATTACTATTTTTGATTCGAAAAGCCCTGTAATCGATTCAGATTAAAAACTGATTAAAAGTTTGATTGGATATAATTCTCGGTGTCATTGGCACGACAGCATGTCATTATGTCTTCAAGCCGAGTCGTAATTACCTATGCCTAGGAATGTCATTGAATTTGAGACCGTCTTGAAAATAACTTGAAGATTTAATGTGTTTGAACTCGGCGCGTAATTATAATGAAATAATGTTATTTTATAATAGGAACTTTAATATAAAACAGCATACTTATTGTATGAAGTATAGATAAGTGAAGCGATCATGTGGGAAGGGTATTCTTAAAAACATTTATATACAATGGGTGCAGTGTGTAAGACCTTTACAAAATTTGGCTGAGCTTTCGATACTTTGAATTAAACAATTTTACAATAGTCATCCTATTTTCTTAACCCTTTTGAATGCCAACGTCGGGCTATACTCGAAAAGCGCAAGCGATGTCGGCTGTAGTCGAAAAAACTCAGGTCCGTAAAATACAAGATAAAGATCATTAATTTTATATTTCATTGCTTAGAGCATACGCACGGAGATATTCGATTATACATATAGATAAGAATATTTCACTGTTTTCTTTGTATACCTAATACGGTGAAATATATACATATATCTGTTAAAAGTTCCTTGTCTTTTGAAAGAAATATATAAATAAATTCTTTTTTTTTTTTTTTTTTTAAAAAGACAACGCCCGCACTAGGAACAAGCCCTGTGTCGCGGGGAGCTTTACAAACATGAAACTAACGGACACAAAGTACACCCAGACTAGAAACAAATATCTATGAATCACACAAATATTTGTCTCGTGTGGGAATCGAACCCACGTCACCCAGCACGGCGATGTAGTGGCGAGGAGACCACCTTAACCACTGCGCCACGGTGACAGTCAAATTGATAATGTAAGCCAGCAAAACTTAAGCGCTGAGATCATTGCTTGCTTTCATTATGCGGTAATTATATTAAGAACCTTTGGATCACAAACTCGTTTAAATTATAAGAATCCAATGGTCTAGTACGTAAAGGTACTAGATCATTACGGCCAGTACGGCTGAAATTGACTTGGCTCTATTTTTACATAAAATATAAAAACTTTTTGCGGTAGAAGGAATGCGTTGTGTGGCTTTTACACTTAATATGTTTTAGTTACGTTGTTTTTATTAACATTTCTTTCTTTTCGCAGTTACTGGCATGCCTGATGGTGTACGCTTCGAGCGCACACGCGATCATGGTAAAGTACGGTACAAAAGAAGGCCCCATTGTGCCACCCACGCCGGAGCCGACGCCGTCACCTCAGCCGCATCGCGCTCCTGCACCGGTGTGGGAGGAACGACAAAATGATACACCCGATCCTAATGCTAACTGGTAACATATCTTTATTTTATAAAAGTATGAAAATATTGCTAAAATTAATAGAAATTCTAAGAAGGTAAAGCTAGCTTTACCTTCTTTTTTGTACCATAATGGTAGCAAATAAGCCTGCAGTCCACCTGAGGGTAAACAGTTAGCGTAGCTTATGAATGGCTGGAACACTAGGACAGCACATTCGCGTTGCAACTTTAAAACCCTTATTGGCCACAACAACGCACCAATATGAAAACTTCACTACCTACGCTGTACTATTATGACTACGGTCTGCGGCTAGGTACTTACCGAAAGTGCAGGCAAAAAAATAACTTGTCACACATAACTAACTCAGATAGTGCATATGAGAATCAAATTTTAATTAAAAAAAAAAAATAGTAAACTGGATCAAACTGGATTAAGATGATGTACTTCATTGCGAAATTACTAAGGATCATTCTGTTACCAAATGACAGACAGATGTTTATCTTTGGTATTGATCAGGTTATGTTCCCACAAATGAAGTACGGTAGTAACATTTCCCATTCCAACATTGACGTATTTCTGTCTATAAGTAGAAATACCTTTTAATAAACTAATAAAAATGTTGACTTATTTAAATAGTAAATTGGTGTAATAAATAATTGCCCATTTTTAAATAATGCTACGATATGAGAGGAACAATTTATAACAAAAAAGATTTTGACGAAGAAGATAAAATTATTTAAATACTTACTTGATTATTTAATCTTTAAATTTTTCTGGTTTTCTTTCAACAGGCAACCCTTCTTCATACCTCAGAAGAGAATCACCAACGTTGTCATGTCAGTAGCAACCGCAGCGCCCCCATTAACCAGCGCACAACGATTCGTCAGCCACTATATTCCAAATAAGCCTGTCAGATCAGCAAATCCAGCTGTCCTTAGCGCGCACAACGTGCCTGGAGTTGGCCTCCAATACTTCTACCCAAGTTACACGAAGCTCCAACCGGTACCAAAGCAAGAAGACGCTAAGTATAATCATATAGAGACGGACTTGAAGGTAGGCAAAGAGTCCGCTAGTGACTTCGAGTGGGCATACGAAAAGGATGCTTCGAGGCGCATTATTAGAAACAACCAGGAAGTAAGTAGAAAGTTTAACGGATTGATTTTCGTAAATTTTAAACATCATCTCTGAAAAAAAAAATTATAATAAAAAAATATTCAATTTTTTTATATAAAAAGACATTGTGCACCTTTATTTTCTGCAAAAGTATGTCACCCAACATTTCGCCGTCCCATGAAATAGAGGGCAAGCCTAATTGATTGCCAATTACCGGGCCCATTACTAAATTCCAGCCTGAGAATAAAACTTTTCACGCCGAAAACCCAGTTCTGTATTTGCCCGACCCAAAAATTGAATTCAGGTCCTATTTTACAGTAGTTATATACCCTCTCTCGTTGCGTCAACAAGGCAATTATATAGTCCTCATTGCATTAACCAAATAGAAATGAAAATCTTGCTTTGTTTGTCAAATTAAATTTTAAGATACTCTTCATATGACATATAATACCTATCTTTAGAAATTAATTAAACCTTAGAAACAAAATGTATATTGATACAATTACAACACAAATTAAAACAGATGTACGTATATTTATATAGTGTAATTTTTGTTTGCAGGGCGTACAGAGAGCTTCGCGATACCCATACCATTATGAATTTCCAGTCTACGTTCAACCTCGGCATCGCTAAGTTACCTTGTTCTTTATGACATGTCTTGCATGTCACCAAACGAACGCACCAAGTAACTGTGATGTCTATAGTTAAGACACTAATTTAAGACAAAAGTGCCAGATGAAATATCTTTTAAATAAAATCTTCTAGTGACAGTGGATCGTCGGCGTAGATATTTGAGGGATACGCTACTTTCTTCTAGTTTATTTACTATAAAACGCATCAAATAACCCCACAGTCACCTAAAGGCTTCCCATGGTGCATGATAGTCTGCAGAATCACGCACCGTAGGAAGCTGATGTGAAAATCATAGTTTATATTGTAATAATATTTCTCTCGATGCATTTATTTCGCGACTTATCTTAAGGCTCTTGACAGTGGCACATGATGGCAAATTATCTGCGAGCATGATTGAATGCTATTATTCAGTGATTGGTTACTGTCGCTTTTTTTTGCGGGAAATATTTAGGCGCCTCTTGATAATAAGCTGTCATTAGCGGTTACGAGCAGGTGAGCACTATCTTATACAGAGTATCTTCGTCTGAAGTCAGTCAAAATTATTTGATTATTTTTTTAGCCAAAACATAATATATTATTATGATTCCTCTTCGATCCTTTTAAACAACTAGATAATAAATGTTTGATTATCTCTTCGTAAGTTATAATATATACCTTTATACCAGATTTTATATAAAAAAAAGCACAAATTGGTCACTTATCCTTCGGATAGGTTATTTAAGTGGCGAAACAAGGCTTATGACAGTGATAACAGTAAATATTAATAATTATAGTTAATTTTATATTTTTTTCGGACATTCTTTTTTTTAATGGCTATGGATATATTTGGATGCTCGCACAATGATCGTGTCGAATGGCTTTGCAATTTGCCTCTATGGGCCTTTGTCAAGAAGAACCTTGATGTTTACCGCGCATTTAGATGAACGGTAAAATGTGACATATCCCTCAATATTCATGGTCGCCATATTGGTAACAGCTCGGGCGCAATGAAATAATACAGGCCTGGATTTTATATTTATTATTATGTAAACAATATTTGGATGCTCGTTTGTACCTTTTTATGATTTTATTTCATATTCAGTTATCATTTATTATATGTATGTATATGTTAAAGAGTTACAAACAGGTGTGTCCATTTTCCTAACTTTGTTTGATGACCTTCTTAGATAAAGATGCGTATTAATTTTTATCGCTCTACGAGTATATAAAAAATCCTTTTTTGTACAAAATAGTCAAGGTGGTATTATTACGTCATTATTATATACTGCTCAATGTTAAAATATTTGTATCAGTGAATAATAATGATTATTTCATTAGTAAGTAGTTTGGTTCATGTGTACTTTGGAATATTCGCTATGAAGCGACTGGCAAATTTGGGGATTTATTTCACAAAATAAGATTAATAACAGTCAGTGGATGACTTTCTTCATAAAAGGTAGTGTAGTTATTCATGATTTTGAGAAAAAAAGCTGGTTTCATAATATTATATCGTAGATTTCTGCAATGCTTGAAATATATGAGTTCTGATCAGAATGTTTTGAATACATAATCGTGTGAATTCCCGTTTTATTATTTTTACAAGAAACATACAGTGTATGTGCCTTAGTAACAAGGCAGACATGAGTTGGGTAATAGTTTTCGAATTTATATCAATTTGTTCGTGAAATAAAACAACATCAGATTTAAAAGTATTTTGTCGCCATTAAACAAATATATTTGGGCAGCTGAAAGTTAAATTTATTATTGTAACCTGTTTTTAGTAAACAAATATTTAAAAAAAGATTTTTATCATGATGGCCCAGCTCAGATGGCTCAATTTGCCGAATATACAGTACCTATTTACAACATCCGCTGATTGAACTTATTTTTTTTTAAATACTTGTGTAATATTTGGGGTATTTATTTAACAGGGGCTTACATGTTTCTCTTTACATTGTCCATGAAGATTGTATTTGTGTACGTGAATATAGTTCTAAGAATATTGCCATTATATAATTTTATTGTGTTCCTCTCTAATCTTTTAGTTCTGGTCGTTAAATGAAATTTTGACATTTGGTGACTGGAACGAAAAAATATAAATTTGCTTAAATATATATTATATTTAAAATAGCCGTGTATGTATACGTTTTGAAACCAGAGAGTGTGACGAAAACTGTTTGTTATATGAGTCTATATTGCTGTAACATTTGTATTAGTTAAACTTTCAAATATATTATAGTAAATTTGTATTCAAAAATATTGCTATACAAATACTGTTATCTATAAATATTTTATGTTATCTAAACGATTTGTTTTGTTCATTAACTTAACCTTGTTGTTTATTTCATTAAAATGTTTTTGAATATATATTTCTTAGCTGTAATTGTGGTTGTAAATAATGTAAAATAAAGAAACTGAATTATTTATATTACTTTTATTGACATAATTATACTTTATATCAATTTAACTTCCACTCGCTTGATGTCTCTAAGAAATTAATTTCATTTAAATTGTAGGTATAGGAATTTTGTGTACGGTGTTATATTAGGAACACCTTATTACATGTACATGTACATAGCATCATGCCTTTTTCCCCGAAGGGGTAGGCAGAGGTGTATCACACCCACATTTCGCCAGCTATGTTTGGTCCCATGAGCGGGCCTATTGTCACCTTAACACCTTATTAACAGTATGTTATGTATAGTAAGTATTTATTTCTGGATAGAACTCCTTGGAAAACGTCTATGCTCAACAGTAATATTGATCAGTGGCTGAGGTTACCAGGTTCCCTCAGCCTACCCAATAAAGTGGAGTGTTTGTGCATACAGGGGTTTTAGTGGATAAACTGGCCTTTTACCATTTTCAAGCTAACATACCTCAAAAAACTGTCAGGTTTTTATGAATAGGTGACAAGCATTAACCTCATTGCCTCTATTAAAATAGGTTTATGATGATCAGGATGCTATACAAGTAGTAAATTTGTGTTGTAGTAAATAACTAGTAAATGACTTTCTCAAAGTAATAGCAATTCGTTTTCGTGACTTTATGACACGTAAGGAACTTCAATTTCATCAAGTTTGAGTCCAAGTCGTGTTCGTGACGACTGTTACACAAATTACGCTTCCTGGTTACTTGATGATTCACATTAAGAATGAGATAATGTATTTTGTTAGATAAAAGATTGCCTCGCACTCCGTAGAGTTATAGAATTTGTTTTTTACCCAACTGACAGGATGGGTATTGTTTTTCGCGCGTATCTTGTATGTTTGTAAATTTCTTTACTCCCATGTTTCTTCCAAACGGCTGTCTTGTCAAAAATCCAAGTGTCCTTAGATAGGTATTAATGAAAATAAAAACAAAATGGCGGACTTTTGGCGCAAAATAGTAGTTAGATTTTTTATTTAACCAAACTTATCGAGTAGGGTATAAAATAAAGGGAATCAAATGGATATTACAAATATATTTTTTTGCAGTCGGGTTATTTTAATTTTTTAATTAATTACTTGTATCTGATAGAAGCTATGTAATAAAATTACACCTCATTGTGTTAACCAAAATAAAATAAAATATATCTTTCTTTTTTCAAAAACATGTATAGTTTATCTGGAACTAGCCCGAACACCAGAAGCTTCACCCGCGCGGTATGTAGGTAATAACTTTCCTCATAGATCATTCTATCTATTGGTGAGAACGACACCAATATCCATTGCATAGTATAGAAGATCTAAGCATATATCCATACACTGCAACTGATTTTTACCCGACTGACAGGACGGGTATTCTTTTTATTCTATATTGGATGAATCAACTCCCCGAATAATAGAACCACACGATATTACTGCCGAAAATCAGATCAAATCCTGTGAAATTTTGGTGGCTAAAACGCTGTAAAATTTGTAAAATAATTTAAAAAATGTAACTTCTTAAAAGTTTTACTCAGCTTATTCAATGCAGATAGGAGATCTTAACGAAATCCTACGCGTGTGGTAAATATGAGGTGTGGTATTTATTTATTGCGCATGAACATTTAAACTGACCTTTTTACACTTACTAACTGTTACTACGCATACTAATGTTTATATTATGATATCATGGAGGCATTCATCTTGCGAGACCAAATGTGACAGCGAATACATAACGATAATTAATTTTGAAGTGTTCACAGTATAAAGCCAAATTCTAATTACCTATTTCATTTTGTTCCAATTCAAAAGTAATATTGAAAAATTATCTTGTGCACTTGTGTATTTTGCAATTTAAATTTATGTTATAAATCTTGTTTTTTTTAAATTGAAAATGTTATATCAATCATCTACTTTGTATGTTTGTTTGGTTGAACTCTCTTGGGAACTATTGGTCCGATTTTTAAAATTCCTTTAGTGGCTGGTGGTGGTTATAGGCTATATAAAATCACGCAACGAGCTGAGCAGTGATCTGATAAAGAACGATGGGACCAAGCCCCGCGCGACTTCTAGTCTAGGCTAGAACTACAACACAATTAATATTTAAAATTGAAAGTAAAGATAAATTTTAATAATTATGTTTGTACTAGGATTGGAAATTAACTCCTAACATACTCAAACGGCGTGGCGTGCTGAGAACTAAATAATATAATTACTCAAAAAAAAATAGTTTTCTTTACACGTAATAATGATCTTCGTAATATCATAAGAATAATAAACACACATAATAATAATAATAATATTCTACCACATTCACACAGCGCCATCTAGTCTCAAATTAAGCAATTATATTTGCTTGTGTTATGGGTACTAAACAACTGATATACTACTTAAATACATTTTTTTTTTGTAAATACATACATATTATAGATAAATTACACCCAGACACAGAACAAACCTTCATGCTCATCACGCAAAGATTTGTCCCGGGTGGGGATCGAACCCACGACCTCCGGCTTAGCAGTCAGGGTCACTAACCACTAGACCAACAGGCCAGTCTTAATTTCTAACAATAACACATAAGGTTATTGTTAGAAATTTCAACAAGCGAATTATTTATAAATGGGTTATTACATCATACAGTTCACAATGACAATTCTGAGGTTGCAATCAAGCTCACGAATCATCGATTATCCACGTTTTAGTTATGAAAGCTGATTACTTTCTTCATAACATTTTAAAACAAACAATAATTTGCTCAATAGTTCCTAGAATTTCCCTTATTATAAACAGGAAGATTGTTTTATGTTAAACACCTGCTTCCATTTGTAAAGTTTTCGAATTATCAGCCTCTCAAAATGTAGTACAATTAATCGATTGCATGATACATCGTATCGGAACAAAACCAATTTTAATCATGTGTAGAATTAGGAAACGGATAAACGAATCAAATTAACGTACTTACTAAGTTCATTATATGCACAATGCCTTGATTTAAATTCAAGAACTAAGGGAACCCCTCCACGAGCGAGAATTGAATCAATATTATCGTCGTGCGACGTATTTCTAAGCACTCTCTTAGAACGTGTCTATACACGGCGATATTATCGCGGTGGAAGAGTGTAAAGAAATTAGTATAAATCGCCGCAATTCTCTCGCTCGTGGACGCGATCCCTAAGGCCACGCTGCATATAACTAGTACTACTACTGATGGAAATCAACAGTATCTATACTTAATCTTATAGTCAAAATACACTATTTAGAGACCTTAATTTCCCATTGAAAAGCTAATAATTACGTATTGCATAAGCATTGTTGTATAATTCATTTTAGAAGTAAACTTTTCAATTGCATTTTTAACTTTAAGTTTTGTAATGTGTAAATGTTTGTGATGAATAAATAAGTTAATAGTTTTTACCGTTATCTTATTATTTATTATATTATTATAATTAGGTGAGACATACGTCCAGCAGTGGACATCATTAGGCTGATATGATGATGAAGACTTCAATTTTATAAGGCACCATGCAGATAGTGGCAATTACGTTTATTTTACCATATATTTTATATATTTACCAATGTGAGAGATATTAAGTATACAAATAAGGACTTCTGCCGTGAGCCTTGCGATGTCAGCCTGTCAAAAATAATAAAAGGCATCAATTTGTTCCTCGGTTTTGTAAGGTTAACATTTCATTGCAGTAATCGAAAACGTCTGATATGTACTTGATATTTAAGTTTAATCTTATTATCTGCCTCTGTTTATTTTTGTATTCAGGTTATATGGTTGATATGTTAACATCCTTCACTTCTATTTGGTAAAATTAATCTGTTGCATTAAGTTTTCTCAATGATGACAACTTGATGAACTTTAAAGAAAATATAACTTGAAATAAAATCTGGCATTTAATTATTTTTAGGCGCTATCATATGTTATCTGTCTGTTGTCGCCCGGGTTTCAATCCCGTGGATCTTTATTTGGCCACTACTTAACTCCTTTCGGTTGTAGCGTGATGTTGTTATATAGCCTACAATCTTTCTCGATAAATGGACTATCTAAAACTAAAAGGATTTTTAAATTCGATTCAGTAGTTTCTGAAATAAGCGCGTTCAACCAAACAAACTCTTCAGTTTTATAATAGTAGTCTAAATGACTGTAAAAATTTGAGATGCTATAGATTACCAACTGATTTGAATATAGACTTTTTTATTCAGCCTTTTCCGTTTTGCTGTTGAGCAATGGTCTCTCTTTTTTTTATTTTTGTATTCCACCAATCGCTGTTCAATTTTCGTTTTCCATTGCTTTTGCAATACAACCAATCCTATGAAAATCTATTGGAAAGGACCATGTTCAATAGTAGACGTCCAAATATTGAGGCTGATACCACCATTCTGATATATCATAGTTATCACATTTGACTCTAAATATAGGTCAAACAAAACCCTCTTCTCTACATAATATAAGCTGGTGCAGTACTACAGTTAAAGCTATCGCAATCAACTAAAGTATTACAAGAACTCAGCTATTGCTTACATGACCATTAAAACATTTTACGTGGCAATTAGAAATGACCTATAATTGTGTGGCTCTATAAGTATTTCTTGTTTCTAAACAGCATTGGCTGCAAGTGCAGCAACAATGATTGCCGAACGAATATGGGGTAAAACCTCTTAATTGGTGGTCTAGTGTTACTTATTATAACTGCTTCATTCGGTGTTTTGCAAAGATACTTTTTAAGGCCTATAGGTTTACTAGCTGACCCGGCAAAACACTTTACTACTTATTCTTATACCCACCAATATTCATTCAAATGATTCATTCAAACACAAATAAAAGTCATTCAAATCGCTCGAGCCGTTTTGGAGAAGTTCAACCACAAACACGATGGTATGAGATAAATAAAAAAAATCTCGAGTCACGACACGAATTTTTAAATTTATAATATAATAATATTCTACCACATTCACACAGCGCCCTCTAGTCCCAAATTAAGCAATTATATTTGCTTGTGTTATGGGTACTAAACAACTGATATACTACTTAAATACATTTTTTTTTGTAATTACATACATATTATAGATAAATTACACCCAGACACAAAACAAACCTTCATGCTCATCACACAAAGATTTGTCCTCGGTGGGGATCGAACCCACGACCTCCGGCTTAGCAGTCAGGGTCACTAACCACTAGACCAACAGGCCAGTCCAATAAGTCTTTTACTGTGACTTTTGTGTTAATAATAATATTTAAACTGCTGACTGCGATATTAGAAACTATAAACGGAACCTAACGTAATCACGCATTAGAATACCTAATGTATTTTCGCTATATATTATACATACCTTATGTTGCTTGACGTTTCTACCAGGTTACACCAGCCGTGGTCATAAGCTGACTGACTTTGTTTTCACCTAATGATAATTATCATTAGGTGAAAACAAAGTCAGTCAGCTATAATAAATCCTCCAAAAAATATTTGGGCTTTATAATAATAATTATTTTTAAAGTTCCGTACTTAAAGGATCACTCCTTTGTCTGTTAATTTATAGCTATCCTGTTACTTAATTTCAATGACAAAAAAATATTGCATAATTGTACGGAACCCTTAGTGCACGAGTCTGACTCACACTTGGCCAGTTTTTTTTTTCTATGTTGTACAATTATACATAATATTATATCTTGCAGATATAATTAAGACTGAATTAAATTATTTCGATAAGTAGACATCAATCTAAACTATGTCACGTTTACACGGTAACCTGTTACCATTACTGTCATTTCTTGTCCTTAAGCCCTTACAGAATTCAAGATTTATTAGCAGATTTCTCAGAATTACTGGTACATTACATTCAGCTTATTTTATATTATTACGTCTCATTAAAGTCATGCGGTCAAATGCTTAATTGGCCTACATTTTACAGTAATCAGTGGCTATCCCATATCTCAGACGCGTGAGTTACGTGAGAATTTAACATTATAACTGTGTTTGTACCTACGACGACACTTATAAGCAGTTATCTAATTTTATACAACATTTGAAATACCATAGAACCATATTTTATGTCTTGCTATAATATTGTAACGGTTGCACCCGTAGCAGGCTAAGTCCTCTTTTGACCACCTTTTGTTTATTTTTTTTTTATTATTAATAATTTAAAATTCAAAATCCTAAATTAATTCAAAATCTTAAATTCGAACCGAGTCTTCGTCGGAGCATCCGCTGAACTTGGGCCTCATTACGATTTTAATTTCTAGTGCAGTGCACGCTATTCTGTTCATTTAAATTAATACTATAAGTTTATAACAGTTTATAGTAACACTCAGTTAATACTACCGAAGATCAGTTCTGTGTTTTATTTTGAGGGCCCACGCCCTTCCCCATATAGCCGGATCTACTCCTATACTCTTGCCTAGCGCCCACTGGAGGGGACAGTGGAGAGCGCTAGACTCTCATTCTTTATCTCATTCGAATACTAAATTCATTATCTTCAGTAACCGTATAACAAAAACAAAATATAACGCGTCATTTATACACGTAAATAGAATCAATAAACAACCAACTAAACTCAGTAGCATAAACGAAGGTCCTACGTCATAAATACTCTCACTATCACTGCATATAAACATCACGCTCGCATTTGCGTCACTCGCCACTCACTTCTGACGTCAAACGCGTCACATTGAACAGCTGAAACACTCGCGTTAGATTCACTTTCGCACATTCACTTTCATTGAAAGTGCAAGTGATCTTGACCTTCTACAAACTAGCGATGACGCACAATCAGCTGACGCAAAATTCGTCAATACTTTCGCGAATCATTCACCGAAAGTAAGAGTGCTTTCACTGTGCCAAACGTACCTACTCTCTTTGTTTCGAAGGTTTTGGCAACTAGTGTGTACGTCATATACGCTTACTTACTACAAATATAATATGCGTGTTTATCTTAAATTAATATGCATTGTCCTCGTATAATGTTATAACTACTTAAAATGTAAAACATCATAGAAATGATTTATCCATCTACTAATTAACACGACGTTATGAATTCGATACACACGTAACACAAAAAATATTTATAGGGCCTTCATCCATACATATATTATTATAAAAGGCTTTGTCCTGACTGAATGACTGACTGACAGCCATCGCACATTCTAAACCGCTGGTCGTAGCGACTTGAAATTTGGAGGGTGTGTTTGTCCTAATGTCTAGAGGTGTACGAAGAAAGGGTTTTTTCCCTAAGGGGGTGAATAGGGATAAAAATGATTGTATGAAACTTCTTTGTTTTTTAACCTATAGATTTGAAAATTTGTTTTGGGGTACTAATATCAAAATAAAAAATACCCTCATCAATATTTTTGACAAGTGTGGCTTTGGAAGGGTGAAACTGGGGATGAAACGTTGTCGGATAAGAAGTTAAAATGTTGTTTTTAATATTTTTGATAGGGATGGGTTCAGGGGGTGAAATATTAAATAGACAGTTCTTTGTTTTTCAAGGGCAAACTTTAAAATACGCTGGTGTGAACTTAAGAGATAATTGTTTCTCGCACGGTCAAAATTATATGTTGCTTGCTCCCGAGTAAGTACACCATCTTCATTAATTATTTTAGCTGCCCCATATAAAAAAAACAATAAACATCGTTTACAAAGAAGTTGACGTCCACTGCTGGACATAGACCTCACCTAATATCCGCGACAGCGAGTCATATACGTGTTATCAATGAAAGGATGCAAAAATATAAAGCGTTTTGGTTACTGACTGCAACGGTAACAAACCAGCAGAGCCAACAAAGCCTTTTATAAAAGACGTTCTTAATAACTTAGTGTTAAAGAGTTGAACAATGTTATAAAAAAATAACCACCCACATTTACCATCCAAGCATGCTTTATTAAACCATCTTCAATATAATTTGTGTTAATGAGGAATATAACTGGTTTTCGTCCTCACTTGTTCATTGTTACGCAATACATATCCTTGACCTAGTAACGTGACATTCATGAACTGTATGTTACATGATATTAAATACGAGTAGGTTTTTTTTTAAGTTTGTGTGCTACATTTTTTCGATGATGATTTATTTCTTGACATTTATATATATTGAATTGAAATAAATGACGATAAGTAGGCAAAGTTAATATAGGAGTGGTATCTCATTAGGCGTTAAAAGCGCTTATTTTTTTTTAAACTAACTATGAGCTGAAGCTTCGCTCCCATAGATATTTGTTTAGCCACTACTCAGCTTCTATTGAACGGGTTGAAATGGGGTAGTGATATTATGTATTCTTCTAAATCCGTCACTACACGGACTGAGCTGTTCTATATGAACGATTTATATTGTTTATAGCTGATAATTTTACTCAAACGCTTTTTAGTGCTTTAAAAGTGAATGTAAAAAAACTCTACAAGCATTTTCACGTAGTCGTTTTTTCTTTGCTTATATTTGATTACTTAAACGCTTTGCTTGAAAAGGCGTGTTCTTTTTGAATATGCATACCTAATTCGAATAAGAACATAAAAATCATTTAAAGAGCGGTTGTTGATCTTTAATAGATTATAGTTGAATTTAAAACTGAGAATTTGTCCGAAGATTTATTTGATAATTACAAACATAGGAAATCAACCCATCTAATGTTATTCGGATTATTCATAAGGTTAGGCTAAGGTCAAATCTGACATGGCAAGTATGAGAAAATATTATTATTATAAATTAAAATCGTGTTGTATTGTTTATGATAATTATATGTGCTAAAATATTTTGAATATTCATTTCGAGTCGAGGTGCATTTCATTGAGAAATACTATTTCAATTTAATAAAAACTTTGTTGTGATAAATCAATGAATAGCTTAATAAGTAGCTTGAATTATAATTTATTTTTGATATTGATAATGGTAAAATAATATATTCCAGTATTGCATTTATTTACTTCAACCACTTTCCTTTATCAAAAAATACGTCAATATTTTGATAGGTAGCCCTATAGAATATAGAGAATATAGTCCAAGGCTTAGATGTGGCGACTTGTTGCATAATGCGACAACATCATAAAAGGCATTCTGATGGGCAGCGGTAATGCTCTGGGTCGAGGGTCACCATGTTGCTCGGGAACAATGGACACGCTTTTGTAATTGCCGACTGTTGAAATGTTCGTACAATAATGGTAGAGAAATTTTCTAAAAGCAATAAAATTCAATAGTAAATAACGAATAAAGGGAATTTATTGCTTGAGTAAATTATTATTTCGAAATTGAGAGAAAGTTGAAAGGTGAATTCAAAGGAACAAAGATCTTTATTTTAAATATTCAATATGTTTGAGTCCATAAGTAAGGTTGAAATATCTAATCTTTACTAATTTTATAAAGCTGTAGAGTTTGTTTGTTTTGTTGAACGCTGAGATCTCAGGAACTACTTGTCGAATTTGAAAAATTCTTTTAGTGTTGGATAGCTCATTTACCGAGGAAGGTTATAGAGTATATACCATCAGTCTACGGGCAATAAGAGGTACGCAGTCGCACAATAAAAACGACAGGAGTAAAGCCATGCGTGACTTCTAGTAAAAGTGGTTGAGAGCTCAGACATGTAATTGCTTTTAAGGTATGTAGTTTTCTCACCGTTAGGAGATAAATTTATATGAATTCCATAAAGTGTAATCCAGATTAGTACTGTCAATGTTTTGCTTTTAGGTCATTTCATCGGCCACTTACTTGAAACTAAATGAAATTTTGTAATTAGCTACAAAAAGGGCGACGCGTGCAAAGTTACGTATTCAAATCCAACGTAACTATGCGTATTATATAAAATCATTTACTACACGAAATAGCAACGTCCGATCGTTCCCTAACTTGTCATCTAATATGTTAGTAATTACACTTAAATAAATATATTTTGTAACATAATCATTTCAAGTGATTCTGTATTCGAAATTAATATACTTTAAGACTGATTTGACGCATTACATCTGCACAGGCAATTAAATAATTAAACAACAAACGTATTCCATCTGTTGCACATGCATCTGCAATCAATGAAAGAACTTATCAACCATATTACTCAACTGTATATATTAAAGTTGCTATACGGATTGTCCTACTTATAAAACTATTAATGTTGGTCACCCGAACATGATGCACTCGAGCCGATGCGCTCACGTCAAACCGGTCGGGTTATACTGCGACTTTATTTATAGCTCTATCAAAGCTTTACGATAATTTGTATCCAAGTATATTTAACTCTAATTATTATGATTATTATCAAGTATTTAAAAATATTGCTTATCTTTAGAAGCTTATTTTGGTCAACATGGAAGGTGAAATATTCTAACAGGTTGGAAAAGAAAACAAAGGAGAAATTGGGCAACTCATATTTTATTTTTGTGGAGTGACCACAAAAATAAAATATAAGACAAAGTGAAAATTCACAAGTTTTGGAGGCAATACGGAAACCGTGTTTATGATGCCAAGACATAATGCACTCACGATGTTTTCCTTCACCGTTAGCAGATGGTAAGTCACTTGACTTATACAAATAAATTCCACAAAGTGGAATCTACATTGGTACTACCGGTCGGAATCGAACTCGGAGCTCGTGATTTGCACGCCGGTCCATTCAACCACCATAGTTTCTAATAATAAAAATATTAGATATCCATTACTAAGAATTTTTTTATATAAACGAGCATAAAATGTTGCTATTTAAAAAGAATATTTGGTGGTGCTCTTCTTCTGTACATTATTCACGGGCGTCTCTCAGGTCAATATAACTTTCAATTACTTACGTACAAAATAATTATATAATTACCAAGGAGCGCCACTTGCCTGACCGGACATGACCTATAGTCTAAACGATATATCACTAAGCACTCGATAATTGACGCTATCTATATCAATTATCTCGATACTAAATGCAAGCTGTTAATCGATAAGTGTGATACCATTTTGGTCATAACATTATTTCAAAACTGCAAATATCCTTTCATAATAGATGCAGAACCGTAAACAATTTGGTAATCTAGGCATTTAAATTTTTGCTATTTCATGCTTATTTGTTCATTTCACAATTATAGTAAAGCAAGTACATGCGTGACCGACCTGTGGGGTAATAAAATAAGTTGGCGAGAATGAGGTTACAAGGATCTAGGATTGATGGTAGATTGCTGCTGATGATGTATCAAGTTCTAGGGCCCACCCATCACGGCGAAGAGACAGAGCACAGAGGGGTTTTAGTTGGCATTCCGGTCCTTATCGGACCGATACAGGGCGGTATGCGTAGGATTTACGGTACACTGATGATAAAGTGCATCAAATCACGATTTTTTTTTTATATGCCTAAATTGGCAGATGAACAAGGGACTCATCTGATGAAGCAGTATCTACCATCCATTGAATAAATGATACGAAGAAAGTACAACTAAGCCACAGTCTAAAAAGTGATGTGTTAGATTAAAAAAAAAACCGTATATTTCTCATCTGGAAGACAGACAAGCATGCGTAAAGTTTTGTTTTTTTAAAGAAAATGTGTAAACAACGACATAAAAAAAAGGAAGATAGTCTTAAGACATATAAAATGTTGGTGTTGTAATAATTTAAAAAATAAATATTATATTTCACAATTAAGTTAACTAATAAAACAACGCAACATAATCTAGACGCATTTTAGAAGTTCAAAGTGTATTTAAACAAATTGTTCCACTATCACTTTATTAAGCAACGGTCGAGTACCATCATCATTAGGCGTGAGAATTCAGATTATAGAACTCAAGAAAATAAAGTGTTTATACGCAATTACAGAGCGTGTACTAATAAATAGCATCCCCGCACGAAATGTACAGCTTGGGGGTACATTTACATGTTTCTTAATACATCAGTGCACGTTGCATCAGTATGTAGCAACGATTGATGGCACGCTTCGAAGTTTCGAACTCAACAATATTGCACGCTGCGATCGAATATTCGTTTATTTGAGCTTCCACAGGATTTTAGAAAGGAATGAATTAAATTGATTAAATTATTTACTTTTGAACCTCAGAATTGTATGACATTAAAATTACAAGGCGAGAGCGATTTTCTACATCAGCAAAGCAGTTTATCCCATACAACCTAGAATCGATACTCACCGACAACACCACAATAGATACATTCATGACACATCTCACCAAAATTGTAAACAGCACCTAACCATTAACACCAATAAACACACATTTACACCCTCACACCCTCAACATTCAATCTTTTTATTTTTTATTTTATTATATAAATAATCTTCCAATTCATAAGCAACTAATTCCTTGTCTAATCTGTATCAAATAGCAGATAGTAGCGCATTGCGTCGCAATAAACTCCTTCCACCCCGGGAAGGAGTTTATTGAGTTTAACCCTGGGGAGACACAAAAAAAAAAAACCCATTTAGTACCACTGACGATAGCTTCCCACTACGATTCTTTACATGTGTTCTAGTGCTTGTATCATCATTTCAACTTATAACCGTCCCGATACTGGGCACGGGTCTCCTCCAAAGAATGTAGAGGGGATATAGTCCACTATACCACGCTGGCTAAATTTGTTTGTTTAACTGGGTTGTATTCCGAAGAATTGTTTGAGATAATGTCCACAGCCACATTTTACTATCCTACCACTCACCATCGACAGGGAATTCATCCGCATGATCACATTGATCACCATAGAACCTAAATATTTTCATACCGCGTGATTTCAGAGGAATTTCCACTCGAGAAATTTCAAGATATGAAATGAACTAACGAAATTTTACCAAGGGCATTATGTGATTCTTCACAAATTAGCGAACAACATGCTCGTGATGCCCAAGGTGTTATAAGAGTGCAAAGGCTATAGAAACCGCTTACCATCAGGCGAGCTATACGGCTATATCTGAGATTTGTCGCAATTCAGTGATTTAATGGCAAATATTGACATTTTATTATTCAATTAAACTTTAACATAATGATCACAGTCTTAATTAATTGCAATTAGTTACTAAATGCCTTTAATAATTTTTACAGTAATTTATTGTTTACTTTATAAAAAAAAGTTGATTTATTTCTTTTTTAACATTTCATCCATCTTTATACTGGGGCCAAGGATCGTAAGTTTTTCGATACATTTCATAACGGGCTTATAAACTAAGAGATAAAATTTAATAACTATAATCGGTATAAAAGAATGGCTTCCAATTAATCACTGTTAGCGGTGTTAGGTCAACTGCTTTTAACTACTGTAAATTAATTATGATCATATTTTGTGATTTGCCTCAGTAATGCAGTGGGCAGTGTATATGACTGCTGCACAAGAGGTCCTAAGTCCGATTTCCAGTAGGCAAAAAATGGTAGTAGATTTTTCTATCATGAAATACTCAGTATTTGCCCGGAGTTTGGAAACAACTGTGCCCGGTTGATGATAATAGGCTCTCCCCATATTTGATGGGACCAAATATAGCTGGCAAAATGTAGGTGCGATGCACCTCTACCTACCCTTTTGGGGAAATAGACATCATCCTATGTATCTATTTTATGATGGAAATATAATAAGATTCAACGTTTTTAACCAAATGCAACTATTTAGAAACATGCAGACGTATAATTATAGGATTGCAGTGTGTGGTTTTACAAGAGAGAGAGATGTGTGGACAGACAAGAGGGGAGAACCTAACAAAACACAGTAAACAGTCGGTCACGTGGTGTTCCAATTATCCATAGGTCGTGGTAACCGCTTACCATCATGCCATGGGGTGCATGTATGGTATAAACTTCCATTAATCACATCTAAATCAGTAGATACATAATATATAACATCACTATATAGACTGGCCTGTTGGTCTAGTGGTTAGTGACGCTGACTGCTAAGCCGGAGGTCGTGGGTTCGATCCCCACCCAGGACAAATCTTTGTGTGATGAGCATAAAGGTTTGTTCTGTGTCTGGGTGTAATTTATCTATAATATGTATGTATTTACAAAAAAAAAAATATTTAAGTAGTAAATCAGTTGTTCAGTACCCATAACACAAGCAAATATAATTGCTTAATTTGGGACTAGATGGCGCTGTGTGAATGTGGTAGAATATTATTATTATTATTATTATTACTTGCTGTTAGCAGAAAACCACGATCATGTAATTGACAATAATAAAATGTCAACCCTAGTCATGTAACTGACAAGTTAAATCAAGCTTGTTAAATGCAGGCACGCTGTTGTAGGGTTGGTCATCGCGATTAAAACACCGATGAGCGTTGATACGGATTCAATAAGGATAGGTACGCGGGTCTCAATGCTGCCTGAACGTTTGGTATTGAAATGTAAGCACTAAGTTAGGCTTGAGTCATACTGTAGCAATGGCTTTCAAGCCTATTTAAAATTTTATACCGAAATATCGTATCAAAGACTTAATGGCACGTTGATGATGATGATTTCTCAATGGTTTTGAGGATTCAGTAATGGGGCTAAGGCCTCAACACACATTAAGGTACAGTCATCTACTTTGTAACAGCAATTTGGAAATTATTTTCGATTAAAATACTTATTTAAAATAGAATTCACGCGGGGCTTCACTCCCGTTGTTATACATTGGGCTCATGTTGTGTAGCTTATAACCTTCTTCGATAAATGGTATATGCAACACTAAAATAATTTTATTACTAAACTTCAACTTCACTAAATTATTATTGTATTGTTTTTGTTTAAGTAGGTACCAGTGGATAATTTAAGAGAAAATTGTAATTTTATTTTATCTTATTATAAGTGAACTTGTATAGTTTTTATAAGATAAATAAATTCTTTAAACCGAAATAATTTTCAAATCGGCCAGTGGTTTCTGACATTGTAGCGTTCAACTCTGTTTTTTCTGTTCCGTGGTTCAACCAAACAAATAAACGAACTCTATAATATTAGTACAACAACAATTTGATATAAAATAATCCATATTATTCGTCCGTGTAGTGACGGATTAAGAATACATAATGTCACTACCCCATCTCAACCCGTGGGTGTCGTAAAAGGCGACTAAGGGAGTAACCTTATGCAGATAAGAGCACTGCGAGAAAAAGGAAAATTCGAAACAAAACCTATACCAACCCGTCTGGCCAGAGTGGCATAGTAGGCTAAATTCCCTCCACATTCTTTGGAGGAGACCCCTGCCCAGCAGTGGGACGTTTATGGATTGAAATGATGATTATTATTGATAGAAGTAATTAAGTGTGTTAAGAATTAACAATTTTTTTTTTAATTTTCTGTCTATCTAACAATTTTATCAGTACAAAATTCGGCAAATAACTAAATTGTAATAAAATCGATAACGATCCAAACATTCAGCATTAATGTAATCAAATACCATATCTGCATCAAGCTGAATCGATAATATTCTACCACATTCACACAGCGCCATCTAGTCCCAAAGTAAGCAATTATATTTGCTTGTGTTATGGGTACTAAACAACTGATATACTACTTAAATACATTTTTTTTTGTAAATAAATACATATTATAGATAAATTACACCCAGACACAGAACAAACCTTTATGTTCATCACACAAAGATTTGTCCTGGGTGGGGATCAAACCCACAACCTCCAGCTTAGCAGTCAGGGTCACTAACCACTAGACCAACAGGCCAGTCAAATCAATCAATCATCGATCAATCGATGTTCGAGGTTTGAATTTGAAATTTCTTAAGCTCAACACACCGATCTGCGTGCATTCACAATTGAAGCAAAAGTATTTTTACCTATGACTGGCACTACGACTCGACTACTGCATTAGGTTTTTAATTTACATCAATAAGATGGTAGCAAGTAAACCATTATTATAGCAACGTTACAGTTAAATGATTGAACTTTGTACTATTATACTGACGTATACACATGACCAAGAAGGTTGTCATTCCTCCAACAACAATTTAGTTTAAAAACCTGATTAACTTTAGCTGAATTTATTTTGACTGTCAACCCATTATTTATGATGCGAGGCGAAAGATTATATCAATAAGGTATATAAGGGAAACTACTTAAAGATCCGTGAATTGATAAACAAAATGAAATATGGATACATCTTGTAGTGATTGTTATCATATGTAGACAAGTGGTCCAGGAACCAGCGAAGTTATTATTCAAATTGTGATTTGGTGAAACTGACGCAATGACTTATTGTCTGTGGTTCATGTGGATTTACAACGATAAAAAGAAGTACAGTAATTAATTACTAGTCTGTCTGACTAGGAGCTACAAAAATGTATTCTATTTTTACTATTTATTTATTTATTTCTATATTGCTAAAACTGGACATCATAATAATCCTTATTATGTGTGTCCACGGCATCTATTCAGAATCTCGACTTTTGACTAAATCGACCATGGTAATGAAAGTATTTAATTTTCAAGAATTTTACAGCTGTATTGAAATCCAATAAGTCAAATGTTGAGATTCCAAGTAGGTTGTTTTGGATGCCAGACCCCGTATAATGTGCTTATGTTACGAGTATCAGCAGCCTCTATTGCAGCGTTACTGACGAATAATAATTTTATTAAATCTAAGTATGTGTTTGGTCTCTTAAATTATTTCATTTTATACTGCTCAAGTTTTATTCCACGTGCAATTCGTCCTTCAAATTTCTAAATATTCAATAATTTTTATTAATAATTTAATTCATTGAAGATGAACCAAAAATAAAAAAATAAAAATTTCTTTTGAAGTTCGCCGAATTAAGTAATCAATTACTATATTTTAGCACAGATTGATATCAATAGTGTGGAACAAGTTTTATAATGGACGAGCATTGCAGATGTATCTAATTTGGAAGTGATCGGCGACCTGCCTTGTATAATAAGTACAACCTTATTCAGAAAATTGTTGCCATTCTACATACCAATGTTAACTAGACAATTTGTGTGACACGATTTTATTACGGGATAAAGACTATAAATAGGTAATCGTTTTATTGAAACAAGTCTTATAATATTTTCAATTTATAATTTTAAATTTACTGTGGAATTAAAGACAGTTAGTTTTTTTTTTGCGATATTGATATATAAATTAGGTGAGGCCTATGTTCAACAGTGGACATCGTTGGGCTGATAGATTATGATGATGATGATGATTGAGATATATACATATTTGGAATCAACGAATTTTTCTGCGTTATTTGAACTGGGTTTCAAATTTTGTATATTGTTGGCGCTTGAACCCCAAGACGTCTTTGTTCCAACTGACACAAAATTTGAGCAATATTAAATTTTGTATTCGTTATTTTTATATAAATTAAATAAAACAAGCTCATATTACGGTCACTTAGATCATAATATGAGCTATGAGTTTGTTTCATTTAATTTTCTTAAGTTTTTGTCATTTGTCGGTTGTTTCATTTTTCCTACGACTATATTGAATATTTTACGATACAATACTACAATTCCTGCTCATGTAAAGCAAATGAGTTTCCTTTCAACATCTTGTCAATAAATAGCATAATTTATTATTTAGCAATGCGAAGTATCGTTTAGGGAACCAGCTTCGCCTCAATAATCAGTTTTGTAATCTAATAAATAAATTTGATGTAGTGAAGCAACTCTTTATTATGTGTACAGATACGATACTAGCACTTATTGGATAATTTTCTGAGGCAAGACCTAGTATGACTGGAATTCGAGTAAACTTTTGAGCAATTACTAAAAGAGAAGTGGGTTGTCTCGCTAACAAATGGATTTCGGTTCTTAATTTAACTTCAAGGATTTAAGAATAATTTGTTTGTTAATTTATGTTTTATTTTGGTAAAAGGATATCAGGCATCTACATATCTTAAGATTCTAGTTAGTTATCTTTCTATCTATCTACATAAACAAAATTGTTGATAAATTGTGTTGCTCAATGTAATAAAATTCGAGAATGGCTGAATCTATTCAGCAAACTTTTTAGTATTCTTCGAAATCTGTGGAAGGTTTTTAAAAAGTCAAAAATTTAAATATCTTAAAAAAACGCTGTTCAGAGGAAAAGAATAGAAAAAGATGGTCATGGGAACCAAATTCAAGGCAGGAAGATACGTAGGTCCAGGCTACAGCTAGTTAGAAAATTAAACTCTGTTTCAATTTGATTATTCATTAACATTGAATGAACCTTGCTGGAAAACTAGCTAGCTGTATAGTTATTTAATAGTAACAGGGCTAGCGTTATTCACGAAAATAAATAGACTCAAAAATTCAAATTACGTATAATATCCGTATAGTGACGGATTAAGAATACATAATGTCACTACCCCGTCTCAATCCGTGGGTGTCGTAAAAGGCGACTAAGGGAGTAACTAATGCAGACAAAAGCACTGCGAGAAAAGGAACAAACCCTATACCAACCCGTCTGGCCAGCTTGGTATAGTAGGTTAAATTCCCTCCACATTCTTTGGAGGAGACCCGTTCCCAGCAGTGTGACTTTTATGGGTTGAAATGATGATGATGAAAGATAATACCTAGATAGTAGTAGGTGTAGGTTATTAAAATTTTTGAATCTGTATGTATATTATTATTATTATATGAAGGTACTAAACCATTGAAATAATGAATTGATGCAATGATTGTAAGAAAAACAATTAATATAGATGATCTTCCGCAACTTTATATTTCACGTTATTTGAAGTTTTATTGCTAAGTTGTGTGCCATTCTAATACATTCGGTATACCAGAATCAGATACATACTATATGAGAGATAATCTATTTAGATTATCAAACTTAATTTGCAACGTTCAGAAATATATACCAATTGCGATGGCCAAATCGTTTATTAATAATTGCGGTTGATTGGTTTATTAAATTAACATAATTACGTATCTTACATAATCAGCTAATGCCTATTCCTCCAAAGTCTCTTCTCATATACTTAACTGCCGAGGTAATAATATTTTGTAAAACCAATTTCCCAGTCGTATCTTCTCTATAACTTTTTGTGTTCGATTGTCGATCAGTTCGATGATGATTTCAAAATCGCTTTCAGCAAATATTCTGGTTGGATACCCGGATTAAATAATATTACGAAATAAAAAAACAATAAATAGCAGAAGATAAGATAAGATAATGAATCCCACGAGAATAACTCAATTTCAAATGATTAAAAAAATGTTGCTGTCATTTTCAAACATTTGACAAAGATATCAAAATCGACTAAATAATCGAATTTGATTGCAAGTTTGCTCAGTAGACAAAAATAGATTGGTAATTTTTAACATTAACGTGATCAATCATTAGCTATAATTGATAATAATAAATACTAGTTTACCTGACTGTGTTTATTAATTTTACTTTTCTAAAGTAAAGGAGCAATGGAAACGTGTGATTTTGCGCAGCAAGTGCGAAGTTATTATTTAATTATAGAAGTATGAATTCATAACTAATTTGGCCCTTTCATCAGCAGCCCATTTATGTCCCACCGCTGGGGTCGGGTCTCCTCTCTTTTATCTAGAAAGCTGAGAGGTTCTATCTATCTACATAAACAAAATTGTTGATAAATTGTGTTGCTCAATGTAATAAAATTCGAGAATGGCTGAATCTATTCAGCAAACTTTTTAGTATTCTTCGAAATCTGTGGAAGGTTTTTAAAAAGTCAAAAATTTAAATATCTTAAAAAAACGCTGTTCAGAGGAAAAGAATAGAAAAAGATGGTCATGGGAACCAAATTCAAGGCAGGAAGATACGTAGGTCCAGGCTACAGCTAGTTAGAAAATTAAACTCTGTTTCAATTTGATTATTCATTAACATTGAATGAACCTATCTAGAAAGCTGAGAGGGTTTGGTCCTATAATATATATATAAAGTCTCTAACCTTTATAGACGCTGAAGCTCGAACATATAAAAACTAACACAACATTTCTTTTTCTCTGCACTTCATTTCTAAAAGAGTCCATGATCCCTAAATAACACTTATCATCATTTATTAACACCACACAATCACTTTAATCCCGATATATAAATAAACTTAATTTTACAAAAACAAACAAAATTTTGTTCACAGCAAACTTCAAACTTTTTTTTTTAGTCAACGAAAATATAGATTACTAGCTTTCGCCTGCTGCTTCACCCGCGTGATATGTATTTTATACCTATAAACCTTCCTCATGAATCAGTCTATCAATTAAAAAAAAACCGCATCAAAGCACCGTTAACCGCATCCGTTGCGTAGTTTTAAAGATTTAAGCATACATAGGGATATAGGGACAGAGAAAGCGACTTTGTTTTATACTAAGTAGTGATTTAAATCAATATGGCGGCGTATGGCTGCGTCCATTTTACGCGTCTTTAAACGTAGTTTTTCTGACCTTTAAATTATAAAAATCGGTTGGAAAATAAAAATTTGGTGACAAAAACAATTAAAGGTTGGATGGATGGTGTTTTTGAACATAAGTCGCTGAAATCCGGTGCAGTGATGTTTTTCAACATCTCTCGCTCTCGATAATAATATATTATAATAATATGCTGCTATTAGGTAACACCAAAACTACGTCTAGTTTTCAGTACCGAGAAGGATTATACGAGTATCATTTTTCACCCAGTATTATAGTTTTTCGCTAAGTAATACTAGTGTAAAGCAACAAGAGCACTGCGAGAAAAGGAAAATGCAAAAGAAAATCATGTCCCGACCCGTCTAGCCAGCCGTGGCAGCGTGGTGTAGTAGGCTAAATTCCCTCCAAAATATTTGGAGGAGAGCCGTGCCCAGCAATGGGACATTAATTTATGCATTGTTATTATAAATATTAATGAGTATAAATAATTCAACATATTAGTATAGGTACATTAAGGAATTCATGATTAATAAATGAAGGATTTTCCCACGATTCTTTTCAAACATTATTTAACCGATGATATTTAATTTTATATGTCATATTATATATCCGAAAAATTCCTCAGGCAATCATGTTGTCACTCTTCATTAATAAATTTAGGTAATTTTGATGCAAATTTAATTGTATAATTTCATAATTATGCAAATAATCTACTTAATCTTTAGATAAGGATTAGATATAAGATCCTAAATTAAGATTTAAGTATTGATAAGTGAATGAAATATTTCATACAGTTGGAGTTTTGTAATTTATTAAAAGCAATATATTTATAAGTTAAATGAAATCCTTATCTAATACTTTATCTTTTAAAATGTAGTTTTCTAACATAATAATAATGTCATCATATCCATTAAAAGTATTAATTAATTATATATTTGGTTCCCACCATGAATTATAGTGTCATCAACCATTAGATGTGTATACATTAACGTAAATGATTAATAGTTTTTAGTTCTAATCAGAGGTTATTATAAGTTTTTAGACAAAGGGTTTTAATGGATATGCTGGCCCATCTGGCACCTTCAGGCCTGCAATCGTAGGTGCGTAAAATGCGTTTTTGGTGATCAATGGTAATGCATCAAGTCTGAATGTATCATCATCATCATCATATCAGCCCAATGACGTCCACTGTTGAACATAGGCCTCACCTAATTTCCGCCACAACAAGCGATTTTGTGCCGCCCGCATCCACAATGTATACTTGTATCTAATAAGGGACACCCTGTAAAATGCTTCATAACATCTCTTATTGCTATTGTATCTGTATATATAATGATAAAATTGCAGTATGTAAGCGTATCAATATAGAACGCTATAAAGCTATAGTAAAATTCAATATATTTTTTTGGAAAATCTTCGGGTATTGTCAGGAATGTCCACCTGTGCGAAGCCGGTGAAGGTTGCTAGTTACATAAATTATATAATAATAAACTGTAACCCAAACTAAAGCACAAGCTAGCGGAGATGTAGTTTACATTATTTAATTAATGTACACAAAGTACATCCCAACTTAGATTATTTGTGAACTGCCCAAATATTTGTCGTATGTAAGCTATTTAGCAGTCATATACTATGGCGACTAGATTAATGAGACAATAATCAATTAATTGTTTAAAATTTAAAAATAAGCTTTTTATACAGTTTTTTGAGTCCTGCGTTTAGACTAATGTCCTTGTCAAGACTAGTTAAATTAGAGAGAGTTAAATTAAATTATAAGAATCCGATGAAATGGAGAATTACATCGGAAACCAAAAAGAAGGTTATACTATGCTTGCATTGGGCCTAAACAAGACATACATACATACATACAAACATCACGATTAAATTAATGCTTGTAATTATTGATAATCGCTATTTTGTAGGTTCGTGAAATAGCCTCGATAGGAAGCATACTTCATGATCAAACAACTTTTCAATTTTAAAGACAGACTACAACAATGTTTTTTTGCAGCAAGAATCAAGTCAGTGACGAATACCCATACATTTTATGTGCTTGCATTCCGCCTTCTCAAAAACTCCTATTTCTTTTCCCTGATATTATAAATGGTTGTGACATTGAGTTGACAACAACAATGAGGCAATTGCTTTACAAATTGCATCATCCGATTCCTGTCTTGTAGGGAAATTGCTGTTTTAATATTATTAGTCTGTTCACACTAAATGTGAATAAATTAAGTAAATACTTGGAACTACCCAACGACTACGTAAAGAAAAACTTGAATTTGCATAATATTTATTTTTAGACTTCTCGCTACAAACCTATTCCCTACAAGAGATTACACAAAGTACATGTATAGGGTAGAGATTTTGCATCTTCTTTTTGCAGTAGAGTCTTATCACTACTTAGAAAATAAGGCTGTGTTAAAACATCATATCATAAAAAAAAAGTTGGATGATGGTGTTTGTGTTTAGCGATGTTTTGTAAAACGCGAGTTTTTCCCAAAAAAAAAAAATTGCAACAACTAATCTATCTTTTTTAAAATTTTCAGAGTGCATTATTTCCATATAGGTAATCATTATAAAAGTTTACGAGATGACGCATAAGATAACTACGGGAAATACAAAATTTTCCAATATTGTTGAAAAGAGGAGGTAATCAACTTCAGATGAAGTTTCAAAGTTATATTTTTATTCAGAAACGAAGCTTATAATATTTTGTTTGTCATCTTAACATTTAGCAGAGTTGTCTGTATCAGTACTGTGAAGTCGTCATATTTTATTGATAATTCTGCAGTAAAGGCTAATCAAAGTGCATAATTTATGAAAGTGTATGTAAACTAAACGTACTAAGCATTTAATAAATTCTCGATTAGAATGTTTTGCACTGAAAGTAGGTTAAATGCTGATGAGTGCGATTTCACACTTGCCTTGAAATTAAGAAAACCTTCGTCTTTATGGCCATTAGCATTATCAAATGTTTATGTCGCCTAGTGATTTATAATCGCTGTTAAATTATTATACATCTTTATAGTGAAGGCTGAGTGACAGTACTGTCAGAAGGTCTCAGGTATGAATAAGCCAATGCTCTTCCGTGACCCTCAAAGCAATGTTCAAGAGCTCTGGGAGATAAATCGCATTGGCGCATCTTGAAAATTATAGATTGAAAATTAGTACGCTTCAAAAGGAAAATAAAATTGAAAATAATTTACACGATGCAAGTTTTACATGTCACTCACAATGCTAGCTTTGTCCTAAGACCCCATTCTCCACCGAGGTGGGCGGGAGGAATGGGAAATGAGAAATTCCAACCACCAATCGCTCCTTATAACAACAATTATCCTCAATCCTTATAACAAACATTACCTCCTTAAAATGTACAGAATTACAATGTTTTTGTTTCCAGTTAACCCGTTACATGTTCCACGGAGGTAACCCTCACGGTCTTGACCTTGCAGCCATAAACATCCAGCGTGGACTACTATGTACGTTTTTTTTTATTTGCTTTGTGGAAAACAGGCATACTCAGCAATGGGTGGATGTTAGCTGAAGATAATGATTTTACGTTTTTTATATAAAATTGTATATTGTATATAATTGCTTACTTTGGGACTAGATGGCGCTGTGTGAATGTGGTAGAATATTATTATTACTTGTTTCAGAATTTAATAAACTTTCATTGCTATAGTGTCATTTTAGAAAAGCTTTTACAAGAACTAAAAACTGTCACAATTCAAATCAACAAAAGATTATCTCCATTCAAAATAAAAGCATGGTTTTTATAAGTGAATGCAACAAATAATTAATTCAATATTCAGTAGGAAATAATTATATTTACTTTAATAATATGGTAGGTGCTATGTGCCTAAATATCAGGCGCATACCGCTTCGATTCCTAACATGTTATTATAGCACGTTAGTAATTTATTTGTAAATCAAAATTATATACCCTTGATATAAATAAAGTCATCAATATACAAATGTTATTAACAATTCACTTCGTGTGCCCGTTCTTTGTGTCAAACATTTACATACTAGTTATCAACAGATATGGTTAAGATGCTGAAGGTCTGTGTTTATTTAACTGCACACATTACACAAACTATCATAGTAACCTATACGCTGTTTCCCCGAAGTGGTAGGCAGAGATGGATCAAACCAAAATTTCGACAGCTATACTTGGCCCATATAACAGATGTTGAGCATTGCTAATCTACGGGCATATTTCCAAACTATTTTTGGCTGACTCGGGAATCGAAATTTTTTCGCAGCATGCAGATGTCTTAGGTTGGATGCAGCAGCATGTGTAGTCACATGATTGCTGCATCACAGAGGCTAGTGATTAATAACTAACTTTTATTATTTAGTTTATCCGTAAACCATGCCAACGCACACGTACCATAAAACCTGCGCTAACTAGGATTTAATTTTTTCTGTGTCACAATTATTCCTAAGATTTGCTTGAAAACTATTGGCTAAAATAAATTATAAAAGGTGGAGGTCTAAGGCAAATATTATTTGCCGGTCATTTCTATATATACCAACTCCACCACCAAATATACCAACCTCGCTGGAGATTATCTATTTGTGCCGTTTGGAGTCGAAACACTTGGGCCTAGGGGTTCAGGTGCTCGCGCTCTATTTAAAGAGCTTTCAAAGCGATTGTCCAACGCTTCACATGACCGACAGGCATCAGCATTGCAATGCTGCCAGTGTGTTGAGCACTTTTCCCACAGACAATGGCAGCGATGCGGAGGAATTTTATGATGCTGTATTTTAATTTGTAATCCGGGGGGGATTTTATTGTGTGATACATTAAGGTAGTTTTTATATGTAAATATTATTGTTTAAATTTAGTTTAAAATATTGTAAATAATATATGTCATTGTTATAAAAAATAAATCAAATATGTGATGTGATCTGAAGAAAAAGTATCTCAAACAGAAGAAACGAAACAGAAAACAGAAGGACTTTACAGCCAGAGGATTACCTTTCTGTGCCCTGTCCGGTCGCAGAATAGTTGATTCGGGTACGCGACCCCGGCTTCTCCAGCCATCAGCACCGCACCCCCTTCTTGTCCCCAGCGGTACTGATGTCCTATCTCTACCCCTCCTTTCCCACTGGTGGTAGGGTTTACGGACCCGAACGGGTAGGTACCACCGCTCTGTCCATTTTGGCCGTGAAGCCATCAGGCGTTTCGGCTAAAGGGCAGGGAAAGCCGTCCCTTCTCTCCAACCTCCTTTCCCAGGTGTTGAGTGGGGTTCCTGTGATGCTGGAGGCATGCGGTGGTGAGGTCTGGGCTGGTGTGTTGAGCGTGATGGGTTGACGCGAAGTCCAGGGAGACCCGGTGGGAATGGTTCCGCCGGCCACCTGCCGGTCAGTAGGGGACCCGAACCCGGATCTAACATTTATCCCACCCGGGAGGCTGTCCTACCAACCGGCGAAAATCCCGTCATGTAGTCGCCGGGCCGGATTGGGATACCGGTGTGGAACCCGGTGACTGCATGCGGGGGGGCACCGGGGGCCCTTCCGTGCTTCGCGTCAGCCCCTCACACAACTCGGGCGTCGGCCCTGACTATGCCCCGCCTCTATTCCTTAGGGGTCACAGGGACCTTACACTACACTTAAATCATCCCCACCCCCTTAATACCTCTTTAAAACTATGGTTCGGAAAAATAAAAAGAGCATGTACCATACGGCGGACCCCCTTTCCGCACTCCAAGTGGACTTTTGCAATGTTAGGGGGCTTCACAGTAACCTCGACGCTGTCCATCACCACCTTGAGACAGCGCGGCCTGCCCTGCTCTTTTTAACGGAGACACAAATATGTGCCCCTGACGATATTTCGTACCTTAAATACCCCGGATACGAACTGGAGCACCTGTTCCTACGTAAAGCCGGGGTGTGCGTTTTCGTCAGGGGCGATATATGTTGTCGCCGCCTTCGGGGCCTCGAACAAGGGGACCTGTCACTTCTATGGCTGCGCGTAGACCATGGGGGTCTCACCCGAATCTATGCGTGCCTATACAGGTCCCCGAGCAGTGATTTGGGGTCTACTCAGCTTTTTGAGAGCGTCCAAGAGGGGATTGACAAAATATTGGAACAGTACCCGTCCGCGGAGGTGGTGGTCCTTGGTGACTTTAACGCTCATCACAATGAGTGGTTGAAGTCCCGGACCACTGACCTCCCAGGACGAACTGTATACAATATGGCGACGGCCTATGGTCTCTCACAATTGGTTATGCAGCCCACCCGCATACCAGATATCGAGAGCCATAACCCTTCTTTGCTGGACCTTCTGCTGACCACTCATCCGGACGGTTACAGGGTGGTGGTCGATGCCCCATTGGGGTCTTCTGACCACTGCCTTGTCCGTACTAGAGCCCCTGTTGTGAAACCCGATCGCTCACCAGCGAAAGGGTTTCGCAGAGTCTGGCGTTATGAGTCGGCAGATTTTTTTTTTTTTTTTTTTTTTTTTTTTTTTTTTAATGAGCACACCTTAAGTGTGCCCCGCGTGTGGATCCCCAAACGTAATCTGGGTCCTTATTTGCAGTTTATTAGTTTTCTATTTGTTACTTTATGTTAAGGGGGGGTTGCTATTTTTCTTTGCTTATCTATGTTTCCAGTGTTATAGTTTCTATTTGTTATACACGTTTTTATTTATTTTCCTTTCATTATGTGACCGAAATCTGCACCGATGTGCAGGGCTAATACCAATGTACAAAGTATATTTTTGCCTTAATGGATCACCACTGCACTCCGGTGCAGACTTCGATCCGAAATTTAGTACCAATATTATACTAATACTTATTTTATTAATTTCGTTTGGGCTATGGAGACAGAAAAAACGACAAACACAACAACGATGACTAGAGGACGATTTCAAGTTTGTCCGAGAGGGTGTTCTGCCCGAACTGACTCCATAAGCTTGTCGACCGCAGCGCGATGCCTCTTGTCTGACGTCACTTCTCTGGCTTATATTTCTTACAATATGGTCCAAGAGACAGTGGTACTGCGCGCGTGTCGCGCTGCGGGATGAAGTAGAGCTGTAGACAGCCCGTGCAGAACACACCCTCTTCAGGATGTCACAGGTAGCAACATTTTGTACCCTGCTGGACGACGAGGACTTGACTGCCGCATGAAGTGAGACCACCTTAGCAGTAGGCAACTGCCGACCTCGCTAAGGAGTCCCACTTCTTTCTTACTGGGCATTCACTGTCAAATGCATTATGAGCCTGGTCGCCCAGTTTTGCTCTACTGCAATTGCAGCATGTGGGTGACCCCCCCGAAGACTTCTCCTCACACTTGTCTCTTCGGTGGGGCCCCCCACAATGACTGCACACCTCTTCATCTGCTTCGCAAAATCTGCGGGTATGACCATATCCTAGGCACCGAGAGCACTGGACCAAGGGTGAGTGATCTCCGACTCTGACCCGCTGGAGGTCGATATGTACGGAACCGGAGTCCGTTAGGCGGCCCCATATCTTTGGTGACACCTTCACCACTATGTGGGCCACCAACGGGCTCCGCGTTTTCTTCCGATACCGAACCTCCATCCGGTCATCGTCGCCGCTGATGTCCTTGAGGAGGTGCTTGTTCTGCGCTCTCAACGCCTCAAGCACCTCCTCATCTGAGTTGTAACTCATAACGTCTTTTAGGACAATCAGCGGATCCTTGTTCCGAATGCTCTCGAAGCCTAGGGTTTGCCCTCTAGTTTTTAACTTATCTTTGATCTTCTCCAATTCTTCAGCCGAACTGCACCCCAATATGACTTTCTGATCCTTGACCTTCCTTACTCTATCAATCTTCAAACCCTCTTTCACTGCCTCGGTTGCCGTCCTAATTTTTTCAAGTACCTGATCTCCGGTGTCCATCGCGTCGTTTGATGTGATTATAATCGAGTGCATGGCCGCTGGCCCCCTCGGTTGAGGCTTTGGGGGCGCGGCCACTACACTGGCGTAGGACACCGGAGCCTTCTTTAGTTCTTCCCTTAAGTTCATAATTTCTTCTTTGTTCTCCTCCAATAGTCTACCATGTTCCTCCAGTTTTCTTATCAGGGTGCAGTCCGCTTCTTTCCCTTCTTCTATCTGTTTCTCCCCTTGCTTAGATCCCTCTTCTGTCTGTGGGTCCACACGCTTTCCAACCCCTTCGCCATGGTCAGCCGCCGACCCCTTTACCAGCGCGTATAAACGCTCGATGGCGTCCAGCACGTCATTCTTGATGTCGGTGCGGAGGTTCCGGCTGCTGTTGATGGCCATTTTGCCCTTCATCAAGCAAGCCTTCGCCTCCGCAATTCGGCTGGTGTACTTGGACTCCTTTGCGCCCGTCGGTTCTTTGGCCTTGTTTTTCGGCGCAGTGTTCTTTTTCGGGGGCGATATTGAGGCGCGAGTTTTCGCCTCTATCTCCCCAACACTGCGCCTGACCAAGGCCCCTTCGCCTCCAGGCGCAGAGGCTCTCGCCGTGGATGACATGCTGGACGTCCTCGGGGGGGTGCGGATGCCGAACATGGCGAAGCTAACTGTTTCGCTCAAATCAATTTTTATTGTAAAAGTTAAAACAATTAATTATATTGGTTTTTCTAAAATTAAGACTGTAAAAGTTGTAAAATGTAAAATAATTTAATAATAAAACTAAAAACAATAAAAACTTAAAATTATTTAACAATATAAAAGTGTAAAAGCAATAAATAAATAATTTAACAATAAAAGTGTAGAACAAGTAAATAAAACAAGACAAAGACGATACAATAACAAAAAACTTAAAATTTTATATTGTCGATCCCCAATTCCACTCCACTTACGTGAGTAACGACCACCGGGTGGGTGGGTAGGGAACAGACAAAAATTTTTGTCCTGAAGTCCAGGAACGCTGTAGACGGGCGTTCTTGGTGTCGTTGGATGCGGCGCGACTGCGCCAGTCCTATAAAAAATATGCCGGACACCTCCGGGGGTCAGGGAAAAAGGTATAAGCAGAAATGTAAGTAAAAAATATGAAATTTAGGGAAAAATCACAGTTTCTAACAACTTTTTTATGTTTCAGATGGAGCCGAGAGTGCAGCGCCCTCCTCGTGATAAAAGCTGAGATTTTCAGGAAATTTGGAAAAGTGGAAATGTGAAAATCGGTAAAAACTAAAAAATTTAGAATAAAATTGCCAAAACAAATTTCTAATGCAAATTTTTGAGGTCTAACCCTCGGGAATTGTCGCTAGGGTGTCCCAGTATACGTATCTGTCAAAAGAAATCACAAAAAGATACAAAAGTGAAAAACGAAATTTCGAAGTTAGGTTCCCCTAAGGTAGGTTTCCCTACTTCCCCGGGCAACGTCACTTGGCAATTCTTGGCTTCTCTCATGAGAAGCCTTGTATATTGCCGGGTGACGGCTAATAGTCTGACACCATACCGTAACCCGGCCCTTAGGGGCTGGAACGGGGGCAACCACCTCTCGGGGTGGGAGCTGCGAGGAACAAAACCTCTGTAAAAAATAAACAGCGGGGGGCGGCTTCGGCCGCCGCGCTCACACCGCAAGCCGGCGTTTGGGCGCTGGAGCGGGGGCTGCCACCTCTCGGGGTGCGGCTGCGAGGAAGGAAAACCTCTCTAAAAAATCACCGGGCGTATAGGGGAGGGGAAACCCGACCCTGCCAGAGAGATCGTTATCCCGTCGAGTGTCGTTGATCACGTCTAGCGGCTTGACGGGACCGAGGGGCTTGCCTTCATTGGCCGGCCTGCGAGAAGGAAATCTCAATAAAACCAGACAGTAAAGTCTTAAAAACCCCCTGGTACCTGCCGACCCCAGTGTGGTAAGTAGGCTTGTCCCCGGAATGAGCGTCACCCGGGGATCGACCTTTATTTCGTCTCTAATCGTGGGAACAATCATGGAATTGCCAATTAAAATAAAAAACAGGAGGAAGGGAAGGAAGAATGGAGAGGGAGAAAGGGCGCGCTCGCCCATTCTGGCGAGCTCAGAGGCTGGTCCATCTGGCCAGCCTACTTTTGTGCGGCCTGCTACGCCGGTCGCCGCGCGATTGCGGTCGCGGTCGCGATCGCGACAGGACAGCCTGCGGAGCTCGATGAGCTACGGGGATGGGTCGGAGTCCGAGTTGGACTTCGACGGTGGCTCTATGAGCGACGTCCGGCCAGAGAGTTCGGCAAGCGGCCGACTCTCTAAGAGAAAAAGGAGTTCTGGCGGCTCCAGGGAGGATCTGGGGCCGGATGTTCCGGCCCCGAAGAGGACCTTAGCTGCGGGGTCTTCAGCAATGGGATCAAGGTCTCAGACGCCTACCCCGTTGACCGTCGACTCCTTGTGTGCGACCCAGGGGTCACTCCCTTTGACCCAGCGGGAGCTGGCTGCCCGCACACGAGCGGAGAGGGAACGCGTCGCGGTTGACGCCGCGGCGCAGTTCCTGGAAAGGGTCCGCGCCGGGGGGGACAAGGGCAGCTCGATCGACGAGCTCGCCCGATCGGCTGGGGACTCCGTAGACGCCATATTAACGGTGGCGACACGGAGCACCCAGCTGAAGGGCACTTTCGTTGGGGCCCTGAAGACGGCGGCTGCTCAGCTCCGGGAGGTGGTGGACGTGCTCACCAAGCGCACCGCCTCCGAGGAAATCGAGCATCTCCGGGCGGTCAATGACCGCCTCGTGAAGGAGATGGCGGAGCTTCGCGCTGAGCTCCGCCAGCTCAGAGCTGGGCAGCGGCAGCCGCCGCCAACTGTAACGAGGGATACGCCTTCCTCACTGTCGGACGCGCAGCTGCGTCAGGTAATGGTCTCAGTCGGGACCATGCTTGACGCACGTCTGGAGGGTCTGGCGGCAAGACTGCCGCCGGAACCGCGCCTCCGCCCGCCGCTCGCTGCGGACACACGTTCGTCCACTGCAGCGAAGCCAGCCCCACCGGTCACGGTGGGCCGGTCTTTTGCGGCGGCGGCGGCGTCAGCGCCGACAACCGCCGGATCCCGGTCCAGGACTTCGGGCCGGGTGACGGGTCCTACCAAGGTCCCGTCAGTGTCCCAGAGGGAATTCCCGACCCTCAGGACTCCGGCGGAAGCTCGTGCCTCCAGGCCTGGCCCTTCGGGTGCGCGTGTGCCTCGCGCGCCGACGCCTGGCCCCGGCCCCTCTGCTCCCTCCGATGAGGGATGGCAGACGGCTGGGGCTAGGAAAAGGGCTCAGCGCAAAAGGAGGCGCGACAAGAGGAAGGCGGAAAGGTCGTCGGCTGCGGCGAAGAAGGAGAAGAGGAGGCCCGGGAGGCTCCAGCCGCCTAAATCGGCCGCCGTGGTAATCACGGTGTCCCAGGAGGCGGCGGAGAGCGGCCTCTCCTACGCGGCCGTCTTTAGGAGGGCGCGGCAGGATGTCGGGGCCGTCGATCTTGGCCCCAACGGCGTCAAGACGCGCGTTGCCCGCACCGGGGCCCGCATTTTGGAATTCTCCGGTGCGGACGGAAACAAGACGGCCGACGCTGTAGCCGAGAGGCTGCGGGGTCTCTTTGAGGCGGAGGGTGGCGTAAGAGTCGCCAGGCCCACCAAGTGCGCAGAGATGCGCATCTCGGGTCTGGACGACTCTGTAACGTCCGAAGAAGTCCAGGGGGCTATTCACAAGGTGACTGGCTGTCCCCTGGTCTCGATTAAGGTCGGCGCCATCCGCCCCGGTCCACGTGGGGTCGGAGCTGTGTGGGCTCAGTGCCCCGTCGCAGCGGCCAACACCCTGGCCGAAGCCGGTCGCGTCCTTGTGGGCTGGAGCTCTGCGAGGGTCACCTTGCTGGCGCCTAGGCCCGCGAGGTGCTACCGGTGTATGACGACGGGGCACGTCGGCGTTGCCTGTAAGAGCAGCTTCGACTGCACGGAGCTCTGCTACCGTTGTGGTGGACCGGGGCACAAGGCAGCGGCCTGTTCCGCCGCTCCCAACTGCCCCTTGTGTAAGGCGGGCAACCTGCCCGCCAATCACTCTGTGGGGCAGAAGGGGTGTAGACCCCCTCCCGGGGCTTCCAAGTCCAGTGCTGGGGGCAGTCTCTCGACCCAGACTGCCTCCGGCGTCGCTCGACCGTCCACGGTGGACAGCATGGAGGAGGATGTGTTTGTTTCGCCGTCTCAATAATGGACTGCGAACATATCCTCCTCCTCCAGGCCAATTTGAACCACTCCGCCGGAGCGCAGGATCTCTTCCTGCAATCCATGGCGGAGTGGTCAATAGGTGTGGCCGTAGCCGCGGAGCCGTACTACGTCCCTCCTCGCCCAAACTGGGTGGGTGATCGGGACAGCTCCGTGGCAATCGTCGGCTCCACGGCGTCTCGTTCCCCGCCTTTGTCGCTCAGAGACAAGGGCTCGGGATACGTTGCCGCCGAGTGGGGGGGAATTTTGCTCTTCGGAGTGTATTTCTCCCCCAACCGGAGTCTGGCGGATTTCGAGGTCTTCTTAACATCTCTGGAGACCTCGATACGGCGATTGGCACCGGGCCGCGTTTTAGTCCTGGGGGATTTTAACGCCAAGTCCGAGACTTGGGGATCCCCTAGGACGGACGCCCGTGGAAGAGCGGTCGAGGATTGGGCTGATTCGGTGGGCCTCTGTCTTCTCAACAGAGGTGCCACCAACACGTGCGTTCGGCGGCAAGGGGGGTCGATAGTGGACCTCTCGTTCGCTACCCCTGCCGTCGCCGCGCGTGTAAGGAGCTGGTGCGTCCTGGAGGAGGCGGAGACTCTCTCGGATCACCGTTACATCCGAGTAGAGCTCTCCCGAAGTCCCCAGGACCCCGGCAGGGGTCACGCGGCGGACAGAGCTCCCCGATTTCCGCGGTGGGCTGTGAGTAAGCTGGATAGGGACCTACTGGAGGAGGCGGCCATTGTTCAGGCTTGGCTGTCTCCGCAGCCTCCCTTCGGGGGGGTTGACGCTGAGGCTGACCGCATCTGCGATGCGTTTACGCAGGTTTGCGATGCGGCCATGCCCCGCGTCCGGCGTCGGCCTTCCAGGGGGGGGGTTTACTGGTGGTCCCAGGAGCTGGCTGACCTCCGTGCGGCCTGCATTCGTGCCCGGAGGTCGCATACTCGCAGTCGGCGGCGTCACCGCGGAGATGAGAGGGAGGGCCAGCTGTTCGAGGCTCTGCGCGAGGCGCGAGAATCGTTCAAGCTGGCCATCTGTCGCGCCAAAGAGCGGGCAAGAGCAGAAATGCTGGAGGGACTCGATCGTGACCCCTGGGGTCGCCCATACCGCGCGGCGCTTGGGAAACTCCGCGCGCAGGGCCCCCCCCTTACCGAGTCTCTCCGGCCCAGCTTCCTCACTGAAGTGGTCGAGGGTCTTTTTCCTCCTCAGGCGGAGCATACGCCCCCGGCGATGGCCAATCTGGCCGATGTCCGGGAGGCTAACTTAGATGTTCCGCCTGTCACGGAGGCGGAGTTGGGGGCGGCTGTTCTGCGGATCCGCGGAAAGAACACCGCCCCCGGGCCGGATGGAATTCCGGCCCGAGTGTTGGCTCTGACCCTTGACCACATGGGGGACCGCCTCAGGGACCTTTTCGACGCCTGTTTGGCGTCCGGAAGGTTCCCTGAGCGCTGGAAAGTGGGGAGGCTGGTGCTCTTGCCGAAGCCGGGGAGGGCCCCGGACTCGGCCGCGGCCTACAGGCCTATCGTGTTGCTGGACGAGGCGGGGAAGTTGCTGGAGAGAGTTCTCGCTGCCCGCATCGTCCGGCACCTTCGCGAGGTCGGCCCCGACCTGTCGGACGCCCAGTTTGGTTTCCGGACCGGGCGTTCGACGGTTGGCGCCATTCTGGCCCTGAGGGCCGCGGCCGAGGAGGCCGTCATGGGAGGCGGCGTAATGTTGGCGGTGTCGTTGGACATCGCCAACGCCTTCAATAGTCTGCCATTCAGCAGCATCGCGGAGGCGCTCCGGTATCATGGAGTGCCCGCATATATCCAGCTGCTGGTGGCAGACTATCTGAAGGAGAGGAGCGTCCTGTACGAGGACCGAGACGCCAACGTTGGGCGCAGGGCGACGTCGGCCGGTGTTCCGCAGGGGTCCGTTCTTGGCCCCCTCTTGTGGAACATCGGTTACGACTGGGTCCTGCGCGCCGAACTTCCCCCCGGGCTGAGCGTACTCTGCTACGCTGATGACACGCTGGTAGCAGCCCGGGGACGGAACTTCGAGGAGGCGGCGCGCCTGGCCACCACGGGGGTCTCCCAGGTGGTCGGGCGCATTGAGGCGCTGGGGCTTAGGGTGGCCCTTAATAAGACGGAGGCCCTGATGTTTCACGGGCCCCGTCGCGGTCCACCTGCCGGCGCCTCAATCAATGTTGGCTCGGTCCTCGTACCGGTGCAGGCCCAGATGAGGTATCTGGGCCTGATTCTAGACGGGCGGTGGCTCTTCGACGAGCACTTCCGACAGCTGGCGGCAAAATTGGAGGGTGCTGCGTCCGCCCTAGGGCGTTTACTGCCGAACCTGGGCGGACCCAGCTTGTCTTGTCGCCGGCTTTACACGGGGGTAGTCAGGTCCATGGCGCTGTACGGCGCACCGGTGTGGGCGGCGGCTCTGACCGCCCAAAATAGAGATCGTTTGAGGAGACCTCAACGAATGATGGCGGTCAGAGCCATACGCGGTTATCGCACCGTGTCGGCAGACGCGGCGTGCGCGTTGGCCGGGACTCCCCCGTGGGACTTGGAGGCGGAAGTGCTCGCCGAAGTGTATCGGCGGGTGGCGGCAGTTCGGGCGGACGGGCAGTCCCCTCTGCCCGAACAGGTGCGCGAGTGGCGCGAGGTCGCCCGCAGAGCCACCGTCGTGAAGTGGCAGGGTCGGCTGGGGGCTCCACGGGCCGGTTTCTGGACCGTGGAGGCGCTCCGGCCGATCCTACTGGAGTGGATGGGGCGGCAGCACGGGACCCTTTCCTTCCGACTGGTGCAGGTTTTGTCCGGGCATGGGTGCTTCGGGCATTACCTGTACAGGGTCGCTAGGAGGGAATCGAGTCCCGTCTGCCACCACTGCGACTGCGACGACGACACGGCGCAGCACACGCTGGAGTCTTGTCCGGCGTGGGAAGGGCTGCGCCGTGGCCTCGTCGCAGTCGTTGGAGAGGACCTCTCGCTGCCGGCCGTCATGAGCTCGATGGCCGGCAGCGACAGGAGTTGGGAAGCGGTCGCATCCTTCTGCGAGGAAGTCATCTCGCAGAAGGAGGCGGCGGAGCGGCTCCGGGAGGAATCTCTCCTTGCGGAGCCTATCCGCCGCCGGCGAACTGGGCGGCGTCAGCGAGCGCATATGCGCCTGATGCCGCCATAGTAAAGGCTGCGGGTGGGGGATCGGGGTTTACTCCCTCACCCGCTCCTTTCCGCGAAGGTCGACAGCGTCCCCGGTGCACCCGGACGCTGTCGTTCGGTGTTAGGGCCCGAAAGGGCCCGGTGTCGGTGCCCCGTAAGGGGCTGTCGCTGGGTGGGCTGCTGATGTTGTATCAAGTTCCAGGGCCCACCCATTACGGCGAAGCGACGGTGCACAGAGGGGTTTTAGTGGGTATTCCGGTCCTTTTCAGACCGGCGAGTCCCACATAACCGTCCCGTGTCCCCGCACGGGGCGGTATGCGTAATGCATTTCCCCTCTTAAAAAAAAAAAAAAAAAAAAAAAAAAGGTTTCCCTACTTCACAATACAAGTGAGTCGTCAAGAAAAAGACAAAAATTTTTGTCCTGAAGTCCAGGAACGCTGTAGACGGGCGTTCTTGGTGTCGTTGGATGCGGCGCGACTGCGCCAGTCCTATAAAAAATATGCCGGACACCTCCGGGGGTCAGGGAAAAAGGTATAAGCAGAAATGTAAGTAAAAAATATGAAATTTAGGGAAAAATCACAGTTTCTAACAACTTTTTTATGTTTCAGATGGAGCCGAGAGTGCAGCGCCCTCCTCGTGATAAAAGCTGAGATTTTCAGGAAATTTGGAAAAGTGGAAATGTGAAAATCGGTAAAAACTAAAAAATTTAGAATAAAATTGCCAAAACAAATTTCTAATGCAAATTTTTGAGGTCTAACCCTCGGGAATTGTCGCTAGGGTGTCCCAGTATACGTATCTGTCAAAAGAAATCACAAAAAGATACAAAAGTGAAAAACGAAATTTCGAAGTTAGGTTCCCCTAAGGTAGGTTTCCCTACTTCACAATACAAGTGAGTCGTCAAGAAAAAGACAAAAATTTTTGTCCTGAAGTCCAGGAACGCTGTAGACGGGCGTTCTTGGTGTCGTTGGATGCGGCGCGACTGCGCCAGTCCTATAAAAAATATGCCGGACACCTCCGGGGGTCAGGGAAAAAGGTATAAGCAGAAATGTAAGTAAAAAATATGAAATTTAGGGAAAAATCACAGTTTCTAACAACTTTTTTATGTTTCAGATGGAGCCGAGAGTGCAGCGCCCTCCTCGTGATAAAAGCTGAGATTTTCAGGAAATTTGGAAAAGTGGAAATGTGAAAATCGGTAAAAACTAAAAAATTTAGAATAAAATTGCCAAAACAAATTTCTAATGCAAATTTTTGAGGTCTAACCCTCGGGAATTGTCGCTAGGGTGTCCCAGTATACGTATCTGTCAAAAGAAATCACAAAAAGATACAAAAGTGAAAAACGAAATTTCGAAGTTAGGTTCCCCTAAGGTAGGTTTCCCTACTTCACAATACAAGTGAGTCGTCAAGAAAAAGACAAAAATTTTTGTCCTGAAGTCCAGGAACGCTGTAGACGGGCGTTCTTGGTGTCGTTGGATGCGGCGCGACTGCGCCAGTCCTATAAAAAATATGCCGGACACCTCCGGGGGTCAGGGAAAAAGGTATAAGCAGAAATGTAAGTAAAAAATATGAAATTTAGGGAAAAATCACAGTTTCTAACAACTTTTTTATGTTTCAGATGGAGCCGAGAGTGCAGCGCCCTCCTCGTGATAAAAGCTGAGATTTTCAGGAAATTTGGAAAAGTGGAAATGTGAAAATCGGTAAAAACTAAAAAATTTAGAATAAAATTGCCAAAACAAATTTCTAATGCAAATTTTTGAGGTCTAACCCTCGGGAATTGTCGCTAGGGTGTCCCAGTATACGTATCTGTCAAAAGAAATCACAAAAAGATACAAAAGTGAAAAACGAAATTTCGAAGTTAGGTTCCCCTAAGGTAGGTTTCCCTACTTCACAATACAAGTGAGTCGTCAAGAAAAAGACAAAAATTTTTGTCCTGAAGTCCAGGAACGCTGTAGACGGGCGTTCTTGGTGTCGTTGGATGCGGCGCGACTGCGCCAGTCCTATAAAAAATATGCCGGACACCTCCGGGGGTCAGGGAAAAAGGTATAAGCAGAAATGTAAGTAAAAAATATGAAATTTAGGGAAAAATCACAGTTTCTAACAACTTTTTTATGTTTCAGATGGAGCCGAGAGTGCAGCGCCCTCCTCGTGATAAAAGCTGAGATTTTCAGGAAATTTGGAAAAGTGGAAATGTGAAAATCGGTAAAAACTAAAAAATTTAGAATAAAATTGCCAAAACAAATTTCTAATGCAAATTTTTGAGGTCTAACCCTCGGGAATTGTCGCTAGGGTGTCCCAGTATACGTATCTGTCAAAAGAAATCACAAAAAGATACAAAAGTGAAAAACCGAGTCGGCAGATTGGGATGGGCTTCGCGAATTCTTCGCATCCTATCCATGGGGGCCGCTTTGCTTTTCCTCTAGCGATCCCGACGTTTGTGCGGACTGCATCACGGAAACGGTGCTTCAGGGGATGGAACTATTCATCCCCAACGCCAAGTTGCCCGTTGGCGGCCGCAGTCAGCCCTGGTATAACAATACCTGTAGGGAGGCTGCGAGCCTCAAGCAGTCCGCATACCTGGCCTGGAACAGCGCCAGAGAGCGTCGGGATCCAAACGTCAAAGACGTAAGGAAGGAGTACAATGCGGCCTCCAGGTTCAGCAAAAAGGCTATTGCCGAAGCCAAGGCAGAGCATGTTGCCAGAATTGGCGAGCGACTTCAGAGCCATCCCAATGGGAGTCGAGCCTTTTGGTCGCTCGCCAAGGCTGCCCAAGGCAACTTCTGCCAGTCCAATCTCCCACCACTGTGGAAATCTGATGACAGTTTGGCCCATAGTGCAAGAGAGAAGGCTGATCTCCTGGCCGATCTCTTTGCCTCAAACTCGACTTTGGACGACGGAGGAGCCGCACCACCTACCATCCCGCGGTGTGAGAGTTCTCTGCCTGAGATTCGCATCACACAGCGTGCGGTCAGGCGGGAACTCCGACTCTTAGACGTCCACAAGTCGAGCGGGCCGGACGGCATCCCCGCGGTGGTGCTTAAGACGTGCGCCCCTGAGTTGACCCCCGTATTAACGCGCCTTTACCGTCTCTCCTATTCGACCAACAGGGTTCCATCTTCGTGGAAGGTTGCTCATGTCCACCCGATCCCTAAAAAGGGTGACCGGTCGGACCCGTCAAATTACAGGCCTATCGCGATAACGTCCCTGCTATCTAAGGTGATGGAGCGAGTCGTCAACACACGGCTCCTACAGTACCTCGAGGAGCACCAGCTGATTAGCGACCGACAGTACGGTTTCCGTCACGGTCGCTCAGCTGGTGATCTTCTTGTGTACTTGACACACCGATGGGCAGAAGCCTTAGATAGCGGGGGAGAGGCTCTAGCTGTGAGCCTCGATATCGCGAAGGCGTTTGATAGGGTCTGGCATAGAGCCCTTCTATCGAAGCTACCATCATATGGAATCCCCGAGGGACTCTGCGAGTGGATCGCCAGTTTTTTAGATGGGAGGAGCATCAAAGTCGTCGTCGACGGTGCATGCTCCCAGGGAAGGCCCATCAATGCTGGTGTTCCACAAGGCTCGGTGCTCTCCCCAACGCTGTTCATTCTGCATATCAATGACATGTTGTCTATAGATAGCATGCATTGCTATGCAGATGACAGCACGGGTGATGCGCGGTATACCGGCCACCAGAACATCCCTCGGGTCACTGTACAGGAGAAACGGTCAATACTTGTGTCTGAAGTCGAGGCATCTCTAGGGCGAGCCTCCGAATGGGGTGTGAAGAACTTAGTTCAATTCAACCCCTCGAAGACACAAGTATGCGCGTTCACTGCGAAGAAGGACGCATTTGTTATGGCGCCTCAGTTTGAAGGAGTATCTCTCCCGTTGTCCGAAAGTATTGGGATCCTCGGCGTTAATATCTCGAGCAAAGTCCAGTTTGGGAGTCATTTGGAGGACAAAGCCAAATTGGCGAGCAAAAAACTGGGTGTCCTGAACAGGGCGAAGCAGTACTTCAAACCTAAACAGCGGCTTGTGCTGTACAAAGCACAGGTTCGGCCGCATTTGGAGTACTGCTCTCACCTCTGGGCGGGAGCTCCCAAGTACCAGCTCGACCCACTTGACTCCCTCCAAAGGCGGGCTGTTCGAATCGTCGATGATCCCAATCTGACGGACAACTTGGAATCGTTAGGGCAACGGAGAGACTTTGGGTCACTCTGCGTGCTCTATCGATTGTTCCATGGGGAGTGCTCCGACGAACTTCTTGATTTGGTGCCATCGTCGCCTTTTTATCATCGCACCACTCGACGCCGCTGTAGGCTTCACCCGCACTACCTGGAGCCGTTATCGTCTAGAACGGTAAGGTTTCAGCGGTCATTCATCCCACGTACGTGCCGGCTCTGGGGTGAACTTCCTACAGCGGTGTTTCCTGAGCGCTATGACATGTCCTTCTTCAAACGAGGTTTAAAGAGAGCTATCCTATCAAGGTAGGCAGCGGCCTGGCTGTGCCCCTAGCATTGCCAACGTCCATGAGCGGACGTACATACATGCTGAAATTATGAAAATGCTGTTAAGTGTGTTTGGATCGATTTATCTAATCATCATCAGCAACCCATTAAGTCCCTCTGCTGGGCTCGGGTCTCCTCTTCTCTCTCTAGAGAGCTGAGAGGGTTTAGGCCATAATCCACTCACGCTGGCCTAATGCGGGTTGGTGGATCAGACATACTCATAGAATTTCTTCTACGGTATGTGGGTTTCCTCACGATGTTTTCCTTCACCGTTAGCAGATGGTAAGTCACTTGACTAGTACATATAAATTCCACAAAGTGGAATCCACATTGGTACTGCTGGTCGGGATCGAATTCGGACCGCGTGATTTGCACGCCGGTCCCTTATCCATTCAGCCACCATCGCTTTTTCATCGATTTATCTAATAAGTGACAGTAATGATATTATTATGCACGTAAAGTCAAGTAAAACTTGATTCATTACGATTACCTGTACTAATAATATCACAAAAACTTGTCAGTCAATTACCGGGCCTTCTAGAAGGAGGCCTGCTGGGTGATCACATATTAATATTACACCCAGTTTGCATACATGCTACAATATATCAAAATTTTATTACATTATTTCTAAGTGGCAACTGGTCACAGTGTAATTCGTACCTCATAATCTATATCTACTATGTAATGAATCTTAATTGCGTATTTTGTAAGTGACAGTAACTCATACAGACTCTGTCAATACCTTTCATAACTGACAGAAGAGATTTCAATTGTGGATTCACGAGGGATCAAAGGGTCATGGCTCTCACAGGCTAGACTATACAAACATGACGTAACATATAGCGTCACACGATTTTCAATGAAAGGGTAGGCAGAGATGCATAACATATGGCTTAAATTTGGTTCCATGTATTGCTATTATTGCAGCACATTATGTATATTACACACACTTTCTGTATAGTGACGGATTACGCTGCAAGAAAAGCAAAATTCGAAACAAACCCTATACCAGCCCGTCTGGCCAGCGTGGTATAGTATCTCAAATTCCCTCCACATTATTTGGAGGAGACCTGTGGTCAGCAGTGGGACGTTTATGGGTTGAAATGATGATGATGACTAGTCATGTGACTTATCATCTGCTATCTGTTAATAGATTGTCGGTGGCCGACAAAGCGGCCGGCACCCCGACAATCTTAACTGTACAACGAGTCGCCGCTGCTTATATACCCTCCAGCAGCCGTGGAGTTGAGGGTACGCATGCGCGAAATTACCCCCTTTCCCATTGCAAGTCCTAGACTTAGTGCGCACTACAAAAATCGTTGCAACGGAATATTGCATACCTGTGTGAATAATAAAAATACGCTGCAATATCTGCACACAGTGGAAATAAATTGTTTCCGAGAGAGAGGTTTACTGAGATGCGCTTAGCTACCATTTTATTAATTATTTCTATTGAGATTATAAACCTTAATTAAGCTATTATTTAGCTGACATTTTATTTATTACTCTAAGAAGCGCGGGTCTTGGCTCCTAAAAAAAGCTAAAGCCCTAAAGTCGCTCCTAAAGTCCTACCTCAACCTATTTTAAAACTATACTGAACGAATAAATGAGGATTTTTTTATGCAATTATTATGTTCATCCCATACCATATAATTATATATCCCATCAACATTGTGAAAATAAACGCAAGAATTAGGTTAGGTAGGCATGTGAATGAACTATTGAATTTAAATAAAGAACACAGCCAAGTCCATGGTTGACAGTTAACCCTTACTCGTCTGCCACGTCGAGCAATAAAAAAGTCACAGAGAAAATCCTAGTTCGTCAATTAACTTCGATAGTATTAGAAATATCATCGGTATTTAAACGCTCAGCCTTAATTAATTGGCATCTACCATCTGCTCTAATTAGATTCCTATCATAAATATGGTGCGAAGCTTTTATTTTAATGAATACAGCTACAAATATGGGTAGAGCGGCCTTTAAAATTGTTGTCTTCCATATTAGTGTTGTTCTCAAGTTTTGTGTTAACAATATACAATTAACTAGCATGCCTTTGTTAGATACTAACGTAAAAGGACTGATAATAACTTTATATACCGTGCACTTTTGTCATGTTATAAATTTGTCTAGGTCATAGTAATCAGTTATACAAAACTAGAATTTTCTTTAAAGCTTGTGATATCGCCAACGACCTTGAGTACTCATCCAGTACTAAGTGGCCACGCGAGTTCAGGGATACAAATATATGGATAAATTATACTTATTTAAAATCTAACACAACCAGGTTCCAGATTTATGTTTTTTTTGATGAGATGATGATGATTGATGAGAGGTTGATGTTTTTTGCGTATCATTCGATAAAAATTGAAGCTATACAACTGGATCTCCTGAACAATTTATTACTGATTTGATAATTTTTTTACAAATTAAGTAAGGAGAATTATACAATTTCTGACAAAACTAGATTTGAAATGAAATTTGAAATGTAGATATAATATTTTTTTTGCAGTCATTTGTCTAGAAATGCCTTTAGAATATTGAATTTTGTGCACTTCTTTTTCATCATATTTTGAGAGAGTCTCGTATTTCTATTGAGATTCTTGTTACAATTTTTTTTATTTTATTATTCTTGTTTGATTACCTACATACAACGACCACCCGCAACCCTTACCAGGTATATAAGTTGCTCGCTGTGACGGAAGTCAGGTGAGACCTATGTCCAACAGTGGGCTGATATGGTGATGATGATGAAGGTAGATGTATTGTATATCCGTATATTCTATATCCGTAAACTGTGACTTAGATAAAATTTGTAAAACGACAAAGTGCACGGTGTATAAAATAATCTGATTTAAGAGCGTTTATGCGTATGAACGGCAACTTCGCAATTTATTGGTTTTCTATTTAATCGGTACTATATTTTAAAAATATGTTCAATACAATTTTTCAGTTGGGTCGTAAAAATGTTTGCCGACCTATTTCTGTTCTATTTGCCACCATCAAGGTATAAAAAAAAAGAATTGAAGAAGGCTGTTGCGTGACACGTCTTAGCTATTAACAATAAGACGTGGATTTTTTTTAGCATTACAATCATGTAGGTACGAAGTAATTATGTGGTTAATTAGTCACGCACGTCTATAACTAGCATACATGTACTAAGTAACCTGCCTTAGTGGTGCATCGGAAATTTATATCGATGCCGAATAAAAATAAAAAGTGTCAAATTATCAGTAAAAAAAACTAAAATTAAAGTCAATACTATCTTGACCAAAATGTTGAACCATAGATTTCGAATTGCAAAAATGAATTTTCCGGTAATATTGTACGGTTCCCCTTGGGCGTGGATATACAGTGACACTTGTCATCAATAATGAGTCTCATAAAACTCATTACTATTGTCGAATTTTAATTTTGATGGAAATTATTCTCAATTGTGGTAAAGTGTGGTAGACTACACCTACGTACTAAATCTATTAAAAAAATATTGACATAATTATTACAAAATAAATGAATAAATGTTTAAAGTGTATCACTAGCGTCATCTTTTGAAAAGCATCGTAACTAACATGAAACGAAGACCAGTAACGGTGCTGGTAGTTCTTACATCAAAGAAAATTTAAAGTACGACATGGTCGATTCAACAACAAACCTTACTACAGTGCGTGCGGCGCATGCGAGGGCTTAGCAGATACGATCGTAGTTCATGAAAAAACAAATAGGTGGCGTTGTTTACTATTGGAAAACTGGGTAAGTATACATTTTTTAGGTGTTTATTACTCTTCGTGTTACAATTACGTAAACAAAGCTTCAGTTACTTCAAATATAGTATTTGTCCAGCAGTGGACTGCAATAGGCTGAAATGATGATGATAATAATGAATTGTTTGATATCTTGTTAGTATTTAATTTGATACTGCATCGATGACGTCACTAAACTGTGATCAGCTAATAAGCTAGAGATCCTGGGTTCGTTTACTGACTTACTTATGCAAAACGATACTGAATTTTCTATCTTCAAATTATCTGTATCGACTTGAGTCTTAGGCCTAGATTCATCGAGGCTATAACATATAACTATAAGGCATAACGTCACACTACAAACAATACACACACACAGACAGTAGTGGACAGACAAAGATTTACGGGGGCGAAGCTTCGAGTAACGAATAGTTAGATAAGACACTACATTTTCAATCTATGTTGCCTATACGTAATAATATCTTGATTAGAAACTAACAACAAAATAAAAAAGGTTTGAAAAAAATATTTTTATTTTCCCCAGGATCGAACTGACAGGTGTGATTATCATACTTAAAATAAATATTGTAGGCTATAATAAAAAAATATAATGGAACAAACAAGACAATCAAGAATATACTTACTATTTGATTTGACATTATTTTTTTTTTTTTAATTTGACATGCATATCGAACGCGATCAAGATCATTCAAATCCGAGAAGAATATGATGTAATGTGGTAAATGTAATATGGTATCAGTAACCCATTGGGAGAGGCCTATGTCCAGCAGTAGACTGCAATAGGCTGAGATGATGATGATGATGAACCCATTGATGTCCCACTGCTGGGCTCGGGGCTTCTCTCCTTTATCTAGAGACCTGACAAGGTTTAGGCCATAATCCACACACGCTGGCCTAGTGCTTAATTAGATGAAATATTGACCTATATTCAAATTTCTTATACTGTTTTTATGAAAAAGAAAAAATACATCTGTTTAAATACAACATGTAACAACAAGTAATATACTTAAGAAACGAAGTCAATGACTCAGCAGCATTTTTCCATCGTCATCACCCAAGGCTGTTCTTGGTCCACTCGTGTGAACTCACTGTTCGGCCGTCACGCCCTACTTTCAATTTCATAGTGCTAATAACACATAGTACGTAACACTGCAAATGTACCACCTTGTTCGAACTAGAAATTGATTAGACCTTCTTAACTAGAAGTTTGAAGTGAATACAAATACTGAGTTGTTCAAAATTATTTCCATTCAAATTATTGTTTCTGTTTTCTTTTCAATGGAAATTTTTTTAGCAAGAAAGTAAGAAGAATAAAAACATATATTCAATCTGTCTTATCCAGATATCTCCTATGTATCGGAAACACCAGAAGCCATCAAGGTACAAGTCTTTTCTCTTATGAGAAGGTTTATACATGCAGTCTGTGGACCAGTTATAGTCGGCGCGTATACAGCGACCTAGGGGTCCAGTACAATAATGCGCTCAGGGTGTTGTTGGGGCTGCCGTGGCGCTGCAGTGCGTCAAGGATATTTGCCGAAAGGCGTATTGATAGTTTTTCAGCAATAATGCGTAAAAGGTGCGCCTCTTTCCTTGCACGCGTACGCGGCAGTACTAACGGTACCCTAAGTGTGTTTGTTGACAAATGGAAGTCTCCAATGATGCAACATTGGATGGAGCTCCACACTAGCTTTAACAAATAATGTTTTTTACTAACACTAGTTTATAAGATCATTGTTACTAACACTATATGGGCTTACCCGAAATAAGAGTTTATTATTATTATAAGACCCTACTACTACCACATGAGTTGCATGAATTAATACAGAATTTTATCTTGATTTCCCTTAACTCGCATAGGTGAACTGTGTTTTATTCCTGCAGTGCCTTTAATGAGATTTTGAAGATCAAAAGAGATCACATACTTATTCTTGTGGTAAAATTTATATGGCTGACAAAAAAAATATGACACGCATTTATTAAGTCATTATTAACATGGCAAACTTTTTATTGAAACATCAAAGAAACAATACGTACAATTATCAAATTACTAATTCAAATAAAAACCGACAACCCATGGGAGCGTAACGTACAATCAATCCGTGTAAAATCATTGCCAATAACACAATACAAACGTAAGAAATAAAGAAACATCCATTTACTAGTGCCTAATTGTACGATGTAAACGTACATATGTACAAATTCAAAGGAATGTTGTCATTGCATACGACCCTTTAGCATTCGAATGACAACACTGTACAAGAGGTTTAACCAAATATATTGTACTACTAGAATCATTTATTATTATCAAACGTAGTACTACACAGAAGGCCTACTCGGACTCTTGACATTTTGATATCATTTTGAAATGTTAAAAAATGACAGCAATTATATCGCAATTTTGAAATACGTATTTGACAGCGATAACTAAATCAAAATGTGAAGATTCCTGTTAGGCCCTCAAAATATAATGAGATGAATGATATAATATACATGAATGACATTATTTTATAGAAATAGGTGGTGATATTTAGATAATTTTTTTTAAGACAGGAGATAACTACGTTACTTATTCTAGAATTTGTATCTCATTTGCTTTTATTTACCACTCGACGCCGCTGTAGGCTTCACCCACACTACCTGGAGCCGATAACGTCTAAAACGGTAAGGTTCCAGCGATCATTCTTCCCACGTACGTGCAGGCTCTGGGGTGAACTTCCTACAGCGGTGTTTCCTGAGCGCTATGACATGTCCCAAACGAGGTTTAAAGAGAGCTATCCTCTCAAGGTAGGCAGCGGCCTGGCTGTGCCCCTGGCATTGCCAACGTCCATGAGCGGCGGTAACCACTTACCATCAGGTGGACCACTTGCTCGTCTGCCACTACAGGCAATAAAAAAAATTGAGACAGAGAAGAGAGATGAACAGACTTAGGCTCTCGTTGTATTGCCAAGTTATTACACAGGCAAAATAACGGACACAAACAACAGACTCTAGATTCACAAAAAGCTGTGTAACCCCACTAAAACTGAGCCTCCCACCTGGTGAATGTACCTCCGTCTTAGAGAAGACCGCAGCTTTGTGTTGTGTTCCAACTGGTGAGTAGTGGTATCCAGAGCCCATTGGGGAGGAAAGAGCTTTTAATGTGTTGGCAACGCACTGTCCTGGTGTTTCAATCTCCATAGTTTACGGTAACGACTTACCATCAGGCGGACTGTAAATTTGCTTGTCACCATCGTGGTATAAAAAAAACATAGCCCTTATCTTACACAAGCCTCAATGAAATAGTTTTTATAACTTTATGACGTAAATTATCATATTGTTATATTGTGCCGCCAATTCCTATTAGAGCAACCAACCTTGGCGACCAAGTACGTGCATCGTTTTATTTCGCTGTACTTTTTTATGGTCGACTGGTACGTATCAATGATATATTTTTTTCAGAAGAATCTTGATTTATGCAATATCTGTTTACTGTGTTTAACTAGGTGTGGTTTCTTTCAGTTTTTGCTCAATTAAATCTACAATATTAGTTAGACAAATCGATATAATATTGATTTATTTTACTCAGGATATTTATGTAGGTTAGAAAAGAAAATAAACATTTATTGGTACAGCACAGAGACAATAATGACAGAAAATAATAATGATGATGAATGCATGAAAAGTAAAAGGTACAAACAAAACAAAATACTATTTTATATATAAGAAGCCAAAAGAACAACATTACATAATATTTAAAGTAAATATATTATGGGTCTTGCAGCTGTAACCAAAAGGCGTCCAGTTACTAGATACCTGGCGTTGGTTTTCAACTGGAACCTTAACAGGGATCTAGTTTGAAAACCAGGTACAAAAAACTTATCCTATTCTATTTCCTCGGTCATATGTACGGTAAATTTTATTATATTACCACAAACATGATTTTTGAGACTTCTTGAGAAGAAAAGTTTTGATTTAAATTTATCAAAACTTTTCTTCTTAAAATGTCTCAAAATTCATATGGATCGATTATAAATTATAATGTTACGTTGTTTTGTAAATGCAGTTGTTAGAATTGAAATCATAGAATGTTTGATAGTGATATGCACGACTTCCATCGCTATTCATGGTTAATTGAGATCATAAAATCCAATATTTCACACACAATTGCTACAAATGTGTATAGAATTAGTATCATTTTGAATCCCATTCTCTCCTTAAGTGTAAAATGGAATCTATAATTATGCATCATTACTGTTTTTTTGGTTAACTCGAATACTTTGAAAGGATTGCTAGCGATAGAATCAAATCGATTGCCGTTTAATTCAATGCATCGATTAGTAATTACACTGGCTTTGTTCTTATCATCGGCTAGTTTAATGGAGGGTTTGGGTTCGATGCGATGTTCGGGTGCCGCAATCGTTGCCTTGTTCTAATTCCATTGGCGAATATTAGCAATTTTCATTGGATTTTGATTGATAATAATATAATTGAAGCAGGCTAGACTGGTCGTGAATTCATTCTGTTGAAATTTGATGAATCATATAATCATTATAATTACTGTCGGACAAATAATAATTTCTGTCATAGGGTCAATAACAGTAGAGATAGACTTCATCAAAGCTAAGTCAAATCGAGAAGATAGAAGATAGATTTTCACAATTGGTATATTTCAAAACGATTTTATTTTCTTTGGCTTTGTTCCCATGATGACTGAAGCTAACAAAATAAAATCTATCAACTGCGAGACAAAATGCAGAAGAAGAAAGAGTGTGAAAGGAAACGTTGGAAGGGGAAGACCTAGAAGAACTTACCATGACCAAATAGGTGACGTTCTTAAGAAGGGACAGATCAGGAGTACCCTCAACCGGCGAGAATGCATGAAAAGACTGATGAATGTTGAAGAAGCCAAAGATGTATGTCAGAATCGTAGCAAGTGGAAGGAAATGGTCTCTGCCTACCCCTCTGTTGGGAAAGAGGCGTGATCTATATGTATGTATGTATGTATGAAAGAGTAGCGAACGTTTGAAGACAGAAAGAAGGATAAGAAAGTGATTCTAGAAGGGATAATTTTAAGATACAAAACCCTAAAATATAAATTCAAGCTTTTGTAATCGTAAAACCTCTTCAATTTTCAATTTAGGTATAATACAAAATACTGATTGAAAAAAAAATAGTCAGATGATTGAAAACAATTGGTCTACGGTCTATAATTTAGGTACAGAAATATCTAAGCACTCAATAGGCTTCACCCTAATGTTGCGCAAACTTAAACTGAGTCAGACTTCGAAGATGCTTTCCACTTCGTCAGTTTAATTATAGTTGATTACTGTACTATATAATGTAATTACAATGAGCTATAAATGTAATAGTCTTATTGTATTGATTGCTCTTTACTGGTTCATGAACTAACTTGCCAACGTAATACTAGTATTAAGTCTCTATTTGTTTCAACATACGTATACGTAAATCAATTTTTTTTAATATAAATCCTTCGAATATTATAAATGTGAAAGTTAATACCTCATCATCATCATTTCAGCCCATAAACGTCCCACTGCTGGGCACGGGTCTCCTTCAAATATGTGAAGGGAATTTAGCCTACAATACCACGCTGGCCAGACGGGTTTGTATAGGGTTTGTTTCGAATTTTCCTTTTCTTGCAGTGCTCTTGTCTGTATAAGGTACTACTCCCTTAGTCGCCTTTTACGACATACGGTTTGAGATGGGGTAGTGACATTATGTATTCTTAATCCGTCATTACACGGATACAGTTAGCACATATGGATGAAAAAACCGGCCGGATATTTGATATTAATTTCAGCTTGATACTTTATGCGTTCTTGAGAAAAATACTCTTGATAGACAGACAGTACGGAACACTAATAAAGGTGTTTTTTTTTGGTCGAAAATAAAACAACTGCCTCTGTGGCGCAGCGGGAAGTGTATACGACTGCTGTGCAAGAGGTCCCGGGTCGGGTGAAAATGGTATTGGGTTTTTCTATCATGAAATTCCAGTATTAAGATTTTCCCGGAGTTTGGTAAACAAATGTTCCCGGTTGATGACAATAGGCTCGCCCCCTATTTCATGGGACTAAACATAGCTGGCGAAATGTGGGTGTGAAACACCTCCGCCTACCCCTTCGGGGAAAAAGGCGTGATGGTATGTATATGTATGAAAAAAAACAAAACCATAGAAATGATTTATATCCGTTGGTTGTTAAGTGTTGAAGGAATTACATCAGCCATCGGAAACGAAGTCCACCTGGGTGTTGATTTGAAACGGATTACGATCAGGGACCCGCCTACTGAACATGGACACTATAGCAATATCCGGAGGTAGTAAAATGCAGGGCGATGGAAAAGTCCGTGAATTAGTAGTTATTAAATGTTACAGACCTTGCCTTACCTTATTATACCCTTTTTTGTTAACTTCAGGATATAGAAAACTGTCACAAATAGATATTTGTATTAACAATTTCCTTTGCTTTGGTTTAAAAAATTTAAATGTTAAACATGTAAATATTGAAAACCACGACAGGATTTTTTTTTATTGGTTCGCAAAATTGAATACTATCAATTAAACTATACTTATGCTAAATAAACAGCAGTAACATCTTACAATACGAAAGTATCCTGCTAGATGCAAACACAGCGTACATTTTGTAGTTAATGTTACACTAAGAAAAGAAAAACCAACAAAAAACAATTCAAAGTAAAAACTAGACTTGAACCTGTGACTCTGCCATTACGTGCGCAGTGCTTTGCCGCATATTTTATCTGGATGTGTCATCCGGTTTATATATGAATGCAAAATTCCAATTCAGTTGGATACTAAGAAAGAAGTATCAATTTCCAAGATTTGTCTCAAAACAAATAAATATGAAAAGACAAGTTAAATAAAACCTTCTATCAATGTACCCAATTGCTTGTTGGACTTAAAGAGGCATGAATAATTTTCAATGAATTTCAATGCGTGTTGTTAAGACGTTACGTATTAGTTAAACTGCTACTGTATTGTTCGAAGTTAAAACCTTCTTGTTATAATTTGTACACCCTGGCCACTTTTATATATGAGTACTATTTATGTCCATAGGTCCTATGGACGTAATAAAACAGTTATGTCGCGTTATTTTTTTTGAATAGGTTATGGGCAATATTTAACGCTTCATATACATAAAAAATGACTACATCAGCTGAAGGCCTACCCCTAGCGGAGGCAACCTACCGACATCCAGTCGTTACCAGCGGTGTCCCACAAATACCCAAGTTGGACGGGCGATCCAATTTTGCTACTTGGAGCTTTGGTATCAAAATGTACCTTATTGACTGTGGGTTGTGGAAGTGCGTCGAGTGCCCAGAAGAATTCGCAAAAGAGCGAAGCGACTTCAATAGAATGGATGAACAGGCAAGGGCAAAAATATGTCTATCTGTAGCGCCAAAAGTTTACTCCGTCGTGAAGTCTGCCAAAACGGCAAAAGAAACATGGAACAAATTAAAAGCACAATATGCCGACAAAGGTTTGGACAGAAGGCTAAATCTACTTAGGCAACTTTTTAACATAAAATTAGCAACATTTGGAGATATTGAGAGCTATATTAATGCCATAAGAGATATACAGGAGAAACTCCATGAAATCGAAGCTGGACTGGAGGATGAATTTATCGGTGTCATAATGCTAGCAGGTTTGACAGAAGAGTTCAAGCCTCTCATCATGGCACTGGAGCATTCAGGTGCAAAAATTACTTCAGACTCAGTAGCCACGAGGCTTCTCAGCGAAGATCACAAGACACCTGAAGAACTCTCCACGAACACTTCTTTTTCGGCCACAACTCCTAAATTACAGTGTAAATTTTGTAAGAAGTTTGGACATGTTATTTTAAATTGTAGAAAAAGGAAACAACACATGAAAACACTTTCTACACATAACAAAACAAATTTTATTACAGATGTTACACTTTTATCTTCTTTTAATTCAAATTTCTCAGGTCCCCAACTTAAACAAAACTGGATTCTGGATTCCGGAGCAACAGCACACATGTGCAAGGATAAGAATTCCTTTCAGGACTTAAAGTCATCCAAATCCAGGCCAATATATGTTGCCAACAACGATCTAATCCCTTGCTCAGGATCAGGTACCGTAGTTTTACCTTTACCTAGAGGTAACTCGAGCACACTCGATAATGTGCTATATGTTCCAGACATAACGTCGAACTTATTATCTATAAGTAGCCTTGTACGTGAAAATCATGTCGTTGTATTTTCCCAAAGTGGTGCTACAATTCTTCGTAGGGAAAACTGCAAAGTTTCCGGCGAAATAGTAGCAACTGCGTCGAATTATAAAAATCTTTATAAACTCGATATGGCACAACAAGTTTATTTGACAAATGAATGTTCACCAACAGCGTTGCTATGGCATCGACGTCTTGGACATCTCAATGTCAAGGCCGTCAATATATTAAAAAATAAACAAATAGGCGTAAGTTTTTCAGACAGACTGCCAGATACTTGTGTGCCATGTATACAAGGTAAATTAGCAAAGAGGCCCTTTAAAATTTCTCAAAGAGAAACTAGTAATAGATTAGAGCTCATACACACAGACCTCTGTGGCCCAATGAGTACGCGCTCATTTGGTGGTGCTCTATATTTATTAACATTTACGGACAACTTCTCTCGCAAAACTTTTGGCTATTTTTTAAAGTCTAAGAGCGAGGTATATACGAAGTTTGTCGAATTTAAATGTATGGTGGAAAACCAGACAGGCCTTAAAATAAAAACCCTCCGCTCAGACGGCGGTGGTGAGTACGTAAACCGTCAGATGTCTGACTTCTTGAATGCAAATGGAATAGTTCATCAGACTTCTATTCCTTATAATCCACAACAGAATGGACTATCTGAACGCGTCAATCGTACTGTAGTTGAGAAAGCACGGTCAATGCTGCAAGATGCAGGTCTTCACAGAGCCTATTGGGGCGAAGCTGTTAATACAGCAATTTATTTGAAAAATCATTCCCCCACCACAGCTCTGAAGAACGAAATCCCCGAGGAGAAATGGACTGGCAAGAAGGTAAACCTTGCACACCTTCGAGTTTTTGGATGTAATGCTCATGTGCTAATTCCTAAGGAAAAACGTAAGAAGCTTGATCCGAAAACCGAAGTTTGTGTATTCGTTGGCTACTCCGAACAACACAAAGGCTATCGCCTAATCAATCCTCGTAATCCGAGACGTATAATTGTTGCTCGAGATGTTGTGTTCCTAGAGAACAACCCCGCCGCGGTCACCTCTAGTCACTCTACTATTGAAGATTCTCCTGACCCTTCCTCAACACCCAACGAACCCTACGTGATCGACGTACATCTGCCTTCTATCTCTTCTTCACGCATACAACCGATCCTTTCGAGTCCTTCACCAGTTATGGAACCGTCTTTTACGTCTGAATCATCCGATACACAGCCTGATTCGGATGATGCTGTTCCGGAATCTCCTACTGAACCGGAACTAGAACCCGAGGTATTCAATGACGCTGAGTCAGAACCATCTCCAGAGTCAAGTTTAGAGTACCAAAGACGATATCCGACCAGAGAGCGACAACCTCCAACTCGTTTTCCAGAGAACGACAGGTCTACTCTCTGCTTGATGTCCTGCGACTCTGAACCTGAGACTTACGGAGAAGCTATGACAGACTCGAATAAAGACGAATGGGTGGAAGCTATGAGAGTCGAGTATAACTCTCTTATCAATCATGGTACTTGGACTTTAGTTGACAGACCTGAAAACCGAAAGATTGTTAAAAATAAATGGGTCTATAAAATTAAAAAGGATACTAACGGAGAGATAGTGAAGTTCAAAGCTAGACTTGTAGCCAAAGGTTTTACACAAGTTTACGGCGTTGACTACGGAGAGACATTCTCACCGGTCACTCGGCTATCCACCATAAGACTTTTAATCGCTTTTGCAGCGAAAGATGGACTTTATCTTGAACATTTAGATGTCGAGACTGCATTTCTCAACGGTGATTTAGAAGAAGAAATCTTCATGGAGCAGCCAGAAGGTTTCGCTTTTGAACCTAAGAAAAAGGTATGTCTCCTTAAAAAATCACTGTATGGGCTTAAACAAGCTCCACGTCAATGGAACAAAAAAGTTTGTGAAGCCATGAACAAACTTTCATTGACTCAATGTTCGAAAGAGCACTGTCTTTATTATAAAAAGTCAGGCAAAAAGCTTCTTGTCGTCGCTATCTTTGTGGACGATTTCTTCCTCCTGTCAAATGATGACAGTATGAAAGATTCATTCAAACGAGGACTTAGAGAACTGTTCACTGTAAAAGATCTCGGTATTCTTAAAGATTGTTTGGGAATGAGAGTCACTCATTGTGAAAAAAGTATTACTCTCGACCAAACTAATTATATCGACGAACTGATTAATAAATTTGGCATGGAAGATGCTATTCCAGTATCCACACCAATGGAACTTGGACTAAAATTAATCCGGCCAAAAGATGGTGAGGAACGATTTAATTTGCCTTATCAGCAGCTTATTGGGTCACTAATGTATATTTCCATTGGCACAAGACCTGACATATCCTATGCTGTCTCCTATTTGAGCCAATTCAATACTCATTACGGGGAGGAACACTGGAAAGCTGCAAAACGTGTACTTAGGTACTTAAAGGCAACTAAAAATTTGAAACTAAACTACACCTACAATACTGATAGAAGTGTACCTATTGGTTATGCTGATGCTGATTACGGTAGTAGTGTTATTGACAGACGCTCATACACTGGTTACACCTTTTTGATGAGTGGCGCACCAACTTCGTGGGAGGCTCGCAAACAGAAAACGGTTGCCCTCTCGACTACAGAAGCCGAATATATGGCACTTTCTGAATCAAGTAAAGAAGCCATCTATATACGTTCCCTCATCAAAGAAATATTTTCAATAGACCAACCAATAGTAATATATTCAGATAACCAAAGTTCACTTAAACTCAGCACAAATGACACCTATCACGCTCGCACAAAACATATTGATATTCGTCATCACTTCATACGAGAGGCCTTAACAAATAATCAAATTCATGTTAAGTACATCTCAACCACACATCAGTTAGCAGACATACTAACCAAATCATTACCTAAACTAAGACACAGTAAGCTAACTACATTATTAGGTTTACTGTAAAGTTTTTATTTTTATAATGGTTTAATACATATTTGTTTCTATATTAAGTTTGCTATTTGATATTCTTATAAATTAATTCAAATATTTATAAATTAATTGTCATATTGTGTATTAGTAGTCACTTGTGTTTATCATCAGTTTATATCATGCATTGTACGTACAGGGTGATCTAATTACGGGGAGGTGTTCGAAGTTAAAACCTTCTTGTTATAATTTGTACACCCTGGCCACTTTTATATATGAGTACTATTTATGTCCATAGGTCCTATGGACGTAATAAAACAGTTATGTCGCGTTATTTTTTTTGAATATGTATAACATATGAATGCATTTCAAACGAATAACAAGTTCAATCATTATAGTAATATTCATTCATAAGGGCGATAATCCTATTACAAATCGTGAGATTCCCGAGCGCTGTATCAAGTTTAAAGGCTGTATAAAATTAAATTGTCTGACTAGACATAATCGAATAATATATCACTGATAACAGATAAAATTTTATGTATCCTCAGGTCATGGTATATTACCATGGTAAAATGTAGTATTTGAATCTAGCGTGAAAGGTTATATAAAACAGTACAAATTAGTAAGAAGTAGAAAAAAAAACAGTTTTATTTAATTAATAATATTACTAGATTTCAAACCTACTCTTCTGCTGAAACTTCCAAGCGGCGCAATTATACCAACCTCGCTGGAGATTATCTATTTGTGCTGTTTGGAGTTGAAACACTTGGGTCGTGAAGTTCAGGTGCTCGCGCTCTATTTAAAGAGCTTTCAAAGCGATGGTCCAACGCTTCCCGTGACCGACAGGCTGGCTATTTTATTGCACAAAGAATAAGCATTGCCATCCAGCGTGGCAATGCTGCCAGTCTGTTGGGCACTTTTCCTACAGACAATGGCAGCGATGCGGAGGAATTTTATGATGTCTTATTTTAATTTGTAATTTCCCCCTTTAGGTTGTTTTTATTTGTAATATTATTGTTTAAATTTAGTTTAAAATATTGTATATTGTAATAGATGTTTTGGACAATAGGTCGTTTTAAATATTGTTGTCAAATGGCGAGATTGCGAGTAGGGTCCTAGAAAGTATAATATCATTATGCCACTTGAGATTTTATAGTCACACTAGTCAAAAGGTCGAAGTCAAGAGTCGAAATTTATTGTTTACAGAAGAATTTGTCGTGTACCGTGTGAATTCGAGCCCAAATAAGAAAGTATACCATCTCCAACATAAACATAAATCAGTTCAGCTGACTTATATAGGTTTATTTTTCATACTTAGAATTCATAATATATGTAATTGAAGTCAGTTGAAAAAGGTAGTAACTATGAACTTACCGTTGGATGCGAGTGGCACAAAATCGCTCACTGTGGCGGAAATTAGGTGAGGCCTATGTTCAACAACAATAACTTTGTTTAACAGACGTCATTGGGCCGATATGATGATGATGATGATGATGAATTTACCTGAACTTACTACCTTTTGACCTTGATCAGGAGTCAGTCCTTCGATATAAATAAAAACAAATTAGTCATCTAAATTAAAGTTTATTTGTTATTATGATGTAAATTATAATGTCATGACATTTTCTCAATAAAATGTACCAGTTGTTAAGGATATGACTACAAGTTCGTCATATCCCTCCAGGATATTACAGATGTTTGTTTATTTATGACATCCTATCAAACAAAACCAAAAATAATAATTAAGTAATACTACATCATGGTCATATAATTATTATTATCATTCATTTTTGAAAGCTTTGTAAATGGCTTGATTTTTTGGTGTATTACACGTGTTATGCCGCGCACAGTAACTAGTGTTGTTGGTTGATTTAATGTAGCTTTTATGTTCAATACATTTCGTACAAAACATAACATAGCATCACGACTCTTTCCCCGAAGGGGTAGGCAGAGGAACACCTCTGAAATATTGTGTGAAACATCACAACAACATTTCGCGAGCATGTTTGGTCCCATGTAATAGGGGGCGAACCTTTTGTCATCAACCGGGAACATTAATTTGTTTACCAAACTCCGGGAAAATCTTAATACTGGAATTTCATGATAGAAAAGCCCAATACCATTTTCACCCGACCCGGGATTCGAACCCGGGACCTCTTCCACAGCAGTCGTATACACTTCCCGCTGCGCCACCGAGGCAGTTGCATTTCATACAATCACATCAATACATAAATATATTATTTCGAAACTATTTGTGGAATGCATACAACTTATTCATAACATCTATTACATCATTTTCAGTCCATAAAAGTAAACAAAGCTTTCAATTTTCTCAAAGATATGTCTGACGATGTATTTGCTTTTGTAAACACGTACAATATTAATACAAACAGAAATGTCTAGATACAATGAGCAGTACGCAACTTTGCTTTAAAATTATTTACTGCAATAAATGGCGCACCAAATAAACTATGTATGTAGATCAATTTGTTTGATAGTCGAAGCACGCTGTATCTGTATTAAAACTGAGAACATCGGCTAAAATAAACTATATATTTTTTTATAATATTAATTTATCTATTGCAATGTTTTATGTAAGTATTTTATTTTATTTTCGATCCACCACATGGTAAATGTTAACTGTCGCCCATGGACATGATTGTATTCTTTTGGCATTGACTAAACAATGCCAAGAAAACTCAAATAAGCCAATGTAATAACGTAAAAGAAACGGTAAATAGGGACAAAAACTAAAGCAATTGAGCGGAAACGAAACGCAACAGTACATATACTGGTACTTAAATTTTATATAGTTATAATAAAAAGATTATTTGATTCAATAAAATATTTACATCATATCTTAAAAATTATTCACAACTAGCCTATTTAAAAAAAAAAAGAACCAGGTACTCTATTCACAGGAAATATCTATAAATAGAATATCTGATTAACTTCAAATTCCTGAGAAAACGTACCCAAAAGTCTAGCGATATTACCGCGTTGGATGGCAAGGCTGATGCGTAGCGCCAGGTAGAAGCCACTCTTCGGGTCATGTGATACCTAAAAAAAAAATATATAAATAATACAGTTATAAATTATTCTACGATTGTCGTGTATTCATTTTATTCTATCTTTTTCTGAATATTAAAGTACTAGCTACATCACTTCAAAATATTGCGAGACGACAATAGTTGCCGATGTTCACAGTTTATTCTTAAGCCCTGTAACAATGTGCCACTAATGTTACGATAGGCGTTTGCGGCTTTGGGATTTCGAAAAGTAGAGGCACTGTAAATCTGCAATATATTTTTACTGTCCAACACTATGATATATGAGAAGCTATTTCTATTAATTTTACAGATCTATGCACGGCTTAAATAAAATAAAAAATACCGATTAAATTCTATTAGTGACGTCATGCTGGACTATGATGACTAAAGACTTAATTTACACATTGAATTTTCTCATCAAGCGTGTTACATTTTGTAAATGTGGTTTCATAGAAACAGAACGCATGAAACAGTTCAAGTTCATTTTTATCAAGTGTTGATAAAAATGAACTTGAACTGTTTCATGTGTTTTTGCCCGATCTGAGGTATATTTGAAAAATTATGTATGGTCGTTATCATATTTCAAACATTTGTAAACGATACCAAAAAAATGTGTCATACAGCTCTGCCTACCCATTTGCTAAAAGGCGGAATGCTATGTGTGGTCCATTTTTGTTATATTATTTATGTTTTGAGAAATAAAATTACTTAACAAGAAGGAATGTCTAGCTATGTAGTTAATTGATTCTATTCGTTTAACTTTACGACTAGTCTATTTCTTATTAATTGATCGCTTTCGTAAATGATACATTCTATTTTGCTTGGCAACCTAGGAAGATTTGTCTATAAATTTCGACTTCATATTACTACTATTAAGTAAGTCTCATGTAAGACACCTATCATTGGCTTCTAAATACCAAAATGTTATAAAATAAGTCTAATACAATTTTATTTTATTTTCTATTTATGTAAATATAAGTTTAGTTTGTTCGTTTTTATATTTATAATAAAATATAACAGGAATATTACAGAGGAGACCCGATTCCAGCAGTGGATGTGATGTGTGATGTGATTACATCTCAAAATAATGCGTATCTTATTATTTTTTTAATCAAATCTAGTATGGAATTATAATAAATACTAAAAGAAATTTAATTGTCACAACATATAAATTACTGATTTTGAATTAAATTAAGTGTGAAGTAATTCAAATTGAGTGTATGTTAATCCTATTTCCATAAACCTAAAAATTCATACCCTTCTAAACCTTCATAAAAGCCCTGATACGATACATAGAAAAATAGCGAAGCTAAACCAAATTGACGCACCGCTCCGTGGTGCAACATACGGAGAGTTATAAATACAGTGGCTTGTTGAGACCCGTATCAGTGTCAGTTCAGCTCCTGTCGACTACGAAGAGGACGAAAGTGACCCTAAACTAGTGAAAATGCGTGCCTTCCAAGTAAGTGCTGTGGTTAATAATTGTGCGGACTTTTAAGGGTTTGAAAAAAAAAGTGTTAATGGGTTATTTTTATTTTTTTACGTAATTAGGTATATTCAAATGATACATATAAATGTAAGTGATTTTACATAGCTACCGAATTTGAGAAATAATTACCTGTCAAAAATGAAATTAATTTTTAAAAATTCAAATATAAGTATTAAACGTAATCGAAATAAAAAAATATCTAGTTAAGCTATACTATTTAATTTAGATATTTTATTAGCTGATTGACCTCGTTTTAACTTTTTAAGTATACGCACCTGTTGGACATAGTTCCCCACCCTCAAGAAATTTTATTACATATATGAAAATTCTATTATGCTTTTCACTTGATAATACCCAAAATTTATTTACAAATATATCAAATATAGACCTCTGGCAGGTATCTGTCATTATTATTTCAACCCATGAACGTGCACTGTTGGGCACGGGTATCCTCCAAAGAATTTAGAGGGAATTTAACCTACTATACCACGCTGGCCAGACGGTTTGGTATAAGGTTTGTTTCAAATTTTCCTTTTCTTTTAATGCTCTTGTATGCATAAGGTTACTCTCTTAATCACCTTTTACGACACCCACGGGTTGAGATGTGACATTATTCGTAATCCGTCATGTCACGGATAAAACTTAATTGCGTACCATTGCATTGTCTTTCAGAATAAATAATTGAATTTAAAATGTCAGTACAGTAGACAATCGGAAAGGGGGTCAAATACAGCTTTTAAGATTTGGCCTAAACAAACATACAAACATAACATGTTTAATAAAGGATTATAGTAACAATCGTTTTTTGGTCAATCATATAAAAGTACCAGTAGTATTTATCGTGTAGTGACAGATTAAGAATACATAATATCAATAGCCCATCTCTAATCGCGGGTGTCGTAAAAAGCGACTAAGCGAGTGACCTTATACAGACAAGAGCACTGCAAGAAAATGAAAATTCAAAACAAACCCTATACTAACCCGTCTGGCCAGCATAGTATTGTAACGGTTGCACCCGTTGCAGGCTGCGTCCTGCACGACTGCACCTCTTTTGACCAACTTTTGGATCTCTTTTGATTTCTTTTTAATTTACTTTTAATAATTTAAAATTCAAAATCCTAAATTAATTCAAATTCGAACCGAGTCTTCGTCGGACCACCCGTCGAAGACTAAAGGCTATTATTCCGATTTCTTGTACAGTGCACGCACTTCTTGACATTTAAAATTAATACTATAACTTCATAAGATCAGTTGTGTTTTATTGTGAGGGCCCCACGCCCTTCCCCATATATTATAGCCGGATCCTACTACCATATTCTTGCCTAGCGCCCACTGGAGGGGACGGTGGAGACGCTAGAGTATAATAGTCTAAATTCCCTCCACATTCTTTGGATGAGACCCGTGCAGCAGTGGGACTTTTATGGGTTGAAATGATGATAATGATGATGATGTAAAAAGTAGATAAGATCAGAAGCGTCAAACATTAAGTTACTCAATAGATCATCAAACTTTATAACCACTACAATTTCTAGACTACACCACGTTATTAAAATTAACGCTAGCGATTCACGTAAATTGGCCGTTGTATAACAATCTCGGTTAAACCAAATTGAAATCACCATTATTTAAATATCAGCAGTTTAGCTGTGTGAAAAAATATGTCACGATTTACGGCACTTGTCACGATAACCACGTTTGTCGATACGGTTCGGTTGACAAGTGTTAAATTATAACGATATCTACGTAATACGTACCATGGGAAATATCAATATAGCTGTCACAGAACACGTAACTGATTACGTCGAAGGAAAACGAACTTTTCATAGAGAACACGTAATATAACATTGGTATGCTATACTCGTATATCTAAAAATCACCGTGACAATTGTCTTTTTATTAAGTGTACACATTTGCAAGGCTTTGTCTGATCCATAAAAAGCATATAACTCACAATTAAACTATCATCTAAGCCATCGATTAAGCTAAGACGTCATTGGGCTGATATGATGATGATGATGAATCTACTACATTCACACAGCGCCATCTAGTCCCAAATTAAGCAATTATATCTGCTTGTGTTATGGGTACTTAACAACTGATATAACATAACATAACATAGCATCACGCCTTTTTCCCCGAAGGGGTAGGCAGTGGTGTTTCACACCCACATTTCGCCAGCAATGTTTGGTCCCATGAAATAGGGGGCGAGTTTATTGTCATCAACCGGGAACATTTGTGTACCAAACTCCGGGAAAATCTTAATACTGGAATTTCATGATAGAAAAACCCAATACCATTTTCACCCGACCCGGGAATCGAACCCGGGACCTCTTGCACAGCAGTCGTATACACTTCCCGCTGCGCCACCGAGGCAGTTTTACACTTGGCACTGATATACTACTTAAATATATATTTTTTTTGTAAATACATACATATTATAGATAAATTACACCCAGACACAGAACAAACCTTTATGCTAATCACACAAAGATTTGTCCTGGGTGAGGATCGAACCCACGACCTCCAGCGTAGCAGTCAGGGTTACTAACCACTAGACCAACAGGCTAGTCATTCTATATATATAATTCTTCTGTACGTCTGTTGACAGTGACCTCCTTCTAAACGGCTGAACCGATTTGAATGAATTTTTGTGTATGTATTCAAGTGGATTTGAGGATGGTTTAGATTCAAAAGAAAAAAAAAGCAATCAATTGTTATATCATGCAGGACAACGTCTGTCGGGTCCGCTAGTATAATATAAAATCATAACCAACAATGTTTTATTCGTGCGCAATGTGTTTTGCAAATTGCTATTCTTTACATGTAGGCGCGTGTTGCATGAGAAAAATGTACCCCAAAACACTGAAGGATTATTTTTGGCAATATCAGTCAGCCCGTGACCACAATCGGTGCAATTCGATTGAGACGTCAGGCAAATAAATAAGGTATTTACTATTCCTTATAATATAATACGAGACCTAGTTTTATAATAAAATTTAATACTGTGTAGAAGTCGCGAAAGTTTAAAAGTTTTTAATAAACACTGTGATCGTAAAAAAAACAATAGGTTTAAAGTTTATTTTATTACGTGTCTTACTTGCCTTAGAGATATATCGGTCAACATTTTATATGCTAATAATAAGAAAAATTATTTACATTTTAGAGGTTTTTTTTCTCATATAAACTTATGAGACTTTTATTAGACTGCTGGCTTTATTAGAGAAAATAAACACCCACGGGTTGAGATGGGGTAGTTATTTTTTTTATACCACGACGGTGGCAAACAGACGTGCGTTCTGCCTGTCATTATGTATTCTTAATCCGGTACTACACGGGTGTACCTATGTGTTTGGTCTCATATAATAAGTGGCGAGCTTATTGGCACTTACTGGACACATTTACAAAGCCTAGGCTGCTAATTATTGACATAATTTTTTTTTTTTTTTTTTAAAGACAACGCCCGCACTAGTTAACAAGCCCTGTGTCGCGGGGAGCTTTACAAACATGGAACTAACGGACACAAAGTACACCCAGACTAGAAACAAATATCTATGAATCACACAAATATTTGTCTCGTGTGGGAATCGAACCCACGTCACCCAGCACGGCGATGTAGTGGCGAGGCGACCACCTTAACCACTGCGCCACGGTGACAGTCGGACAAACAAACGGTATTGGTTTTGTTATTTACTTATAACAAAACCAATACCGTTTTCGTCCGACTTGGTTATCGCACCGAGGGCCTTTTGAGTTGCATATTCTCTCACTTTGCGACCGACGCACAGTTTAATAACATCTCAATAACTGAGAACAAATCTACACTAATATTAACTTTACACTTCCTGCGTTTGTTTTTGCTTGTACTATTGTTCTACTTACAACCAAACAACGAATGTAACAAGCACTTGTCTAAGTAATAGCATTGTTGCCCTTTGTAAAGGATGAAATTAATCATGAGAGATAAGTTACTAAAATGATTTTATTGAAGAAATAATACCAACTGGCTGTTCAACATTTATGTATACATGTAATCTTACTATATACTGACATTTCATAATAATTTAAATTCTTGTTGGACAATAATTTTATAAATTTGACATTCTTAATTTTCGTATGCCGTCTCGACGAATCATAGAAGAACTATTTTGTATCACTGTGCCATCTCTGTAGCCTATGTTATACAAAATTAACGAATTGAATTGAAAAAAAAACACCTATTTTTATTATTATATATTTATATATTAACATGTTTACTATGGTAAATACTAAGTTATATAATACATTAAAATTTTCTTATTTATTTATTTCCAAGTGAAGGAGAAAGTGGAAGTTGTGTCGTATCAAGAAGTGAAAAAAAATAGAGGAGAATGGTGATTGCTTCACCGACAAGAGGAAAGCTCTTAAATAAGAGAGAGATTAATTTCCCTATTCATCCACCAACAAATATTCCTTCCTTTCTTGATTAAAGTAGAAAAAAATATCGTTTTTTTTACGCAACGCCGTCTAGCCTATCTATCCCAAAGATATATTTCTAAATAAATACATAATATATTATACTTAAAAAACAACTAGACTCCGAAATAAATATTTTCAGATCATCCAAATAGTTTTAGCGATTCGGGAATCGAACACGAGACCTTAGAGACTGCAACTGTATTCACTATTGCTGTGCCAGCGCCACCGAGGCAGTCAATTATACATTGACCTCTGTAATACTGACCTTAAATGACACATACGATAATTGGTGCGAATTTTCTAGTGCTCTATTGTTATATGAAACAAATATTTTAGATTGATATTGTTTGTACACGCATATTATGTCTTATAAACCACGACAAGGCCAGCTGATCCATGACCTTTCTTGTGATATAAAACGTTTAGTTCCGATACATAAGTTATGTTTGTTATATCAGATGTTTCTAATGTATCTTATCACGTTCTTTTTCCAAGGAGTATTTATTGTACCTGCCATTCATGTTATTGTACTTTATATATTTTATATTAAGAATTGTGTAATTGTGTACTTGTAAGTCCGTGTAGTGACGGATTAAGAATATGAATTCACTAACCCATTAAATAAAATCAACCCATCTAGCCAACGTGGTATAATAAGCTAATTCCTTTCAAAATATTTGGAGAAGACTTTTGCACAGCTTTGGAATATCAATTTATGAGTAGTAATGATGAACTGTTTACTGTTTAAACTGATTATACTATTTATTTATTTATGACAGCCATGTTTTTCCAATAAGTTTGGTTTTATTTTATAAAAGTGAACGCCTATTGCCATAAACTGGACAATATTTATAATTTGGGCTGATACCGAAAATTTCATTCCGAGATCATTTTTGCCCAACCTCTTATTTATTTGTAATTTTATCCAGGCAATGACAGAACTTTTATGTAGTGATGATGTAACTTAAACTATAATATAAGTTATAGTACTACATAAAAGAGAAACGTGACCTAGCGCATATCTTAAACCAAGGTAATAACTTAGTTATAAATTTTGCTTTAGTTTAAAATTTTATTATTATAAATTCTAAACAAGCATTGAAAAAATTCAAACCCACAACAGGAATGCCAGGGTCGCAGGTTCGAGTTAGTACTGAGTCGTCACTGTTCCGCTTCGTCATCAAAAATTTTGTCCATACTAAAAATCCCAACTCGTCACTATTTAAAAATATTTACATTTTTATTAAATATTCATGTCCCGAATCGTCACCATTATAAATTTTCTAAATAAACGGTACAGTTTGCAAGAAAAATTTATGGGGGTAGAGGTACTATGTTCCTTTGGGAGTTGGGAGCATTTATATAAAATACTTTACTTTATAAAACCATTCATTTAACTAAACAAGATGGCAATACACAGTGCAATAAATAAACACTTTAACTATTAAATAGTTCATGCTTTTTTCCGTTTCCAGGTACTTACATTCGTGGCAGTGTGCGCCGTTGCCAGAGCTGGATTCGTCGGCACCGGGTACAGTGGACAGGGTCTCTCTGGCTACGGAGGTCTGTCAGGCGGCTATGGAGGCTATTACCCAGTCCAGGCTGGGTATGACCAGGGACACGATGTGGGGCATGAGTATTATGTAAGTGTTATTGTGAATGACGCCCTTATCGTTTCTGTTATTTTAAAAAAATCGCAAGTAAAAGTCGTATGTTTGACTTGACTTCTTTATACGATAGGAAAAAGCAATATTTCGATTAAGTTATGAGTATTGCACTATAATAATATAACTGTTTACTATTCAGCATGCCCAATCATAATGTGATATTAATTAAATGCTATAAAACAAACGGGGGGTTTATTTGCATTCAGAAAATTTAGATGCCTTTTGTGTTTGAAATGTTATATGTGGGTGTTGTTAGTCGCTGTTACTTTCAAATATTTGACAATGATAATAATACATTAGCAGATATCTTCTCTTGTCAGGAGAAGACTTGGAAAAATTATACTAAGGAAATGGTAATAGGAATAGATAATTATGTAAAACTTATTACACAGACAACTGCCCAGCCTCAACCCGTGTTTCACTGTTGATAATAATAAAAAACTTAATCTACTACAATATGTAAATTTTTTAAATTTAATTTGTAATACAAAGTACAATCAATTACAACAAATTACAATCAAATCAAAAAATTTGATATTAAATAACAAATTACAATATCAAATTCGATAAAATATGCAATTGAACCTATTTTATTAAACTAAAGATATTGTTATTTACGACTCTAATTAATAATATTCTACCACATTCACACAGCACCATCTAGTCCCAAATTAAGCAATTATATTTGCTTGTGTTATGGGTACTAAACAACTGATATACTACTTAAATACATTACATACATTTTTTTTGTAAATACATATATATTATAGATAAATTACACCCAAACACAGAACAAACCTTTATGCTCATCACACAAAGATTTGTCCTGGGTGGGGATCGAACCCACGACCTCCGGCTTAGCAGTCAGGGTCACTAACCACTAGACCAACAGGCCAGTCAAAAATTGTATTAAATGAAGTTGTTTACATAATAACACGTAAACAAGTAGTGCATCAGTGTAAGTTTGTTTGTGTATTACAGTCGAAGCTCCCAGATAGTATATAGAGCATTTAAAATCGTGACAATATTTAAATTTTATCTTTAATTTTGTAACAATACCTTATTTCAATAAACATAAGATTCAAAATCCACTGAAATATTTTAGAAGTAAATACCGTAACGGTTAGACACCATGACGTCCTATACTTGAGTTTGCATCACTGTCATTTGTATTGTGAATTCAAGAGTAGGAGGATATTCGGAAATGCGTCGACTCATTACGCAGTCTGATGCAGGAAGTCGAAATTGTGTTTACGAAATAATAAACGGGCTATTTCTTGGTCTGATTTGAATTAATTTTATGGACTTTGACTTAATAGATACTTATTATGTATGTCTTAAAAGAGAATTGGATATAATAGTCTAGATATGGAGGAGAGAACAGGAAAGTTACACTGTGTAGTGGGACATAAATGGGTTATTGTGTCATCAGTTATGATGACAATTTCGTAATTAGGTACATCATAATAATTATCATTTTGAAGGTTAATTCTAGTACTATTCCTCCAAATAACAAATACCTCAAGTGAAAAACACGTGGTATATCAAATCATAATATTCAATATTTTTTGTTTTATTATTAATTTATTTTATTTCTTTATTCTTAATGCATCGTGAACAATATAACAACTAAACGCGTTGATGTCTTTTCAATTACAGTTAAGAGTGTCAGTTGGCAAGCTTTGTTTTGTACTAATAATAGTCTTTTAAAACTCTTGGCTGGCTTGTAATTTTCTTTATGATATTACAATATCTAAACACATCAAATTGACACTGTTTAATTTTACAATCAACACAAATATTTATGTAATGCCAATTTAGATCAAAATTAAATGTACAATGCCGGCAAATGTTTTAATATCGTAAATAAATCTGCAAATAATTTATTTTTTCACTTTTTCAGTCGCACCCAAAATATGCATTTGATTACGCAGTTTCGGACCCTCACACCGGCGATCATAAAACACAATGGGAAACAAGAGATGGGGATGTAGTTAAAGGTATGTATTTATAAATTAATTTTATTCTGAAAAAACGCCGGTCTATGGTGCGCCACTTTGCATGTGATCGTCGCGCCATCTAGTAGATAAAAAGAATAGATATTGTAGAGTTGAATAAGCATGCAATCTAGAATTCTTAAATAAATTTTGAACTATTCATTAGGAAATTGATTAACCAACGTACAGTAATAGTTACGATATTTAATTCATACATCATTAAGCAACATAAACTTATTCATACGTTATTGTTCCCCAGGCGCGTATTCCCTAGCTGAGCCCGATGGCACCACACGCATCGTAGAATACACAGCTGACAAGATCCACGGCTTCCGAGCCGTAGTTAAACGAATTGGCCATGCGCAACACCCGCAACCACATTACAATCCTCACGACTATGATGGTTACAACTCTCACTACTAGATGACGTTATTCACAACTAATAATATTAATGTACGCAACGCCCAATAGATGGCACTGTACTAAATTAGTGCATTAACACCAGTGTCAGACTGTGATATTAACTTCAATCTATTATTTATGATTCCGTCTTCTTTCTTCCTTGTAATAGTATGTAAGCTTGTAATATATAATGCGAGTAATATTAACTTAATTTTAGTTTTTTATACTACGAAATACAAAATATAAACTAAATTACTGACTTTTTTTCGTAAAAGAAAGTGGATTACAACGTTTCTTGTACAAATTTATTATCATCATCGTTATCCAAGGAGTTCATGCATGAAAAATAATTGAACGGCTAATATTTCAGAGGGACGTTCACACGAAACCAATGTGTGAAGCGTTAATACGATTATAATCTTTGATTCAACACTTGATCTTGAACCAGCAATTATGCAAACAAAATATGTATCGGTGGTTGAATCATTGACAACAACAACAACATTATTTTAATACAAATGAGTTTAATGATCTTTTACTCTTTACACAACTGTCTTCATTTTAATAGAAACTTTTGGCAGCTACGTGAACTTACAAATATTTTGTGTCTAAACTGGTTGGTGGTTTATCCAAATTAGTGAGAGATGACGTAATTAAGGCCCTCTCTCAAAAAATTAAGAAAATCGGGTTTACTAAATTCCATATTATAAAGGCATTTATAGACAAATGACTGAAAAAAAAATATAAATATACTATTATTCTACAATATGTAATATACTCTATACAATAAAATAAATAAATGTTTTAAAATTTGGTTTTGTCAGAAATTAAATATTAATTGTACTTAATATGTAAAAAAAAATCATCAAATCAGTACTAAATTGTTGAGGAGATCCAATTGTATGGTTTAAATTTTTATCGAATGATACGAAAAAACATCAACCTTTCAAGAAAACGTAAACCTAGAATCTGGTTTTGTTAGTTTTTTAATTAGTATGATTTACAATTTATTATCAATTAAAAACACGTCCATCCATTTATATTTATCGCCGCGCTCGCGTGACCACTTAGTACTGGATGACTACATATACTCAAGGTCGTTGGCGATATCACAAGCCGTAAACCACAGTTTCGTATTTACAGGATATGAGCTCAGACCTTTGTAAGACTTGTCGATATTGCTACAAATTACTTTCTGTCATCCATTGTCTTGGTAACATTACAATGATCACTGTCCATGATAAGTACTTGTCTATTTAATAGTTAGTGCTTTACTTTCTTTGTTGTTAATAATCTACCTGCTAGATCGTACTATTGTAAAGTAAATTATCATACATTAATTTTTTTCATGATCTTCCGGGATTTATACCGGAATGTGTCTATAAGGAAGTACGTCAGTGGATGTATTGACAGCTCGATCAATTTATTTTGTAGTAAATTAAAACTGTGACAGTTTGGGGTTTTTTAGGGATTCGTATGTTATAAGGATCGCTTTGTTGCCAATATTCGATCGTACACATAGCATATTTCCTGTTTACCAAGAATCGTGATTGGCATGAACCAAGATCTTACAGCATTGTAAAAGAAAATAACCAAAAACCAATTTTTAATACATCGCATGAAAAATTATTTCATTATTTGTAAAATTACATAAAACAGTTATTGCAATTTCAATTAAGTCTATTTTAGGATAGCACACAAATTCAACTCGCGCTTGGTTTCTCTTTTTTATCTACTTCATTAATGAATAAAATAAAATAAAATTTATATTTTCTCAGGAGAAGAACATTATGATTATATTTGTTAATAATAATACATTTGTAGTATAACTGGTATTCATATTCTCATTAGTATTGATAGATATTATACTCATAATTAACCTTTGTCTGAAATTAAGTTCAATTTTCAAGCAACAGATGGCACTGTATGCTGCATCTTGTTTTATTGAAATTTAATTTATAAACCTATTTTAAACTTAGAGAGTAAACTTTATTATTAATTATTAAATTAAGTTACATTTTGAGGATACATTTTAATTTTTATTCTAATAAATGTATTGTATATTGATACTGGATAAAAATATAAGCGAAGTTAGTTCGTTTAAAAAAAATATCTTGATCTGAAATACCGTTTTCTGACTTAGACTAAGTAAAGGTTTGTTTGTGGTTGATATCTAGCTCAATTAAACTCATAGATTATAGTTTAATAAACCTATAAAATCTCAGTTTTCAAATACTCTATTCATTCTGTACTTCTATAATGGGGCTGTCCCGCTCTTACACCCACCACTGCAGCTCCTGTATGCCAAGATTAATAGCGGTGACCATTGGGAACACCGAGTTTTGACACTCGGGAGTATTTAGGAATACCTATACCACCTATACTGTCTTGGAACCCGCCAACTAAATTAATTAGAAGAAAATGGAGAATCTGGAAAGAAATCATCCACTGTATGGGTTAAGTCTAATCTGTTTTTCCGTGATACTATCGTTCATTCATTTCATCTTTTATCTTTGCAGTGATGTAACGAGGCCAGTTAGGATCCTTTCGATTATATTTGATAAGTAAAAGTCATTCCCAATATTATTCAATAACTATGTGATCAGGTGAATGTGTGAATTCAATCACACTGCTCCACTTAACAAGTGTGAACTGATACCTACGTAAATTTACGCATACTTTCATCAATAAATCCAAGTCAAGGTCTATAACGTTGACTATCATTAAATCAGCTGTCGTTACAACATTTACAGCACAATTATCATTGCTAATAAGGAATGTTATACCACGATGACTGGCGTGCTATCATATCTGAAAGTGTGCGCTTTCCTTAATTTGCATGTCCACTTATATGAGAACGTTATACTTAACAATACTTTTTATTGCTTTATATGTTTTCTGTTTTTATGTCACAGACAAGTCACGCATGTGATTGATCTAATTTATGAGCACAAGTTCCGATTTTACTTTAAAACGGACAAAGAAGAGAAGCCCGAGGTTACCCCCCAGTCACTTTGTTTTACATCTCACGAAACGAAGTCGACAACAAGACAGATTAGAAAATCTATTAGAAGGGCCGACCCAAAATGAAGATGGGATCAAATTAAGAAGAAAAAGAACTAGTTCCGATCTCAATTTTACTATCACATAGTATTTTTCTTTGTTACATAGGTTAGAGTTTTTTGAAATCACGAGCTGTGTTCTCAAAAGAACATTGTCTAGTTTTTCTTATTGTTAGACAACTACAGCAGAATAATAGTTATTTTTGAGTCTGTCTCTTTTGTTTTTACAAATATATTCAATTAACAAACATATACTTGGCACTTAATTTGGACTCTATAATTGTAAAATATAATCTTTGCTAATTGTAAAATAAATTATATGTAACATCCAAAAGGCGTTGGGTTTGTAGGCTGAAAACAAAATAGTAATTATGACCTCAATTGAGAGTATTACTATTACAAAGCTATTGACGTCTGCTGATGTGTGATAACACATCATTGAAACTACTACACTACTTTGGGCCTGTTTTTGTAGTATCATTCAAGAATTGTTTGTTAGTAAATAACTGTGTATTTCCTATGTTACGTTTAATTTATCATAATAATATTTTTTCACTTGAAGTAATTCTTCATCAACGCTTTCCGATTTGATAAATCAAAATCATAAAATTATTTTCATCTTTGAATTGCTATAAAACTGATGAGGTTTTTTAAATACCTACAATAATCTAACCCGCCTTTTGATTTCAAAAAAAGAAGGTGGTTCTTGGACCATGTATTAAAAGAAAAGAAGTTGAAGAGTATTTTTTGTTTAGTTAAACATTTGTTTAGTTAAATTTTGAAAGGTTTAAATTGTATTCAAAAGAACTCGAACATGCCTTAATTCTAAAACGTCAGTAAATGGATTATTTCATTGTAAGTATAATCATTTTTGCAGTCACTATGTGCACACAATGTAGTCTAATCTACTATTAGCAGATCGTTACCGGTAGCAAATCTACAATTAAACATCGTATCCTAGTCTACTAATTATTTTACGTAAATGTGTGTGTGAGTGTGTGCGTACAATGGCGACAACACTCCGGGGGTGTTCCTGTGTGCGTTTATAAATAGGTAAGTGGTGGAGAACACGACTCGTCTTCCAACCTCAACCTTGAAATGGAAAGGCTTGCAGTTTTTCTTTCTTAATATTTTTTTTTCTTTTGTGTTCTGTTATAATTTGGTGACGTGAATGTTGTGGTAGGATGACAACAATGGATAATAAGCTTGTGATATTGGTATGTATATGTTAGAAAATATTACTTTAAAATGTGAATAACATTTATTAGATGTTCTTGTTGTTTTCATTGTGAGTGATTCATGTTATAATAGACAGGTTAAAGGTCTTTTAATTGTGTTTCTTTAATAGAACTAAACATTCAAGTCTGTTAAGATACTCTAGTTGGTTATTTCTGGATTTAAAACTTAAATTAATCCATGAAATTAGCAATTTTCTTTTAAAATTTCACAGTTTTTAGTTCAACGAACTAAATTGTAAATGGTTAAATATTTGTTTTCATTAAAATGTATATCATTAAAGAAAATGTTAAAACAAGTATATACATATTTAGTTTAACTATTATTGTATGTTCTAGATCCTCTTGGCAAATTTGTTGTCAACCAATTGTCAAGAAGGGGAATATATTGAAGAGAAGTTTGAAGAGACGACGGAGAAAGTGAGTAGAACAAAGTATTAATATATTAGTATACAAGCTTCTGCACGCGGCTCCGCTGGTATTTAGGTAAAAAGTAGCCCGATGTGTTATTCCAGAACATAATTTATCTGCTAGCTAAATTTCATTCAGATACTTTCAGCCGTTCTCGCTTGATCGAGTAACAAACATTCATACATCGTAATGCATTTATAATAATATTTGGACATTTACAAACAGCGCCACCTAGTCTCAAACTAAGCTAATGCTTGTAATATGGATACTAAATAACTGATTTAATATTTAAATAACTTTTTTTTTCTAAGTACATACTCGTACAAAAATATTACGTAATGAGATAGTTTTTATTTTTATTTAGTTTTAAGTAAGTAGCCTTATTTTAGTTTAAGATATTGTACATAAGACTGTTTAAGTATAATATCAAATCGAGTACTAAGTACGTACATATTATAGATACATTACACAAAATTGTGCTCATTATACTAAGATTTGTCCTGGGTGGGAATCGAACCCACGACCTGTGTCTCAGCAGTCAGGGTCACTATCCACTGAGCCACGGAGGCTTTCGAGCTTTATATTAGTAAGCTAACTATACTCACTTATATTTCGTTTTCAATGATAAATAAGTAAAAAAATGTATGGATCAGATAGTGTTAACATTTATTGAATGAACGTGTCATATTTTAATAATAAATATGTAGTAATGTGGACACTACTGTCAAATAATATTTAAATATCTTCCTCTTCTTCTCTTCAAATATCCTTAAGTATATAAAATATAAAACTTGTAGCTATGTAAGTTTCTGGATATTTATAGTTCAGTCCACAAAGGGGTTGTAGAGTGCGTGAAATTAATGATGCTTAGAAAATGGTACCTTTACCCCCCTACCCCCACTCCAGCTCACCTCCGAAACATCAGGACTTTTAGTATGTTTACTTTCTAAGCATCCTTAACAACTTTTCGAAGAAATTGCTTAGGTTCCTTTTTAGGCACTCTACACCCCCTTTTAGAGCCTTCGTTGACCGGACTATTAGGTAGATAAATAGGTATGTGTTACTATAGTACTCAGCATATAATCTTTTAAATAATATAAATACGAAACTAAGCATGAATGGTTAGGTTGACAGATAGGATGTATGGATGGATATTTGTTTAAGTTTGTTGCTCAATCACACGATAACGGCTGGAACGTTCTGTATAAAATTTGGCATCATCATCATCATCATATCAGCCTAACGACGTCCACTGCTGAACATAGGCCTCACCTAATTTACGCCACTGCGAACGGTCCTGTGCCACCTGCAACCAACGGCCGTCCGTTGGCATGCAGACAGGCATATAAACATACCACGTGGATGGAGCCTTGGGCGGAAGCTGGTTTAAAATATATTCTAATATAAACCGAACCAAATATAACTGTTCTTGAAAACGGTTCATCATCGTCATCATCATCACGGTTAAAAAACAACGGTTCAAATGAAACAAATTTAAGAATGTAATAAAATAAACTACAAAACATGCTATATCAATCGATAGAATCGTAGGTATTTATCAGATCACGCGATTTTCACTTGACAAATTTTAATATTGTATGCGTACACGCACTTTATATCGTTTTGCATGGAAGTGATTTTAATGTGACTATAATTCTCATAATTAATCAGTCCGTTGTTATTTGCAATTAAATTGATAGTCGTTAAATTGAATGATTGATTTTAAGACTTTGTTAGTTATATCACTTAAACTTATTATGATATTTTAAAATAACAGACTTTAAAATTATCTAAAGCCTACACCGAGCTAGCTACGCAGGTAAATATTTACGTAATGGATTCAAAAAGAATGTGATTCAGTTCAGTAACTATACACAATGAATTTGAAACGTGAAGCAGTGCAGAAGCAAAGTCCCTTCTTATATAATGTATGACATAAATTAAAGTTTGTTTTAGATTTTTTATGGTAATATGTACCGTTATTTCTTTTATCCATAAAATTAAAATATGTGTGGTATAATAGCTCCTTTTTTTTTGTCAAACTGTGTTGTCCTATCTCTATCTGGGCAAATGCTTCCCGAAGCTCTCCCATTCTTTTCTATTGGATGTTTTGTTCTTCCAGTCCTTGCCAAATGAGTCCTTGTCCAAAGCACCTTATCCAAGTTAAAAAAACTACTATTTCGAAGACAAGGTAAAATGGAAGATTATAATTAGGATGATTGACCAATCATATAGATAAATAATTCACAATCAAATTCTTCTTGTAGATAACTCGGCAATGGACAGTATCTTCTAACAAGTTATTACAGATATAAATCAGTTATTATAACTTTGTACTTTGACTTTTATTATTTATCCAGCTTACATTCTCTTTCTAGTTTAAGCTGCGTTTATATCTACAGAAACGGAACGTTTCAGACGAGTGCCGTGACAGACAAAACAATATGATTCTATACTGTTTGTATTAACTAATTGTAATTATATCTATTGTAACGTGGCCGCACAAACGCGGAACGACAAAAGCTGTCAAATTACATAGAAGAAATATTAATATATAATATATTCTACCACATTCACACAGCGCCATCTAGTCCCAAATTAAACAATTATATTTGCTTGTGTTATGGGTACTAAACAATTGATATACTACTTAAATACATATTTTTGTAGATACATAGGTACATATTATAGATAAATTGCTCATCACCCAAAGATTTGTCCCGGATTGGGATCGAATCCACGACCTCCAGCTTAGCAGTAAGGGTCACTAATAACTAGACCAACAAGCCAGTCAGTTCTGTGTCTGTAGATATAACCGAAGTTTTATTCATTTATAGACTTAATAATTAAGAATACTCTGTTTATCCATAAGGATTCAGGCCATGAAAATCATAATTACGTAAACGTATTAATTTATTCATTTACACTCGATAACCAACACCTAAATTATTTGGGCGTTGGTTACTGAGTATTATTCTATTAGGAACTAGCTTCTGCCCACTGCTTCGCCCGGGTGGTATGTATTTTATACGTGTAAACATTCCTCTTGAATCACTCTATCTATTTAAAAAAACCGCTTCAAAATCCGTTCCGTAGTTTTAAAGATTGAAGCATTAGGGACGGACAGACAGTGACAGACTTTGTGTTATACTATGAAGTGATAGTGATATCAAATAACGGAAATTCACGCGATCACGTATTTTATATTTACTTACATTATTTTTATTTTGCGTTGTAATGCTTAATATATATATACTTAATAAGTGAAATGTATAATAATATGTACGGTTCAGAATATCTAGACTAAAATCCTATAAAAATTTCAAACACAATTATACAATTAATACGTTCATTCTAAACACATTACAGTGTGCACACCTGTACACCTAGAATATCAATGAAATTCTAGTACTTAATGTCAAATATTTTTTTAATCAACAACTCGACTTGCCAACCAAACACGCTTATCACCAGAGAGGCTTGCAACATGTCAATATATACAAATACTTATCGAAAGTGGTCACCGAATGACGAAACAAATGCGGCCAACATGGTCTCGTTCACCCACTTTTCTAAAAGGAATATGTAACAGTACACTTGGTAGCTTTTAATTTGGAAACAATATAAAAATAGTGATGGCGGCTGAATGGATAATGGACCGGCGTGTAAAATTCGAGTTCGATCCCGACCGGCGCGGCAGTACCAATGTGGATTCCACTTTGTGCAATTTATATGTACTAGTCAAATGACTTACCATCTGATAAAGTTGAAGGAAAACATCGTGAGGAAACCCTAGAATAAATTCTATGAGTATGTCTAATCCACCAACCCGGACTAAGCCAGCGTGAGTGGATTATGGCCTAAACCCTCTTAGCTCTTTAGTTAGAGGAGAGGAAACCCAAGCCCAGCAGTGGGAGTTAATGGGTTGCTGATGATGATAATTATTATGAAAATAATAATTGCAGAAGCGAACACGGACTGCGACAATTAGCACTATGTCAACGACTTTTTAACGAAGTAATGTTGTAATTGCTTTCAATTTTGTAGCTGTTAGCTGCAATTAGTTATCTAATGAGGGATATGTATAACAACCAATTTTATTCGTGAACAGTACGTACTTGAATAAAGGCATTTCTGTGTTATAATACCCAAGTGTCATACTTTTTTATTTATTTTACAATAGTGGCTAATGAGTTTACGGCCTGCCAGATGCTAAACGGTTACCGTAGCTATCGCATGCGTGTTATCACCTATTTAGAACCAGTTTCCTCCCAATGTGTTCTGGATACCAGACCCGGTTCCTACTTACGAGCGGGAATACAATAATGTTAGATGTACACATAAATGTTCTAATAATGCGTAACGAAGACAAATTTATTAACATTGAAAAGCGAAATTTAATTTGTGAATCGGAGCGGAAACTAATGAAAGTGAATCCGTCACTGACATTGAATAACGAGGCACGATGCGCTCGCGCACGTGACTGGCTCATCTTGAACTTGAACAGATGATGGCTGCCAACAAGTGACATTTATCTCACTACTGTTTATGAATAACCTGAATTTTGTAGAGGGTATTGATCTTCAATATTTTGATTTTATGACTGTTGAGTTATTTCATTTAAATAATCAACAAAACGTGTATAAATTTTCTTTTATAGTATTAATTTTGGCATCTTACAAATTATGAAGATAGCCTGAAGATTCGTCTTTGAGCCTACATTGGACTTCGGCTCTCACAAGGCTATACTTAGTTATTAAAGTTACATCATTTTTGTATACCATTGTAACCTTTTTATGTAACCTTTTGAGAAAAAATAATAAAATGTATTTATTTATTTATCTTAGTACCATATTTTCATAATATATTTTTATAGTTTCATACAGGTTCATAATCATGCACGACAACACTAAGAACAAAGTTGATTTCATAATAATTGTTTCTTATCATTTCTAGTATGGACTAAATAATTTAGTTCACTTTGAATAATATTTTTGATTAAATCTATATCATTTAGAAATTAGAATGGTCAACCGCGACTCGGTCATTGTCTTCTAGTCAATAATGCTGGATCATTTAGACGATAGCTAGCTTTAAATGTTGCAACAGTCGTGATCGAGAGTGATAAATGCAGCACGCGTTACGCCTAACGATTTGACGGACTGACATTAATACACTCACTCTACCTGATTGTAATGAAATGCATAACTACGTTATGGAAACGATTAAAACCGTCATTAGTTATTCAGAATATTAAATTTGAATTGCTGAACATGCAATCGATTGTCATAATGAGTAAAATACCGAATTGGTACACGCGAGCTATCGCTTCACACATTCTCCGATTTTTTCTTTATTGACATCACGATTTAATTGTCAAGTAAGCAAAAAGTTACTGTCGCATTAAACAGTGGATGCATTTCTTTTTTTTTCTTCAGGGAAAATCAAGTTATTCATTCAGCTATGGAGTGGCAGATGGAAGTACTGGAGACATCAAAAGTGTGTGGGAATCTAGAGATGGTGACACTGTTAAAGGTATATTAATAGACTTTATAATATCTAAAATTTTCAAACGTGTTTATAATTTGAAATACAAATTTCAAAATTTGACTAAAAGTGATATTTCCTAGCAATATAATATACTATTTATTAAATAGGATTTTAAGTAAAATGAAAAAGTTATACTTATTGCGTCAATTTGACATAGATTTTGAAATATTTTAATGAAAAAATTCTAGCTTTCAAAATATATTTCCTTTATGTTACAGGTCACTACAGCGTAGTTGAACCGGATGGCTCCACAAGAACCGTAGAATATTCATCAGGCCCTAATACAGGATTTCAAGCTGTTGTCAATACTGAAAATGAAGACATCGACACTGATGATATAGGTCGAAGTTCTGTAGAAGGAAAAGCTATAAGAGATTTTGATAGGTATTATGATTTTTCGGAAGATCCTGACGACGAATTCTATGAGAGAGAAAGACTAAAACCAAGACCAAAACGTCCTTATGAAACAGCATCGTACACAAATAAAAAACGATCAAAATATCCATCGTATTCAAACTATCCATTAGATTCAGAAGCAAGTGAATACGCGCATAGCATTACAATTAAACATCCACATGATGATTCCTCAGAAATTGAACCGCTAAGTCACGTTGGATACAGTTTTGATCCGAATTGTAAAACTAAAACTAAAAAGGAAAGTTACGGTAATAGAGACATTTCGTATTCAAACATCGTTGATCTAGAACAGAATAAGAAATATCCACAATATCCTTTAGACCCTTACGACCCTTACGACAAATTTGCAGAACCTAGTTCTGGATACGACAGATATGTAAAACATTATGACAGTGGCAAGTATAAAGGACATAAGTATGAAGACTACAATCCTAAACCTTCAGGACCAGTAAAATATACTTTTCCTGTAATACCAGATGCACCTTTGCCTGAAAAATATTACCCTGATGAATTCCCTTCTAGGCCTAAAAGGAAGAAGCCTTATAAGCATAGGGAGGTTGAACATCGTCCGACTGTAAGCGAAACCCTAAGTGAATACGTATTAGTCCCTAAAAAGAAGCTTAAGAGACCGAATGTTGAAAGTTACGACTATAGCGTTTCAGATGACGATTATGACCGTCCTCAATACTCCAGTGGCTATGACGATGACGATAGGTATCAAAGCTCTGACAACAGACCAAAGGAGGTAATTCGAAAAGTTGTGAAAAAACGAAAGCCCGCAGTGAACTTATTAGATATATTTGATATATAAGTTATTTAGAATGAATACAAATTAGGTTATTACATTTTCGTGAATATAGTTGTTTAGGCTAATGCCACGGGAGACGTTTACTGGGAAAGTATTGTATATGTAGTTTCATAGACTGAAATGAAACGAAATCTCATTTTTTCATCTAGGTTAAAAAGTAACTCTTATGAAAGTCACAAGTTATAAATGTTACATGTTAACCGAAAACCGTGTCAGCAAATTTGCCAACGACCAGTATGTTGACAGGGTGGAGCTATGAGAAGAACTGGCAAGAAACTCACGCTACTCTCTTTATTTGAATAAGTTGAAAAAGTGATTTTGTCACATTTAGTATCAAAAACATCAAAATTGTGAACCAAAGTTAAGGTTAAGCTGAGATAATGTTTTGGTTATGTGAAATATAATACATTTTAAGAATTTCAGTTAGTTTCATTGTGCACTTGTATATTTATATTCATAGAGAGGTGAAACAATTTATACAGGTTTCAGGGCATTGATGGGCGTAGTGAATTAAATGACACTGATGATTAAAGAGATAGCAATAATAGAACTAGCCTATTTGTAAGAATTATCCAGTCCTATAAGTATAACAAATTGATAATAAAGTGTTGTCATTTTATGCCTATAAACCACATATTCGCATTACGCATGCAGCATACTCGTTGCGCAAAACGGTCTCACAATGATAGTGAAAGTGCAAAGCCTCGGAAACTGGAGCAAGTGGGAGTGTCAGTATCGTATTACCTCACAAGGACGTTCAGATATATTTTTACAAGTTGCAATATGTGTTATTTCTACATACACAGCATTACTCCTTATATCTGAAGAGTAAGTAGATACGCATCAGACCTTCTTTTTATTCAGAAAAAATAACGCGACAGAACAGTTTTATTACGTCCATAGATAGTACTCATATATAAAAGTGGCCAGGGTGTACAAATTATAACAAGAAGGTTTTAACTTCGAACACCTCCCCGTAATTAGATCACCCTGTACGTACAATGCATGATATAAACTGATAATAAACACAAGTGACTACTAATACACAATATGACAATTAATTTATAAACATTTGAATTAATTTATAAGAATATCAAATAGCAAACTTAATATAGAAACAAATATGTATTAAACCATTATAAAAATAAAAACTTTACAGTAAACCTAATAATGTAGTTAGCTTACTGTGTCTTAGTTTAGGTAATGATTTGGTTAGTATGTCTGCTAACTGATGTGTGGTTGAGATGTACTTAACATGAATTTGATTATTTGTTAAGGCATCTCGTATGAAGTGATGACGAATATCAATATGTTTTGTGCGAGCGTGATAGGTGTCATTTGTGCTGAGTTTAAGTGAACTTTGGTTATCTGAATATATTACTATTGGTTGGTCTATTGAAAATATTTCTTTGATGAGGGAACGTACATAGATGGCTTCTTTACTTGATTCAGAAAGTGCCATATATTCGGCTTCTGTATTCGAGAGGGCAACTGTTTTCTGTTTGCGAGCCTCCCACGAAGTTGGTGCGCCACTCATCAAAAAGGTGTAACCAGTGTATGAGAGTCTGTCAATAACACTACTACCGTAATCAGCATCAGCATAACCAATAGGTACACTTCTATCAGTATTGTAGGTGTAGTTTAGTTTCAAATTTTTAGTTGCCTTTAAGTACCTAAGTACACGTTTTGCAGCTTTCCAGTGTTCCTCCCCGTAATGAGTATTGAATTGGCTCAAATAGGAGACAGCATAGGATATGTCAGGTCTTGTGCCAATGGAAATATACATTAGTGACCCAATAAGCTGCTGGTAAGGCAAATTAAGTCGTTCCTCACCATCTTTTGGCCGGATTAATTTTTGTCCAAGTTCCATTGGTGTGGATACTGGAATAGCATCTTCCATGCCAAATTTATTAATCAGTTCGTCGATATAATTAGTTTGGTCGAGAGTAATACTTTTTACACAATGAGTGACTCTCATTCCCAAACAATCTTTAAGAATACCGAGATCTTTTACAGTGAACAGTTCTCTAAGTCCTCGTTTGAATGAATCTTTCATACTGTCATCATTTGACAGGAGGAAGAAATCGTCCACAAAGATAGCGACAACAAGAAGCTTTTTGCCTGACTTTTTATAATAAAGACAGTGCTCTTTCGAACATTGAGTCAATGAAAGTTTGTTCATGGCTTCACAAACTTTTTTGTTCCATTGACGTGGAGCTTGTTTAAGCCCATACAGTGATTTTTTAAGGAGACATACCTTTTTCTTAGGTTCAAAAGCGAAACCTTCTGGCTGCTCCATGAAGATTTCTTCTTCTAAATCACCGTTGAGAAATGCAGTCTCGACATCTAAATGTTCAAGATAAAGTCCATCTTTTGCTGCAAAAGCGATTAAAAGTCTTATGGTAGATAGCCGAGTGACCGGTGAGAATGTTTCTCCGTAGTCAACGCCGTAAACTTGTATAAAACCTTTGGCTACAAGTCTAGCTTTGAACTTCACTATCTCTCCGTTAGTATCCTTTTTAATTTTATAGACCCATTTATTTTTAACAATCTTTCGGTTTTCAGGTCTGTCAACTAAAGTCCAAGTACCATGATTGATAAGAGAGTTATACTCGACTCTCATAGCTTCCACCCATTCGTCTTTATTCGAGTCTGTCATAGCTTCTCCGTAAGTCTCAGGTTCAGAGTCGCAGGAGATCAAGCAGAGAGTAGACCTGTCGTTCTCTGGAAAACGAGTTGGAGGTTGTCGCTCTCTGGTCGGATATCGTCTTTGGTACTCTAAACTTGACTCTGGAGATGGTTCTGACTCAGCGTCATTGAATACCTCGGGTTCTAGTTCCGGTTCAGTAGGAGATTCCGGAACAGCATCATCCGAATCAGGCTGTGTATCGGATGATTCAGACGTAAAAGACGGTTCCATAACCGGTGAAGGACTCGAAAGGATCGGTTGTATGCGTGAAGAAGAGATAGAAGGCAGATGTACATCGATCACGTAGGGTTCGTTGGGTGTTGAGGAAGGGTCAGGAGAATCTTCAATAGTAGAGTGACTAGAGGTGACCGCGGCGGGGTTGTTCTCTAGGAACACAACATCTCGAGCAACAATTATACGTCTCGGATTACGAGGATTGATTAGGCGATAGCCTTTGTGTTGTTCGGAGTAGCCAACGAATACACAAACTTCGGTTTTCGGATCAAGCTTCTTACGTTTTTCCTTAGGAATTAGCACATGAGCATTACATCCAAAAACTCGAAGGTGTGCAAGGTTTACCTTCTTGCCAGTCCATTTCTCCTCGGGGATTTCGTTCTTCAGAGCTGTGGTGGGGGAATGATTTTTCAAATAAATTGCTGTATTAACAGCTTCGCCCCAATAGGCTCTGTGAAGACCTGCATCTTGCAGCATTGACCGTGCTTTCTCAACTACAGTACGATTGACGCGTTCAGATAGTCCATTCTGTTGTGGATTATAAGGAATAGAAGTCTGATGAACTATTCCATTTGCATTCAAGAAGTCAGACATCTGACGGTTTACGTACTCACCACCGCCGTCTGAGCGGAGGGTTTTTATTTTAAGGCCTGTCTGGTTTTCCACCATACATTTAAATTCGACAAACTTCGTATATACCTCGCTCTTAGACTTTAATAAATAGCCAAAAGTTTTGCGAGAGAAGTTGTCCGTAAATGTTAATAAATATAGAGCACCACCAAATGAGCGCGTACTCATTGGGCCACAGAGGTCTGTGTGTATGAGCTCTAATCTATTACTAGTTTCTCTTTGAGAAATTTTAAAGGGCCTCTTTGCTAATTTACCTTGTATACATGGCACACAAGTATCTGGCAGTCTGTCTGAAAAACTTACGCCTATTTGTTTATTTTTTAATATATTGACGGCCTTGTCATTGAGATGTCCAAGACGTCGATGCCATAGCAACGCTGTTGGTGAACATTCATTTGTCAAATAAACTTGTTGTGCCATATCGAGTTTATAAAGATTTTTATAATTCGACGCAGTTGCTACTATTTCGCCGGAAACTTTGCAGTTTTCCCTACGAAGAATTGTAGCACCACTTTGGGAAAATACAACGACATGATTTTCACGTACAAGGCTACTTATAGATAATAAGTTCGACGCTATGTCTGGAACATATAGCACATTATCGAGTGTGCTCGAATTACCTCTAGGTAAAGGCAAAACTACGGTACCTGATCCTGAGCAAGGGATTAGATCGTTGTTGGCAACATATATTGGTCTGGATTTGGACGACTTTAAGTCCTGAAAGGAATTCTTATCCTTGCACATGTGTGCTGTTGCTCCGGAATCCAGAATCCAGTTTTGTTCGAGTTGGGGACCTGAGAAATTTGAATTAAAAGAAGATAAAAGTGTAACATCTGTAATAAAATTTGTTTTGTTATGTGTAGAAAGTGTTTTCATGTGTTGTTTCCTTTTTCTACAATTTAAAATAACATGTCCAAACTTCTTACAAAATTTACACTGTAATTTAGGAGTTGTGGCCGAAAAAGAAGTGTTCGTGGAGAGTTCTTCAGGTGTCTTGTGATCTTCGCTGAGAAGCCTCGTGGCTACTGAGTCTGAAGTAATTTTTGCACTTGAATGCTCCAGTGCCATGATGAGAGGCTTGAACTCTTCTGTCAAACCTGCTAGCATTATGACTCCGATAAATTCATCCTCCAGTCCAGCTTCGATTTCATGGAGTTTCTCCTGTATATCTCTTATGGCATTAATATAGCTCTCAATATCTCCAAATGTTGCTAATTTTATGTTAAAAAGTTGCCTAAGTAGATTTAGCCTTCTGTCCAAACCTTTGTCGGCATATTGTGCTTTTAATTTGTTCCATGTTTCTTTTGCCGTTTTGGCAGACTTCACGACGGAGTAAACATTTGGCGCTACAGATAGACATATTTTTGCCCTTGCCTGTTCATCCATTCTATTGAAGTCGCTTCGCTCTTTTGCGAATTCTTCTGGGCATTCGACGCACTTCCACAACCCACAGTCAATAAGGTACATTTTGATACCAAAGCTCCAAGTAGCAAAATTGGATCGCCCGTCCAACTTGGGTATTTGTGGGACACCGCTGGTAACGACTGGATGTCGGTAGGTTGCCTCCGCTAGGGGTAGGCCTTCAGCTGATGTAGCCATTTTTTATGTATATGAAGCGTTAAATATTGCCCATAACCTATTCAGAAAAAATAACGCGACAGAACAGTTTTATTACGTCCATAGATAGTACTCATATATAAAAGTGGCCAGGGTGTACAAATTATAACAAGAAGGTTTTAACTTCGAACACTTTTCACCATCTGTGTTGATGATTTAGGGATTCGTATAACACTAACACTAACACTATTACGTCCGTGTAGTGATGGATTAAGAATACCTAATGTTACTACCCCATATCAACCCATGGGTCGTACAAGGCGACTAAGGGAGTAACCTTAAGCAAACAACAGCACTGCGAGAAAAGGAAAATTCGATACACTATACCAACCCGTCTGGCCAGCGTGGTGAAGACTAAATTCCCTCGAAAATGTTTGGAGTAAACCCGTGTCCAATAGTGAAACATTTATTTATAATGATAACAGTATTTTATCAGTCAGTCAGTCAATCAGTCATTTATTGTGGAACATAGGTAATTTACAAAAGATATTACAGACAAGAATATATAGAGCACTATGTCCTACCATTTAAGGTGTACAAATATATATAATAATAAAGGTTAAATTAAAATTTATGTATCGTGCATAATAAGTTACTTTTACCTAGAAATGGTATCCTAATAAAGAATAATCACCTAAACCAATAAACACCAGTTGCAAAGTTTCGCATGACTGGTTTAATTGCAACTACTTAATACAACTATGTTATTAGTCTTAGACTATTTTAGTCTATGAAAACTTGTCATATCTAACATGAAATTAACATAAATGCGCAATAGACTGCACTCGTTTTAAATATTCATATTTCTTAATCTTTCCTTTTTTTTCTTAGAAAGGCATTGCTGTTTGATACGAGTTGTCAGCTTAGCGCTTTAAAAAGCAGCTATAGACAATTAATTCTCCAGGTATTTGTCAATCATTGAATTGGTTGAGCCCTTAAAGTGGCTACTAAACTTCAAGGTGCACCGAATATGAACAAAGTGTGACATTAATGTTTCACGATTTACGCGTGTTGTTATGTTTTAGGGGCAGGCTACACTGTCAACTAACTCAACAGTGACGTCTTTTCATAATTACTTTGCATCTTGAATTACAGAAGTAACAGCGATCTATCTGAACTATGTTAGCTAAGCCGAAGATGACAAATAAGCTGTTATTCTTTTCTAGACTTACGTTTAGGTATTATATCACCGATATATCCTTTAGTTTATGTACAGTTTTTAGGTAGAAGTATAATAAATAGCTGCTGTTGTAACAACTTTGTCAATGGTATCCTAGGGTCTTACCCTGAATTTCGACATTCGACTTTTGGTTTTGATGTCACTATCAAATGTTGGAAAGTGACAGCGACCATATCTAAATTTCTTTACATTTTACAGCGACATTAAAACGGACTAAGACGAATGTCGAAATTCAGAGTAAGCCTCCTGGTGTGCGTACACTTACTGCTAAAATTGGCTATATGAGCCACACTAGAATATGTCAGCTGTGCTGAACTAACAAAGTTGCAATAGAAGTCATGGTAGCCAAAATTTGCATGGAGAACAGTTTGGTTTGGACTGGCCTGATGGTCTAGTGGTTAGTGACCCTGACTGCTAAGCCGGAGGTCGTGGGTTCGATCCCCACCCAGGACAAATCTTTGTGTGATGAGCATAAAGGTTTGTTCTGTGTCTGAGTGTAATTTATCTATAATATGTATGTATTTACAAAAAAAAAATGTATTTGAGTAGTATATCAGTTCTTTGGTACCCATAACAAAAGCAAATATAATTGCTTACTGTGGGACTAGATGGCGCTGTGTGAATGTGGTAGAATAGAATAGAATAGTTTAGTTATTCAATTGCACATTTACTGAGTGAACTTTTATTTAGCTCAGCTCATAAAGTCGCTTGAACATAATTAAAACGTTATGTAACTAAGTGAAATAACCTATACGAAGCTCGCTTGGTTTAGCTCGCGGTGTAACCTAAGCTTTAGCTGCACATGGCGTGGACATTCACTAGTGGGGGTGGCCATGACACCGTCGGTATTGTCGCAATGCTGCGCCGTACCACGCGCCATAACGCCGCGCGTGCAATTCGTGTCCCTAATCAGGGCTCAGAGAAAGGTTTCGTTATGTCAATTGTAATAATAACTAATGAATAATCATCATCATCATATCAGCCCAATGACGTCCACCGCTGAACATAGGCCTCACCTAATTTCCGCCACAACGAGCGATTTTGTGCCGCCCGCATCCAACGGCCACCCGCAACCCTTACCAGGTCGTCGGTCCATCTGGTGGGGGTTAACTAATGAATACATTTATAATAATAATATAATATAATATTCTACCACATTCACACAGCGCTATCTAGTTCCAAATTAAGCAATTATATTTGCTTGTGTTATGAGTACTAAACAACTGATATATTAGGTACTTAATTTTTTTTTTAAATACGTACGTAATATATTATAGCTAAATTACACCCAGACACAGAACAAACCTTCATGCTCATCACACTCAAGATTGGTCCTGTTTGAGGATCGAACCCACGACCTCCGGCGTAGCAGTCAGGGTAACTAACCACTAGACCAACAGGCCAGTCATCATATCCGTGTAGTGATCGATTAAGAATACATAATTACCTAACCCTATCTCGACCCGTGGGTGTCGTAAAAGGCGATTAAGGGAGAAACCATAATGCTGACAAAAGCACTGCAAGAAAAGCAAAATTCGAAAAAACCCTTTACCACCCCGTCTGGCCAGCTTGGTATAGTAGACTAAATTCCCTCCACATCATTTGGAGGAGACCCGTGCCCAGCAGTGGGACGTTTATGGGTTGAAATGATGATGATGACTAGTCATGTGACTATCATCTGCTATCTGTTAATAGATTGTCGGTGGCCGTCCAAAGCAGCCGGCACCCCGACAATCTTAACTGTACAACGAGTCGCCGCTGCTTATATACCCTCCAGCAGCCGTGGAGTTGAGGGTACGCATGCGCGAAATCACCCCCTTCCCCCTCTGCAAGCCCTAGACTAAGTGCGCACTATAAAAATCGTTGCAATGGAATATTGCATTCCTGTGTGAACAATAGAGAAAGGTAATAATTAAAGAATACATTTATTTTATCCATGTAGTGACGGATTAAGAATACATAATGTCACTACCCCATCTCAACCCGTTTTGGTGTCATAAAAGGCGACTACGGGAGTAACCTTGCAGACAAAAGCACTCCGAGAAATGGAAAATTCTAAAAAAACCCTACCATACCCGTCGGGCCAGCATGGTATAGTAAGCTAAATTCCCTCCACTTTCTTTGGAGGAGACCCGTGCCCAACAGTGGGACGTTTATGGGTTGAAATGTTGATGATGATGAAATACATTAAGGAAAAATTGCTGTTAGTAGTGAAAGTATAAATGTTTGTGTATGTATGTTCTTATAAGTGAAAGAGTATTTGATTCTTGATTAATATCTGCATAATATAAAGCAACGTAGACTAACTATTAAGAAATTACTAGTTTCAAATAATCTCGTGCTGTCATTGCTAAACGATTTTAGTTTATGAAATCTTGTGATAGTTGATGGAGTGGCCCCTAGATCAGTAGCAAATTCACTGATTCGATTCGAAATATTCAAATATCGCCTTAAAATAATTTAAGTCACATCCCTGACATACCTAAGCTACTGATATGTCACGCGATCAATGTACTAATTTGAAATATCGTTAGAATTGATAGATCAAATAGACTGCCACTTGTCTATTACAAATTTGCATTATTCTGACAGAACGCGCTGCGCCACTTTATAGAAGATTGGTGCCGTGGTGGGGATTTTATTGGCAGACCAAGAAAATTGACAATTTGCAACAAACTACTGGCAGAAGAATAGCAAGGTATAGGTATATAACTAGGGAAAATACCAATTATGTTTTGCATATTTTCTTATATTTCAAATTATTTAGTAATGACGTAATAGAGGCTACACAACTTAAGAATTAATTAACATAAGAAAAATTACAGATATATTAAACTATTATTTACCATTAGCTTACAATTCAGACAAAATATTGATAATAAAATTCCATATTTGCTCCAGTTTTTACATGACATATACACTTTTTTATGAATCGTGAGAAAAGGTTCTTAGCTCCTAAATTTCACACTAATTTAGAAATAAATTTATAACGACCATAAATAGTTCGAAAAAAATGTACTTAGTTTGTTCTGTACTTAATTATTAGCATTTGTTATTAAGTTTTATCTGAGATACTGCCTTTAAAGGAGTTCACAAGCACAAAGTTATATTAGGATCATATTGTATCAAAAGTACAGCTGCTTGCGTATGACTTACTTTGTTTGTTTCTTTTACCCGACTTCAAAAAAGGAAGGTAATTTTTTTGTTGAATTTAATTAACTTACAGTAACTAAATTAAAAAAGGATGCTTTAGCAAAGTGAAACAATTTAAATATAAACACTTGTTATTAATTAAATGTGGTAGAATTAATATAATCAAGTTAGTTAATTTCTAATAGTTCAAGAGTCAGCTCGATAATATCTAAATTTAAGATCTAACCAGTAGCCGCGGTCAACGGCCACAGGTTTGATTTCTACTAAGAATAATTGGCCAATCATGTTTTTAAAAATACAATTTTGCAGAGAGTATAGTTTTGCAGTAAATCAGAACAGAAAATTTGGTCCCGTTTGATTGCTTGTATTAAACGATTTTAAATTGCACGCATGTATCATGTTTGTGCTGAATACATAAATAATATTTCGCTACCTTTGAAACCTTATCAATAAGAAAATTATGTGGATACTAATTGCTATGTGCAGACTTGTGTGATGTGGAGCAATATTAATGAACGTATTGAGATCATATTTACCATAGGCGCCGGAAAGTAATTAAATAGGTAAATTACATTGATATTCCAAGCGAGGGCAAGCTCACATTTCCATTTTAGTTGTACCCTAAAATACCGTTGGCGTAGACGGAATGCTGCGCTAGAAGGTCTCACGTACTGTTTCAGATACACCCTGTACTCTGTCCTGCACACATTGCAATCCTTTCCTGCACATTCAGCACCTCTCCACTCTCATGAGTGGAGAGGTGCTGAATGTAAACGTTAGACTATGAAGTCTAACGTCCATCCATTCCCTCAGTTTCATCCCAACATTCAGGCTATACAGAGTTATCTCAACCCTATCGTATCGTTATCTGAAGTTTATTAAAAACAAAATCAAAAGAAAACCAGCAAAACCTTCTATCATCAACGTGTTACTAAGTTAGACAAATCATTTGTAATGTATGAAAATTTGAACGTTCATTTTTATCATGCAAGCTCGTAAAAACGTCGTAGTGCAATTAAAACGAAAACAGATGGCGCTACGTAGGTATCATGCAATACGGCTACTCAAGTTTGTTACTTATTACTTGCTTACTAACAACCAATTAATTGTCTATAATCATCTTAATTAAAGTTCTTTAATAGCGTGATTCTTGTGTTGTTTTGTAACTACTGGTATTTTTATAGGAAATATACACAGGAAAAAATTACGTTGAAACAATCATTAACAAAATTTTATCCTTACCTTCTTATTAACCTTCTGTGATAAACTTTTTTATAGCTTTTAGGTGTGGTTGTCATAGATGTGAGCCCTTATCGAGACGAATAAAATAAAACCTGAATTCGATGGAGTGCCATCGTTTTGTCACAGAGTTTCCAGGGGCAGCTTCCAACGCCACCATCAAATCTACCCCATTTCATAATCGTTTTACATTCATCAGATTTACTGCATGTAAAATTACAGCTCAATAGAGAACTGGGAAACATTTCAAATCCAGGTTCTAAGATTTATTTTGAGTTAAGCACTCATACATACAAACATCGTCTGTTAAATAAAAACTTGTTGTCTTGTGTGTCTTGTAAAAAAACTAGTTACGAGAAAAATATAATTTATAAAGTTAGTTAGGTGAGGCCTATGTTCAACAGTGGACATCATTGGGCTGATATGATGATGATGAAGTTAGACTTTCATGTTAAAAATGTATTACAGCCGCATAAATGTTCTACAATTGGGCAAAGGTCTTGACTCGTCTATCTAGATAGATGGGATGATCTAGGTAATAATCCACACACAGGCCCAATACGGGTTGGTTTATCAGAATTATTCCTAGGTACGTGGTAGCATAAAAAATATTATGAAATTAAAACAATCATCTTATAAATTTCTAACATGAAATGTGGTACATACTAAAAAATACTTACAACGTTACCTCTTCTTTGTTTTTTGTTATTAATCACTAGGTACATAAACAATGCTCTAAGATGTAATCTTAAAGTATGTATGCGGCGAGTGAAAACCTGTCTTTAGTGAAACTGAAAGGAATTTATTGGTATACATATTAATATAGTCTTTCTAGATCGAGTAAGTCCTATGAATTATGGATTGCTTTTTTAAGAATTCACTCTACATTTATTCTTAGACAAAAGTAGGTATACTTAACATTTAATTTTTTTTAAAAGCAAAAAGAAAAATGGCTAATTAAAAAATGGCATCATACAATACTTCCGCAATAAAAGTAAGGCTTTAAAGGCCAATTTGAACCAATGTAAGAATTAAATTTAGGGTGAAAAAAAGTTAGTTTAAACAAATAATATGTAGACCAAAATAATAAAAAAATAACACACTATATATATATAATAAGTAAAATTTCAATAATTCCTTATAAGAATAGAGTAATGAACAATAAAATAATATTTTATTGTCAAAAGGCGTGGTGTACTTGATATTAACTGTTGCAAATAATGTTATTATCCGTCTACAGTGATCCGCGCATCAAAACTAGGTCATCTCAATGTTCAATCAAAGCATGCTGTGAGCATTATCAATTCCACAATAAGGGAAAACTATGTTAATTAATACTTTTGACAAATTCATTAGATATAAGCATAATATAAACTGGTCTAGGTTACTTAATAGGCAAAGATAGTGATAAAGGCGGCCGCCGAGGTTAATGACACCGTATAGATGAGTCACAGCCACTTGACATCTGAGACTATGCGGTAGACGCGCACAGCCGCACACCTTGATTTAAGAACCGGTTCCACTGCTGCGAATTAATTTTTAATTGAAATGTAGATAATAATTAGGTTATAAGCCGTCAAAACAAAAGCAAACTAATATTTTTCTTTTGTTTTGTATACATATTACATATTATGTAGTTTACTAAATCTAGAATATTTGTTGGTATTTAAGGTACGAGTAGGTACGAGTATATATAATATATGTTTAATTTTACTTCGAGGATAACATTACACTTTTTATTACTATTCGTCACTATACTACTACTTATTCGTCAAATTGCGAGCTTGGAACTCGCGCGTGGCACTTTATGATTTTTCCCTTTTTTTTGTCGTCAACTCGCACACACCTCTAAAACACAGTCACAAAAACAAAATTTTTAATCCTTTTCCCTCTTTTTGCTATATATTTTTGAAAAATGTTGTATATAATAATTTACAGCGATGGTTAGCTGATTTAGAAAATCATGCTTATATTTATTATGCTTTATATATTATATGACAGATACGGTTCTTGACTACTGAGTAACAATAAAATATATGTCAAGGTTTTATTATTGGAACCCATTAAAAGGGTTATAAACTGGCAAATAACTGTGGTATATAGCAGTAAATTTATAATGTTGGGTTATTAATGTAGACGAAAAATAAACATTTAATTTTAATGAACTGTAAAGGAACCACACCTTTAATAAATTCAGTGCAGTAGTTTGTGTAGATCTAATTTTATTGAGTGCTAACTAGTTTTAGAGCTATTTTTGGTATATGCTAATGGTACTGCCGTAAATCATTGACTATTATCTAAATTATTTTCACCTTTTAAATAATAACGTATATAATTATGCAGGTTTTCCCGTTTGACTAATAGGAATCTATCAATTGAAACAATACCTTATGTCACTCTCTTGCTCTCTAACTGAGCAAGAAATCACATCCAAGAATAATAATGGAAAACATTACCCTTTTTGGCAGTCGGGTAATAAATTAAAAACTTCATTTTCTATAGTTACCAAAAAATAACTTTTTGCCACACACACACATCCACAGTTTAAAGTTATGTTTAGTCCCCAATAATAGCGTACTATGAGATTACTCATTGAAATAAATACCATAATATTACAGTCTATTACAAGATCCATGCGGGGGCGTTGAATAGGAGTTGTTCTCGATACTTATAGCAGCTTTGCTATTGTTATGCCATAGTATATAGTCTCTCTTTGATTCAGGTTGTTTAGTTACCTAGCAAAGAAACTAGAATTCACTGAATACTTTTTGATTTCGTAGGTTTGTTTATTTACTAGCAAATCACGCTTAAACCATTTTTTCGAGTTTATTAAATAATTTGTGAATTAAAAGACTTTGTAGTCACATAGAATACACTTCATAATACGCCTGTTTGTTTATGTTTCAGCTAAAATTGCTTTCAAGATAAAAAATTATACTGCTCTTATTTACATAATATGTATCTAATCTCTATTAATTTAATTTGATGAAGGTTATGATTCAATAGTTTTCGACCCTAGTAAACTAAAACAATAAGTTAATGCAAGCTAATGCAAGCTGTCATTCTGAGTGTATCTCTTTTTATATTCCAAAAAGACAAAGTACGCTTTAGGAAACAAGCCCAGGGAATTTTAAAAATAATGAATTAAGAAGGGACGCAAAGTACACACAGACTCGAAACAAATAAACTATAAATCACACAAATAGTTGTTTTGTGTGGGAATCAAACTGAAATCTGATTGACTTCTTTAAAAATTTTAAAATTCAAAAGTAAATAAATATAAATTAAGCACAGTAGTAGTAATATTTTATATACATTTTTGGGTATATATACTAAGAAATGTAAATAAATAAGCACTATAATTAATTAAGGGCTGTGTAATACATCCAATTGGGACGCCTGAGAGTTAAACCAAAATGTCATATCTTATTTATTGTTCCCAATACAATCATTCAACCAGTACTTGGCGTGTCTCAGTTTAATTTATTTACACAAAAGTAAGTAGAACTATAAACGTATTTATTGACTATTCTGATACCAATTCTTAGCCTAGTACGCTTTGAACCCTGTACGTGAGAATAATATGGATACGACTTAAAAGTATAAGTTTTAGCTAATGTAATTGTATTATTTTTGTTAGTTCTCTCTTTTCATATATACATACTTTCTTTTTATTTTATTTCCTTTCATTGTATTTATTTATTTCTCCACGAGTAAACCTACTACATGCTTCTATTAATTTACACCGGTTTTAGCCTTTAGGATACGACAACTTCATGATTCAATTCTTAAAATCAGTTTGTTTTACCATGTATCTAAATAAAATAATAAGATTCAATTATTTCACTGTGTTTGGATATGATCCTGATAGCCATCAGGGAGGCTTAAAAAAAGGCTTAGAAATGAAAATCTTCAGGCACTGTTTAAATTTATCTAACATGAGTGTCTTATCTTTATGAATCTAGCGGTCTAGTTTGCGGGCAGCGCCTACAACCGCATACATGTAGCTACGTATAGTTTCCTGCGACACGCCCAAGCGGGACCCTATCATGTATCTTTAGGACACACAGGCTCTATATAAGCGCCGGTTATCTAGAATTAGGCACACAACAAGCCCTAGTGCTTACAGTGACGTACTGTTTAGACTTAGACAAAACACTAAGAAAATGTTCGCTAAGGTAAAGTGTATAGTGGTTAACAAGTGCACTTTTTGGTGATTTTGTGAACTTGTGTGTTAGTCATATCTGTCAGTTATTTTTTCAGTATTGACCAGAAATTTCAGAATAGTTATGTCACAAAACTGTTTGGTCAAGAAGCACTTTGTTGCTGATATCCGAAGTTTTTTGAAAAATGACTTAAGCACTCCAAAATTTTCAAAATATTTAAGCTTTAATTTGAAGATTTTTAAATTACAAGTTTGAAAGTTTTTGAATCTATAATTACAGAAACGAAATATTAACGTTCTTGTTACACAGTAGCAGACTTGTAAATAATTCATCATCATCATTACAACCCTATATCCCACTGCTGGGCACGGGTCTCCTTCAAACATTTTTGAGGCAATTTAACCTACTGTATCACGCTGGCCAGACGGGTTGGTTTAGAGTTTTGTATCGAATTTTCCATTTGTCTAAGTGCTATTGTCTGCTTAAATAATTGAATACTCTATATCTTTGAAAGAAGAGAATACCCCTTCAGTGGAACATTATCAGGTTGCTGATGAGTAATATATAATCGCAAACACCTTAGATATAGTGTACATACATAACCAGTAGCAAATCCAAAAATAATATTCAGGCGATTGGAGACCAAACTAATACACCAAGTATTGAACGATTTGTTTTTGTTTCAGGCTTTGTTCGCGTGCGCGCTTGTAAGCATTGCTCGCGCAGGTTTGATCGCTGCTCCACACGGCGCGATTTCGTCCCAAAGCCTTGTGTTTGGTGCCCCTGCTCTTGCGCACGGCTATGCGGCCGCTGCCCCCGCGTATGCTGCGCCAGCATACGGACTAGGAATAGGTATGTAAGAGCCTCGGTTAGAGTCTTGGGTTGGATCCCCAGACGGATTAGAGCAGAATGCTTCAAAATTAATATTTCTATTAATAATTTTATTTATATATTTTTTCCTCCAAGGGAAAGGAAGAGAGGTGTATCCCACCCATATTTCAAAGGAAGTCTATTCCATTCTATTATTCATTCCATCTAGTCCATTAACTGAGCAAATTTCAAATTCGTGGCTGATACTTGGAATTTCAAAACAAATACCCGGTTTTGTTTGTTGGGAACGAACCTGGGCCTACTTGTTTTATCACCTGATGGTAAGCGGTTACCGTAGCCTATGAACGCCTGCAACACCAAGAGCACCATGAGCACGTTGCTGACCCTTAAGATACTATTCACTTCCTTTTTTGAAAAACACCATACCCTTGGGAAATCCTAGAAATTAGTCTTGTACAGCATTGCACCACTGAGGCAGTAATTTTTTTTTAAATAATGACAACCCCAAGAGGAAGTTATAAAAAGTGGTCTTTTTATGTATTTGAATAGGTATATTAATCGTAAACATCGTTGGTTACAGGTCACAGCGCCGTGGTTGCCCACGCGCCCGTGCTGCGCGCGCCTATCGCGGCGTATGGTCACGCCGTAGCTCCTGCTGAGATCTATGTAAGTACTAAAAAACTTAGCTAATACTTAATCATCATCACGCCTATTGCCAGAAGGGGTAGGTAGATGTTCGACCGACATAACAAATATTTAAACATCATTTAAACTAAACTTGTAGGAGCCACATAATACACGCAAACATGCAGCAAAACGACAACAGCTGTCAAATCCAAATTTTCGGTAATAATTCAATAAACTAATAAAGAAATTAAGAATGGATTTTCCGGGACTTCCATGGATTTTAACTTTGTCTCGATAATTTGATTTGATGGTAAAAATTTGTTATTTTTATTATATTACAAAATTAATAATTTTTCACCCATGCGAAACAATGATTATCATAAAGACAGATTTTGAGTGCAATATGTTAATAATAAGGTGGAACAATGAATTTATTGTTTACAGGACAGTGGAATACCAAATTAACTCTATAACAATTTCGGTTTTAGAGCAGTTTTACATACATCGGTATACTCTTGTATTTTGTTTTATGTATAAAGGAAGAATTCATACTGATTATTACTTATATACGTCATGCATATGCGTAATAATGCCGTATGAAGCCTTTGGATGTAAAATTAACTGTAGCTTGTCTGCCACGCAAAATGAAACCTAGTAACTAAGTGATTTTAACGGCATTAAAAGATTAGCCGCTAATAAAAACTATGTTCCGGTACTTAATTAATATATAATATTCTACCACATTCACACAGCGCCATCTAGTCCCAAAGTAAGCAATTATATTTGCTTGTGTTATGGGTACTAAACAACTGATATACTACTTAAATACATTTGTTTTTTTTTTGTAAATACATACATATTATAGATAAATTACACCCAGACACAGAACAAACCTTTATGCTTATCACACAAAGATTTGTCCTGGGTGGGGATCAAACCCACGACCTCCGGCTTAGCAGTCAGGGTCACTAACCACTAGACCAACAGGCCAGTCAAAACGTTTGAACGAAAAAACGAACGAAAAAAGTAATTTATTGAATGTAGCGTGAAATTTATACAACCAAACGACATGTAATGTCATTAATAATGAAGGACGGATTAATGACAACCTCCGGCATACTTTTTGTAGTATAATTAATAAGCCTGATGTTTGTTAACATTGTATCTTAATTAGTACGAGTTAAAATCATTATGATATATTTTTAAATTTTCAATTAATACCATATATGGTACGTGCTATTGTAGTTGTGTTATATAAAAGAATAATAAATGTATTTTTAAATTCACTAATAATAGTCAGTCTGCTTTGATGACACAGTTATATTATAATATATTGGTGCGATATGTGACATTTTACTTACAGGCTTATATAATAGTTAAATTTTATACGTAACGTGGGTGCTTTAAATTTCTCTATAGAAAATCTCTGTACAGATAATAAGATTATTCAATTTCGAATTTGACATGTTTTCTCAAGGAATATGTCATTCTTTTTTCAAATCTCTCTATTGCGCGAGAATACCGGTCTTTTTTTTTCAAATAGTTTTTATATCTGTAATTAGTTGTAAAGTTTGTCTAGTTTATATATCCCGTGTATTTCAGGCCCACCCCCGCTACCAGTTCAACTACGGTGTCACTGACGGCCACACCGGTGATCAGAAGAGCCAATGGGAAGCGCGCGACGGTGACGTAGTCAAGGGACAATACTCGCTCGTTGAACCCGACGGCACTGTCCGCACCGTCAACTACTCTGCTGATGATCATAATGGGTATATATTACTGAAAACTTCTTAATGTACTAGAATACCGATTTTATAACTTTTATAGAAGAAAAAATCTTATCAATATTTGTGGAAAAGATACTCTAATTTGGACATCAACAATTGACGCCTGACTATAACACCATTAGACGATAGACATGATGTACTAGTTTTATAAAAGAAAATTTATGAACAGCCCAGTCAGCTGTTGCCTCGGACTTCTCTCTCGTTGCTTTTTATTTGGCAACAGCTTAGCTTCTATGGGTCGTAGCGTGAAGTTATACAAATTGGGCTATCCAACGCTAAAATATTTTTTAAATGGGACTGTTCCTGAGATTACCGCGTTTAACCAAATGAAGAAACAAAATCTTTAGAGTAAAATATTAGTATAGATATATTAGTAGTAGTAGATAGGTATTCAGTTTTATTATTTTAAGTGAATAAAGTATATATTCACTTATATTAATATTGAAAAAAATAAGAACTAAAATTAATTGAGCTTCACACTAATTGGGAGCTACTACATCGAGATTACAAAAATCGTTTCTCCATGAATAGCTGCTTATTAAATTCAAGTAGAACTTAAATTAAGAATAACCTACTGGCATGGACTCCAAAATCATAATGACAGATAATAACTGTAACTAAATATGTCTATTACAGTTTCAACGCGGTAGTAAGCAGGCAGGGCCATGCTGCCCATCCTGCGGGTCACGCCGCTGTAGTCGCCGCTCCCGCATACGGCCATGGAGCTCTCCTCGGTTAAACCACCCACTGTTCTCTAGACCAACTCCGACGACAACTATTTATTATCATAATTAGCTTAAGCACGGACGGAATGCGACAACGAAAGAGTATCGTGATCACGGATTCAGAAGGGCTTCCAGAGTTGTATGCTTAGAGGCTGAGCGTTTCATAACATGTATTACCTGGGACTAAGGCCCAAATTAGCATAGAACTATTCATTCATCATCTATTTTAAAGCGCATGAGCACTTTTGTATTATATTTTCTTGTAGTGTGTAAGTATTTTCATGTTTTTCAATCTCGAATACATTTTGTGAAACGTTAGGCGTATTGCTTGCGGGGTGCTGTGCAGAAACTTCGGTTTTTGTGACTGATAATGTAAATTAAATATAATATTTTATCACAATTTTGTAATTTTCTTTACAAAAGTCCTAAATACTTGCATTAATGATTGCTGAAAGGAACGCCCATTTTACAATACTAATTTTGATTCTTTCTTCAAATATTTCTTAATCTTCGCATCTTGCAGGTACCCTTAGGCTACGGTAACCGCTTAACATCAGGCGGACCGTACGTGTGCTTGCCACCGTCGTGATAAAAAAACAATCTAAGACTCTCAAAAACGAACTGTTTTAGCCATCTCAAATAAAAATGTTGATGTCAAAAACAACCAAAAGCAATATTTATAATTATATTACATAAAAATCTCAAAGTGTAAGCAAACTTTTAATAAATTTTATGTTTCTGATTGAATCATTTAAAGCCATAAATTGCTCCAAGTTTGGTATGTAGTTCAGGTTTCATTCATCACAATTTAAATACTATGGTCCAGTCTATATTTTTCATTTTCATTTTATAGTGCACTGCAGAAATAATAACGGTTGTGGTGGTACTTAAAAGCTGTAATAAAACTCCATAAATAAAATTGTCCCCATGAAAACCATAAAATATAATTTGGTGGTTTTTAGCCACATAATGTTGCCTTTAATTAAATTTGCTATTGGATTACTTTAAGGCTCAATAATGTTCTGAGAATTACAATTTTAATGAAAGTCCAAGAAAGAACGGTTTCATTACTGTATGTGTGATAAAACGCAACCAGTTTTCAGCTTGAATACGTAATAATGAAGTCAGAAGAAGGTAAGAGGAAGGTTTGGACATTTTTGAGTATAAAAACGCCGAACCTTCTGCAATTATATCATTCAATTATTAAATGCAAAAAAATACACTCAAACAAAATGATTTTTAAGGTAAGTACTCATATGTATCGGATTTTAAAAAACGAATACCGAAAATTCCACTGAACTAGTTTTAAAATTAACTGAGTCTAAACAAATATGTGCTATTTTTTCCAGATTTTCGTCGTTCTTGCTTTAACAGCAGTATACGCTCAGGATCACCATAACCACGGCCATGGATACTCTTCTCAAACGTTCCATATTGGCCATGGACACCAAGAACCTTCTATCCAAAGTCATCGCGATATTGGATATGGACACCAGGAGCTGATTCATGACCACCTACCACTGGTCCATGGCCATCGAGAAATCTCCCTTGGTCATCAAATTTCCCATGGTGATCATGGACTCACCCCAAATATACCTGTAATTTCCCACGGTCACCAAGATATCACCCTAGGTCACCAAGAACTCTCCTATGGTCACCAAGAACTGATTCATAATGTTCCTGTAATCTCCCATGGTCACTATGAAACCTCTCAAGGGTTCAATGAACTCTCCCATGGTCATCAAGCAGTCCCTCTTCATCAATTATCCTCCGGTCTCCAAGAAATCTCACTAGGTCACCAAGAAATCTCTCAGGGTCATCAAAAACTCACTCATGATCACCAAGAACTCACACATGGTCACCAAATACTCACACACGGTCATCATGGACTTTCTCAAGGACATCATGGAGGAGAACAAGTAGCTTATTTTCAGCCCGCTCATCAAGCCCCCGTTGCTACTCATCACGTAACTCCTTCAGTGACCTTGCATCATGAAGCTCCCGTGATCCACCAAACACCAGTTCATCAATATGAAAATCATGGTCACGGTAATCAGCACCACGGCGAGGAACAACTAGTAGATTACCACGTGAGTCCATAACGAAATTTATATAGTTTTAATTCAAATAAGTTATTTTTAACATAAATTTGTGTCATGTTTTGTACAGATTAAAGATTAAACATCATTTATTAAATAATATTTATGTGGAAGTCAGTAATATTAATATAAAACAAATTAAAATAATTATTTCATTTTTTTTTCTCACGGATATGTTTGCACTTCACAACTGGCTTAGTAAGAAATGAAATAATATTAATGTAATGTAAGTAATTATTATGAGAATTATAAAAACATCTAAGAATATCTATATCCGTAAACAAAACTAGATGCGTTATAAATCTGTATATCAGCGAATTAGTAGCACCGTGTCCATAATACTTGGTTTGCATATTAAGTAGCGAACTAAAATGCCTAAGGCTGTACGTGTAATTGCTATTTTCTTCTAAAATTCTAAACACGTAAATCGACGATGCGAAGCCAATTGTATTTTCTCTTTTAAACATATTTCGAAGAATCTCATCTAGATTTTCTAAACATGGCCAATACAGATTTATTTCCACAGAAATGACATTACGATTTTCTATTTATGGTGTAGCAAAACGTGTCATCAACATAAAAATAAAGAAGACAATCTGAAAATATAAATTATTAAAATCTTTATAATATCTGTCATCAAAAGTAAATACTAAGATGATAATAATATATTATTTGGTAGATGTGACTATATCGATGTTAACTTTTTACTGCAGGCTCACCCTAAATATGAATACGAGTACAAAATTGAAGATCCTCACACTGGTGACAATAAGTATCAGCACGAATCTCGCGATGGTGACGCTGTGAAGGGAGTCTACAGTCTCCACGAGGCTGATGGATCCATCCGTACTGTAGAATATACAGCTGACAAACACAATGGGTAAGCCGTATTATTATATAATTTTTAAAATTTTCCACACTAGGTTACGCGTGGGGGACTTAAATTTACAATAACTTACACCCAGACTCAAAATAGATATTCAAATAGGACAAATATTCGAATCGATCCCACGACATTCGGCATAGCGATATCACAATATAGGTGACCACGTTAACCGCCACACCTCAGTGACAGACAAAATATTGAAATCAAATAACTATGACCAGTACAAAAGTATCGCTAAGATCCTCAAAGAGCATCTTTAACTAGGTACTCATACTGTGGTTACATACTTGACATTTAATTTTTCACTTATCATTTTGACTATACATAATAGCCTGTTTGTTTGTTACCGATCATATTAATAGATATTGCTTTAAACTACTCAATAATAATTGTGAAGTTAACTGGTGAATTAGCTGATTATTGGTTCCAAAAATAAAATCTATTTTATTCATCGTCGTTGCTTCGTATACACAGTTAGGTATATAATATTCCTCTGTCTAGTTAAATAAAATTATATTCATTTTAACCTCACTTTTCACTTCTGAATTTATTATTTTCTATATCACGACGCCGACGCGACGGTGGCAAATTGGCATTACGTACGCCCCACGTGATGGTAAGATGTAACTGTTTGTTTAAATTCTTATTTCTCAATTTTTTTTTACAGTTTCAACGCCATCGTGAAGACTGAATCCAAGCATGGCAATACTTACTACAAACACTAGATAAAATAGACATTTTCGTTGTGAATACGCCTAATAGAAAGAAATTGTGATAAAAAATGTTATGTACCTGACACTACTTACTATGGTTTTATATATCATGTGAAATATATTCCTAGTCTAATGTTAATTTCTTCGTTTTATTGTATGCCGTTATTCCAAAATTTTTTATTTACTTTTTTTAATTGAAACAGTAGCTTCCTTGATGATAATTCTGATATTGTCAAACTGCGAAAAAGCTACCCTATTTCTCAATTTTGTAATAAATGCATGCATTGCATTGCAGTTCATTTGTATTGCTCTTTTTAATGAGCCCTCAAAACCACGAATTACATAATCATAAGATGCGGCACTTGCTCAGCTACATTAATACCTGCACTTCAATTAAACTTACACTTAATCGTTTAATAACATATTCGTGATCAACATTCAGGCCAGTAATGTCAAAAGCAATTAATCAAAAACATTATGATACTATTACAGTAGTACTTGTATAACAGTATTTCGAAACTCCCAATCACTTCCCACAACTGTAATAAGTATATTGTCTTGTTTGATAAATCAAATCACGAACACTAAGAACCGTAGCACTCGGTAATGATGATGTTTGGGCTTCCCATAGAATGGAAATGTTGCAATACATTGTAAAGTAGGAAATAATATCGTAATACAGACGTTGCTTGGCATACGACATAGCTATATATGGAGAAGTGAAAATCGTAGGATGAATAATCTTTATAAATAGACCTATGTATGTAATGCTTAGGAACATAAATAAGAGGCAACTGGGATAGGCTAAATTCCTTCCAAAATGTTTGGAGGAGACCCCTGCCAAGCAGTAGAACATTAATTAATGGGTTGTAATGAAATGATGAATCTTGGACGTAAATATATACGATTGGTGATCCTATGTATTGCAAATAACCGGGAACTGATTTTTATGTAAAGATTCATTAATGTTGAGAGATGGAGAAGATCTTTGTTGCATGATTGAATCTGAGCAGCTGTTCCACTATATTTAAGAAAGAAACCGTATAGTTTAATATACCGACTAGCTGTTACCCGCGACTTAGTATAAAGCAGCGGTGGTCGAATAGATAAGTGACCGGCATGCAAATAATGCGATCCGAGCTCGATTACGACCGGTAAAAACAATGTGGATATCATTTTGTGGAATTATGTTTTTCCTAGTCAAGTAACTTACCATCAGTTCTAGCATCAGCTATATTCGATAAACTCAAAACTGGTTATCAAACCAGTTATGAGCTTAACACCAGCCCTAGTCATTCATTTTTATATAAATAGATAATTTCCTGAAGTTAGAGATATCATAAAAATCATAAATGTTGTTAGATGTCCAGTTGATAAGCTAAATTATAAGTTCTTGACACAGTTTGAAGATTGAAAATACAATTGATAAAATAATATTAAATAAGTTTATTAAAGATTAAGTAATATAGGCAAGTACACATCTAGTAACAATGTAATAATACTAAAGACTAACAATACAGCATTCAGTCTTCAGACTTAGTTGTTATGATGGCTCTCGATTTGAACATGTTGGCCGGGGGCGGAGTGCTTAACAATGGCGTTGAACCTGCAAAAGAATACAATATTAGAACAATACTGATCTAGATTAAAATAGAAAGCGTTAACTGTATCAACAACAGCACATAGTACAATGCATGACGAAACAGCAATCGATGTCTAGACATTTGGACCATTTAGTTAACATCGCCTCAAATTATACTAATTATAGTAGGCATTATTTTTATTACTTCCTAATAGAAATTTTGTTTGAGGAAATTACCTCACACATTTGCAACAATAGTTGCACAATGATAGTAATCGTACTTGGCTACTATGTTGAGCGTCAAGTGTATGAAATAAGACTGACGCACTAATAGCTTGGACCTATTGTCTTTTTCTATTGAAGAGCTTGGCAGCTCTAGTTAAAATTGTGTGCTGTTAAAATTCATTACTTACCCTGTGTGCTTATCTGAGCTATATTCCACAGTCCTGTAAGATCCATCAGCCTCCTGAAGGCTGTAAACTCCTTTCACGACATCACCATCACGGTACTCATGCTGGAACTTGTTATCACCGGTATGAGGATCCTCCACTTTGTACTCGAACTGATATTTAGGGTAGGCCTAGAATCATAAAAATGTAACAATCTATTTTAAATGCATCTAACTACCGTGATTTAAACGGTCCAAAATGTGATCTGAATAAATGAATAGAAAGTTTTAATACATTTTTAATCGGAAATGTTTATATGTTTATATTCTAATCTTGGCTACTTACGTAATAGTCGACTATTTCTTCATGGGAATCGTGACCATGTACGTCAGCTTGGGGTACGTGATGAACTGGTACAGAATGAAGTTGGGCACCATGGTAGCTTGACTCTTCGTGACCATGAGGGTAGTGAGGGTCAACGTGATGAGGTTTGGTGACATGAACAGCATGAGGCTGCTGAGCATGTACAGCAATGTGCTCATGATGTGCAGGAGCTGGCACTGAAAACTGAATGCTCTGATAATGCGTCGCAGGTGCATGATGAACTGGTGCTTGACGAATTGGTGTTTCTTCTGGTTCTTCTGGTTCGTATTGGTACACTGGAGCAACACGTTCTTCGTTAGATTCTTGGGATCCTTGTTGTCCTCCCAGTCCAGAATGATGAAGGAGACTTTGCGACGAGTACGTATGTCCAAGACCCTCATGGGCAGGGTTGTAGTTAGCTTCACGAACTGATTCTGGTTCCTCGTGGACTCTTGCGGGAATGTGTTCATAGTGTCTGTACTCCTGAGCAGGCTCATGAACTGCCTTGAACGTATAACCGTGATCCTCACACGTGGCAAAAGCCACAAAGGCAAGCACGAAGACCTAGAATATAAAGTTAACGAATAAAACATATAATATTTGCAACATATCAATAAAAATACATATGTTTACTTATAAAAAACACCAACTTTAGCTAACATTTTGTTCTTTCTTCTAAGACTTCCGTGGAGGAACTGATGAATTAACATAGTCATTAGCCCAATATATACCGGAGACGTTACGAGAGAGTATTGAATCAATTTGCGGGCGCTTGGGGCGTCATGTTTGTAACTCGCGGTGCGCGCGAATCTATGACGTAACTTACATAACCAATGTGAAGGTTGTCAATCTGCTAAATTAGATCATTTAATATATTATAACAATTGTTACTACAATAGCTTTAATTTAGGGGCCTATTAATATTAATTTTTAGGCCTAAGACTAAAAATGATAGTAACCCAACGAGACTTAAGAGGAGAAATCTCTGTATTTAATATTCTAAAATTGTACCTAAGTTTCCTTTGCATAACAGCTTCTTGAAATTCGATTAAAATTTCGATTTCACCAACTACTAAAATGAATAACTAAATTGGATATTTAAAGTAGACCATGATATCTGTTGGTTGCTAGCCGCACAGAATCGATGGTTGGGGCGGAAAATAGGTGAGGACTATATATTCAGCAATAGACGTCATTGTGCTGATAAGATGATGATGATAATGTTGAATAAGCAAAGAGTAAATCTAAATCCGAACTTTACGGAAGAGGAAATAAAAAATGTAGAGTCCACATTATAATTCAAATATATCAAGAACATCTATGATAACCAATAAAGCAATCTCGCAAATATATTAAATAATCTTTTCACAATTTTGTGATTTATTGTAATTTGAATTTAATATACTTTTTTCAATGATATGTCATTGACTTTTTTACTCAATTTTAAAAATCGAGAGTATATAATTACCAAGTCTCAATGTTTTATCATTATCTAAGCGATTGTAGCCAGGATCCCAACGGACCGGGATACCCATCAAACCCTCCCTTTGCACCTTCACTTCAAGTAGGGACCAAACGAGTGTTTACTTGAATTCAATGTGAAAGAATAGACCATTGTATCTTAAGCTGCCAATACAGTAACTTTATTAATTCATTTTTAAATTAAACAAACAAAAAATACATAAACATTTATCACCACGTCTTTTGTCCCCAAAAAAGTAGGCTGATGCATCTCACTCACATTTTACCAGCTATTTAAGTTTAGTTTATTTGGTTATATATTTTTATATCAATCAATATAATGTTGTTTATTGTTTGGCATCCAACGTGGTAATGTGACTAATAGCCTTTTGGGTACCTCTTGTCAGGAATCTGACCTCAATCAACTGATATTCTATTTTTAGGAAATTCCTATATAGATTATAGAGTATTTGTTAAGTATCTTTTTTTATAAATAGGTTACTTGTATAATTTAATTTAAATTATGATTTAACTTTATTGATATATACATACATACATGACATAGAGACTATTTCCTTCCATTTGCTACGATTCTGACATACATCTTTGGCCTCTTCATCATTCATCAATCTTTTCATGCATTCTCTACTACCTGATCTGTCCCTTCTTTATAACGTGTTATTGATATATATTATTTTGTCATAATGTATATACCTAATATTAATATTGCACCACCATACTCTTTTCTTCATCACCCTAAGTTTGGCTGGTAGACAATGTGTAGTGTAGTGCATAAAGTTTTATAAATAAAATTAATATCCGTCGGATAATAATCAATGAATACATCAAAGTGTTCATAGTATTACGAAGCGTAACATCAAATTACGTTTGACAAAACATCGCGCAGCTCTTTTTATATGAAAATCAATAAGGTTTTTACGATTGACTCGTCTTTCGTGACAATGGAAAGCGACCTCAAATGTGTCATTGTCATTCTTTTTGTAAGAAAATAAGGTGAACTAAACTACTTACGCATTAAATTTCTTTATTGTGTAACCATGAACCACATTTAAATATTCCTTCTATTTCACAACTTCCTTTATTATAGCTATTTTCATGTTCTATTCGTCGAAGCTGTCTATATTAAATGGAAAATTTTAAGAATATATCTCATCAAAGCAGTTAAATTGTCAAAGTATTGGTATGTTCGGTTTCGAAATGTTTATTAAAAACTTCCTTATTGAATGCTTGCGTAGGCATGTTTTTATATATCAAGTACGTACCCACGTCCAACTTTCTATGATGTAAGTAAACGGTAATTTTACGAGTCCAAAACGGACGTTACCTTATCTGAAAATCTATGGCACCGGTGCATATCTAATTGGTTTAGTCTTTTTAGATTTAAATATCGTATTTTCTGATAATGTCATTATCATAATCTCACGTTATTTGTATGCTCAGTATGCCTCAATTTATTCAAGTATCCTTTTTGGTATAACGAAGAAGATAATTCAGATATTTATATAAAAATATCTATTATATATATTTATTTTTTTGATTCACTGTTGTCAGTAATATATATTGTATTAATACATATTGCTATAATAAGACATTTATTAAATAAAATATTTACACATAACTTAAAAACACACACAGCTAACCCATTAAAAGAAAAAAAAGAACCAGATACTCCATTTACAGGGAAAAATACATTGTTATACAACAATTTAGCCTGGGTTTTTATATGTCAGTGTAATAAAGGTATCAGTATCTCCGAACTTGTGCATTATTTATAGTTATTTTATTATTATTTTCCACATTTAGTTAAAAACAATTGTAAAAATATTAAATTAATATTTCCATCAAAAATCACAATTGAAACTTGCTAGGAAATAAAACAACTTTTAATTATAAAATACTAAGTATTTATTATTGTATAGCTTTTATTAGAAAATAAGTTATTAAACCTAATGATGATTAAGGTGAGATGTGATGTGTTTAGCATGTCCTTCATGTTTGATATCGGCGATAAAGCTGCAATCAGAAAATAAGTACTTTTTGCATGATAGTGACAGATATAAATACTAAAATAGCAATTAATGACGAATTGTGATGCTAACGCATGACTCGAGGAAGGTTTCACCCATTAGGCTTTTTTTTTAATTCGACAAAGTCAGAAAGTTCTAATGATCAGAAAAAAAGAAAAAAAAAGGTAAATAATATTAAGTTTTCAAACTTACTATTATTATTTCGCTCTATTTATTCTCACCACAAATTTTAAAACCTACCCTGTATTTTTATCTGAGCCATAATTGACAGTTCTAATAGATCCATCAGGCTCTTGCAAGCTGTATACTCCTTTCACAACGTCACCATCTCGAGACTCATGCTGGTACTTCACATCACGGGTGTGTGGGTCATTGACTTCATATGCAAATTCATACTTCGGGTATGCCTAAAAATACAACAAATAATAATATGTAAAGTACAATAATTAACAATATTTTTTTCAGATTCTATCATATTCTAAAAGAAATTCTAAGAGTATGTCTGATCCATCAACCCGCACTAGGGCAGCGTGTGTGCATTATGGCTTAAACTCTTAAACCCATTATGGCGTAGACCTCTGCCTAACCCTTCGGCTATGAAATCCAAGCTAATTTAGGTTATGTTCATATTAAATTTATTTTAGAAGTCGCGCGGGGCTTCGCTTCCGTCATTCTTTATTTGGCCACTACTCAGCTCCTATTAGCCGTAGCATGGCGTTATGAGGCTTATTACCTTCCTCAATAAATAGACTATCCAACGCTAAACGAATTTTTAAAATCAGCCCTGTAGTTGCTGAGATCGTAGCGTTCAACCAAACAAACGTAAGTATAGATATATAGAAGTTATAGTACTTACATAGTAGTCGTGGCCTCCATGATGTCCATGATGATACCCGTTATTTGATACTCCATAACGAGACAGACGAGAGTCTTTGTTCAAAGTTTCTGGTACGTGTTCAATAAAATGATATTGCTTTGGTTTTGGATAGGCTTCTCCAACTTCATGATGATGGACTGGGATTAAATGAGTCTCTCCTACTGTATGATGTTGTTGAATAGGTCTAATAGTAGCTTGATGAAGTAAAGGTATTTTAACAGCTTGGCGAATCACTGGGTCATTAGCTTGTTGAATCAGAGCAGGAGCTTGATGTTGTACCGGAACGAATAAAGGAGCATAATAGTCTTGAGGTTTAATAGGAATCTGATGATATGCTTGATTTTGAATAGGTGCATAAGAAATCACTTGACGAACAAAATCAGGAGGAAAAGGATATTCAGGCTCTTGAGACTCATAAACAGGTGCAGGTTCACTTGGAGGTACATGTGGATTTACAAATGGACTGTCAAATTCTTTTATATTGTTGTTATTCTTATTGGTTTTTTGAGGTACAAAGTTTTGAGAAGATACGGTTTGCGTATAACCTCCGTTTACAAGACGGTTGTTGAGAGGAACGGCTTCTAGTTGAGGATAATGATAACGCGTAATGGGAACAGCATGTGTGACTACTGTTTTAAGTGAAACTATACGGCTCTGATCATATTCTTGGCAGTAAGCTAATACCATCAGTACTAATGCACCGAGTATCTGTCAAAATAAAGATACAAGATTAATTATATAGTTCGCATTGTTACCAATTATATAAGATAAATTGACGAGATGTGGTAAAATAACAGAAGACGCGAAGTTTAATGATGTTGATATGATGAGATAAACTTCTTAACAACAACAGAGTAGATTGAAATGCATGAGTAACGAACGCAGTACTGCACTAATTTATCGATGCTCCACTTTTACTCGTCAGAATAAACTCACCTTTAACATTTTGCAGTTGTTTTCTCAAAAGTTCTCTTTGAAGTGGTAGTACAAATTGTAGGCTTTAAGTTTTATACTCAAAAATATTCGAACGGGTTTTGGGATCGTACGTGGATGGGTGTATTTTATTACGAGTAACTCAAAACTGGTTATGATCTGCTTTTTAGTACTTTGTATGAAGCAAAAAAGCTCCAATTATACTTTTCTGAAATCAATCAGATATAATTATGAAAGACAGTTTTTCGTTGTGACACATAACCTTGGATGACAGTCAAATGGTTCATAAACCTTTATGATGCATTACTTAGTTGTGTAAAACTGTAAGTGATAATAATAAATTATGTTTGAGTTAAATGTATTTAATTGTCCAAAATAATTATCAAAATAAATTCGATTATCTATGTTCAACAGTGGACTTCCTGCGGCTAATATGATGATAATGATGACGATGAATTGTACAAAAAACATAATAATGTAGGTCGTTTTTAGGTTTCCGTACCTCAAAAGGAAAAAACGGAACCCTTTTATGGTCACTCCGTTGTACAGACAGAAGGTCTGTCTAACAGTCCGTCGGGCTTAAAAAATTAGAGTTTTAAGAAATACAATCAATTACTTCAACTAAAAATATTATATAATTATAAAATATATAAACACCTATTTATTATATTACTAAAGTGCTTTAATTCCGGGTAATATACTAAGAAAATTCATAAATATACGAACAATACGCACTAAAATGAAATAAAAAATAAAATCGGACGCACTGAAATTTGTGTGTATACAACAAACAAACTTGATCTTTACAGTAACATTCAAGAACTTAACTAACAGGCAATCAATTTTTTTATCATTAACGAAGCCACTGCAACGCCTTATTGAATATTTTTTTGCTCATTTGAATTTGTGTCAATAATGCACAGACGTTCTTACGAAATGTGTTTATAACAAATTGTCGCAATGTCACACTGCAAAGTATACGCAGGCATTTTAAACAAATTATTTTTACGAAATCAATTCTAATGCTGCATACTGAAGTTTGTGAATAATTTAAACAGCCCATAACTTATAGTGAAATCTGTATTACCTTGGCTACCTTTATTATTGATATAAAAGACGTTGGATTTTGTTCTAATGTATCAGTTCACTACCGTTGATAGAATCATTAGCATATCAGCTAATACAACAATTACTTCAAAATGTTCTCAAAGGTAATAAAGTGTTTGGTGTAGTGACTGTGTTTTGTGATATTGTGTGCAAAAACGAGTGACTCTCTGATAATAGTGACACTTAATCTGTGAATATGTAAAGTTAATGACACTATAGACAATATTTTTAATAATACTTGCCTGTTTCAGGTGCTGTGTCTCGTAGCTATCGTTGCTTCTTTACAAGTTGTGTCTGGACATGGACATGGTTACTCCTCGCAGTACATCAATCGTCACGATGGTCCAGCCCATGTAGTGCATGCTGGTGGTCATGACGGTTATGGACAAGATGGTTATGGTCATGGCCATGGTCACGGACATGCTGTCGATTATTATGTAAGTTGGTATTTACAAATCTCTTTAAAATAAAGGAAAAAAAAAAGCTGATCTGCTCCGATATAATATTTTGTATACGATTCATCAGTCTGCCTTTTGCAGTCCATTTCTGGTCATAGGCCTCTCCTACCAAGCATCATAACTCTTAGTCCAATGCCTTCCACATCCAGACAAATCCAGCGATTTTTGTTTAGGATTATTTGAGAATAATATTTATTGCATTATTTCTACAGGCTTATCCGAAATACGAGTTCGGTTACAAAGTAGAAGATCCTCACACCGGTGACATCAAGTCTCAACAGGAACATCGTGATGGTGATCATGTAAAGGGATACTACGCTCTGCACCAGCCCGATGGCTCCGTCAGACACGTTGAGTACCATGGTGATAAACACACTGGGTACGTAACTCATTAAATTATTCAGTTTTAACACTAACATTTTCACTTTAACTAATTATGTCGGTGTTATCATAATAAAAGCTATAAAGTCTAACTTCAATAACTTTTAATAGTTTTAAATACAATATAATCGAAAGGGAAAATTAGGAAATCTAATTCATTGTTAATATTTCTCTTTCTTTACAGATTCCACGCTGATGTGAAACACGGCACTCACCACATCGTGCCCCACCATAACTCCCATCATTACTGAAATGATTGATTGTTATGTTACCTGTTGTTCTTACTGTGATCTTATTTTATTCCTATATTTTTATACTTTCTACACAATAAAGAAAATATACAATTTACATTTAACTTTGTATTTTCCTTTGTTTTCTTCCTTAACTTAGTGTTGGCAGTCTTTTCATTAGGTTTTCCTATAATCAAATCCCTATTTCATAATTTGAAAAACAAACATTATAATTTTACTAATGCTTTAAAAGTGTTTTACGATAATCACCTTAAACTGTAGATTTTATATAAGTCTGCATATTATGCTTTTGATTAAGGAGCTTTTACCAAAAGCTTATGAAATCAAATAAATGTTTGAAGGTTGTTGCCCTGAATAATAAATGAATAATAATGAATTTGAATGCAAAGCGCCAAACACAACACAATGAAAAAATATTTCAATTTAATTTGCATAAGCTGAACAATTCTATCATTGACACCTAACCTCAAACACAATATTATAATGAGATATATAATAGTATAACGAAATGCAAAAAATAATAGGCCACAGTGCTATTGTATGAAAATAAGTATCACGCCTCGTAGCGTCAATCAGAACTTATGACCGAGTTAATTTTGCACGGCCTTGGCTAAGCGTCAACGACCCGTTTGTAGAACATGAATTTTATTCATCTTTAATGTCTTATTCATTTTTATTATTATTATATACTTAGATAATACGTAATCGAAATAATCGGGAGAAACGAAGCGCTGAGAATGGCCGAGGACTGGGACATTTGGAAAAGGGTAGTACACAATATGAACCATGGAGATGGGCACTCTGAATCGATCGACTTAAAGAGGAGGAGTGGGAGAGGAATGATAAACAAAAATGACACGAAAAATGGAATATTTAAAGAACATTGTAGCCTATCTTTATTGTGATATTATTGTATTAGAGAATTTTCAACAAAATTGTCATACAATTAAAATTGACACGTACAGTAGATTTGGAATTAACTTTGGATTGCTATGTTTTCTGAACTTATAATAGGCTAAAAATATAACATTGGTAAGCTTATTGGACATAACGTTTCCATAATTCACACTTTGATGATTTATTCAGAATGAATGAGGACTAACTTTTATTTGTATTTTGACTAACATTGTCAGTAATTTTGAAATTCGTTAATTAAAATACTTCGGTACCGGCATCTTCTTAGGTTACTGTTATGGAATGGGTGTCCACTGTCCAGATACAAGTTACTCATTATTTTCAAATATGAGTTTGTACATTATTAGTCAATGTCAACGCACTGTAAAAGAAAGTAAGTTACAATCTTGTTCCTTTCAAGGTCAGATTATCCTTCCAAAATTGGATAAAGTAAGTTCAGAACAAGTTTTTTATTGAGGTATATTACGTAAAAGTGCCTTGCATTATATTTAATGTTGTATAAAAAGAAAAATAACGTACTGACAAATTATCAGTTGTTACTTACTACTCCTTTAGTAAAGAGGAAAATTAAGAAAAATGTTTAAGGTATAAAATAAAATATAAAAATTAAATTAGTTATTTCTAACCTTGTGTTTAAACTTTATGCGTAGAATACTGATATAAAGACCAATTGAAATTCAGTTTTTACCTTATAAGCTTACAACAATGTCATCGATGCAAGGTTTATTTTGGCTTAACTCATTGAATAATTTATCATGAATATCAGTAATATAAAAGTATTATATAATTTATTTTGCAGATTCTTCTTATCGCTTCTGTCGTCGCAATGGTCGCCGCGCGGCCACAAGAGGGTCATGGCCACGGTCACGGTCACGCATACTCCTCGCAGAACATCGTACTACATCACGAGCCTCATCACCATGAAGCACATGTGCCCCACCAACAACATCACGAGGTACTCGTACATCAGCCTCACCAAGAGCACCAGCAGCACCATGGACACCACAATAATCATCACGAACATCAGCATGTCGACTACTATGTAAGTGGAAATTTAAATTTATAACCATTTTGTCATTCTAATTAGATTCGGTATACTTATTAACTATCTCTTTTCTTCCACAGTCTGAACCTAAATATGAGTTCGCTTATGAAATTAAGGACCCTCATACACATGACATCAAGCAACAACATGAGCACCGCAACGGAGTGTCGTGACGGGCGAGTACAGTCTGCACCAACCTGATGGTACCGTAAGGATAGTGAAGTACCACGCTGACCACCATACTGGGTGAGTTGCAATGAGTTTTGCATTTTTCAAGTTCTATTTATTTACATAATTATTTTAGTTTTCTATTCATTTTTTCTTGATTATTATAATTTTATACTATCTTTCTCATTTTCCTTGTATTTTTACAGATTCCACGCTGACGTTAAATACGAGGGGCATGCTCAACACATCGTTCCTGAACATCATCAGCATCACTAGAATCGATTAGTTTATTTGATTGTTACCTTTTTATAAGATTGTTAAGTGTTTTATTTCTCACAATAATATTCTGTTTAGTGAATAGTAAATTATTCTATTCAGTACCTATTTAGTTTTTTTTTGGATTTGAACCCGAACAGTAAATGGATATACAGTGAATAGGAAGGAAATTCAATTTATTCTATAATTCATTAAAAAAAAAAATTCAACTGAGTAAGGTTAACTTGTGATAATAATATAATAATAATAATAATAATATTCTACCACATTCATACAGCGCCATCTAGTCCCAAAGTAAGCAATTATATTTGCTTGTGTTATGGGTACTAAACAACTGATATACTAATTAAATAAATATTTTTTTTGTAAATACATACATAAATTATAGATAAATTACACCCAGACACAGAACAAACCTTTATGTTCATCACACAAAGATTTGTCCTGGGTGGGGATCGAACCCACGACCTCCGGCTTAGCAGTCAGGGTCACTAACCACTAGACCAACAGGCTAGTCGATAAAGCTTTACTTACCATTAATTTGGGGGCCCTGATTAAAAAATCTGGAATTTAACTCTACCAGCAACAAATTTCTTGATCAACACGTAAAGACTGAAAAAGTTATCAAGAACATTTTTAAAAAACTGATAAAATGTGAGTCAGACTCACGAGCTGAGGGTTCCTTCCTATCAGGGATAATGACAATAAAAATGTCTAACATGTTTAGCAAACAAAGGAGAATCGTCAAAAATTATGGAATCTGGTCTAGGAACCAATAACAACCACAATTAGCTAGCCCTTTTAATGTACAACAATAGGTATTAAAGCAGGTTATTATAAACCGCGTGAGAAAAAAAGTTATGGTGGTGTACCGTAAGTAATATTTTTTGTTGTTTATAGAAAAAGGTGTTGTGTGGAAATAAAAAGTAAATAGATTAAGTCATAATTATAGTGTAATGATTTTATTATTATTCTATTTTACACATCATCACCCACAATTTTATCCATAAAATTGGCCGCAAGTGCCCTAAAATCTTCATGTCTGCCAAATCCTAAATACCACTCTACTATAATTTATGGGTACAGCTGCCCAATGTGCACTACCCAGTTAAACAACTGCAGTAATAGTGACTCATCATCTCTCTAGCGATGCATAGACGCAAATAGAGCGTTAGTAACTCTATATTAAATTTGTCTCGCTTTACTGTTAAAGTCTCTATAGAGTTGAAACGAGACAACATAGCATACAAACCGAATAGACTCCCAAGACATTTTATAATAATATGATAAAATGTGAAATAAAGTGACAATAACTTTTTTTCACAGCGAAAATAACGTCCATAATAATTATTGTAGTACCTACATGGAACAAGTAAATGTAATTAAAAAATTAAAATAACCCAACTGCAAAAAATCAACAGATAAGCTATGCACTAAAAAGACCGAAAATTGTTGTAATTATTATTCCTGATTAAATTTAAATACATAATATATTATGTATTTATGTGTAATCTCCATTTGATTCCCTTTATTTTGATAACATACTCGATACGTTTTGTTAAAAAAAATATTTTACTTATGATTTGGCGCCAAAAGTCCACCGTTTTGTCTTTGTTTTTATAATACCTATCTAAGAAGACTAAGGTTTTTAATTTATTTGGTTAAATTAGGTTAAAAAAAATTTTACTTCTTACAATTTGGCGTACAATACCCGTCCTGACAGTCGGGTAAAAAGACTTAAACGGCGGGCTTTTGACGCCAAATTGTAAGAAGTTCAATTTTTTTTTAACCAAACCTATCGATTTGGGTATCAAAATAAAGAGAAATCAAAAGGAGATTACATATATTCAAAAAGAGATTATACATAATTGAATGGTTCCAAATTGTAAGTAGTTCTATTATTTTTTTTAACCAAACCTATCGAGTAGAGTATCAAAATAAAGGGAATCAAATGGAGATTACAAATATATACATATGTTATGTATTTAAATTTAATCAGGTATAATAATATTACAATAATTTTACGGTCTTTTTAGTGCGTTGCTCTCTGTTCATTTGCAGTCGGGTTATTAATTTATTTTAATTATATTTACTTGTTATTTTTAAAACCTATCTAAGGACACTTGGGTTTTCTAGACGATTCATCATCAATTGTCAAAGTCCATCCGGCCGTTTGGAAGATTCGTGGGAATAAAGAAATTTACAAAGCACCAACCCGCTGTAAAAGCCTTTTGCACTAAAAAAAGCCACACAAAGTATGGTGCAGAACTATCACTACACGAAGGGCCATACGAAGTGGAAGCGCATCTCAAAAATGTGGACGATATCGGTACCGCAAACACAACCGCTCTGCGACGAGTGAACGACTGATGATAATGATGATGATATATCATCTAGGACTTGAATGACTTTGACGAAAGTGTTTCTTTGCAAATTCATTTGTGCAGATCGATTTTTTTCATAAAAAAACACAACTTTTAATAAAAAAAAAACTAAAACAACAAAAATCACTACGCGCCAAGTCCAGGTGTGGGTTAGCGCGCGAATACTGGGTATATCTGTTTTATCTACCATGGATACTTGGTTGCCTTGATATTGTGATAGTTATTATCACTTGCTACTTTTCAAAATTTAGCTAACATTGAATTTAATAAACATAATACATATAAGTTAAAAATAAATTTTTGATGTTTACTTTTGTGAGGTTAAAAGAATTTTTAATATTATTATTTTGGTATTTTAGATGTCATTATCGTCATCATCTCAACCCACAAATGTCCCACTGCTGGGCACGGATCTCCTCCAAATAATGTGGAGGGAATTTAGCCTACTATACCACGCTGGCCAGACGGGTTGGTATAGGGTTTGTTTCGAATTTTCCTTTTCTTGCAATGCTCTTGTCTGCATAAGGTAACTCCCTTAATCGCCTTTTACGACACCCACAGGTTGAGATGGGGTAGTGACATTGTGTATTCTTAATGTTTTAATAAATTTAGATTTTTTTTTATACCACGACGGTGGCAAACAGACGTACGGTCCGCCTGATCTTAAGCGGTTACCGTAGCCTATGGGCGCCTGCAACACTAGGGGCAACACGAGCGCGTTGCCGACCCTTAAGCAACCTATTCCCTCCTATTTTGAAGAACCCCATACTGTAGTCCCTTGTAAGTTAAGATGTACTAAATGTGTATTACCATTAATTTCAAAATAATTGATTCTTATTAATCACATTATATTGATTAAGATACTTTTGGAAAGAAACAGTTTAAAAATAGTATCTTTTGTACAAAACTTGTTCAAGTGTTTTGTCAAACATTAAGTAATAAATGTCAGTGAACCCCTTACAGAAAGAAAGTAAGTTACTTACAAATAAGCTTGCTTCAGGGTCAGATTATCCTTCCAAATTAGGATTAAGTAAGTTCAGAACTGGTTCTTTAATACTGAGGTAGGTATGTTACGTAAAATGGTCTTTCATTAACTATAATGTTGTATAAAAAGAAAAAATATTCATTGAGAGATTATCAGTTGTTACTTAGTTCTCCTTTAGCTAAGATACATACCAAGCAAAATGTTCAAGGTATTAAATTTAAAAAAAATCTATAATATAAATAAATACTAGAATATTCTGAACTTATTTTTGAATTCTGTGATTAGTTTTAAGTTTATTATTATTATTAAACTAGATGTTATGTGGGGTTTCACTCCCGTCGTTCATTATTTGGTGACTGCTCAGTCTCTATTGGATGTTGCGTAATATCATATAGTTAATAGCCTTCCTCGATAAATGCTATTGAATACAAAAAGAATATTTCAAATCGGTCCAGTAGTTCCTAAGATTATCGCGTTCAACCGACCAAACAAACTCTTCAGCTTTATAATAATAAATATAGATTTCAAAAATGATTAGCTTTTTTTGTGAGAACGCTCAGATTTGTTTGCCACATTAAATATAACTATTATGTAATATATACATTTTATCACAGGTTTTATTGATCACTGCCGTACTCGCAATGGTCGCCGCGCGGCCACAAGAGGGTCATGGCCACGGTCACGGTCACGCATACTCCTCGCAGAACATCGTACTACATCACGAGCCTCATCACCATGAAGCACATGTGCCCCACCAAGAACATCACGAGGTACTCGTACATCAGCCTCACCAAGAGCACCAGCAGCACCATGGACACAACGCTAATCATCACGAACATCAACATGTCGACTATTATGTAAGTAGAAATTTATTTTAATAAACACTTGGTCGGCATAATTAGATCCAGTATACTTATTAAATATCTCATTTTTTTTCAGTCTGAACCTAAATATGAGTTCGCTTATGAAATTAAGGACCCTCATACACATGACATCAAGCAGCAGCATGAGCACCGCAACGGAGATGTTGTGACGGGCGAGTACAGTCTGTACCAACCTGACGGTACCGTAAGGATAGTGAAGTACCACGCTGACCACCATACTGGGTGAGTTGCTAAGTCTTTGCTTCTCAAGTTTTTGTCAGTAATGATGAACTCCGCTTTGGTGATTTCTAACTGATTTTTAATCAAACATATTTTAGTTTCTATCAAGTTTTTCTCGCTTAATGTAACTATGTACCATTTAATAATGATGATTTATATTTTGACAGATTCCACGCGAACGTTAAATACGAGGGTCACGCTCAACACGTTGTTCCTGAACATCATTAACATCACTAATCATAAATTAGTTTGAAATATTTATTGCTGCCTCTTATAGAATATTGTTGATTGTTGAACTTAATAATATATTTAAATAAAATGTATGTTACTAGAAAACTGTATTAATGTTTTTAGTTTCCGAAGAAAAGAAGCCTAATGGTACGACTTCATTAAGCCCTCAATCTTGAACAACAATAAAAAAATCAGCCACTTTTGTGTAAACATATTCTAAAATGAAGGACCAAAATTATTTAGGAGTAGTATAATGTGAAATTTTATATTTGTTTATGAGGAAAAGAAAGATCTGATCATACGCAAAGTCAGCGTGAGCATGAGTTACATAAAGTAAAAGAATCTAAAAGTTTATTACATGATTGTAATCCCAAATTATGTAAGGAACTTTTCATTCCCAAATAAAATTGATCGTAGAAGCTAGTGGTTACTTTAAATTACAGTTACAGTTAGCCCGTATCATTCCACTGCATGTCAAAGGCCTCCCCCAGGACTTCCAGACTGTTCGGTCCGTAATTATTTAAATGACTGTTAGTAAACCTTGAAAAAGCGATGGTGGCTGAATGGATAAGAGACCGGCATGTTAAACACGCTGTCCGAGTTCGATTCCGACCAGCAGTACCAATGTGGATTTCACTTTGTGGAATTTATATGTACTAGTCATGTGAATTACCATCTGCTAACGGTGAAGGAAAACATCGTGAGGTAACCCACAAACCCTAGAAGAAATTCTATGGGTATGTCTGATCCACCAACCCGCACTAGGCCAGCGTGTGTGGATTATGGCCTAAACCCTCTCAGCTCTCTAGATAGAGGAGAGGAGACCTGAGCCCAGCAGTGGGACATTAATGGGTTGCTGATGAATAGTAAACCTTATGCAGACAAGAGCACTGCGAGAAAAAGTAAATTTTAAACAAACCCTATACCAACCCGCCAGGCCAGCGTGGTACAGTAGGCACATTCTTTGAAGGAGACCCGTGCCCAGCAGTGTGATGTGATGAAAAGTTCAAAAAGTTTTAACGCGTACGTGGCACCAGTTTAACTGACTTTTGGGTGGTCTATTAAACTGTTTTATGAGATATAGTGAAATCTATATTACCTTGGTTCTTATTGGTATTGATATACAACACGAGAAATTTCATCATAACAATGTACTACTGTTTGAATAATTCACTTATAACAAAACTGTAGCAATGTCACACTGCAAAATGTATAGAGGCATTCTAAACAAACGTTTTTTATGACATTGTTGTTAACGGTGCATAACTTTGTGAATAAATAATTAGAACAGACCATAGAGTGAAATCTATATTACCTTGGCTACATTTATTATTAATATAAAAGGCATTGATTTTATCATGAATGTATCAGTTCACTATTTGTGATAGAAACATCAACACAACAGTTAATACAAACAAATAATTTAAAATGTTCTCAAAGGTAAACAATATTAAATCCCAAAGACACTCAAAGATTTTAGTATAGAGTTCAGTGATTTTGTGCGCAAATGTGGATTCTGTTTTAAAAGAAGAAAATACCAAGAAGCTTTTCACTGCTATCAAAACAAACAGTGATAGTTATTATATAACGGGTCTACGTCACGTATTATTTATTTTTTATTTGTTTGCCCTATAAGGGCAAACAAATAAGGTATTTCATATTCCTTAAATATAATACGTGACGTAGACCCGTTATATAATAATTTAATATGTGTACAAGTCGCGAAAGTTTAAAAGATTTTAGTGATAGTTATAACCCTATAGAAGATATGGCTCATAAAACCTTTTTCTGTTTCAGATTTTGTGTCTCGTAGCTATCATCGCTTCTTTAGAAGCTGTGTACGGCTATGCACATGGTTATTCCTCCCAGTACATCCATCGTCACGATGGTCCAGCCCATGTAGTGCACGCTGGTGGTCATGACGGTTATGGACAAGATGGTCATGGCCATGGTCATGCTGTTGATTATTATGTAAGTCAGTAAATAAATAAAAATAAATTAATTAAATATTTGTGTTATATTTTATAGCTGGAAATTTTGTTTGTATGATTGAACGCTAGGATCTTAGGAATGACTGGTCCGATTTTAATATTTTTTTAGTGTTGTATAGCCCATTTATTGAGGAAGGTTATAAGCTATATAAAATACGGAAAAGCTTCGATTCGTAGATGATTCCATTATTTGGTAATGTCTTTAAATTCATTATTAGTGAAATTAATTTTATTTGCTCTAAAACATTTTATTCTATCTGAATTAGTGGGATTCCTGTAAGAATTACTAGGATAATAAAAAGGATCCAGCCTTTTGTTCCAAAGAACATAATAAAAATGTAAGTACTTAAAATTTTAATCTGTTTTTACAGGCTTATCCGAAATACGAGTTCGGTTACAAAGTAGAAGATCCTCACACCGGTGACATCAAGTCTCAACAGGAACATCGTGATGGAGACCATGTTAAGGGATACTACGCGCTGCACCAGCCCGATGGCTCCGTCAGACACGTTGAGTACCATGGTGATAAACACACTGGGTACGTAAATTGTATAAAATGATTACAGTAGGTTTAGGCAAGAAGTTAAAATTAGTCGCATTTATTGAGAAAAGATGTATCTTTTTCGATTCACTTTACTTTGTACTCTATTTTATGTTTCACAAATTTACTTTAGGCTCACTCTCTCTTTATAATTATTGATTACATGTTTCAAGATGATGATGGACAACATTTTCTAACTTCAAAATTCACAAGTAATGTTGTTTGTAATTGATACGTTGCTGAATGTGTTTTATAAATATTTTTTTATCAAAAAGAAGTACAAATTTATTAAAACTAATTTTCTTAATTAAGGATTCATTCGAAATACAAGTATGCCTTAATGGACAGAAGCTCTATATTACAAAAAGATTTTTAAGAAATCTCACAAATAGCGTGCATCGTTTTTTCTGTATAAATAAGTTATTTTAAAGTTTTCTTCGTTTTACAGTTTCCATGCTGACGTGAAGCACGGCACTCATCACATCGTGCCCCACCACAACTCCCACAATTATTGAAACATAGTTTGTTGATACATTTTCACTGTTGTCGCTTTGGTATTGTAATATTTATTCCTTTTTACAATTTGTAAAATAAACTATTTTCACATTTACAATATGAGTTTCTATTTTAAATACTTTTTTAACAATAGCTCATCATCATCATCAGCAACCTATTAAGTCCAACTACTGAGCTCGGGTCTCCTCTCCTCTAACTAGAGTGCTGAGAAGGTTTAGGCCATAATCCACTCACGCTGGCCTAGTGCGGGTTGGTGGATCAGACATACTCATTGAATTTCTTTTAGACTATGTGGGTTTCCTCACGATGTTTTCCTTTACCGATAGCAGACGGTAGGTCACTTGACTATTACATATAAATTCCACAAAGTGGAATCCACATTGGTACTGCCGGTCGGGATCGAACTTGGACCGTGGGATTTGCACGCCGGTCCCTTATCCATTCAGCCACCATCGCTTATAACAACAATATTTACTGATACTTTAACAATGTTAAACTCTTTATCCATAAAAAACATAATGTATAGGTAGAATTAATGCCTAAACCGGTTTTTACCAGTTTAACTTTGGGTGAAGAAGAAATATTGCTGATCACACTGTTAAACTATGCAACGATTTTCACATTGCTTGAGCCATAGTAATATAGATGTAAAAATCATCTAAGTTCTTTCATTATTTAATTTTCAAATAAAAAATACATAAAAAAATATACAGAGGATTTCAAAATGTATTCGAGGTTTATGTGTATAAACACTTTGATATCTTATTTTGACGTGATAATTCAAGGCTTCTAGTTAGAAAATAGACCTAGAATCCGCTTGCTACCATTAAGTTAGACCCAACTATTCTCTATGAGAAATTTCATGACAATCGATTGAGTGTTTATAGCGCGGCGTGACAGTGCGCGTAACAATTAAACAGAGTTTACTTTCGCTTTTATAATGTTGATAAGGATAGTAGCAATTATGCTATACTGTCTTGCAATCATCTCCTTTCCTGTTATATAAGATTGTTATTATATTCATAAACGCCACAATTAATGTAACAATTCTTGTTAGATCAAATAAAAAAATCTGAACAAAATGTTTTAGTTTTCTTTCTAAATTTGGGCGAACATAAATATATTATCTAATGTTTTGATAACACGAACGCTTGATATTGCATTTTATTGTGACTAGTTACTGTTAGAAAATTCCATTACTTACGTAAAAATACTGGTATATTTTTCAGAAATGAAATTTACATGATCACAAAAACTCAATAGACATTTCAACGCGAACAAAACTTGCATTCAGGCTTGCCTATTTTTGTGCTTTTACGACACTGTTGCAAATAGTTGATACTGTTTCATGAATATTTCACCCAGTAATGCATAATGAAGTCAATCTTGCATTGGTTACGTTCAATATTGATATAAAAGAGATAAAATTTGTTTGATATGTATCAGTGTCTGTTTGCATCTAGTTTTAGTTTCTATTATAGTTGTACATTATACATACAGCTATTATGGTGGCTAAGGTAAAGTGACTATAAAAAGATAAAAGATGATAGATTGTCTGGTGAAAGTGATAAGTGGGTGATGCATATGCACATTGTTTTTGCGTCCACTAATAATGCTAGTGCTCATTAATCGAGAACTCGCCTCAATAAAACATAATCCGAATGAAAATAGAAAAGTATTTTGACAACGATGTTGATGTTGTTTATTCGATTATATTTTGTTTTAATTTTTTGGTATATTGATCTATGTATTCGATTGCAGGGAAAATTACTAGTGTTAATTGTATTAGCAGTAGTTTCATCAGTATACGGCCACGAGCAGGCATTCTCATCTCAACATGTTTCCCGTCATGATGGTCATGCTCATGAAGTATACATCCCCGAGCCTGATCATGGTCATGGTCATGAACACGGTCATGATCATATTGATTATTATGTAAGTATGTATGAAAATGATAATGCAATAGTGTGTTTATTGAGATGTAGTTTGATATTTAAAATTTCGACATTGAACTATACAAGCTAAGAGATTCTACTATGAATTTCGACGAGTTGGAATCAATACCGCTGTCATATGTGTAAAAAATGACAGCAACCATATTTAAATTTTAAAACATCTTGATTTCGATTCTGACTATATCTGTAGTTCCTACAATTCCTACAGAATTTATTTAACGGAATGCTCACATCTATATTGTTGCTGTTTTAAAAGACACATTAAAATTGTAATAACTTCAGCGAAAATATTTTTGTTTTTAATTTCTTTCTCTAATATTTCTCTAAAATCTTTTATTGATAAAATCATCCATTTTCTGCAACAGGCTCATCCGAAGTATGAGTTTGAGTACAAAACCCATGATCCACATACTGGCGACTATAAATCTCACCACGAAGAACGTGATGGTGACGTTGTTAAGGGCTACTACGAATTTAAAGAGCCTGATGGTTCACTTAGAAGAGTGGAATACCACGCTGATAAACATACCGGGTAAGTCATTATTTTATAATGAAATCTGATCTAAAGTAACTCTTAAGAAAGTTATAAGTTAAGAATATATAAACTGTAAAAGGTATTCCGAAATAATTTTAGCCAAAGTTTGTAGCCAGAAAGCTAAATTCACTTAGTTACTGAAACTATATTATCATTCTGACAAATTTTATGCCAAAAGAGTATACCATTCTTCCATTGGCATTATCCAGTGACACACTGATTCCCAAACTGATACTTGTTCGTATCTTAGGAGACAACGGCTCACTGCTCTATTTAAATAAAGTCAATCGTCCAATTAGATCCGTTGATCCTTGCGATACCGTAAATTTCGTGTTGAAAAATTGTTTTTGTTGCATCATTGTCTATTTATCAACCGAATGTTTCGAGTCATCGCTATCATCATAATTCACAACTACAGAGATAGTTCCACTTTCTTCTCACAAAAGAGTTATTAACTTGACAAACTGAATCAGTACTGTTTTTTTTTTGTTTTATAATGGTTGTTAAGTTATTTATGATAAGGATTGTTACGTCTTAATACATCTTGAAAAATAATGGTAGTCGTACTTTAAATTTTATTTTTACTGCTTTATCAAACAAAAAATTGTTATAAATTTATAGTGATTGATCAATTTATATATATGAATTTTTCCTTTCTTTTTCAGTTTTCACGCTACAGTGAAGCACAGCACCGAACATGTAGTACCTAAACATCATCATTACTAAATAAGTCTACTATTTTTAAGATATTTACTAATAAACCTATAATAAGTACCTAATACTAATACTACTTTCTGTGATATTCAGTTTTATGAATATATATTGTCATGATTTTGTACTGATTAAAATGTTTGCCATATTATTTTTATTGTTTAATTTTATTATTTTAATCTTTGTAATTTGAAATTATGGTGGAAGATGCGATATTAAAATTGTGTTAGTAGAGACGATCTTAACAATACGGCAGGACTGCTACGATACCTATATTATTATTATTATATAATAGGCTATTTCGCCGACGAATGGCAACAGGCGCATTCCCTATTATCTGGGACCAGACATAACTTGCGAAATCTTGATATAATAACACATGCCCTACTCCTTTGGGTAAAAAGTGTGGTGTTATGTTATAATAAGCTAAAAAAACCTGTTATAAATACTTGCTCTATAAGATAACTGGAAACAATGCCGCATAACATAAACACAAAATAAATACACATACAACAAATATATGCTTAAACTTATTGTTTATTAGAAGTATTAACAATCATAGCATTATAATAACAACAGACTTGAAGAAAAATAAATTAATGATGGTGATGATGTTCAGGAACAATGTGTTGGGAATGACCTTCATACTTGACATCAGCGTTGAATCTGTTAACAAAGTAACATTAAAGGTTATAAACACATTCCATATAACTTGGTGAAAATAAGTGCCAACAAAGATACTCACCCGCTCTTGTGATCAGCGTGGTAATGTACAGTTCTGACAACACCGTCGGGCTGATGCAGACTGTACACACCCTTCACTACGTCACCATCACGCTGCTCGTGCTGACTCTTGATGTCGTGTGTGTGAGGATCTCTCACTTCATACGCGAACTCGTACTTAGGGTGACCCTGTGTAGAAAATATAGAATACGTAATGATGTGTCACACATATACTAAAAAAGTTGCGTGAATCGTGTTGTTTTTTCTTTTCAAGTGATGACCTGCACTAAGGAGCAAACCATCCGGTGCGGAAGACTTTACAAACATAGAAATATTGAGCATGAAGTACACTCAGGCTCAAAATATATATTTATTAACTTTGTGTTTTTTTAGACCAACTAGACTATCAATCTCTGACTCTCAGCTCTCTAGTTAGAGGAGAGGAGCCCCGAGCCCAGCGGTGGGACTTAACGGGTTGCTGATGATGATGACTGTCAATATTAAAATGATGTCATACGTAGTAATCAATGTGTTGGTTTCCATGACCATGCTGGTTGTTGCCTTGCGATGAATAGCCGTGACTATGCTGACTGTACTGAGACGTAAGTCCATAATGTCCTTGCTGATGATGCTGACCTGAAGCCACTGAAAGTGCAACGGCGACTAGGCAAATCTGTGAAATAAAAAAAATTGTGAATGTCACAAACCTAATAAAAAATAAAATTTATTGAACATGTCTTTTTTAATCTATACTTAATATTGTACTGCTGAAAAGTTTGTTTGTATGTTTAATTGAACGCGCCAATCTCAGGAAGTACTGAACGGATTTGAATATCAGTTTTTGTGTTAGATAGCCTATTTATCGAGGAAGGCTATAGGCTATATACCATCAAGCTACGACCAGTAGGAGCTGAGCAATAGTCAAACAAAGAACGACAGGAGGGAAGCCCCGGGCAACAGCTAGTTACATAATATAATTTTATATTTTGGTATGTGGATACATACCTTTGTAAACATTTTTCTTATTATTTTCTTGTCTTCTAGAACCTGAGAATACTAAGCGTTGAATGATACTCGCAAACAGGACTACGGACTTTATATACTCATTCAATAAAATAACTTGTTCAGGTAAATAAACTTTATTCATTGGTGTTACATAATAATACTTTAAGAGTAATGTATCGAAATAGACCGGTTTGTTGCTTATTATTAAAACAATCAAAGGATCTTGTGCAAGGTCAACGAAAAATCTGCACTCACTCCATATTGGTATTATAGTAGACAATTTACAGCCTTATGATGAGAGTTAAGTGTTGGATGATCCATTAGGATTTTGGATCAGACTGAGCCTTAAACCAACCGAGTGAAATTTATATTATGTACAGTCGAGTTCATTATTATATTGGCACCATCAAGGATTCAAAATATTGTGAGCGTTAAAGCTCAATAAATACTATCGAACCTATGGATTAAATATATATGTCCTCATGTGAATGGTTCAATAAAATATGCTGTACATTATGCAATAAGTTGTAGTCACCCTTTTCAACAAATATATCTAATGATGGTGCCAATTTATTAATGAACTCGACTGTACTATTCACATGACTGACCATCCACTGACGGTGGAGAAAACATAGTGAGGAAACCCACATACCAGTAGAAGTAATTCTAAGTGTATGTGTGGGTGCTACAATAGATCACAAGTAACTAGTCGACGTAGCAAAGAAGCCTCTTGGCATCTTACCCAAAACCAAAAAAAAAATATTAGGCTTTTTTATGTACCTATATTATGTAAGATTCACTTGGTTTGAATTATATTATAACTAGCTTCCATATGTATGTATTTTATACCTATAAACCTTACTCTTGGATCAGTCTATCTATTAAAAAAACCGCATTAAAATCCGTTGCGTAGTTTTAAAGATTTAAGCATACATAAGGATATAGGGACAGAGAAAGCGACTTTGTTTTATACTAAGTAATGATAAGCTATCCTTTCAACCCTTCTCATAGAAGATAGGCTCTTAGTGTTTAATGTAACATTATACGTAGTATACGTTCATATTACTAATTAGGAGTGAGTGTTCATTTTTCTTTGACCTTGCTTATTACGTTTGTTTATTTTATAAATAAATAAAACCGTTTTTTTTCGATACATTACCCATAAGTTATTATTTTGTAACGCCAGTTAATAAACTTTTTCTTTTAAATAATTGCTATAAGCTAAACAAGTTATTTTATTGTGTGAGTATATAAAGTCTGTAGTCCTTTTTGGAAGTATCATTCAACACTTAGTGTTCGCAGGTTTTGGAAGATAAAATTATAAATAAATATGTTTACAAAGGTATTATATTAATCAATGTGCCAAGTTCTTTTTATTTAAGTAATTTTTACTTTTTTATCAACAATTCACTATAATTTTATATTTCACAGATTTGCCTAGTTGCTGTTGCACTTTCAGCGGCATCAGCTCAACACCGCCGTGGCCATGAACATGGTCACAACCACGGTCACGCTTCCTCATCGCAGAACATCATCCTACATCATGGTCACGAGCAGAAGTCGCTCCATGGACACCTTGGGACGCATCAACAAGGACATCATGGTCTTACATCGCAGCACTATGGCCAACACGGTCATGTCTCCTCATCGCAAGGCAATAACCATCATGGACACGAAACCCAACACATTGATTACTATGTATGACATCATTTTAATACTGACAGCCTTATTGCTCTACAACACTGCTAGTTGTAAGTGACTCGTCACCTATTTCATTATTATACCTATGTCCACAAATTATAATAAAGTCCCCTATGATTACGGTTCGTTCAGTTTTTCTACAGAAAAAACAACGCCAATAATGAGTCTTTTTTTATATGTGTAAAAATGATTACTTATTGTATATTTTCTACACAGGGTCACCCTAAGTACGAGTTCGCGTATGAAGTGAGGGATCCTCACACACACGACATCAAGAGTCAGCACGAGCAGCGTGATGGTGACGTAGTGAAGGGTGTGTACAGTCTGCATCAGCCCGACGGTGTTGTCAGAACTGTACATTACCACGCTGATCACAAGAGTGGGTGAGTATCTTGTTTGGCACTTATTTTGACCAAATAAAACCAATGAAATGTGCGTAAAATACTAAACTTACTGTCTTCTACTTTTTTTACAGATTTAACGCTGATGTCAAGTACGAGGGTCATTCCAAACACATTGTTCCTGAACATCATCACCATCATTAATTTGTATTTCGCCAAGTCTGTTGTTGTTATTAAATAGCTGTCATTGTTAATATTAATGTTAATAAACAATAAGTTTAGAGTCATATGAATCTTTATTTTATTACTACTTATTATTTGACGCTCCTTGTGTAGATACTTAACGCTCCATAAATTTAATAATCGACGCTTTTTTTATTCTAGATGCTTCTTATATACTAGACGCTCCATTGACATATACTCGACGCTCCTTAAACTCGACACTTATATACTCAACACGTTTTATATACTCAACGCTCCTTTTATGTTAGACGCTGCTTATATTATGAGTATAAGCATAGTATACATATTATAGTGACGGTCCATTGACATATACTCGACGCTCCTTAAATACTCGACGGTCTTTATATTCTAGGCACTTCTTATATATTCGACGCTCCTTATAAACTTTACACTCCTTATACCTCGTTCCACAATCACGAACACTGGCGGGTGTGATGATGATGCTATCTGTCGTCGACAAATGTAAAAAAATCTGGAGTGACTGCATCATTACCAAAACAACGAAAATCTAATGATGAGAAGACTAGTCTTCCCAATATTCTTATATGACGCAGAAACATGGACGGTGCGCTTAAAAGACCAATATGCAAAATTTACACACTTGTAATTTGGTGCCGAATTTTGGTCCCTTGGACAGCGTTTCGAACAATATTTCGATCTTGGACGAGCTTAAAATCAAGAAGAGATTATCGTCGATTGTGCAAATATTTGATTTTAATTGACTGGCCTGTTGGTCTAGTGGTTAGTAACCCTGACTGCCAAGCCGAAGGTCGTGGGTTCGATCCCCTCCCAGGACAAACCTTTGTGTGATGAGCATGAAGGTTTGTTCTGTGTCTGGGTGTAATTTATCTATAATATGTATATATTTACAAAAAAAAATGTATTTAAGTAGTATATATCAGTTGTTTCGTACCCATAACACAAGCAAATATAATTGCTTAATTTGGGACTAGATGGCGCTGTGTGAATGTGGTAAAAAAAAAACACCGGGCACAAATACCTTAAATACTTCGGGCATATTTGCCGCCTAACAAAACTCCATTGGATGGTTTGTTGTCCATGGACAAATGGAAGGCCAGTCGTCTTGGGGTCGAGCACCTACTTGCTGGACAGACCTCGTTGAAGCTACGAACCACCATAACTTAATTAATCTTCTCGTGACGCGGAAAACCGTGACAAGTGGAAGCGCATCACTGTTACTGCGTCATTATTAAGCCATCGTCATCCTCATCATGAAACCACGACCACTCTATCAAGAGAGTGAACCACTAAAGAGGAGGGTGTTATGAATGTGCAGCGTCTATTGGATTATTTTAATTTAAACCTATGAAATTGAAAAAATAACATGGCATGTATGTCATTTTATATTATATCGAAATTAAGTATGCATAATTCCATAAATCTAATATATAAAATTCTCGTGTCACAGTTTTCGTTGCCATACTCCTCCGAAACGGCTTGACCGATTTTGATGAAATTTTTTGTGCTTATCCGGTATCTATGAGAATCGACCAACATCTATTTTTCATCCCCCTAAATGTTAGGGGTAGTCCACCCCTAAATTTTATTTTTTAGACAAAATTTTTAATTTCTATTTTTTTATGGTACAACATACAAAAATACATACAATCCTCAATTTTCACCCTTCTACGATCAACCCTTATTTTTTAATAGCCATTTTAGTAATTTAATCATTTTTCCTCTCCGGTCGAAAACTGATCAATCGTCATTTAAATTGTTTTTTTTTTAATGTTCGTTGAAGTTCAAGGATGGTTTTTAGGTTTTTTTTTAGTTTTTATGTAGGTAGGTAGGGTAGGCAGGTATGTAGAAGGTAGGTAGGTAGGGTGGGTAGGTAGGTAGAGTAGATAGGTAGGTAGGTAGGGTAGGCAGGTATGTAGAAGGTAGGTAGGTAGGGTGGGTAGGTAGGTAGAGTAGATAGGTAGGGTAGGTAGGTAGGTAGGTATGTAGGTAGGTAGGGTAGGTAGATATACTTTCATAAAACCATAAATTAAGTAGGTGGTACGAAGTTCGCCGGGACAGCTTGTATAATTATATAACAAAGTTTTGGTAGTAAGACCATTACATTTATCATCATAATATTTATTGGCTTCGTCTCCACTCGTAGTAATAGTTGAAATTTAGGATTAATAATAATAAAATTACCTATGTACCCGCTCTTCACAGTTAAAACGACACAATCGCGGCCCACTATGGCTTCATGATGCACCATGGCGTCTGGTGACACAATGGTTTGATGCGATTTTCACCAATAAATTGTGACTCATGAGGAAGGTGTTTAGATATATAACTTTATTATACCACCAAAATACCACGTGGGTAAAGCTATAATAAAATTACTTATTATCTTTTTTTTTGGTATTATAATCAAATAAAAATAAAATCGGTTACAAAACCGAAATGGTAAGAGGAGCCATTTTAAAGTGCTTGCCCCGATTTATAAAATATATAAACCCGGGGCTGCTCAGCTGTGATGTAACGCTTTGAATTCTGTGATTTGTTCCGATATAAGCAGCGTCTAGTTTAGAGGAACGCTAAAGAGCGTGGCGTATTTTTTAAGGATCGTCAAGTTGTATAACAACACAGCATCACGCCTTTTTAAGTACAGAAGCATCAAAATAAGGAGTAATACAATAAAGATTTTATATGATTCTTAACTTATTCTTTATTAACATAGTATCAACAATAGCAGCTTTTTAATAACAATAGACTTGGCGAAACACAAATTAATGATGGTGATGATGTTCAGGAACAATGTGTTGGGAATGACCCTCGTACTTGACATCAGCGTTAAATCTGTTAACAAAGTAACAAGTAAGTATCATGAGCACATTTCATTTTATTTGGTCAGAATAAGGGCCAACAAAGACACTCACCCGCTCTTATGATCAGCGTGGTAATGTACAGTTCTGACAACACCGTCGGGCTGATGCAGACTGTACACACCCTTCACTACGTCACCATCACGCTGCTCGTGCTGGCTCTTGATGTCGTGTGTGTGAGGATCCCTCACTTCATACGCGAACTCGTACTTAGGGTGACCCTGTGTAGAAAAATTATAATTAGTAATCAAGTGTCACACATATAAAAAAAAACTCATTATTGGTGGTGTTTTTTCTTTGGAAAAACAGAATGAACCGTAATCATGGGAGATTTTACAATAATTTATGGGGACGAGTCGCTTACAACTAGCAGTCTTGTAGATCAACAAGGCTATCAGTTTTAAAATGATGTCATACATAGTAATCAATGTGTTTGGTTCCGTGTCCATGCTGGTTATTGCCTTGCGATGAGGAGACATGACCGTGTTGGCCATAGTGCTGCGATGTAAGACCATGATGTCCTTGTTGATGCGTCCCAAGGTGTCCAGGGAGCGACTGCTGCTCGTGACCATGATGTAGGACGATGTTCTGAGATGAGTAAGCGTGACCGTGGTCATGACCATGTTCATGACCACGGCGGTGTTGAGCTGATGCCACTGAAAGTGCAACAGCAACTAGGCAAATCTGTGAAATATTAAATTATAGTGAATTGTTGATAGAAAAGTAAAAATTATTGAACTTGACACATTGATTAATATAATTTCGAGTTATAGATTTTGAAGATTTCGATTACCTTTGTAAGCATATTATTTATTTATTGATTATTTTATCTTCCAGAACCTGAGAACACTAAGTGTTGAATGATACTTCCAAAAAGGACTGCAGACTTTATATACTCACACAATAAAATAACTTGTTTAGCTTAAAGCAATTTTTTAAAAGAAAAAGTTTATTAACTCACGTTACAAAATAATAACTTATGGGTAATGTATCGAAACCAACCTGTTTTGCTTATTTATAAAATAAACAAAGGACTTTCTGTAAGGTCAAAGAAAAATGTACACTCACTCCTACTTAGTTAGTAATATTAAAAGTATACGTATAATGTTACATTACAGACGAAGAGCCTATCTTCTATGAGGAAAGTTGAAAGGATAGCCTATAAAATTTATACTCAGTACTAATAAGTAGATGGAACAGCCTGGACTTTCGGATGTTTTCTCTAAACTAAAACACATCAGAGCTCCATTTAAAGATTTTTAATAAAAGACATATTTTAATAGATATACAATTTTGCTTACTTTGGAAATAATTATATTTGTTAGCATAAAGCGTACCTAGTATATAGTTTTTTAAAGATAAAGTCTGCTCTAGGAAGCAAGCCCTGTGTCGCGGGCAATTTAAAAACATACAAGTAACGAACACAATTACTAAAGCCAAACTCGACATTTATATCCAATGTGTGTGAGAATCAAACCCACGTCACTATGTATGGCGATTTAATGGCGACCCGACCACCTTAGCTGCTAAGTCACGGTGACAGTCTATGTCACAGTTTATTATAGTTGTTTTATAAATGTATTTCAACTTCACTGTTTAGATTGCACAATGGCTGTGCTTAAAATTGAAATGGCGAGCTCCTAAGATTGAACTATCTGTTGAATCTTTTAAATGTATGTTATCCGTTTTATATTGGCCACCGTCAATGAGTAAATTTAATCATAATCAGACATATCCTAAGAATTCTACACATCTTCTAAACTGCAATTGAAAATATGGTATATATACATTAAATATTAAGCAATTTCCATCGCTTTGGTTTAACATTTTTCCATTACTTGTTTAGCATTTATATAAAATGGTATATATAATTTAAAACAATTGAGACTATGTTGATTATAATTCTATATGAAACTACTTGGTTATATATAGGTGAAGACGTAAAGCTCACTTACAAGGGTAAAGGCCCACTGTCTTCATTCCTATATAGCAGGGGATAGGAGGTAGGGACCTCTTTATCCCCTGGTATATAGGATTTTTTATAATATTATAAAATTTCATGTAAAATGATAGCCAATTCGTTATTAGGTTAAAATGACTACTATTTACTATATATATTATTTACTATATACTTTAATAAGATTGAAGACAAAAAAATAAAGCATATAAAATAATTTCTTATATTCGCTTTTTATCTGGAATGATATCATTTTACACAATTCTTCCCAATTTCAGAATTGTATACAATAAAAATACAAAATACGTTTTCTAGGAACAGTATGTACATAACTATGTATTTTAAGCTCATTGCTCAATGCTCAATGCTCTATCATTTTATACGTTTCCAAGGAATTGTACATAATTTCTAAATAACAAACATTTGCGGTAACCTAAATAAAACTAAAATTAGAAAAATCCGTCATTATGTGTATTTATTAACACAAGTGGACTTCGGATATCTAAATATTTATTATCCCACTCCTATTTGGTTATCTTATTTGGATATATAAAAAAGTCACTGATGATACAAAATAGCCGCAGCAAAATAGCTCGCAGTTGGTTTATCCCTTAAGACAAACTTTGTATGTCAATTTGTATTTTTCAACACTTTACTCCTTTCAAAAAAATGACGTATTGGCAATTGGTATTGTATTTGAGTTGAGCTCTGTTCATTGCAAAATTCCTCTGTTTTACATGTGTACAAATACAATCCTTAATTATTGTGTCTCAATTGTATTACAAATAAAGTTTCACTGCTAAATAAGGGTTTTCCTTAAATCGGATATAAATATTTTAATAAACTTGTTTTTCTTAAGCATATAAAACACAATATAATTTTTTTGAAACATCAGTTACCATTCAGACATTGGTAGCAGTCAAGTTAAAAAATATTAAAATGATTGTAAAGGTAGCTAAGCAAAGATTATTAACTTCTATAAGATTTTAATTTGATCAATAGCCGTAATCTAAAAGATTTGATAATATAAATTAGTAGCTGTCTTCACATTATAAGCTAGTTATTTGTCACATATCTTAACCATTAGTTAAGTGTTTTTATAGATATTACTAACAAACAGTCTCGCAAAGTTTCTTATTGACTTATGATATGATGCTTCTTTTATAACTAGCTTCCGTCCATGGCTCCGCTAGCTTGGTATGACGATATAAAGAGACTGATTACCTATTCCGGACTATAATCTGTCTGTATGCTAAATTTCATAATAATTCCTGGATTGAATAACAAACATCCATCCATACATCACCTCATCCAGAACTTTCGCATTTTTAATATTAGTAAAATTAATTAATGGCTACTAACATCGTATTCCTTTTCACAGATTCTTTTCATCGCTGTAGCAGTTACAGTGAGAGCTAGTCAAAATCATCATCATGGACATGGTCATGCACACTCATCTCAGAGTGTCATTCTACAAAGCCTAGAAGGACATGCGCCAGTACTCTATCAGGAACAACAATATAAACAACACGCCGAAAATGTTGAACAAATTAATATAAAGACTGATGCTCTAAGTTTAGACCGTCACCATAGTAAGGAGCAGGGGAATGCTTACTCATCTCAAAGTGTCGTCCTCCAAAATGGACTAGAACATACACTTAAGTGCCATAAGGAACAACACTATGGAAAACATCTTGATCAACATCATACAGTGACCGCTGGTCAAAACAATCAGCACAGTAATGGTCATGCGTACTCATCTCAGTCCACTGCTTCACATCATGGAAAAAAACATGTAACTGCGCATCTTAAGAAACAGCACTATGAACAACTTAAAAATGGACTTAATCAAATTGTGACTGTAGCTGAAAACAATGACCATGGGCATAATAATGGTCAAACACACTCATCGCAAAATATATTCCTCGATCACGGGCATAAACATACGCCAGTGCACCGTGTAGATCAACACCACAAAGAACTTGGAACCATAGCGATTGTTGGGCAAACGCATCATCACGAACTTGGCCATACTTACTCAACGCAAAACGTAGTTCTTCATCACGATGAACACGTGCCTGTGCACCACGTGGACCAGCATGATGTACAACATAAGGAGAATGTTAAGCATCATCAAATAGCAACAGTTGCACAAACCCAATACCACGGTCATGAGCATAGCCATGCTTACTCATCGCAGAACGTAGTTCTTCATCCCGATGAACATGTGCCTGTACACCATGTGAATCAGCACCATGAACAACAAAACGATAATGCTGAGCATCATCACATAGCAACAATATCACAAAACCGTCATCACGGTCATGACCATGGACATGCTTACTCATCTCAGAATGTTGTTCTTCATAGCGATGAAGATGTGTCAGTGCATTACGTAGATGGACACAATGAACAACTTAACGAGAACGTTGATAATCATCAAATAGCAACAGTTGCACAAAACCAACATCACAGTCATAAGCATGGGAATGCTTACTCATCGCAGAACGTAGTTCTTCATCACGATGAACACGTGCCTGTGCACCACGTGAACCAGCATGATGTACAACATAAAGAGAATGTTGAGCATCATCAAATAGCAACAGTTGCACAAAACCAACATCACGGTCATGAGCATGGCCATGCTTACTTATCGCAGAACGTAGTTCTTCATCCCGATGTACATGTGCCCGAATACCACATGAATCAGCACCATGAACAACATAACGAGAATGTTGACCATCATCAAATAGCAACAGTTGCACAAAACCGTCATCACGGTCATGAACATGGCCATGCTTACTCATCGCAGAACGTAGTTATTCAACACAATAAACATGTGCCTGTACACCACGTGAATCAGCACCATGAACAACAAAACGATAATGCTGAGTATCATCATATAGCAACAATATCACAAAACCGTCATCACGATCGTGACCATGGACATGCTTACTCATCGCAGAATGTTGTTCTTCATAACGATGAAGATGTGTCAGTGCATTACGTAGATAGACACAATGAACAACTTAACGAGAACGTTGAAAATCATCAAATAGCAACAGTTGCACAAAACCAACATCACGGTCATGAGCATGGTCATGCTTACTCATCGCAGAACGTAGTTCTTCATCACGATGAATATGTGCCTGAATACCACATAAATCAGCACCATGAACAACATAACGAGAATGTTGACCATCATCAAATAGCAACAGTTGCACAAAACCGTCATCACGGTCATGAACATGGCCATGCTTACTCATCGCAGAACGTAGTTATTCATCACAATGAACATGAGCCTGTACACCACGTGAATCAGCACCATGAACAACAAAACGATAATGCTGAGCATCATCACATAGCAACAATATCACAAAACCGTCATCACGGTCATGACCATGGACATGCTTACTCATCGCAGAATGTTGTTCTTCATAACGATGAAGATGTGTCAGTGCATTACGTAGATGGACACAATGAACAACTTAACGAGAACGTAGAGAATCATCACTTAGCACCAGTCGTACAAAACCAACATCGTGGTCATGACCATAGCCATGCTTACTCATCGCAGAACGTAGTTCTTCATCACGATGAACACGTGCCTGTGAACAACGTGAATCAGCACCATGAATCACATAAAGAGAATGTTGAGTATCATCAAATAGCAAGAGCTGCACAAAACCAACATCATGGTCATGCTTACTCATCAAATCTTAAAGAAAATGATGGGCTTCATCACATAGCGACAGTTACTCAAAACCGTCATCAGGGATATGCCCATGGCTATGCTTACCAATCGCAGAATTTAGGTCTTCACAATGAAAATGAACTTACACCAGTGTATCATCAAAAACAACACCATGATCCTCATAACCACCAGCAACATTTAGGTCTTGCTTATGGCCATGCACATTCTTCTCAAAGAGTCGTTTTCCATGATACTCACAAAAAAGTCCAACATGCAGAACAGCAGCTACCATTTGTGAAAAATTATGGTCATCATCATCAATCATATGGACATCTTGATAATGTTTACCATGATAATATTCACCAGTACGGTCATGCTTCATCATTACAAACAATCAATCAAGAGCAACACGTCCAACTACAGAAAGTTGGTAAACATGGTCATGGTCATAACAAGCACAGCAGTCATGCCACTACGTCACAAGCTCATCAAGAACGTCACGCTTCTTCATCAAAAAGCATTAGTGTGCATGAGGACGGACATAGAACCAAATACGTTGAATACTATGTAAGTATGAAATCAACATAATATGCAAATTTTAGATTCAATGCCACATTTTTCGTTAATATTTCTATTTTTTCTTGTCACAGGGTCACCCTAAATACGAATTTGCGTATAAAGTTAAGGATCTACACACACATGATATCAAGAGTCAGCATGAGCAGCGTGATGGTGACGTAGTGAAGGGTGTGTACAGTCTGCATCAGCCTGATGGTGTTGTCAGAACTGTACGATATCATTCTGAACACAAGAGTGGGTATGTAACAAGTTTAATTTTAATATTATCGACAATAATTCTGTATTCATTTATTTTCACCAACTTATATAATCTTATTGTTAATTTCTTTACAGATTCAACGCTGATGTTAAGTTCGAGGGTCATTCCAAACACATTATTCCTGAACATCATCACCACCATTAAATTGTATATTATAGTCCAATTAGCTGTTATCGATTATGTTATTATTGTTGTTACGTTTGTAATTTGTTTTACTAAGATAAATATAAAAATTTTGTGAATGAATGGTTTAAGTTTTTTTTCCCTGTAGTACCAACCAAAATTTTTTGAACTAGTTATATTACTACGACTTCAATTTTTGATTTATTACCACATTGATTATACTACATACTATTAAAAAAATCGTCATTGAAATTACAATCAGTGAAACTCATAATTATATGTAAGACAATTAATAAAAAAGATAATACTATTTATCAACTCGTAAATAACTGTTCGAAAATATTTTGTAAATTTATAATGTTTAGCTTATTTTTACAAAAACATTATTCTTTTATTTATTTATTTATTTATATAATTGCACACTACACTTACAGTTTCCCAATACGTGTAGTAAGCCACAGGTAACACTTTAAACAATAACTAATTTATATATACACATACAGAATAATGACAATTTGTAAGTAAATATGTCGACCTCTGGATACTGAGCAATCAAAGAATTAAGCAGCGTAATCGCCTGCCTAGTTTTTTGTAACTGTGTAAATAAAAGTTGCCAACAAACCAAAAAGAAAATTACCGGAATAAAGTAAGGCCTTAAAATTCGTTTTTAAAAGATTTGTTCATTAAGTGCTCAGATATTTATATATTACATGTATTAGAAACACGTTTAGAAGGCTTTATGAAGTTTTGTGAATCACAAATTTGTTATAAGAATTCGTAAAATGTTACATATTTTACAAATTCTTATAAAACTGATATTATATAGATATATCAAAATATCAAGAAAGCAAAATCAAAAGAAAAAAAGTGATTGCCACACTAAGGTGGGTCATCATCATCATCATCATATCAGCCCAATGACATCCACTGCTGAACATAGGCCTCACCTAATTACCGCCACATATATTAACATCCAATGTCTTGGGAGTTTAATCAGTTTGGACGCTATGTTGTCTCGCTTCAACTTGCTGTTATTATGAGACAAATACATAACATACAGGATGTAATTGTGGATGAAATTATACTATATTAATACTAATCTATTTGTATTTTATTCGCATAAAACACCATTCTAAATAAACAACAAAAAAAAATATTATCATTTATCTACTTACGATAACTTTTTTCTCACAGCGATTTAAAATGACCCACCTTAATAACTATTGTTGTACATTAAAAGAGCTATCTATTATTTAGTTATTGGTTCCTAGACCCTAAACCCATATATTTTTGACGAATAGCCTTTGTGAATTTAAGGTATTTGAAAAATCCATATTCTACTAACAGGTATTGTAAACGCAAAAAAACTAAGAATCCTGAATGTGTGTCGGTTCTTCACGCCGGATCAGCTGTTTCTTCCTTATAAAACTCAGGGGTCAAAGGTCCGGGCCTACGTGAAGTACTGTTTCCACCTCTGGATTTTTCTGCCCAGTACCTCCCCGATGCCCTTGATAGATTAGAGCGACGGGCTGTCCACATTATTGGAGTGAATGAGGTTACGAAGAGTTACGAAGACCCTTGAAACCCTACAGCTAGCAGCAGCAGAGACCACGCGTACTGGCTTTGCGTTGTCATCCCTTCACTGTGGAAAACATTTGTATGTGTAAATTAAATAAATAAAATCAATACTCAAGATTTTTTTAAAGAGGAGTCTTAAATTGTTTCCAAGTATGGCAATAAGCTCTTCTCCTATTGCATGGGACGTATCATTGATGGCGAAGTGTGTATGTCTATAAAGGCCACTTGACGTAATATTATGCTAAGTAATTAAGTTTCATTACTTCGATATTATATCGATATTATCCATGTGGATTAAGAATTCTCACTACCCCATCTCAACCCATGGGTGTCGTAAAAAACGACTAAGGAAGAAACCTTATGCAGACAAGAGCACTGCGAGAAAAGGAAAATTCGAAACAAACCCTATACCAACCCGTCTGGCCAACGTAGTAAAGTAGTGCCTAGCAGTGGGACGTTTATGGGTTGAAATGAAAAATGATGACTTCGATATTTGTTATTTTATAGATTATCACTAAAATATTAATCTATTGTAGACCTCTTTAACGTATCTTTTTAACTTATCATGTTTCATAAATCACGTAACATAAGAATAAGTAAATGTGTGACAGTTAAAGGTCGTCCTTTCATCTCCAAAATCAGATCAACAAGTTTGTAAAATAAGCACTTACTTTTTCACATAAAACTTGTTTTTTTCTCTTGTATATAAAGCCCAATACTTCATTTTGTAATCATCAGTCATATCTTAGCTACTCCAAAGAGTTCAGTGAAAAATTTTATCATGTTTGCGAAGGTAATTTTTGTTTTTTAATTTTTTTTTTCGAATTCCTCATTTGAAAATCAAAATCCTGCAAATTAACAAGCAATACTTTCCAATAAATTATAATCTTCTTGTGTCTATGCAAAACATGTAGTTAACCTACAAAATAAAATTTTAATATTATATTACAATTACAACACGTTTTAATAATTTAATTTTTCTAATGCCGGCAGCTACCTTAAAATAGAAAGGTTTAAGAATCATCAAAATTTAAGTCTAAACCCCAATATCAATAGATATGAATAATAAAACATCAGATTTGATATACTCCAAACTTAAAGAATATTATTTTACAGATTTGCTTACTCGCTTCAGTGCTCACAGCGGTCGCTGCTCAGGACCATTACCGTCAACAGGGTCACAATCACGGTCATGCAATTTCTTCTCAAAATGTAGTACTTCATAATACTCATGGACACCAATCAGCACACTATGTAGACCAACATCGTGGAGATTATGGTCATGTTCAAATTGCACCGATCTATCACGGACACCAGGGCCAACATGGTCACATTTCATCGCAAGGGGCTCAACACGTTGAATATTATGTACGTTACTAATAATTGCCTAAAGTTTATTCTATGACTGTTATAATACTAAAGATTTTTTTGAGTTCAGTTTTGACTGTTTTATCAAAAGACTTTTACACTTATAGTATTATTTGGACTTGATTAAGTCCTTTAAATCGTCGACTTAGACCAAAATTTATGTGCATATTTTGGTGCATCTTTTGTTGATTCATAAAACAAGCCTTTCCGATCACGGCGTTAATTCGGAAGGACCCTTTTAGCATTCATCGTTCCGGATACTTTTCCATTTTACACTAGTCCAAAACGACAACTTCAAAAAGACTCCTACCCGATTCACAAGGTTGTCCAAACAGTTGAGGTGTAAATCGACGAAACATGGTTTTTGAAGGGATAGATTTGATTTATGCTAAAAGAAAATGGGTATTATAATGATATGTTATAATTTTCTTTATGACTTTTACCATATTCTTGAGCCTCTATTTTTTACTACAGGGTCACCCTAAGTACGAGTTTGCGTATGAAGTGAAGGATCCTCACACACACGACATCAAGAGTCAGCACGAGCAGCGCGATGGTGACGTAGTGCAGGGTGTGTACAGTCTGCATCAGCCCGACGGTGTTGTCAGAACTGTACATTACCACGCTGATCACAAGAGCGGGTGAGTATCTTTGCTGGCATTTTCTTCACCAAGTTATAAATAGAATGTGTTAATAACATTTAATATTACTTTGTTAACAGATTCAACGCTGATGTCAAGTACGAAGGTCATGCCCAACACATTGTTCCTGAACATCATCATAGCGAACATTGATTTCTGCATTAAGTTGTTTCCTTTTCTTATTGTGATGTTATTGTTATTTGTACTTTTGTATTTATATATGTAAGAAAAATATAATAAATTATGAATATATAAAATATAATACATAGTTTATTTTTGGTAACGACCTAAATTTACCCAATCTGTGGCACGGAGAGTTAAAAATAAATTTAGCTGACACTATAATTGATAGAGAATGCCTCTGGCTATAAAATTATTATCATACTTAATGTATGATAATAATTTTATACTTTAATGAACGTATCCCAAATACTCAATCATTGTCATATTGTGATCTCATCAATTTTAATACAAGATCACCAATGATCTGAAGCGCAGTCATAACTAAATTTAAATTCGAATACTTAATTGCTAAGCACAGTTAAAAGGATTTTTAGTTCAAGCTATCGTGTTCAGTTTTTCTTTCTACACTAAGTGGTATTCTCATGAAACAAACGGCACTAACTACCTATGTGCATTTATAGCCTTTGAAATAAATATCAAATTCAGTTTATATTTTTCTTCATAGTGCTGCTTTTTTTTCAATTATTTTAAACCAGGCGTTTAACCTAAGCCTTTCAGCTGATTCTTCAGAAAAAGAATATTTAATGTACTTAGATAAAATTAATCAATAAATGACCAAAATCATTTTACACTTTGTAAACATACATAAATATGCTAAGTGTTTAAAGCATAGGTTACGTGTCCGTATATCCGTTGCATGTATTTTATTGCTAAATTAACTATCTGTATCTAATCGGTCGATACAAGATTGAACTGTCTCAAAATAAAGTGAAATTAATTTTACCTTGGTCAATTATTTTTACTATAAAAGTCTCGATTAATTTAGAATACGTATCAGTCTACTACAGGGCTTAGAACTACTCGTGAGATAAACAAGCTTATCTAAATAAATATGTTTACTAAGGTACAGGACTAGAAATTACATCCACTTTATTTAAATTATATCAGTTTAAAAGGATTTTCTTATTGTTTAAGTCAAAATCAAAGTCAAACTCAATGTATATATTTGTGATATATGGGTAAATAATTATGTTAAATTTTACAAATAACTATCACCATAATCAACCTTACGACATGCAAAAAATTTAAACACAGTTAAATATAATTTTAAACTTAATTTTAACAATATACGTTAAAATATACCAAATATACACTTAAATAATCATATTATAAAATGTCATTTTATTTTTTTATATTGCAGATTCTTTGTGTCCTGGCTTTGGCTGCAGCCGCGCAATCAGAACACGCGCACTCATCGCAGCACATTCATAAATACGACGGTCATCATTCAGAAGTATCAATCAAAGATCATCATGGACATCATCACGTCGACTACTATGTTAGTTTGAAGCCAACTTCAAGTTGAACCAACTTACGCCAATATAGGCCATAGCATGGATAAATATCTTTACTTAATAATAATTGAACTACTATCAATTTTTATAAACTTTTCATTAGAATTTCGATACACTGTGATCGATATTGGTTCATGTTAGGCCAAAGCATGGAGGCCGTATTACTTGAGTATAGTTGACTTACTGTTGTTTTGGATATTAAAATACTAAATATTTGTGATTACGTTCTTCCAGACTCATCCGAAATACGACTTTAAGTATGAAGTGAAGGACTCTCACACACACGATCACAAGTCACAGCACGAGGAGCGAGACGGTGATGTCGTTAAGGGTTACTATGCTTTGCATGACCCTGATGGCACTGAAAGACATATGCACTATCACGCTGATAAGCATTCCGGGTAAGATGTAAAGAAAATGTATTTAAAATAATCATTATATCTGGCTTTAACCACAGGGTAATTCGAAGACAAATAGCTATATATAGTTCTTGTCAAGCTCCCTGACTATGCCAATGTCATATTTTTTAATAGAATCCTTTCAATGGCAAGGTTAAAAAAAACACAAGTGTGTGTGTCGCATTATACCTATACATAATATATGTAATGATTTCATATATTTTTCTAATTACAGTTTCCATGCGGACGTGAAGCACAGCACTCATCACATCGTACCTCATCATCATCATCATCATCATCATCAATAGATTGTTATTCTTCTAACTTTCTCATTGTGATTGCTTGTTACCTTGTTATTATTATTATGAATGTAAATAAATGTTATAAAATATTATTATAATGATTGATATTTAATTTTTTTTTAAACTCTCCCAGTCAATCACAAAAGTACTTTTGACAGCCAATTATTTTTATTTATTTGATTATTAATATTTATTACCATACATATTTCTACTGAAATATGATTTATTAATCTAATGATGTTTTATTAATTGAAAAAAAAGTTACTTCTATTAATTATTTAAAAAAAACGAAATGTATCCATCCAAACGATATCATTACCAAAAAGCTCGGTTGGATAAAATATTTATTAAATGTATATTAAATAGAGGTTCTCTAAAAAGTATAATTCATGTGTATTTTTAAGCCGATGAATGCTTTTTGAAATATATTCAAGAATCATATTAATTAAATTAAGGGGCCGTGACGTACAATCAGAGAGTAAGCTGGAAAACTTTTTGATTAAGTAAATTAGTTTATAATGTTATAACTGTATACTCATATCTACCTAATAAATTATATTGCATGCTATAAGGCGGAATATGACGTCATTAATATAATAAGTTTAACACCTTAAGTAACCCGATACGCAATAAATGATATTTAAATGATATTGGAAGGACAGGTTGTGGAATGAATTCCCTGACGAGGTTTTCCCAAGGGACTACAGTATGGGGTTCTTCAAAAAAGGAGTGAACAGGTTTCTTAAGGGTCGGCAACGCGCTCGTGATGCCCCTGGTGTTGCAGGCGCCCATAGGCTACGGTAACCGCTTACCATCAGGCGGACCGTACGTCTGTTTGCCACCGTCGTGGTATATAAAAAAAAAAAAAAAAAATATTTGAAGCTGGTTTCTTGCCACATGAAGGTAGACTATTATATTGGAATTATACCCAGATAAGATAAAAAGCTAGCCTATTATGTAGTAGTACACGTCTCTTTCCCCTTTTTTACCCGACTCTCAGGACGGGTATTGTTTTTCGCGCGTATCTTGTATGTTTGTAAATTTCTTTATTCCCACGAATCTTCCAAGCGGCTGGATGGATTTTGACAATTAGGGTATCGTTAGATTCGTCTAGAAAACCCAAGTGTCCTTAGATAGGTTTTAAGAATAAAAAGACTTAAACGGCGGGCTTTTGACGCCAAATTGTAAGAAGTTCAATTTTTTTTTTAAATCAAACTTGTCTAATTGGGTATCAAAATAAAGAGAATCAAAAGGAGATTACATATATTCAAAAAGAGATTATACATAGTTGAATAGTTCCAAATTGTAAGTAGTTCCATTTTTTTTTTAACCAAACTTATCGAGTATAGTATCAAAATAAAGGGAATGAAATGGAGATTACAAATATATGCATATGTTATGTATTTAAATTTAATCAGGTATAATAATATTACAATAATTATACGGTCTTTTTAGTGCGTTGCTCTCTGTTGATTTCTTGCAGTCGAGTTATTATTTCTTTTAAATTATATTTACTTGTTAATGCTATATTGTGTATGTACTAGTTATATAAGTAGCACCCTGTTTATGGTGAAGGAAAAATAGGTATCTCGTGGTGGAAAGAAGATAGAGATTTTAACCAATGATAGAGTTACCTAACAACAAAGAACTATTGTTTCACTGTTTACTAATTTTTAATTCTATTATTAATATTATAAGTATCTTACTTACATCTTTGTGATTTTGATTAATATGTTATATAAATATTATTATGTTAATCATTTATTTATCTTTCGACAATAGCATATGGTTGGTTGGTTGCATGCGGCACAGGACTGTTCGCAGTGGCGTAAATTAAGTGAGGCCTATGTTCAGCAGTGGATGTCGTTGGGCTGATATGATGATGATGATGAATAGCATATTGACACAAATTTGTGGAAGAAATGCCTGAAATAGATTTTGTAAAAATAACCTGTGTTTTTTATAATAACGGTGTTAATTAACAGCTTTTTTGAGTCACAAAGAGTTGTTTCAAGTATGAATGTTCTTTATTTATACCAATATTATAAAGAGGTAAAGTTTGTGAGTTTTTGACGTTGTAACCCCGGAATGCACTCAACTGATTTTCAAAATTCTTTTAGTGTTGGATAGCCCATTTATTGAGAAATGTTATAGGCTATATAACACCATGCTACGGCCAATAGGATCTGAGCAGTGGCCAAATAAAGAACAACGGGAGCGAAGCTTCGCACGACTTCTAATATCTCAAAATTGTATACAATAACATATTATTATTATATTCGTTAAGTATTGGCGTAGTCTGGAGGAAGTTTTTAACAAAATAACTATTTAATAATTGACACGAATCACGTTTCAATTAAATTATGAACAACATAACATGTTATTTCGTGGCGAACTTTACAAACGCAAAGTACACCCAAACTCAAAACGAATCACTATGAATAACAACAATGTTTGTCTTGTCTGAGAATCGAACCTTTGTTTTTTTTTTTTTTTTTAAAAGACAACGCCCGCACTAGGGAACAAGCCCTGTGTCGCGGGGAGCTTTACAAACATGAAACTAACGGACACAAAGTACACCCAGACCAGAAACAAATATCTATGAATCACACAAATATTTGTCTCGTGTGGGAATCGAACCCACGTCACCCAGCACGGCGATGTAGTGGCGAGGCGACCACCTTAACCACTGCGCCACGGTGACAGTCAATTCAATATCTTTTCCATTTCTTTTCATAACAAAGTGGGGCACAATACGACTTCAATAATCATCAGCTTATTGCAATTCAACCTAAATACAGAACTCTCCAAAGAAAAGTAATTTTTGTTCTAAGGCGTCTCAAACTGGCTGAATATCTGCATTTATAAAAACTTTTTTGATATATTGATACCATGTTGTCTGAATCACATTGTGACGTCAAATGTGTAACCATAAATTTCTGCAACATTATCAATAGAAAGTTTCTTACAAAACATTTCACACTGGCGAAAACATTTTTGTACCAAAAATTATGAGTGAAATCAGTTACCTTGATAACAATACTTTATGCTTTTAAACTATAAAAGCACCGTTTTTTTATTAATATGTATCACTCCACACATAGACTTGGTATCATTTATCCAACAAAAATGTTCAGAAAGGTAAAAAAAATGTATTTATATTTAGTTTAACTTTATAGTTTTTTGATAATTTACCCTATATTCTCCTAGGATAAGGATCAATTTTACAGTGTTATTCGTTTGTTCTAGGTCTTGTGTGTCCTAGCTGTGATGACAGCGGTAGCGTTAGCAGAACACGCTCATTCATCACAACACATCCACCGACACGACGGTCATCATTCAGAAGTATCAATCAAAGATCATCATGGACATCATCACGTCGACTACTATGTTAGTTTCACTTAAATATTATTAAGATATTCTGACTTACAGTTGACATAATTACTGCTACAATTTTGTTGAAGAGAGTAAGGTACCGACCACTTGGGAATATACCATCGCCCTATATAATACATGCTCGGCAGGGTTGTACCTGGTGAGAAGTGTGTCCTGAGCTTATTTTGGATGGAAAGAGTTTTAAAGGTTCAGTAGAATGCATGTGATGCTGGATGTTAAACGCGTCCATAAGCTAGGGCAAATGGATACGATCAGGTCAACGTTCGGTGTGCCATAGGTTGGTTTACCACCATCATGGCTATAAGATATACAAATATTTTTTTAATTTTTCCAGGCTCACCCCAAATACGACTTTAAGTATGAAGTGAAGGACCCACATACACATGACCACAAGTCTCAGCACGAAGAACGCGATGGTGACGTCGTTAAAGGTTATTATGCTCTGCACGAACCTGATGGCACCGAGAGACATGTACATTACCACTCTGACAAACACTCTGGGTAAGTCATCAAAAATCTATTTTAAGGTTCAAACTAAAAAGGTCATTATTTGTTGGTATACTGTTGATTTTGGAATATATATTTAATAAAATGTTATTATTTGTTTGCAGTTTCCACGCGGACGTGAAGCACAGCACTCACCATATTGTACCTCATCATCATCATCATCACTAGATTGTTATACTATTATCCTTTCTATTGTGATTCATTATATTATAATTATTATTAACTTTTTATATTTATCTAAATAAAAGCTTTATTACAATTTAAGTGTCGTTGTTCTTTATTTAATTTATGAATTTATGGGATAATTTACAGTCAGAATAGTAATAATAAGTTTACATTTTTTTAATTTCACTAAGGGAATCGCCTCACCACTATAATTGGCTTCAAGCCCATTCGTGCCTAAAAATTTGACCCTTCCTTTTTGACAGTAGACGTTGTCTTTAAAAAAAATAGTGTTGTGAAAGATTTGCTTGACATATCAGCCAAGTATACGTTTTGCATGTTTACAATACGTAGGTATCGAAACAAGCTTGCGTGTAAAAACATAGTAGTTATTAATCGTGTAACTAATTGGTTTATTCATCACATTCAAAAACTATTGGGTTTCAGACAATTTACTTATTACAACCAATAATTGGGTTACCGAACTTAACTCGCCTATGCAGATCGCAATCATGTTTTTTTTGTGCGTTTTTCCAGATAAGACATTATACAGATAACAATATACTTTTAAAGCAATATTTCCTTAATTATCTTTTTTTTATCTATCATCAAATTTCTATTTAATTTCTTTCTATGATACCATTCTTGATGTAAATTTATACATCGGTGTATAAAATGTACCTACCAATAATTATGTTATTTTAATATCAATAAAATTTAAGTACATTGCGTTAGAACAACATGTTGTTCAAAGCATGTTGTAACAAAGGAACTTATTACCAATATTAATCGCCATTGTCGATTTAAAGTGAAATCAGTGTTGCCTTGGTTGCTTCAAATTTGTTGGTATATAAAACATTTATTACGGGGTGCTCATCAGTTAAATAGTAGACATAGTATATGTATATTGTATATATACATGAACAATACTGACGACGGAAAATGTTTATTAAGGTTAGAAATAATCATAATAGGCTTCCATATTTATTTAAAAAAATATAATATTTATAATATCTGTTCTTATTGTGAGACATTGGCTTATATAAGCTGTTATAAATTAGTGTATGAGTTTAGTGACAGTAGAATTATAATATAATAAATGTATGCAGAAGAACCCCTCAGTACAAAAAATTGGGATTATTGTAAGAGATTATTAACACAATGTGCCCGATCGCCGAGTATATTGTATATCTACAGCGCGGCAATTGTGAGTCATTGACCTTACATCAAGCAGACCAGCTGATTGTCTTCAAATTTCTATGTTAATGAAAGAATAGAAAAAATAAATAATTGATATTGCTTCTTGCCGAATATCATGATTCTACATCAATGGCAAATAGGTTTTGATTCTTGCGATCGTCAAAATATGACATGTGACAAAAATAGAGCATAAACGGCTGTATCTTTTGATTGCGTTTAGTTAATACTCTGATTTTATAATAATGTTTTAATAAAGAGAATATTAACAGACGGACTGACAGACAGACAGACGGACAACGTAGTGATCCTAAAAGAGTTCCATATACTTAAACTTTCTATTGCATTGAGTCAGATATCAGCAGAACTACATAATATTAAAGTTTTCTGTACTGAAAGGGTTCTTTTCACACCTAGTATATAGACATCGCTAGATGTGGTGGCAATAAGGTGAGGCCTCTAACACATAGGTTCAACAGTGAACGTCATTGGGCTGATATGATGATGATGATGATATAGGCATAATAAACCTAAACTTTTTTTTATAGATTATATGCGTATTAGGAGTGGCAGTAGCTTTTGTATCAGCAAATAATATTAATCATCACGATTACCAATCAGAAGTAAATGTACAAATTCGGCATAGACACCATATCCAACCTCAAGTGAGTTATACTTACATGATATTTTATTTTGTACCAAATCTAAACAATCTGTATTATATGATTTTTTTCGTATAAAAATTTATTAAAAGATTCTTGCAGTATCGAATTATATATCCATCAGGCGCACCGAAAGTCAGTTTGCAATCTTCGTGTTAAAAAAAATCTCATTTCTTTCTTCACTGCAAAATTACTTTTTATATTTTACTGCAAGTGTCTTTTCTTTTCACTAACTGTATGATTAATTGTTTTAGATATTTCCTAAATACGAGTTTCAATATAAAGTAGATGACCATCACACTGGTGACCAAAAGGAGCAGTACGAACGTCGTGAAGGAAAGGACACCCTGAGCAAATATTCCGTGCATGTTGCCCACTGACACCAATCATCACTATCATCATCGTCATCATGATCATCATTATCAGCAGTAGGACGTTCACTGTTGAACATAAACCTATAATCTGACTGTGATGATTGTAATTATAGTATAGTGATTAAAGTGGTCGCCTCGCCAATAAATTCGCTATACCGGGTGCCGTGGCTTCATAATATATTTATATGATTCATAGATATTTGTTTCGATTCTGGGTGTACTTTGTGTCCTTATTGAATTTTTATAAAGTACCTCGCACGGGGCTTATTCCTTGGTGCGGGAGTTGTTTTTAAATATGTAGATCAAAAATGTACTACTACTCAAGACTCAAGACTACTAGTCAAGTGAGTTACCATCTGCTAATGGTGAAGGAAAACGTCGTGAGGAAACCCACATACCCTAGAAGACATTCTATGAGTATGTCTGATCCACCAACCCGCAATAGGTCAGCGTGAGTGGATTATGGCCTAAACCCTCTCAGCTCTCTAGTTAGAGGAGAGGAGACCCGAGCCTGAGCCCTTGATGAGATCAAAAATCATCACTATTATAGTCCTGTCAAATTATGAAGTCAATTTTGACATTTCATACTCACGATAAAAAACTAATTATGAAGGCATATACAGACATGAAGGCTGGTCCGTAGAGGAAAACAAGACCTTATGTACCACATATAACGCACTAAATACCGAGACAACAAAAAAAAATATTTAAAAATGTAAAATTATTTTACTATACTTGAGCTCCTAATTTTCTTAAATAAGATACATAAAGAAACACACTCATAATTTTAGTATATATATGATGTCAATTTTAATTCTGTGATGAATGAATTATACGATTATTTTTATTCAATGTTTGTTAATTGAATAACCCTGTTGATTGATACTTTTGACAAAGTAATTTGTCAATAAAATTGTTTGTACACATTGATAAATTTTATGAACTTTTGGTCGTCCTAATTTGATATAAATTATTTTTAACAAAAAAATATTAAAACGACTTCAAATCAGTACTAAAAAGCGAAAAATAAAATGAATTAGATATTTAATTCCAAGCTAAAAAATACCTACCTACCTGTTTAAAGTATAATACCCTATTACTAATCTGTTTGAAGTCGGTAACAAGTCTATACTTGTTACCTGTCGCATTTTATAGGAAAAAAGACTAACCTACAAGAATACCTATGTATTCAATGCAGGTTAGATACTATATCGAAAACTTAAAATATCATCTAAGAATTCATTTGAATTACCTATACAACTTTATCTTCCATCAAGAGCTTTCACCTCAGACACTTGAAATAACACAACTTAAGGTTTATACATGGATGTGATATTTAAAGAAATTATCTTCTTACTCCTAAACATTAAGAAGTTTCCCTTCCAGTGATAGCTCACCTAAATAACCTACAAGAATACAACTATAGGTTTATAAGTACCTATAATGTTGAAAGAATTATCCTCCAACTCCTAAGAGTCAAGGAGTTATACCTTCCACTGACAGCTCACCTGAATAACCTACAAGAATACAACTATAGGTTTATAAGTACCTATAATGTTGAAAGAATTATCCTCCAACTCCTAAGAGTCAAGGAGTTATACCTTCCACTGACAGCTCACCTGAATAACCTACAAGAATACAACTATAGGTTTATAAGTACCTATAATATTGAAAGAATTATCCTCCAACTCCTAATAGTTAAGGAGTTATACCTTCCAGTATCAGCTCACCTAAATAACCTACAAGAATACAACTATTGGTTTATAAGAATCTATAATGTCGAAAGAATTATCCTCCAACTCCTAACAGTTAAGGAGTTATACCTTCCATCACCAGCTCATCAACATGAGATGTTGACTATCAGACGTAAATACTTGAATAACTTTAAAAAATATATGAAAAACGTAACATGTGCCTACAAAATTTGAGGGTTGCCTTCGATTTCCCTGAGATTCCATCATCAGAACTTGACGTGATGAATAGGGGACCAATTCGGAAGTATACCCTTTCAAACAAAAAAAGAATTTTTTAAATCGGTTCAGGCATCTCCGAGTAATCGATGAACATACATAAAAAAAAAAAAAAATACATACAGTCGAACATATAACCTCCTCCTTTTTAGAAGTCGTTTAAAAATAGGTAAAACAGGCTCCATGAGACCAGTCCTAATTGGCGATATTAGGATGTGAATTACCACTGTCTAGCTGATGCTTAGTTAATGGTTGGTACATGGTATAGGTTTCTTCTCATTACGGCAATTAAAAATAAACGACAGTACACTTAATTTGGTATAAGCAGGGTATTTTTAGTCTACCTATAATTGCATACACTAAAATAATTAAGTTATGAGCCTTATTCTAGACATCCTTCAAAATAAACTCTTTTCTTTGCAACACCCACATCGATTTTGGTATTATCGTGAAATAATTGATATGAGAATAATTATGTCAATCCCAAATATGTGTAATTATCTTTATTGTTTTAATTAAAACTACATACATGTTAACAAATAAAATTTATGTTATTTTAATGTGCGTAGGTTTTGGGTATAGGGGAAGGTTGCGATGATTGGACCACCTAACTTTAAGGAATAATATCGAACTAAATAAAAGTGATAGAATAAAAATAATAACTAATATATAATCCTTTCTAGATATAAAAACTATAAAAAATATATTTTAAATTTAAAGTTGAACGGTTTTAGCAATTTATAGATAAAACTATTTTCAGATTCGTCGCTTTCCTTGGACCACGGTTGCATTGATTGGACCGCCTTGTTGCCATCATTGGACTTAGAAACTTTTACACTAAAGGTCCAATCATGGCAACTTAAATAAAACACATCATTTTAATAAAACTTTTTTAATAGGAAAAATCACTTAGACATAATTATATCCGTCAACTTTTCATTTTAAAACTTAAATAATAAACAGGTTCTTTACTTAGTATTAGATATTGATAGAATCACAGACAATTACAATAAAGATTATACAATACAAACAATTTGGGTTATAATTTGAGATCTTAACGCGTCATAATTATTATAATAATTGAGGTAATAATAGTACTACAAAGTTATATGACTGGCCTGTTGGTCTAGTGGTTAGTGACCCTGACTGCTAAGCCGGAGGTCGTGGGTTCGATCCCCACCCAGGACAAATCTTTGTGTGATGAGCATAAAGGTTTGTTCTGTGTCTGGGTGTAATTTATCTATAATATGTATGTATTTACAAAAAAAAATGTATTTAAGTAGTATATCAGTTGTTTAGTACCCATAACACAAGCAAATATAATTGCTTAATTTGGGACTAGATGGCGCTGTGTGAATGTGGTAGAATATTATTATTATTATACTAATTAAGCAAAACAGTTATACAAATATATATTATTTTTCTTCATCCCAGGCGTAATACGAGTATTTTTTTAGGCCTTTCTGACGCCATTCTGTAAAGAAAATAAACAAAAGTTCAATATTATTAAAGTTTCTTTGATTGGACCGGTCCATTAATAGCTCCACTACGGTGGTCCAATGATAGCAACTAGATACTCAATCAAAAATACTTTTTCTATTAAAAAAGGGAACGTAATTGAAAAAAGTCTCTACAACCCACTAAAATACAGATAAATATCCTATTAATATAAAATATTATCAGTAAATTAACAAAAGTATAACAGTACTTACATCGATGTTTTCGTTACGTAATTTTTATATCACCACTCAGACACATTCGAACACGTCACACTGCGATGCGTGGCGCAGCGACTCTGAGGTTTGAAGGACACTCGCCCGGATCGGTGCTGTTGCCTACCTACCTACTGGTCATGTTATAACGTGTATAGTTTTTCAAATACTTAGGTGGTCCAAAGAAAGTGCCGGTCCAATGATCGCAACCTTCCCCTAATTATACAAGTTTACGAATCAGTTGTGGCCTTGAACCTAGAGATCTGAACAAAGTTATAGGAAACTATATACTACAAATCTAGCACTATTTTGTGCAAAATGCCCTGGCTTCTTCTTATGAAGAACGTAGATAGAGAGAAATTCGAATCACCACCTTAGAACCGAAATGGTCTCGTACCGCGCGGTTCCAGAGGAATTTCCTCCCAAGAACCATCAGGTTGTGGAATGAACTCCCTAACGAGGTTTTCCCAAGGGACTACAGAATGGGGTTCTTCATAAAAGGAGTAAATAGGTTTCTTAAGGGTCGGCAACGCGCTCGTGATGCCCCTGGTGTTGCAGGCGCCCATAGGCTACGGTAACCGCTTATCATCAGGCGGACCGTAGGTCTGTTTGCCACCGTCGTGGTATAAAAAAAAAAATTCGTAAGACTATTAATGTAATTTCCTGTAGCGTTATTTGGAGGTTGAGAATAAAGAAGCCAGGGTTTAGTTTACCAAAATGTAACTACTGCTAGACTTGTAGTTTAATTACCTATAACTTTATTTAGGGGCCATTAGTAGGTGATGAACGTAACGTAACAAAAAAACATTAGGCCAACTTCCCAATAAATTTTTTGTCAATAAGCCGTAAATATGTAACGAAATCTTAAATACAAACTAACAACTCTAAAGTTTCGACCTAAGCCAAATTACTCATGATGGTTTCTGCCAGCAATGTTTTCGATAGAAATTGTTATGTGTAATAATACGTATTGGTCACGCTACGATACAGTTGTATATCGTTCTGCACGGTATCATTAACATGGAAACTGTATCAGCTATCAATAAAAGGGTTAGAAGATAATAGTGCCACTAGTAGTCCATACTTCTGGCATTGCTCAAAAATAAATGTTCCTACGCATATTCTAGACATGAGTTTCGAAACTCAGAGGGATTCTATTTTATTTTATTTTTAAATAAAAAATAGAAATGATTTAAAATATTTTTGATGGTTGATTACTTTTGTATTACGAGTTTATTATTATATACTTTATAATGAATTAGAATATTCGAAATGTAAGGAGTAGAACATACACTGGAATTTTTTTTTTGATGTTTTTACCTTTTCATTGTCACTTGAGCAATTAGTGTAGGTTTGCATGAATATATTGTTTTTTACGCAACTGTTATAAACAATTCATATTAAATTGTCGTAAATAATTTTAACTGCCGAACGGTTTTTGGCTTAATAGCTTTAGCTTTGACTATAAAAGACACATTTTTTTCTGGAATTGTATCAGTTAACTAACTGTCTTAGCTTCGTTTGGACAATAAGAATCACAACAATTCAAAATGTTCTTTAAGGTAAACCTATTTAAAATAAAGTAAATCTATTTAGACAAAACTCCACTATATATCCAAGGACTTATGATATAATTTTCTTTGCAGATCGTTTGTGCTTTGGCTGTAGCTGTAGTGGTTGTATCAGCAGACCACGGTTTCTCATCTCAGCACATCCATCGCCACGATGGCCACCATCAAGAAGTGAAAATTCACGACAAACATGGACATCATCATGTTGATTACTATGTAAGTATTTTTGAGATTCAGTGGTCATCAAACAATTTTAACCTTAATTTCTAATGCAATTAAGTTGCATTTCTTTTATTTATTTAGTACATACATTAATAACAATAGGATATGAAACAATAAGCAAACAACAAGACGAAGCCATCAAAGTTACTATAGTAATATATGTATAATATAAAAATGAAAGTGAATCTTCATATTTTCCTATCACTAATATATCCCTATCCTATCACTATATAATACTATTTCTTTTTCTAGGCTTACCCCAAGTACGAGTTTGAATATAAAGTAGATGACCACCATACTGGAGACCACAAGGAACAGCACGAACATCGTGATGGCCACAACAGCGAGAGCAAGTACTCATGGCACGTTGACCACATCATTCCCCATCATCACCATCACTAAATTTCTTTGAAAATAAATAAGAGTACTGGTTTGTTATCTATTTAATCAATATATGAAATCTTTTCTATGTATTTTCTTTTATTGATACCCACAATAAATTAAGGTGAATCCTCGTAAAGGCAAAAGTTAGGATGGATCGATGGACGGATGTATAATAATATAATAATAATAATATAATAATATTCTACCACATTCACACAGCGCCATCTAGTCCCAAAGTAAGCAATTATAGTTGCTTGTGTTATGGGTACTAAACAACTGATATATTACTTAAATACATTTTTTTTTTGTAAATACATACATATTATAGATAAATTACACCCAGACACAGAACAAACCTTGATGCTCATCACACAAATATTTGTCCTGGGTGGGGATCGAACCCACGACCTCCGGCTTAGCAGTCAGGGTCACTAACCACTAGGCCAACAGGCCAGTCAATATAATAGTATGGATAAAATAATATTCTACCACATTCACACAACGACATCTAGTCCCAAAGTAAGCAATTATATTTGCTTGTGCTATGGGTACTAAACAACTGATATACTACTTAAATACACTTTTTTTTTGTAAATACATACAATACATATATAGATAAATTACACCCAGACACAGAACAAACAATCATGCTCATCACACAAACATTTGTCCTGGGTGGGGATCGAACCCGCGACCTACGACTTAGCAGTCAGGGTCACTAACCACTAGACCAACAGGCCAGTCAAAAAAATAAAAGGATCAATATAAAATTATAGTCTGAAATAGGACATAAGTTACCGACACATTTTTACCGATATACGACACAAGAGGAGCCGTGGGGGAAGCTAGCAGTGTCTAAGCAGCGTTGTAGTCTATGTAGCTGGGAAGTTAGTTAAAATCTACGAACGCTTGCAATATCATTATCATCATAACAACAATAAACGTCACACTGCTAGGCACGGGTCTCCTCCAAACATTGTGGAGGAAATTTAACTTAAACCATTAACTTACCTATACTATAAGCCTACTTAAACCACGCTGCCTGGCCAGCCGGGTTGGTATAGTTTCGTATCTTAGCTTCGTTTGGACAATAAGAATCACAACAATTCAAAATGTTCATTAAGGTAAACCTATTTAAAATAAAGTAAATCTATTTAGACAAAACTCCACTATATATCCAAAGACTTAATTACTTAATTTATAATTATTCCTTTTTTTCGCAGTGTTTTTGTCTGCTTAAGGTTACACCCTTATGGCCGATTTCAATAATCTATCTATCTATGGATTTGGCTACTAAAGTTAGAATTTTGACATAAGCTCCATACAAAATATGTGAAAATTCTAACTTTAGAAGCCAAATCAATAGATAGATAGATTAATGAAACCGACCGTTAGTCGCGTTTTACCACCCATGGGTTAAACTTAATCCGTTATGTATTCTTAATCCGTCACTACAAGGACTTTATCAACATCATCATCATCATCATATCAGCCCAACGACGTCCACTGCTGAACATAGGCCTCACCTAATTTCCGCCACAGCGAGCGATTTCGTGCCGCCCGCATCCAACGGCCACCCGCAAGGACTTTATAGTACGTATTATTTCCGTTATAGTAAATATTGGTTCCAATGTCTTTGAAAATATTGTTAGAATATCTCCGAAGGTAAAAAGCGATGGTGGCCCAATGAGAGAGTAGCCGGTATGCAAAATACGAGGTTCGAGTACGGATCCAACCGTCAGTAAAGTAGCGATATTGATTTCAATTTTTTAAATTTATATTGACTTAGTATCTGCGAAGGACACATGACCAGAAATAGTAAGTAATAATAGAAAGTCTAACACACAAACTCATATTGCTGGCAGTAAACAAAGCAGCAATCATGAAACAAAAATTTTCATCATTTTTCATATTTTGGGAATACTTGAAGCATATTATGTAACTATTAGAAACGTAAAATTTGTCGGAATGTATTTTTGTATACATTGTAAGATATCACGATGTTCGTTACTCATTCACTAAAAATAAAAAAAAGGATTTTGATAACAAAAAAGAAGCATAATATTATAGGTACCTTATTCTTTAGACTGTCATTAGAAATAAAAAAATTAAGCAACATGAAATATATAATTCACATCCCAACACAATGCGTTTTATATAATTTGTTTATTTTGCAACAAAGTTAAATAACTAACTATTAAAATACTTAATAAACGATTATACCATGATCCCGAAAAAGTGAAAAGTCAGAGACAATCTAGACCCATAATAGTGGTGTGCTACAGGTACTGCAGTGATTTAGTGTTGCCACCAAATAATCGGTTTTCTTCTGTTTAGCACTATGTTTAAAAAAAAAATTATCTCCAGCATCAGTAGTTTATGTAATTGGCTGCAAACCTATCGATATTAACCAGGTACATTTAAAAGCTCCGAACTTGTACCTACTGAGAGCTTTATGACAGAGAAATACAATACCGTTTGTGCTTGAAATGGGAATCACACCCGAGATACTAGTGCAGCATTCGTGCACACTTTCGCTTCACCGCCGAGGCTGCGAGATTAGGACGAAACAAAATTAAAACTTATGAGGCCATAACCATTTCTTTTTATGTTAGGTGAGGTCAGGAACACTGTCTTGTAGGTACTGTCAATGTCCAATGATGACTATCAGTTTTTTATAGCAGTATAGTGTCTCAGTATAGTGCCTATTCTTCGCATGATGAAAGTTAAGTGCTAACTTCACGCTTCGCATAAATGATCAGCATAAGATCACACCAGTACTAGTAAAGACTAGGACAACATTTTTTTTTTTCGTTGTGTTTTATTTTGTTGATATAGGTACATTACTGCGTGGTACAGAACCACAACAAATGATTAGCCTAATTTCATACACTTTGTACCTAACATTTGAATTATTGACAGAAATACTACATAATAATATGTCTTAGATATCGTCTAATGGAAGGGTGTTGCTTTTCACTTGAAATCTTACTCCCTACTCAAGATGCACTGTACATCATTTATTTATTACTCAACCATTACTTTCAGAATGTTTTTTTAATGCACGCATTCATATTTAGGAATAATAAATATGCTAAATGTCATGTAATAAACAAATCAGGCAAAAGTGGGGTATCTTTGGAAGAGACCCGTGGCCAAGAATGGGACGTTTGTGGATAATGATATTGATAGAAATCAAAACAATAGTTGACATAATTTTTAACTAATCTATGCATAGGTATTTAGTAGAGGAAAACTTTTAAACTTCGTCCGTTATGCGGTTTTATGCAAATATACTCGTAGATTTAACAAATCAAAATAGGCGGTCTCTTTTGACACAACTTTGAAGAGCATTCCAGAAAAAAACTTTGCAAAACGAAAGTTTTATCAATAACTTTCTTAACCAAGGTCACAGAATATGTTGGCTCAGAGTGTGCAAATACAATGATATTATTGAACTGGTTAATTTTCTACATTATTACGAAAAGGACCCGTTTGATCGCGTATATAAATGAATATTAAAGTTTAAGGATTATCAGTTGTCGCTTCGTTTTTACTGAGTTAACAATATACAACAAAATGTACGCTAAAGTAAGTAGTTTTTACCTTTTCAAAAACAATAATTTTTTTTATTAAATTTCTCTCTTCTATAGTTAAAAAGCATGTTATTAATTTTTGAATGACAACAATCGCACGAGAATCCTTAAACAAACATCTATGAATCATATATTATATATTATTTGTCTCTGTGAAAATCGAAGCCACGTCACTTAGCACAGTGATGTTAGTAGCAAGGTGACTACCTTAAACACTACGTGTTTATATTATTTTCTTGAACTTTTAGCAATTTATATTTGGACACATGCATGCATCAAACTCCTAGATAGTCACTTGACAGGGAGCTTTCAGTTACATAGCCTATTTCAACTCACATTATTTCAATCCACAGGTCTTCCTCATCACGGTAGTGCTGGTTGCAGTAAGTGCACTCCCACAACATGGTCATGGACATGAACATCATCATGAACCTGCTTTCTCGTCACAGAAGATTACAAAGCACCACGGACCTGAGAAAAAGATACTCGTCGATGTAAGTAAAATTGAAATTAATTTTCTTCATGATATATACTCATTCATGATATAATTTAATTGTGGTGATATACAGATCAGGGAATGAAATGAACCTACAAGCAATCTCGACATTGGTTGAGCTCATTATTAAATGTTTGGAAATGACTTCAACCGTCGACGACCGTATTTAAATTTTCATACATTTGATTAAATCATCGACCTGATTGTTAGTCGTGTTCATCTGTTTTTATAACATCCATGAGTAAATCATGCAAGTTATATGTTTTTTTTTTAATTATTACACTGCTAGCTGTTAAGTGTCTGATAACTTATATTATCTGCTTTTAAGTGACAGATATAACACTTGTTTTTTTACAAAAATGTCACTTAATTTTCAGATAATTTATCAGGCATTTAACTATTCATTATATCCATTACAGGGCCACGCCAATTACGAATTTGCATATGAAGTAAAGGATCCTCACACACACGACATCAAACGTCAACATGAAACTCGCCACGGAGATGTCGTACACGGCGAGTACAGTCTGCACCAACCCGATGGTACCGTCAGAATTGTCAAATACACCTCTGATCACAAAACTGGGTGAGTGAACTTTTAATTTAAAACCTAGTATACAACGAGCGAATCAATGAGCCAGCATATTCTCACGAACGTTAATATTGCTCTCTGTTCTCTCTATGTGTTGGTCTGTCACTTGTACACTGATACTTAAACTGTATAAATAGTACCCTCTATTTTGGCAGTCGAGTAAATATATGAGAACATAAATTATTATCATCATTTCTGAATGAGGGAATTTAGCCAAGATTGTCAGCCAGGTTGATATAGGGTTTGTTTCAAATTAGCGTTTTCTCGCATTTCCTTTCCTTAGTCGCCTTTTACGACTGTCACTACCCCATTTCAACCCGAGGGACATCGTAAATACTTATTGTTTATTACAGATTTAATGCGGATGTGAAGCAAGAGGGTCATGCTCAACATATCGTACCAGAACATCATCATCACAACATTCACAACCATCAACAACATCATTAATATGAAGTTACTATCCTAAATGTAACTTAATAATAATAACAATCTATTAATGTCCCACTTCTGGGCAAGGCTCTTCTCTCTTCTATTAAGAGCACTGGGACTGCTCTAAGTTATTTAATAATAAGTTATATAATATGTATAAGGTAGGCACTTAGGTGTTGAATATTTCAATGTTATTTGTTATTAATCTTATTACGAAATAAAAAGTATTAAATTTGAAGCTTGTTTTTATTGCCTGTAGAAAAATTATCATGAAAATATTTTATGACATAAATTTGGCACCTGTGCACTTCAGATAGTATATCAGACTTAACTACCAGTGGTGAAAAAATTAAATTGATAAAAATAAAGTAATATGTGTTAATGTCCCACGGCTGGGCACAGGTCTTCTGTATATCTACTTGATGATGTGACTGGCCTGTTGGTCTAGTGGTTAGTGACCCTGACTGCTAAGCCGGAGGTCGTGGGTTCGATCCCCACCCAGGACAAATCTTTGTGTGATGAGCATAAAGGTTTGTTCTGTGTCTGGGTGTAATTTATCTATAATATGTATGTATTTACAAAAAAAAAATGTATTTAAGTAGTATATCAGTTGTTTAGTACCCATAACACAAGCAAATATAATTGCTTACTTTGGGACTAGATGTCGCTGTGTGAATGTGGTAGAATATATTATATTATATAGAGAGCTTATGCCGTAATCCACACACACTGTGTGTTGTGTTATTGGCTAATATGGGTTAATGGATTAGACACCTTAAGTATTTCTTCTTGAGTATGTTTTTCTTGACTGTTAGTAGATGGTGATTTACCTGACTAGTACATTTAAATTCCACAACGTGAAAAAACACATTGGTACTGCCAATCGGAATCGAACTCGGACGCACAAATTGCATGCCTATCACATATCCATTGGGCCACCATCGCTGCAAAGTAGTAATACGTGCTTCAATATTATAAACTTCTTAAAGGGCTGCAAAGGCTCTAACCAGAGAGTGTCACGCGAATAAAAATAATAAAATTTACGAAACTACACATTTCACGCACACAAAAATAGACATAAATATTTTTTATGGCTACAAAACTACTATTGAGAAACAAATTGATATCAATATAATTGCTTTTGTTTTCAATATAAAAAGACGTGATTTGTTAAGAATTTATATCAGTCTACCACTGGTTTAGAGCAGTCAAAGCAACAAACAATGTTTTTTAAGGTTAGAGAATTATATTTATCGAAAATAAACCCTCCGTTTTAAACATAAGTACGGTTTATTATTATCGCTTTAAAGGCTCGTTAAGTGAATTACAGTATAATGGATAGGAACAAGAAGAATAGCATGCGTATATGTATTTAATCATTACAAATACTAGTGTTTTAGACGCCAATGTGAAAGTGCGCGTAAAAGTTTGACATGTGTATTTTTGTGATATATTTCAACTGCCTCGTTATCTATTTTGAAATTCTCAGTACCTGTCTTTCAGTCTGGAAATGTGCCTGGTTATGAATAGGCTTGCTTAATATTACACGGGTCTAAACATAGCTGGTGAAATATACGTGTGATGAACCTCTGCCTCCTCCTGTGAAAAAAGGCTCAACGCTGTGTTTTATTAAGACATGACGGGGGTACGTAACGTTCGTCCCACGTAATGGTAAGCGGTTACCGTAGCCTATGGACGTATGCAACACCAGCATCACGATATTGTCGACCCTTAAGAAAGAAGAACCTTCTTTAAGAACCCCATACTGCAAAATTTTCCCTTGGGAAAATCTCGGGAGTTCATTCTTTTAAGTATATAATATATGTTTTATAGTGATTCTGTTTATATTACTAGCTAGTGCTCTGTAGTATATAAATAATTTGTACAGGTGTTGTGTTTCGTGGCGGTGACAGTGGCAGTTGCGTACGCTGAGTACGCACATTCGGCTCAGCACATCCACCGATACGATGGACATCCTCAAGAAGTGACCATTCATGATCATCATGGTCATCACCACGTCGACTATTACGTTAGTAAACTAGCTTATCATAATCATCATCCTGGTAACACAATCGTTACATAGTGGTAAGCCGATGGTCTCATTCGACAGCTGCGATTGGCTTACTAAGTCAATCGCGCCATATTGCCGACCTGTGATTGGATATTAGTCCATGGGTCTGCTACCGACGTGTGTAATTTAGTAGGATTAAACCAGATCCACTGCTGAATATAGACATAAAATAGTAGGTACATAATATATCACTAAGCACGGTATTAAACATGTGACTTAAGAATGTTTATAATTAGGGACAACGACTGTTTCAACGTACTAACAACTACATCTAAGTAAATAAAGATATTTTGTTATCGTAAGGATTAAGGATATAGAAATTACAAATTTGTAGCATAATAATTACAAGCTTAACAATATTAAGACTCTATTTCACCAACCGGGAGGTGTCTAGAAACCTATCCGATTTAGTTGAAAGGTTGTTGCCATATTTTTCTTATAAAATCTGTCACCTAAGTCTTAGTTTGCCAGATACTTCTCTAACAGTGGTAACATTGAGCCCTAAAACTCGTTAAATATGGTTAATATTTTTTTTTGGTATTATTTTAATACGCCTACGGATAATTTTGTAGCCAATTTTCCATTGCAGTGTTTTACTGCGATTGCAACAATATATTTGCCTTCTGAGGCCGATTCATATAACTGTTACTTTTTTGCAGGCACATCCAAAATACGATTTCAAATACGAAATAAAGGACCCACATACACATGACCAACACTCACAACACGAGGAACGTGATGGTGACGTCGTGAAGGGTTACTATTCTTTGCATGAACCCGATGGTACTGTCAGACATGTGCATTATACCGCTGACAAACACACTGGGTAAGTCAAAAACACTACAAAAATATGCACTATGAACATGTGTAAAAGCTTACCAAGAAAAGATAAGTCAATTGAGAAACACTATTTAATTTGAAGATAGTTACTTAAAATTAATTCATAAAACGAATTGTACAGCCAGTACACTATGTTTCTGTTTTTTCAATGCTTTTATGCAGAGGTAATATAATTTAGCACTTATTACTTTGCTGTCTCACAAGTTTGTATAATAAATAACATTTACTTATTGAATGTATATATTTTCTTTCCTCAGATTCCATGCTGACGTCAAGCACGTTCCTAATCACCATGAACACCCATATCATCATCATCACCACCATCACTACTGATGATGTCAATTGTACCCGCATATATTAATTGTTGACAATGTTTACCTATTTTATAAGGCGTATACAAATAATAAATGATTTTACTTCAATTTGTATAATTATTTTCTTATTTCTTTAGTATTGCTAGAAATTGGCCTGTTGGTCAAGTGGTTAGTTACCCTGAATGCTAGAAGGTCGCAGGTTCGATTCTCGATTCGAGGACAAATGAGATTCGATGTGATGAGCTAGATTGTTTGTTCTGTATCTGAATGTAATTTGTCTATAATAATTAATTATGTATGTATTTACAAAAATAAAAATGTTTTAGTATATCAGTTGTTTAGTATTCATAACATAAGCAAATATAATTGCTTAATTTGGAACTAGATGGCGCTGTATGAAAGTGGTAAAATAATAAAAAAATAAAATGTTTCATTAGTTTTACCAGCCTCGCGGGATTAAGTATAGTCGACCATATTTACTTTACTAATTTTGACAAAAACTTCCATCAAAATTAAAATTCAATAAGACTCATTATTGATGACAACTGTCACTGTACTGATGTCACTTGCAAGCAATAATAGACTTTATTGTATGGTGATATGCAAACGACATTTACTCTAAGGGTGGTAAAGCAATTTTATTTTCGACTATACATTCAACTAATCACCAACTTGATAACCAACTGGCTTCTCTTAAGGGGGCTGATCCTCTTAATTGATTTATTTAATTAAATTTTCTTCACATTCTATGGAGGAGACCCATGCCCAGCTGTGGGACGTTTATGGGTTGAAACGATAATGTATTTTTGTATGTAACGAAAAAACTGAAAATCGACTGGACCGATTTTAAAAACTTTTGCCGTTACAAAGCTACATTATCACTGAGTAACATAGGCTATATAACATCACGCTACGGCCAATAGGAGCTGACTTACGCATAGTTTCCTCCGTCGGCATCCCGCGACGCGTCGCGACGGCCGACCGGCTCCGACCGTAGCGTAAGTTGCATGCAAATATGAACTGTAATTACTGTTGATACATTTCAATGTTCTTTAACGCATTGTAAAATGCCGCCCGGCGCGGGCCGATGCGAGCCGGTTGGTCTGAATCGTAGCTTAATGTAAGATTTTTTTTGTTCTCAACTTTTTCGTAAGTGCGTGATATGAGTCACTTGCACATGTTGAGCCTTGCGCAAATCAAACAAAATATTGGATTGAATAATATTTTTTGTCGACTGAATTTGGTTTACTTATACCAAACTATTGATTCTCCGTAATTTTAATAATAAATTAATACGCTGCTAGTCTGGCTGTTTTTGAAATTTCAACTGTTTCTATGTAGTATTTGTAGTAGATATTAGACTCGCTTATGTAGCTTTTGGTTATCCTACAAATTGATAACTGTGAAATATTTTTATAAGAATAACTGAATAGATCTGTAATCGAAATTTGTTGTACACAGATATGTTATACTTTTTATCAAGATTTCAATGCGAAGCCGCGTGTGGAGGTTTGTATATTATAAGGTTTATTTGAAATGTAGTGATTTTGAAGGCAGTCTATCCAAATCAAATCACACCATGATGCTACTTCAAACTAGAGCTATCCTCTCAAGGTAGGCAGCGGCCTGGCTGTGCCCCTGGCATTGCTAACGTCCATGAGCGGCGGTAACTACTTACCATCAGATGGGCCGCTTGCTCGTCTGCCACTACAGGCAATAAAAAAAAAACATATTACCTATATTATAGGCTGTTTAATCTAGGTTTAAGTCGATAAAGTGAAGTAAGAGTTCTTGCTAAGGTGATAACTTATTTCATTTACAAATCGCTACATAAAAGGTTTGTTGGTGCAATATTGTACTTACAATAACATAAGAATATGTATAAAAGAACATTGCTGTTATTCCCAAATTACCAGTCTTCGTTAGTTAACCAAACTGTAAACAAGCAAAATAAACAATGTTTGGAAAAGTAAGGGTCAATATTTTTCTCTTTTTGATACAATAAATATTAATTAGAGGGTTTAGTAGTAATAATTCATGTTGGTACTCAACTCTAATCCGCTGAACAAATCCACTAATGGATTTGATCCTCTTTATAATATTGGCATACACCAATAAAAATAAATTTAATAAATTACTACCAGCTTATTTTTACCAAAATACAGGCTCTAATTTGCTTAGTAGGCGTTTCGGCCGCTGGGTTTCGTCCGGTCGAAACAGGAATTTCATTATTATTAACATTTTTGAGTGGTGTTTCGGACGAATCCTTTTTAGAGCCAAAGTAACGTCAGAAACATAGATTATTTTACTTTGAGCCATAGATAAATTATTCAATATAAATAAAATAAGCATTAATGTATTATGTCATTAACAATAATACTTGATTTTTACTTAAATAAATAATACGACTATACCTAAGGTTTTTTTATTCTGACTGTACAAAATATACTTAAAAGTACGATTCGTTCGAAACACCACTAAGCTAGCTAAGCCAATTAGAGCCTGTATTTTGGTAAAAATAAGCTAGTAGTAATTTATTTTTATTGGTGTATACCAATATTATAAAGAGGATCAAATTCGTTTTCAATTCAAAATCAAACAAATCATTAGTGAATTTGTTCAGCGGATTAGAGTTGAGTACCAACATGAATTATTTCTATATAACTTATAAGAGATGTTGTAGAAACTTTAAAACGTTTAAAAATCTAAGCCTTAGATATAACAAGAGTGAGATATAGGTATATGATACATTATTTTTCACAGACTTTATTAATAGCATTGGCAATTGCCTCTGTGAGTGCAGTCAAAATACAGGATCATGGTCTTGAGCATGGTCAAGGCCACGTTTCAAGCTTCCTTATACAAAACCACCATCACCAACCTCATGGGCACGAAGGACAGCATAATATTATCCCACATGAAGAACTTCACAATGGGCACGGAGGACAACATGAGATACAAAAAGTCCACCACGAGACACAAGGAGGTCATCAACAAACACAAGGAGGTCAACATCATGCTCCACAACACGTCGATTACTATGTAAGAACTACTTCTTATAATATCAGAAAGCTTTTTAAGGACACGGAGGAAATTAGGTGTGGTATATGTCCAGCAGTGACGTCATTGGACTGAAATGATGATGATGATAGATACTTGTGTCCCCGGGAATTATGAACAGCCTCCCAAGCACTGGCTCATTGTGTAGAAGATGATCAGAATATTTGACAATGATATTGAAATCGACCAATCGAATGTCGAGATTTCGGACAGGATCTTTGTTGTTTTTTAATTTGTCTTGAATTTTTCAACAGGCTGAACCTAACTACGAATTTGCATATGAAGTGAACGATCCTCACACACACGACATTAAGCAACAGCACGAGTCCCGACATGGCGATATCGTTAATGGTGAATACAGTCTCCACCAGTTCGACGGTAATGTTAGGGTTGTCAAGTACCATGCAGACAAGAAAAGCGGGTAAATAATAATTTATTATTTTCAGTCGTTACCCTAAACTTTTTACGGAATATTTACGGAAATAATCGCTCCAAAAGTAGCATAATTATATTGTGCCCCCCCCCACCTATCTTCTAAACCGTAATTAAAAGCTAAAAATATTAAAAACATATTTTTTCTTCATTTACAGATTTCACGCTGATGTCAAATATTCCGGTCATACTAAACACATTGTTCCTGAACGTCACCACCACCAATAATACATAGACTTTTGTTGATGTGTGTTACTATAGCTGTCTCAAAGCCACTAACTGGTATATTGTCGATTAATTATTTTAATAAACTTATTTATAAATAAATGGCTTAAACCAAATATATTTTTATTTGACCTCGTCATTAGTTAAATATGTGTAGTGTATATTATATACCTACCTACACGAATTATTCTAAGGATTTTTTAGTGTTTTAAACATTTCACAAGTAACAAGGCCCTCATAGGGACAGTCTCATATCTATGTGTCTGATCTTAGCAAAATGATTTAGTTAGTTACATTAAGAACATTAAGTGACAGTTTTCTACAGGTCGGACATGCGAATCTCAATAGTTTTATAATAAAAATATAATAGTATTGTGTTTTACATAATATCTATACTAGTACTATGAAGTTGAAGAGTTTGTTTCTTTGGTTGAACACCAGGATCGCAGAAACTACTGGTCCAATTTGCAAAATTATTTTATTGTTGGATAGCCCGTTTATCGAGGAAGTTTGTAGATTATACAACGCTACGCCCAATATAAGCTAAGCAGAGGCCAAATAAAGAACGACGACGAGAGCGAAGACCCACGCGACTTCTAATAATGGATAAATTCCTTTCATAACGGCAATAGCAACTATCTACAGGGAATCTATCTATCAAGTATCTAAATCTATCAAGTAGTCTACATTCTAATTACTCGGCAGATAATCTTAGGGGAAATTCAAAATCGAATACTTGATGACTATAGAAACATAATTTCTCCGACCTTCCTAAAAAAATTCAAACTCAAATTATGCGTACGAAAATAGTTTACGACCAACGGCAAGGCAATAAATTAACTGTTAGTGTAATTACAGTGAAACCAATACTACCTTGGCTATAGTTTTTCAATAATATAAAAGCATAGCGATCTAACCAATGTGTATCAGTTCACACTCAAACTTCAATTTGTGTAACAACAGCTCAGAAACAATTGGTCAAAATGTTTTTCAAGGTATTTTTTAAATATTGTGTTAATATCATTATGTTCAAAAACTAAGTAGTATCGGGATTATTGTATATAGAAAACTTATAAAACATTTAATAAATATTGGTGTCAATAACAAAACTGTGTGTGCAATCTGCATTATGTCAAGTTTTTTACCGACTTGCACTATATTATATCTTGTATTATATTTCACAACTATAAGCTATCATATTATCAGAGTTTTAAAAATTATGGCATACTTTTAGGTACTATGTGCGTTGTCAGTTGTTTTGGCAGTGGTGGCGGGTCACGGTCATTCCTCTCAGTACATCCACAAATACGACGGACACCACGAACCTGTGCATCATGGACATGATCATCATGACTACTACGTGAGTCACTTACCCGTCTTTCGCTATACATAATTACATCAAAGAAAAATTTGTCTCACCTCTAACAACACTGGTTATTCTCAGACTCACCCTAAGTACGAGTTCGAGTACAAGGTAGAAGACTCACACACTGGTGATCACAAGTCGCAGCACGAACATCGCGACGGTGACGTCGTCAAGGGACACTACTCTCTGCACGAGCCTGACGGTTCTGAAAGACATGTTCACTACCACGGCGATCATCATTCTGGGTTAGTAAATAATGCAGAACTATATTAAGTGTACCTTTATTTTATTTAGAGACTAAAATAACTATTTCTCTTACAGTTTCCACGCGGACGTGAAACACAGTACTCATCACATCGTGCCTCATCATCATCACTACTGAAGTATTCGTCGAGATATTTATGTGCAATAAAATAAACCTTATTTAGTCTTTATTTGTTTCTACTGAATTTTATAAAAAAATACAAGAAAAAAGTTTTTTAATACATACATATTTATTTTATTCTACCTATTAAATTTTCCCACTAAAAATACTCGTAAATAATTTGGTGACATAAAAATTATCTTTCCGTGTATTGATGTATTTAGAATACAAAATGTCACTACCCCATCTCAACCCATGGGTTTCATAAAAAGCAACTAAGGGAACTTTATGCAGACAAGAGCACTCCGAGAAAAGGAAAATTCGAAACAAACACCACATTCTTGATTGATTATAAATATTTTGCTTTGTTTATTGATTGATTTATTGATTTATTATAATTATTATATATTGATTTATTATAATTAACAATATTTTATTATTATTTGTTTGGAACTACCTGTCCCGGTGGCTGTATATCATCAAGTCTTGCAATATAAATTTAAGTAACTTAATGATGTACGATTTGAAATTAAATTTGCGATGCATATATAAATTGGATGCATTGCAATATTTGAATAAATTGGAGCAGATCTGATGATTGAACGTGGAGGTGGTGGCTACGGGAACTTGATTTTCAAATGACGCGACTCCATCATGTTTGGAGCTCATTTGACTTGCCTTGACGAGTACTTTGAAAAAATAAAAAATCCTTACTTTTAGGAATGCATAGTTGATAACCACACGACAACAGTATTATTTTAGCTTCCTTTATAGAAACAAAATTAATGTCATCGAACTCGATAAGCATCCAATATGTACTTTATTCAAAATACGTCGAAAAGATTACCATTGGCAGAGGACCCTGTTTGACGAGATCAATTTTGAGTAGTAGGTACATGTTGACACCTTTTTGGTTTTGTATGAAGATGACGTTCATAAGTATGTAACTAATATGTGAACTAAAATTATTGACTATATATACTCTATCATTTATCAGTGAATGAATTTTCTATAGCACTCATTGATAGTTCCATAAAAACAAAACTTGTGTAAATAAAACAATTGCACCAAATAATATTGAGCGCCTTATACAGTATTCTTTATTCATTCAAAATTATATTGTAAGATCATTCCGTTATACATATTATTGCAATTTCTTTTATTTCTTAATTACATCGTTGATTAAGCAAAAACTTCATGAGAAGGTAAAAGTGAACCGCTTTTACCACTGCAATAATTTCATCGTCTCCAAAAACGTAATACAAACTGGTTAATATATTCCAGAGGTTTTGAAATACTGTATAAAAAGTCGATTCCGTTAAGGCTTAACGATCAGTTTTCTTTCTTTAGCAGAACGGTTAACCACAATAATTGAAGAAATGTTTTTTAAGGTAGAGTTTTAACACTTTTTAGAGATCAAAATTAACTTACTTTAGACTTTAGGACCTTCAAGAAACGAGCATGTCTCTTTTTAAAAGACCGGTAACGCATCTGTGACCCCGGTGTTACAGTTTCCATGGGTAGCAGAAATAGTTAAATGCATAATTTCCTTTTAACTGTAATACTTATAATTTTTTATTTGTTTAATAATATTTTGATTTATAATTTGCAGATCTTGTTAGTGGCAGCTGCAATAACCTTTGTCGCTTGCTACGATCCTGCATATTCATTAAAGAGTGTTTTAGTACATCACGAAGTGTCTCTTGAGCCGCATATCCGAGAGTATCACTACCATAACCACAAACTTGAAAATATAAATCCAAGAAAAAATGTAGGTATGGAATATGTAACTAGACATGAACCTAGCTACCACGAACAAAGTCAAAACTACGAAAAACGTGACCTGAGAACTAGACATGATCCACAAAGCCACGAGTATAATTACGAAAACCTAAATTCACAAAATGAAAGACAATATAAGTCTAAATTTGGGGTGCAATATGATAAGACTACAAACTATGAGCCTAATCACCATAATTACCAAGTACACCAAAAAGAAAATAGAGAGTTGCCTCACCGACAATTTGAGGAGCGTGGATTTGGAGGACAGTCGCAATGCTGTGAGAATCACTACAGCAAGCATGAAGAACACCATAACAAACAAGAAGAGAATTTGAGGGTTAATGAATTTAAAACTAAATTTGAACCGCAACATCATCAACATAGCTACCACAAACACGAAGAACATCATATTGCACATGAAGAACTCAATAGTTCAAAAGATGTAATTAATCACGAAATACAGAAATATCTACCTCAATACTCTAATTATGAAGAACATCATAAAGAGCATCACACACAAAAATATGAGGAATATGAACATGAAACTAACAACAACCCTAGGATATACGATCATTACTATCACAATCACGGAGGAAATATTTTCAAACAAAATGAAAATCGGGTGAAAAAACAAGTGGCACATGATCAAATAGCCACAACTGAACCACAGCACAATGAAACTCAAGAATTAAAGCAGAAAAATGAGAAAAAACCTAAAAAAGAACAAGAAACTGAAAAAGATAACGAGGAGGATAACGAGAAAGAGGAAGAAAATAACAAAAAAAGTGGACGTGATAAAAAACTTGAGAAACGAAAGCAAAAACAAAACAAAAATAAGGTATCAACAGAAGAAAGCACAAACCAAGATCAAAATCAAAATTACAACCCACAAGCAGGAAGTTTATTAAAACATCACTTCGACTACAACGTAAGAAAAGCTTTGAACGTTATTTTTTCTTTTTATTGGAAGTTTATAATTTATTTATTTATAGATAAAAAAAATTTTTTCAGACACATCCAATCCAATTTGCTTATGGAATTAAAGATACAAATAATTACAATATTAAGCATCATCGTGAACTTCGTGACGGTGACGTTGTGACGGGAGAATACAGTCTCCTCCAGCCCGATGGTACGATTAGAATTGTGGAATATCATGCCTATGACAAAAAAGAGGTAAGATTTTGTAAATTGCAAAAATAAGATTTAATTCCATCAACACCAAGATTAAAGCTACCTCTATACCTCTATCATATACCATACCATATAATAATAATAATTATGTATCTCGTTCTTAGTGTGTTAAATAAAATAATTATTTTAATTGCAGATTCTCTTCTAAAGGGACGAGGAGCAACCAAATCCATTATTAATAAATATCTAATGATCCTGTGATAGTAAAACTAAGTTACATTTAAAACCTAGATGTAGATTTATTGTTAAGATAATAGTTTAAATTAATATACATTTCTTTAGATTACAATAATTGATGTTTTAATTTTCCGTATCTAATATTATTCGGTATCAAATCAACCTACCAAGCGTTTGAAGTAATTTACGGGTAAGTTACCCTCTTATTGTAATCCAAAAATGTATCTACATGAACAGATTTTAACACAACATAATCTCCATCTGTAATCTAAGGAAAATGACCACGTACCTATTCTCCAATATATTATTTTTGACTTATAAGACAGGTAATAAATTATTACATGGTACATTACAGTAAAATGTGGATGTGATAAGTGTTACTAAAACTGACTGGCCTGTTGGTCTAGTGGTTAGTGACTCTAACTGCTAAACCAGAGGTCGTGGGTACGATCCCCACCCAGGACAAATCTTTGTGTGATGAGCATGAAGGTTTGTTCTGTGACTGGGTGTAATTTATCTATAATATGTATGCATTTACAAAAAAAAAATGTATTTAAGTAGTATATCAGTTGTTTAGTACCCATAACACAAGCAAATATAATTGCTTAATTTGGGACTAGATCGCGCTGCGTAAATGTGGTTGAATATTATTATTATTATATTATTATTAATTATTTTTATCATTTCATAATGGTGTAATAATCACCGTCAAGTAGGATGAATGAAAGGAGTGTTGGAATTATTCCAGAAACAAAATAGGTATAAGAGACAAAATAAAATTATAAGCTAAAATTGCTTGTTTATATTCAACTTGTTTATATGTCGGACAAACTTTCTGACCACAAATTATTTTAATAACGGTACAATAGTCCGTGTAGTGACGGATTAAGAACACATAATGCCACTACCCCATTTATACCCATGGGTATCGTAAAAAGTGACTAAGGGAGTAAAAAGTAAACCATAAGCAGACAAGAGCACTGTAAGAAAACGAAAATTCGGAACCTATGCCAATTCGTCTGGCCAGCGTGGTATAGTAGGTTAAATTCCCTCCAAAATGTTTGGAAGAGACCCGTGCCCAGCTGTGGGACACTTAAGGGTTGAAATAATCAACGTTACAATACTCCAAGTTCCGATGTACAGCATTGGATATTTTTTTTTATCATCATCATCATTTCAACCCATAAATGTCCCACTGCTGGGCATAGGTCTCCTCGAAAAAATGTGGGGGGATTATTTTTTTTTTTTTTCATGATTGGGGAGAAATATCCAATATAATATTCCCCTTTACTCGTGTAACTAATACATGTACCACATTAAATAGTCCATAATTGTTACGAAACAGTAATTGTCAATGTCTAACAATAAAATCGTGAATAATTTAACTGCCCATATAATTATAGTGAAACCAATATTACCTTGGTAACGGTTTTTTAAAACATATAAAAGACGTAAGATTGAGACGTTATGTATCAGTTTACAGTTAGACTTGTTTTAACAGTGACAACTGTCTAAATCAATTCATTAAAATGTTTATCAAGGTATTTAAAATATTTTCACATAAGATAGTTATGGATTCGTGAAGCAGTTATAATGAAATCTAACAATATAATATATATTATATATGTAATATATAAAATTTGATCTAATTCTAGGTGGTATGCGTACTATCTGTAGCTGTGGCAGTGGTGGCGGGTCACGGTCACTCCTCTCAGTACATCCATAAGTACGACGGACACCACGAGCCTGTGCATCATGGACATGACCATCATGACTACTACGTGAGTCACTTACCCGTCTTTCGCTCTACATAATTACATCAAAGAAAAATTTGTCTCACCTCTAACAACACTGGTTATTCTCAGACTCACCCTAAATACGAGTTCGAGTACAAGGTAGAAGACTCACACACTGGTGATCACAAGTCGCAGCACGAACATCGCGACGGTGACGTCGTCAAGGGACACTACTCTCTGCACGAGCCTGACGGTTCTGAAAGACATGTTCACTACCACGGCGATCACCACACCGGGTAAGTGTGATTGAATACTAAAAACTACCATTATAGATTGTTGAAAACAAAATTCAGTATCTATTTAAATCTGTTTAAAATGTCGATACAAAAAAGATTTTTTTAAAAGGCATTTAAAGATTTTTTTATGTGATATGATAATTAATTATTTAATTTCTCCTACAGTTTCCACGCTGACGTAAAGCACAGCACTCACCACATCGTGCCTCATCATCACCATCACTACTGAATCAAACTGTAGAATAAATTTATAAAACGTACTTTAATTTGTTTACCTATTTATTATGTTGTATGAATTTTATGAATGCAATAAAAGTATAAAACTTTAGCTATTTAGTATATTTATTTTGCGAATTTTCTTGCATGCCCTCCTATCTGTATGAAAATAACTATATATCTATGAAAATAAAAACGAATAGCTGAATGTATAATACTAAGCGCAAACCTCTGGGACAGTTGGACCAATCCTAAAATCCGAATCTATAATTTAAATTTAAGTAATAATACAAAATAATTAAAGTGAAGAAAACATTTAATTATCGATCATATTGAATTCCCAATTGTTTGGGATAAAACCCGTATTATTTATATAAAACAAAGAAGTCATTTACTTCAAGATACAATTTAACTATTCCACAAATTTATGGCAATATGTGCATGGATCAGCCCTTCATTACAAAGACTGTTGCACAATAACAATGTAGCCAACAATATAGTTAGTTATATGGTCAAAGTACCTCGATGGCGCATTGAGTGTGCGTAACTTCTGTGCAAGAGGACCAAATTTCGATTGTCATGTAAGGTTTTTTTTTACCAAACAGCTACGAATGGCATATTTTTCGACAGAACTTTTAAGTTTTTTGATTAAGTGTTATAAATTATGTCACCCTTCGCTATCTTCTAAACCGTAAAACCATAATTATAAAAAAAAATACAAAAATAACACTTCAAAAATACTTCCTGAGAAAATTATTATTTTCAAAATGATCGGATATACTTTTTTTGAGTAGTTACCGGAAGAAACCCGACTCGACGAATCCGACTAAGTCGATGTGATAAATCATACTAGGATCTCAGATGTCAGTATTACTACGTCTTGCTTTCTACTGTTAACATGGCTGGCATAAAGTGTAACGATTCCGTAATTACAGTACAGAGAGAATACGATGACTACTCACACCTACCATTCTCCTCTCTGCATCACCCTAAGGTTGGTAAATAATACCTTTGGCATTAGGCAATATATACTATATCCTGCACGAGGGTTCTTTAATAAGTTAATAAAATACATTCGTCTACGTCGAAAGGCAATATAAGTCTAAATTTGGGGTGCAATATGAAATTTTGATTATTAACACTGACACAAAAGACAGTGGACTGTTAATGTAGTCAGATATATCAAAAAACTTTTTTTTTTTAAAGACGACACCCGCACTAGGGAACGAGCCCTGTGTCGCGGGGAGCTTTACAAACATGAAACTAACGGACACAAAGTACACTAGAAACAAATATCTATGAATCACACAAATATTTGTCTCGTGTGGGAATCGAACCCACGACACCCAGCACGGCGATGTAGTGGCGAGGCGACCACCTTAACCACTGCGCCACGGTGACAGTCAAAAACTTGCAGTTATATTACACGAAATGATTACTTACTGAATACCTATCTTTGGCAGTACTTGAAATATTGCCAAAGCGAAAAACCTTTAGTTATTGTAAGCTATAATTTATTATACTTGTATGTAAGCTACAAAATATAGCTAAAATCTGGAAGACCACTCAGCTCCGCAGACACGACATGAAGGATAAACACATTTATAAACTTTTGCCTTTTAAGGTTCTGTAGCTAAAATGGCAAAACCGGAACCCTTATGGTTTCGTTCTGTCCGTCGTTCCTCGTTCCACTCATCCTTGTGTCACAGGCATTCTACTCAAAAACTACTCAATGTATATTGATGAAATTTGGAGAAGAGGTGTGAGATATAAGTAAAAACGGTTTTGTCCGTATAGTAACGGATTAAGAATACATAATGTCACTACACCATTTCTACCCGTGGGTGTCGTAAAAGTTTAGCGGGCTAAATTCCCTCCACAATCATTGAAGGAGACGTATGTATACATTTTATTTGTTCCAAATGGAGGATCGAACCCTAGACCTCAGAAACCGCAACCGTGTTCATTACCACTGCGCCACCGAAGCAGTCAAGTATTGACAAAAATTTTTCATCATCATTATTTTGCTGGGCACAGGTCTCCTCCTAGGCTAGACAGGTTGGTTTATTACAAATTTTCTTTTTCTCGCAGTGCTCTTGTCTGTCTTAACTCCCTTAGTCGACTTTTACGACACCCACGGGTAGAAGTATTTAAAAATATAATATTATATTATTATGTATGTCTATCAGTTGCATCCCAACAAAACTACTTATTTAATTATTATATCAAGACACGCGGACGCGTGTCCAGCCCCGTTCAACCATCAAACAAAGCGGGTGACACGCAGTAGTGTGTAGTATTACACGAACCAGTTGGAGCCACTTTTAACACACCGATAACTCAAAATCTATTTAATATAAAGGCATGAAATTTGGGATATGAATTAAAGTCTACTAGACTAACCAGAATCTCAAATTTCGTAAATATAGCTTAAGTGGTTAGCGAGATATTGATGCTCAAAAATCGCTATTTTTCCACTGACTGACTTACCTATAGACCTTAAATAACACCCACTTCCAGTTGACCTAGAAAGTTGAAATTTGGGGTCCAGCTGTGTAATTGTGTGTATACAAATAAAACAACCAGAAAATAATAAATTATTACGTTTAAAAAAAAGAAACAGTAGCGCCTTGTTAATTATATTAGCAATAAATTGTTACGTATCGTTTTAATAAACACTTTGAAAATGGACCTTATAACTTCAAAGTAGTTAGTTATTTATATGTGAGGAAGAATTTAGGAATTCATTAATTTGTTATCAGTTATAGCTTTATCATTTCGTGAAATAGTAAAATATAAACGCAATCCTTCCTATTTGATTATCTTTAGGTGGTAAGGATTATTGTATAGACGAATATAGACTTAATTACATTATTCATCATCATCGTCATCATCACAACACAACAGTCCAATGACGTCCACTACTGAACATATGCCTCACCTAACTTCTGCCACTGCGAGCGCGTTTGTGCCGCCTGCACCGATTGATCGAACCAAGCGGTCGAACTACGTGGCCACCTCCCATGCAACGACCACCCGCAACCTTTATCAGGTCGTCCGTCCATCTCGTGCGAGGGTCGCCCTAAGCTGCGCTTTTCAATACGTAGCCGCTAGTCTAAAACCTTTTGCCTCCATCGGCCGTCAGTTCTACGAGTATTGGCGCTTCGGTTAGCTAGAATGGCAAGTTTAGTTCTCCTACGAATCTCCTCATTTTGAATTTGATCACGCAGGGAAACTCTGAGCATAGATTTTCATGGCTCGCTAAGCGACAGTGAGTCTTATGAGCCCTACAGTTTAGTAAATAATAAATAATAGACAAAAAAGAAAACAATCAAGATATTTATTTTTTATTAGTTCCTTCCGTGTATTTTTCTTAATAATTCTAGCGCAACTTTAGCAAAACTGTTAGTATTTATCTGAAACAAATAACGAATATTTACACTCATTTACACACAATAAGACATCCATGCTACTAGATCCAGTCATAAAATGTAACTTTGTATTTAGTACCAACCATGGGACTACACACATCTACTAAACCGTTAAGACTGAATAGTACACAAACGCATGCATATATTCCCAATAGAGACAGCGACACTATCATAATATTCCACGAAGACTAGACACCTTTACGGCTTGTGGTTTAAACCAATCTACAGACTAGTTAATCACCTGTTCGGGAAAAGATTACACTACGACCTGCTAGAGGAGAGGACTATTATTATAATAGTATAAGTTACATTATAATTACATACCTCAACAAATGTACTTACTATACTAACTAAAGATATATACTACAACCTTTACTTTTCCTCTAAATTCCAAATTCCCTCACGCTAGAATTTTCCAGAATATTTTATAATTTAATATGTATATTATTTAAACAACATACACAACCTAAATTATAAAATATTTGTTGTCATCTGTCATGTCATCTTGTGACAAATTTTATAAAAAGTATTTTACTTTTACAAAAAAGTTTTTATACTTTTTTTAATAAAAAATAATTTTCTTTAAATATTTTTATGCATTCATTTTATACATTGACAACAATATAATATGTCTATACAGGGTGTATACGCCCAGTTAAATCTTGAGCTTCAATTTTTAAGCAAGTTATCTGCTTTCTGTAAATAAATCGACTAGTTTAGAACTGGGCATTCACTTATATCTCAATTCTTTTGTCTGCGAAATTAGCAACCACTAGTATTCTTAAACTAGGGGCTCCCATTTTCACATTTATGTTTTGGTGGGATAAGGCTGATAGATGTGTTAATGTAGGTATCTAATAACAACACATAGTTTATTTTCTCCAACACAATTGACCTGTGTATATTAAATCATGCGCGTGGACAGTATTTATAAACACATAACTTTACGAAACAGTTATCAATATGCAATAACAATTATCATTAACAATTTAGGTGAAATTCTATGTCACCTTGGCAACTGTTTTTTAAACCATATAAAACGTGAGAATTAGAACATTTTGTATCAGTTACATTTGGACTTTGTATCAAGTTTGACAAAAACAATACGACATAGTTCTTCAAGATGTTCTTCAAGGTATCATTAAGCTTTTTTTAGCCTAAAAGAAACGCTTGCCAAATCTAGGCATTCCTAAGTCTCAGTGTTTATATTAGATTTGTCTTCTAGAATAATGATACATGCATAACATGACGCCTTTTTCCCGAAGGGGTAGGCAGAGGTGTTTTACACCCACATTTCGCCAGCTATATTAATTTGGTCCCATGAAATAGGAGACAAGCCTATTGTCATCCACCGGGAACATTTGTTTACCAAACTACGGGAAAATCTTAATACTAGAACTTCATGATAGAAAATCCTAATACCAATTTCACCCGACTTGGGAATCGAAACCGGGACATCTTGCACAGCAGTCGTATACACTTCCCGCTGCGCCGCCACCCTAGGGCAGTTTAGAATAATGATGATGATGATGGAAAAAGTTTCATCACAGGCAAAAAATATCACGCTACTTAATTAGCCTGCAAGCTTAAAGAATTTCCTTTGATGTAATTTCAGTTATAATATCTTTGTAAATATCTTATCAGCAATTTTATTAGAGCGAAATCAATTGCTATATAATTAAAGTTGCTATAAATAGTGAACCGTTAAAAGCTTAGTTACCAGTTTACGGTTCGGTGTCGTCTACTACATTCAAATCTAAGGGTTGAAAATGTTCTTTAAGGTAGATATTACATTATAACAATTAATGATTCCAATAAAACATTTCACTGAAGCATAATACAATCATTATTACCTCGTACTGCCGCTGACTGTAACCCTCTCATCTATTTTTATTCCCTAATTTAAGTTATTTTTAAGAGTTCTGTTTATACATATTTACCTTATTACTTTAATAAATTTTACTTTACTTACTTTACTTTACGAAAGAGCAGAATCTGTTGTTGCCAACACTGGCCAGAGATATTGGTACAGTGTTTTATTTAGAGATTTCCTTCTGTTACACAGCTGATATATTATGATTTGTTTCCCTTGCCATCTGTCACGATATCCAGAAATAGACACCAAAATACAAAACAAACAGAACAACATTTTTTTTTAATTTTAGGTGGTATGCGTACTATCTGTAGCTGTGGCAGTGGTGGCGGGTCACGGTCACTCCTCGCAGTACATCCACAAATACGATGGACACCACGAGCCTGTGCATCATGGACATGACCATCATGACTACTACGTGAGTTACTTACCCGTCTTTTGCTCTACATAATTACATCAAAGAAAAATTTGTCTCACCTCTAACAACACTGGTTATTCTCAGACTCACCCTAAGTACGAGTTCGAGTACAAGGTAGAAGACTCACACACTGGTGATCACAAGTCGCAGCACGAACATCGCGACGGTGACGTCGTCAAGGGACACTACTCTCTGCACGAGCCCGACGGTTCCGTCAGACATGTCGAATACCATGGCGATCATCACACCGGGTAATTATATTTTCTTATAGCTGTGCACACGACTTCGTTCGCGTGGACAACTTATCCCGCATTCATAGAGTTTTAATCTTTTTTACGGAACTCTGATATTTTTTCAAAACCAAAGTAGCCTAAATTACTCCTTGTAATTTACGCTACTTTGGTTTTGAAAAGATATGACATTAGCTATCCGCCAGTGAAATACCCGTCGAAATCGGTACAGCCGTTCCAAAGATTAGCTGGAACAACTGGTTATTTTGGTATATGTACCGTATACACATTCAAATGCATGTAGTAAGAAGCGGTTATTTTATTATTACAAACAGACAGACTAATTTTATTTATTTACTTACTATTTTGTCAGCAAAGCTCAATTTCTGTGTCAGAATATCTGATTTAGATGTTAACTAACATATTTATTTCCCAGTTTCCACGCGGACGTGAAGCACAGCACTCATCACATCGTGCCTCATCACCATCAACATCATTACTAAAATTTAAGAATGCAGAAGACTGAAGTATCTACAGAGCAACTGGAATTTGAAACTATATTTTTGTATAATTCTAAATAAATAATATATGCTAACTGACTAATTTTGGGTATCATTGATAAAATCCAGAGATTACTTATATACATATAATTTCAATTATAAATTGTAAGTATCTCAATTCAAGTACCTACCTCTATCTGAAGAATATCTTAAAAATTAATATGATATTAAAACAAGTTTCTAAAAAGAAATTAATATAATAGGTATAGAAGTAATGAATTATCTGAGATAATAAATATTCGATCCAATTTTTTCTTGAAGTATATTTGACAATTTAGATTTTTTTCTCCAGCTAGATGGTCCGACGACCTAAAAAAGGTCGCTGGATCTGACTGGATGCGGAAGGCGGAGGACAGAGTGTTATGGCGCGTGTTAGGAGAGGCCTACGTCCAGCAGTGGACTGCAATAGGCTGAAATGATGATGATGATGATGATATTTGACAATTTCACAAACACAATTGGAATACGTTATAAAGGAGTCATCATCATCATCATCATATCAGCCCAATGTCTACTGCTGCAAGCAACGGCCATCCGCAACCTTTACTAGGTCGTCGATCCATCTGGCAAAGAAAGAGTCGTATTTAAAATATTATAATATATAAACATAGAAATATACAATACTAAATCACTATTTTATTAACCATAGTGGTCAAAAGCTAGTAGCCGAGACAGTCGTAAATGCTGACCATATAATTTTCAATAAAGGTTTAAAAAGACAAGTAAACATTTAATTGAACTGAACTACTTTTTAGTAAAGTTAGCCTTAGATCCTAGTAGGTTTAATTATTGTTTTACAGAAAACACTTGTTGCATAGTTATCCGTTTAACACAGTTGCCTGGTAAAGTAAATAAAAAGAGATTTTGTGAAATAAATAATAAAACTGAAAATACACAGAATAACATAATTTTCCCTTTGGAACTGTTCCTAACTATCAACAGTTTCTGACAGAATGAATATTGGCTCCACTAGTTATTAAAAACAAAATTCATGATATTAAAAAATAAGAGAATAGAAAAGATCCTATACAAAATGTCTAAAACGTCAATTTTAACAACAAAGCACTCGTTTATTTAATTTTTTTTAATGTACATAGTAAAGAGGTGGACTGAATACAGTTCACCTCTTTACGTCACGTTCACGTCACTCGAACAACTATTTAGTTAGCAAGCATTCTCTAATAGTTACAAACCAATTCATATCACATAGCACAGACGATTTAACATTCAGTTGCAAGAATACATTTTCATACCCTTTATTTTAAAATCCATGTCTATTTTTCCTCACTTTCATCATCTATAACCTTTACTAATATATAAAGACAATTGAAAAAGGCTTCTAGAGAAAAAAATAAAAAACTGCAAACAAAATAAATGACCTATTCATAAAGGAAATTCTAATACATTCTGTAATAAAAATACTTAACTTTTCATAAGTTCGTGAAAAATAAAATATTCCACCAATTCAACTTGATGACGCAGCATCAGTTTATTTTGCCTTGGTGGCGTAGCGAAAGTATATACGACTGATGCGTCTGACTGATGGGCTTGGGTTCGATTCCCGGGTCAGGCAAACAAGGTTATTAAGTTTGTCTATTATGAAATTGTCAGTAAAAGATATTGTCTGATGTAGATCTCTTTGATAACTCTTTGAACTCTATTAAAACATTATCTAAAAATAAACTCATGTCTCTTCAATTGTAATACAACAAAACACTCAACTAACTTAGCACGCTAGCACACTTACACTCTTCTTAAATATAATAAAATTTGTCTACCTCTACTTTCTAATCAGTTTCCAAATTCCAAACAAGCTTTTATTATTTATAATTTTTTTTTTTGTGAATTTTATTTCTATAGTTAACTTAAGACACATTTTAAGCAGCTATGTAACGCTCAACTTTTTTTAATTTACTTATTTTAGTTAATTTTGGGTACTCCTTTGTCTTTAATTAAGAACATTCAATGTATTACATTAGTTATAATGACTGTTTGTACCAGAATAAATGAAAAAAAAAAAAAGAAAAAGGTGCGGAGTTTGAGAATGTGGCATGTTGATGGGTCGTTTCCTATTACATAGGACCTAACATAGCTGGCGAAATGTAGGTGTGATACACGCCAACCCCTTTGAGAATAAAGGCGTGATGCTATGTTATAAAATAGTTATAAGAAGGTATAAAATCTTCTATTATTAATTTTAATAAATAGTAAAGATCCTTGAATTGAAAGGACCTTTCATCATTATTATCATATCAGCCCAAAGATGTCCACTGCTGAACATAGGCCTAATTTACGCCACTGCGAACGGTCCTGGGCAGCCTGCCGACGAACCGACGGCCCAAAAAAAAGGTACCTTTGCAAAAACTAAATCAAGTTTGAGAAAGAATCCGTAAAATATACATTATACAATAACTCTGTAAACAATAACTTACTTTCATTATATAGCTTTAAATAAAATTTATTCCTTTTGTGACAAAGCATACTATTGAATCATACTATTGTTAGTAGGTAGCTAGCTGTAATTAGTTCAACTTATTTATTATTTAGTCGTAAATATATTTGCAATAAGTTGTTACAATGTTTTAATCAACGAAATATTTTTGTATGTTCAATTGTTGTTATGAAAGAATGAAATATTTTTTGTCTTGGGTATTTATAAATTTATTGTACCAAGGACTGATAAAATGATTATCGATAAAAGCGTAACTGTTGACGGCACGCGATTAATATTACGTGGAATAAGTGTAATATATCGGAATTTGCTTGTCATGCGCAATATATATATCGTGAATAATCTAAGCACCAATATAATTACATCTATTGCAACCAATTTTACCTTGGCTCCTGATTTTAACTATATAAAACATGTGGTACTACGACAATGTGTATCAGTTCACTTTTGGACGTAGTCTAATAACTTGAATACAAAAAATGTTCATCAAGGTACTGTAAAACTGTAAATAAATAACTTGATCTTGCAAATTATTATAAACTTATATTTCTGTATTCATTAGTATTTGCATAGTCATATACTTTGAAATACAAAGTCGTTTAACCATGAAACGCACTATTTACTGTAGCCATAATAAAAGTTTATCAGAAAAAGTTAATTCCATTACCAGCGATACTTTGCTTGCTACTCGGCAGTATAAAAAAACAATTAGCGTCGCAGCGATGCCTTCAGTCAGCTACAAAATTCTGCATGTTGGAAATAATGAAATACTATATTTTTAAATAATAATACTATCTCTCTTCAATTTCAGGTAGTATGCGTATTGTCAGTCGCTGTGGCAGTGGTGGCGGGTCACGGTCATTCCTCTCAGTACATCCACAAGTACGACGGACACCACGAGCCTGTGCATCATGGACATGACCATCATGACTACTACGTGAGTTACTTACCCGTCTTTCGCTCTACATAATTACATCAAAGAAAAATTTGTCTCACCTCTAACAACACTGGTTATTCTCAGACTCACCCTAAATACGAGTTCGAGTACAAGGTAGAAGACTCACACACTGGTGATCACAAGTCGCAGCACGAACATCGCGACGGTGACGTCGTCAAGGGACACTACTCTCTGCACGAGCCTGACGGTTCTGAAAGACATGTTCACTACCATGGCGATCACCATTCCGGGTGAGATTAATATAATTATTCCATCAATACGTGTTATGACCTGCTTTAAAATCTTGACTATGCCGGTTATGACTAGTTGATAACCAAGAAGTTGAATAGTGTGTACGGTTGCCACTCAAGAGATCGCTTTCAATCCACTGGTGGGGCAAAGACGCTATTTTCAGCATGAGCCCGGAGACTGATATGCTCTATTAATCGCAATAGGCTGCTGAGCCTAGTCTGAGCTTAGACCCATATTTTAGGAGCTGATCATATAATATGGGACTAAAATATCTTGCGAATTTAATTCATATATAATGCACCTTTGCCCCTTTCCTTTACAGGAAAAAGCGTGTTACTTATGTTATTTTCAAAACATTTTTTATTTGGTTACAGTTTCCACGCAGACGTGAAACACAGCACTCACCACATCGTGCCTCATCATCATCACTACTGAAATAATATTTTTAGATTTTGTAATAGTCTCTTCTATTTGTTATGAAGTATTAACCTACAATTATATATTTCTCAAGTATTTTTATTATTTTATTTGTTTAAGATTTTTTGTTTGAATTTTCTTATTATTCCCTTTATTTTGGTATATTTTATACTCCTGAAAATGATTTAATTAACCCATTAGCATATTATATTGCTACCAAGAGGTCTGAAAGAGTTTAGACCATGATTCACACACGCTGACGCTATGTAGGTTGGTGGAACAGTATCAATGTTAACCTCTACCTCTAGTAGATGGTGAGTTCAATGACTAGTCCATTTAATTTTAATCCACAAAATGAAATCCACATTCGTACTACTGATCGAAATCGAACTAGCACCTCTTGTTTTTCACGTCAAAATAAATATTATTTTTAATTTCGTTTTCATATTATTGCACCAAACCAATATAATAATAACTTACTTAAAAAAAATATTTAAATAAACGGTCTTTATGAAAAAAGACCACTACTTAAGAAATAAATGTATAAACTGAGAATGATTAACCTCTACAATACTTTTTATATAAATGTTTGAGTATTGTCACCAACATTGTGCTAGTTATGTAAAACATTCGTAATTTATGTAACAGATAACAATGCAGTGAAAGTATGTTTCTGACCCGACTTCACGATGGCTAGGTATTTTTTTTTTTATAATAGTAACATTACATATCGTAACCTTATTCCTAGAAGTGATAGTACACCATCCAGCTATGTTTGGTCCCATTTATTAAAGTATGTTTCTGACCCGACTTCCCGATGCCTAGGTATATTTTTTATTATAATAATAACATTACATACTGTACAGGTACATACAGTAAGACTGGCCTGTTGGTCTAGTGGTTAGTGACCCTGACTGCTAAGCCGGAGGTCGTGGGTTCGATCCCCACCCAGGACAAATCTTTGTGTGATGAGCATACAAATGTTTGTTCTGTGTCTGGGTGTAATTTATCTATAATACGTATGTATTTACAAAACAAAATGTATATAAGTAGTATATCAGTTGTTTAGTACCTTGCTTGTGTTATACAAGCAAATATAATTGCTTACTTTGGGACTAGATGGCGCTGTGTGAATGTGGTAGAATATTATTATTATTACATTATTACATATCGTACCTTATTACTAGAAGTGGTGGTACACCATCCAGCTATGTTTGGTCCCATTTAATTCGGGGCAAGTCTATAAATTATCATAAATTGCGTATATTTTTAGATTCCTGGCTAAAACTAGATTTATGATTTGAAATTTAGGGGAGAAAACCAATTGCCGCTTTTGCCAAACTCAGGAATCAAACCCAGAACCTCTGCAGCAACAGTTGTAAATATTTTCAATGTATCAACAAGGCAGTATAATTATATTTACTATATAATATAATAAATAAATCAGTGTGGTAACGGATTAAGAAATCCGTGTAGAGATGGATTAAGAATACATAATGTCGTAAAAGGCGACTAAGGGAGTAACCTTATGCAGACAAGAGCACTGCGAAAAAAAGAAAAATGGGAAAAACCCTATACCAACCTCTCTGGCCAGCGTGGTATAGTAAGCTAAATTCCCTCTATATAATAATATAATATATTCTACTACATTCACAAAGCGCCATCTAGTCCCAAAGTAAGCAATTATATTTGCTTGTGTTATGGGAACTAAACAACTGATATACTACTTAAATACATTTTTTTTTGTAAATACATAATTACATATTATAGATAAATGACACCCAGACACAGAACAAAACCTTTATGCTCATCACACAAAGATTTGTCCTGGGCGGGGATCGAACCCACGACCTCCGGCTTAGCAGTCAGGGTCACTAACCACTAGACTAACAGGCCAGTCAATATTCTTTGAAGCGGACTCATGCCCAGTAGTGGGATGTTTATGGGTTGAAATGATGATGATGAATGTACCACCAAACGAAGAGATCTCCAAATATTATAGCGCAGCTCTACATCATATTGCTACGAATACCATAATAATAATATTTAATGGTTTTTACAATACCATTTATGATAAGTCTGAAGTCTTCAAAATGGTCGTCAAATGATCTACTGTTTATTTTTTTACTCTGCGAATTGTTATACTTATTAAATACTTCACAACAATTTACTCTTATTATATAACATACCTACTTGCCCTACCAAGCTTGATTATGTGAATTATCCTAAAATATCACTTAACAAAATGGAAGTCATTAGATAACATTTTGTTTTGAACCAAAAACCTACAAAAACCGGCTCCTTCACAAAATTACTTGGTACAAATTAAAAAGTATTTAATCGAAAATTAATGTTAATACAGTGTCAGTGTACCAAGTAACTTCAGAGCCATATGAAAGAATTAAAATGTTTATCAAAGTAAGATTTACTTTTCACTATAGTAAATTAATACATAGAGTAAATTATTATGGTAGAATATTATTTTATTGGTGTTTGCGTATCAGTTATTTATTCTAACCAATTTTATTGTTACTTTCACAGATTATTGCTATTATTGCCTGCATAGGCACCGGTCAAGCTCAACATGCATATTCTTCACAGAGTTTCACTCGCTTTAACGACCCGCATCATCACGAGATTAATCAAAAACACGGTGTCAATGAACAAAAAAAAGAACAGGCTTTACCACTGGAAACGCTTGATCATATTGTACCGGAGCATAAAACTGAACCCATAATTATTGAACTGCATGATCAAAAACCTACTGAGCACAAACCAGAGCCAATTGAGCACAATATCGAGCATAAACTTACGCGCCATGAATATACAGTCGAGCATAAAATTATACACCATGCACAAAAACCTGAGCTTGTCCACCACGCAATACCCGTCGAGAACAAACCTAACACCCGTGAAAACACTCCCGAGTATCAAAAAGAACTTCAAGAAAAGACAATGGAAAATCTATCTGAATATAATGAAAAAAATAATACTCAGAAGCCAGAACCTCATGGAACAGAACATGGACTTCCAGTACTCCATGAAACAAAAGTAGAACATAAACCTATTCAGCATGAAAATAATTTAGAATTGACAGCAGAACAAAATGAGAAACTTGCTGAAAACAAGACTGAACAAAGTGAAAAAAATGTACAACAAATAACTATGCACTATGATAAACCAATTGAACATCACTTTGAAACTAAACAGCCAGAGCCTGCAATTGCACACAAATATGAACACAAAATTCACCACATTATAGTGCAACATACAATTGAACATAAACATCACAATGAAAAGCCACAGGAACAACCCAAAGAGTATATACCTGAACAATATAAAGAAACTACTGAAAAGATATTAGAGCAACACAAACGAGAGCAGCCTCATGAGTATATTATATCCGAACAGCAAAAAGAGAATACTGAAAAAAGGTTAGAACAACAAACACAGCATCAGCCTCAAGTGAATTTATTATCCGAACAACACAAAGAAAATAATGAAAAAAGCTTGGAACAACAAACACCGCATCAACCTCAAGAGTATATTATACCCGAACAATATAAAGAAAATAACGAAAAGCAGTTAGAACAACAAACAGAACAGAAATTCGATATGGCTCAGAAAGAAGTCGTCTTACATATCGAACCTGTTGTTGAGCATCATAACCAACAACATATTGTTATAGTAGATCCGCCTGTGAAGGCAATTCCTGTTGCTGAATTTATTCAACACAGTACTGGAGGAGAGTCACTACAGGGTCACGCCACATCCTATCAGCATATTTCACGTCACGACGTGCCTGCTCCTCCTCCTGCAGATTTTTTAGACTATGCGGTACGTATTTCCATCTATTATTTCATGCTTTTTGAATTATTATATTATCAATAACTTCTTGTTTTGTTTCATGAAGGGTTCTGATAAATATGAGTTCGCTTATGAAGTTCATGATCCTCATACTGGCGATACCAAGTCCCAGCACGAGACTCGGGACGGACATAAAGTGAAAGGAGTATACAGCTTACATCTACCTGATGGATCTGTGCGCACTGTTGAGTACACCGCTGACGAACATGCAGGGTAAGATATGACGTATTACACCTTTCAAAAAATACATTTTATGCTACTACAATTACAAAATTTTAATTTAAAAAATAAAACGTGACGTAGACCCTTTGTTACCCGATTGCCAATAAAGAGGCTAATGTTTTAGAATATTTATATAATTTAATATATTATGTATATTACTACTGCTGAACTTTAATTATAGTCAAACTTTATAGACTAAACATCTTTAGAAATTATAATCACGTCATGGAATTAAACATTGTTAATAATTGGCAATAATGCAATAATGATCTTCTATCCAAAACCATCAAACATGTATCAATTAATTTTCAAAGGTCATGAGATGTCAAGGTATGTGTATTGTTTAATTTAATCAATCTATTAATATTTTGAAAATCCCTATAATAGATCTAACGAAATTTTTAGGTGAGTTTATTGCTTTTTAGATAGATTGAATAAATTTTGAGAGCTGTAGTATAGAAAAAAAAATCGTAGATATTTATTTTTCTTGACGGAACGCTTTATACAGCATCCAATAGCCGCAAATATTCTCATTACGCCACCATTGCAGTGTACAGTTCACTGTACACTGTACAGGTATGCAATAGTTTTTAAATTATGAGTATTTTATCAGGTTCATCTAGTGCCGCTTACTAATACAAACATGTCATGAGCATATAATAATCCATTGTATTCTAAACAACCTAGAGTTTTATTTTGAACTAATGTAATAGAAGTTATATTATTACTTTTGTTTTTAATTACTAAAATCTCCCAGGTTATAGCTCCTCGATTGCAAATTGACTAATTAATTTCAGCAAATTCACATGGATTACATTATCTCTTGTATTGGCAACGGAGGTCTGTGTCTACATAATTACCTATTCTCTTTTGCCGGGAAAAAATATGTTAGTTGTAAAAACATAACTATAATATATTTTTAAGTTCTGTAGGTCATTTTTTTTTCAACATGTTTAAACATTTATTTAGAAAATCTAAACGTTAAATTGCAAAATATTTTTGAAATGTACATTATTATTTATTGCAAAATATTTTTGAAACCCCATATCAACCCGTGGGTATCGTAAAAGGCGATAAAGGTAGTAAGTAAACCTTAGCACTGCAAGAAAAGGAAAATTTGATAAAATTTATACCAACCCGTCTGGCCAGTGTGATATAGTAGGCCAAATTCCCTCCACATTCTTTAGAGGAGACCTGTGCCCAACAGTGGGACGTTTATGGATTGAAATGATGATGATGATGACATTATTAAAATTTCCAATATAAAACTAAATGCATAAAATACCCGAGCAACGATTGAAATCTTAATCTATGTACTAAATCTACTACATTATATTAATATGTTCACCCATATATATTATATATGATATTTTTATGTTATTACGAGTAAATTACTCTTGGAAAGATTCGCCAGACGGACGTCTAATAATAATTTTATGTTTCAGATTTTCTGCCAACGTGAAGCATTTAACAAAGCACATTGAAGGAAAACACCAACTTTAATTCTTGTTATTTAGTGAAAACGTATATTGACAATTTAGTTGTTATTAGAATACTTAACTTATAAGCTTATTTATTTTTAATAAAGTTATTGTTAGGAATTTAATTACTTTGTTTAAATTATAATTTATTTTATCTTCCCAATGTGCGTTGGAATCTATGCTAGGTATAAAGGAAATTGAATAAATTAGAGTGGACAATTTTTGTTAGAAAGACACACGCCTTTAAATAGTAGGTACCTACTTATTATTAGTAGGTTTTATTTTACTTGAAGTAATGGATTTCTCTGAATGTCAGTCTATCCGTGCGTCCGTCCGTATGTGACAGGCATTTTACTCAAAAACTACTCGATGTATATAATAATTTGATGAAATTTAAAGAATAAGTGTCGTTGTAGAGGCTGCTATGTAGGTAGTTTCGTAGTTACTTAATAAAAATAAATATTACAGAAGCCGAAAATCTTTTTTTACAGCAAACATTTATTAGTGGCGCAATCAACTACTTAATCTTTAAGGGCACTGAAGTTTCTAAGAAGTTTTTTTGATTTTGTGAATGTTTTCGGAAATAAATACTACAAAAGTTGCATAAATTGTGTTCTCCCTCCCTCCATTTTCCAAACCGTAAAACCTAAAAATATGTAAAAAGTCACAAAAATTACGCTTCTATTTCCAACGAAAATTATTTTACTTTTTATAATTATTTTACCGTTTTGGAGTTATTGCCAAAAAACTGCGCTTCGCAAAGGACGTAAGCGCTATGCTGTTTTGCTGCAGGACCCTACATTGAGCATGGTCCGACAATCTCTTAAACGTTTTTTTTAAAGTACTCTTCCCAGCATATGCTATTAAGCCCTAAACACCCTTAATTAATTTAATAAATGTGGAAATTTGTGAAGATGTATCATTGATGATACATGCTTGGATGTTTGTACAATTTATTTATAGAATGGTTTCAGTAAATATTTAACGCACGATTAGTTATTAATATGATTATTATAATTCAATTAGTCATTGTATTACAACCAATGTTAAAGAGTTTAAACTTTAAAACAACTTTGGCCTGTTGACCTTGTCACGCCCAAACCGCCTAGCAGCGCTACTATATAAACGGCTCTTTACACACACGATGCATCAGTTGAGTACTTCTCAAAATACAACAATATGTTCTCCAAAGTAAGTGGATACTAATTATTACTAAGTAAATAAATATTATTACAAAAAAAAATTTAAACTGTGAATTTACTAACTTAACTGTTTACTTTGTTTATACACAGATTGTAGCTTTGAGCGCGGTGTTCGCCGTGTCCGCGGCGGGTCTCCTGCCAGCGGCGCACTACGCCCCAGCTGCTGCCGTATCTTCACAGAGCATCGTACGTCACGATGAGGGTCGCCCCCTCGCGCAGGTCGCTCACGTCGCTGCTCCCGTCGCCTACGCCGCTGCTCCCGTCCAACACTACGCTGCCCCCGTCCAGCACTATGCTGCCCCCGTCCAACACTACGCTGCTCCTGTTGCTAAGGTGCTCGCGCCTGCTCATGCTGAAGAATACGTAAGTGTAAAAACTCAGCGCCTACAACAACAGTCTTGCACCGTTTTTTCTTCAGACAAATCTAACGCTTGATGTCGTTTCTCAACAGGCTCACCCCAAATACGACTTCTCGTACTCCGTGGCTGACGGACACTCCGGCGACAACAAGTCCCAGCACGAGTCCCGCGACGGCGACGCTGTGCACGGCGAGTACTCTCTGGTCGAGGCTGACGGCTCTGTGCGTCGCGTGCAGTACACCGCTGATGACCACAACGGCTTCAACGCGGTCGTCTCCAACTCTGCTCCCGCTCACGCTCACGCTCCCATCGCGCACGCCCCCATCGCGCATGCTCCCGTCCTCCTCGCTCATCATTAAGTGTAAGCACTTGTAGCAAAGGAGAATAGTGTTTTCAAAACACTATTTCTTGTAAATAGATAATATTATTTATTAATTAAACAAAGCAAATCCTACAACGGTATTTTTCTTGTGCAATTTGCACTTAACACATTGAACGCCAGCCTGCAGACACAATGGAAATTAAATTGTTTGTCGGACAACGGTGTCCGACATGGCGTTTAAAGACTTAAACAATTAATATCAATTACTTTTTTTGTACCTATGCTATAATTAATAAAAAGTACATCATAATCTATACTAATATTTATAAGGCTGAAGTTGTCGACATAGCTCACTAAAACGCATCACTAAAGTGGCAGTGGGCAGGCTACATTATAGCTCGCAGAACTGACTTAGTTGGTTGCGGGCGGCACAAAATCGCTCACTGTGGCAGAAATTAGGTGCGGTCTAAGCCCAGCGGTGGTCGTCATTGGGTTGATATGATGATGATGATGATAATAGGATATCAAGTCTATTGCGATTCATCGAGCGCATGACTGTGTGGTAAATTTGTCATTGCTTTGCCTTGGCATGAATGCGTTGATATGACTACGATGAAAGTATTACAAGCGAAATCACCAAATCAACTGAAATTTAGTGAAAATCAAACTAAAAATTTAAATATAAAATTTATTTATTAGGTTAACTAACGATTGTTTACACAGTACATTTTAAAACTTATTTACGAAAGTTGACATGTACATGTGTAACAACCACTTACTGGCTAACACCGCATTTACAATAAACGATCCAAATTAAATTGAACACATAATATATATAAAATTGTTCTTAAAAAATTATAATATTGGTTTTAAAAATTATAAGTATTAGAATTGGAAAAATTATTATGTAAATTTAAACAAAAACATATATAATATAAAAGAAAAAAAAGAAAAAAAGTAGAATTTTGGAAACAAAATGGCTAATCGGATAACACAATTTGACAATAGCGCCCAGGTTTTGTGATTGGATGATCATCCATCGTATGCACCGCACAAACCTCTCCTCTAGATTAATTTTTATCTTGTGTGAAGATCCTTATAAAGCCATCAATGCCTTCATAGTGCATATCAATTAGCTCACTATAGCTATTGAGGATCTTACACAACCTTGGAATAGGTGAGTTTGCACCAAGTACGGACCTGCGTAGCGGCGGATATAGTGGTGTATATAGCATTCCTAGGATATCTAGTAGGGACACGAAATCTAAGAAGATTCAGCAAATTGGGGCAGTATATTTTGTTTCTAACTAATTTATATAAAAAGACGGCATCTGTGTCTTCTCTACGGATAAGATAGCTGTCTAACCTTGAAATACTGCAGCCGTGATAAGTAAGATGGTAGACTCTTAGATTTCTTGACAAAATGCCAGGTGCCACACAAAACAAAATAACTTAATTAATTAATTATAATATTAATTAGTTCTATTACGAGACATCTTTTGATGCCGTGCCAGAAAAACACAGACCAAAATTTACTATAGTATCTGCAATAGGCTAAAAGTATGATGAGAAGTCTGTTAGTTTGTCCACAGCTTAGCTCAAATATTTTAGTACCATAGAGCTTTGATTGGGCGTAGATATATTTATTAATCATACTAACAAAGTATTATGAATAAATCTTGAAAACATATTTTAAGCCTACCTCTACAAGTCAAATGGGGATTTTTTTATTTCTCTCATGTGCCCCGTAGTGTGGGGTATCGTTAGGAAAAAAGAAAAGAAAAGACCTACTTTAAAAAAATATTATTAGTTCGCGAACATCATTTTTTTATTTAGGTATCCGTTTGCGTAATCTTAAGCCCGAAAGGGGATTTGAGTGTTTTTTTCGAACTTTGAAGCGTCTGGCTGAAAAACCGCCCCTTGGATGTGTCTGGGAGTTTGGTTATTGATTATTAACATTATTCTGTATAACATATATGTAATTAAAATCAGCACTCAGGAAATAAGTAAAGTTCTTAATAATTTTACGTACCTTTAGTACCGGATATCTAAAAATTGGCCGTCGACACAAGTCAGCGAGTATGCGTACGTTCATGGTACTAACACTACCTTCTCGTCTACTTTTGGTTTTTCAGAACATAAGTAACGTCTGGGAGCTCTAGGAACTTGGTCCATTATGTTATAATTTACAATATATGCAGCGAAGTGGGTACGCAAACTTAAGTTTCGAAATTTCATTGCTTGCAAATTTTAGTGCATCACAGATATCTTTGAATCTATTTACTCACCCAATTTCATTTTAGAAGCTAGACAAGTGGCAATCCTTTCAATTTATACTAACGACTTGTCAAATTATTACATTGATCACGTGACTTGTCGATAGCTTATATTAGGGATATGTTCAAATCAAGCTACTTATTTAAGATATAAATAAGGTCCTTGGTTCAAATTTATTTAAGTGATATTTCAATATTTCGAAAAGAATTAGATATTTGCCACTTGTCTACGGAGCTGATCGACTTGTACCTGTAACTCGTTAAGTCTACTCTTTCTTCTTTTTTCCTTCCTTAATTTTGATTTGGAACCTAATTTTTCCTTTTAACTAAGTTTTACACTACTAATGCTATATTTTTTTCATTTATACAACAACAACTATCTGGCACACCATCTAAGTAGTATCTATCTTAACATTTTGAAGCTAAATATTTCGCAAACCGATGGATGAAAAATTTATCTCAATATCTTGAACTACCTATCCAACGCCACCCCATACTAAATCTACAGAGGAAAAAAAAATCATCACAAATTTACTTTTTACATCGCTCCAAAGGGACCTCTAGCCCCTTTGTCAGCGTGTTAAATATGTAAGCAAATCACAAATTGCAGCTTTCTAGTTACTAATAATCTCTAAGCAAAGTCGAGGATACATAGATATGAGCATACAGTTTATGAGTTTTCCGTCGCTCGACACGATAACAAGATGATGAAACTATAAGGATTCCTTGTAGACAACGGAAACCTTATCACTTGATGTACGATAAACAATAATTATGTAAATAAAATACATAACTGATATTTGCTGCGTTTATTAATAAATAATATTATCTATTTACAAGGAATAATGTCTTCAAAACACTACTCTTCTTTGCTACAAAATTGCTAACACTTAATGGTGAGCGAGGAGGACGGGAGCATGAGCGATGGGGGCGTGCGCGACGGGAGCGTGAGCGTGAGTGGGAGCAGAGTTGGAGACGACCGCGTTGAAGCCGTTGTGGTCATCAGCGGTGTACTGCACGCGACGCACAGAGCCGTCAGCCTCGACCAGAGAGTACTCGCCGTGCACAGCGTCGCCGTCGCGGGACTCGTGCTGGGACTTGTTGTCGCCGGAGTGTCCGTCAGCAACAGAGTACGAGAAGTCGTATTTGGGGTGAGCCTGTTGAGAAACGACATCAAGCGTTAGATTTGTACGAAGAGAAAACGGTGCAATACGGTTCTTATAGGCGCTGTGTTTTTATACTTACGTATTCTTCAGCATGAGCGGGTGCGAGCACCTTGGCAACGGGGGCAGCATAGTGCTGGACGGGGGCAGCATAGTGTTGGACGGGAGCAGCGTAGTGTTGGATAGGGGCAGCATAGTGTTGGACGGGGGCAGCGTAGTGTTGGACGGGAGCAGCGGCGTAGGCGACGGGAGCAGCGACGTGAGCGACCTGTGCGAGGGGGCGACCCTCATCGTGACGTACAATACTCTGTGAAGAGACGGCAGCAGCTGGGGCGTAGTGCGCCGCTGGCAGGAGACCCGCCGCGGACACAGCCAGCACTGCGCTGAGAGCTACGATCTACAACAAACAATGTGGTTAATTTACGAACACTGTTTTTCTATAATATCACACATTTATTTAATACTATGTAGAACTCACTTTAGCGAACATGTTGTTATGATTGTCTGAGATACAACTGATGCACTACATGTATAAAATTCGGCTTATATATTGCTCGTTTGGTTTTGGGCGCGACAAGGTCGACGGGTCACGGAGCGACTTTATAGATTACTGAGAAGCTTTCACAATAGTTACCTACTAATAAATTTACTTATAGTATGAAAGTGAAAGATAATCCTGAACAAACTTGTGAAATAATAATTTCACAATATTTTAAAATCTAAAACTGTAACAATGCTTTGATGCGTTTCGAATTCATTAATAAACATTATAATAAGAAAAAATGGTGAGCATGAGCAAGATCGTGGTAGGCTATTCATCATCATTATAAAGCCCACAAACGTCCCACTGCTGGGCACGGATCTCCTCCAAAGATTGTGAAGATAATTTAGCCTAACATACATCGATGGACAGATTGTTTCAAATTTTCCTTTTCTCGCAATGCTCGCGTCTGTATAAGGTACTGCCTTGGTCGCCTTTTTACGACACCCATTGGTTGAGATGGAGTATTAATATTATATATTCTTAATCATCACACGGATAATCATCATCATGATGATATAGATAGAGTAGTATACGTGCAGTGAAACTGATAGCTATTTTCCATAATAGGTATTATGTAGTAGAAGAAAAAAATTAACTACGCTCTTTTAATAAAAAATATTAACCGGTATTGATCAATTTCAAAATAGGTTTAACAAACTATTGATTGTAAAAATAGGTAATATGATTTTTTAGGTTGTAAATGTGTTGTTTTGTTATAAATATTAATTTTAAATGTGCGTAATAGTAATGTTATTTAGTAGTAATACTAAATAAACAAAATATGTATGTATATACCTAGATATATTTGGTGATCGAAAACCGTTTTATGCGGTCATATCTGTACAAAGATATGATATATATATAATATATATATATATATATATTATGGTCTATATCTAATACGAATAGGTACTTCCTTTCACTGGTTGCGTATGCATAATACAAATAAGATGTAGGAAAAAATTACATTTTTAATTCCATACACAAATAGTGTTATGATCACAATCTACTTAAACACTCAAAATCACGTTTATAAATTTATTTCATATGTAACAATTTACAATCAAATTTATAAACGTGATTTAACACAATATTAACATATTTATAAATGGAAACAACACTTCCTCAATAATATTACCTTGTTTACTATCAATGTCAAGGATATCATCGTGACCTCAAGATGCGGTCTTCGAACGGAATATTATGCAACGAAGATGAATCAAGTATTCAACCGAACGTATTAAAAGATGTTCTCGTAACACAGACGTGTTGTTTTATGACGTATACATGTTATGAGGACAACGACCGCAATCTGAATTGCTCATCTGTTTATGTTTTACTGTTAATGTGTTATTACATTATGGGTAAGCATGCAAATTAATGAAAATTTCAATATTTAAGTGTATAGAAAACTTGAAAATAGGAACTAGAAATAATTTCAATGCGATATGGTGGACATTTTGTGCCGCGCCCGTATCCAACGGCCACCCGCAACCTTTACCAGGTCGTCGGTCCATCTGGCGGGGGGCCGCCCCACGCTGCGCTTTCCAATACGTGGCCGACACTCGAGAACTTTGTGTGGCGTAAATTAGGTGAGGCCTATGTTCAACAGTGGACTTCATTGGGCTGATATGATGATGATGATAGTGGACATTAAAAAGAGGTTAATATTAACCTTGACAGTCTTTGTCGTAAGTATCAAACAACTTGAAATATGATATTTATTGTTGCCATTGAAATTTTATAATTTCATTTTCTGATAATGACATAGAGATAAACTACTGAACTGAACTACTAGAAGTATCCTATCACGTAACATATTGTGGTCAAGATGAATTAATGTTCTTATTGAGTTATTGACATCCTTCTAACCATGATTTTTAAATTAATCTTTTACTGCATCCACCGTCTAAAACTTAGACTTTAACTTAGAGGCGGCCAACGAAACTTTTGAAACTTCGATTTGTGTAACAACAGTTTTAAATTATGAAAATATGTTGGGAATTTAAAATTTGAGCGAATGGGATTTTTCCTGTCGTTTTGGTTGATGTTTTTTCAAAGCGGTATTACACTTATTATTATCGATGTCTACAGCAGATTCAATTCATCAATTTAAACTCAAAGAGGACACCAATTTTATGAATGTTACGAAAATATTTCATTATCGAATTTTGTTGTGCCTTGTTGTTTTTAAGCTGTTTCAGAGCCAATATCGTACAGGCTAACGTCCAGGATATCTTCGGTACAGTGTCGAGTCGGTCCAGCTCTTGGGTCTTTCGCTGGACTGCCAATGGGTTTCGATGTTGACGTGTATAACTGCTCGTAGAATTTCTCTATCTCCCTTAAGATCTCTGACTTGGACGAGACGATGCTACCGTCTCTGCCCAATAGACAGATCTTTCGGGAACACTTTGGAGCCTTGGTTCCGCTCTAAAAAACGTCTATCACGTGTTAGTCATTTCGAGATCTGTCTATTGAGCTATCGGACTATGACTATGACAATGCGTCACTCGAAGACTGCAGCCTAAGGTCCCGGCACTTTTCCATGAGTCTTAAGGTCGAGTCCAAGATTATTTTGGTTCTATTCGTACGGCGGGTCTTGAAGAATTTGGACTCAACCGCATGGACAGTTTCCACTAACATATCGTTGTTATCATCCACCGTATCGAAATTTGGACACTCGAAGCGGTTTTCAGGCTTGAGCTGAAAGCTTTCGTGGTTTTCGATGTGGCTGGTTGTAGGTCGGAGCGTGGACTTCATCAATCGACGTCTTTCTAATCGGAGGTCAAGGTTCAATGTGCCTCTTATCATACGGTGATCACTACCGGTTTGCACCGAGTGGATCACAGAGACATCATCGAACACTTGCCTCCTTGTCGACATGATGAAGTCGATCTCATTTTTAGTATAACCATCCGGACTCATCCAGGTCCACTTCCTGTGTTTTTTCTAATACGTTAGAGAATTGAGGCTCTTGTAGCTTTTATTATCATAAATCGGAAACAGCACTAATTGTGGTCCAGACTTTAATCAAATCATATATTTGCAACATGAGCATTTTAGAACATGATTTCCGTATAGTTCTTATAATTAGAGTTCCTCTACAGTATGGTGGACCTTTAAGTAAGAATGGCGTATAATGGGCCATAGTGCACATAAAGGAATGGATTTTATTGTTTAACATTTATAACTTAAGTATTTCATTAAATACGAACCTAGTTAAATTATTATAATAGTCTATTGTATATCATAATTGTCATACACCTTATATAATTTGATTGGAATTTTTTTGTTCAATCAGTATATACATGTTATGAAGTATGTACTTAAATGGGTATCATCACCAAATCCCCTGTAGCTTCTGAATGATAGCTTTTAATCCAGCAGCAAACAATTAACAACATTTTAATATCATTGTTATTCAAAATAAAACTGTTCGGTACTCATCAGCAACCTATTCCCACTGCTGGGCTCGGGTCTCCTCTCCTCTATCTAGAGAGAGAGAGGGTTTAGGCCATAACCCACACACGCTGGCCTAATGCGGGTTGGTAAATGGTTCGGTACTCACGAAAATTATATTTATCAATCAATCAATCAATCGTTATTTATTTGCGAGCATTACATTGGTGTCTTTATAGATAATTAATTTTTAGTTATCTGTTAGCTGACTGACTTTAATTACTATTTCTACAGTTTTCTTTATTTACAGGAATATCGATCAGGATTGGGAAAAGACAATGAAAATAATATTTAGTTTTTCAACAATATTCTCATTTATTATTCATTTAATAAATAGGTACGGACTCTAAAAACGAGTCTCGATTGCTACAAACTAATAAACGTTGTTTCAGTTGGACTAGTAAAGTTAATGATGAGCGAGGAGGACGGGAGCGTGCGCGATGGGGGCATGCGCGACGGGAGCGTGAGCGTGAGCGGGAGCAGAGTTGGAGACGACCGCGTTGAAGCCGTTGTGGTCATCAGCGGTGTACTGCACGCGACGCACAGAGCCGTCAGCCTCGACCAGAGAGTACTCGCCGTGCACAGCGTCGCCGTCGCGGGACTCGTGCTGGGACTTGTTGTCGCCGGAGTGTCCGTCAGCAACGGAGTACGAGAAGTCGTATTTGGGATGAGTCTGTTAAAAAACAACATTAAGGGTTAGATTTGTACGAAGAGGATACGACGCAAGACAGTTGTTGTAGGCGCTGAGTTTTTATACTTACGTATTCTTCAGCATGAGCAGGCGCAATCACCTTGGCAACGGGGGCAGCATAGTGCTGGACGGGGGCAGCATAGTGTTGGACGGGAGCAGCGTAGTGTTGGATGGGAGCAGCATAGTGTTGGACAGGGGCAGCATAGTGTTGGACGGGGGCAGCGTAGTGTTGAACGGGAGCAGCAGCGTAGGCAACGGGAGCAGCGACGTGAGCGACCTGTGCGAGAGGGCGACCCTCATCGTGACGTACGATACTCTGTGAAGACACGGCAGCAGCTGGGGCGTAGTGCGCCGCTGGCAGGAGACCCGCCGCGGACACAGCCAACACTGCGCTGAGAGCTACGATCTACAACACACAATTTGGTTAACTTACGAACACTGTTTATTATATCAGATTTTAATTTAATACTATGTAGAACTCACTTTAGCGAACATTTTGTTATGATTGTCTGAGATACAACTGATGCACTACATGTGTTAAGATCGGCTTATATATTGTGCGTTCAAGTTTTGGGCGGAACAAGGCCGACGGGTCACGGAGCAACTTCATAGATTATTTAAATGCTTTCTCTGTCTTATAGCACTGACGTGGCTAACAAGCGTACGGTCTGTCTGAAGGTAACTAGTTACCTTAGCTTATATTTAGTTACAATATCAGTAGAATAAAAAAATGACAATTTACAACATGTATTGTCATATTATAATATGGTTCGTGATAATTATTATATTATTAAAAAGTATCTGTTCCTACAAAAAAATGACTTTCAGAAAATATGGAATCTATTATTTAGGGTGGAGCCTTGTTGCCGAAAAAAAACAACATAATATTATATCAAATATCTAAATAAATAATACTACCATAACATATTAATCGCAAACTACAAATGAAAACAAAATAGATTTGCTTTGCTACTTACATCGATCAAGTACAAATAAAAAAAATAAAAAGGTACAAAGGTAAGGTATAAATACCAAAGTCAAAATACAACAAAATTCCAGCAAAGATTAGTTCCTTCCGCAAGATTTTTTCGATTATCATTCGACCTTTAGATTGTCTATGTTCGCACGAACTTTTTAATTTACAACGAATACCTATGACTCACTCATTCATCTTCGCTATGTCCATAGATTATACACATGTCAATACTTAAATATTTTTTGGTTATAATACCGCTACGCTTGTTTATAATAAATAAAAACTGATCTCACCTTTTATATTTTAATGATAGATTTCTTAATAGCTATGCTGCATAAAGGTACATACATTTAAAATGAATTGGTATTTAAAAATAGTTGCGAGAATGTTGTAAGAACTACTTTCAGTGCTTAAAATTGTTTTTTTTATATACCACAACGGTGGCAAACAGACATACGGCCCGCCTGATCCAGGGACATTACAAACGCGTTGCCTACACTTATGAAACCTATGCCTTATAATACTGGGGAGGAAATTACTCTGAAACCGCAACTGTTCAACTTTATAATATTAGTATAGATATAGGTTAGTATAATTAGTATACATAATAATCAATCAATATCACGTTTCATAGCAAAATGAAAAAATATTTTTAAGGACAAGCTTTTTACCCGACTGTCAGGACGGGTATTGTTTTTCGCGCGTATCTTGTATGTTTGTAAATTTCTTTATTCCCACGAATCTTCCAAACGGCTGGATGCATTTTGACAATTAGGGTATCTTTAGATTCGTCTAGAAAAGCCAAGTGTCCTTAGATAGGTTTTAAGAATAAAAAGACTTAAACGGCGGGCTTTTGATGCCTAATTGTGAGAAGTTCAGTTTTTTTTTAACCAAACCTATCGAGTTGGGTATCAAAATAAAGAGAATCAAAAGGAGATTACATATATTCAAAAAGAGATTATACATAATTTAATGGTTCCAAATTGTAAGTAGTTCTATTTTTTTTTAACCGAACCTATCGAGTAGAGTATCAAAATAAAGGGAATCAAATGGAGATTACAAATATTTACATAATTATGTTATGTATTTAAATTTAATCAGGTATACTACAATAATCTTACGGTCTTTTTAGTGCGTTGCTCTCTGTTGATTTTTTGCAGTCGGGTTATTAATTTTTTTTAATTATACTTACTTGTTAATAAATAAATTCAACTATATTTACAACAAAATATCTCAAAATGTAAAATCTATATAAATTTTAAAAGCTTGAGGCACTGATAATGGTTGATATGCCATCTGTTCTGCAGGTTTACTTTCCCATTTCAGTGCCTCAAGCTTTCGAAAATTTCCAGCCATAGATGCCAAAACAAAGTTTTTAGAATTTTTGTGATGATGAACAGATAGTTGGAATAGATATGTTCGCACCGAAAACACTTATTAAAATTCGTCCTTGAACTGGAATGGTTGACATAACAATCACTATATCGCGGGGTACTTTACAAACATACAATCATCGGACAAAAAGTACACCCAGACTCCAAACAAATATCTATGAATCACACAAATATTTGTCCCTTATGGAAATCAAACCCACGTCACTTGGTACGATGCGACCACGGGGACAGTCTACGGGGACTATATTTGTAACACTGATAAACTAATACTCTACCATCTCTGTAGGGTAAAAATGTTACAAACGAGTAATCATAATCATAAATAATTTATTTGCTGATCAAGGATATACAGTGGTGTTTACATTACGTAAAATATAGCTCTCCTTGACCTACCTTACTGGCATGCATATATTACAGACAATTTATTTTAAAATAGATAAGTACATCATCATAAAATGAGTATCATGAAAAGCCAGCCACCAAACAACCATTCATCTATATCTATAGGTACAAATATTGTAGAGAAAAACATTGTATTTTTGTATCATCATTTCAACCCATAAACGTCCCACTGCTGGGCACGGGTCTCCTCCAAAGAATGTGGAGGGAATTTAACTTACTATACCACGCTGGCCAGACGGGTTGGTATAGGGTTTGTTTCGAATTTTCCTTTTCTCGCAGTGTTCTTATCTGCATAAGGTTACTCCCTTAGTCACCTTGTACGACACCCACGGGCTCAGATGGGGTAGTGAAATTTTTTTTTTTTTCAGTGTTCGAGATTTGGTTTTTTATTTTTTTTTATTTTTATTTAGTACATGGATGACTTACTGCTAGATAAGTACATTAATAACAATAGGATATACAATAACAATTAGCCCTTAGGGTTTTACATTATGTATTCTTAATCCGTCACTACACGGATTCGTCACTACACGGATTATTTTTGTATGTAACAAATAAACTTAAAAACTACTAGACCGATTTTAAAAATTATTTTGCCGTTGGATAGCTATATTATCACTGAGTAAAGTAAGTGGACGTCATTGGGCTGATATGATGATGATGATGAAAGTAATATAACATCACGCTACAGCCAGTAGAAGGGGCTTAATAAAGAACAACGGGAGAGAAGGCCCACGCGACTTCTAGAAACAAAATATAATATAAAAATTTAAATAAAAAGCTCCAATGATGATCTCGGATAGAAATACAAAAAAAAAGAGTAGGGTCAATCTTTATTTAACATTCAGTACCTATTTTGATCCTGTTTTTCAATGTCATAACTTTATTATACAATCTCTGACTGAAAGGTGAAGTAGGTAATTAATACTTAACCTACATATCAACTCTCAAAAACGAGCTGAAGTTAAAAGAGCCTTTCAAACGTTATTGATTTTGGAATTCCATAAAATTACTTTATCAATACTTTAAATTCTACGAGAACTTTTTTGAATTGTTAACTTTTTTAATAAATTTGTCATACAGTTTAGCCGAAACAGTTTACTCTGGCAAAATCAAACAAATAGCCAATAATTTATATATTTGGTCTGCCAACAGCCAGTTTAATTTTAAAACTTATGATTATAAATATAGAAACTAGCTTCAAATGCATATCCAATTACAGACAAATTTAACATGCTTTTCTTTTAGCCCGCAGCTTATGTATTTAAAAAACCTATCAATAACTTTTAAATGATGGTTCAGAAACTGGGCATAAGTAAAATAATGGTAATTTAAATTAAAAATAGGAATGGCTGTCGTGTTACTTAGGCTAAGCTTCAATATTCTATATGACCGGCTATAGTCATAATGTAGATGATCCAATTATTACGATATAAAGTTTTTTTTTTTTTAATACGCAAACATTTTGCGAAGAATAAATCCAAATACTATAAATTCTTCCAGATATTATATTTCATCATAATCACTGTTGTGTGTGTGGTCACACTACTAAGAACACACATATTCGTAGATAAAAAATTATTCCAAATAAAAAACATAAAAAAATATCTTCATTACAAGCCATAGACGTCCCACTACTGGACACGGGTCTCCTCCAAATATTTTGGAGGTAATTTAGCCCACTATACCACGCTGGCCAGACGGGTTGGTATAGGGTTTTGTTTCGAATTTTTCTTTTCTCGTAGTGCTTTTGTCTGCTTAAGGTCTCCTCCTCCTTTACGACACCCACAGGTTGAAATGGGATAGTGACATTATGTATTCTTAATCCGTCACTACACGGGCATACAAAAATATATACGCTACTAAAGCTCATAATCCCATACCTTATTATGTGATTAAAGGCTTGTCAATTAAGTAACGTAAGAACAAAGGTCTAAAATTTATGACCCACTTAAAAAGTCATGGCCAACTTGTGCATAATTGAACGACTCACGTCACATCGGATTACGGTACCCAACTCTACACATTGCATTGTATCTACGCAGATGAGAGTTTGCTACAGCACAAATCATAGGCATTAGAGATTATATTACAAACCTTTATGCAGTTTACCCTCAGTGATGCCTGTTACGAATTCTGATAAGTTAAATTTGACACACTTCTTTGCATACCTATACAATAACCAGATTATAAAATGTATCTAGTGATAGAATCGAAAGGTGACCCTGAGAACCCTGTCATCATCATATTATCGGCCCAATAACGTCCAATACTGGACATAAGCCTCACATAGTTTCAGCCACAGTGAACAGAGAACTCTGGAATAATTTAATAAATAAATAATCACTTATATGTCACAAATACATTTATAAATAAGTAGTAATAACAAGTTATAAATAACAGGACACGTTTAATTAAACCAAATATATTTTTACTGAGCTTATTTTGAAAAGGTTTATTTGAAATTATATGCACTAGTAATTGATTTTATTAATATATTTGAAAAGCTGTCATTGATTCACAGTGGCAACCTGTCAGCTTGCGCTTAAAATAAATAAAAAAGTACTTTTTTAAACAAATTTTATGTGTTCTTAAATCTCAGTAAGTATTTATTTTAGAAAGTATACCCAATTTTTTTGTTTTAATTTGCGTGGAGATATTCCAAGGTTTTATTCCGGTTTACTGCTTAAACTGGTAACATGCGGCGTTACCGCCTCAAGCCCTCGCTCGACCCACACTACTACTGAATCGATAACTTGTCTTCATAAATGGTTATGCTACAAACAAATTTGTTTTCGTAACAATGAAACTTGTTACAATTTTTATGATTAATACTATTTCTCTCTCTTCAAAGCTTCTCAAACCGAGATATATTGAGAAATATACCTGTGAAGAAAGAGACATAATAATAATAAATATATAAGACATTATTTTATGTCCCTCGTAAACCTTTTAAAAGGACCGGGTTCTTTTGGAAATTAAAAATTTAAACACACTTGTTACTATGTCGTTTTAAAACAACGCCTAAGATTTTTATATATTGAAGAAAATGTGGGTGGTTTTCACTTTTCTTTTAAACAACACAAATTTTCCGATTTTGCAATAGGACATTTCTTTTTATTTTGTTTTTATGCCTCATACAAAATATCTGTAAGTTCTAACACAATAATAATGTGTCCGTAACATCTGGGTTAATTTCCTTTTTTTATTATTTTTTTTTTCTAAAGATTAATTAGTGGAAATAGTTATTGTGAAACCAATAACTGTCTTACTGAAACTACAACATACTAAAAATTGTTTTCTGTACTTTGTGTTAAGTCCAAATCTTGAATTGCCAGGATTCACCCCATTACATGGGTTTAATTTTATTGTATGTTCCTTGTCCAATGTCTTGAATTTTATAATAGATAACATTTTCGTAATCAACGTCCCTGAAAACCTTGAAAATTAGATCTATTTTCATTTTTAGTAATTTTTATCCCTATCACATCCCTCAGGGTTGGCTTTTCAAACACCACATAGTACTTTTTTAAGATTCTCAGGAGCTAAGGCACCGGCAACAGTTAGTTTTCAATAATTAAGAAATACGTTCGTTTAATCGTGAAGTAATATTATAAGACACTTCAATAATTGTATTGAAGTGTCTTATTACTTCACAATTAAACGAAATTGTTCTTCATTCAAATTTGACCCCCGTTTCACCTCTTTAGGGGTATACCTTTAAGCTGTGCCTTGATATACGAGTATTAGTCAGTGCGTCAATAAATCAGCCAGAACTTTGAATTTTATATATGTATAATGTATATTGATTTTTGGTGAAAAACCCGCCAAGTGCGAGTTGGACAGACGGACAACGGAATGATCCTATAAGATTACAGTTTTTTTTCCTTTCGAAGTTTGAAAACCTAAAAAATTAAGAAAAAAGGGGAAGAGGACGACTGTAAAGTTATATACAGAAGAAGAGAAAAGTGGAGTCGAGAAGAATTACTACCAAGAGGTCAAAAAAGAAAACCGAGGACAGAGAATAGTGGCTTGATTCACCGACAACAGGTGAAATGCCAAATAAATTAAAGAAGATAATACACAGGTGGCAGCAAAGTTCCAGTTTCTAATAGTCATACCAAACAATCCGAAATACCTCGGTACACAGATGGATTACACATTCTACATGGGTACACATTCCACATACACATTCCATACAAACTTCATACACACATATATCACCATTCCACACATTAATACTTGTACACCTAGCTTAGAACAGATAATAACACTCATACATAATACTACACACACTTAAATATAATAATGCACAGCACTTACAACTCAAAGATAAATATTTTATTTATATATTTTATAATGGTATACAGGGTGGAATTTCGTAATGCCACCTGTAGGGAAAGTACTCTTAATACTATACGATAGGCAATTTTACTCTAAGGAAACATTCCTTTGATTTTAAAAAGAAACAAAACTGCATTCATTTTTTTTTTTGGAAATTCGCTTGCCACACCCGGGAATCGAACCAACTAAAATTTAAAAATAACATCCTGTACTTTTATAGCATTGATCGATAGGGTTAACCATGGGTGGAACCTCACTAACAAATATAGTTAATTAAATAAGAACCAAAGACATAAAATTCTAACTTACATTACTTACGTGGTAATTCTAGTGCCTCACAAGACAGTAAATCGCATCTTTTTTTTTCATTTGACCTGCATAACAAACATACGTCCATATCGCAATCTTGTTATCTGATTAGTTCTTCCTTATTTTAGTGAATAAATGACATCAAAGATAATTTAATTATGAACATAATTAAGTAAAAATTACGGACCATAGAGTAAAAGTGCTTTATCTAGTCTCATTGAATTTATAAGTTAAGATTTTATGGCTTTTATTTAATTTACCACGTTTGTTAGAGAGATTTGATTGACCCAATCGGTGAACGTCATAAAAGAACAAGGTGTAATTTTTGGAAATGTAACTGGTTCGATTCCTGGGTATGGCAAGCGAATTTCCAGAAAACGTAAAATGCAGTATTGTTTCTTTTTAAAAATAAAGGAATGTTTCTTTTGAATAAAATGATCTATCTCCAGTATTTAAAGTACTTTCCCTCCAGATGGCATTACAACATTCCACCCTGTATATTTGTTTATTTATATATTAATATATTTTTATTTTACATAAAGAATAAACATATACACCTTAAGTTGTTTATATTTATGCTGACTCCAACGGAGCCAAAATTGTATTAAAAAATTAATTGTAATCGTATCAAGGCACCCACAGGCTTGCCTAGTGTGGGGCCAATGGATACTATGTTTAACATTGTACCTACTCTTTTGGTATTTTTTTTTTACTGAAATAAATGAAAATATGAAATCACAACAAAAACTATTAAATATAATAACTTGAATTTAAAATTTAGACATCTAGAGTATTGAATAAAACAAAATAAGTATTAGACATATATAAAAATATAAAGCCAGTGGCTTCCTCCTATCTTCGCTCCATTTTCGCCGTGCCCGACAGGGTCCATATCTAGTCTTTATGATTATGTATGATACAACATGTAAAACATAATATGGTGAGCAATAAAATATTTGAATACTTAGGTTTTATATAATATACTTGATATACTTAAATATCTTATATAAATATGTAGTTTAATATATATTATAAAACGGAAATTTTATAGTTACCTTTAACCTAGCTGAGTAATGTAATGACAATCATTCTTCAAGGAAACAATAAACAATTAGATTAAATAATAATGTTAACACTGATGTCACTGAGTGAAAATATTTTCTAAGCGTCGCTCATCTCAAGGAACGAACAATGAAATGATTCATAACTCTGTCGCGATAAACAGACACAATACGTAGCGTACGTGCTCACTGGGTTAGATATTCTTTAACTATTTTATAGAATAATTTTATTCATCGGTCATGTGAAAAGTGATTATCAATCGTGTTAAACAATAAGTTACATAGTGAATAAACAGGGAAAATGATTTTCTTGGTAAGTTCATAATAAATAAGCACTTTAACAGACTCATCCAATAATTATATTATTAAACTTATTAATTTCGGTCATTACAGGCTACAATACTACTAGTATCAATATTTAACACATCATTTCAGTCAAACTTAACACATGAAGTGACCACAACTATAAAAGTGACTACACAGAGTCATATGAAGCGTAATGTAGATATATATGGCCATAATACGGATTATTCACAAGATCATCCTGATATTTTGAAAGTGGTTCAGTACGCGCCTATATTCAAATCATTAATAACACCGATTGTTAAGGTAAAATCCTCTACGATACAACCAACTAATGATATATTATCTAAAACCAAGAAGGTCGATGAAAATCACACTGAATCTACGACTACAGAAAACAGTAAGAAATTGGAACCACGTTTTCCATCCGATAATAAATGCAGCAACGATCTAACCACTGCAAAACGCAGTCCTGGCCATAATGCAATTTATAGAACTGAACCACCGATTATACTTGAAGATAGCTCAGAAGTAATTATTTATATTTAGCTTACTAATATAATTATCACTAACTTTATCCCAGAATTTAAATACTGTATTCTAACCTGTGATTCTATCGTTAAGCTTCACTTATATAATATTTACAAAAGTTTGTTAGAAGATGTTGAAGCACTGTATTGTATATGAATAATTGAATCGCACCATATCGAAATACAAAAAACATTGTACGATTCTGTCTTGACAAAGTGTAATGCAATTTTGAATAAGTTAATATTGTTGAATTGAATAAGTTAAGAATGAATAGAATAGTTGTTTATTTATTAGAGTGCATTATAACTTGGAACTCCATGGTTCTGTCTTGATATTAAAAACAGAAAAAAACCGGTCTGAGGTGGTCAAGTGCGAGTCGTGCAGAATCGCCTACCGAGGGTTCCGGACGATTCTGCAATTTATTTATATATTATTTTTGTGATTGAAATCTAAGAAATGTGTATTAATTTTTTGGGATGGAATTAGTATGGAGCTTCGACATTTTTTTTTTTTTTTTTTGTTGACTTGTGTGCTCAGCTATCCTATTCTCTATTCTGACTATTGACCTATTCTCCTATTCTGGGTGGTTTGAAAAAAATAATGCCTGACTGCCCGACTGCCCTCCCCGTTAGCGCAGATTTACACCGTATCTCAAAAACGGTGCGTGCTATCGCAAAAATAATGTTTTTTTTTAAGCTATTTGCAGATTCGAGTGTATGATATTCATTTCAGCTTTATACACTTACGCGTTCTTGAGAAAAATCTTAACAGACGGACAGACGGACAACGGAGTGATCCTATAAGGGTTCTGTTTTTTCCTTTTGAGCTACGGAACCCTAAAAAACCCAAAATCCATCATCTACACTGAGCATTAATTATTTACTGATTCTAGCCTTGCTTTCTTTTAATATTATTTATCAATATAAAGGTACATCTTTTTATTTTTCAGCCTAAAGAAGAACTTCCAGTACCTACCGTTGTAAAATCGAATCCTTCAAAACCAGCGTTACTTAAAGTTCGTAATGTTAAGTATGGCATTAAAATTTATCAGTATAAAAAGAGGGGTTAGTAGAATTAATCGGCATGCATACGTGTATCAGAATTTTAGAGTGTAATTTATGCAGTATTATGATCGAATTTGTGATATGTACTGAAGTTATTATCCAACAAATTTAATATCTCCTGATCGGTTATGCGTGGGTCTTAACTAACTATGGTATATGCTTACCATAAAAAGACCGGTTATGAGCATCTCGGACCATGCTTAATGTAGGGTTCCGTAGTAAAAGAGAGTATCTTCATAGCGCTTACATCCTTTTGTTGAAAAGCGCAGTTTTTCAACAATAACTCAAAAATTTTTTTTCCGGGCATGTCGGTTAACTGATTTTTTTGTTTATTATGGCTAGATGTGTTGTAGGTATATCTGACTACTATGACCTAGACAAAGTTTGTAAGACAACTAAATGTAGACGGTGTAGGTATAACACTTCCATTCTTTGGTCTTTCTCTCCCTATTTACCAAAAATGAACCTTAGCCGTCTTGTAATACCTATGTAATTGCCTTTGTCATTAAAAACAATCACTATTTTTGTTTATCGTTATAGTTTGGATTATTGTAATATAACGCAACATTATTTTTGTTAGCGTTGGGGGTGTAAATGAAGAAGTGTTAGTTAGCGTGAAATGTAGTTTAATAACTGTACGAAATTAATATTAGCACTGGACAAATAACAGTAGTTAACGGGACGCGCCCGCAACCGGTGCGGCGCGGGCGACTCGTTGCAGCGACTGACGCGATGCGCATGCGCATGGCGATCATGCAATCAAAGACGGCTGGCCAATCGGATATTACCTTGTCGCTGCCTAGTAATCTACACGGCGCGCGGCGCTACATATTTTATTTTATTATTTTGCAGCTACGTCCTGTACTATATACGTATCACTTCAACGATAGTGTCGTCACTCCATCCAGACAAACACCAAAAAACCAAAAAACGATAATTAATTAGATATCAATATTAATAATATATTGTACCACATTGGCTTTCAAAGACATTTTAAAGTGCCGAAATAAAAAAATTTGTTAATTAATTTAACGTCCCATCTCAACCGCAAAAATAGTTCAAATTTATAATGAATAATCTCGTCTTTATATGAAACTAGCTGACCCGGCGTACTTCGTACCGCCATAAATAAAAAAAAATCGTTATAAAAAAAAAAGCGCGAGGATTCTAGGTCTATGGTATTTGTATTCTGCTACTATACTACCTTGATACTGCAATGTATTTACTTTTCTACGAAAAATATTTTATTTTATATTTTACTTTATTTCATATTTTACAATATCCACAATTGTTTTATTTTTATTAGTTTATGACTTTAGCGACCATAAATACATACAATGATAATTCACTGTCAAATGTCAAATGATAGACCGAAAATAAATGGCGCGAATACATAAAAATAGCGCGCGGATTCTAGATCTATGGTATTTGTATTCTGCTACTATACTACCTTGATACTGCAATATATTAATTTAGTTTTCTACAAAAAATATTTTATTTCATATTTTACTTTATTTCATAATTTTACTACACAATTGTCATAATATATTCTTTGAATTTACTGGTGAATGATTAGTAATATATTCAAGTAATAAGGTTGTACAGTAAGCAAAAAGAAAATAGAGATCTTTGATTTCTTTTTAATCTCACATACCGAATTGTCATTAGGGCTGACGTTGATAAATATAGTAATATACACACACAAAGTTGAAAGGATGAATGTTTGTTTATATGTTTGATAATTTTAACCAAAAAGACACGGGATGGATGTTTACAAAGATAAGTACTATTCTAATCAATCACGTAATATTGGTTATGTTTAATCTGAAGTAATATCTGTGCTTAGAAAATATTGGCCGAAATTTCCCCTCTAAAAGTGAAAAGTTGCTGTGGTCACAGGAACAAAATAACAGGTAAGCGAAGTCACGGGTGACATACAGTATTATTATAAGATTTTTGGGTTTATATACATTTAATTTAATATCGTAATAACTTTTAAACTATTTGTCGAAATAACTTAGTGTAAACGACAAAATTTATCTACATTAAATCACAAATGTGATAAAGGTATTTACATTCCTAGGAATTAGTTTAATACCATGAAATTTTTACTTTAAATGCAGTATCCGATTTAAATGTATTTCTGGTTCACTATTCTCTCTATACCGACTTCAACATAAAAGATATGCATATGCTGTCGCGGACTTTTTTTTATAACTATTTAAGAGTAACAATTCCTCCATACATTGTCCTGATGTAAAAATAACGGTTTAGCTAGAGGAAGCAGAAATAGCTATAAGATGGCAGATTTTTCTCCGACTTACTTTACATTTGTTCTCATGGTTTAGCCAATTTACGCGATATCTGTATAAAATATAGCCGATATGTTATTCTGATGTATAAGGTACATTACTGCAAAGTTTCATTGAAATCTATCATCAGTGGTTTTTTCGTTTACTGGTAACAAACATCCAAACATTCTTACAAACTGTCGCATTTATAATATTAGTAGGATACTTTTAAAGATAAAAAAAAGTGAACGTGAAGCCATTTTTTGTCCTTTATGGAGATTTTTAACCCCCGACAAACAAACAAAGAAATATTAACATAAGTGTATTTTTTACTGGAAAGAAGGGATGAAATTACTAGTTACTCTGTCGGAAAATACGCTTGAGACAAGTACACTGTAAAGCCCAATAGAAACAGTGACCAATTTAAAAAAAAAAAAGGAGTCATGTTGTTGTGTGTTGTACTACTAAAATCTTTACACTGTGGCACTATGATCAAATAAAACTGAACTTGTAAATCTATTTGTATGACATGACACTTACCGTACTGCATTCGGTTTCTTCGCGTTCTCACATCTTGCACGTTTTAATTAAAATTTTTACTACCCCTTACAACAAAACACGATAAAAATTCACAAAACGTGCAACACAGGTCCGTCCTCGAACTCAGCTCTGAGTGCTGTCAAAGCACTGAACTGAGGGACTGACATGGCGGACGGGCTGTCCACGCAGGATTTTGGTCATTTAATATTTTATTTTCTCTATTGTGTTTTATTTAAAAAAGTAATCGATGATTTCCCTCGTAATTCAAATTACCTACGCATTTTTAGGTATAATTTTCATCAAAAAGGGTGGTTGTACATGGTCTAAGATCCCATTAAGGAATATAATATAAAGGAATATAAATGATAGAGAATATTAACATTGACTTATTGCAAACAGGTTGCCTAGTTAAATCGCGCCCGGATAATATTAATATCGTGCGCAATTTTTTTATTTTTTTTTATTCTCCGCAATGTTTCCGAGAAGGTGTAAAGAAACTTACTAATTGTATGCACTATGATGATATTTATACGTTGCTTAGTACATTGAATCACAAATGAAAAGTATTAATAGAGTACCAATACTCATTTCAAGATTTGGTTCGAAAGTGCAAATAGTGATCCAATAACTTTACAGCTTGTGCATAATTTAATTAATTTTTATTTGATTTATTAAAGAATTGCATTTGTGCTTTAAAATTCCTGCAGATAGTCACAGCTGGCAATTATTATGTAATTTCTTTTCGACAATTTCGGACCGTTTTTTGATATCTGGTAGTCATTAATAGCAATTGTAGCCTGCGTGGGTTGGTGAAATATCGTCACAGTGTTGATTTGGTCATACAATAACAGAGTAACGACTCGATGCACCGCGCAGCCATCGCCGCGCTTTAGCGCCAGCGCACCCCCACCCGCACTTCCCCACCCACTCTTCCCTACGCTCACTCAACCATACTTTCACACCCACCGTTCACAACCCTTATTTTTTTACCCGACTATCAGGAAGGGTATTATTTTTCGCGTGCATCTTGTATGTTTGTAAATTTCTTTATTCCCACGTTTCTTACAAACGGCTGGATGGATTTCGACAATTATGATATGTTTAGATTCTTCTTTAAAACCCAAGTGTCCTTAGATAGGTATTATAAATAATAAAAATAATTTATTAACCAAAAGAGTACACCATCACACATAGTATCCAATGGCCCCACACTAGGCAAGCCTGTCCTATGGGTGCCTTAATACGTTTAGAATTAAATCGAAAATACAATGTTGGCTCGGTCGAAATCAACATAAATTAAGAATACAATTTTTTTTTTTTTGTATTTTTATTATATATGTAAAACTAAAAAGTAATATATAATAAAACAAATATATATATTATATATATCTTTTTTTCTTACTTATTAATAAATCTAATGGAATCTAATGGAGATAGCAAATATATACATATATTATGTATTTAAATTTATTCAGAAATAATAATTACAACCATTTCGCGGTCTTTTTAGTGCGTTGCTTTTTGCAGTCGGGTTACTTAATTTGTTTTAATTATATTTTACTTGGTATGTTTTGCATTCTTCATTTGTCACTAAAACATTGCACGTTGGTTTAGATGATCAATAGTATTATGTTGAGAAAGTTTCTCTAAAGTTTTATTTGATATGTGCTTAATTAACGTGTATTAAGCCACAATTATTACCAGAGGTCTGCAGGATTACCATATTGCATGCTGTTACTTTGTTGGTGACTGTCTAAATTTATTGTAAATGACTTGCCTTGACTTCTTCGACACCATACCAATTACTTTCATTAAACATTCTAGAAAATATCTAAATCAATAACTTTAGAAGAAAAATATTCAAATTTCACTAACCCGCCTACGTGTTATGAGTTAATAAATTAATCATCATTTTTATTCAAATTTTCAAAGAAGTACAATTATAATTAATATATTATGTGGCTAAAACTATTTATAGCCGTCCCTGTTCTAGGAAAATAAACTCCTGTGATACAGGAATTTATTTTTTTAGGACGAAAATCTAAAGCATTTACTTCTATAGAAGAGAAATATTAAAATTTCACTAACCCGCCTGCGTGTTATGAGTTAATAAATTAATTAACTATTATATATTACTTACTAATTGTGACTAAAACTATTTATAGCCGTCCCTGTACTAGGAAAATAAATTCCTGTATCCCAGGCGACAGGAGAGACATAGAACATAGAAGCTAAAAAAAAATATAACAATATAAATTGAATTAATGAAACATTTTGTACCAAGATAAGTTTAATAATGTATCTAGATAAGTTTAATAAGATTAAGCAACTTAAGTATTTATTGTACTTAAGTTGTAGCAATATTAAAGTATGTGTTGGGGAAAAAAAGACATGCTTTCTTCGCGATTCGATAACTCTTCATCATTGTGTTCTAAAATATACAAATCCGAGAAGTAAATTTATATTTCCCTTATTAATCTTATTGAATTGAATTACATAAAAATGTATTTACTTTACCTTTATACTCATTTCAAAACTTTCAGGTAATCAAGCCATACGCATTATACGGAGCTTTCCAAATCACGCCCGTGACATTGCCTTCCTTCCTTGAAATTGCTCATCAAAAGTGAGTATTTAGATTTATTATTATGAAAAAGTATGGTCATAATTCAAAATTAAGTAAAAATGGGAATGAAGTGTAACTGCAGTCAGAGTATTAATTTATATGAAATGAAGATGAGCGAAATTCTCTTCTCATCATCATCATATCGGCTGTAGGACGTCAACTGCTAAACCTAAGCCGGTCCACAAAATTTACAATTCTAATTATAGAGATGGGGTATATTATTAACGGCAAGTGACTTTGTTTTATATGGTGTAATGCCAGTAATTCTTCTCATTGTAGACTTAAGTGTCTCTGGTAGTCACCAAAGACACTTAGAAATAAGATGCAATCGGGAAAATATCATAATCATGAGTCAATTTTTCCGTACGTCTTATTTTCTAAATTTAATCTATATATATTTAAATTTAAAAATAAAGCTGACAGCCAGATATATTAACGCCCATCCCTAACCGCTGGGTCTAGAAGCTTCAAATTTTGTTTACAGATGCAATTTTTAGCATAGGTAGTGATTTTTCAATTCCCTTTAAAGAGACTCTATTATCGTAATGATGGCAATTCAATCTTCAAATTTTATATCAACCTCTCGAATGTCACTTGAGTGCAGCCAGCAGACAGTTCTCGCAATGTTTCGCAATAAATTGGCAGGTCCTAATAATATGAGGTTTTCTTTCAAATTACATATGAAAACTATGCGTAAAACTTATATTGTTGTAATTAGTATGATCTTAGCTGACAGAATACCTAAATATACTTCAATTCCCTAATTTATTAATAATTCTAAGAATAAATTAGGAGAAAGTAGAAGATGTACTTGCGATGTACTCCCAGTCTGTAACACAAAAGGCGTGATAATTTAAAAATGAAGCACTACAAACTTACACTTGTCACATTATTTACTGCAACACTGTTTACGAAGACTGCTTACGACGACATACTGTGTATCAATGAAACAATTAACAAAGAATACAAGAAATATCTGTCAGTCAAATTATATACGATACTCATAAATTAATAATAATAATAATATTCTACCAAAATTACACAGCGCCATCTAGTGCCAAATTAAGCAATTAAATTAATTAAAGATTAGTTATTCGGAAAGAGGTTTAATAATAACCAGAAACACGTAGAGAATTCGTTTTTGGATTCAAGTCCGTGGAGTCAATCTCCGACACCTTAAGGGTCTGATGATGATCAGAGAAAAAGCACACAATATGATCATAACAACGACGCAAACAACTGGGTATATAAAATGAGAATCTGATCGACTGACTGAATTATTTCGGTACAGTCGAGACAATGACCGTTAAATTATACATACAGTTTTAAATACTTACTAAGAAATGATTTTTGAAAATTCAGTTTCTAAGAAGCGAAAATTCCCATAGTATCAAAATACTGCTGTACTTAAATACAAAACAAAGCTAGCCATAAATTACATTAAAAGCCCTAGGGGTATAATTTTCGCGATAAACTTAAATAGCGATAGATTACAATTTTTTATTAATTTTTCGGTTTTATTTCAGACTTGAAGAGGCACTAATACATACAAAATTAAAACGACCACCACTATTATTCAGAAACAAGTTCCACAATACATTACATTTGAATGTAGCAAGAGCCTACGCAGCACAATACCCTTCAAAGTCAACAGCATATATCGACACTTTTAAATTGGATTACAATATTGATAAGCCAGTTAAGGAATTAAAATTACAGCGCAATGAAACAAAATTCTTTAATGATTTAATTTGAGAAAAAGTGTATAAAGAATCATAGTTTGTGTTCAAAAATAGTATTAAACAACATTAATTATTATTTTGAAATTTAGTTCACAGGGTAAATGGTAAATAACAGAATCGGAAAACTTTGTTTCTAAATGTGAGATGATCTTTAAATAAAATGTGATCAAGATTTTACATTCGATAATCTGCTAGAACAAATAAATGACAACGTTGTCGATATGTGACTATCTAAGTATTAACTTAGTATTAAAATTTTAGCTATGTGTGGGTCTCTGTATAGACATTCAAATTAGTATGATTACAGTCAAGTATTTTAAAATGTTTTCTTATTCTAAAGTATTCTGCAAAATTTTGCACGTAAATGATAATTTAATTAAATGTATAACATTGTCTGGTCAAATTATCATTTAATTTATTTTGCATAAAAGTAAATATAATTATGAGAAAAACGATTGACTTATATTCAAATATTTAATTTACGAAGTTTAAAAAGATCACAGCATATTTCCTAATAAAAAATAATTAGTCTAGTGGTGGTAGTAGGCAGCAGGAGCTGCAACGTAAGCGGGCACGGCTGCCTTAACGTGTGCGACAGGAGCGGTGTTATGTACCACCGCATTGAAACCGTTGTGGTCGTCGGCGGAGTATTCCACGGTCCTCACGGAGCCATCAGCCTCATGGAAAGAGTACGAACCCTTAACTACATCCCCATCACGGGATTCCTGTTGGGACTTGTTGTCACCGGTGTGACCATCAGCAACGGAGTAGTTGTACTCGTATTTGGGGTGAGTGTCGAAGGGTTCAGCGACAGTGGGAGTAGCGTGGTAAGCGACGGGAGCGGTGTGGTAGGCGACGGCAGCGGGAGCGGCGTGATAGGCGACGGCAGTGGGAGCAGCATGGTAGACCACAGGTGCGGCAACAGCAAACGGCCTGGCGGGCTGGTCGTGACGCACGATGTTCTGCGAGGAGACAGCAGCCGCAGACGAGTAGTGCACGGGCGCGGTCAACAGACCCGCCTGGCACACCGCCACCAAACCGCAAAGAGCTACAATCTAGGAAAATATTGTTTTTAGTTAAAAATGAAATAAACACAATACATGTTTAACTTTTTTGAATATAAATTATATTGAGTTGTTTCTTTTATTTGTATTACTCACTTTAGAAAGCATTCTGATTGAATGTATGTTCAATTCAAATGATAAAACACTGAATGATTAATATAGAGGCATAGATTTAGTTTTTATACTACTTGAGACAAGTTGCAGAGTGTAGGCTGTGGAGGTTGTTTGACAGGCTTTCAACGCAACCTTACATCGGGTCACATAGTTTCGTGAATCATAATACTCACCTTAAGCTTTCATAAACACAATGAGAGTTCATATTATACTTCTGAAGTATTAATTAGGGTTCCGTACCTCAAAAGGAAAAAAACGGAACTCTTAAAGGATCACTCCGTTGTCCGTGTGTATGTCTGTTTGTCTGTCTGTCCGACGGTCAAGCATATTTTTCTTAAGAACGCGTAATGGTATCAAGCTGAAATTAATGTCAAATACTTCAGTTTGCAATCCCTTGGCGCAATAAAAAATTCAAAGTTCTAAGTACAAACAACATACTCATAGGTTTATAACTTTTCCATTGAATGTGGGATCGTGTTAGTTCATGCATTGTATTAATTTATGAATGACATACACAATACATTATTTAAATAGTTACAATAATCTGTAAAAAACTTAAATTCAAAGAGAAAAAATACGAATTTATCTATGAATACTTCTATAATATCAACTGTACTTAATGCACAAGTACAGTTGATATTATAGAAGTATACGAAGAAGTAACTTCTGTTAACAAGTAGCATAAGTTCAGTATTCTCTCCGCTGAATGCTAGATAAAAAACTTCCTTATTTTTTGCAATTTTGTGTGGATAGCCAGAAATTGCAAATAATAAATTAGGATAGCCTAGTCTAATGATGCACGTACTTTAAAATGTCCAACTAATATTTCAATTGTACTTACTTAATTTATTTAAAGTTTTGCACAAATAAAACATATATAGGTGTACTTAATGCTAACAAGCATTCTCTAACAGTCAACCTAGAGTGATGCAGAGATAATAGTGTGTAGGTGCATTACAAAATATACATACATAGCTGTGTTAGATACATACATAGTTGTGTAAGAAATAAAACGTACATGATTAAAAAATACTATCTGCTATCAAATTATCGTCCAAAGATATTATATAACATTGTATATACAACCTAAAGTAAAAAATATAAAGAAGTAGAAGTAAGTACGTTGACTGGCCTGTTGGTCTAGTGGTTAGTGACCCTGACTGCTAAGCCGGAGGTCGTGGGTTCGATCCCCACCCAGGACAAATCTTTGTGTGATGAGCATAAAGGTTTGTTCTGTGTCTGAGTGTAATTTATCTATAATACCTATGTAATGTATTTACAAAAAAAAAATATATTTAAGCAAATATAATTGCTTACTTTGGGACTAGATGGCGCTGTATGAATGTGGTAGAATATTATTATTGTTATTATAATATAGTATCTAAGTAGTAAGAGAAACTAGAGGTAAACGTAGATATTATTCGGACTGAAAATAAAAATATTATGTACGTGTAATGTTTAAATAAAGATTGCCTGTTAATGGTGATACCTAGATTTGATTTGCCAAACTACGCAAGTTACAGTAAGGTCACGGCAAGCTAGTTAAACAACTTTATGCGAATATGACTGCGATTGTACTACTAGTACATGCTGCGAGTGATTAGTAGGTACCTATATAAAAGAAATGTGATATTCTAAATGTATCATTCATTGCTTGATCACACAAGTGAAACAATAACATTAACATGTTCTCTAAAGTAAGATTCTTAAAATATCTCTTATAATATGATATTTTATTGTTTAATAAATTTAATTTCACAAATTAATCATTATTATTCTATAGATTCTAGCTCTTTGCGGTTTGGTGGCGGTGTGCCAGGCGGGTCTGTTGCCCGCGCCCGTGCACTACTCGTCTGCGGCTGCTGTCTCCTCGCAGAGCATCGTGCGTCACGACCAGCCCGCCAGGCAGTTGGCCGTTGCCGCGCCTGTCGCCTATCACGCTGCTCCTGCTGCCGTTGCCTACCACGCCACTCCCGTCGCCTACCACGCCGCTCCCGTTGCCTACCACGCCGCTCCCGCTGTTGCTGAACCCTTCGACACACACCCCAAATACGAGTACACCTACTCCGTAGCCGATGACCACACTGGTGACAATAAGTCCCAGCAGGAATCCCGCGATGGCGATGTAGTTAAGGGCTCGTACTCTTTCCATGAAGCCGATGGCTCTGTGAGGACCGTGGAGTACTCCGCCGATGACCACAACGGTTTCAACGCAGTGGTACACAACAGCGCTCCCACCGCCGCCCCCGTACACATCAAAGCTGCCGTACCTGCTTACGTCGCGGCCCCTGCTGCCTACTACCATCACTAAATCATTTCACTCTAGTTACCAAAATGAATATAATTATTTATGGAAAGCAATATACGAATAAGTTAAAAAGATAATCTTGTGTACATATTTGTTACCCTGCTTAACTTCCTCATCTAAGAATATAAAAGTGATTTCAGGTTTATATTATACCAGAGAGTTACTGTATCGATATATATATTATGTCTGTTCATGTGAAACTAATTCTGCGCTCAGAAAGTACATCCGTAGTATTTAATTTTTTTATAAGTTATGGAAAATAATTATAGAATCTTTAATTGCTTAAATCTGAGCATGTAGTACATAATTATAAAATAAAAACGGTGTGCAACCGCATTATTAGGTTTATTAAAGAAAAATCGATCACTAAATATTTGAAAGTGTATGTAAAGTATATACTTATAAGTAAAATATTATTATCAATTTATTTAGTAATAATTTGATGGTATACATTATGGTATACCTAACCTTTCTTAAATTTTCTTTAATTTATATTTCTTCAATTCCTTAAATCTCTTCCTTTCGTCGTTGTACACATCTATTGCTCCCATGCTATACATTTTGTATTTCCTCTGCACTCCTGGGTTTGCTGGTAGAAAACTCATATTTGAGTTAAGCTCGCCTATGTAGGTTAGGGTGTCCCTTATTTTGCAAAGTTCTTATTTTATAACGCATAGGTCTTAGTTTTGTTCATTAGTGTATAAAACACTCGGAAATAAATTTTTAGCTTAATTGGAGCACGATAACCCGTGCCGACTTGCATCGAATCATGTTCATACAAGTTGCGTCGAAGTAGCGGCGTGCACTCGCGGTGTTTGTCATTTGTTCTCAGTTATTCTCAGGTTAACAGGTATTGTTGTACATTAAAAAAATATCGGTGGAATTAAGAAGCAATAAAAAAAGTAGTTTCTTAGTTGGTGACGTAAATTATCAAATAACAGGCTCAAAGTTACCGTCTAACCGTCAAGTTCTTACAGTACTTTTTTTAACATTCGCGAATTTTAATTGACTGTTAGTGAAAGCGCAAATCTTAAGCATAAGGGATTCTGTCTGTATACTTTAGGTTGTTCTGTCTGTATCTTCCCCCTAATTCTGAGCTGTCGGAATATTTTCGGCCGCAAATGTCCGTTTAATTAGAGTTAAAAACATTATGTTAAAAACATAAGTAGATAGTTGTAGGAAAAAATCTTATTTTAATCAGTTTTTAATTTTCTATACGGTAGACAACTTTATAACATTAAATAACTTAAGCCGTAAAAATACGTCGTACTAAGATTCGAAAAAGTTCGATCCGGGAGCAATCCGACGAGTCAGAATCAGGGGGCTGAGCTGTGAAGATTTCCGACAAATCGTCCATTCAACGCATTCGTACACAGACTTGAAAAGATAGAGCGGAATCTGTTGAATTAGATTTTCATAATAATATGCCCGAAATGGTGACCGTTCATTGGGATGGAAAATTATTACCTGCACTGGACGTGAGAAGTTCTAAAGAAGAATGTCTGCCAATTCTAATTTCATTTGGAGAAAAAGAACAACTTCTGGCTGTACCCAAACTAGAGAGCTCTTCCGGCCAGGATCAAGCTAAAGCTGTGTTAAACGTACTTTATGACTGGAACCTATACAATAAAGTACAAATATATGACAAATTGATCTCCAGAGCAGCCCTGAGCAAGCCCTGAGCAAGCAAGGAAACATCGTAGAGAACTTACAAAGAGAGTTTGTTTGATTCTGGGAAGAGATACATTCCATCGAAAGAAGATATGTTTGATTATTTCTATGGTAAGTAGAAATACAATACAATAGTATTATTTTTATACTGTTTTCACTAAATTGATAATAATACTGTTTTATTCATTGTTACAAGAAAATCATTATGTGATTTTGTGTCTACCAAGAGCACAAATTTATTTTCTCGATTGAAAATTGATAAGGACTTCCTCCAGCAACCCATGTCTACGTGGGGCGAAGATATTACCTATTTAGAAGCAAAAAGAAAAGTTCTTTCTTTAAGGGCAGTTAATTATACAGCTGAAAGAGCTGTAAAACTTATGCAAGATTTTCATGGTTTGATTTTTTGCAAAGCAATTTTTGCTACGCTGTGTGCAAGAGCATAGAAATCTATATCCTGACTAAAAAAGAAACCCTCAGAAAGAAATATCCTGCCTGAATTGTAATTTCATCTTTTTTTAATAAACGTTTTATAAAATATAAAAATTTCTATTGATTTAGTCACATAAATACATAAAACATGTAAAGGGTTAAATACAGCAATTTTCAAAATCTTCAAGTTTCTGTCGGCACGGGTTAATGTTGACGTAGGAAGATAAAATTTTGTATTTAACTAAGTCTGGGTAGTTTAAAAAGAAATAGGGGGTATGCGTTTCGATATTCAATATTTTTTTTTTTTCGCCCATATAAGGGACACCCTAATGTAGGTACATTTTATTTTCTTCTTTTGTTAATTGCAATTTGTTTTTGTGTGTACATTAAAGAATTAAGAATTAAATTTTATAAAATTTTCTGTCTGAATCAAACGATTTATAGAAAAGATGATATATATAAATAAAGAAAAGACTAAAATATGTTACTACCCTAATAGTAATAACTAAGAAAAAAAATTGACAAAAGAAATAATTCTACTTACCTACTACACTTAAATGGTAGAACACTCATGTTCATTCAGTTGATTTGAAAAATACCAACAAAAATCTAAATATATAATATACTGCGTAATAAACTTTTGAACGCCGCAATGAAATTTTTGAGTTTCAGTTTTAGAACTGAAACTTAGGTATGGGGAACCCCAAAATTTTTTTTTTCTATTTTTGTGTGAAAATCTTAATGCGGTTCACAGAATAAATCTTCTTACCAAGTTTCAACAGTATAGTTCTTATTATAGTTTCGGCAAAAAGTGGCTGTGACATACGGACGGAGAGACAGACTGACAGACAGACATGACGAATTCATAAGGGTTCCGTTTTTTGCCATTTGGCTACGGAACCCTAAAAATGATAAAAGTAACTGAATAGGATATTCATGATTCATACAACTTTTCATTAATTAAAATAAGTCTTTACTCAAGATCAAGTTGTTTCTGATAGTTATCGGTTTTGCAATTGTAATGGCCTATCTTCTGTAAGTAAAATTATAGCTGGTTTTCTTTCTAGGTATAGGTAAATAAGAAAAGTATTTTGGAAAATTCAATTTCTAAAACGGGAAAATGGGACACGGTCAGTGGTCACGGGAACCAAAATACGCACGGGCAGAGCCACGGATGACAGCTATTATGTATACGAGTACAACTTTTATACAAACCACAAAAAATGTTTCTACCTATGTCAGCTGTAGGCTTTGAAATCATTCAACTGATGTGCCCATAATCGATTCATTGCAAAGGCAATAATGCGAATAAAAACGTGGTGCCGCTTGGGATTCGAATCCCAAGCAAGCGGCAGACTCAAGTGGACTTTTGCATCATTCAAAATTAAAGCTCTATACGAAACGAGAAGTGCGTTATCTTTTTATTAACTTATAAAACCTAAATAAATGCACGATGAAAAGCAGTTACAATTTTCCTAGAAATACTACAAACTCACTTTTTTTCCTTTGCAATTAATTAATTCACAACCAGAGGAGCGAATGATGAAAATAATCATTCTGCCGTCTAAGAGTTAGGAGTCAGGAACTGTAGTCTATGATCGCTTGGAATTCTAGGACCATTATTTAGCTGAAGTTTTTGAATTTGAGCAAAACTCTTTTGCTATCCAATATTAGGTTAAAATTGAGTATTATGTATCTTGTGCTCTTCTTGGATGAACACAAGATAAACAAATAGTAATTATGATATTTATCACCAGATAACTAACATAATATAGGCCTCTACAGTTTCCAGCTATAAACCGTTTAATACAGACTAACAAATACTTATAATATTACATTGATTATGAACATAAAACCAAAAGCAATTAGTGAAAGGTCTAGTTCGTCGATTTATGTGACCCAGTCAAGGTCATAATAAGCTTATTAAGCAACTCCTAATACATAAGCTTGTACACCTGGTGACTAGTATAAAAGCTAAGACGATCGAATTTAAATGTATCATTAAAGATTTGAACACATCTGTGAAAAAGTCAAAATGTTTGCTAAAGTAAGTGCCTATAAATTATGAAAGAAGTTGTAATTTTATTGCTGGTGATAAGAATAAGTATACATTTTTCAATTGTTTTTACTTTCTAGCTTGTAACTCTGTGCGGTTTGATAGCGGCGTGCCAGGCGGGTCTGTTGACCGCGCCCGTGCACTACTCGTCTGCGGCTGCTGTCTCTTCTCAGACCATTGTGCGTCACGACCAGCCCGCCAGGCCATTTGCTGTTGCCGCGCCTGTCGCCTATCACGCTGCTCCCGCTGCCATCGCCTACCACGCCACTCCCGTCGCCTACCACGCCGATCCCATTGTCTACAACGCTGCTCCCGCTGTCGCTGAACCCTTCGACACACACCCCAAATACGAGTACACCTATTCCGTAGCCGATGGCCATACTGGTGACAATAAGTCCCAGCAGGAATCCCGCGATGGCGATGTAGTTAAGGGCTCGTACTCTTTCCATGAGGCCGATGGTTCCGTGAGGACCGTGGCGTACTCCGCCGACGACCACAACGGTTTCAACGCGGTGGTACACAACAGCGCTCCCACCGCCGCCCCCGTACTCATCAAAGCTGCCGTACCTGCTTACGTCGCGGCCCCTGCTGCCTACTACCACCACTAAATCAGCTCACTCTAGTTATACAGCGTGTTTACCAAAATTAATGTTGATTAGTTATTAATAAAATATACGAATAAGTTCGATAAGCCAGTTTATAATTTCACATTACAAGTACAACACAATAAGTAGGTATGAACCTTTTATAATTTCCTGCCATTATTATCTGTTATATTTACAGCTCGCTTAATAAACACAACAACGCTGATATTATCAAATATAATGCTTCATATAATAATGTTGATAATATATAGTTTTAATAATTGTTGACAATAGGTATATTCCAGTGTTTTGATAATGTTTTGCTGTAGACTAGTCGATCAATTAATGTTCACTAGGAATTATCTCAAAGAGCCTCGATAAGTATTATTGTGTACCCACGTGGTGTGGATTAAAAATATCGGATTGTTTATTACAGTAATCGGAAAAAAAATAATTTAACAAAAATTCCAACAAGTGAGGAAGGACCTTGAGAAGTTATAACCATGACCTGGAAATAAAAAAACTGGTTTAATTGTAGTGTATTTGTATCAACATTAAATGTGAGAATCTACTTTGAATGTCGCTCACATTATGATTTAACTTTATGATAATGGCTGAAATTAATTCATGACGTTAAAAGTGCTCGTTGAAATAGAAGCATAAGTGTATAGTTTTTCGATGGAAAGTAAGAAATGAGCTTTCAATATTTTTAAATGTTAATTAAGATACCAAAAAAACAGTATATTATCAAAATGATGAAGAAATGCTACTCCTGGTATATTGGACCAATATTAGTGAATATGGTGCCAAAAGATTTGTGGAGACCATATAATAAAGTTAGAGAAATAAAAATTTATGTCACACTTAGAGCGCAATTAATTAACGATATGGAAATAAATGTATTAATTCAAGTGAAAATTATCAAATAATTATCGCAGTGATAAAAGAAGCAATAGTATTAAAAAAAAAGGCATATAAAAAGTAAGAATGATAATAATATACGCACCAACAACTGAAACAAAAGGCAGAATTTAAAATATTTTAAAGAAAAGTTACTAGATCGAAATGATCGAAAATGTGTTCAAATTATTTCAATACTTTGTAATGACACTTTTTTCCCAGTTGTGAAAAAAGTTAATAAGATTAAAACTTTAAACTTTGATATAGACTGTTCCTTGTGAAGAGCTCATCGATGGCATCAATTAAGAATGTCGAATATGCATTTCACCAATGTTCATTTTTGTACATAAATAAAATCACAACACACATATTCATCACTTCAAACCATAAACGACCCACTATTAGGCGCGGGTCTCCTCCAAAAAAAGGGAAGGGAATTTAGCCTACTATACTACGCCAGCCAGATGGATTGGTATAGGGTTTGTTTCGAATTTTCCTTTTCTCGCAGTGCTTTTGTCTGCTTGTGGTTTCCTTAGTCGCCTTTTACGACATCCAGTCAGAACCAGTGACCTTTTTTAGGCCGTCGGACCATCTAGCTGGAGGGCGTCCTACTCTACGCTTGCCGAGTCGCGGTCTCCACTCACAGAACACGCTTGCATCACCGTCCATCGGTCCTTCTGCAGACATGACCAGCCCACTGCCACTTCAACTTCCTTATTCTAAGAGCTATGTCGGTAACTTTGGTTCTTTGTCGGATATTCATTCCGAAGTTTGTCTTTCAAATAAGCGCCGAGCATAGCTCGTTCCATAGCTCGCTGAACGACTTTTAGTTTGTGGGCTAGTCTTACAGTGAGTCTCCACACAGTTAATATTTTATTTTATTAAAAATAATATAATGTCGAGCCAGTTTCTGGATTTAAAATAACCGGTTGAATTAACTAACTTAAAAATGACGTGCTGGAGGCCATCGAGCACCTATACGCGTTGGTTTAGGAGTCAGTGGCCGAATATACAGATAAGGTTAGGAACTCGGAGGATCCACAGAGATCAGAAGGGGAAAAACAGGAGGATCAACAGAGAAGGAATGTTAGAGACGACAGCGAACTACTGAAAAAACTAGAAGAACACGGGAATATTATGGAGGAAAATAAGGAGGAAGTGGTGAAATTAAGAATGGAACTGCAGAAGTCTCCGGTGTCCTACGCGAGTGTAGTGGCCGTGCCGCCGAAGCCTTAACCTCGGGGACCTGCGGCCATGCACTCTATCGTCATCACGTCGACGTAATGAAAACCGGGGACCAAGTTATAAGTAAAATTAGGATGGTCACAGAAGCAGTCAAAGAAGGAATGCAGATGGAATAAGGAAAGTGAAAGAACAATCTCATATTAGGATGCAGTTCACATGCTGCAACTGCAAGCGTGCAAAACATGACAGCCTGGCACACAATGCTTTCGACCAAGATTGCCCAGTCAGAAAGAAGTAGGACGCCTTGGCAAGGTCAGCAATCGCGTATTGCTTAGGTGGTCCCACTCGGCATTGTGTGCCAGGATGTCATGTGTGCAGCTGTGAGCGTCGTGGTTGTCGGTTGCTTGTTGTTGCCCATACTCGAGATAACTCCGTCCCGCAGCGCGACACGCGCAGAAAACGGCTGTCTCTTGGACCATATTTTAATCAACGTAGGCCAGAGAAGCACAGTTAGGCGGAAGGCATCGCGCTGCAGTCGACCAATATATGTCGGCCTGGGCAAAACACTCCCTCGAAAATGTTGTTGTATGTTTTGTGTTCCCGTCGTCTCACATACTTGTCTTATTTGTTATTTATTTATTCATTTGTCAATTTTAACAATAGGATCGAACCTGCACCGGAGTGCATCGGTGAATCTAATTAGACAAAAATGATTTTTGTACATTGGTTATTCACCCTGCACTCCGGTGCAGCAGTCGATCATAAATAAAAAATACAACGGAACGATATCACCAAATACAAATCGAAAAATTAGTACTTTAATTTAGAAATTTTAATAATGTAACCCTCCTCCCTGTATACCACAAACACTGTACCATCCCATCTGGCCAGCATAGTATAGAAGGCTAAATTCCCTCCTCATTCTTTGGAAGAGACCCGTGCTCATTAGTGGGACGTACATGGGTTGAAATGATGATGGGTCCATATATTATAGACATTATTAATTATGAAGGACGTTATTGCAGCAAAACATTACAAAAAAACATAATATGCATTGGTTTATACAAAAAGTTGAGTTATGAGTATTGAATCAAATGAATAATAAGTATAAGACCGTAATATTTGTATAGAAAGTGTATTTAGTCTATAAGGTATTACCCGATATTCATCATCATCATCATCATCATCTCAGCCTATTGCAGACCACTGTTGGACATAGGCCTCTCCTAACCTTTCTTTAAAATTAAATCATTTGTAATTACTATCCTAGTTAATAATATAAATGTGAATTTGGATGGATGGATGTTAGTTACTCACACTGAAATGGCTGAACGAATCTGTATGAAATGTGGCACACACATAGATAGTAGTCTGGAATAGCATAGACTTTTTATCCCGGCAAAATTTATAGGCCCCGTGGGATAGGCTTGTTTGTTCTTCACAGAGCAAGAGATCGAAATGTGTATTGCATTGTGGTACTCTACTCGTAGTTCAGAGAAGAATGAAAATAGCTAAAATTTAACTATTTAATTTTTTTGTGTCGGGGTTTACTTTAAAATTTATATTTTTATTATTTATTGTAACAGTTTTTATAATATAGTAGTAACATTTTGTTTATATGTATTTATAGAATTAAAATTATACCTTACCCTATCCTGTTGTCTATCTATGTATACATAGTAATATACCTACATACAGTGTTCAAGTGTGCAATATTTTTTTGAGTAAACTATACTTTTTACTTTTTTCAAAATACCTAACCTAACCTTTAGGTGAAAAGTTGTGATATTATAATTATATTTATTTTGTTATTTCATCTAGGCAACACAGGATTTTTTTTAATGCCGAAAAATTATATATTCTAATTTATTTGTTTAGTACAGATTCATAAGGATTGAGGAAGACTACTATATTTATCATAAAAAAATTAAATGACTACAATACTATGTAATGTGAAGCTATAGGTACTAGGTGCATTAAATGTATACTAAATAACGAAATTAGAATCTAATATACTGATTAAAATATACTCTAATTAAAAAAAAAACTATTATCTAAATTTCGCAAGCTATTACAATAACCGCCAATCAGAATAATAATCTACTTACACATTCTAAATATGCAATACAATTTCCGATAGCCTAGCAACCTGTCTTGTTTTAGTGAACGGTCGTATGTGTGAAACTATGTCACCAGGCGTAAGGTTACAGAGAGCTTGTTCTGCAATTGCTCATACTAAAACTCTTAGAACTAGCTGTCTAGTATAAAAACTACACCTATGACATGAAATGTATCATTAAGTATTTGATCATCGTGATACAAACAAACAAAATGTTCAGCAAGGTAAGGAAGTGAGGTTTAAATAAAATTATATGAATACAAATTGAAATTCGTTAAATAATAATTAATTTTCATATTAACAGATCGTAGCTCTGTGTGGTTTGGTAGCAGTGTGCCAGGCGGGTCTATTGCCCGCGCCTGTGCAATACTCATCTGCCGCTGCTGTCTCCTCGCAGAACATCCTGCGCCATGACGAGCTCTCCAGGCCATTGGCCGTTGCCGCACCTATCGCCTACCACGCCGCTCCCGCTCCTGTCGCCTACCACGCCGCTCCCGCTCCCGTCGCTTACCACACCGCTCCCGTTGCGTACCACGCTGCTCCCGCTGTCGTCGCTCGCGCTGAGCCCTACGACACTCACCCCAAATACGAGTACACTTACTCCGTAGCTGACAGCCACACCGGTGACAACAAGTCCCAGCAGGAATCTCGTGATGGTGATGTAGTAAGAGGCTCATACTCGTTCCATGAAGCCGATGGCTCCGTCAGGACCGTGGAATACTCCGCTGACGACCACAACGGTTTTAACGCGGTAGTGCATAACACCGTTCCCACAGCCGCCGCTCCAGTTCATGTTGCACCTGCTCACTACTACCATCATTAGACTGCAAATACCGTTAATTACCAAAACAAATCAAAATTTATTTAAAGCAATACTTATAATAAAATATAAATAAGTGACACAATCAATTTTGTATTTACTGAAAATTACTTGACCCTCTTCGTAAACATTTATCAGGGTTTTTTTTTTTTTTTTTTTTTAATTTATACACTTAATTTAATTTTATATATACACATAACTTAAAAACATACACAGCTAACCTATTAAAAGAAAAAGAAGCAGATACACTATTTACAGGAAATTCTTATAAATAGAATATCTGATTAAGATCAGATTCCTGAGGAAACGTACCCAAAAGGCTAGCCACATTAGCCTAAATAATCAAATAAATGTAATAAATTAATTTATTCCGAACTTATGGAATGTAGATACATTTTGACGATTTATATACATACATTTTCTTTTGTATAATTTAAAAGACTCCTGAACAACAAAAGGACTTTGTCAAAAAGCCACAGTCGTGTTAAGTAAGCCATTTATGGTTTAATTAGGTGATCATAATAATAGTTTATGCCCTAATTTAGCTTTACATAATCATATCAACACTCGTCAAAATAAGATCCTCAAGATTTCATAAGTTTTAACAAAACTTTGGCAAATTTAAATGAATAATAGACTCACTCATGTTTAAAGTTGATATTTAAAGCGCATTTAAAAAAACCGAATTTAAACACTCCGTTTAGATAAAAAGAGGAAAGAGACTCTCCGTAAGAAGGCTAAATATGAAATTTAAATACACTGAAACATTTTAAATCTCTCAGAAATTAATGTAAAAACAATATTTTTAGGACCTTTTTTACTACTCAAAATTCTTCATCAAATAGTAAAAGAGAAGTTAAAAAGTACTAAATACTTAACCATTCGTACTAGGCCAGCGTGTGTGAATTATAGCCTAAACTCTCTCAGCTCTTTAGATAGAGTAGAGAAGATCCCAGCCCAGCAGTAAGACATTAATTGGTTGCTGATGAATGAATGTAAATACTAAAGAGAATTTCTTTAGGAAATGATATGAGAATAAGTTAAACATAAGTGAATGTATAAAAAATGTGATACAACACGAGGCCATCGTAAACCCGATTTGTAACTTCCACTACTTACTATACTTACTTCCATTCATGCTTCCATTTTTGATTAAAGTATATAAGGGACACCTGTGGTTTTACAAACATCATTCAATTCAATCAGATCACAACAATAAACATGTTCTCTAAAGTAAGTCTCAAAATATTTGCGAAACATAATATATAATAGCTATAATTACTAATACTTATTGAATAATTTGAATATTTTTCAGATCGTAGCTCTGTGCACTTTCGTAGCGGTGGCCCAGGCCGGTCTTCTCGCCGCGCCTGCGCACTACTCTTCAGCCGCAGCTGTCTCTTCCCAGAGCATTGTGCGTCACGACCAACCTCACGGTATCGCCGTAGCTGCTCCCGTCGCTTACCAAGCTGCCCCCGTCGCCTACCAAGCTGCCCCCGGTGCCTACCAAGCTGCTAATATTGCCTACCAAGCGGCTCCAGCCCACTACTCCTCCGCCGCCGCTGTGTCCTCCCAAAACATCGTTCGTCACGCCCAGCCCGCTGTGTATAATGCAGCTCCTACTGCCGTTGCCTACCGTGCTGCTCCCGCTGCCGTTGCCTACCGTGCCGCTCCCGCTGCCGTCGCCTACCACGCTGCACCAGCTGCCCTCACCTACCACGCCGCCCCATCCGTAGTCGCTCACCACGCCGCTCCTGTCCACGCTCGTGTTGAGCCCTACGACGCTCACCCCCAATACGAGTTCAATTACTCTGTAGCCGACAGCCACACCGGTGACAACAAGTCCCAGCACGAGGTCCGCGACGGTGATGTAGTGAGGGGCTCATACTCGTTGCACGAGGCCGACGGCTCCGTAAGGACCGTGGAGTACTCCGCCGACGCACACAGCGGCTTCAACGCAGTTGTACACAACAGCGCGCCCTCCGGACATGCTGCGCCCGTACATGTTGCGCCCGCTCAAAACTATCATTACTAGACTCCAAGACTTTAGTTATAAATAATAAAATGTGATCAAAATATTTATTAAAAGCAATATATGAATAAGTATCAAAATCACCTGTTTTTGCTTACACCCCTTCCTACAGTGTAATAATAAAGGATTCAGTAAATTTACACTAAACAGTATACTTAAGACTATAATAATGCAGAACGCAAGTATTACTGATAACAGAACAAGAACTGCCCAAGTAGTTTGTTTAATAAAATCAAATTTTGGTATTTCTCTCATTTTCTAAAGTTTTTATAATTTATGCAGCTACGAGCTAATAGAAATCAGTGTATTTTTAATATAAAAATCAGATCACAATCAGATAAAATCTGACGATATTGTTTCTCGAGCTTCAAAGAAGAAAAGTAGTAAGTCCCCCACCACACTGTGCGACCTATATCTGTGATCTCAAAATTTAAAAATTGTATTGTAGTAATTTATAGAACTGTTTAGTCTAATTTTATCTTTACATTTTACTTTATTCGTTGTAAATGACTGTTTGTTACTTAAATAAATAGGTATATAATAAATATAGGTATTTAAGACTAGCACTGCCCGCGACTTCGTTTCGACTTTCGTGCGATTTCATAGGTTTTTTTTTCACGTAACCCTTAAAAGTAGCGTTAGTTTCTCCTCGTGACTATCTGGCAGTCAAAGTCCCGCCGAAAACGATCCAGTCGTTTCGGTGTTCAACTAAAACAAACAGAAAATGTTACTTTAAAATTTTACAAAGTGTGTATTTGTCTAATACCTACTTTCATACAGGAGTGAGTGTATACGATTGCTATTCACAAGGTTTCGGGTTTGATTCTCGATTTGGGTGAAAATGCTATTGGATTTTTCTATAAGCCAGTATTGAGATTTTCCGGAGTTTGGTAAACAAACGCCCGGTTGATGACAATCAGCTATCCCCTACTTCATTGAACCAAACATAGCTGGCAAAATTGGATGTGATACACCTCTGCCTACCACTTCCAATGTTATGTATGTATGTAAATACTTTCATATACCTACTCTAAAAAGCTGTTATTTTGATATTACAAACAGACATTTCAATTTTATTTATTTGAATATAAAATTATCTGTGCAGTGACGAATTAAAAATACAATGTCACCCCATTTCAACCCGTGGCGTGGGTTTCGTAAAACGTGACTAAAGGAGTAAACCTTTAGCAGACAAGAGAACTGCGAGAAATGAAAAAAATCTAATCAAAACCCTGTTATAGTAATCCGTCTGGCCAGCGTGGTATAGTATGCTAAATTCCCTTTACAATTTTTGGAAGACACCCGTGCCTGGCACTGGGACGTTTATGGGTTTAAATGGTGAATATAAATACTTAAAAGAGAGAGAGCCTACTTGTAAAATCGTCATCGACTTAGTTGGAGTCGATATCGTTGTCGATATCGATTCCGACTGAAATATGAATCATAGATAGAATATATTATATTTTTATTTTTTATTTTATTTTATTAGAACCAACAAACAGTACACACTATATATTGTTACTTAAAACTAGATATAACAAGGTTAACTAATAGTGTAACCAACATCGTTGATCATTGATTACCTAATTGCTATTCATCAGAATGATCAGATTGAGAAATGACATAGGTACATACTTTTTTTTTTGTATACATAAAAATATTGGTTGTAGTTTCACATTTTCACTTCGTATCAAAATTCAGTGAATTTATACCAAAAAAAAGTAAAAATAATACATTTGCTACCCAAAGTTAGTAAATGTAGGTACATCAAAGTAAAAGCAGACTAGAAAATGGTGAAAACATAAAAATCAAAACAAAAAAAAATACTAGACTTGCCTTCCGTTTACAATTTGAAGTTCACACCATTTAATTAGATATATTATAATTATTATTGTATCTAGAATTAGTGCTTATATTTTTTTCGTCTCGTTGATCTTATTTTATAGAGCGCTATCTTCCACCTGCGGCTTCGCCCGCGTATGTATATGTAGGTAATAAAATTGCAACTTAACGTTAATAATACCTATGGTATAATAATAGCCTAATGAATCACTAATGAACATGGTGTAATGAATCACTCTATGTATTGGTGAACGGCATGAAAATTTTCAGTAGGTATCGTTCAGTAGTCTGCTGCACAAGAGAGTCTAGGTTCGAATACCAGCACCCTGATTCTGAGCTGTCGGAAAATTTTCGACCCGAAATGTCAGTGTATTTAAAGTTAAAAAGCTTACTTTAGTTAGTTACAAAGCTTACTAACTAAGACAAAAATAAGCTCGTTTACAAAAAAATACATTTTACATAAAAATATTGACTTTAAAAATTCCAACTTAAACTGTCCATTCAGGATTAAAATAGAGATGCCTAAGTTTACTCATATACCTATTTATGATAAATATTAAATTATAGTCACAATAAAATAAACTATATGAGTCAATGTGTTGACATACTGAAAAGACACGAGGCCATCGTAAACCCGATCGGTAACTTCCACTACTTACTATGCAACAGTTCATACTTCGATATCTGAGTATATAAAGTACTCCGGTGACATTATAATTGTATCATTCAACTCGATCACATCAGTACAACAAACATGTTTTCAAAAGTAAGTCTCAAAATATCCACGAAATATAATTATGGAAAAAGAACTAAACAATTATGTTTAATATTTTTTAGCTATTTAGCTATTAAGCTATTAATGCTAATATTGAATAATTTGAATATTTTTCAGATCGTAGCCCTGTGCGCTTTCGTAGCGGTGGCCCAGGCCGGTCTTCTAGCCGCGCCTGCGCACTACTCTTCAGCAGCAGCTGTCTCTTCCCAGAGCATTGTACGTCACGACCAACCCCACGGTATCGCCTACCAAGCTGCCCCCGTCGCCTACCAAGCTGCCCCCGTCGCCTACCAGGCTGCCCACGTTGCCTACCAGGCTGCTCCTATTGCCTACCAAGCCGCTCCAGCCCACTACTCCTCCGCCGCCGCTGTGTCCTCCCAAAACATCGTTCGTCACGCCCAGCCTACTGTGTATAATGCAGCTCCCACTGCCGTTGCCTACCGTGCCGCTCCCGCTGCCGTGGCCTACCGTGCCGCTCCCACTGCCATCTCCTATCGCGCCGCTCCCGCTGCCCTCACCTACCACGCCGCCCCGTCCGTAGTTGCTCACCACGCCGCTCCTGTCCACGCTCGCGTTGAGCCCTACGACGCTCACCCCCAATACGAGTTCAACTACTCCGTAGCCGACAGCCACACCGGTGACAACAAGTCCCAGCACGAGGTCCGCGACGGAGATGTAGTGAGGGGCTCATACTCGTTGCACGAGGCCGATGGCTCCGTGAGGACCGTGGAGTACTCCGCCGACGCACACAGCGGCTTCAACGCAGTTGTACACAACAGTGCGCCCTCTGGACATGCTGCGCCCGTACATGTTGCGCCCGCTCAAAACTATCATTACTAGACTCCAAGACTTTAGTTATAAATAATAAAATGTGATCAAAATATTTATTAAAAGCAATATATGAATAAGTTTCATAATTACCTGTTGTTTATTATTACCTGACGATTCCACAATTTTTGCGATCTAAGGAAAAAACACTCAACCTAAAAAACAATACACGTCCTGACAGTCGGGTAATAAGGTCAAGAAATTGCTAAAAGAAATCAGTAACTCATGTTTTAACATGCTGTGTAATGTTATCGACGAAGGGTTTTAATTAGAAATATTTAAATAGAACAACAATCTTATCTGTAAAGCGTCAATCTCAAAAAGGATTTAAATATGGATGTGTCAATACACATTGCGTTTTAAGGAAATTTTATGCATTAGCCTTGCCATCCAACGCAATAATGTGACTAACCTTTTAGGTACATTTCCTCAGGAATCTGATCTCAAGCAGATATTCTATTTATAGAAAATTATGACACTGAATAGTATCTGTTTTTTTTTTCATATATACGTCATTATTTTGTAAATATTTTATTGAACAAATGTATCTTAATTCAAGCTGAATAATTATATTAAATCACGGATCACTATAAAGATTGATGAACTTACACTTAAGATATTTGTATATGAACAAATAAATATAATTAAAAAATAAAATTAACCCGACTGCAAAAAATCAACACATAAGCAACGCACTAAAAAGACCACAAATACATAACTTAAGTACCTATATATTTCTAGTCTCCATTAATATTTTCATTCCCTTTATTTTGATACCCTACTGTATAGAGTCAGACTGTAAGTATAAAATGTAACTACAATAAAATTTGGCTCCATTAAATTATGTATAATCTCTTTTTAAATATATGTAATCTCTTTTTGATTCCCTTTTCGTATTTTGAAACCCTACTCGAACTGTTTGGTTAAAAAAAATTATAAATACTTACAATTTGCCAAAATTCCGCCGTTTTTTTGTAATACCTATCTATGGATACTTGGGTTTTTGAGAAGAATCTAACGATACCTTAATTGTCGAAATCCATCCAGCCGTTGAACGTGGGAACAAAGAAATTTACAAACATACAAGATGTATGTTTGTAAATTTCTTTGTTCCTACTTCCCACGCGCGAATAACAATACCCTTCCTGTCAGTCGGGTGAAAATACGTAAAGACTCTACTGTAATTGAAAACTTTTAATTGGCACATACGACAGAACATAAAAGAGGTGAGAAAACATCGAGAGAGAGACAATCAGAGACAGAATAAGAATAAGTAATATCATTACCCCATTTCAACCCGTTGGTACCGTAAAAGGCGACTAAGGGAGTAGCCTCATGCAGACAAGATCACTACGAGAAATGAAAAGGAAAATTCTAAGCAAACCCTATACCAATCCGTCTGGCCAGCGTGGTATAGTAGGCTAAATTCCCTCCACAATCTTTGGAGGATACCTGTGCTCAGCAGTGGAACGTTGATAGGTTGAAATGATAAAAAAATGATGAGTGACTATATAAATTCTCCATATAAATAAACGTAAAGTCACATTATGGTCCAACGCGTTTGACCACTCTCAAAAACTCGCACTAGACCCTCAGAGCTCCCAGGAGCGCCTTTGTGTATTTGATTTATTTATATGCAAAATTACGGCCCAATTGGAAATCGTGATGAGAGACTAATAAAATTTGACAGTTTAATTTATAAATTTATATTATATCTTTGGCTGAATCTGTTCCCAATTTGTTTATTTATAGATATTCTTACTGTCGCTCGCGGCTCCACTCGTGCATATTTTGACAATTGACTGGCCTGTTAGCCTAGTGGTTAGTGGCCCTGATTGCTAAACTGGAGGTCGTGAGTTCGATTCCCGCGCAGGACAAGCATGATTGTTTGTTCTGTGTCTGGGTGTACTTTATCTATAATAATGTACGTTTTTCATCATTATAATAATCATACCCAGCCCAGACGTCCACTGTTGAACATACGCCTCAGCAAATTTCCGCCACAGCGAGCGATTTTGTGCCGCCGCGGGCGCCAAATTATGATATTATTATAGATATTTACTTAAATATTATATTTCAGTAGTTTATCAGTTGTACCTGGTGAATGTGATACAATATTATTTACATTTTAATTTCCGTGACCACTGGAATTTTCTCTTAGAAATAGAATTTTCAAAAATAATTTCTTGATTAATCATAAAAGAAAACTGTGTGTATAATTTTACCACAGAACAGAGATAGGTGATTTTTTCATACCTATTATCGGATGTACACAAATAATGACAGTGTTTCCGTCATTGCTAAAATTTCGTGCCTATTTTTCTTATCATTGAACAGGCGTGAGAGTTGCACGTTAAAACAATTTAAATATTTGAGACAACGAAACGTTTTCAAAAATGAATTGTCTACGTGTTTCTGGTTATTCTAACGTTTTTCTTTAAAATATGATAATTTGGTTTTGCTCAGGCTATTTCAGAGATAATTAGCACTAGATAATTATTACAGAATTTTGCATGAATATATATTTTCAAATTATATTTAATACAATAATGTTAATTTCCACGCATTTAAAACTAAACCATCTGGTATTTACCGTCCATGAAAACATCGACGATGATGATAATTAGGTATAATTTATATCACCTATTCACAAAAAATATTGTCTTAAAGTCACATACTTATTACATTAGTGAATGTGTCGACAATCCAAAAAGAAATGACACCGCACGAGGCCATCGGAAACCCGATCGGTAACTTCCACTTCTTACATACAGTTCATACTTCGATATCTGAGTATATAAAGTACTCCGGTGACACTCCATACATCATTCAAGTCGATCACATCTGTGCAAACATGTTCTCCAAAGTAAGTAAAAAATAAGAAAATATATATACAGAAAAACAAAGAAAAACTAAAGTAAATGTTTTATAAAATTTGAAAATGTTTCAGATCGTAGCTCTGTGCGCTTTCGTAGCGATGGCAAAGGCCGGTCTTCTGTCCGCGCCTGCGCACTACTCCTCTGCGGCTGCTGTCTCTTCACAGAGCATCGTGCGTCACGACCAACCTCATGGCCTCGCCGTTGCTGCCCCTGTCACCTACCAAGCTGCCCCTATCTCCTACCAGGCTGCCCCCGTCGCCTACCAAGCCGCACCCACTCGTTACTCCTCTGCCGGCGCCGTGTCTTCTCAAAACATCGTTCGTCACGCCCAACCCACGGTGTATAATGCAGCGCCCGCTGCCATCGCCTACCGCGCCGCTCCCGCTGCCGTCGCCTACCATGCCGCTCCCGCTGCCGTCGCATACCATGCCGCTCCTGCAACCTACCATGCCACCCCCGCTGTGGTTGCTCACCACGCCGCTCCCGTCCCCGCTCGCGTTGAACCCTACGACGCTCACCCCCAGTACGAGTTCAACTACTCTGTAGCCGACAGCCACACCGGTGACAACAAGTCCCAGCACGAGGTTCGCGACGGAGATGTAGTGAGGGGCTCATACTCGTTGCACGAGGCTGATGGCTCCATAAGGACCGTGGAGTACTCCGCCGACGCACACAGCGGCTTCAATGCGGTGGTACACAACAGCGCACCCTCCGCACATGCTGCGCCCGTACATGTTGCGCCCGCTCAAAACTATCATTTCTAGAATCCTAGTCTACTGTTATAAGTTATAGGTATTAAGATGTGATCTAAATACAAAATATTTATTAAAAGCAATATATGAATAAGTTTCATAATCACCTGTTATTTTCTTATCAGTCTATTCCCATGCACTCTAAATCTATTATTTTCCAAAATTCATCACACATATGTAATAGTAATAATAATATAATAATATTCTACCACATTCACACAGCGCCATCTAGTCCCAAAGTAAGCAATTATATTTGCTTGTGTTATGGGTACTAAACAACTGATATACTACTTAAATACTTTTTCTTTTTTGTAAATACATACATATTATATATAAATTACACCCAGACACAGAACAAACCTTTATGCTCATCACACAAAGATTTGTCCTGGGTGGGGATCGAACCCACGACCTTCGGCTTAGCAGTCAGGGTCACTAACCACTAGACCAACAGGCCACAGTGTACAGCTCTATGGATTTTGATATAATAATTATAAAAGCCCTTAGAGAGGATTTTACAAAATAATAATAAATTGATCCCTATCAAAAATATGAAGCATAAAGTTTGTGGTTTAAAATAGTCGTTTAGGCATCTAAGTTTCATCAGCAGTTTCGGCCGTACGTTGATAAATATAATATCAGTCAGTTTCTTCTTTTAAATATATAAAAATACATAATGTTATAATATGACACGAGTACCAAAATGTGAATCTCTTATCTGATCTATAGAACCAAGTTGATTCAGATAAACAACAACTAGACTGCTGAAATTTATTCATTTATCTATTATTCCGGATACTAGATCCCTAGTATATATGCAGAAATAACTAATTATTATGTTTCACCTTTATTTTGATCTCAATAGTATGAAATAAAATAAAAGAAAATTAATAAAATAAAAACATGTGGTTTATTAAATAATGGCTACTATACGGGTCCAATTTCAGCAACGTAATAATATTCACATAGCCTCTACCCTAGTTCTCGTTCCCTCCTACAGTTACAAAACATTTAAAAACCATTCAGCATTGGTCGAGGACACGCCGTTTAATTTCATATGAGATGGAATATTATTGACACCTAACAAAGACTTAATAAAGGACCAAAATAATCGGTGATTTTTTGTACTATTTTGTTCAGATAATTTAATATAATCTAAGTAGCAAGAAACGCGAAATCGTATCAGACAATTCAGGTAGTTGTTTTTTCTTGTACACGTAATAATGAAAATGTTTGGTAATCAGGTAATCACGGGCATTGCCGTACAGCTTCCCATTTTTTGTGTATTTTATATACTGTCAGTAAGATTAAAGCACACGTTAACATTTCAAGATATTCTAAGTAATTCGTATTCCTATTATTAGACTATGCATAAACAGTTTAAGAAAAATAAAACAAAAAAATAAAATCCTCGTTCACATTAACAACTTGTGAAAACTATTGTACCATCACAGAGAATTGTACGAAGTAATATTTAGTTCCAGTAATTTATTGTAGACGATTGACAATATCTCCAAAGCTTCTAGACAAAGCGTCAATATACATAGGTAATAGTAAAGAGATTTCTGGATTGGAATAGATAGATAGAAGTGAATTTTCCTATCAATAACACTATACCTACATAGGTATATGTATAATGTGAGTGTGCAACACGTGCACCATAAAATCGATATTATCAACAATTCGTGAATGATGCAATTCAAAAACATACAAACCATAATTTCTATTAGATCTCAGATTTCGTTCTTTATCAGAGGGGCAATGTGCAAGTGATGCGTAATGACATAACAAGCTTTGAAGTTACTTGAACTGTAAACCAGCAAATAAACCATGATGTTAACTAAGAAAGCGACGAATCATAACCACAAAATACATTACACACAGGATATTTTAATTTATCTAATATTAATTGAAAACTAGTGTCACGTCGACACATAACTTATATGCAAATTTTAATAATTACGTATTTAATATTCGTAATTGGGGCGGTCACACATTCTGCGTTCCAATAGGCTCCGTTTTGAAATTTCTAATGAACATTAAGTATTTGGCATGTTCAAAAAAAGATTCGAGGTAGAATATAGTAAAAAGTAGAGATTTTTTTATCGCACTGTTACAGTTTTATTATTAAAATTATTATAGTGAATGGACTGCTTTGCCCCAAAATTCCACGGGGCACGAGGTCATCGTAAACCCGATTGGTAACTTCCACTACTTACTATGTACCTATTCGTACTTCAATATCTGAGTATATAAAGTATATCTGTGACTTTACAGGTATCATTCAAATTAATCACTTCAGTGAATATGTATTCTAAAGTAAGTAAAATAACCGAAATATTTAGTACTATTCTAGAGCATTATTCTAGAGAATGAAATTATACCAATACCTACATCTATTGCTTTTTTTCAGATTCTAGCTCTGTGTGCTTTTGTAGTGGTGGCTCAGGCCGGTGTTCTGACAACGCCTGCTCACTACTCTCCAGCAGCAGTATCTTCACAGAGCATCATCCGTCAAGACCAACCCCATGGTATCGCCAGTATCGCCGTTTCTGCCCCTGTCGCCTATCGCACTGCTCCCGCCTACTACTCTTCAGCTCCTGCAGTGTCTTCCCAAAATATTGTCCGTCACGCTCAGCCCGTTGGGTACCACACCGCTCCAGTGGCCGTAGCGTACCAAGCCGCTCCCGCCCACTACTCTTCCGGCGCCGCTGTTTCTTCACAAAACATCGTTCGTCACGCCCAGCCCGTTGTGTATAATGCAGCTCCCGCTGCGATCTCCTACCGGGCCGCTCCCACTGCCGTCTCCTACCAAGCCGCTCCCGCCCACTACTCCTCCGCCACCGCTGTGTCCTCCCAAAACATCGTTCGACACGCCCAGCCTACTGTGTATAATGCAGCTCCCGCTGCCCTCACCTACCACGCCGCCCCATCCGTAGTCGCTCACCACGCCGCTCCTGCCCACGCTCGCGTTGAGCCCTATAATTCTCATCCCCAGTACGAATTCAACTACTCTGTAGCCGACAGCCACACTGGTGACAACAAGTCTCAGCACGAGGTCCGCGACGGTGATGTAGTGAGGGGCTCATACTCGTTGCACGAGGCCGATGGCTCCGTGAGGACCGTAGAGTACTCCGCCGACGCACACAGCGGCTTCAACGCGGTGGTACACAACAGCGCACCCTCCACACATGCTTCGCCCGCTCAAAACTATCATTACTAGACTGTTATTTTTAAAAAGAAGCTGTGATCACAATTAACAATATTTTTAATTAATATACGAATAAGAATCAAGTATTGTTTTTCTCAATTCACCATTAGACTAAATTGTGTGTGTTTTTAATGATAATGGTACTTACATTAAATCGCTTTCACGGGACATTAAATTCCCTTTGAGTTTATTTACACTATATTATATTAGATATAACATAAAATATTTTTATTTATCTTATAAAACACTGATTGTCACCATTACCTACATTATTCAATGCACTCGCAGCAACACTAAATTGTGATGAATACGTATGGCACTTTATTCTTACTTCTTTATTCTTTATTTACTTCTTTATTTCTTTATTCTAAAAATCATTATACTGTACCAATATAATAATAACAACAACATAAATCTAATAATAATAACATTCTTACATCTATCCTAGATGTAAGAATGTTATTATTATTAGATATGAACTACCTAAACTTACATTATTCTTGATATTTTATCAGCAACCCTTTAATGTCGCACCTCTATCTAGACAGCTGAGAGTATTTTTAGACCATAATCCACACACGCTGGCCTAGCGCGCACTTAAATTTCTCCATAACTATGTATGTAGAAAACATAGTGATCAAGAAATTTTAAGTGTATTGTCTATAGTAGCGCCCACACATACACTTAGAATTACTTCTTTTGTATGTGGGTTTTCTAACGATGTTTTCCTTCACCGTTAGCAGATTGTAAGTTAACTACTTGACTGGTACATATAAATTCCACAACGTGAAATCCACATTGGTAACGCTGGTTTGAAACTCACTGGCCACTGCTCAGGCGTAGCATGATGTTATATAACTTATAGCCTTCCTATATAAATAGGCACTCCAATACCAAAAGAAATTTTCAAATCAGACCAGTATAGACCAGTAGTCCTGAGATTGTCGCGTTTAACTAAACGAACAAACTCTTCAGTTTTATAATATTAGTATAGATAAGTTAACTACAAATAAAGTTTAATTCGTTAAAATTCAAAGACTGAGCTGTTATAGACATACAAGTTTAAGCTAAACTTAGATACAATACCCCAGTGTTTGAAGACAAAGGTCTTCAACCAATGTGCGTTGCCAGTGATGACTTACGGAACTGAGACGTGGCCGCTAGCTATTGGCCCTATTAGAAAGTTTACTGTCGCCCAGCGAGCCATGGAAAGAGCTATGCTAGGAGTTTCCCTGCGTGATCGAATCAGAAATGAGGAGATCCGCAGGAGAACTAAAGTTGTTGACATAGCTTACCGAATCGCATCGCTAAAGTGGCAGTGGGCAGGGCACATAGCTCGTAGAACTGATGGCCGATGGGGGAAAAAGGTTCTCGAGTGGCGGCCACGTATTGGAAGGCGCAGCGTGGGACGGCCCCCCACCAGATGGACCGACGACCTGGTCAGGGTGGCGGGCGGCCGTTGGTTGCAGGCGGAACAGGACCGTTCGCAGTGGCGTAAATTAGGTGAGGCCTATGTTCAGCAGTGGACGTCGTTGGGCTGATATGATGATGATGATGGGATACTTTTTATTTATTTTTTATTTTATTTTATTTTGGTACAAACAGTCATCAGAATACATAGTTACATTAATACAGGCTTAATATAAAGACAAAGAGTACCCAAAAGAAAACAATTTTAAAGTTACTTATAAAAATGCTAGCGGACAAGCTTATATCTACTTGCACAACAAATACATATAATAAAAAAGAGTAAGTATATTTAGAAAGAAATAGATGCCACTGGCGGAATTACTGTTTTAATTTCAGCATAAGTTTAGATGTTAGAGTGTTCAGAGAGTTGTTAAAAAGGTCTATTTCATGAAATTCTTTGTTATATAAGTTAAGCGAGCGAGTAATGAAGTTGTTACGTGTATAATTTTTATGAAGTGAGGGCGGTACGAAGGTTCGTACGATTAAAATGTAACAAATCAGATTTATGAAAATAAAAGTACCAAGAAGGCCTGTCGACCCAGCTATGATAAATTATACTCAGAATGTAAACTGTTGCCCATCCACGTGAAAATGCTGTTGTCGATTGTCGTGGAACAATATTATGATAACAATTTTGAATGTAAAGATACAGTCTCGCACAAACAGGCGTGAAAACGAAACACGTTGTTGTCATCTCATTTATTTCTTTGTTCATGTTTTTCCAAATGTAATTTGATGCAATTAGTTTTCTCGATGTATTTTTTCCACATAGCCTATAACACTCGGGGGAAAATTACGAATCTAAAGACACCTCACACTTTAAAATCAGCCAAGCCGTTTAGGCTACAGAAGGTCACAATGGAACAGAAATGGCCAAATACATACATACATACATAGGTACGCGTGAAAAAAACATTACCCTCTTTTTTGGCAGTCGGGTTAAAAGGGAGTGATCTTTATGCCAACAAACTGCAGCGCAGTTTGACGGATGGTATATAAGTGTAAATTGCATGTCATGAAAAAAATAATTCAAAATTTCACAAAGTGAAAATCTTCATTGGTCGATTTGGAATCGAACTCGGACCGCATGATTTGCATGTCAGTCACTTGAGTCACTTATCCATTCGGCCAACATCGCTTTGGATCGCATAAAAACTCTTTTCAATTTACATACTATGTCAAGATTTTCCACGACAATTATCTTTTTAAGTTACACAATATAAATTATATTATGTAAAATAACAAAGGGCGGATATTAAACTCAGTTATTGAACTTATTCTTTTAACTTTATTACTTTACATAAATAAATAATTCACATTCATTTTGGCAGATACTCTGCTCAATAATTCATAACAGATGACTCCGTTTTAATGATTAATGATGGTAGTTGGCAGGAGCGACGTGCACGGGCGCAGCATGTGCGGATGGCGCGCTGTTGTGTACCACCGCATTGAAGCCGTTGTGTGCGTCGGCGGAGTACTCCACAGTCCTTATGGAGCCATCAGCCTCGTGCAACGAGTACGAGCCCCTCACTACATCACCATCGCGGACCTCGTGCTGGGACTTGTTGTCACCGGTGTGACTGTCGGCTACGGAGTAGTTGAACTCGTACTGGGGGTGAGAGTCGTAGGCCTCAACGCGAGCGTGGACGGGAGCGGCGTGGTGAGCGACCACGGCGGGGGCAGAGTGGTAGGCGACGGCGGCAGCGGGAGTGGCGCGGTAGACGACGGCAGCGGGTGCTGCATGGTAGGCAACTGGCTGGGCGTGACGAACGATGTTTTGAGAAGAGACAGTAGCAGCAGAGGAGTAGTGAGCTGGAGAGGCCTGGTAAGCGTAGGGAGCTGCGTGGTACGCGACGGGGGCAGCTTGGTAGGCGACAGGGGCAGCAACAGAGATGCCATGAGGTTGGTCGTGACGCACGATGCTCTGGGAAGAGACAGCCGCCGCTGAAGAGTAATGCGCAGGCGCGGCCAAGAGACCAGCCTGAGCCACCGCCACGAAAGCGCACAGAGCTACGATCTGGGAAAACAATCAAAATATCAATAAATAATATTTATGGTCTATGATTTTTTATAATATAGGTTTACTTCGGTTTTCAGAAACTTTATTCTCATTAAGAATTACAATCACTTAGATGATAACATAATTATAAAATCATGTTTCGATACACGGTATGATTATTAACGAACAGAAACAATACTTACTTTGGAGAACATGTTTATTGTACTGATGTGATTGTGTTGAATGATGTATGAAATGTCACATATACACCTTATATACTGACAAATTGTAGTATGAACAGTTGTATAGTAAGTAGTGGAAGTTACGAATCAGGTTTGCGATGACCTTCTGCTGTGTCAAACAGTATGGCACAGCAACCCATTCACTGTTATAATCAAATTTACTTACCAATTTACTTACTATAGCGATTCAATATTAATTATGTCATTGTAGGTTTAAATTTTTAACCCAAATCACAAAACATGTTTTTCCATTACAGTCGGTATAGAGTCATTTAGTTTTGTGGGGCTGTCTTTTATAAGTAGGTATGAGAAAATAAAATTAATTGTTGTATAATTTTTTTTACAGTTATAAATGATTTTGAGGAAACCCTCACCGATTTCGATCAAAATCACATACCTCAGAAGCTATTTTAACTACATTTCTGATACACTAACCCGCATTAGGCCACCGTGTGTGTATTATGGTCTAAACCCTCTCAGCTCTCTAGATAGAGGAGAGGAGACCCGAGGTCAGCAGTGGGACATTAACTGGTTGCAGATGATGATGATATAATGATAAAAGCATCAATGAGAACACTGCGCAGCTTTTATTTATTAATAATATTGTTATTATTGTCCAGAATTTACTTTTAAGTATATTTTCTATAGAAAGTCAAAGGTGAATGTTTTTGTTGCCGACGCAGGAAATTGTTATACAATTTCCATTGTCCAAGCACAGCAAACATAATGGAGCATAATTAGAACGACGTTGTCCTGTGTCGACCACAACTGTCTACATTTTAAATGTAAGTAAGTATTCGGTATAGTAACAGATCAGGTTTTTTTATTTTATTCTTAAACATACAAAATTTGATAACTATACTAGTAATATTATAAAGAGGGAAGATTTGTATTTTTATATGTATTGAATATACTTAAAAACTACTGAATCGATTGCTAAATTTTTTTTGCCGTTAGAAAGCTACACTATCACCAAATAAAAATGACGGAAGCGAAGCCCCGCGCGACTTCAAGTAAATTAATTATATTTCATCCATTAAACATATGATTTCAGAGACTAGTAGGGCGTCCGGCGTAGTGATATTCTGGTAGATTAAAATGTTTGTGCGTGTCATATATCTAAAGAGTTAATCATAAATAAAATAAATATATCTTTTTCAGCAAGCATACCTATTTAAATTTATACATCTTAAATATATAATCTCTCCGAAACGGCTCGACAAATTTCAATGTTTTTAGGTCTCCGTAGTCAAAATGGCAAAAACGGAACCCTTATAGTTTAGTCATGTCTAGTGTTGGGTAATGCTAATAATCCGGTTAATATAATTTTGATAATAATCGATTAAAAGCAGTTAATAGCCATTAATAGCCAATTTTGGATAATAACCCCGCTATTAATGTTATTTTAGTGATTTAAAATTTCCCTTGATGGTTTTCAGGCTAAGGACTGTCAGATTAGACTTTATATTCATTAGGTATATTAATTTGTAATCAATTTATGTGCAATTTAAAACTAATCTGACCCATTTCACAATTTTCAATCAGCTATCTACATAATATTTAGTAGTTATATTTTTTTTATACTTAGTTTTACTTTTTTTAAATTCTTAATCAGTCATTTATATTAATTTTAGTTTTTATTTTTGTTTTAGTTTTTTTGATTTTGTTTTTTTTTGTTTTTGTTTCTTCGATCAAAAATAATCTTCAGCCTAATTACTACTAGAATCACTGGATTCTTCTGTATTTATTTATTTATTATTGATTCTGGTATATTTAGATGTACAGGTTGATTACTGTCACAGGATATTTCACCGATTTCTGATATGGAAGTGAAAGGTTTCGAATAATGATCCACGTCGAAATCACTTTCCATAACTACTCTTGATGGTCTGTTTTCCAAATTTCAGTAGTGGGATATGTAAGTTATTTTTTCTGCTCATTCAGTATTTATTTTGTTTCTTTTTTTTTGTATGTGCATCAGCTTGAGTACTAAAGGTTCTTTTCGTAGCTGCTGACGTGTAAGGAGATATCGATTTCAGTGATAATCAGCCCAAAAGCAACAAAGTTTAAGATGGCGGGCATTTTTACAATGTTGACTTCAGAAATATGCCCAGTGATCAGTGTTGGGCGCAGTTAACTACTTTTGTGTAATCAGATTACTAACTACATCGAAAAGTAGTTAACTACATGTGCCATCTTGAACTTTGCTATTTTTGGCCTGATTGACTCCAAAATCGATATCTGACGATCCCTTTGACTTTTTGACATAGTGCTGATATCAAAATTGGCAAAAGTGGCCGCCATTTTGAACTTTGCTGTTTTTGGGCTTATTGACACCAAAATCGATATCTGACGATCCCTTTGACTGTCTAACATAGTACTGAAGTCAAAATTTGGAAAAAAGGCCGCCATTTTGAACTTTGCTGTTTTTGGGCTTATTGACTCCACAATCGATATCTGACGATCCCTTTAACTGTTTGACATAGTACTGTAGTCAGAATTTGGAAAAATGGCCACCATCTTGAACTTTGCTATTTTTGGGCTGATTGACTCCGAAATCGATATCTGACGATCCCTTTGACTGTCTAACATAGTACTGAAGTCAAAATTTGGAAAAATGGCTGCCATCTTGAACTTTGCTGTTTTTGGGCTTATTGACTCCAAAATCGATATCTGACGATCCCTTTGACTGTTTGACATAATGCTGTGGTCAGAATTTGGAAAATATGCACACACACGATATCTGACAACACACACTTTGTATAACATCTAAGTGAAAACTAATTTATTAGATACAAAGTAATTTGTGTTATATACAGTAGACATTATTTTTTATTACGTGTTAAATTTTCTGAGAGAGGAAGTTGTGTTCAATAATCTCGACAATTGGTTTTCGTTAATAATATTACTAAGATAAAGTAATTCATCAAATCATATAAGCCAATTACGTTTTTAATGATTCGCGAGCCGTGAAGGAATCTTCGTACTATTTGAATTCAAGAAGCTAAGATTGCTAAGATCTCGTGGTTCAGTGGATATACTATACCGTAAAAAAACTCTCACCAAAACTCTTATCTTCTAAAAAAACTCTAATCTTAATAAAAACGTCATCTGTTCTGAAGTTACAATGGCGTGACATACATACACATATACCTCTTTGCCATGCGTTGAGATTTTTTTTAAAAGGCATGGTTACTGACTATTTTATAGTGTTCCAGACATCCTGATCAAATTTCAGCTGAATGCAAACTATGTAGGTTTACGTCTTATTTAGAAGATGATTCTTTACAAAACCAGAGTGGAGATACATAATGATATAAGTGCGGTAAGTTGATAATTACAGCCGAGGCGATATTGCTTTTTTTTAAGGCAAAGGCACAAAAACAGCCAGTATCACTATTAAGTAAATTCATATTTTTGTGTTTTATTACAGATGTTGTATGTATTACAGTTGTAATTTATGGTCTAAATTTATTAAATTAAAGAATTAAATGTTTATTTTATATATATATATATATATTAATTATTTTATCTCCCAAAGTTAATTTTATTCATAAAATGTTGACCACTTTTCTGACATAAAAACTCTTTGCTAAGATTTAAAAAGTACTGTCCGTTTTAGACGGAGCATCTTGATTTTTAGTCTCTGGTCTTGATAAACCGTGCATTTTACATTACATTACCGCCAAAGTGCTTAATGAGATACATTACGACACTGAAATTGGTGAAATAAGAGACCCTTTACGAGCAAATGTGTTCTAAATTATATTATATACTAACTCTATGATTACACGTCCGTAATGTGTGAAGATCTTCGTAGAGAAGATTGAATAAGTAAGCCACATGCAAGCACATGAACCACACTTCTTCGAGTAAACTCAACCGCAGTAGACTAATTTTAAATGTAATTTTGCGACTTATATAAACAGAAATGTATGTGTAAATGAATACACTACTTCTACATAAATAACTCCAAGGGAAAATTATGTAAACAAACTACAGATAATAATGGCACTTATTTTCATACTTCATTAAATAAACATTGTTACATTATTAAATAACAACTGTATCTTAATAACAGTAATCTAGTGATGATAGTTGTGAGCGGGCGAATAATTTACGGGCGCAACATGGGTGGAGGGCGCGCTGTTGTGTACCACTGCGTTGAAGCCGTTGTGTGCGTCGGCGGAGTACTCCACGGTCCTCACGGAACCATCAGCCTCATGCAACGAGTACGAGCCCCTCACTACATCTCCGTCGCGGACCTCGTGTTGATTCTTGTTGTCACCGGTGTGGCTGTCGGCTACAGAGTAGTTGAATTCGTATTGGGGGTGAGCATCATAGGGCTCAATGCTAGCGTGGACGGGAGCAGCGTGATGAGTGGCCACGGCAGGAGTGGCGTGGTAGGTGAGGGCAGCAGGAGCAGCGTGGTGAGTGATTACAGAAGGGGCGGCGTTGTAGGAAACAGCAGAAGGAGCGGCATGATAGGCTACCTGCGCTGGAGCTGCTTGGTATGCAGCAGGACGCTCATGACGAACGATGTTTTGGGAAGACACAGCGGCGGCGGAAGAATATTTAGCGGGAGCGGCACGGTAGGTGTTGATCGTAGGTGCAGTGTGGTAGGAGATGGCTGAGGGAGCTGTTTGATAGGCAACGGGCTGGGCTTGACGAATAATGTTTTGAGATGACACTGAGGCACCGGAGGAGTAGTAAGTAGGAGCGGCTTGGTAGGCAACGGGGGCAGCATTGTAGGAAATGGAGGCGGCGTTGGCGATGCCATGGGGTTGATCATGACGCACGATGCTCTGGGAAGAAACCGCTGGCGCCGAAGAGTAGTGGGCAGGCGTAGCCAGGAGTCCAGCCTGGGCTACCGCCAAGAAAGAGCACAAACCTATGAACTGAAACAAATTGATAATATTAATGAGTATTGTTTAAATTTATTTTTTTAATTTAATTTTAATATCTTATTCTTTACTTACTTTGAAGTACATGTTTATTTCACCGATGCGATAAAGTTGAATAATATGCGAAATATCACAGATCTACTTTATATACTGAGACATTGTGGTATGATCTTAATTGTCCAAAGTGCGTAGTGGATGTTGTTGATCGAGTTTATACCGACGCGACCTTGTGTCATTAGCACATTACATAATTTGGTGCATACAACTTTTATATTATATATATTTAGATGGCATGCTCTTGCAATGGAAATGTAGACTTAACATGCGAGACTGAATAATTAAGTTAGGTTATTTATCAGTATAGTTACTTTGTTATAAATTACAGTGATGCTATTAACATGAAATTCGGTAAGTTGTTAACACTGCTGATCTAATCATTAATAGGATTTTGAAAATTGTCTCTGCAAGAGCAGCCGCTATGCAAGGGGCGGAAAAATTTTAAATTGAGACTATTACATCAAGTGGGGTATCAAATAAAAAGGCTTTCCTTTCACATTCTAAAACCTATTTTTATTTAATTTTACGCCCTTATCTACAGTTTTTGAGTTAGGATTAAAAACATCAAATTAAAATACCATTCCCCACCCCCTTATCTCCGAAGTTTGTAATGAGAAAAATATGGAATATATAATGTAAAAATTTATTACAAGAAAAATAAATTGATGTTTCTTAGTTAGAACACACACATTTTTGTACAGCAAACCCAATTTGGTAACTAAACATTGTTTTTTTTTTGCCACAATAATACTTGCCATAATACTTGATAGTACGGAACCCTGTCTGAATTGCACTTGACCTGTATTTATTAATGAAATTATAATAACTTTTTTAATGAACCAGGCACTCTAAATTTGTAAAAAGTGAACTCTGCGTCCGCGTCCAGATGTACTTTAAGTGGCTATTAGATATATAATATTATGTTATTGATTATTATATTAACAAAATAACAAATTATTACATCTCTAGACTACCACAAAATAGGCAAATGAGAATTTATCTATATAAAGTATGTTTTTACAAAAAAAAATCTATTTAAGTAGTACTTATATCAATTGTTTAGTGCCCATAACACAAGCAAATATAATTGCTTAATTTGGAACTAGATGGCGCTGTGTGAATGTGGTAGAATATTATTAATATTATGTTATTATACTAAATAAGCTTTCATAATAAGTTTTTTGGTTCGGTTATTATAGATTGGGGTAATATTCAAAATAAATACAACAAGCCCAAAATCAATGAAATACCGTCGTTTTATAACAGAGTTTCCATGGTCACCTTCCAACTCCATCATCATATAAGCTCCATTTTATAAATTTAACTGACATCTTATTCACAGCATGCACAGTTCAATCCCAATCCATTGAGAATAACAGCTTTAAAATTCAGTAACAAGATTTTACTCAAACATACAAACATTACAAGAACTAATAAAAAGCTTGTGAAATAATCAAATGGTTTCTAATAATTTCATTCATAGTCTATTATTTGTAGAGATATTCATTTACGATCTTAATATTTCATATATTTACATACTTAACAACCGCAACGGTATTATACAATACGATATTCCAGACGATGAAGTGAATGTATCGATTTGCCGAACTACATACGTGACACAGTGCAAGGTCCCGAGGTCACAACACAACGAACCCGATCAACCACTTCCACTTCTCACTAGCATATTACTTACTACGATTGTCAGTATATAAACCGAACCTGTGACACTTGATATATCATTCAACCTGATTATATCAGCCAAATAAACATGTTCATCAAAGTAAGTGTAATTAAAATAACAATCACAACTAATAAAAATATAACAGATGGTACAAGTTCAATTGATTAATGTTTTGAATATTTTTCAGATCGTAGCTCTGTGCGCTTTTGTGGCGGTGGCTCAGGCTGGTCTCTTGGCCGCGCCTGCGCACTACTCTTCAGCGGCGGCTGTCTCTTCCCAGAGCATCGTGCGTCACGACCAACCTCATGGCATCTCTGTTGCTGCCCCCGTCGCCTACCAAGCTGCGCCCGTTGCGTACCACGCAGCTCCCGTCGCTTACCAGGCCGCTCCTGCTCACTACTCTTCTGCTGCTGCTGTCTCTTCTCAAAACATCGTTCGTCACGCCCAGCCCGCTGTGTATCAAGCTGCTCCCGCTGCCATCGCCTACCGCTCCGCTCCCGCTGCCGCCGTCGCCTACAACGCTGCCCCCACCGTGGTCGCTCACCACGCCGCTCCCGTCCACGCTCGCGTTGAGCCGTACGACGCTCACCCCCAGTACGAGTTCAACTACTCTGTAGCCGACAGCCACACCGGTGACAACAAGTCCCAGCACGAGGTTCGCGACGGTGATGTAGTGAGGGGCTCATACTCGTTGCACGAGGCTGATGGCTCCATAAGGACCGTGGAGTACTCCGCCGACGCACACAGCGGCTTCAATGCGGTGGTACACAACAGCGCACCCTCCGCACATGCTGCCCCCGTACACGTCAAGGCTTTGCCAGTGCATGCCGCTCCTGCCTACTACCATTAAATTGTCAATAATGTTATATGATACTAGTTGATTGTGTGTGTACAAAATATGTGTAAATAAATTATTTAAAGCAAAATACGAATAATTTCGTCATATATCTGGCTTTTTTTAAATCCTCTTCATATTGACAGCTGCAATAGTCCACTTAAAGTGCAATAATGCCCACAAACCATGAGAACATGTCAAAGGGATGAGAACATGTTAAAGGGATGAGAACTAGAAGTACAATGTACATTAATCCCATGTGTTAATCACAGACATAGGGTCTGGTACTTAGAAGCAGTTAATATTAACTGTGTTCTAAATTTTATAGATATCTCTTCAGTATTTTGTGCATGACATAACAACAAAACTGCATACATCACTTTAATTTCGAATTCATAATAATTATTTCATTTATGGTCTTCTTGGCATCTCAATATATTAGTTGAAAAAATATTTGTATGAAAAACTTTCATTATTTGACAGATGACTGATAACTTACCTAGTAGATTCTTGCCTATGCGTCAGTATCAACCCTAATGACGCAGGTACTTTCTTCAAGAATAGAAATGTTTGTATCATTATCATCATTTCGGCCCTATGACGTCCACTACTGGACATAGGCCTCACCTAATTTCTGCTACAGCGAGCGATTTTGTGCCGCCTGCAACTAATGGTCAAACTTTATTAGGTTGTTGGTCCATCTAGTGAGGAGTCCCACCCTGCGCTTTCCAATGCATTGTTGTCTCTCGAGCACCTTTTCCTCTCATCGGCCATCAGTTCTTGTAACAAAAAATACAAAAAGATTTTCCAATAACTGTGAATTAATAAGGCCAGACACTTTTATTGTATTTGCTATCAGACTATCTTCATTAAATGTTGGTCTTTTATATTGATTATAGGTGAGCAATACAAGATATTATATCTTTAAGACTTCTAACAATGGATTCCTTGTATCTATTGAATTGTTAAGATGTAGAAAAGATAAAACTAGCGACAAAATCCTCTCTCTTTTGTGAAATTTTATGGGGTAAAGAGTAAAAGCGGCACAATAAGTACAGTAGTTGTTAATATTAAGTAGTTAATTTTTACCCACGACGAATAAAATTTGACGTTTGGCACAACAAGCTGTTTTTGTATGTGTAATTATTGATTAAGATTTAAAGAGTAAGAAGACCACGGGTCGTCATAATCTAAGAACAGATTTATTACTTTATAACGTACCTACTAATTTGTTTTTACTTTTTTAAGTGAATTTTATGTTAAGAGAATAATGCTGATAAACAAAGTAAATAACAAAGTAAAACTATGCCAATAGTGCCAACTCTCCCCTTTCCAATACCCAGAAAAATTAACTTAAAGCCTTTTTTAATCTCCGATTGTGATGATACGATAACCGCTTACAGCTCTATGCTAGCATAACATGGGTATGACTATTAAGGTTTTATTTTAATTTTAATTATAATAAGAATATGTTGTTTAATTATAATTATAATGATGAAGTAAAATGTTTCAATCAATACACGAACTAACTAGTTACCATTGTTAATATTCATTGGTGTTTTTAGATTAGTATTGGATTTTTATTGAATTGGTAGCTAAATACTTATTGACATTTGTTAACATTATGTTAAAAAATATATCAATAAATATTTAGTCATTTTTTCAGTTTAATCTTTGAAAGTTATTTAACTCTGCTGGGTCCACGTTATTCTTTCGTATGGTAGCCACACAATAGTAAGTCAGTAATGAAGTTTTAGCAAAATTTATGTAATAAGTATTGAAAAAGTATAAAACGGTTTATATTTCTTCGTATAATCAACAGTCGACTAGAACATTTTGTTTGTGGCAGTTCAAATTAAGTTCTTGAACATGATCGGAAAGGTAAATATTCAATTTTACTTTCTTCATATTATTTATTGGACAATATCAGTCTTTGCAACGCAATTTCTTAAATTTTTAACCCCCGACGCAAACGAAAGATGTTTTAAGTTTGACGTGTCTGTGTGTCTATATATCTGTGTGTCTGTGTATCTGTATAACTGTCTGTGGCATCGTAGCTCCTAAACTAATGAACCGATTTGTCAAAAAAAAATTTTTTTTCCAGATATTAGTGTTCGTTTACATCATGAGAATCAGTCAAGCAGTGTTTATTGAAACGTCAGAGAAGCACAAGGATATGGTGAAAATGAATCCTCACGGATGGCAGGTGGTCAATGTATACCACCCACCCACTCAGAGGCATGGATATCGTTACGAACCTTACGTAAGTGTAAACTCAAGGACTGTTACTACGAAATAGTCAGAGAAAGGGATATTGATATACTCTTAGCTTCATATTTCTCGGCGTAGGTATCTATTATTAGAATTTTTAATTACTCAACCATGTGTCAGGTCACTTACGAAAATTGTCTCATTACAAACAACGTACTGCCTGATTATGCTAATTGACTAGTTAACCGTATGATTATAATAACTGTTTCGAAGTTATTGTTGAAATAACAGTACATGTGGTAAGTATGTCAATCATTGTCCCATATTTAGATATTGTGGTGAAATGTTTAGATTTGAATACTCAAATTAGCACTTTTGATTATTATTAGATATATTTAAAGGTTGGTTGGTTGGTTTAAAACATCTAAGATTCATTCATATTTATATAACATTGTTTTGCAAAGGATGAAAGATTATATATTATTATATTTATTTATTTAACTTCATACAAAGAATTTTTTGTACAGGCGGACTTAATGCCTTAGGCATTTTCTACCAGTCAACCATTGGGTGATGCAGAGAAATTATAGAAGTAGAGTAAATTGTTAATTGATCGATATTAGGTAATTTTATCGTTCAAAGAAGTCGTTTTGATTACTACTTGAGACAAATATAATACGGATTTGTGTGATTCACAAATATTTCTTTGAAATCTGGGTGTAATTTCTGTACTTTAAAAGTATATTTATAAAGTCACAACACATGGCTTTTGTGCTGTTATTTATAAAACTATGGATATATGTATTTACGTCTTCTTTACTTCTTAGCCTTGTGATTAAAATTATATTGATAACCACAAAGATACAAAAATCGTTCAAGGAATGTACTTTCAACAAACCACTCTGTAAAGTACGCATACTTACCCAAATCTGGTTTAACTACATAGAACAAGTGTGGGTATAAGAAGCAATAACTGCCACCTTATTATGTAATCCAACAATCTTTCATATTACAGACTTACCCTAAATATGAATTCGAGTACTCAGTATCGGACAAAAAGACTGGTGATCACAAGCACCACCACGAGGCTCGAGATGGGGACCAAGTTCGTGGAGAATACAGCCTTGTTGAGGCTGACGGCTCACTGCGGAAGGTGCAGTACCACGCCAACGATCACAGCGGGTAATTAAACAATTAACACCGGTTTGCCCTGACCGTGTGGGCCGGCCATGAACACAAATCACGTTTTATTGTTAGTTAGAAATTCGCGATGTGCTTACGTAAAGTTGTTCTACATCTATATAAATTTTGCAGAGGAAACTATACTTATTTATAATTTGCATAATGTTATTTAAAAAGCATTCATTCATAATATTTTGTCACGATTGAAAACAACGCGCTCTTATTGGCACGTAGCATATAACCTTACTCAATAAATGGCCTATTTTACAAGAATTTTTAAAATCGAACCAGTAGTTTTTGATTCTAGTGTTTAATCAAACAAACAACAAACTCTTCAGCTTTATAATATTAGTATACAAGTATAGATTACGAAACAATACATCATATTATTGTCTTTACAGGTTCAACGCAATTGTCAGCAAAACCGTAAACAAACATGGTGACCACGCCATCTCAGTTTCTGATCACACTCGATTCTTCTACCCTATGGGCCACAATATTAAAATCAATCAATATTTCCCCGGTAAGGATTACCACTACCAGGACATTGAAAAACATGAAAACAATAAAATCAGCATACCTGTGCACGAAGAATCTGCTGGTAATAATACTGATGAAGGAAAAATGGCTGTGATCGAAGCAGGGAATAAACTGATGGTACTTGAACCTGTGAAATTTGATAAGCAAAGTAATGAACGTACACTTAATGAAGTAGCACCTACGCAAAAAACTGAAGCAGTGACAGCAGTTCCCATTCATGTTGTTAGTGCAATTGTTCCAGTTATACCCCAGGTTGAAGACAAACCAGCTGCAAACCTTGAACTGATGGCTGAAAAGCCTGTGGAGATATCTCCAACTGAGTTAACGTCAACCAATGAAAGTGAAAAGGAAAACCTAGATTCTGAAGTAGCTTCATCTTTCTACCACTCAAAGATTTATTTCATAGGCTATTAGAGTAATAGGTATGGTATGGTTTATTGAGTCATAATATAGGTTAGTCACAATTGTTAATTATTATAAGTCTTGTTGATTTTCACGAAGTAAACATTTATATGTTTTATTACTTAAATACCTATGTAAGATGTTTTATTTACAACATCAGCGCCACCTTCCCCATATACAGTGGTATTACTTTCACACATTTATATGTTTCATATCCATCAGTACTAATGTTATAAACAGGCTACGAAAGATGGCAGCACTAACACGACGACAATATTTGAAATAACTCCCATAGATGTCACTATAAGACAGTGTCGGCAGAATTATGCAAATATATTAATATATTTAGAATATTTGTTAATAATCGTTTGATCAACTTAACATTATTTGTGTCGTGATTTATGTTATTCTCTAATGCAGTAGCTTTTAGCCGGTGATCCATGGACCACTCTGGTGGTTCCTGAAAGCACACAAAATTGACCAAAGATTATCATACAATTTAAATGCAGTTGGTAGATATTTATATACAGGGTAGAATTATAGTCTTTAACCGACAAAAATAATTTAAAGAACAACCTTTCATCGGAAACGGTGAAAGGGTGTTCTTTAAATTATTGCAAATTGGTGGTCTTCTAAGGTAAAACAAACGATCATTGAAATAGTCCCTTATCTTTAAAAAGTTAAGAACCACTTAGCCCAAATGAAACCAACCTTTGCTGTTTTCATGAACTACTAAGTATCCCACAATACTGCAGGCACACACCGGTTTTACATAGGTTTAATCATTATGTATAGGTACTGTCTGGTATTACATTAGTGATAAAGAAATTACTCACTTATGAAAACGCTCGAAGTTATGCTATATATTAAAATTACGAAAACCTCTTTAACATTTGCTTTGAATGATCAAGCAATACGTATAAACAATCGAGTGAACATCGTTTATTCCAACCAGCAAGCTTGACAAAATATGAAATACTTCTATGGTATTTATTTATTATCTAAAGAGCTTATCTTACATTTAATCTTAATGAGTACCTACAATGATACTAATCACTTTACCTAAGACATAAAGTCTTACCCGTAGAGCAATACGCAAATCTTAAAAAAAATACAATTGAATTGAGAACCTTCTCCTTTTCTTCCTCTTCCTCCTTCTTCGAGATTCGATGCCCGGGTCAGGTGAAAATGGTATTAGGTTTATATATCATGAAATTCAAGCATTGAGAATTTCTCGAACTTTGGAAAACAAATGTTCTTGGTTAATAACAATAGGCTCACCGCCACAGAACAGAGATAGGTATTTTTACCCGACTGTCAGGACGGGTATTGTTTTTCGCGCGTATCTTGTATGTTTGTAAATTTCTTTAATCCCACGAATCTTCCAAACGGCTGGATGGATTTTGACAATTAGGGTATCGTTAGATTCGTCTAGAAAACCCAAGTGTCCTTGTGGTTTTAAGAATAAAAAGACTTAAACGGCGGGCTTTTGACGCCAAATTGTAAGAAGTTCAATTTTTTTTTAACCAAACCTATTGACTTGGGTATCAAAATAAAGAGAATCAAAAGGAGATTACATATATTCAAAAAGAGATTATATATAATTGAATAGTTCCAAATTGTAAGTACCTAGTTCTATTTTTTTTTTTAATCAAACCTATCGAGTAGAGTATCAAAATAAAGGGAATCAAATAGAGATTACAAATATATACATAATATGTTATGTATTTAAATTTAATCAAGTATAATAATATTACAATAATTTTACGGTCTTTTTAGTACGTTGCTCTCTGTTGATTTTTTGCAGTCGGGTTATTACATTTTTTAAATTATATTTACTTGTTCATTGTTCTGTGCTCACCGCCTGTTTCATGGGACCAAACGTACCTAGCGAAATGTGGGTGTCATACACCTCTACCTACCCCTTTCGGGCAAAAATATGTAATTGCTATGTTATATTAAGAATATGCAAGCTAGTAAATAGCTAATAAGAAGACATTAACGTAAATTTCATTTAATTTGCCGTCTCAGATTTTAGAGCAGTTTATGCAAGACATTGCACTACTTACGCATGTGTCTGACAATGGTTTGCATGCTATAATCACTGTTACGAAAAAGTAATTATTTACATTACTGTTGCCGAAACTAATTTTATGTTTGTTTTTTAATAAACTGGCCACTTTACTAGTGAATTTGGTTTGCACAGAAGTACCTAATTGTAGTATAAATCTTTCAAAATTTATTTTCAGTTCACTATTTTCAAATAATTGTGTATTTACGTAGTTATATATCTTTTAATAATTTGTGTAACGATGGGCTCCTAATGTCTTAAACGATTGGGCCTCGTTCGTTCTACTGAATTAACTACGGGTTGTAATTAAATAATAATTCAAAACGTAAAAATAACGTGATACATTGGTACTTAAAAAAAATATAATTACTTATCATAAAACACATAAATTAATTCTACTCCGGCAAAAACAGAAGGATAAATATTATACGAGTATGTATATATCTATAGATAGTTACAGTCAAAACCCTTCACCAGTCAAAAGTTGTTTTAACTGGCTATATCAGTCAAAACTACTTTAGACTGGTTAAGAGTTTTAACTATAACATATTATAATGTTAAAATAAAAACAAATTAAATATTTTAATCGTGTGAAATTAGCCTGCTGCATTGCTGGCTTGTCCTAGTTTTTGCGTGAGGCCTCTGCTATATTTGGAATGACAAAAAAATTACATCTGTCTTCACATGGAGCACGACGTAACTTTTTTTAATAAATAATTACACTTCTTCACAACTTAACTAATTAATCTAGGAACGAGTTTAAATATTTAATCTTCATTCGGTGGTACCGGTTGCGTTTTCTGGTCCATTGAAAATCGGAGTGGCCAGTAGGGTTACAATAAAAATGTATTTTTTAAAGGTCATTATTTCAAGGCCTTTCACGTTTTATAACGCCTACCTTCTCCCTTAAGGTAGGTAGGAGGTAGGTTATGGTAGCTAATTGTTCCTTTCCAAATACGTACATACGTAGGTATATTATCTAGTCTACTACTAACTCTGAAAATATGTATTATATTTTATGTTCAAAGTTTACGTTTTATCGATATTCAATTGTTTAGGCGATGCATTACAATTGTTATCGATATCAATCGTGTGTTTCTAATATTCTTCAATTACTATCGACTCATTGTCATATTGTGCCCTTCACATTTAACTAACGAACCTTTTACAGCGACTTCATTCGCTTGCGGTGTCATAGTTTTTTTTTCACGGAACCTAGATATTTTTTTCCAAAATCAAAGTAGTCTAAGTTGATCAAAGTAGTCTTGTGATATTAGCTATCCGCCAGTAAAAGTACGGTCAAAATCTGTTTAGTAGTTCCGGAGTTTACCTAAAACAAACAGACATATAGACCAAAATTTTACAAATTATGTATTTGTTATAAGTAACGTACAAACTTTCAAATACCTAAAAATCTGTTATTTTAATATTACAAACAGAAACCTAAATTTTAAATATTTGAATAGATAACTACTAAAATTAATGAAACTGTACATTATCGTATTTTTTTACCTCAATCTTTTATTAAGAAATATCAAATTACGCACACCGGATTTTAAAAGTGCCGAATGTTATCCAGTAACACGATCAGAGGTTATCACCGCCAATAAATCAGTGGCTGTGAATAATACTGTTTCATTATTCAACGGAATATTGAATGAACGGCATAATTTTGCCAGCTGCTTGAATTTTGAAAGTATACTTATTATTAATTGGGGTTAAGTCGCTTCACTATAGTCACAGGCCCAGACCACACGCAATAACTAATATTGTATTTGTAAAAACTTTTTTCCTTAACTCGTGCAATTTGATATTGCTTGTTGCCAAATTTCATGATCCTAGGACCTAGGTTTCAAAACATGTCACAATTCAATTCAATTTATTAAAAAAACAATAAATAATTGTGTATGAATGCTTAATAAAATACAAAAAAAAATACATTATTAAGAAATTTAAACATAGGTATGTAGGTACATTAGATTATATAAAAAAAGAACTTATTGCAATGTCACACATAAAGAATATAATGTCAATATGAATTAAATGAATAAAAGACAATTGAGAATTATAGTCTGGAAATATTAAATTATAGAGTATATTAAAATGTCATTTATTTATTTTTCATTGCAGTAAATTCTTCTTTTCACAATTTAGGATACCTACTTTTATAATAGTTAGTAAGGACTATCAAGGATGACAATACATAATTGTAATAAGTTATGGAGATCTTTAGTGTACTCTCTTCTTCTTTAGTTTGTCATTCAACGGCCATGTCACAGGTCTGTAGGTAAAAACTTTGTATCAGCAACCCATTAATGTCCCACGGCTGGGCTCGGGTCTCCTCTCCTCTATCTAGAGAGCTAAAAGGGTTTAGACCATAATCCACACACGCTGGCCTAATGTGGGTTGGTGAATCAGACAAACACTTAGAATTTCTTTTGTACCTATATGTGGTATATGTGGGTTTCCTCACGATGTTTTTCCTTCACCGTTAGCAGATGGTAAGTCATATGACTAGTACATATAAATTCCACAAAGTGAAATCCACATTGGTACTGCTGGTCGGAATCGAACTCGGACCGCGTGTTTAGAACGCTGGCGCCGGTCTCTTATCCATTCAGCCACCATCGCTTGCTAGGTAAAAACTTTAATAGATATTATATATAATATACAAACAAAGATCGTAGTGATGGTAATAAATACCAGTACCAAAACAGGATGTTTCATACCTTGTAGAACAGGAATCTTACATTGACTGCGATCTAATTATGTCTAGCGTACATTCCTTTAAACTCTCTTACTTTAAATACAGATAGTCTAGTCTATTAAGGAAATTCTTAACCACTAGCTGTAAATTACAACTTCGGACCAGTTTGTTAGGTGATGACAAAACTACGTAGGTACCTAAACATTATTCATAGCCGACGACCGAAGCCCTATTTTCTCTCAGGAAGTGTAATACTAAACAAGACTGAAGTGAATTATTCCTAATTTTAAAACGCCCATGGTCTTTATGTAACAGTCATATAACTTGAACGGTCGTAAAATATTTGTATAACTGAGTTTATCTCGACATAATTAATATAAAGTAGAACTAGAGCGCAACTGGGAACCGCACTTTCGCTGTTTGAGCCTACGCTAATAAATGTAAGTAGTTATGTATAATGTAACACCAGCATTGGTACTTACTGGACCCTTCAAGATACAATCGCTTCCTTGATCTATACGTCAAACCACTACCTATTATTTCGAAACAAATAAAAATGAAATGATTAGACTAAGTTCCCTCTACCATCAGCCCAAAAATACCTTTATTATAATAATAATATTTTACCATATTCTCACAGCGCCATCTAGTCCCAAATTAAGCAATTTTATTTGCATATTATAAATAAATTACACCCAAATACAAAACATCACACAAAGACTTATCCTGGGTGGGGATCGAAACCTCCGGCTTAGCAGTCAGGGTCATCAACCACTAGGCCAACAGACTAATTAAAATTTTATATCCTGCAGTGACCGAAGTACTTCAGACGATATGATGTTGATGATGATAACATATTGAATTTGGCCGAGTAAGTTAACACCAGCGAAACAAAATCACACACCCTACAGTCATTTATTACAATTGCAACAAAGCGATTCTGTAATAATATGTAATTTGTTAATATTGAAAACAGTACCATCAGAGCAATCGCGAGTAATCTTGTATTGCAAATTTGTTCCACAAAGCAAATTGTTTCATACAAATATTATATCTTATTATACCGATTTATGGAAAAAAGAACACTGCGAACACTAATCTATATAGATTGCTGTAGTACTAACATTATACGCCACAGATGAAACTGCTTGTACCCCCTAAGGTGATATTGTGTAGGTAAACAAAATTCGACTAATAATACACTTGCAGATTCATTGCCTCCTTAAATTAAAAAGCCATATTAATTAACTAGATGTCGCGCGGAGCTTCGCTACTGTCGTTCTTTATTTGGCCACTGCTCATCTCCTTTTAGCAGTAACTTGATATTATATAGCCTTCCTATAAATGGGATATCCAACACTTTTTTTTTTCGAATCGGACCAGTAGTTCCTGAGAATATTACGTTCAACCAAACAAACAAATTCTTCAGCTCTATAACATTAGTATAGATTTTTCTCACTAATTACTTCAAACTTTATTTATTTGCTGAACAAAGGTATATAAGCTATAAATCGAAATAACGAACGTATCGGGTATGGTATCAAAATAAAGGGAATTAATGAAGATTACAAATATGTACATATGTTAAGTATTTAATTTAATCAGGAATAATAATTACAACCATTTTCGGCCTTTTTAGTGCGTTACTTACTTAGCTGTTGATTTCTTGCAGTCGGGTCATTTTAATTATTTACTTATTACAGTTTGTTTTATACATTTAGGTTATTAAAATGCTTGATACTGAACTTGTATTCAATATCATACTTTTCAAAATTATTATTATTTTCTGTTAATTCCGTAGCATATTATGGACCCACGAAATAAATTCAAAGCACCTAGTGATTATGCTCCAAAATAAAAGTGGAGCACGCATTACATCTACAATTACAGTAAAGTTACCAAAGCGTGTTGTTATCATCTAATCGTGGTGTAAATACTACCCATATCATTACCTAAAGTGAAATAACGATTATATTGTACTATCGGATTAAATATTCGCAAAAAATTATAACAATATCTGCCTCTCGCTTATCGTCAATTTTCTCTATATATTGTAGCGATATTGAGAGTTGCGACACCCGATAAAGTGAACAGATTGGTAACGCAGCAATTACTGTGATCCGATCGAATATCATCGGGAATAGACCCCCACCACACCACCGCTTATGTTTTGTTTGTTATATAAAAAGAGTTGACTATCACACAGATACCAGTCAAGGCATTTGTGTCTAAAGCAAAATGTTCTCCAAAGTAAGCTTTGCACCGTTTATAATGGGGCCACTTATATAACATTTAGGACCTAACGTAATTTATGATTACATTGTCAATTGCCTGTTATGAGCTTAACAGCGCCTACTGCGAAAGTTTATTTATTGGATAGTAATGTAATCGGATTATAGGGAATGTCAGCTAATTTGAAACAGAAATAGTTTGTTCTTCTAAGTAGTAAAAGTAATTCCAAAATTATACATAAAAATGTAACATCTTTAACTTTTTTGTTAGGTCGTGATTGCATGCGCTGTTGTCGCGGTGTGCCAGGCTGGTCTCCTGCACCATGCTCCGGCTGTCTCATCCCAGAACATCGTCCGTCACGACCAGACTATACACCACGAGACTCCTGTTCACTACTCTGCTCCCGTGGTACACGCCGCACCTATCGCTCATTCATACCACGCCGCACCAGCCATCCACGAAGCTTCTCTTGCCCACGCTGCCCCTGCCCATGAGGCCCACTACGTCGATGAATATGTAAGTAATATAAGTTCTAAAAAGAGTTTTTCATTGATATTAGTGAGATAATTTGTTGAAAAGAACTCTTTTACCATTACATTACAATTCTGAAAATTTATAACAGAATAACAATTATAACGGGTGACCAGAAAACAGAGATAGGTTTTTACGGCTGACCGTTTTGGTTGCCGGAGGCACAAAATCACTCGTTGTGGTGGAAATTAGGTGATGATAATGTCCAGCAGTGAACGTCATTGATATTTGATAATAATAATATAATAATAATATTCTACCACATTCACACAGCGCCATCTAGTCCCAAAGTAAGCAATTATATTTGCTTGTGTTATGGGTACTAAACAACTGATATACTACTTAAATATTTTTTTTTGTAAATACATACATATTATAGATAAATTACACCCAGACACAGAACAAACCTTTATGCTCATCACACAAAGATTTGTCCTGGGTGGGGATCGAACCCACGACCTCCGGCTTAGCAGTCAGGGTCACTAACCACTAGACCAACAGGCCAGTCAATTTGATAATATTGTATATTGATAATTTTATTATTATGTCGATGAAAGAATGACAAAGAATGATTTTCGTGTATCCTAGATAATAATAGTAGTAATTCACTGATATAACTTACGAGTACTACAATCTATTTATCTGTTATTGCTATAGGCTCATCCTAAATACGGCTACTCATACTCCGTGGAAGACCCACACACCGGTGACCACAAGTCCCAACACGAGACCCGCGACGGTGATGTTGTGAAAGGAGAATATTCCCTGCTGCAGCCTGACGGCTCCTTCCGTAAAGTAACCTACACCGCTGACCATCACAATGGGTAAGTATTTCACATAATGCGAGGTATTACCTCATTATATCACATTTATACGTTTTATTACTTGAAGCATAAGTGTACGTAATCGCGAAAGTGGGTTAAGTCGAAAAATAATCCAATAGAATTATACACGACATTGAAATTCAAATATTTAGGAGGAAAGTTTACAAAAGCTTTCACTCTCAAGAAAATAACTTTTATTTTAGTTGTAATTTAGTAAAAATATTCCATATTTAGAGGTCACTTTTTTTTTATTAATCAAGTAAGGCTTATATATTATAATATTTATTTCATCAACAGTTTCAACGCCGTCGTACACAATTCGCCACCAGTCATCCACCATCATTAAGAAGGAATATTTACCCAAACTGTGATATTAGTGTTAATGTGTTCTTGTTTGTGAAGTGATCGAGTGTGTAGCCTTCCATCTGTTCTCATTAATGATACCTAGTACCTAAAAGAGTGCAATAAAACCTCTATGAAAATACTCCATGTAGATTTAGCTATTCAAGTATTATGCCTCGTTTACACAATCCTTAGCTAAACAATTTTTGTGCTTCCTTTATCTTACTTGTTTAATAAAACAAAGATAGCATTATAGTCTTAAGACTTGTATCATGTAAATGGGGCATAATACAATTTCCTTTGTACATATACAAGCATACGAATGACATGCCATGTTTAGTAGTTGTATTATATATCAAAGTATACGTTTGAATGTGTGTAAAGGTTTTCGCAAACGGTGTGGGCAATACATGTACATAGCTTAGCTTTGTTGAATAAATGAAAATAATATATACCTGAGTTTATTAATTCTGTCATCTCATCAACATCATTTTAATCCAAAAACGTCCCACCGCTGGGCACGAGGTTTGCTTCAAAGATTTTGGAGTAACAAACTTGATTTTATTCTACGATTTTATTTTCCACTGATCCAAGAATGGTAAAATCATGAAAAAAAGCCTGTGTCTGCTTGTGTTAGAACGTTGTTAGCACATACCAACAATCCTTTCATAATCTGAGAGAAAGAAGTTTGGCCACTAGTCAGCTCATGTTGGTCATAGCGTGATCTTACATTGCTCATAGCCTTTCCAGATAAATGGGCTATCCAAAACTAAAATATTTTTTATAACGATTCAGTAGTTTCTGAGATAAGCGCGTTCAACCAAACAATCAAATAAACAAACTTTTCAACTTTGTAATAGTATAGATATAGTATATAATATATGGTATAGATAAGTATTTTTACTAGGTTTCTGTCGCACTACCATCAGTATTCAGTACCGAGAGAACTGTTTAAAAATATAACACTCCTTTTTTTGGTCAATCGTGTAATAAAAAAGCAATAATATCGCATTTGAACGAAGTCACAGGCACTCCTAGTTATAAATTAAACGTGCAGTACGTACAGAAAGTGTTATGTTAAAAGATTACTTTATCTGTTCATCAAGATAACACAATTAAACCTGTAACTATACGAACGGGGCTGTTTCACGCCAAAACCAAACGGACCACGGTTTGGTCTTGGTGTGAAACAGCCAATTCAAAAAAGGCCGTTCCGCGATTGACACCGTAGTCCCAAAGTGTCGTGGTCCCAAAAGGGAAAGACCCATACGAACGACAATCATCTTCACTCATACATGCTCTTAAAATTTCACTTCAATACCATTTCAACATTTTATGTTAACATGTTATGTAGTAGCTCAGAATATTATGTTATTAAGCACCTAATAATAGCATAATTATTTGGCAGCATTTTTTGATACTATATTCATTTTTCTATTAGCAAACCCTTTTTAAATAATAATTTTATAAATCATCGCAACCCATTAAGTCCCACGGATGGGCTCGGGTCTCCTCTCCTTTTAACTAGAGAGCTGAGAGGGTTTTAAGCCATAATTCACTCACGCTGGCCTAGTGCGGGTTGGTGGATCAGACAGACATACTCATAGAATTTCTTCAAAACAACGATGTTTTGGATAAGGGACCGGCTTCATTTTATAAATGTAAAGTCAAAATGTCCTCCTGTTACACTTTGACGACTAAGCAAAAATAAAATATCAAAATTAAATTTAACAAAGCGGATAACGTAGGACCTGGAGACTATCTTCGGGTCGAGGTATTCCATGAAGCACACCCAAACGAAGCACACCCAGACGAAGCACACCTAAAGTATTCCATTTAGCACACCCGTAGATGGGCTTCAAATAAAAATTTAAAATAATTAATTTCCTATTCCACGAAACACACCTACGAATATCACTCGCATAGTGCGGGGACTAAGAAATAAAAATGTCGATAGAAGAAAATATTTATTATTTAAAACTGAATGATGTTAGAAATTTAAGTTAGTCACTTAAATTTCTAACATCATTCAGTTTCATTATAATATATTTTTTATACCGCGACAGTGAATCGAGAATCGGCTTCATAAATCAATTGCAGTCGACCTACAAAAAGAAACCAATTTTTTTGGGTTAGATGCCATGGCTTCGACTACGTCTACCAGTAACTGATCTATTTTAGCGCCCACACATACACTTAGAATTACTTATTTTATATGTGGGTTTTCTTACGATGTTTTCCTTCACCGTAAGCGTAAAGAGTCACTTAACTAATAGATATAAATTCCACAAAGTGAAATCCACATTGATGCTGCTGGTCGGAATCGAATTCGGACCGCATACATGCCGGTCACTTATCCATTCAGCCACCATCGCTTGGTAAAAAAGAAACAGATATAGTTGACATATACTACAGATTTGTGTTAGCTTCACGATACATTCAATCAAAAGACAGTCCATTACGATTTTGTTAAATGTAATCAATACATATAATACGTATACTACTCATATAAATGTTAGAAACTGCTATAAAAACCATCAATTACTTATAAGTTTATCGTCCCGCTCAAGTCTTACGTTGCAAGAGTTAACTGAAGAAAACTATTGAAATTAATGAGCAAAGTTGCTTAAGAATGCTTGTAGGCAAACAAGCCACATATAGCTTTTTGTCCATCAGTTTCAATCAGGCAAATCAATCAGTATAGTTAATATAGTTTGCAATCAAACATGATAGGCTTTTCTCATGCAACGCTGATCTTTAATGATAAACGGTCAGAATGGTTAAATAATCTTTGACGCTATCGTTTTTTTGGATGGGTGCGCATGTAATCGGGCATACATTGTAGATAAATTGCTAAAATTATATCGTACACATAGCACATTTATTGACATTACATAAAATTAAAGAAAAGTATCATTATCACGTTTTTCAACATAATTATAAAACTGCCTATACTAAATTATTTTAAGAAGAGACTATCAAATAAGATAAAACTTTTTAGATATTCTTTCGGTGTATTCGTTAAGTACTTAATGTAACGACCGGGGTCGTAACTCAGGGTTGGGAAGGTGGAGGTTTCAAAATTACAAAGATAAACTCGTTTATGTATTTATATTTTCATTTATTTGTATTTTAACCGTTATTATTAAACCGCATGACAAAAGGAGATCGGTAGTAAAAATAATGTCAAGGGCCACTTGCCCACACACACTCAACTCTCTCCTTCTGGCTTGTTCTCCACTCTCTCCAAAAGCTTATTAACTTTTCTACCGATCAAATCTGACCATAAAGTATTAGTGACAGCGCGAACGTAAAGAGGTTTGTCAAACCAAAGAAGAAGGTTATCGTTGGAAAACTCTACTTCCCCGCTAACCTTTGAAAAATATCATACCAGTAACTTTAATTAATTTTAACTCTAATATCTTATTCTTATAAAATATGTATCCCTAAGTATAATAATAGATTGATATAAAATCAATTGATATAAGATTGAATATAAAATAGCGGATGCATTTTACAGTAATAGAATATGATTTTAGCTCCAGAGTGATTAAAGTATTCTAAAAAGGAACGGAAAAGGAAATAAAAACTAATTAATTAATTTCTCGGATATTATTGTAATGAATACAAGTTTGACAAATCATAATGTTGTCAAACTTGTATTAGACGCAGGCGCCGTAGAATGATGAAAGCAATGTCCATGCATGATTTATTACAATTTCGTAAGCTTAAAAATGTAGTGCAAGGAAAGGCCGGAATCTTTGTATTTACATACCGATATAAACAAAATAAAATAAATAATGATAAAACTTAGTGTGACTGGGAATAAATACTATATAATATTCACTATATCATATCCATTCCAGGTGAATTCTTTACAGAGCGACATTGCTTAAACTCAAGTTACTTTTTATCGAATATGAATTATGTTTAAAGATTTCATTTGAAATATCAGACCACCCTAACTATTTTGCGAATTTTAAAAACCAATACGGCTTTTTATCGTAGTCATAAGACAATATTTTCATTTAGAAAATTGATATTATTATGCAGGTTTTCAAACTAAAATAAAGCTAATAAAATTTAAGGAATATAAAAGGCAGGCAAAGTTTGTACAAACGGAATTAGGCCAATATTAACGCAATCCGAAATAACAATTAGAACAGTCGTAAAAAGTGATAGGCGAAACAAAACATTGCGATAGTGTATGCATTAGGCTGAAAGTGTTAATTGCTGTAACAACTCCAGTGGAGCGTGAGAAGATATGAGATCTTCCAAATGGTGTATCAGAACATTACCATACAATGTCCGCGCCAAAATATGGAGTGAAAGCAAAAGTTTGCAACTGCAAGAACTTGCTACCAACACAAGTTGCATTAAACCCTATATTCTCTATTTAGTATTCAAACATTTAGCAATTGAGATCATACAGATATTGCTTGACTACATACTAAGTCTGAATTTAATATAGGAACATTTATTACTGTGACAGAAACGCGACGAAGCGTAAGAGTTGCATACAACACTTATTAGATCATATTTTTAAGTAATACTATACGAAATATTAAATACATATGAGAATATGTCTGTGTATGTACTGCAATTTGTTGAATGTTGCAATGCAGCTTAAAATCGACCACGGCGAATCTCCATACGACTTATATGGAGAAACCGAGGAAAGTGTAAATGTCATCACATAAAATTGGTATTGAATTCATTAACTTTTAAAGTACGGTACATCTTTTTTGTTAAGAATTGGACACACGGGAGAACAATTCAGTTTGATATCAAGTCTATTTTTTTTTTTTTTAGATTTGTGTTTCAAACTAATTTTGAAATTAATTTAACTTGAGGAAAAATATTTGTTGTTATATCTAAATAAAACAAGATTTAACACCACGTTTTACTGACACGAAAAGTATCATATTTTTTCATTTAGAACATAAGTCATCTTGACAAGACAAGTTTGACAAGTTTCATAAAAATCTATTTAGAGCACGTAACGAACAATGAAAATTCATTCATAAAGTTAATAGACTTTTCGTGACATTAAAAATACCTATTGATGGGATTGCATGCATTATGATAATAATTATTGAGCAGATTTATTACAGCTTTACAAAATCTGTGTTGCAATATCCAAAAAAAACGCAGTGATTGTGTTGGATTATCTTGTATCGCTCGTTTCATTAACATATTGATTGATATTTATTATAAAAAATGGCCTATACTGAAAGCGCACAAAATACATCGTCGATATTTTGTAATTTCTCAGATTTACGTACGCCACATAAGCGATGTAATAAAATTATCTTTAAGGAAATTCATTGAAATCTGTTACATTGTTAACTGACTTAATGAAAAGGTGCTTCTTTTGTTTATAGGAAACAAAGTTCCGCATAAATTACTTTAAAAGAAGGTTCTCTTTTGTTCATTTTTCCTTTTAAATGAGAAAAGTAACCTACATCACATATTTCACTTATAACGAGTTCTGCTATCTTGAGTCTTTTATTGATTTTTTGTTTGTTTAGTAACATTATGACTCAGAATGTCAGTTCAAATCAAACTGGCATAGGACAAAATACACAACACAAAGTTGGAAGTACACTGTTGAAGTATCTACAGGAGATGTTTACTAGTCCCGGTGCCCTGAGTATAAATGGAGTGATGAATTAAGAATACATAATTTCACTACCTCATATCAAGCCCTGGGTGTCGTAAAATGCGACTAAGAGAGAAACTTTAAAGTTTAAGGCTTAAACAGACAAGAGCACTGTGAGAAAAGAAACAAATCCTATACTAACCCGTCTTGCGAGCGTGGTATAGCAGGCTAAATTCCCTCAAAAAAATTTTTGGAGGATACCCGTGCCCAGCAGTGGGACGTTTATGGGTTGGATGATGAAATAGTTCTTATATTGTTAACATCTTATTTTTTTATTGTGTTAGGTTGTAAATATTGTTTATTATTCTTTTTAATTTAAGTTAATTATACGATTAATTACGAATGATATTGGTATTTTTTTTTATATTTAAACGGGAATTCACGAGATAATGATTTAGGTATTTAGATATCTTATGATGCTTGATAAAAATCTAATAAACTTTCAGTGTGTTGTTAACATGTAGATCATTGCATACTCCCTGCATTGTAGTCATCTAAAGTTGGCGATCTCGGTGATATAAAAATAAGTAACCTTGAAATAAACCTTGATAAAGTACAGCTATTGAGCAAATTAACAATGACATTGAAATGAATTTCAACGTATATGTATTCTATATGTAGTTGCGTGTCTGCATTCGAACACTTAACGTACATTCCAAGCTTCAATACTATTGATATAAATCCGTCATGGTTCTTACTGCAAGGTTGTTACACTCATAAAGATAGATACATCTATAATATGTTCTTGTAAAGAGCATAGATTACTTTAAGATTTCAAGTGTGAATTATAGATGTTTCCAGCTTAGTTGAACACATCAATCACTATTTAGGAGGCAGCTACGTGAATGTTACGAGTAGACAGTCCATCTGGACAGCAATCCTTGACATGAATCAATCAATGTTACTGACATTTAAATTTGTTACCCTAAAAATAGATTCAAGATTTTATTGTAACCGAAAAATATTTCAAGTCTATGTTAATAAAAAACAATTGCCACATAATATATTGATATGGAAGAATCACTTGACTGATTTAACATTTTTTTTGTATCTTTAATGGATCAATATAAGATTTTATATAAAACTAGCGGACCCGACAGACGTTGTCCTGCATGATATACCAATCGATTGCATTTTTTTTATTTTATTTTTTATTTGTGAATCTAAATCTAAATTAGGTGAGGCCTATGTTCAGCAGTGGACGTCGTTGGGCTGATATGATGATGATGATGATGAATCTAAATCACCCTCGAATCCACTTGAACACATACCTACACAAAATTCATTCAAATCAGTTCAGCCGTTTAGGAGAAGTTCACTGTCAACACACGTACAGAAGAATTATATTATATAAAGATAAAAGGCCGTCAGTAAAAGTCCTAAACGGACTCAGGGTGAGTTGCTAGTGAGATTTTGTATATACTTTATTATTTACTTGAAAAAGATGTAATTCGAAACCTAAATCGTTATTGCCACTTATAGTATATTTATTTAAGTGGAAAACAGTCAATACTTCCAAACTCTTCAATCATAGCATTTTAATATATGTACATATATAGAATTTAATTCATCGAATTAATATAGACAGTGATTAAGCGATGCATAACCGGAATATACCTATATAATCTTATTACACAACAGTCGCATCATTAATATTAAAGCGGGTACCTCTTTAACATAGCATCGAAGTTGTGTCAAGATATAAATTTGCACTTCGAATTAACAATCAGTATAAATTATGATGGTAGTTTAAAGGTTTCATTAAATTGGTTTGTATGAGAAACGATGCGTATGACCTTCACAGAAAGCTGTAAGTAACCGCAAAGTCTCTCTCATTCGTGATGCGAGACGATCGGCTAAGATATGCGGAGCGATCGAATGAACGAGCAGCACGGTTCGTCGAGCTGAGGATGCACTGAGAACTTAAATTATAATAATAATAATATTCTACCACATTTACACAGCGCCATCTAGTCCCAAATTAAGCAATTATATTTGCTTGTGTTATGGGTACTAAACAACTGATATACTACTTAAATACATTTTTTTTTGTAAATATATACATATTATAGATAAATTGAGCCATGGAAAGAGCTATGCTCGGAGTTTCCCTGCGTGATCGAATCAGAAATGAGGAGATCCGCAGGAGAACTAAAGTTGTCGACATAGCTCACCGAATCGCATCGCTAAAGTGGCAGTGGGCAGGGCACATAGCTCGTAGAACTGATGGCCGATGGGGGAAAAAGGTTCTCGAGTGGCGGCCACGTATTGGAAGGCGCAGCGTGGGACGGCCCCCCACCAGATGGACCGACGACCTGGTCAGGGTGGCGGGCGGCCGTTGGTTGCAGGCGGCACAGGACCGTTCGCAGTGGCGTAAATTAGGTGAGGCCTATGTTCAGCAGTGGACGTCGTTGGGCTGATATGATGATGATGATAGATAAATTACACCCAGACACAGAACAAACCTCTATGCTCATCACACAAAGATTTCTCCTGGGCGGGGATCGAACCCACGACCGCCGGTTTAGCAATAAGGGTCACTAACTAGTAGACCAACAGGCCATTAGCTTCAACTATATCGTAATTTTTGTTTTGGATTTCATAATATTTTCTGTACTGATAATAAATACTGTTTTCACGTGTCCATCACTACAATATTTGATAACGCTTTAATATACTTGGAATTATATAAAAAATCACAAAACATTATTTTTATAATTATTAGCTTCCACCTGCGACTTGGCCAGCGTGGTTGGTTAGTATAAAATAACCTAGATATCCTAGTCCCTATCCTAGATAATTATCCCTATACGAGATTTCATAAATACCGGCAAAGTACCTCGTTCAAAAACCAACTATATATTATATTTTTAATTATTGTTATAATATTTAGTTTGCTAATATCTTAATATGATAACAATAATTAGTTATTGATAGTTCCTACTAATAATATAGTTATATTTTTATTAAATACAACGACTTCACTAGGTTTGTCGCAAAGAACTGTACAAACACACAATTAATGGACACAAATTACATGGGGAAGAAAACCATAATAGCAGAAAATAAAATTTATAGGACAAATAAAAAAGTGGTTTGTGTTTGCTACATTAGTTAGGAAGAAATAAAATAAAAAGTTTTATAAATAAAAGGCAAATATTTAAAAAAAAATCTTGACCTACAGATGTCCTAAATACAAGAAACAATTTTTCCGATGATAACATAATATTTTGATTCATTATGATGTGGTACTGCATGCTCAGTGTGCCCAAGACCTACGATTGCGTAAAAGTTTACTGGATCAGTCGGTGTAACCCAGAGCGCTACTTTCTTACCAGCCGGTAGGCTTCAGGCTCATACACACTGGTGACATAAGTTTGTCCCTTTGAAAGTTAAAGTTAATATTTTAAACATTATTTTTAAAAGACTTATCTTAGAGTTGGTTGGAAGTACATTACAAGCATTTTACAATATTTTTTATAAACATTAAACATTGTAAGACTGATTGATATACTTTTATACAAATAATAACGATTTGATTAAAACTGAAAATACAGATAAATTATGTTTTTAAATTAACCTGGTAATGTGTTATAGTGGGTTAAGCTGGTCAGTTGGTAATGGATGCTAGTTAGGTTATAGGGAAAAGTGTTTGTGATGTGATCCAAAATATTTTACATAAGAATAAAATCATGATAGAAATAAGTTAATAATTTTATTAAAAAAAATATCAACTATAATACTAAATTAAGCATGTACTAAATTGGTTTTAAAATTACTTGGATTGTCCAAGTAATTTTAAAACCAATTTAGTACATGCTCAATTTAAAAGTAGCATATCTAATAGAAGAGTCTTAGTTTTAAATCTCTTTATGTTAAGAAAAATCATCCCTCTTATACGCAATCAGAATCGATTAAATGTATTTTTATTAAAATTGAGTACTAGTGATAAATTTAATCATTAAGCTTATGGAAACAGCTTTAACATAACCTTGAAGGAAAACGAAAAAAGTCGTTGCAGTGACGTAAGGTAAGGTGTAAGTAAAGGTGATCGTGTGTCGGTGTCATATGTTGGGCCGGTTCTACGTATCGGGTGACATGCGCCAGCCATTTCCTCCCAACTATAAAAACATCAACCCTACCGACATCCTTATCAAACGAGTCCCAACGCAGTACAACACAACATGTACTCCAAAGTGAGGAATCTGATTAATGAAATAAAAAATAAAAGTTTATATTGAAAATATTAACAAAATTGAATTTTTAGGTTGCAGTTTTCAGTGTCCTGCTGGCTTTTTGCCAAGCTGGTGTGATTGACGAGGGACATGGGCAGGCTGTATCATCCCAGAGCATATACCGTCATAATGACCAGATTCAACATTTGACACCAGTACTGGGTCATCAGGGACCTGTATTGCAGCATGCTGCGCCTGTTTATGAGCAGACGGCGTATCTTCAGCATGGCAACCCTATCGTCCACGCTTCTCCTTTGATACAACATGTGGCTCCTGCAGCCATTCACCATGCTCCTGTAGTCCAGCATATCTCTCCTGTAGCTATCGGACGCGCCGACCACGGTGAAGAACATGTGAGTACAGCCTAATCACTGACGTAATGTTATACATAAAACACGATCAAGTGTAATCGAGACTTGTTTAGATACGATGAACATTGTTTACTTGTATTAGACTCGCTGAATTGGATTACGTTTTCGCTAACAAGCATTAATATAGATACTTATCTAAATAATACATATAATATATAATTAGCATTTATGTTACTGAATATCCCAGTTGTTACTGAAACAAATTTTTGGCTCGTATCTTTCTAATTTTCAGATATTGTTACCTTCATGCCTATAGTAAATGTGTAAAAATAGAAAAAAAAATCAGGGTTATCGGGAAATCTCGGAAAATGTGGATCGTTATAACGATCGGTAGTAATAGGCGGGTAGGTTCACTCATGCTAGTACTATTATTTCGTTAGAGAGACACAATATCTATTTTTGCAAGAAAAAGGCTTTATTCCTTATCTAAAAAAAATTAATTAAGTAATTGGTCTATTTATGTAAGAGTATTGTAAGTCACAAAGCACGGTTTAGGGTGTAAATGAGCTTTGCACTTCAAAAGAGTGAAGTTCGTATGTTTTGACAAAGAGTTCTTTTTGTAAAAAACACAACAAAGCTGAGAATAATTGTACTCTAGTACTTCTACTAGATAGTCAATTCTGTCTTAGCATGCAATTTCCCTGTAGTTTTTAGGGAACACCATCATTGACCTTACAATTAATTTATTAGGTATGCAGGGTATTTGAAGATATCGCCTTTCATTTTCTTGTCATTAGACACTTGGAGAAGTCGCCAAAATTTATCAGACCGATCCTGTCTGACGAATTTTGGCTATTTCTCCAAGTATGCTTTGATTGATTGTTACGGTAGAATCAACAAAAAGAACAATTACGTCCTATCAATAACTAGAATAGAACTAGATGGCTCAGGTTGGATATTTTCCTCAATAGGAGGGTCTTCGTTAGTTCGTCTCCTTTTTGCTAAATAAGAGAAAGGTCCACTGTCGTCATCACTGTCGAACGACATGTATTCTATCTCTGTAAGAGCCCTTAGCTAAAAACCTCAATACTTACACACCCATGAAATGTGTATCAAACCTGAAAAATTGATCAAAATTACAACTTCCTCACAGAATCATCATTTGTGATATAAGCATTCACGTTATCAAGGGGTAAAATAGTTATATTTCTTGGAAAATTGGATTACATAATCTAATTATTCCATTTCATAAATGATTTCGTTTAGAGACAGTGGTCTTGATACGAAATCTAAATGCATCCCCAAATTACTACCGATCGTTATAACGATCATAAAATTTATAATCATTTTTCAAAAAAAAAAAAACAGGAAGCAAGTCTCTTTTTTTCCAAAGATTCATTATAGAGGTTATAAATTTATAAAAATCATACTTCAAATGTGTTTCAATCCGAAATAACTATAAAAACTTATTGTTTAGATGACACCTCGAAAGTTAATTTTAAGAAATTAATTCAAGATGCAAATACGCTTATAAATAATAATTTTACTGTAACAAATTACACTCCGAAACACGGTCAAATGCTTATTACACGAATTGGTAAATAAGGATCTAAAACTCTGCTGTCAAAAATATAAATTAATTGATGTTATTTTTTATGTATATTTTTGATCTTTATAAAGATCGGTCGCTGTAAATGGGATATAGGCCTCTCCTAACAACAGTCCAGCAGTGGACTGCAATAGGCTGAAATGATGATGATGATGATAACATTTATGTTGTTATCCCAAAAAATAATCAAAATTATTAAGTTTAAAAACATAAATCAAAATTATTAATCTACCTAATCTATACATATAAAATACTTTGTCCTGAATGACTAACTGACTGACTGATGGATTAACGCAGAGCCTAAACCGCTGACTGTAGAGACCTGAAACTTGGAGGGTATATTCTTTGTATGACGTAGGCATCCGATAACCTAAGAGGGTGAAAATGGGGGGTAAAGTTTGTATGGGACAACGAGATTCAATCTAGGTCTAATCTAATTCAAATTTTGCATAAACATTCTTTAAATTGGACTTAAAACAAAGATCTATGTAAAATCGAAATTTACGCGGACGAAGTCGCGGGCAAATCTAGTCCTTAAATAAAAATAATACATGCCAAGTATTTTTTTTTAAATAAATAACTTTTAAAGTATAAAAATTTTACCATGACAGATTTTGGAATCTTATAATTAAATCCTAAAATAATTATAAATTTAAAGCATTCTCTCTTTCTCGTATTTCAGAGGTTTGCTCTTATAAAAAATAATCATTATGATATTATTTATCAACCTCATAGTTTTAAAACCTAAAACATATACCAGATGTGTTTCATGTTATACAGACGATTTTCACTTTATATCGTAATGTATTGTTACAAAACTGGTTTCTCATCCGTAAAGGGATAACGTTAACATGTTAACGAGCCATTGTATGTACGCAACCATCTTAAAAAACATTTATTGGAATACTATCAGCTTATATCAATACAATGAATCATTCAGTAGTGTTAATTAAGCTTTTATAATGCTTAAATCGTCGATCGTGCTTGATGTATGAGCTAAAGAAAATTTTCATTTCATTAAGTATGAATTCAGGGTCAATCGCCGTAAGCTCGAATATAAAGCCAATATTACGAGTAGGTATGGCAAATTTAACTCACATATAATAAGATAAAAATGCCATTATGTGTACAGACTTTTTTAGCTGCGATCTTTCATTTACCCGACTCTTAAATACTTTTATTTTTTATAACGTTTACCCAACCTATTTTTGTGCGAAATAGGAATTGGTTGAATTCAGCCTACATCTAAAAACATCTGGCATATAAAATAAAATAGCATTATCATGTTACATGTAACAGACTTTTGTAGACTTGATTGTAACTAGCAATTAATATATGCGAATGCAATATCCTAATTTTATTTTAACGAGTCTTAATTACATCTGAAAATCGAACAGCAACATTTACAATCTAACTGTATCTATATACTATGATGATAATTAAACTAGTGAATCGAATTGTGCAAATATGACAGATAATTAGGCCACCTACTATTGGCTAGGTGGACTTACAAAGGAAGTGAAAGGCATATTACTATTATGATTAAAAATGTGATCAGTTAATACGATCCAATTAAATATTTATTGTGTAAGCTCTAGTAGTTACAAGAGTAAAGTTTTGTAATATTTGTAACAACAATCTATCAACCTACGGTTGGTATTAAAGTCTATTTATCAAATACATCATTAGATATGTTGATCAATGTTTATCCATCGATATCCCTTCGCTTATACTTCGCAAAAACGACTCTAATTGCGTCACGGCAATAGAAAATGCTATAACGGAACAACGTTGCCAATATATGTACTACAGCATTGTTCTAACGTCAACTTCCTTAAAAATATATGTTACGTACACTTGTTATATGTTACACACTACATAACGAGTTGATAATCTAATTATGTGTTATCAAAGATATGTCTTATCTATGAACTATTTGAATTACAAACGTGTATTCGTTATTATTACACACTACTAAACTTACAGTTTATCTCTAAGTTTAAAACATCAGAATATTATTATTATTAACTAAGTAAGTTCGTTTTGATACTCGAAAGTATTATGAAAATAGTATCAGGACTGTGCAGCAGTGGACGCCAATGGGCTGATATGAAAATGATGATGATTATCATAACAAAACCAGAATCACTCAAGTTGGTACCTACAAGTTGTTTCGAATTAAAAAAGGTTAAGGTTATAATATTATATGAACTAATTTATCATTATTATGTTTTCCTACGTATCACTCAATAAAGCACCATTCACCTATTAAATTCGATTTTACAGTAAAAAATATATATAATATTGGTTCTAGGCTCCTGCCAAGTATGAGTTCTCATACTCAGTAGAAGACCCTCACACTGGTGACCACAAGTCACAGCACGAGAGCCGCGACGGCGATGTTGTCAAGGGTGAATACTCTCTGGTCCAACCCGATGGCTCCATTCGCAAGGTTGAATACACCGCTGACGACCACAATGGGTAAGATACTAAAAAATACTAGTTTTTAATCCACTATTTGGTCCATTTTTGAACTAGCTGGAAAAAGTTACAGCCTGTTTCAACAGTGACATTTAATTTTATTTCCAAAAAGATCATCCATCGACTGTCAATAAATCATTGTTATTTATTTCTGCGGAAAAAAATTAAAAACATAAATATTATGGAAATTTGAATGAAATTCATATATAAAACGAAATGCAATCTGCTGTGATAAATTTAGGTATTTAGAAAAAAATAAAGTAAAAAAAATATAAAAATACAATAAAAAAGATAGATTATGCACTTGCAGTTCTATCAATATTGAACATATTATGTTAAAAAATACAACAGGGCATTACTATTAAAGATTTAATAAAATTGTATAAATTCAAGAGCTACAGTGTAATACAAAAACAAAACATGATTAAGTTATTATTAACATGCTTTAAATCCATTAATTTCGATTTGACTACGATGATAAACCAACCTATCAGACGATCCATGAACACGACCACGTCGCCAGGAGTGTACGACTAGGAAGAAGAATGTATATTACAAAACTATATTAATTTAATACTTCTACGCCAAATGTATGACTTACTAATGGATGTGTAGTTGTGCACTGTGCACTAGCGCATCTAATTGCTTTAAACCACAATCTATTAGACTTTTTTATCTTAATCTATTGTTGTTCCGATGTATAACGATGATAAAATTGGTACGCTAAATTCTTAGCCACTGTTGCAATAATGAACGTATATGTTCGCCTTGTTAAATATGTTATACAACGCGTAAATATAGCAGGCAAAATGCATAATGCTGCTATCTCTATTAATTTAATAGGGGCAATCTAGTCATATCAGTTTAGCACCATTACTGTAATAGTATATTAAATATTGTTAACACTTAATTTCGTTATATTAAGAGACTTAAGCCCTGTTTGACCACTGGTAGATAAGTGTTTGAAACTTTACTTAGTACCAGATTCTATATGAACTATATTTTGGATAGTTTATCAGCCACTTATCTGTGAAGATGCATCGAGCGTATCATTATATTATATCGGATGCACGACGCACTAACGAATTATCGGTTATGTGTGCAAGGTTAAATAATTTTGTGTATACAATTATCTATTCTGGCGTTACGCAACTGATAATACGCCACGCATCTTCCGTCAGACATGTGTGGTGACCCTTTATTTACGATTTTGTTTGAATACTTTTAGTTTCAACGCCATCGTGCACAACTCGGAACCCAACGCACACGCTGCCCCACCAAGCCCGGCGCCCCGAGCTCACGCCGCACCCATCGTCCATGCCGCCCCAGTGGTCCATGCTACACCTGTAGTCCACCATGCTCCCATAGTCCACGCTGCCCCTCTTGTGCATGCGGCTAATTTAGTCCATGCTGCCCCTACCCACTTTCTTACCCACCATTAAGTTATTTAATTAATTCTTAAAATACGACGCGCAACTGTATTACTCTTTTATTTTAGGTAGTTGCTATGAATATACTGTTATTATTTATATGGATATTTTGTTTCACTGCATCATACTTCAATCTAAAATAATGCACGTCACACGATTGTGCACACCCCACCAATTCGATCAATCGAATAGAAGCACAATCGTATCCTAGATTTTATTGAACATTTTTCCACCTAGAATCTCATTTAAATCTGACCTTAAATTTTAATACACATTACCTGAATTAGCAGTACGCCTTTGGATTGCTTTTTCATACAGATAAATAGATCAGTACTCCCTGGTTACGTAGTGTTATAATATAGATAAAAATATTATTTTAATAAATAAAATACACACTATACAAAGCTACATTTATTAAATAACACTTGTTACACGATCAGATTTTTTTCGGCATTTTTTCTTTCATTGTATTTAGTAAGTATTCAAATTTTATACCATAATTCGCGGTTTAGTTAGTATTCAGGTTAGTAATAGCATTGTCGATTTTGAAATATGTTACTGCAAAAAATTCGATTTCACGCACCAAGTGCAGCCAGGAAATCTGAGCGAATATTTTAACAGACAGAAAGTGAATAAAGGTCTCTCCACATTTGTCGACACTGAATCAGCTTGAAATTGTAAAGAATATCGGTCGCCGCTGCCGTCGTCATCTATTTTCTGTCAATCAAATCGTTGCTGGCATAAGCTTTATTGGCACGACGCAAATTGTTGTTTTTCCCATCGTATGCATGCACAGGACTGTGTGACAGTGGTTAGTATAATATGCACTCAGTTTAAGCCAATTCGGCGTCGACGAATGCGCGAAGACCCTAAGTATGAGTTAGATCGGTATTCAATGTTGCGTCGGTGCAAGTAGCGCTCCGAACAATTCAAACACGTCGGATGTGTGATGTTGAGTAACTATAATTGATAATTAGTAGATGTATTCATGCCTATACGAACGTAATAATGGAAAAACTTACTTATGCATATTACTACCACTGCAAATAACTACGCCGTGTAAATACCGCAACAAAATAGTACAACACGAGTAGGTACTAGAGTATTGAATAATAAGTTCTTTTTTAAGGAAATAAAAAATTTTACTTCAGTTTTGTAGCGAATTATTATAATCTAGTATTCCCCGTCGGCTCTTTTAATAGAGGAGAGGAGGCTCTTGCTCAGCAGGGCCACATTACTAAGTTGATATAATTTAATTAATATTATTATCTAGGGTAAGCTTTTCTAAACTAAGTCAGGAGTGCATGACATGGTTACTTATTCTAAATCAGTGATTATTCAAGTTTACTATTAATTTAAAAATATAATGTTGAATTAGCAATATTAAAAACAGAAAAACGCACATTTTAATATTCATATCACATAAATTATTATTATTACGTCATATTTTATCAGTTGACGGAAGTAGTTTAATATACGTAACTTGAGCTTTACGAGAAATCTTGATCATGACATGGAAAATGTAGTACACGAATGTGCACTGGTCACGAATTTATAAAAAATCTCTACTTGCTAACATGAAGTAACCTCCTAACTTAAAGATAATAATACTTTCCTGTGTTTCTATCCCTTAGAACCGTCATTTGCTAGAGCGAGAACGACTGCTGTGCAAGAGGTCCCGGGTTCGATTTCCGGGTTTGGTGAAAATGGTATTGGGTATTTCTATCGTGAAATTCCAGTATTAAAATTTTCCCGGAGTTTGGTAAACAAATGTTCCCGGTTGATGACAATAGGCTCGCCCCCTATTTCATGGGACCAAACATAGCTGGCGAAATGTGGGTGTGAAACACTTCTGCCTACCCCTTCGGGGAAAAAGGCGCGATGCTATGTATGTATGTATGTACATTATTAAGAAATTATTGTTATAGGAATAACAATAATTGCAGACAAATAATATAATCATACCACTAACTTCCACCTGTGGTTTGTGTGCCCCACGGGAATGCATTCATCATCATCTCAACCCATAAACGTCTCACTATTGAGCACGGCTCTCCTTTAAAGAATGTGGATGGAATTTAGCCTACTATACCACGCTGGCCAGACGGGTTGGTATAGCATAACATATAGCATAGTATAACGCTTTAACGGCACGAAATGTATTCTATTAATGATTCTAAGTCATAGGCTATCTGTGTGCCCTATTTAATCAAAATCTACAATGTAGTTTTGAAGGATTTAAGCCACAAAGTTGGACACATCAGCGATCCATTACTATCTCACTTCTAAGCTCGGGTCTCCTCTCCTCTATCTTGAGAGCTGAAAGGGTTTAGGCCATAATCCACACACACTAGCCAAGTGCAGATTGGTAGATCAGACATTCTTCTAGAGTATGTGGGTTGTCTCACGATGTTTTCTTTCAGCGTTAGCAGGTGAAAAGTCACATTAGTAATACATATAAATTCCACAAAGTGAAATCCACATTGGTACTGCCGTGCCGGTCGGAATCGAACTCAGACCGCATGGTTTGCATGTCGGTCACTTATCTATTTGGCCACCATCGCTTTTCAAGTTCGACATGGAAATCGAATTCTTAGTCCATACTAAAAGTGAGAGATTTGTACAATATGTGTTTATTAAAGTGGTTAATATTTCATTAGCACATGCTTGTTACATAATCTTTTTTTGTTTCATTATTAATGTACTTTGAAGTTACCAACAACACAAAATAAGGTAAAGGCACCTATTACGGAGGTAGTCAAAATCGGCTCCTATTACGGTGGTATTTCTATTTTCGAGTTTTATTCCTGTCTTTCTTAGTTTAAGTACACCAAAACGGGACCTACTTATTCTAAATTTATTACTTCATGACATAACTGAAGTTTGCAAGTATAGCACATTGACAACACAACAAGATCAATCAGTTTGTGTAACGGCATCGACGTAAGAGGGGTTTCCATACAAACGCGGAACGACAAAACTAATTTCACTAATATTTAGAAACTAAGTTTTTCGTATTGATAAGCCGTTCAAGTTTGTTTATGTGTTATTTATAGCATTTTCTTACTATTACACTAACTATTTAAATAGCTTGTTTTATATTTGCAACTTGTTTTATACCCAAAAAATAAGAAATAAAACACCGCCGTGATAGGATACGATTTTTATAGATTAATCCTAATTCGGTGGTATAACTCCGAAATAGGAAAAGTACTGGGCATGTTTAATTGTTTATAACTTTCAAATTATTAACTTATTGACTTAGTTCCAAGTTTAGTTGAAATAATTATTAATCTCATAAATTAGCAACCATATTCTGCGGTATGTGTTTTTAATTAGAAATCTGGTTAAATATGAAAACTGTTGAGTACAAAATGTTGGTTTCTTAGAAGGGGTAAAAATAGGAAGGTGTATTTTAATTTATCACAAATCATTTATTTTATATAACTGTTGGCTGAGTTTTACACATCTGAACCAAAAAACTGTTATCTTTTGATTAAGCATTTACACTCTTTTGTTTATCGAAATTTTTAACGGTCAGAATTAGGATTATTAAAAACACGAGTAGTTTTCCTATTACGGTGGTAGTTATTTCCAGGTAACTCTGTGTTAGGTTCTATGATCTCCTATTACGGCCCTATTCATCATGGAACATAAAATTACAAGTTTTAGGGTTTCGTAAATAAATAAATAGTATTATTTATTTTTGTGGATTCTTATTTGATATTTATGCATGTTTTTTTGATAAAACCAGAAGCGATAAAAACTTTTAAATTTATGTTACTTTTACAAGCTTTCTATTAACTTGCAATTACTACTTAATATGTAACATTTGTTTGTTTTTTATTGTTTCTTTCAATTTAACTCAAAACTACGAGACCGATTTAAAAAATTCTTTAACCGTTTGAAAGATACGTCTTTACCGAGTAACATAGGCTACCTATATTTATTTCTAAAAATATTTTGGGATCCCTACTAAAACTTGTAAAATGTAATCAACGTTATTTTAATCTCCTGAAACTCTTTTTAAAACGCGTGTGTGAATGCACGGTTATACTATATTTGTAAATTTTATGAAAACTGAATGAAACATTTATATCATTTAATAAATATTATTTGTAAGGAACTTAAATGAATATAATTTCTGACCCTCCGTATTAGGAGCCGTCTACCGCCGTAATAGGCTCTGACCAAAATTTTACCTCCGTATTAGGGAAAATCGACCCGACTATTTAAATATTTTTTTAAAATAAGAAATATCATAAAAAGTAACATAGGCTCAACAGCAATTCAAAATATAAATTCCACTTTTGACGATAAAATTAGTTTACACCTTTAAAAATGCTTAGAAATGCTTATTTTTGTTTCTTACTTTCAAATGTTGCGAAATACCTCCGTAATAGGTGCCTTTACCTTACATCACATATCTTCGGACTTAATTTGTATATTCTGTCAATAACTTCAACCTTGTACTAGATACCTAGATTGATCTTAACACTGACTTATTTTCGTTATGCTAAATGCTCTTTATTAATAGTTTTAGAGGTAATAGTCCGACTAATGAGATAATTACTTAACCGTAATAGTAGACGTTTTAGTTCACACGTTGTGGTACTACCCTTCGTATGATGACGGACATATTTAGCATCCCGACTGTTTTGCCGAAGGGGTAGACAAAGGTGCATCCACAATTTCGGCAGCTGTGTTTGTTCCCATGTTCCCAGAAAAATATTTTTGTTGGACCGGAGATCGTATCTGTGACCTGTTGCACAGCAGACATTCCTATACACTCGAACTCCGCCACCGTAGTAGTTTTGTTTGAGAATCAAAAGAATAGAAATGTTATGTGACTCCACTCTTTTCTATCCCTAGGATGTTATAAGAAGTGCCTAGAAAAACAAATAAAATGGCCATGGTATCAATTGTATATATTTTTTCTGGGTTCGACCCTCAAGACCTCCCCCAAGACCCTAAGTACGAATGGGCTCTCAAAAACAGGTCGAATCTACAACTTTTAATCTAGGGTAAAATTTTTAGGATCGAATGGGCTCTCAGCTGTATAATAGCCGTTTAAATTTAAGGAGAATAATGCAATTCAATCATCCGATGTTGTCCCATTACACAACAGTGAATGGCTAACCTATTCAGTGTTCGAGTTGTCTTCGAGTAACATCGTTAGACAAACAGAGAACGTTTAATATACAAAGTGACGAAAACCATAACATATTGTTTTATAATCCCTTGCAAGGTCATCTTGTCATTATGTATATAGTTGCTCTCGTACTCCGCAACGCTCTACTTACTAAGTAATTACGGGTTAACGAGATACCTTGATGAGAGCAAACGTGTGTTAATTTCAACTGATTAGGTAATATAACATTAACATATATATATTTATATATACTTATATATCACGCCTCTTTCCCAACCGAGGGGTCATTTCTACCCATAAACGTCCCACTGCTAGGCACGGGTTTCCTCCAAAGAATATGGAAGGAATTCAACCTACTATATCTCGCTGGCCAAACGGGTAGGTATAGGGTTTGTATCGAATTTGCCTTTTGTTGCAGTGCTTTTGTCTGCATAAGGTTACTCAAGGGTTGAGATGGGGTAGTGATATAATATATTCTTAATCCGTCACTACACGGAAAAACGGCACTGATGAGTTAATTAGAATATCATTATTTATATTAACATAAAGCCAGATATATGGATATGTCTGATCCACCAACCCGCACTTGGCCAGTGTGTACGGATTATGGCCTAAGTCCTTTCAGCTCTTTATAATTACAGAGGAGAGGAGACACGAGGCCAGCAGTGAGACATTTATGGGTTGCTGATGATGATGATATAGCCACGCTTTTTCCCCGAAAGAGTAGGCAGAGCCATGCCTACATTTCGCCAGATTCCGTTATCATGGAATAGGAGGTGAGTTTATTGCCATAACCGAACACAATGGTTTCCAAACTTAGAATTGCATGTTATTGGTAATATATAGGTCCTTTGAAACATTATACGTGTCAAACAAAAAGCTACAACTCGCATAACCCTCATTAAATGCTAATGTTATAATTTTGATGTTAAAACAGGGATTTAGAGGCAGTTTAACCCGTTTTGAATTAACTTAACGTGTCAATCACACTAAAATTTTTTCTAAACAGGTTTTTTAATGCTGGAATGCACCAAAAAAATTGGTTGAGAATTTATAATTATTTATACCAGATTTATTCAAATGTAATTTCAAGTAAAATTTATTCGATTACGATCATTTCTTGTTCTGAGTAAGCGATGATTTTGTATAGAGAATCATCATCATCATCATATCAGCCCATAGATGTCCACTGCTGGACATAGGCCCCACCTAATTTACGCCACCGCAAGCGGTCCTGTGCCTGTGTATAGAGAATAATAATAATTTATTAAAAACGCGAAGTTCTATTATAAATTAGAAGAATTCAAAAAAAATCGGCACCATGCACGCTTACTAGTCACTACTAATAACAAAGAAAGAATCTTAGCGCCAATTTTTGTGAAATTTTTTTTTTTTTTTAATCTTTATTCATATTAGGTATAATTTTAATGACAAAAAAAATTAACAGGAAAGGAAATAAATTACTGGCGTATTACTCAATATTTTCATTTAGTTAGATCACTTGGATGACACAGATGAACGTCGTTTCCCTTAGGAACAGGTGTCAGCCTGTTCACTGACAAGGTTGAGCCATGAGAAGAGCTGGCCTCAAACTCAGGCTACTCTTTATAATCAACAAATAATTATAATTTTAATCCTTTAACGTTTTTATTTAGCCTGTATCATCTCACTAACACAACGTTATGACTGGCCTGTTGGTCTAGTGGTTAGTGACCCTGACTGCTAAACCGGAGGTCGTGGGTTCGATCCCCACCCAGGACAAATCTTTGTGTGATGAGCATAATTGTTTGTTCTGTGTCTGGGTGTAATTTATCTATAATATGTATGTATTTACAAAAAAAAAATGTATTTAAATAGTATATCAGTTGTTTAGTACCCATAACACAAGCAAATATAATTGCTTAATTTGGGACTAGATGGCGCTGTTTAAATGTGGTAGAATATTATTATTATTATTACAATAAATGAATTGTTATAGAACCAAAATACAATCCTAAGTAAAATAACATAAAATAGCTAGTTACATATTCAAAAAAGATATAACATATCAAACATCAAACAAAAAATAATACTACACTTTCATAGAATATATAACTTTACCAAGGGTTTTCTCTTTTCTTTATAGTTGCGAAAAATACGATATAATGATATGAATGCTAGATTTATGGCATAATATTCTCAAATAAATACAAGACTAAATATATTATATTACAATATAAAATCATCAAATTTTAATACAAAAGATTCAATCTTATTAGCGCCAAACAAAAGGCGTGCGTTAATATCTTCACACTGAAGCAAAATGTCGCACCCGAATAAACGGAAGCCATTTTATTTATCAATGGCTTACGAATATTCATTTATAATAATATAGGCAGTGGTCACATCACTGATTACCATACATTTAAATTCAAAACTAGTAGGAAGCGGTCTTTTGATGTTCTATAAAAGCATTTAAGTATGCAGATGAACGTTTTGATATAGTGCAAGATACACATCCATCATATTCCTTGAAAGTCTATGTTGTCGTCCTTTCCAACTAACATAAATATTAAAAAGCTTTAAAGATCAAAATAAGCATAACATTGCAAAACAATAACCTTCAAATAAATAATTTTGTTGGTTATTTTATAAATATTGGTGCATCCTTAATACCTACGGTATGGATTTTATTTAGCCTTCAATAGCGGAAGCTACCGGTATCGTGTTCAGTTATACCGATCACAATATAATAAATATTCGATATTTTTAATACTATTAAAATACACAAAGCCAAATTTTATGTTTTCACGTGACGTAATCTCAAAATCCACTTTCTAAATTGCTAAGAATATGTTGAATATTGGAGATAATAACAATTAAATCGATTTTAATAAATTAGATAATAACTGTCATAATTTCGTATATACAGCGTTAAGGTTCTTTTTTTTAAAGGCAACGCCCGCATTATTAATCGAGCCTATGTCGCGGGGGACTTTATAATCATACAATTAATGAACACAAATTACACCCAGACATTAGAAACTGCTAGTATTTTTATAAGATATTCATACTTCAAACAGTGTTTGGCAAGGATCTCCGTCACGTATTTATCTAAAACAATCTACAAGAGAAAACAGAATAAATATTTAATAGCGCGTGATAGAATCCGAGCACCATACCATTGCATCTCGTATCACATCTAGAATGTTACACTTACGTTAAATCCCCTCTCATACCATAGTAAAACTTATTACAATTGCACAAACTTTTAATTTCTCCAAAGTATAATTGTCAAAAATGCATAGTTTTATCACCTTGAACCATAGAATTGTACGTAATTTTACGTAATTGGTGTATCATTATCAAACTACCGTATTCTTGCGTAGAGTTGGCGTGCAGCGTCATCTCGCCGGTATACTCATATAAAAGTGGAAGGCTCCGCTCTTCGACATCAGTTGTGTGTGGTCGTGCAGTCGGGGCGAACCTAATACAAACAGAAAATGATCGCTAGAGTAAGTGCATCCTGTTACTCCAGTTTATAAGGGCATCGACGTTGGCGCTGACGCAATTTTCAGTGCTACTTGTTCCAGAATATTTCATGTTTTTATATAGGGTTAATAACAATGATCCCTGAATATAATAATACTTGTAGGATAATTTTTATTCAGCACAGCACACGTTCCCGTTGGACTTTGCACGCTGGTGCTAATGCACTCTGCACCACGCCCATTTAACAGTGTTAATTCCAGAATATTTAATTTTATAAAGTTTTCATTAGTTTTTTCTTTCAGCAAACGTTCCCGAAAGGAGCTTACTCTTGCTTTTTTTAACAATAGTATATTTGGTTTTATAATTCCAATTCGTTCATAGTTTACACTAATATTGTACAGTTTTTATTCAAAGACTTAAGTTTGTCACATCGATAATCGCTTGTTCGCACGCAAATTACTTGCGTCTGCAAAGCTGTCGCAAGCTCTGGCTCACTCGCAATAGAAAATTACTACCCTAATGTCTTAAATACATACTTCGATCGAATAGATTGGAATTCGACTTTCAATAGCATTCCTGCCTTTATGTCACCATTTTGCAATTTGTTTGAAACGATGTCATGAACCGCTCTTTCTTAAAGAACTGTCAGATTATTAATATACAGAGTATTTGTTTAGAACTATCTTAGGTTTATTATTCAATTAAATATGATGACGTATTTTCTCTCCTTATAGTCAGATTGTTTATGAAGTAGTAAAGCAAATCTATATCTACAGATAGTAATATTATGCCAAAAACTTCTTCAAACAAAATATTGAAATACGACTATAACAGGTACTTGTTCAGCTTATTTTTATTTTTATTAAGCTATACCACTTAAAAAAAAGCAGTAAACCGGTTTTAAATAGGTAGTCCACTACTGGATATATCAATAATGGTCGCCACATTAGTGCTCATTATTCATCATGTCCCGTTTTCAGTTTGACGAATCCAGATAATTCCTGGAACAAAACAATGAACTTTTTCGTCAAAGTCTTCAATACTTATAAGTTATTGTTTTCCTCAGGTGACAGTAGTATTGAGCGTGGTGGCGCTGGCGTCCGCCGGAGTGTTGTCCCTTGGACACGGATATGCGGGTGACGCGTATGGACAGGAGGCTGTAGCGTACGCGCCCGTTGCACAGGGATATGGCGGACACGAAGACACACATGTAGATTATCATGTAAGTATCCTGGATCTGACGGCCTACTCAAAAAGTTTTTCAAAATGGTGTAGCCAGGAGGTTACGGCAATCGCTCACCATAAGGCGAGTCGTTATATTGTTTGCCAGCAGCTTGATTTAAAAAATAACATCGACTTAGGTAGTTGGATTTTCAAATGTTTGAAAATTTTATGTTAGCTGTTATTTTTAAACTTTTGACGGCGATCAAATAACTACTACCACGACTATATGATCTTGAGATTCGACTTTCAACTTAGTTGGATTCGATATATTATTATATTTGAATAATTCAAACATTTAAAACTAATATCGAAATGAAATCGGTATCGAGATTCAGAGTAGGCTCTCAGTATTATATTATGGTCAATAACACTCCATAACTATTATATTTACGTATACTTATATCACAGTACTACATTTATTGTTGATAATTTATGTCAGTAGTCAAATATAGTTTATAATATTGCTGCGAAAGAAAAAACAAAAAACAAAAAGAAAACACATTGTTTGTCTTGACCCGCTGGATAAGTAGATTTAGCTCTTGATAGACTTGAGAATTAAAATAACGAAAATTAAGTTTTCATTAGAATTGAAACGTAATATGATATAAAATTAACTAATAAGTTATTCATTAATACGCTATAAGCATAAATGTGGAATATAATGAAGTTCCAGTCTATATGCATAAAATATCAATCAATAAATTTCTCTATAAAAGTTTAAATTAAGTAATTTATAAGGGGCCAATCAGTCATTACCATAATACAGAATTTAAGACTAAAACAGCTTATATAAATAAATTCATTACGATGTAGTTTTTTATACAAAAACGATTTCTATAAAACATTTAAGCAACATCAATATTCAAAATATGAAATAAGATCAAAAATTCTTACGAATGAAAACAAAAATGTTAAACCTAACCTTCGACTAATGAGCATTGTTCCCCGTTACTCGCATTACGAGCATGTACACAATAATCTTCGTCTTACAACACTGCTCACGCTGTATCACCAACTGGAACATTCGCACAGACACTATAAAAATATTGGTCAAGGATACACAAATCAAGTAAAAACGCATCCAAATATTATGACACTGCAATGACAGAAATATTCACGCATATTATAACCGCTTTAGCATTCGTTTAGTGACCGATTAAGAGTATATAATGTCACTACCCCATTTCAACCAGTGGGTGTCGTAAAAGGCGACTAAGGAGTAACATTATTCAGACAAGAGCACTGCATGAACAGGAAAATTCGGAACAAAACCTTAACCAACCCGTCTGGCTAGTGTGGTATAGTAGAGAAAATTCCTTCCAAAATGCTTGGAAGAGACCCGTGCCCAGCAGTGGGATATGTATAGGTTGTATTGATGATAATAACCGCTTTATTACATACTCATTACTGTATAAAAACTGTAACACAAAAACTTGACTTAAAATTTTATTGTTTTCATAATGTGCAGCTTACTTATGATCTTACTAATTTCTATTAATTATGGTTACGTTACGATCGAACAAAGTCGCTTCTATCTTGTAAGTGGAGCAACAAGAGCTGGTTTTGTTTCCCTAGGCCTGTGTTACCTATTAGGTTTCGTAATACAATAGTAACAAGCTAATTGATAGCTTGCATAAACCGCGCGTGTTGTACGCTGTCGATCCAATACAATCAACGTTATTTCCGGGATACGATACCTATCTGCGCGGGCGCACGGGCCCATAGTGGCCCAACTCGAGTTACATCACTGCGACAATTTTCTACCACAAAATGGGACCAAATATAGGTATAAATATAAATAATTACTGTATTTCCTTCCAAAGCGTTGCGGCAATCATGCAAATATACGGATACCGTACTTAAAACAGTTTCCATAGCTTTCGTTTATTCACTTTCAAGAGAGTCATTTCTTTATTGTCTGATATCGCACTTATAAATCTAAAAAGTATCTTATTAGGTAATCTAGCCATTGTTGTTCGTGAATCTAGAAAAAAAAAGAAACAGAATCACATATAATCAGCAGAGATTTACACCATACCAATTTCTATTGAAATGGTGTTTAAATTTAAAATCAACTGCAAAAGAGTATTAAAACGATATTTTAAGAAACTTTACGATTTAATAAAATATAATTTCGTAGTGTAAAGATAGATAAGCACTAAACATTCTCTTCTCTTCCTACTGAATACATAAGTAAGCCATCATGAGATGTAATGTATTGTATAATAGACATAAAATTTCGCAATTCAAATTAAAGAATATAACTATCGAATATAAAGCTTCGATTAATCTGTCGATAGTCTTTACTGTCATAAATTGATCGCCGCAGGTAATGATTGGAAGTAATACGCTTAGAATTACATAACGGTTTGCAAAGCGAAGTATCTTCCAGTCGTGACTACAGGGCCGATAACATAGCGGTTCCCAGGGTGGTTGCAACACTCTTAAACCTCGGCCCTCGGGACATAATGACTGTCATGATATCCAGGCCAAATGGACTGTTGTTTGCATAAACTTTGATGGCGCGTGCTCTCACGCTCGTTTAATGGTAGATGTGGAGTCGTTGCCGGCTGATGTCGACCTAAATAAAAGAAGTTGCGTAAACCATTTGACAGTTCGAGTATTGTAGTGTAACAATAATGCGGTTTAACTAAATCACCCGGAATAAACTCGAATGCGCATAGGCATAGATACACGCATGATTATGTTAGTGAATTGATTTGAAAATAGCTGCAGGTAACACGTTTGTGCATTATAAGTGCAGTGGTGCATCACTAAATATAGATAAAAATCTGATGCTACCGTGTTGGCATGCACGAAGTGAAACATTTGGTACTAAGTTATTTGTTAATAATTTTAATTTGGTAGTAAAGCTCCTGGTTCAAAGTCTTATTAATATCGTTGTCAAATATTTATTTTAATATTACAACAATAAAATTCAAATTTAATAAGTGTGACTGTAGACTTTGAGTTGTTTTTACCCGACTGCCAAAAAGCAGGGGAATGTTTTTAATAAAGAGGTTTCTTAGGTTTAAATAAGATTTTTATTTATTATATTCTCGTAAAAAACTTTACAAAAAAAACCTGCTTCTGGAGTAATTATAGTTTAATTTACTTATCATTTATTATTCTTTTTTTTAACAGGCACATCCCAAATACGACTATTCGTACTCCGTGTCTGACCCACACACTGGTGACCACAAGACACAGCATGAGGTGCGCGATGGTGATGTTGTGAAGGGTGAATATTCCCTGCTGCAGCCTGATGGCTCCTTCAGGAAAGTCACCTACACCGCTGACGATCACAATGGGTAAGCATTAATCATAAACATTCTATTAATTTGCCATTTTAGATTTTAATAAGTTTTATACCTATTTAATAGAATAAGTAGGTATCTCGTCCAATAAAACATGATAGAATGATTGAAATTGAAATTCTTTACTTTCAGAATTAATCTACATACTTTAAAGTTGGTTTATAATAATAATGGAATTTGGATAATAATAATAGCAATGGTATTTTGAATCTAAAATGAAAGTGTCTCTTTGCCTTATGACATTTAACTACTCGACTAAAAAAAAATCAGTTTCAAAACCAGATTATCCTGAAAATGTGTAAATTGTAATTGTAGGAAGGTCACGATACCGATGATCAAATAAATATAAACCAATTTTGCTAATAAAGAATTTACTCGACATTTACACCAAAATATTTAAATGTCATGGCAATATAATGTAGATACTTATTATATCTCACCAATTTGGGTTTTGATTATAATTATCGTTACATTTTAATAGAATTTTAATTTAAATATTCTAAAAATTAATCCATGATTTTGTTGTATTAATTATTAAGAAAATTTATATTTAAACTATAAAAATACTTTGTTAATGTTGATTTGATAAAATTAATGTAAAGTGATTCATTCCAATTTATCAAATCAAAAGTAAAAGTTTTTGGACTTGTGTCCAAAACTGCATGTTAACCTTAACATAAATTTCAAAAATATCCAATTAACCAGTTACTTGGAAGGTGCATGCATTCATGTGCATTAAAAAAAAATAATAAACCTTACCTTACAACGACTAACTGATTCACGTTTATACAAATGCAAACATTTTAAAGTGAATACCTGTAGAGTACTATAGCTACAGTACTTTAAAATGGAAGCAAAGCAAACCACATACATAATTAAATAAATAAATATTTATTTAATTATGTAAGTGGTATGTGTAATTTGAATAATATTTGAATTTTTAATTTTGAGCATAAAATTTATAACTGGACATGTGAAGACAAGCAGAAATAAACTTTAACTGCAATAAGTTAAAAATAGATTAAATTTATTTTAAAAAATTTTGATCCGAAGGAGCACATTTGCTTACAAAATAAATGAGTATGGCTTTTCTAACTTTACTTGTGTTATTTGTTTCAGTTTCAACGCGGTTGTTCACAACACAGCGCCCGCTCATCACGAGTACCACTAAACGTAGCGCTTAGCCAGCGATAGCGCTCTGTCTCTCATGTGATATTTACACTTAATACTTAATTTAGATAGTCTTTAGTCGATTACGACTCCTTATTTTATAAGACTGCGGCGATAATAAACTATTTAAAAACTATTATGCATTTGTTTCTCCGTAACACCGTTTATGTTACTACCCTATTTTAACCCGTGGGTGTCATAAAATGCGACAAAGGGACCTTACCTTATGCAGACAAGAGCACTGCAGGAAAAGGAAAATTCTGAACAAAGTGCATCTAGGGTGAGACAACGAATATTTGTATATTGAAAACAAATATTCGGCACCTAACATAATTGGCGGAATTTAGGTGTGTTGCACCTCTGCTTATCCCTTCAAGGAAAATGCATCATCATGCTTTTTCCTATATTATGTTTTTATGTATGAGATTAAATAAAATTTACATTCGTAGTAGTGCCCTTCACCATTTTCCTCGAAGAAATAGGGAGATAATATATATTCCAAAGACAAGTTTACCATTTATGTTAAGTTCAATCTGGTACCAAATACTACTTATTAAATTATTATATAACGGGTCTACGTCACGTATTATATTTAAGGAATATGAAAATACCTTATTTGTTTGCTATTTTCCTTTTCCTTATTTGTTGTTGAGGGCAAACAAATAAGGTATTTTCATATTCAATACGTGACGTAGACCCGTTATATAATAACTTAAGAAATATTATTTTATATAAAACCCCAATAATATTTTTTCTTGCCTAAAGCCTGAACTTACGCTGTAACAATAGTTAGACCATCTTGCTTTTATAAATACATCATTATAGAAGAAGTTTCAAGTTTTAAGACTAATTCTTAAAAAAAAATTATAATAATGTTTTAATAAATAACTTTATTTTCGTGAATAAAAAAGTGATAAATTATAAAAGTACTGTTAACCTACAATATTTGCGTGAAATATAATTATGTTTTATGACTATCTGCTTACCCCAACGATACATGTGGACCTACATAATCTAAATTTCTACAAAAATATATCTAAAATACTACATCTATAAACTTCTACAGGGCCTTAGAAATTCCCAAAATCTATTTTTCTAGCATTGTCAAATGTTTGAAAAATACAGCGACCGTATTTAAATTTTGAAACATTAAAATTTGACAGCGATATCGAAACCGTGTAAGTTAAATTTATTTATTTAGCTTGAATAATGGTGGGATAATATTTACACTTCAAAACTAATTAAATGTCGAGATTCCGAGTAAAAATTCTCTCAGAACTATAATATAATATCGTTTGACACTATAAATACAAATTAAATCACGTAAATTACACTTATTTGTTTTGCATAAGAGACTATGAGCTACATGCATTTGTTGATTAATTTATAGATTCCAGATTTTTTATTTTAGCATTTAAGGTTGTTTAAATTTTTAAGAAGTTACTTACATTTTTGATGAGTACAGCTATTTTAAACACTTATCACAAGATTTTCTTACTTAAAAGACGTCGCCCACGTTAGAAAACATTCCGGTGTCTCCACGAAGAACTTGACACTTACAAAATTCACGGACACGCAAAATTAGTACAGTTACACAAATGTATGTTGCTCGTAAGAACCAAGCCCATAACATTCAACATTGACTGCCACCGTGGCGTAGCAGTTAAGGTAGTCACTTCGCCACTAACATTACCTTGCCGAGTGACGCGGGTTCGATTCCCACACGAAACAAATATTTCTATGTTCCATAGATTTATTTTGAGTCTTGGTGTTAATTGTATGTTTTTAAAGTCACTCGCAACATGGGACTTGTTCCCAAGTGCGGGCGTTGTCTTATTAAAAAGAAAAAAGTCTTAAATGGAATTGTGTATGACTGATGCTATACTCGTCTAGCCAGCGTGGTATAGTAGGCTAAATTCCCAACAAAATGTTTGAAGCAGACCCATGCCCAGCAGTTGGACACACAGGACCACAGGTTCAATCTCCGGGTCAAGCATACATGATATTGGATTCTTTAATCTTCAAAAAAAGAATAAATAGGTTTCTTAATGGTTGGCAACGCGCTCGTAATGCCCCTATTGTTGAAGCATCTATAGGCTACGATAACGTCGTGGTATGAAAAAAATGTCTGGAGTCTGGAAATATGCCAGTTAATGTAAATAGGCTCACCACCTATTTTATGCCTGTTTGTGGGTTTGATGCACCTATGCCTACACTACACTTTGGAATAAGGCGTGATGCTTTTTTCTAGTTTATTAAATTCAGGCCATGAATATGAGGATACTACGTGACATTTTAACTTTCATCATCATCATCATATCAGCCCAATGACGTCAACTGCTGGACATAGACCTCATCTAACTTGACTGTCACCGTGGCGCAGTGGTTAAAGTCGCCTCGCCACTACATCGCCGTGTTGGGTGACGTGGGTTCGATTCCCACACGAGACAAATATTTGTGTGATTCATAGATATTTGTTTCTAGTCTGGGTGTACTTTGTGTCCCTTAGTTTCACGTTTGTAAAGCTCCTCGCGACACAGGGCTTGTTCCCTAGTATATAAAATAATAAAAAAACTTCCACCACAGCAGCGGGTCGGCAGGTCGCCGGTCCATCTCGTGGGTAGTCACCCTAAATTGCGCTCAATTTAAACTTTACATAGTTAAGTTTAATAATATGTTATTGTGTTTGTATATTGCCTTTAGCTCTAGAAAACTAGTAATAATTTTGATATAAATAAAAAATAAAACAAGCCTTTCTATGAACCGTTTAAATACTGAGCAATATACGTAAATACTTTCCTCTGATAGAAGAAAGAAAATATTCATGAATTTAATTTAGACATGAGCCTCAATATAGTAGTATATAAGTATGCTTTTAAAATAGAGACTGCAATTCCGAACTCTATTCTAACATAAGCGATTCCGAAAAAACTTTTTTCCAAAGACGAGTATGCGTGAAATTAACTCTCTGTTGAAATTCTCACAAGAATAGAATATAATTATTCAAAAAGAAATCAAAAATGTTCACAGCCGCTGCAATGTGTGTCCTTGATGTTGCAAGCGTCCATAGGCTACGGTATGTAATGACAATTTGTAGTTCAGATGTTTCAAAGACTGACAAAAGAACAAAAATTTGAATAGGTAGAGGTCAAGATACTATACCACGCCAATTAATTTAATTTAGCTCTTTCGTTTTCACTTTCGTTGATGGTCATCTTAATTTAAATACTTACGTTAGGTCATGCACAGTAAAGACTCGAAATCGTCGCCTAAAACTCGAAACTAGACCGTTTCTTAAACTCAAATTTGAATTAAAAACTAAAACAACGTTTATATAAGCAACTGTTGCATTCAAAATATTTTTTTCTTAACTATTTATATCTACGCTTTTTGGACGCCAAATGAAAAAAATAATGTCAGTAACACTTATACGCCTATTAGAAATATTCTTCGATGATGAAGAAGTATATAATTTCGTAGTTATTGCAGTGGTCAAAGCAGTAGGCGTTTTATGTAACCCGTTCGTACTTGAATTACGTCGGAATAATATTAAAACGCCTACGGAAAACAAAGCTACACTAACGCCAACAGTAGGCGTTACAAATGTAACAATTGTATTTAGTTGATTTCGATACACTTAAATACGTCAATGTGTAACATGAGCAGCATAACTAAAGTAAATGGAATGAGGTCTTCATTGACTCCTAATTATGTATAGCTAACGAATATAATAATATTACAATATACCTATATATATTGAAAGGTAGGTATTTGCATATTTGCAGTAGTTACATTTAGCAGGACTTGTACAATCTTATTTGAGAATTGTTGGCAATAAGTAAATCACCTTTAAAATTGTAACCTGAATATAATAATTGAGTACTAAAAAAAAAAGTTCACCTAGTACTAGAGCTAAAGTGCTAAAATAGTGTAATGCTAAACACTAGTATACAAATTTAAATAAGTGAAAGATTTTCTATTTGAAATAATCGTGCAGGCTGAAATGACTATGCGTTAATGGAATAAAGAAATAGCAGGCAGTACCCTGGGCCATTGCATAAGCTACGCACTGGCTGGACCACTGAGACAACAAAAAATGTCATGGCATGTTATAAACTTATTGTTCACCCACATGTTCCGAATACTGGATACAAAAATGACGGAGACTGCGTTAAATCTTCATTAACATATTAATTGTTAACTCCTATTCATCTAGTCTCGACATTGATGGTTTGTTTCGGTATTACCGAACTGAATATTTTAGGACAAACAAAGCAGCTTTTATAAGCGGAGCAACATTCTTAAAAATATCAGTAGTCTTCCATCGATCACCAGGAAAGATGATTCTCAAAGTAAGTTTGTCCTGAATTCAAAAATACATAATATTGAAGTAGAAATATATTAAAACTTTTTTTGTTCCAGACATCTATATCGACGTTAATATTAAGCATAAGCTTTATAAATGCTATCTCTGGAGCTTCTTATTCTAATGTGTACGTCGAAAGTGATACATCTCCGCTAAGATACTATCGATATGGAACACCGCACAGCTACTCACCTATAGCAAGCCCTAATTATAATGGCTTAGCTGCATCAATGCCAGCATTCGTTGGTTTTCCTGGACATGCATACCCATCAATGAATCCAAGTCCTAGTGTTTTGCGTTATAATCCTCAACCATACCCAAATGTTCCTGTTGTCGTAGCACCAACTACTAAACAGGTAAGTTTAACTGATTAAGCAAATTTTACCAATAACTTAAACATAACGTGTCGTTGATAAATCTTGTCTTATAACTTTCAGGATGGTACAGGGTATGGATATTCATATGTAGTATATGACGACAGTACGGGTGATCACAAAGGACAACGTGAACTAAGTGATGGTTCTATGGTAACAGGAGAATACTCATTCCTGCAACCTGATGGATATGTACGGGAAGTAAAATATGTAGCTGATGACGTCAAAGGGTAAATTATTAAATTATTTAGACATCACTGTTAAATTCTAATATTTCTTTCCGTTTTAACACTTTTCTCTATTATCTTCTTTAGGTTTAATGCTGTAGTTAAAAATTTCTTACCCATGGGAATGGAGGGTAAAAAACAATTTGAAGTTAAGCAAAAGAAGGCTTCCAAGCCGTGCCATGAAGGTAAAACTGGATCTATAAAATCTGCAAGTGAAGAATCAAAGGAGAGTTCAGAAAAGCATGCTCATAATCATGGTCACGAAAATGGACATGAGCACGCTGCAAATGGGCACGAGAACACTCATGAACATGAGCATACTCATGAACACGAGAACAGTCATGAACACGAACATGGTCATAGTCATGACCATGCTGACTTAACTAAACAAGCTCATGGACACGAAAATGCTGATACTGATCACAGCCATGGTGAAGAAGCTGAACATAGTCATAAACATGAACATCCTAAAACAGCTGAACATGACACTGGTCATGAACATGGTGACGCAGCTGATCATGATCATGGTCATCAACATCAAATCGTAATTGTGCATAGTCCTGACCATGATCATGCTGCCTTAACTGAACATAGTCATGGAAATGATCATGAACATGATTCTAAACATGACCATGAAAAAGAACATGACAATAAAAATGACCACGAAACTGATGAACACAAACATGAGGACGAACAAAGCCATGGAAATGAGCATGGGCATAATAATGACAATAAAAAGGAGCCCAAAACAATTTCAATGGCTGCTAATGAGGACTCTAAAGAATCTCATGACGAAACTACAGAAAAAGAAAACAAAAAACTTAAAAAGGGACCCAGAAAAGAATCTGAAGATTCATCAGAAGAAAAACATAGCAATGAATCAAAAGATAAATCCAAGGAAGAATCAAGTGAAGAATCTCAAGAAAAGTCAAAAAAGAATCATGGTAAACAATCTAAGGAATTAGATTCTAGTGAATCAGAGGAACATTCTAATGAAGAACACGAAAGTAAGTCCAAGAAGCACCCTGGAGAAGATACTAGTGAAGAAAATTTGAAAGAACATCATCTTAAAAAAGCCAAATCTAAAGAGTCAGTTGAAACCCTTGAAATGAATCATAAAAAAGAATCAAGTAGAGAAGAAGTAGAAGATTTAACCGAAGAAAAGTCAGTGCTGCACATCATTCCAGAGCACGGGGGTCGGATGCATAGCGAAACAAATCATGACCAAGAATTACTTGTGCCATACCATGATATTATCCATTGTATACAAGCTGCACTCAGTAAATCTAATGGGCATCCCGCTACCTTAAGAGAAGAACCTTCACCCCTTACATATATAGTGTTGAACAAACCCTGTTAACACAAAAATTCAACAAAAAATGTCTAGTCGCTAACGTTGGGAGTATTGTTAAAATTCATGATTATTAATATAATTAATTGTATTTTGTGATTGTAAATTAATTTTTGGAATAAAAACTACAAAAATGACACCCTTCTTTTATATTTTGCATAAGGCTAGTAGGCGTAAAGTAGCTATTAGGTCAGGTATTTTAATCGTTCTAAAATAAATTGTAATATTATTATCTGTACAGTCGTCAAAACGAACAAGTATTTCAAACAGCAGATTTCTATTCAATGGAATTTATCTTTCAACTTAATCAATCAATCGTTTTTATTATAAATACATCGTTTTTCATTAATTACTTGATATAATTACAATAATTACATAATATATGGTACAACAAATAAAATGATTAAAATTTCTGAGTAAAACAAAATCACAGTGCACCATGGTACAAACCTTGAGTGTATCTAGAGTTCTATATCACTAATGTTGGCTACTGATTATTGAACAAATAATGGTAAAATGCATTTAAATTTAAGCATTAACATTTATTATTCAAATGTCCGTGTAGTGACGGATTAAGAATACATAATGGCACTAACCCATTTCAACCCGTGGGTGTCATAAAAGCCGAGTAACCTTAGCAAACAAGAGCACTGCAAAGACAAGGAAAATTTGAAACAAAACCCTATACCAACCCGTCTGGCTAGCGTAGTATAGTAGGCTAAATTCCCTCCACAATGTTTGCAAGAGACCCGTGCCCAGCAGTGAGACGTTTATGGGTGATAAATACTAATATGAATGATTACAAATCATTGAAATTTCTGAACCTAATTACATTATTTTCTGAGAGTACTAGTGATATTGATGACCCAAACGTATAACCTATGCAGCTATGGCAACACCAGATAAATACAGATTAAAGAATATTAGCTAAAATAAAACTTGCAATTTAATTCAATACGTTAATATTTCTTCAGACACAAAATGGTGAGATACATAATTATTTCATGACAGTACTGAGATTGATGATTAACTGGTGTCTAAACTGGTATAGAATTTCTTAAGGCTATGTATTAATATAATAAGCTCTAAAACGTGTCGTTAATGTCCTAAGAATGGCGACAGGTGGAAGCATGTCACTTCGTGTTCACTTAGCGAATAACAAACATAGTTCGAAGTTAGATACTTAACCAGATTCATAGCTTGTTGAAGTTTATTATATTGTAGTTGGAACTAACGAGGTAATGCTAGTATGATTCGTGAAACAATAATATAAAGAGGTGTTCTGAATTACCGTGGAGTAATAGCCGACATATCTTTTGAAGATGATGAAATATTGTTGCAAGAGAATATCTGTAAAAAAACAAACTTTGATTAGTTCGTCAAATATCTTATGTCGTATTAAAATAAATCTAAATAAAATATGATGTTCATTTCACCCTATACGTATAGAAGGTTTTCCTAGGTTCAACATTCAAATAAAATTTAAACTAGTTGGATATCTTTTGTTGTTAATGGGAATACCATCTTAATTTTATACTATATGACGTAATGATGTCACCTACAATTACCTACATGTATAATGTCTATTGTTTCATAGTGTTCTCATAGCAACAAAGTAAATTGAAATTAGTGTAATTTAAATTTTAGCATAGGAAGCATTTATGTATTTAAAATTTCTCTCTGGCATAGCGGTAAAGCGGTAAAGTGTTGTCCCACCACTAACATCACCGAGTATGGGTGGGTTTGATTCTCACACGAGACAAATAATGCATTATGTACGAGCATATCAAAAACTAAATATTTGGTAGTAGTTGGCCATGTCCCTATATATCGTTATAGAATTTTTGAAAATGACAACGACTGTATGTACTTTAATTACAAAGAGGATATTATCAAAATCAGTCAAACAAATATCGAGATATCAATTAGCTTAACTTCTTAATATCCGTGTAAGAGATGATCTAACGGTACACCAAAATTTAAGTTGAACCCTTCACACTAACACGTACTCCCCCAACAAATTAAGCTAATTATACCTTATCAAGAATCGTGGACAGATTCATCAAACTCACTATAAAAGTAGCATTTAATTATAGGCGAACTAAATACAATAGTAATGTCCCCATTAGTCAATAGATTTATATCTTGTCATACCTTTTATATCCAATCTCATACACTGATAATAATCATCCGATTGCTTTTGTTAGCAAATACTTCATATTAAATATGTCTTACAGCCTTGAAATATTTAGAAATGATAAAATGTATTACAAGACTTATTAGAAACGTTCATGGTCTAATTACATATCAGCATTTGTATTAATATGTAGGTATGTAATGTTTGTTATAACGTGGGTGAAATAGGCTTTAAAATTATGGCGTTGTCCACAACACAACGTCATGCCGTCAATAACGTGGAACCGTGTGATGACGTGACGTGAATTTACGTTTTCCGTTGTGCTACGTGATCGTCAAGCGACGCGACGACGACGCGGCGTAATACGATGTTGATAACTGACAGCACTTGCAGCACAATAACCCCCTCCTTATTACATCAACACTGTATCTTCAAGTTGTCAATTCATGCTACATAAGTGTCGCACTAGTCAAGTTTCGTTGCACGTGACAACGTAGGACACAAGTCCATGCAACGACTATTTGATATTCTCGCATCACGTCGCGTCACATTATCCCGTTTGTTGCTCATCTAGGACAACCGGGTTACCGTGTCCACGTGCAGGCCACGATGCCCCAACTTCGAAATCATTTGATAATTCCAGAGCACTTAACATTCTCCAACAATTAATTTTATTAAAGGAGAAGCAGACTGAGCCGCACACCGTTTTCGATGACGCGACCAATGACGTTTAAATCATCCGATGCATTATCGTTACCGTGCCGTGAATTAGTACGTCAAGTCAACGTACCACGCCGCTAAACACGTTCTCACATTAAAATGTCGTGACGTAGTGATGTGGACAAGGTCTATCTTAGAATAAGCAGTACGCAACTGCTCACCACAATGAGAATGTTATAATTTCAGTAAACGTAATATTACGTTTTCTTATGCGACTTATAACACTGTTTAGGCGTGTTTAGTGGAACATTAATCTATAAAATCATTTAAATCGGTATCTATTAAAGTCATTTAAATTAATTATCAATTATAGGTTGTTTGTTTAGTAAGTAGGCTAATATTGTTAAATAATTAAGGCGTGGGATGTTAATTATTTGTAGTAAAATGTTATATTGGATTGTAAAATATTTACGTAAATGAAGAGAACGAAATAAAACCAATAAAATTTAATGTAGGTACAATACAGTAGGCAATCGTAACAATAAATATCTTGCATTTTATATGCTATAATAAGTTCATAAAATATGTAATAAATTGTTAAGATTAATGTGGTAATATGCAATAAAAAAATCGACGAAATTTATTTGCGATAAGCGAGTGCGAGTCGGACTCAGCATAATTATATTCATTTATGTATTTGAACAATAGTACAAAACGTATAGAAGAATAGATGATATAAGAGACCACGAAAACATGGGTTTATGAATAAAAGGTGGAACTAATTTTTGTTACCATATCAACTACATAAGTTTTTCTCAGAAAACGTATGTATCTATCAAGAGAAATAGATAATTTTTAGTATAATAAAGACTATATTTTTAGGGTTCCGTAGCTAAAATAACAATAAAGGAACCCTTATAGTTTCCTCGTGTCCGTCCGTCCTACTCCATGTATAGTGATGAAATCCCTATTTGGAGAATAGCTGTCTTGTATTAGCCACTACTTAGTTTGGCAGTTAAATATTTTTTTTAGTATTAAAAAAACGGAATCGCTATGAAGATACACTTTTTTACTGCGGAACACTCGCTAGATTGAGCATGCGCCGGCATGCTCTTTTTATTTTGTATTTTCATTGTTCCTTAGAAATGCGATTTGGATATAAAGCACTTAATTAAAAAAAAAATTGTCACACATTCCTAATTTAAAATACATTTCAATTAATTGTAAAGCTTTCTTCGAAAAAAAATTGGAATTATTTCTTTACTGGAGCTGGGTTTGAAGTTTAAAATTTATATAGATTCTTTTATTATTCCAAATATGGTAAGGTACTATATTATCTCATTTTAGCGTGAATGCACAAACCACTTCGAGTTCATATCCTTAAATAAAAACCTTACCCTCCTTTTTGGCAATCGGAAAATAAATATCAGTAATGTTAAACCAAAAACAGTGCCACACATGCATGGCTATTTTAATCCACCCTTATATGTAGATATATAGACGTATATAAAAAAGAATTCAGCCTCTACGATAAACCTGACCCACATAACAAAAAAAACATGATAATATTTTATCTAAAGCGTAGGCAATGAGACAATCTATTATGTCTTAAAGCATGAGTCAGCGTTACATTTTTGTCAATGAAATATTACAAAATATTAAAAACTAGCTCGCCGTTTTTAATATTTCGCTCCTTACATTCTTTGTTTGGCTACTGCTCAGCTCCTATTGGCCGTAGCACGATGATAATTAAAACGTAAAGTTAAGAAATTCAAATCAGTTTTAAGAATTTTTCGCAAATTGTTTTCTGATTGGAAAACACGAGATAAAGGAAATAAACTTCAACTGTTATTGATATAAATGCTTCCTACTGACTCATAAAGAGTACTTTTGTTCGATTTAGAAATGGTATCAATGTTAAGTTCTTGAAAGAAATACAAGGATACAAGTTGAGCCGGAGTTACATGGCGTACTAAGAATTGCGAGTTTTTATATTTTACTTATTGGTTAGGATATTATCTTATCAGATAACTCGTAACGTATTGATTCTATTCAGTATCCGTTTTAATGCTTAATATCACGTGGTATTAGTTTGTAGTTTTTTTGGTAGCTTGGTAATTAAAAGTATTGGTTATTGAATATATCATAAAAAAATGTAATTAACAATTAATTAAATTGAACTATGCAGGGGCACGCGAAATGAAATTTGAAAATATAGAACAGCGCGCGTCGAAGTCTTTTGTTCGTGTGAGATGTTTTGGATGCGAATCAAACTTTTATCTTCACTTTTATAATCACATAATCCCGATAAGCGTTAAATAAATATAAATTTAATGAGTCAAAAGTATTTTTATATTTTGACAAAAGTAAATAATAATAAATTATATTTATAAACTAAATACATGAAAAATTATTTTTAATTTGTTAACATTAAAAACTGCGTTTTAGTAAACTATTAATTAATGTTCTTATTAGAACAAATAAACCTTACATCCTACAGAAAATCACAATCAATCACGTACACAAACTTCACGAAGCATTTGCAACTCTATGTCAGATATAAATATACGAAAGACTTCAGAATCGCATGACAAATACCTATACCACTAACAATAAAGTTACGTGTTAATAAATAGATCCGGACACAAATCAACAGCTCCGTATTAATATCGGTGTGACCTTGGCACATGTCAAAGTTTCAGAGTCAAGTAACACGCTCGCATTTCGTTGCCCCACCCTTGCTGCAAGCACCGTTCTATAAAACCATACGAACCAGATCAATGACATCAATCGACATTTGATTCTTACAACCAAATCATTAAACATGTTCAGCAAAGTAAGATTTAATTAATAAAATATTATATTTATAATTTGTATATAGCTTTTCAATATATAAAAAAAGTTTTTATGTGTTCCAAAAGTTAACTGACGTAGAATACTAAGTCCATTTTTAATCATGCTAAAATAATATTTCTCTCTTTAAGCTCGTAGCTTTCGGCGCCCTTTTGGCTGCTGCCAATGCTGGTCTTCTCGGCCACGGTCACGCCGTGTCCTCCCAGAGCATTGTGCGTCACGATGAGGGCCATGTTGCTCCTCTGCACTACGCAGCTGCTCCCGTAGCGCACTACGCTGCCCCCGTCGCCCACTACGCTGCTCCCGTCGCCCACTACGCTGCTCCCGTTGCCCACTACGCCGCTCCTGCTGCCCATTATGACGGCCATGACACTTATGTATGTATATTAACTTTACCTTAACCGTTGTTTATTGTGTTGGAGTTCATAGTTCTTAATACGCAATAATAAACATTCCAGGCTCACCCCAAATACGACTACTCCTACTCTGTTGCTGACCCTCACACCGGTGATCACAAGTCTCAGCACGAGAGCCGCGATGGTGACGCTGTGCACGGATACTACTCGCTGGTGCAGCCTGACGGCTCCGTCCGCAAGGTGGAATACACCGCTGATGACCACCATGGGTATGTTTCATCTCCATCTAATTGATATCTCTTAACTACATTTTAAATAAAAGAAAATCTATGACTAATATTGCTTTTGTAATTTTCAGTTTCAACGCTGTGGTCCACAACTCGGCTCCCTCTGTGCACCCCGCTCCCGCTCCCGCTCATGGATACCATCATTACTGAGCGCTCAGCACTAAGTAATTTGTGATTGTTAACTGAATGATTGACCTGCCATGTAATTATTTATGTTTTTGTATGTATCAAGTGTGTGATAAATGTGTTGTAAATATAAAATGATTTGATAAACAAAGTTATTTCTTTTATTACTTGCCTTGTAAGAAAAGGTCTTATTTTTGGCTTGTTCCAATTAAAGGAACAAATTTGGATCTTTATATTTTATAGAGACCTTTCCTATTTAGGGAGATCCTTGAATGATTGGATTGACCACTACATTTAAAAAATCTGACGAATATGTTTTGGCACTTTGCCTGTATCAGCATTTTTTATTTTAGGGCAGGCAGTGGCTACCCTATGATTGGACACTATCAAGGAGCAGGGATTACCACTTACCATAATAAGATCAACTGCTGTTTGATCGTCCTCCACTTTTTGTTACTAAAGTATCGGTTTGGTCTTGGTGTGAAACAACCAATTCAAAAAAGGCCGTTCCGCGATTGTCACCGTAGTCCCAAAGTGTCGTGGTCCTAAAGGGGAAAGACCCCAATCGGTCGCGCACTTTAAAATTATTTATCTATTTATGTGCGACACATAAAAATCATTATTGCAATTATTTATAAATAACAATATATTATCTCAAGGAAAAAATAATTGAAATAAACTCTCAACCTCACGAAAGACAGAATTTGACTACATGCAAGCTTAAAGCCCGTCGACACTTGTGGTTTGATCAATAAATAGGACAAATGGCTCTAAATCAAAGACATATTTTGTTTTCTATACTTTATAATGAACTAGTGAAAATGAAAAGAAACTCAGGCAAATCAACATAGTCCAGTAACATTTGTAATTACTGGTTACGTGATTTTAAATTCTTATCAGTTCTTAACTTATCATTATCATTCTCGAAATGTAACATTTAGAGCATTATGTTACTTCAAACATGTAGGACGGATGAATGTATAAACTAGTTTGCCGTTACTATAACATAATAGCCCTTAAACAAAACAGTACTTTAATGTAATGCCTTATGTAAAAGGTTGTAAAAAGTAAGCAACTTTACTCGCTAATTAAAACACTGACTTAGTTTATATGCGAACGCGTACTCATAATTATTTTATTGTCATAATGTCATCATCAGAATTGCAAAAAGTTTATTTACATAACGCAATTGTGTGTCTAAATATATTATTTGCGCAATTCAATTTAATAACTAAAATTCTAGAATTAAAATTACAGAGTCATAAATTATATTTAATTATAAACATTAAAATGTTGATTAGAATCAACAAAGTGTAAAACATAAACATGAAACGTAATAGATAAATAAAAACCATTTCATTTAATAACTGGCACTAAATTATAATGATTTTATTCTTAAAGTCCATATTCATGCTTTATAGCTTACGAAATAATACGGAATTAAAATATTTATAGTAAAAATATAACGTAAATAGGAGACATTAAAACAGTAAACGTTACGCACGTGTTTGAATAGCGAATGAACATTTAAGACTTTCTGTAATTAACCATCTGCTAAGGTAAGGGTGAACAACAAATTCATGAACGTGAGCCAGCAGTGAGACAGTAATGGGATGCTGATGAACCCGATCAGCAACCCATTACTGTCTCACTGCTGGGCTCGGATTTTCTCTCCTCTGCCAAGAGAACTGAGAGGGTTTAGACCATAATCCATACATGCTGGCCTAGTGCGGGTTGGTGGATCAGGCATTCTCTCAGATTTTTTCTAGAATAAGTAGGTTTCCTCACGATGTCTTCCTTAACCGGTAGCAGATGGTACGTCACATGACTAGTACAAATAACTACTAGTCATGTGACGTACCACCTAACTACAACTATAGAGGTTATTATCACGATAATAATTATGTAATACATAAATGTATTCATAGCTTTTTGATAAATCTTCTTTGAATTTGTAGTTCTGTACAAACCAGATAAACACATTCTTAATCGCATAACTTCACTGACTCAAACAATACTTAGTAGTCCGATATGACATGTTATTATACATGAAGTAGGATACTCTCAACATCAGATTCCACAAATGAGTACATTGGTTTCTTTTGGTCGCTATTTAAAAATCTTAGCAAAAGTATGATATATTTAAACCACAGAACAGAGATAGGTTTTTTAGAGGATCTAAACAATGTATTAATATGTGAATGATCGGATTTAGAGTTCAAATTATTTTTATTTTACACTTAACCTAACCTATATAATTATATATTGTTATGAGTTTATTTGACTTTTTCTGAAATTGAAATTTTTTCAATGGAATAAATTAGATAGTATAAATTACTATTAATAATTTTGTAACAATAAGCACGTTTATCAAACTAAAAGATCCGGCCACAAATCATATAATTTGACCTTGATACATCTCAGTTTCAAAGTCAAGGTGCACGATCACATTTCTCCGCCCCACCAGTGACCACGCACGCGCACGGGCCATTCACGATCTATAAAATCATACTACCAGACAATTTACATCAATCTACATTCAATTCTTACTAACTAAACATTAAACATGTTCAGCAAAGTGAGTTCATATTGAGCACATATTTATTTAATAAATTAGGCAAATAATAAAAATATTACAATTAAATTAATTGCTCTAAAAAACAAATTAAATATTAATTAATGTTTTTGAAGAAGCATCTTCAAATGTAATTAAGGCAGCACTTTTATAATTCATTGTTATTTTACTCACATATCATAAATTCTAAACTTGTTTCTCACATAAATATTATAATATTTGCAAAATTAATCTTGCTGTGTTTACAGCTCGTAGCTTTCGGCGCCCTCTTGGCTGCTGCCAATGCTGGTCTCCTCGGCCACGGTCACGCCGTGTCCTCCCAGAGCATTGTGCGTCACGATGAGGGTCATGTTGCTCCTCTGCACTACGCTGCTGCTCCCGTAGCGCAATACGCTGCCCCCGTCGCCCACTACGCTGCCCCCGTCGCCCACTACGCTGCTCCCGTCGCCCACTACGCCGCTCCCGCTGCACATTATGAAGGCCATGACACTTATGTATGTATATTAACTTATACCGTTTTTTTTGTGTTGGAGTTCATAGTTCTTAATACACGATAATAAATATTTCAGGCTCACCCCAAATACGACTATTCCTACTCTGTTGCTGACCCCCACACCGGTGACCACAAGTCTCAGCACGAGAGCCGCGACGGTGATGCTGTGCACGGATACTACTCGCTGGTGCAGCCTGACGGCTCCGTCCGCAAGGTGGAATACACCGCTGATGACCACCATGGGTATGTTTCATCTCCTAGATGGAGATTGATATCTCTTAACTACATTTTAAATAAAAAAAAATCTATGACTAATATTGCTTTTGTAATTTTCAGTTTCAACGCTGTGGTCCACAACTCGGCTCCCTCTGTGCACCCCGCTCCCGCTCCCGCTCATGGATACCATCATTATTGAATAATCCGTACTAACGTGTAAATAAATGTTTTATGTGTCAAGAAACTATTTATATTTTTGTATGAATGGCGTGTGTAAATAAAAAATTATTTAATGTACTTAGTCTTTTTTTTTGTTATTTTGAGTCAAGCTTAGTTTGAGTTCGATTAAAAATGGATAATAATTTATCCTCACTTTACCCTGTTGTATCAGATTTAAGGCGTATACCGAACTTACACATTTACCTTTTAATATTTTTTGTAATAGCTTTTTCTGTCTTAACGTACTCGCGTAGAAGTGGACAGACAAAAGCTTTCATATTTATAGAAAAATATTATTTTGTCTGACACGGCACGCGTCTGACACATTCAATGACTGTAGACATAAACGTAGCCGAAAGCGTGCCTATGTGTTATATCATTATATTATTTATATAGTTAGTTATATCATTGATTAAATATGATATTTTGATAGCTATTATCGCATAGACCAATTAACCTACAAACAGAAGTCTATCATTCATAATGACTTTGCTACATGTCAAAGTCACGGAATCAATAAACACGAAATGTTACCAAAACCAAAGTTTGGATATGTTGTACGACAAGTTGTCAGGTTGAATTACCCAATAACAGGTAATGTTTGACTGCAAGACAAGTGTAGTTATTATTGTTTAATGAAGAACTGATGACTGACTCTAAATCTAATGCCTCGGTGACGCAGTGGGTAATCTGTGCAACTGCTGCTAAAAAAGGTACCGGGCTCGATCTGGGCCAGACAAAAACAGTATTGGGTTTTTATGTCTTGATATGCTCAGGATATGCCAGGATTCGGCTAATGTGCTCATTTTAAAGTTCCCATACATTACATGGTACCAAACATAGCTGACGAAATGTAGGTGTAATGCAACTGTACCTACCCCTCCGCGGAAAACGAAGACAACGTTCGCATTAAAACAAACGCTGTGTTGCGGCGGACTTTACAAACAACTATTTAACACAAAGTACTGGATATGACTCCAAAACTAAAATCTATTAATTTCACAAATATTTGTCTCGTGTGAAAATAGAACCCACGTCACTCGGCACGGTGCGGCGATGTTAGTGGCTAAGACCATCTGAACCGTTACGCCACGGTGACGGCATTAACATTCTTTATTAATTGGGATTAAAATAAATCCAAGTCAAGTTGTTTTTATATAAATATTAAAGATTGCATCTGATTCTTTAGTAAACCAGTTATTTTTACTTAGGTACATCAATAAAGTATAAAATCCCTTTTGCAACAGCTAAATATGTAAATGTAAAATAAAATTTTATAATATTTTCAGAAACGATAAATCTTACCTTGTATAATCACAGCATATTATTCGACGATAGAAAAAACCTTTTTATTATAAATTTACTTACTCCACTAAATTTTATTCACAATTCATCAAGCGTTAAGTTTTATAAACATTATACCAAAAGATGTACAATTTATACCAATAGATAATAATATTTATGTACAGTTTGTTTTTTTTACATAACTGAAATTTGTACTGAAAACGATATAAAACTATCTTTTGCCCGTTGCTTCGTATTAACAGTATTTTTCATATGTCTTTATGACAATTTCAATTCATGTTCATTGATATTATAGGTCAGTTAGTCAGTCAGTCAGGACTTTAAATTATCATCATCCTCAGCAACCCATTAATGTCCCACTGCTGGGCTAAATTGTATAAGTATAAATAAACTGCAATGCAGATTTAATAAAATTTCAAAACATGAAAGTTCATTCATTTATACATATTATAATAATAGAATCCATAAAGTCTATTTCACTTATTTTTTCATATACATATATTAAATATGATCTGAAGTTGACTGTTTCAGCTACATTGTAAGCAGAAATTAATAAGATAATGGCATCATCATATCAGCCGTAGGACGTACAATGTTGGACATTGGCCTCCAAAGAGATTTCAAACTAGATAATATACTCATCTATAACTACAATTTTTCTGTAATAATACAGAAATCACAAAAAAAAATTAATATGTTGTAATAAAAACTTGTAACATGATAAATCCAAGTTAGAAACTTAAGTTTTTTTGGACGTTTAACTATTATTTTAAATACAATTTGATTCTAATTAACTGTCACTTTACACACAACTTAGCAATTACACAGTAATAAAGTTACTGAAAATCACAAGGTCTAAATACTTCAAGTACGATGTCATAGTTACGTGCTCAAGGCGTGTGTTTACAAACATTTGTGTGCCCCACCGCGACCAACATTGTGCTCTATAAAACCATACAGCACTTCCATTGACATCAATCAACAGTTGTTTTTAACAAACAATACAACAAAATGTTCAGCAAAGTAAGCGTTTTAAAATAATAAAGATTTTATTAAATGTTAAAAAGTGTTAGAAATTTAAATGTGAAATGCAGTTTCGGATAAGTTTTTCATTTCATTTTGTTTTGCAGATCGTAGCTCTCGGTGCTTTCCTGGCTGCTGCCAGCGCTAGCTTCTATGGACACGGACACGGACACGCCGTGTCTTCCCAAAGCGTCGTCCGTCACGATGGACATGGCTATGGGTCGCACTACGCTGCACCCCTCTCCCACTACTCTTCTGCCGTTTCCCACTACGCCGCTCCCGTCGCCCACTACGCCGCTCCCATCGCTCACTACGCTGCCCCCGTAGCCCACTACGACGGCCATGACACTTATGTAAGTTCAACTATATTAATAAGACACATCTCTTATTTTTCTCCGATGGAACTGAGTATATTATCGTTGAATTAATTCCAGGCTCACCCCAAATACGACTACTCCTACTCCGTGTCTGACCCCCACACTGGTGACCACAAGTCTCAGCACGAGAGCCGCGACGGTGACTCTGTGCACGGATACTACTCTCTTGCCCAACCTGACGGCTCCATCCGCAAGGTTGAATACACCGCTGATGCCCACAACGGGTTAGTTACTTTCTGGACATAGTTACTTATATTACTAGAGAGAAAGATTTTAATGGTATAATGTTTTCTTTTCAGTTTCAACGCTGTGGTCCATAACTCCGCTCCATCTCTGCACCCTCAGGCCTACGGACATGGCTACTATTGAAAACTGTTTTGTGACTGATCGTTGATAAGAAATTGATTAAATAAATTATAAAAACCAATATAAGATATTTTTATTTAGATATTTAACAGACAAAGATTTTCAACATAATTATATAATATATAAAACCTTTATAAAACGTGTAATATTGTAATATGTGTACAAGTCGCGAAAGTTTAAAAGTTTCTATATAAACATTGTATAGATACTATAGATTCAGAAAATAGCTAAAAACCGAACTCATCTGCGTAGCATCCCGTAGCGGTGTAGCATCCTTGTTGTAATCGTAGCATAAAGATAAAGATAAAGATATTTATTCGCCAAGAACATGGTACAGTGGTTGTTACTTATGTGACTTAGAATCCAACATATTCACCTTTTTAAGGCATGCGAATTTTACAATAAGTTCAATTAGAAACTAAATATATAATAACTAAACTTACATCTATACAGTTATTAATATATATGTACACGAAACACCTATAAAGTTTTACAATCAAAATATTCTTTTAAGTTGTAAAAACATTTTTCAATCAGCCAAGACTTCAGTCTTGACTTGAATAAAGATGGCGGTAACTCTCGGATCTTTTTTGGAATCTTATTGAATATTCTAATTGTCATAACATAACTATTTTTATAATGAAGAGTGCTTTTACATAGCTCAGATCTTAACTTAGTTGGATCTCTTTTAACAAATTTAGTATCATCCTTAACTTTACGGTAAACTTGAGGGTTATTAATAACAAACATACCAACTTCAACAATATACATGGACACCAGAGTTAAGATATTTAACTGTCTAAATATGGGTCTACAGCTTGTTAAGGGTGATACATCCATGATGGCTCTAATACATTTTTTTTGTACTATGAAGGCTCTTTCGACATGTACAGAGTTGCCCCATAGGAGTATACCATACCTCAAAACTGATCCTACATAGCCATGATAAGCATTTATTGCAGTAGCTTCGTTAGCTCTCATGCGGAGTTGTTTAAGAGCATACACAAATCTATTTATCTTACTGCATATTACACTGATATGGTTTTTCCAGTTGCAATTATTATCTAAATTTAATCCTAAGAACTTAATATTGTTTTCTTTACTAACGGCTTCATTATTACATATAACTTTAATTGTTTGAGGATTTTGTTTATAATTGGAAAATTGAATATATTTAGTTTTTGATGCATTTACTTGAAGATTATTTTCTGATAGCCAATTAATAATATTTTGAACTACTGCATTAACTTCTTCATTGTGTGTAGTCTTATCATTTTCTGGTATAACAATTGATATATCATCTGCAAAAAGTACACATTTATGTTTAGTTACGCTTGGTAAATTATTTATATATAAAAGAAATAATAAGGGCCCTAAAATGCTCCCTTGAGGCACCCCAGCTTTATTATTCAAAAAGAACGATCTTTGAGTCAAAGATAGAGAGCTTTCATTAACGTACGAAATCTCCACGCATTGTTTTCTTTCGGTAAGGTAACTATCTAACCATTTCAGAGCCAGTCCTCTAATGCCATAACGTTCACATGTATCAAGCAACGTTTTGTGATTGACTAGATCGAATGCTTTGCTCATATCTAGGAAAATAGTAGTAACGGGACGTTTTTTATCTATATTTTCAGTTATATCTCTCATTAAAGAAAATGCAGCTAGAGTTGTCGACCTTCCTTTTCGGAAGCCATTTTGTTCTTCTTTTATTATATTATATTTATTTATAAATTGTATTAGACGACAGTACATAATTCTTTCATAGATTTTAGAAAATATTGATATTAATGTTATTGGTCTATAGTTTCTTATATCTAGTGTACTTTTATTCTTATGTATTGGTTTGATTATTGATAGTTTTAATTTATTGGGAAAGATTCCTTCTATTAAAGATAGATTTATAGTATGAGCTAGTATTGGTGATATGATGGCAGCACTAAATTTAAGGATATGTGTTGAGACTTCATCATATCCCACTGACCTTGTGTTGTTTAATGATTTTATGACGCGATAAACTTCAATAGGAGAACAAGGGCTTAAAAATATGCTAACATTAAGTCTATCGGGTGGTACATGATGATAATTTTCTGAAGTATTTACATTTATCGTACTTGAGATATTCGTAAAAAAATCGTTAAATTCATTCGCGATATCCGTTGGATTAGTTAGTATTTTGTTATTATGTTCAATTTTGTTTATTTTATCTAGTATGTTATGTGATTCTGTTCTATCCTTTATAATATCCCATGTAGCTTTATTTTTATTTTTAGATTTAAGTAGATAGTTATAATTTGTATGCCTTTTTGAATTACGGACACATGTTTTTAGAATTTTTACGTATTGTAAGTATTTAGTTTTTATTTCCTCGTTATTTTTTGTATATAACAAACGTTTCAATTTTCGTTTATGGATACTAGAAGTCTTGATACCTTTGGTTATCCATTTCGGTGATGCACTGTTAACATATACCTTGATTTTTTTAAGGGGGAAACACAATTTGTAGAACAGTATGAATTCATCATGGAAGTCACTAAAACTTTTATTCGCGTCTGTACTCTTAAGAATATTTTCCCAAGATAAATTTCCTATGGTTTCGATAAACTTATTTATATTCTCATTTGAATAGTCTCTACCGATAGTATAATACCATTTAAGGGCTGGAATTCTATCTTTCACCGGGAACGTTAGCAATTGGCAGGTATTATGGTCTGACAAAAATAGTTCGTAGAGAGATCCTTGTGAATTTTCTATATTACTTATTATATGATCTAAACAAGAGTTTTGACGTGTAGGACTATTTATGTGCAGATATAAACCGTAGTTGTGTATTAGGTCTTTAAGTTTTGTGGAATCATTACTTTCTTTTAATATATCTACATTCAAATCTCCAGTTAATATGATACGCTTTTTTCTTTTTAATAATTTATGTAACAATAAATCTAATTTTTCAAAGAATAGATATATATTGCCATTTGGTATTCTGTATAAACATATTATAATACAACTTAAGGAAGGAACCTCTATGCCGCAGCATTCAAAAATTTTTTCTATACTAAATTCTTTAATATGACTAATAATATGATAATTAAATGATTTGTGAACCAGTATACACACACCACCGCGTTTCTCTTTTTGTCTAGAAAATGAACACGCAAGTTTGTAATTTTTGAAGACAATATTTGATTCATCACCCGCTTTTACAAATGTCTCAGAGAAACAAAGAATATCTATATTCTTATTATTATCAGAAAATTCTTTCAAACATACCTGTATACAATCAATTTTATTAAGTAAACCAGCAATGTTTTGATGTAAAAGGTTAGCGCTACAACATTTCTCAGAAGTGTTTACGAAAAAACTGATTACTAGTTTCATATAATGAGGATGTGACACCTGAGTTTGTATTATGTGATAGAATTGGTTTTGATTCATTTTTCTTAATAATCGGAAAATAATAAGGGATGGTACCTTTTCTTGCAAGCGACTTTATTTTTATCTGTATTATTTTATTTTTACTACACGAAACTAAATAATTTTTTGAGTAATAGTCAGAATCAATTATTAGATTAATTTTATAACAGATATTATTCAAGTATGCTTTTTTGTTTACTCTCATGTTAGACAATGATACGAATTGAAGTCGTTCTGCATTTACACACAAATTATTCAGATGGTTATTCAGTTTCCATTCGTTTAGGAAATCATTGTGTACAACGCTTAATATTAATATATTTATAAATTTAAATTGAACAATTACTTTCATAATGTCTATAGATAGCTTTGTAGGATTTTTGTCATTTTCACCAACACCTAAAATTAAATAGTTCTGGTCCGAGTCCTCTATTTCATCACAAGATTTCAAAATCTCTGTTGTGCTTGCATGGGGCTTGATCGAAGCTGACACGCGGTATTTTTCAAACTGAGTATTTATTCTAGAACGAATTATTTTGCTTGCCAATCCGGTACATTGTTGAGCTCCCAATATGTAAATGTTCTTGTCTTTTCTCACATTTTGCTGACACAAGTTTGATATACTGTCAATACTTAGGTCGAGGGGTTTCTTTTCTAATACAGTAGAGCATACCGGTTTGTTAGGAGAATTAACAACGCCATCTTTTTGTACATCTGATAAACTGTCTTCGCTTAATCCTAAGTCCGTGCAACTATTGTTTATTTCTTCAGGTGTGATAATACTTTTTCGTAATGATCGATTCTTATTCCGTTTTTTCTTTACAGATGTGCTTGTTTTGTATTTACAAGGATCGTAGCAGATTGATTTTAGACTATTTAAATGTAATTGTTGTTGAGAAATTTGGTTTAATAAATTACCATTTTCAATTGTCAGTTTATCAACTTCAAGATGTGCGATTTCTAGTTGAGATTTTAACAGACTTATTTCTGCTAATAGCTCATTTGTTTGGAAGCCTGTTATTGTTGATAGATCGGGTAGACTTTTTGCTAGGTAGTCGTTTTGTGATGTTGTGGAAACATTCGATTCATTTAATGTTTCACATGAACAAATTGTCTTGTTTTTTTTCCGTATTGTAATGTTACTATCGTCAATATTCATTTTAAGCTTGGTTATGTTACGACTACAATGTCAAAAAGTGCTTGATAGTTTTCGTCGGGTTTGAACTCAGTATCTTAGAATCACTAGTCCCATATACGGGGCTACGATGGATTTGTCAGTAAAATCGAAATAGGTGACTGGTATAATCTTGTTTATTTTTATGTTGTTTAGTGAGGGTAACTGACAAGATCAATGTTGGTAAGAATAATGATGTGCACAATTTGAATGTTTTGTGGGTAACACTTTTGTTGTTTATTTTCATTGAGTTTTTAACTTCACTTTCCGCCCGTGAATCACAGTAAACACAGAGAATTTTTTATATGCTCTTGGATTATGAGTAACAGTTTGCGTATTAATTGTAATTTGTACGTATAAATTACCACTTAAGCACTGTTTTTTCACTTTGAGGTTTAACTCACTTAGGGTTAATATTACGTTGAGATAACAATAGTAGATCTGGTTTAAAACTTCTTAGACTCTTTGAATTGTGTTATGTTATTTGATAGTGTGTTTTAATATTTTTAATTAGTTTAATAAACGGATCACTTGTTTATGTTGCATAAGATCTTAAAAAAGACAGATCGCAAATAAACCAACTAAACTTAATATAGGAGGTAGGCTTATATAATTACAAAACAGTTGCAAACATATTTGATAGTTATTATTTTTTACTAAAGAAATATGGAAAATATTTTTTTTTAAATACCTAAGTCATATTCATTGATTTCTCAACTTCAGTTTGTTCATATCTATATAAAATAAAATTAAACAAGTATATATAAAAATTATGCATTTTTGGACAAAGTCAAAATTAGCCCAAGATCAAACTAGTTGCAGCAATATGTATTTTGAAATTAGGTGTAACTTCTAAATTTTTTACAAAATATATTACCTTCTTCAAATGAGTAACGTTAATTGGCATGTTGCTAGTGCACGGTAACTGATTACTAAAACGCAATTACTAAACTATGAGCCTAATTAAAATCGAAGGAAAGTAGCTACATCTAATAAATTCTATCGAATAAGTAAAGAGACAATGGGCAGTAGTTTGTGTCTTAGACAGTTTAACGTTCTTAATAAAGATTTAGCAGTATCTTTGGCTTTGCTTTGTTTGCTTTATCAGTAGGAACGGCGCACATTGTCGGCCTTCAAAAACAAACAAAAAATGAATAAGTATCACAGATCGATGTAGGCACACAATAAAATAAAATATAAGAGGAACATATCCCTCTTTGCATTGCACTTGCTATGTTTGGCCTAATGTGACAACGATAGGAGCAATTTTTGTATAAATCTTCTATTGAAAATAAATTATCAATAATATTGAGGCAAAGTGCAAAGCTCAGTGGCTTGCAATTGGAGAGGCCTATGTCCAGCAGTGGACTAGTACAGGCTGATGATGATGATGATGGTAATGATTGAGGCAAAGATGCATCATCATCATCATCATATCAGCCCAAGACGTCCACTGCTGAACATAGGCCTCACCTAATTTAAGCTACTGCGAACGGTCCTGTGCCGCCTGCAACCAACGGCCGCCCGCAACCCTGACCAGACGCATACCTCAGTATATTTATGTAGGTACCAGGGAATTTCTTTTATTAGTTACTAGTACTACTACTACTTATTAGTAAATAAAGATTATGTTCATGCTTGTTTCTATAAATTTATGTTTATGGATCAACAATAGACCCGTGTCTATAGGAAATAGATATTAATGAAGTTTATTTAATAATATAAATAAAACAAGGGCTGCTATTAAATCGAGATTGCATATTATTTATTTACATAAAACCTTTTGCATTGGCTAATATTTACATCATCGGATATTCGAAACAATTTAATATCCGTTGATATAACAGGATCTATAAAATAAATAAACAAATTGCTTAATCTTATATCCTTAGTAAAAAAAATCGTGGTAATAGGGTTATACCGTTATGATTGTCAATTATTCACACGATTATTCATGTCACATTTGGTAAAGCAAGAAATATTATTATGATGAATATAATTCGTGAGTGATATTTTCTTTCTTTTTGATGCGTTTTTGTATCATTTCTCATTATAGGTATAATTCTTTTTTTGGGCAGACGGTGATTCGCCTAACACTAGAATGGCCACTCACACAACCGACATATAACTGAATTAGCTTTCACCCATATTGCAATAGCACTAAAAAAACGTCTATTTTGACTGTTTACCTCCGCCATATTAGTTTTTGTTGACGTCACCTGATCTATAACACTCGAGGGAAAAATACAAATCTAATGACACCTCACACTTTAAAATCAACCAATCCATTTAGCCTACAGAAGGTCACAATGGAACAGACATGCCCACATACATACATACATACGCTCGAAAAACATTACCCTCCTTTTTGGCAGTCGGGTAAAAACTAGGAAAACGCCTATCATCATCATCATATTAGCCGTAAGATGACCATTGTTGGACATAAGCTTCTCCATGAGATTTCCAATATGCCTACTTATATGTTACGGGAAAATGTCTTATTATGCTTCTTACACAAGATTAAACTTGAATCAGAGGTCGTCATGCTTAGCAACTTGCCGACAATTACCCCAATCCATAACCGCAAATTAAATTGTTATAATAGTCAGATACTCATATAGTTTCTTATCGTTAAAGATTTAATTAACAAGAGTAATTATTGCTGGTTTAATTAAAGTAGATAGCACGTACTTTGGTTAATTGAGCGTTACACATTTATATGAAAATTGTGACTTTGAGACATTTCAAAGTCATTTTGTAAATAAACACGCACGTATTGCACCTAATGTAATGTACGAATATAATAATGTTAAGGCACGGGACCCTAGTAGTGGAAATTTTTAGGAAATTTCTTCTTTGACTTAACAAAGGTGTAACGTGCAACTCCTACACCCGGCACTTTCAGGGTGTAATGACAACTAAAATAATTATAGATTCTAGATCTTAGCAACAAAAATACGTAGGAGATTGGGTATTGGATCCAAATAGGCTATTAAGATCTATAAACATATATATATATCCTTCTACCATCGCACCGCTCGCCATCGGCAGGGAGTTCATCCCCACACCTTAGAACCGAAATGGTCTCGTACCGCGCGGTTCCAGAGGAATTTCCTCCCAAGAACCATCAGGTTGTGGAATGAACTGCCTAACGAGGTTTTCCCAAGGGACTACAGTATGGGGTTCTTCAAAAAAGGAGTGAATAGGTTTCTTAAGCGTCGGCAACGCGCTCGTGATGCCCTTGGTGTTGCAGGCGCCCATAGGCTACGGTAACCGCTTACCATCAGGTGGACCGTACGTCTGTTTGCCACAGTCATGGTATAAAAAAAAATATAAACGCCTTAAAATGAGAATTTGGGTAACTTATCAGTTTAAGTACGTACAGACGAAGCTAGGAACGTAATATTTTGCACAGTTTTTTGTTATGACACAGGAAATTAAGAAGGGAAAATAGTAATCGTTTTAGAAAAAAAGTTTCGTATCTATTTCCATAAAATTTATAATATTTTTTTATATCAAGACAGTGAGAAACTGGCGTACGGCCCACCTGATGGTAATGATTACTTTAGCTTCAAGACCCCTATACAACCAGGTTTTATCCTAAAGTATATAGCGAGCTTTACGCATGCACAGTCTGCGATCTATTTTTAAGATAACGCCCGCATGTAACCTTTGCCACTTGCCCTCTGATGTGGGGGCCTTAGAAACATACAATTAAAGGAAACGAAGTACTGGGTGTACTTCGTTGTACGTTGTACTTGAAACTAATATTTGCGAAATATTTATTTCATATGGGAATCAAACCCACGACACTTGGCCAGTAGCGTCGTGTGACCATCTTAGCCGCTATACCACGGTGACAATCAAATTGCAATGACATCAATAAACCGTTGATTGCAATCACAATTCGACAAAATGAAGTAAAATGAGCAGTAAATTACTTTAATTAAGTATTTAGTAATGTGAAATATAATAAAAGTATAATTGTGTCATACATATTTTATTGCCGACAAAGTTGGTAAACAAAATGTACGGTTGGCCTTGAGAAGAACCGGCGCCTTGATAAAGGACTCACATAGCCTACAGCTTCAGCAATCCTTAAGATATTAAATATTGTATAAACTACTACTTAACTATTCCTAGATTTCCCTAGTGGTCCTTAACTTACTCTCATACGCTATGCGTCACGCATAGCGTATGAGAGAAAGTAATGGTACGTGAATGCAAATGTTTTTTTATAATATTAGAAAATTGTCTGTTTAAAAATGTCATTTCAAAATTATATTTGTTCAATGTTTTTGATTGGTTACACATGTCATGTCATTAGAAATTCTTCAAAATTTGATAAAACCAAATGTAAAATATATTACTGTAATATAAATATTATTATAAGTATATCACAGCACACAACTCAACTATTAGCTCATTTTGAAGTATCTGAAATTCACAAGGTCTCTAGTTCGATGTCACAGTTACGTTCTCAAGGTACGTGTGTACAATTTACACACATTTCTCTGCCCCACCGCAACCCAGACCGTGTTCTATAAAACCATATACCACATCAATAGATAATCATATCAAAATTTGATTCTAACAAACATTACAACAAAATGTTCAGCAAAGTAAGTGTTGCAAATTAAATAAAAATATTTGAATTAAAAAAAAGTTAGATTCGGCTTTCAAATGTAACACGAATCAAGTAACGTTATTGTTTTGCAGATCGTAGCTTTCGGTGCTTTCCTGGCTGCTGCCAGCGCTAGTTTCTATGGACACGGACACGGACACGCCGTGTCTTCCCAAAGCGTCGTCCGTCACGATGGACATGGCTATGGGTCGCACTACGCTGCACCCCTCTCCCACTACTCTTCTGCCGTTTCCCACTACGCTGCTCCCGTCGCCCACTACGCCGCTCCCATCGCTCACTACGCTGCCCCCGTAGCCCACTACGACGGCCATGACACTTACGTAAGATTAACTATAATAATATTATTAAGACTATATTTTTCTCCAATGGAACTGAGTACATCAAGGTTGAATTAATTCCAGGCTCACCCCAAATATGACTACTCTTACTCCGTGTCTGACCCCCACACTGGTGACCACAAGTCTCAGCACGAGAGCCGCGACGGTGACTCTGTGCACGGATACTACTCTCTTGCACAACCTGACGGCTCCATCCGCAAGGTTGAATACACCGCTGATGCCCACAATGGGTAAGTTGTCTTCTTCATGTCCTGATTACCTGCCTGTATTATTAGGAATAAGGATAAGCGATGGTGGCTGAATGGATAAGGGACCGGCGTGCAAATCACGCGGTCCGAGTTCGATCCCGACCGGCAGTACCAATGTTCACATGATTCACATACACTAGAAGAAATTCTATGAGTACGTCTGATCCACCAACCCGCACTAGGCCAGCTCGAGTGGATTCTGGCCTAAAACCCTCTCAGCTCTCTGAGAGCTCTCTCTTAGAGGAGAGGAGACCCGAGCCCAGCAGTGGGACTTAATGGGTAGCTGATGATGATTATTAGGAAGGAAAATTTCATTGATTTTATTGTTACAGTTTCAACGCTGTGGTACATAACTCCGCTCCTTCCCTACACCCTCAGGCCTACGGACATTCTTACGGACACCATTACTAAAAATCTAAATTTGACTGATTTATTACGCATAGTATTAAAATCTTCCTAACAAGAAGTTTCCTAAATATGTAATTAAGTATGAGGTCTCATAATAAAGTGTAAACAATTACATTTCTTTTTCTGTATTAATGTGTGCGTATCACTTATTTAACCTTTCTATTTGACACCGTTCCTACCTTATCTGGCTTGACTATTTATTGTACAAATGAAAAACCTATTGAAACGTTAATATATTGTGAATCCCAATATCTATGCACACTGTTGGTATATTAAAGTAACAATGGTAAGGTGGGAGTTCGCTCATCTTACCGTTATTTGTCTATCTGTCCTTATTTTGACATGACAGTCAGATAGGACAGTTGTCAAAGTGAAAGGAATTTAGTGACTTCTAATTTAGGTAACAATTGGCTCTAATTATGGATTAACTAATCAATAATAACTTTTTGTTTGAACCCAACACTGAACACTTGTGCCCTTATTTTGGCATGACCAATATAATACTGTTTTAACTTTGTAAAGCCAGTGGCATAGTCTGCCCTGTGTAATACAAAACCAGAGCAAGTATTTGCTTCCTGTTGTACCAATAATCGCGAGAAACAGGTATGCTGATCGAGATATACTATCGCACACCCATATTTAGCTAGGTATAGTCCCCGTCTGATGGCGAAAATAATAACACTGTTTATTAAAATGAAGTGGCAATATATACAGCTCGTTTTTTTACTTGTGGGAAAAGGCAAATTATTATAGTTCATTCAACGTGCTCATTCTAAAAAACTAGATTAAATAATTAATATAAAAAACTGTACATATTAAATTAAATCGCTTAGATTGCGTGTGTAATCTGTAAAGAGGCTAGAACCTATTCATTTGGTGGCTCCAGTGATTTTGATAGAACTTAGCTTAGCGAGTTATTACTTTACTAAACGTGTGTGTATTTGAAAGAGAAGGAAGGAATTTTTAAATTTTAACGTGTGATTCTCATAATAATTAAATTAAATCTCACCTATTCATCTTGGTTCCAGGGAAATCTAGTATGATAGTAATAAGTTAAGAATGTAATAGGTAATCTTAATTAAAATTGTGTTAGCCAATTTGCCTACGGTTAGTTAGTAGTGTGAAGACTCTTACAGACCACAAAATCAGTTCCTGCGCCTTTGTCAGACTCAACTGAAACTATTTGGTCACCAACACCAGCAACGCTCATCCCACACGCAAGAAGTGAAAAAAGAAAGCATTTAACATTAGTCTCGCAATTTTGGTTGAGATTAAAGATTGCATTATATTATAAGAGTACACATATAATTACAAGTTCGTACTCGTATGTATGTTTTTATAGGTCAAATATTTGAAGCTGAATTTGACCCCCTTCTCGGTATCTGATTAAACTTAAAAAACTTGCGTATATAAATCGAAACTGCCTGTGCAGTTTTGTGGGACATTGTCTTTATTTTTTAAGCATTTACATATATATATATATAATAAATAAAAATAAAAAAATGATAATGAAATGGGTATTATAACGGAACTGACCTGATGATGCAGTCAAATTATGTGACAAAACAACACTAAATCCGAGTTTGGGCTCATTTGATCCGTATTAACAAGGACTATCTCTGTCTCGTGTCAAAGGAAAACCAAAACATATACTCGCTTTGTCTCTTCTTGTCTCGACTTGCCTCGTCTGCTCTCTATTCCTTCACCCAACATCACGCGCGAGTGCCGTCCCAAAAGATGGCGAAAACCTTCGCATAAGCTTTTTTTACTTATAAAAAAGACTATAGCAGGGGACACCTGTTTCACACGATTAACGCCTACACATATTTAATGATTGTATAATCTTCTACAAACTATCAAATATCAGATCTAATTTAAAAATGGTGTCCATATTAACATTTTTATTATAATTTTTCTCGTCATCATATAAACATATTTTTGTTTATGGTAATAGCAATTTTTAAACGCCTTCATTACTTTAAAAAAATTTATTCATAAAATGAATTTCTCCTAATTCCATAATTCGTTCATAAATCTATATAAGTAGCCCACTTACTTTTACAGAATAGAATATTTTTATTTTTTAAATATAAAAATAATTTTTGTTCAATCTTTTGTCTGTTTTATTTTTGTTTAATTATTTTTACAGATTTATTTTCCTTACAGTACTTAATAATCGTTCGTTCATTAGATCTTGTGTTCTTGTTATAATAATTAAAGTGAATTTGTATGTATTTGATTCATTTTACTGTATAGAATTAAATGGAATACAATGACATAGGTTCAATTTTCACGCGACACAAATATTTGTGTGACACGGGACTTGTTCCCTAGTACATGTGAGTTGTGACGTACTGCATGAGGCGATTGTCACCGCGACTGTTCCCGTTGTGTCACCGTCTCGTTGCCGTGCCGTTACCCTTCCGTGACACTCGCTATACGACTTGAGCTTAAATAATATACGAATTTTAAAATTACATTATCATTCAATTTATTTTAAAAATGATAATTATATGCGTTTTTTAATTCTATTATATAACACATTTAGCATATACGTAACACAATTTTCAATAATCTTGATTCACGTAATTGTAATACAGATTAATTTATAAATATATACAGCGACTAATCATTTGTATATCACAAATTATAAATCGGAAAAAGGGCAGGTGATAATCTTTGTCTCCAGCAGGTGGTCAATATTTAGATAACCAATTTCTTATTTAAATATGCAAAAACCAACAATCACTTTTAGGCTTTTCTAGTAAAATCAATAGTTCACGACATACCTACCTAAACTATTAGTATTGGCACTTAGACCTTGAGACATGTCAAAGTATTCAGAGTCAAGTGCGCATACGCATTTCTCTGCCCCACCCGCTCCCGTCCACAACCACCCAGCTTTAGTATAAAACATAAACCACAGGTCCTTCGGTATCAATCAACACTTGCTAGTAGCCAATACTACAACCAAAATGTTCAGCAAAGTGAGTGCATTATAATTTGTTAACTAGTACTTTTTTATGGGCAATAGCTTATAACATTGTATTATGAAAAAATACGTTTTTATTTCAAATGTAGCAAACATCAACCTTATATTCAAGTAAATATTATCTTAAAAACCGAATCACTGGTAAAGTGCTTGAAAATAATTTAGGGCACATTTAGGGTTAATAATACACCCTTACTTAAAAATTCATTGTGAAAATTATATTGTGACATTGTTAATTCCAGATCGTTGCTTTCGGCGCGCTGTTGGCTGCTGCCAACGCTGGTCTTTTGGGACATGGCCACGCTGTGTCTTCTCAGAACATCATTCGTCACGATGAAGCCATCCACCATGCCATCCCTGTAGCTCACTATGCTCCTGTCCATTATGCGGCACCGGCTCACTATGCGGCACCGGCCCACTATGAAGGTCACGACTCTTACGTAAGAATATGTTTCTTTTTATTTACTTTATTTAAAAAAACAGCTCCTTCTGTAGAAGACACTGACAACGTACAATACGCTATAAACCTGGATTCAGAACAATTATTTGTGGATCAAACATACTTTATCCTTTACCAGAAGTCGCGCGGGGCTTCACTCCCATCGTTCTTTATTTGGCTGTTCAGCTCCTATTGGCTGTAGGGCGATGTTATATAGCCTATGTGACTTAATGATAATGTAACTTTCTAACAGCAAAAGAAGAAGCCGATGAAGCAAATTAAATTTTTACTGTTGTGATGTAACACTTTGCGTTTACTTATGAGTTTTTAAACTTTCTAGGCTCATCCTAAGTACGATTTCTCGTACTCCGTGGCTGACCCCCACACTGGTGACTACAAGTCTCAAGCCGAGAGCCGCGACGGTGACACTGTCCACGGCTTTTACACTGTTGCGCAACCTGACGGTACTCTCCGCAAAGTTGAGTACTCTGCTGATGCCCACAATGGGTAAGTTGTAATTATTGAGAATTAACTGTTTCCATTATCATTATATCGGCTGTAGGACGTCCATTATGAGACATACATAATGTTTACAAGTGATTTAAAATAGGACTAACCAATGTTTACAATTTCAATAAATACTTTTTAGTTGACATGAGCCGTGGTATGCTGTTTTAAAACCTAAAACTTTTTTTAAATAAACGGGCTGTTTAGCATAACAAAACGTCAGACTAAGTACATAGTCTTTAGCTTTTAAAATTCTTTCATTATTTTTTCTTTCCTTTCAGTTTCAACGCTGTGGTTCATAACACAGGCCATGCCGTTCATCCAGAGGTCCATGGACATGGTTATCACTACTAAGTTTAAGATTTAATTATATTTATTGATCTGTGTGTATCGACTGACGAATGAGTAATGTGAGTGTTTAATGTAAATATACTGTGATTTTGTACTCATTTAAATCTTTCAATTTTAGTTCCCCAAAAATGATTCCTTTTTAAATCGCCTCCGCACGTTTCACTTTCATCAAACTTACACAGTAAAATTAAACTCTTCATTTCAATGTAGATGTATTGTGAAAAATACTAGTGTATGTTAGGCCAACATTTTTATGATGTAATAAAACAGTATTTGGTTCGATAAAACCAGCAATGATCCACACTGATAAATTAGCACTAATCCGGATAATGCACCGATGCGTGGAATTCAGTAAATCATTAAATAAGGCGATGCTCTTTTAGGGTTTCGAAACTCAAAAAGAAAAAGTGAACCTCCTCTATCTTGCATTTTTTTTTTCTTATTAAAAAGACAAAGCCTGTAAAGGACACATAGGACACCCAGGTTCGAAACAAATATCTATGAATTACACAATATCTGTCTCGTGGGAATCGAACTTACAACACTCAGCATGACGCGATGTTAGTGGCGAGGCGATCACTTTAACCGCTGCGCCACAGTGACAGCTGACTGTCACTATATATCAATCAAACGATTCAGGGTACATCCCGTTAACCCAGAATCATGAAATTTGGCAAGAAGTAAAATACGATAATTACAGCATAAGTAATGGAGAAAATCCAAAAGACGAAAACATACACTTTTACAAGCGAATGCTATTATACTGTTACTTAGCATATACGTACTCTGAGAGAGGGTAGTACTTCCCCAGACGTGCCCATTCATGCTACTTACAAGCATGCCAGCGAGGCGCTACTGCTGGTATAAAAAAAAATGTTTTTGAGGAAACCTGACAAATAACTTTATACATCATACGAAACATATTATATCTCTGTTCCATGGTCATACGGAACTGCATGTACACAAATTTAGCTCACACTTGTTAGGATTTTTATTCTGATTTATTAGGAGACTGGTACTTACTACACCTATAGTACTTTGAACGTTACGTTTAAAAATTTACGATTGAAAATTTGGTGTTACGTGAAGAAAAAACACGCACATTGCATCATTCGTTTCTATTCTAGTTTAGCATGTTGCGTATATGTTAGCGAAACTATTCTACCCAATAATAAATGAATACATAACATCATCATTACAACCCAAAGACGTCACACAGCTGGGCATAGGTCTCCTATTTAGCCTACTATACCACGCTGGCCAGGGTTGGAATGTGTTTTGTTTCGAATTTTTCATTTCTCGCAGTGCTCTTATGTGCTGAAATTACTCTCTTAGTCACCTTTTACGACACTCAAGGGTGGAAATGGAGTTGTGACATTAAGTATTCTAAATCTGTTACTACACATAACGTAGTATCACACTTTCCCGAAACGATGAGCAGATGTGTAATAAACCTACATTTTAGGTTTATTACACATCTACTCATCGTTTGCAAGATAAATATGTAAACAATATCAAACTCCAGATTGTTATCAAAAAATTCACAACAGAAAAATAAACAATTTGTCGACCCAGGGATCGAATCAAGGAGTTCATGCGTGGCGGTCCTACAACTCTTTCGAACTGTTTTCTGCTGGATGAAAGGGACAACTGGAAACAGGACGGTTATGTGTGGGGATGGGGACTGAGCTAATGAATGAAGGCCAGTATATCCACTAAAACCCCTCTATGTATCAACCCTTCTCTTAAATCAGTGGATTTTAGCGAAGAAATAAAAAAATAATAAATGTTTTATTTCTTTAACAGCGACTACAGTCATTGATGTCGTTTCAATCGGAAATCTAGAAATTTATACTCAGATGTTAGAACTCCATCGCTATATTATGTGGAAGTCTCGATTAAACACTGTTACGTCAGAAATTATAATATTATAATAATTAATTTCGGAAATAAAAATCTTCATTATATTATAATAAAATATTGATATAGTTTAAATAAATTAATATTGGAAAACTCAAATTATACATAATTTCATCATCAGCAACCCATTAATGTCCCACTGCTGGTCTCCTCTCCTCTATCTAGAGAACTGAGAGGGTTTTTAGGCCATAATCCACACACGCTGGCCTAATGCGGGTTGGTGGATCAGACATACACTTAGAATTTCTTTTGGGGTATGTGGGTTTCCTCACGATGTTTTCCTTCACCGTTAGCAGATGGTAAGGCATATGACTAGTACATACAAATTCCACAAAGTGAAATCCACATTGGTACTGCTGCTGGTCGGAATCGAAGTTGGACCGCGTGTTTAGCACGCCGGTCTCTTATCCATTCAGCCACCACCGCTTTTTTTTTTAAATATTTTAATCACCGTTAAAATAACTTTACAATTATTTACGCATAATAATGTTAAATTGTGCAGCTAACACCTTGAAAATTATATTTACAATAAATTACAGCCCCAAATATGTGTATTAATTGTTTTTTAATTGATACATAACGATGCAAGCTCCAATCAACGCTTCAAGCAACAAATTGATATTGAAAGTACGACCTTGATATTGTCAAACTTCGGAGTCAAGTGCTCGCACGCATTTCTTTATCCCCACCTTCACGCATGAGCTTACACTGCCGCGTTCTATAAAACTAAACAACGAGTCCATTGACATCAATCAATATTTGATTGCAATAACCAGAACAATCAATATGTTTAGTAAAGTGAGTATTGAAAAATTGCTGCAATTCTTTTAATTTCGAATTATTATATTTAGTTCAAAGATAAATTACTGCGTAGTTTAGAAATAGAACAGTCTTTTTATCGTTAAATGAAATGTAATTGAAGCTCCATAACGTGTCGTAATCCTAAATATAAGCGCTTTCATTTAAATTTTCTCAAACATTTGACAGAGATATTGAAATAAACTAAATCGAAATAATCGATTGTCAAGATTCCAAGTAGGTTCTCTGGATAATGTAGTGTCAATGCGTGTAAATAGTGTATTCAGCGACCCTAATAAGAATTTCATCATCAAATTTGTTGGAGTCGATATCGCTATCATATGTTAGGAAATTGAAAATTTAAAAAAAATTACCAAGGGTAGCGACTACAAATCGATGTTTAAATTTATAGTAGGCTCACAGGATTTTGATACTTGAGATATGTATGCTGTTTCAGCACTTACTTATCTTTATTCAGCCTGTCTGCTCAGAACATTTTTTCAAAGAGAATATGTGTCAAAATGTTGATAAATATGCGACTGTAGCTGCTTATGTGGACGGTGGATGGATTTATTTGTCTTGTTTACCAGTTTAACGTAATTATTTATCTCATTAAATTTTAGATCGTGGCTTTCGGCGCCCTCTTGGCTGCTGCTAACGCTAGTCTCTACGGTCACGGCCACGCCGTGTCCTCCCAGAGCATCGTTCGTCACGATGAGGGCCATATTGCGCCGGTACATTATGTAGCTCCTGTTGCCCACTACGGAGCTCCTATTGCTCACTACGCTGCCCCTGTTGCCCACTATGACGGCCGTGATACTTATGTGAGTAGTTTACGTCATTCGATCAATAAACTGAAATTTCAAATTTAAATGTAGAATCCCACAGTTATAAACACTGGTCACTGATGAAATACATATGAGCGCGAAGATTTGCTCTTTTATCCCATCATACACGTAAAACTATGGTCAAACCTGTTTATAGCATTACATACATAACCTAGCGTGATGTGTATGCAAAATAATACAATTTTCTCCCATACACGCTAGGTTATGCATGATGATAATGATGATATGACTTCAGTCTACAAATAAGATTTGCTTTTACTATGATGTAGTATCTATAAAATTGTTAATAAATATGGTACATTGACTTTAAATTTTCAGGCTCATCCCAAATACGACTTTGCTTACTCTGTGTCTGACCCCCACACCGGTGACCACAAGTCTCAGCACGAGAGCCGCGACGGTGACTCTGTGCACGGATACTACTCTCTGGTGCAGCCTGACGGCTCCGTCCGCAAGGTTGAATACACTGCTGATGACCACAATGGGTAAGTAATATTCAGTTCTATAATAAAGACTAAAGTGCCTGAAATCTGAAACTGTCAAATCAACTATAAGTGTTCAATAGTAGTTTTATTTATACCATAATTTTAATTAAGCAAAAAAGGATAACTTTGTACATCTTGAAATTGATAGTGCTCAAGTGAGTAATCAACATGTTATTTCATTTACAAGAAAAAACATTATAAAAAAGATATTTAAACCGCAACGTTACCGGTCTATCGCCAGACGTTTATCAAATTCACGTCAAAATAATTAAAATAATAAAATTATTATTCCTTTCAGTTTCAACGCTGTGGTCCACAACTCCGCTCCCTTTGTACACCCTGCTCCCGTTCACGGACACCATCACTATTGAATGATCAGACTAGATTGATTGGATTATTTATTTATTTATTGCGCCAATAAAACCTATACAAACAATTTAATCAACTATTATTTTGTAAAAATCCTATTATGAAATTCTTATCACATAGTTCGAGTATGCTTCACAAAGCAATTCATAAAACAGTGTTCTATTCTATACAGCAATCGTACAGTTTGTAAATTCTTGTAATACCTCATATAGATAAATTAAACTTATTTAAAGGCCTTGTATGTCACAGTAGTAAGCTTGACATTATTCCGAGAATTGTTTCAAAGTTATGTAAGCACAAGAATTTAAATTATCATTTCATTTCTGTTTCCTTAAACGAATATCATAAGTTTGTACAGTTGCAGTACGAAATATGAGCAGTAATTTACCTTAAGTGCAGCATAATGTACGGACATAAACACGAATGTAATGGTTTGACTAATATCTTTATGACGTACTCTATCCTTTCTTGTACTTAGCCATAATTTCTTCATTGTAATGTTTGTCAAATGTTTAGTAAGCAACAAGCAATCTAAGTATAACAATGTATCTCCATGTTAATATTCTTCGCATATACTTAGCTTAATTGTTATGTAAGGCAATGATTTATTAGATAACAATTAATTGAGTACTTAACTACTAAATGCAAAATAATGATAAAAGTTGAACTTATCTACCCAATATAAAAAATGTGGAAGTAGGGAGGATGGATGTTTGAATCTTTCACAAAAACCACAGAATGAATTTTAATCGAGTTTTACAGTAATCTCTTACACATCGGAAATAATGCATAGACCATAGGTAATTTATAAAGATATCATGTAATTTGACAAAACTATTACAATAAGCATCAAGTAATATATAAAACATAGCACAGAAACACACATCAATCAATCCCGTATTCACAGTTGTATTTTATTCTGGAGTAATAATATATGTGCACTACTACAATATTTTAAGAAATCATCCTCTAAACATTGATTGTTTAAATATATTCGCTGCCATCCGCGGCTCTGCTCGCTTGCAATTGGCTCTCGTGACCACAGCAACTTATCCTTTTTAGAGGATGATTTCTATCTTTCTCTTTTACACAGCTGTTAAGCTAATAGCTATCATGAATGACAATGGATAACAACTACAAAAACGATAACTTTAACCTTAGTTTTTAGCAAAAACTGAACAAAATATTGCATCTAATTGATCAGAACGGTGAATACCTACTCAGTTTTTTGTCAACATTGAACAGTTCTGTTATTTGATTCTTATATTTTTTCGTTCATTTAGGCATTACGTGATGCTAGTCCGAACCGCTCGTTCGTGGCTCGACCTTGTTAACACATGGCCGACAGTGATAACACCCTTTTACATCTGATAAGAACTATAAACATTGAGGTGTGAAAATATGTACGTAATGATCCATTTGAGATCAAGATAACGGATACAAAAGCATAATATATCATTACTTGACCAACTTGGCCTTGGAGTTCATAAGCTGATATGCTCAGACGTAAATTTGGTTTCATAAAAATGGGTTCGGCTATCGTCACTTTGACCACGAGTATCATAATAACGTCTGACTGATGAACAAGATTACTTTCGTAACACAAGCTTTTTAGACACACGGGTATGCGGAATGAGATTTTATCGCATCAAAATTAAAGCCCCTTATATTATAAGGCACCTAAATCATTATTATTATACAGCTGCTTGTGATACAGTGGCAAAGCATTAGTAATTTATGTTCTATATTACATAAGAACGTATATTAAGACAATCTTGTTAACAACTGTTGATAAAAAATATAGGTTTTAGGCTGAAGGCATAACATAGATGTGTTTCTCTAAATCTTCATGACTTCTAAATGCTTCCGATTAGGATGTGTGTAGTTGGAATCATTACAAATAGTAGAAAATGAAAAAAGTGACAACAACATAAATAAAACTGTAAGCTGACAGACAGTTTCTAGTGTCACAATCGCACAATCGTGTTCTATTGGAACTCTTTGTGGTCTAACTTAAAAATTACATCGAATCAATCGTCTGACAGCGATTGATTCGATGTAATTTTTGGATAATAGATCCAATAAAAAAATAGAAGACGATTATAATATGCAGTAAAGTATCGTGTTGTTGCCTGAACAGCCTGTTAGTGTAACCTACACTTAAAAACGAAGCACACCTTTTATAGACGTAGTACCTACCTAAGTTTGACGTTGACGGCAGAAAGGCCACATCTGCTTCGATATTAGTGCATGTGTAGTTGACTGTCTCGTTGAAGGGTTAAGAAGATTAATTTACAGAGACACGTGTCTGACAATATATGGGCGGAGAATTCGTTCCATCTGCAAAAAAATTACAGTACAAAGCACGTCACTTGTTAACTCATTTATCTACCAAGTTATTTGTGAACTGCGTTCATGCGTATAGACTTTTTTTGCTAAAGAAAACGCACATTTAGACGGGACATGGCCACGGCGGTTATCGATACCATGACATATATATTTGCAATTCTATAATCTGTTTTTTGACACGACCTTTGCTATTGTCACTGTCGCGAGGTCTGCATGTTGTGGGCAGCCCCACTTGTTCTTATTCAGTTTAAATTCATATAAAAACCGCGGTCAGCGTCAACTGTCATCAATCAATAATCAACTTCCATCTAAATAATAACAAAATGTTTAGCAAAGTAAGTGGTATATTAGAAATATTATTAAATAAAAGTAATGAAGTTAAAATAAAATCAGTGTTCATAAATAATTATAGAGGTGTATCTAATCGTGATAGTGAAAGTGTCAATCAGTAGTAGTTTTTATATAATGCAACTATAGCATACGACCCATGTTAAAATCTTAAAGGATAAACGGTGATGATATCTCATAAATAGCATCGGGGGCGGAAGCGAAGTCTGTACGACTGATCCTGGGTTCGATTCCATAATTGGGCAGAAAGGATATTGGATTTTTCTGTCATGAAATTCTCAATTCTACTCAGTCTGGTATAGATATAGATAGAATATGTCCTAAAGGCTCGCCCCCTAACAAAGCTGGTGCAAAATAGGAATAAAGTATCTCTGCTTACCCATTTGAGAATTAAAGGCGTAAGTCCTGTGAAATGTATTGTATGTAGTATTGTAAAATGAATATTTTGTCTGTAGCTTGTAGCTTTCGGTGCCATGCTGGCGGCCGCTAGTGGCTATGGTCATGCAGTTTCATCACAAAGCATCATACGCCAAGATGGTGGCTACGCCCCCTTGGAACATTATGCTGCTCCGTATGCCACCCCATACGCCGCCCCATACGCAGCCCCATACGCGGTTCCATACGCAGCTAACTACGCCGCGCCGCTGCCTTACGCTGCTCCTCTCGCCTACTCTGGACATTATGGTGGACACGACGATGGGCATTATGATGGGCATTATGATGGACATTATGACGGACACGACGAACATGTAAGTTATTATAATAATAATAATATTCTACCACATTCACACAACGCCATCTAGTCCAACTAGTTCTAGTCTAGTCTAGTTAACTTTACAGTTTCTTCAAGTATTTTGCAGTTGCTTAAACAATTACTTAAAACACATTAACGAAATGTCTCCGTTGCTGTAATCTATTGTAATATTTATTTACTTAACATTATGCATATGCATAACAATATGCTATTTAATATAGATAATTAAACACTTCAGCAATTTATTGAGTAATCTAATTTGAACTGGTACACAATCATCGCAAGACGTAATGCATGCATTCACTGGAAAAAACTATTACACTTCTAACAAAGTACTTTTAAAAAATTACTAAAAACGTGGCAGCTTTTCAGTAAACAAGGGTTTTATACCAAGATCTTTATGTCAACTGTAATGTTCGTTTAGATAACATTTTTCTACACAATGTTAAAACAATTTTTCTTGATCACAATCTTCATCATCGTCATCAAAAAACTTCCGAATTTAAGTTAATTCCAGTCAGGTGTTATAAATTTAACTACATACTAATTATTAATATTCCAGGCTCACCCTAAATATGACTTCGCCTACTCTGTGTCTGACCCCCACACCGGTGACCACAAGTCTCAGCACGAGAGCCGCGACGGTGACGCTGTGCACGGATACTACTCGCTGGTGCAGCCTGATGGCTCTGTCCGAAAGGTTGAATACACCGCTGATGATCACAATGGGTAAGAAATAATATTTCCTATTTTATTCCCGCTCAAGCTGCGCCGCCAGTCTGGGTAAGTACCGTCAGCTTGAAAAGTAGCTGACCATATCCGTATTTTCTAAGGTATACATGAGTTTTGAAATTATGGATATGATCTGATACTACTTGGAATGTTGAAGAAGCCAAAGATGTATGTCAAAATCGTAGCAAGTGGAAGGAAATGGTCTCTGCCTACCCCTCTGTTGGGAAACAGGCGAACAAACTATGAGGGTATATTATAAATTCGGTCTTGCAATACTAGACAAATCGTTACTTAGTTTTATCTATTATGTAAATTGCATACGGTAAATAAATTTATTCAACTCGTTAAATTAGTCATTTGAGTGAATTATAAATAGTTGCAATTTGTAACCATAACGTTTTGTATGAAAGTGTTATAAAATGAAATTATTGTTTTAACATTATTCATTTATTTAAATTAGGTTTCTAGTGATGTTGGGTGAAGACGTTATATATCGCTCATCTGCAGCAATAGTGACACAAATGCAAATTAGTGTCTAAATTTGACACTACGCCGATATTATGATTTTTCATTAACAAAAATTACTCTTACACAGTGATAATGAAATACTGAGATAGTCCTAATCCTAAGACATTAAAAAATAAGATTAAGAAAATAACTTTTTTAAAGTGGCGTAGGGTGAAATTTACAGCATTCGTGTAACAGAGACCAACGGATTCATATGCCTTCCGAAGCACGAAAACGCACGAAAGAAAATACCACAAACGGTTACCAATCTATGTACTGACCTTGCCAAACGTTGCTTAACCTCTCAATGATCGTAATATCAATACCACAATGTTACGAGCGCCTCATTCATAATTATGAGCTATATACCATAAGCAGACATACATAGATATACTTTACCTTTCATACAGTACGATAGTTCGGTCCTTTGTTTATTGTTAGCCTTTGTTAGTATAGGCCTATATAATTATAGAATATCACTGATGTAGTGTAAATATAGTTAATGTAACGTGACGATTGTAAAATTCATATATTTTTTTAAATAATTTTATTTAAAAAAAAAAATATATTTTTAGTCACAATCGCGTAGATTAAGGCCAGTCTTAATCGTTTTTACAAGTACATACCAGTAATTAACCTTATTATTCTTAATTCTTAGCTGAATTTAACAAGACAAGTGGTTAAGGCAACGACCTCACCATTGGAAAGACAACGAGTGTTGTAGATTCGATACTCAAACGTAACAATCCATTGTCTTGTATTTAGTGTAATTTTCGGTGCAAGCACCTGCCTAGCCACGATGTTAAGAACACTGATCCATATCAGTAGAGTTATCACGTGCTGAAGTCCTGCAAAAGGATTATTTTTTTCCAAATTTAAATTATAATAAAAGCAAATTCAAATGGCTTAGTATTAAATGCAACAATCATCATCATCATCTCTACAACCCAGTAACATCCCACTGCTGGGCACTGCTCTGTTCCAAACTGTGTGGAGAGAATTTAGCTTACTATAACACGCTAGCCAGACGGGTTGGTATAGTGTTTTGTTTCTAATTTTCCTTCTTTCAACGTGCTCTTGTCTGTTTAAGGTTTTTCCCTTAGTCGCCTTTTACGACACCCACGGGTTGAAATGGGGTAGTGACAATATGTATTCCTAATTCGTAACTACACGAGATGCACCGTAGATGTTATATGTCTGTTTCTTTAGGATATAGAACAAACTAAGATGACGTCAACCACTATGAAAACAAATGAATCATATAATTATGATTGTTTCAGTTTCAACGCAGTAGTCCATACATCAGCTCCCTTAGTACACGCCGAGCCCGCACATCACCACTACTGAATCACCAAAATCTATCTAACCTGACTATACCAAAAATGACTTATTAATAATTAATTTATTAAATCAAATATAAAATAACAACTCTATTATTTAACTGCCATTCATCATCATCATCATCATCAGCAACCCATTAATGTCCCACTGCTGGGCTTGGGTCTCCTCTCCTCTATCTAGAGAGCTGAGAGGGTTTAGGCCATAATCCACATACGCTGGCCTAATGCGGGTTGGTGGATCAGACATACACTTAGAATTTCTTCTAGTATATGTGGGTTTCCTCACGATGTTTACCTTCACCGTTAGCAGAAGGCATCACATGACTAGTATAAATTCCACAAAGTGAAATCCACATTGGTACTGGCTGGTCGGAATCGAACTCAGACCGCGTGTTTAGCACGCCAGTCACTTATCCATTCAGCCACCATCGCTTTTTTTAACTCCCATTAGTCCTAAGAAATAGACATATTATTCACACAATACGATTTCAAAGAAAACAATAAAGGGATATACGCAATTCTATGTAATTCTCTCACACAACGAAGTGAGGATTATAATATAATAGAGCATTAGACATTATTTGTCATCAGAACTAACAACGAAGGCTCTAAGTTCAAAATAATAGGCTGAAATAATTGAATCACATGACCTTCACAGCCCTTGAGTTAAAAATGTTTTTTATGTTATTGTGTTTTTGTACAAATGGCAAATGCAATTTCATTGTACAAGGTGAAAATGATAAAGTTAATTTCATGTGAGTACACTATCACGATAACATGTATTTAGGTACATGAAGTAATAATTAATTATTACTTCAAGTAAGTCACTTCTTCCCACTAATAACCGCAAGAGAGTTAATAATATTTTTATAGTGGACCGTGTAAGTGATAATCCATCGTTACAACTGATAATTATGTTTGGTTTGATATTACAACAATGAATTATATATATCAATCAACTCTAAAGATCTGTAAGTACCTAATTCAAAACAAACAATTGACAACGATTTGAAAATCGATTAGCTAAGGTACCGACCACACGGCCGGCGGTCTAACAGTCAGACTTTTGCGTTCCGAGTTACATTAATCTAACTGCTAGACTGCCGGTGGTATGGTCAGCGCCTAAGTCGAATGTAGGTCCTAAGGACAGACAAACAACTGTCACCTCAAACATATATTACTTGAGATAACAAAGAAATATATTTGGCGCTCTCAGCCGCCGTTTGATCTGATATTATATTTTTTTTAACAAGGCTGTTGCGCTTGCGTGATTCCGGCAATAAAATATAAACCGTGTTTACCCACTCAGCTATTTTGCTTGTGTAATACAACTGCGTATTCATTTTTATTCATCACTTGCCCTTCAATGAAACATAATGATCTTGTGAAGCTGAGAATTTGCAGGTTTTTATTTTTATTTTTGTGAGAAAATTACTTTTATTGCCATGTTCACTTCCTATGTATTATTTAAAGTTATATTATAATAATGTTTCGCAAATATATAAACAAATGTGGATATAAACTTTTTTAAATTATAAAATAATGAGATTGCAGGACATAACCACAGAAAATATTTAAAATCGCAGCGTATTCTACATTTTTGTTCATATCAAGGCTTGCTTTGATCGGCACTATTGTTCCGCTATCTAGTTGTATGGTAAAACAAACCCACTTTATAAGCTAACTGCCTCGATGGCGCAGCGGAAAGTATAAAGACTGTTGTGGAAGTGATTCCCGAGTTAGAAATGGTAGAGAGTTTAACATCATGAAATTTTCCCGGAGTTTGGAAAACAAATGTTCCCGGTTAATGACAACAGGCTCGCACCCTATTTCTATGGAATAAACATAGCTGAAAAACGTGGGTGTAATACACCTCTATCTACCCCTGTAGGGAAAACAACCAACCAACCAAGGCGTGTAGCAAACTTATGTTTAATGTTAATAACATTTTTATAAAGAACACAAAGAATAGGTTATGATCAGGGAAGAATAGAACAATAAATAAAATTATAAGAATAATAAATAAAATAATAAAACTAATAAAGTTACTACTTCACTAAACTATACAATAATTTATATAGATATACCCGAGGTCAGTTTATTATTGGTGAGCTATGGTTTGTTTAATACACGAGCATTTTCGTTTTGTCAAGATAACGAACAAACAACACTTAAATAAAATCAATGCCTTTATTAATCATGTTTTTGAACTCAGTCCGACACACGAATAAATTAATTCACTCGCTGAAACTTGTGTTTGAAACTTTGTACTTATACGATCTACTTATTGATTTGTATAATACAATTTCAAGGCCGAAAATGGAACAGCATAATGTTTAATTGTTTTAACTGTTGTAACTGAACTAAAACTGTCTCGGCTCAAAAGCCAATAGTCAAATTATAACATAATAATTGAATACATTTGAGTTCCTACGTAATTATAACGGTGATATTCCTCATGATATGAATTTTGGAAATCATGAGAGGAGATCTTTGCCCAGCAGTAGGATGACGCAGGCTAACTGTAACTGTAAATATTTAAATTTATGTTATAAAATTATATTATTTACTGCACAAAAATTATAATTATTATTATTATACACTAGCTGTTGTCCAGAATTTCTTACCCGTTATTCTTTGGTTAGACACTGCTCCGCTGCTATTGGTTGTAGCGTACTATATATATATATATATATATATATAACCTATTGCCTTCGTCGATAAATGTTTTTTTTTTAAATCGGACCCGTAGTTCCTGAGATTAGCGCGTTTAACCAACCAAAGAAACTCTTCAGCTTTATAATATTAGTACAGATAGGATTACTAACCTGAGTAAATCTTATTACCTTGCCCATATTAAAACTTTACCATAATTTCAACCTTACACTGAATTAGTAGGTGAAGGTACCCTTTTCAAACCATGCATTGTAACTATAGTTAGTTCGATCAAAATAACCATCTACTCATATATTCATGCTACGCATTGTCTACTCCACAAGACCATTCTAACATCGTTTCAAGGGGTGAGAACACACTTGTGGCAAACAATGGAAGCTAAAATCTCTTACATCTAGATGTAAACAATGTACTTAGATACAATAAGTGCATGTGTATTAGCTTAATTTAAGTACTTTGCATAATCTTTAACTCGTAATAGATAGTTTGTTTACCTCTTTAGTTAAGAGATGACGATGCTATTTCTTTAAGCGTTAATAAAGTCTTTATTCTAGTAGAGCATCTATGAATTTCATTGCCGTGAGATTAAAGTGTTTGCACTACACAAATCTTGATAAATCGAATACGTCATGGATCTTCACGGTGACCTTCGGGCTCATAGAGTCCGGAGGGCGCGTGGTAACCTGATCGGGAGCAGGTTACCCTTTGCAGGAGGTATGTCTTGTCACTGACCCTGAAGTGAAATTTGGGACACCTGTGTTGGGGTCAACACTATTTGAGACGTACCTTTTATAAAACACTAGCTCCAGCTGCTGCTTTGTCCGGTATGCAGGTAATAAAATTATATATTTTAATAACCTTTCTCATGACTATTAGTGAAAATCCGCATGAAAATCCGTTCAGTCGTTTTTGAGTTTATCGCGTACATACACGGCGGGGGACTTTGTTTTATATTCTGTAATGATTGGCGGTTGCTGGCGACTGATCTGAGTTCTGAACTGGTTGAACAAATTTAAAATTCACTTTTATGAATTCGCATTTGAAGAACAGAAATTGAAGTTCACATTAGTTCTGCATTTTGCGTTTCCGTGCAATTCTTTTTTGAAATCCACAAAGTTTATATTGTATTTGAGTAGTTTTACTATTTTGATAAATATGCCCGTTCATTAAGGTAGTAATTTGAATATAATAAATTGCAAATACAGAATGATCCTCAACAACCAATCAAATGAAAGTTCCTCTAGGTTTACTTATTGTTATCTAATAAGAACTTCTCAATATATAATTATAAATTTAACCATGTGTTTATTAGATATAATTACTGTTTATTATGAGCAATTTACTATCACGATTTCTTAAACACTGTATTCGTGTCTAATGAGGTCCATCAATCTAATCTCAATAAATTACATAAGATAATATCATAGATACGCAATAAATATCATTAAACTCTCCTACTTGGACCACTTCGCAGTAATAAAAAGAAAATCACAGTATCGCAAGACACGCTTAAGTAAATAGTTATTTTACACTATTTTGTTAATAGTAGCAGATGAGTCTCGAAAACCTGGTTAACTGTTGTTTTAAGAGAAACTTACCAGTTTGAGTGTGCGTAGTAGGTATGTGGCCGAGTTACAATTAGATGCAACGCAATAACGGTGATATAATTCTATATGATTTGTTTTACTATGAGTAGTGTGCGTAATCACAATATACGTTTTACTCAAAATGATACAATAGACAAAATACTCTAACCGTTCTTCCCGCACTACAATATATGCAGTAAATAAGTAATTAAAAAATACTATACAGAAAATTGTCAATTAGCGTATCATTGTACTCATTGACCTAGTATAACAAAGTGTAGTATCGCAGTTCACAGGTATTTACGTTAAGTAACAATCATTTTGGTAATGTAACGCGAGAATGTCGAAGACAAAGCGCGGTGACCTTGCCGCGCGGGGACGAGCGTGGAGGCTTTCGGCGCCCCACCGGACTCCCCGAGCCAATTCTTATAAAACCCACTGCAGATTATCAAATGTATGTCAGTCACGCACTACTATCCCATCCAAATATGTTCGCTAAAGTAAGTCATCACCTCGTGATACAGTGAAGTGCTATGTGAATTTTCCGATTACAAACTTCGAGGATTGAAAAACGAAAAATTATTATTTTTGTTTGTGCAGATTTTAGCCCTCGGCGCCGTGGTAGCGGTAGCGCAGGCCGGTCATCTCGGTCTTGGGCACGGAGACTACTCGATCTCATCTCAGCACAACCTGGTGCACCACGGTGCTCACTACGAGGCGGCTCCCCTCGCCACCCTGGCGCATGCGTCTCCCCTTGCCTACGCTGCCCCTATTGCCCACGCTGCCCCCATCGCTCACGCCGCCCCTATCTACGCTGCCGCTCCCATCGCCTCCCACGGTAGCTACTACGATGGCCATGGACATGAAGACTATTATGTAAGTTACTTATTATAACTGATTTATAATAACTGCTTATAAAAACCATATCTTATTCAAGAAATTGTCGTTTTATCTTAATTTGATCACGATTTAAATTAGCATACAAATTAATTTTATGGATCTAAGTCGGCGCTGCCGCTAACGATGCTGATTATCACGCTTTTCAGTTAGTTTATATTTATTGTTGTGAATGAAATGGCGTTCTAATTCATAATACATATTTTACTGAGAAATGCAACGATCTAAATTTGGAATACTTTTCAGGCTCACCCTAAATACAAGTACTCGTACTCCGTGGAAGACCCTCACACCGGTGACCACAAGTCCCAGCATGAGGTGCGTGACGGTGATGTCGTGAAGGGTGAATACTCCCTGCTGCAGCCTGATGGCTCTTTCCGCAAGGTCTCCTATACCGCTGATGACCACAACGGGTACATATAATTTACTATTATTATTATTCAACCAGATGCACGAGGTACACAATTGAGCATTCTAAAAAACTCATATGTATATATAAAAAGAAGAACATAATATCCAATTACTAATATCATTCTTTCAACGCATAGAACTGTAACAATGTTACTATTAAAAAACATTAGTATCCCAAATCTCTAGATTCCAAAGATTACATAAATTCAAATCCTAACAGAAACTGCATACATTTACAATCCATTGATGAATATGCAACTTTCCCCAAATTACGCAAAACAGAATGACCGGACGTATTGGCATATTGCCTTTACGAAGCTTTGTATATGAATGTGAGTCGTAACTTTACATCGTATTAAGTCATATGGTTGTCAAACCGGTCAGTAGTCGTCTAGTATAGTAACATATGAGTAATGTCCGCGTGTATACCATGTGCTACCGGCGGCAACAGGTCCCGATAAACAGGTGTCATGATAAGTAACTGGTTTCGGAACTAGTTCCGACTAGTGGCTATTATCTTGTCACAACTATTTATCATTGTGACTCACAAATGGTTTTTTTTTCGTGGACAACGCACAAGGGAACAAGCCCTGTGTCTGACTTTACAAACGTACAATTGAGGGACACTACACCCAAACTTGAAACAAATATTTCTCTCTCTTCATTTAAGAGCTGCGCTCTTGGCAGTAGAGTAACTTCCAATACTCTCTTTTTTACCGACGACGAAACGGAGACGTTATATGCGTTTGGGGTGAGAGGTTGTGTGTTTGTGTGTTCCCACATAATGCCATTTATCATGGAAACGGTTTTTCTGCCATTTCTTTCACCTACGACAACACCCGTACCTTCTGTTTGATCTGTTTAATAAAAGTCCTCCTTGTTCTCCTTATCCTTTCTTGCCTTCTAACTTTCCTTCTATGATGTTTTTTTTTTTTTTAATATTTATAATCACATAAATATTTGTCTTGTGTGTGAATCGAACCCAAGTTACTCGGCACGACGGTGTTAGTACCACCACGCCACATACGGGCGACATTCACACATAAATATAAATAGACTGTCATTTTTTGCTTCGATGAGTTACTTAGACTATTAAAGGAGATTTTATTTTCATTTTGTGTTTTGTTTTCAGTTTCAACGCAGTGGTCCACAACTCCGGCCCCAGCCATCATGTCTACTCCTCCCAACATCATCATTACTAGATATCTTCTGTGTAAGAAGCGTTAAGCCACAATGTACCTTATATATTTATACTCACTGTGATCTTCATATACTTTTAATAATAGTCATTAAAATTAATATAAAATCAAGTTGTGTTTTAATACACGTTGAATTTTGATTATGGTTTATTTATTGTATTTATTATTACTACTACTACATGTGACATCAAAATATATACAAAACAATTTCATGTTCTATAGAAGACATGACAGAAGAAATACACTGTGGCTGAATTTGCATATTAAGTACCTGATTCCGCCCTCAGATTGACTAACAAAAATCCATCCATACATCCATCTATCCATCCTTACTTTCGCGTTTATAATATTACTAGATGTCACGCGGGTCTTCGCTCCCGCCGTTCTTTATTTAGCCACTGCTCCGCTCCTATTGGCTGGAACGTAATATTATATAGCCTATACCTTCCTCAATAAATGGGCTATCCAACACTAATTGGACCATTAGTTCCTGAGATCCTAACGTTCAACCAAACAAACAAATAAACTCTACCCCCCTCATTACAAAATATGGACCGTACGTCTGTTTGCCACCGTCGTGGTATAAAAAAAAAAAAAAAAGTATTAAACCAGGTTTAAATTGACATAAGCCATTGTTTTTGTGTCAAAGTTGTCAATTTAAACCTGGTTTAATGCTTAGTCCGTATTTTTTAATAAGAGGAAATTAGTTTAACTACTTTTGTGAAAAGATAAGTATGTATATAATGTAAGTTCCTAGTGCAGGGACAAAATATCATATTTTCAAATATAAAAAAACATTTTAGAAAACAATAAAATCATGCCCAAAGGCAAATGTTACCTGGATATTATTTTAAATGGAGGTGTAGTTAAAATGAACGTTGTTTACTTTAGTTCAGTGGTCTTAAAATTGTTATTTACTTAGTATTATGAAATTCTAGTTACTTACTAGTTATAAGTGAAGGATTAAAAGCGAATTATACTTCCAATGTGTTACTCAAACTATGAAAACTTGTTATGTACATTACGAAAGATCGCCTTCTGCGACTTGCAAATACTGCAATCTGTCGAAAGTGGTCTAGCTGTCGAATATCTATCAGAGCCGCAATAGTGATTAATTTACACCCACATTAGCCCTCAAAGATAATAGAGCTTATCTATGTAGTTGTGGTCAGTGAAATACTGTCTATTTTGATACTTTATCATCATCATTTGATATTAACATTTAATTATAAGCCATTTTCTGTCCTAAATTCATGCGCAAAATGGTTGATATTTGTTTGAAATAAAGCCTTGATTTAAAAATCGAACAGCAGTTTTGTCAGTGAAATACTGTCTTTTTTCGTACTTTATCGTAATAACATTTAATTTTAAACCATTTTCAGTCCTAAACTCATGCGCAAAATGGTTGATATTTTATTGAAATAAATCCGTAATTTAAAAATCGAATGACAATTTATTAAGGAGGCTCTAATTTACCTGTGTTTTATACTTCGATGGTGGTATAGGGTATGTTTGGAATTTTCCTATTCTTGCAGTGCTCTTGTCTGCATAAGGTTACTACCTTAGTCGCCTTATACGATGCTACGTGTTCAAAGATACATTATAAAAAGAACTGAATCCCAGTGTAACTAGGACTTATGATGTCAAATAAAATCCTCCGATTCAAGCATTATATTACTGATGTAGTAATCCTTTAGAGTAGCAGAATAAAAAAAAAGATTGAAAAACCAAATACTTCACATATATAAATGGAAACGTTGAGTAACAGAGATTGTCTCCATAGTACTCCCAAGGGGAACCATGGACCATTACACTTTTACTCGTCGTACCACCAGGGGCACCAATCAGGGATAAAGCGGAGCGACACCCGAAAATAGTGGTAAAAGCCATGAGAACATCTTCCAACCATTCCACGATATTACATTACCAAGAAATTCAATAAGCCGCGGATAGATGGCGATAGAAATCATAATTAAATTAAACGCGCCTGCTGCATTTTGATTTATAACTGCACTTGATGAGATCGTAATCTGACAAAAACAAATATAAAGCAGATATATTACTGATTAGTAGTAATTAGATATATTTTAATGTATTAAAAATCGAAAATCATTAAATTAGTCGATTTGGCAAAGTAACATACCGATGTCAACTTTTCCAAATTGTGACTTCGATCAAAACAAGCATTGTAGTATGACAAAATCGTATGCACTTTTCCCGTACGAGTCAACTCGTGCCTTTATATACCTCAAGTATTATAAAATACTTTAAATAATTATGAAAAATCATTTATTACTATTTTGTTTTATTTATTTTGAGTTGTCTTAGTTTCAACACAGAAAATATACACATATTAGAGCAAGTCCATTTCTTTAATATTTAATAAAATAATATACTTAATAACATAGCCTTTACACTATTTGTTCAATATTTGCCCAGATATGAAAGCTACAATTTCTTAGCCACAGTATTGCTGTTAACGCCCCTGCCACAGAAATAACTCTATATTTACAAGTTTACGGTGTCATAAGCAACGAGTTTTATCGAGTATTAGACATACTAACATTCACTCTCGAAGTATCGACTACCCTACTGATATTGCACTCATTGCACTCAAGTGGGTTGTTGGTTTTGCAATGTTTGTTTAATTTCCTGCTATCGATAAAATAAGGTAGATACAAACCTATATAAATTTGCCAGTATTGTATCACATAATGACCAGTGAAGGACAAATGGAAAAAATAACGACATGCGAAATCTGAGGTACCCATGTGAATATCATATGAAATTTATATGTACAAGTCGAATGAGTTGATTACCGCCTATAAATATTGCTAACTAAAATCTACTGACGTTATATAAAAAATACAGACTTGAGATTTAGCTTTTGAACTATTGTAAAGACTTATAAAAAAATCAATAATAATTCATTTGCAAAAAAAACTTTAAAATGTCTAAAATGTGACTTACCATTTACAAACAATCATCCGTGTAGTGACGGATTAAGAATACATAATGTCACTAGTCCGTGGGGGTCGTAAAAGCCGACTAAGGGAGTAACTTTATGCAGACAAGAGCACTGTGAGAAAAGGAAAATTCGAAATACCCTATTTGGGTTGCAATGATGATGAAAAATGATACAATCGGTAAAGGAGTAATTTTAGGGTACATCAGATCCACTCCCGCATTGGACCAGCGTGTGTAAATCATACCCTAATATAATATATATAATATAACCTATAATAAAGCTCTCTAGATGGTAAAATCCGTGGCTTGCTATTATTATAGTATTTCATAAATCATCAGAAATGTACATGACACTTCAGTATTCGTTGTTCAAAACGAATTGCATCAGAGTGACATATTTTGCTCCACTCTAATAATTGTAATGTTTTATAGAATCAATATTTCTATATTTTCTATTGGACATGTAGATTCCGAAACTAATATAGAACACAACAACAACAACAAAACAAACAAACTTTACAGCTCAATATTATAATAAAAATATGTGTATCCTCAAACGCTCATTCGAAAAAAGGAAGGAGCTTGTTTCAATGCTGACTCTTTAGTTAAGATAAGTAGCAACACAAGCACCTCAGAATCCTTGTAGTTTTCCTACTTACTAGTTCTTAAAAAGCAATCCATCCCAAATAAACTTTAATAAAGTTCAACAACATAATTAAACTTTCGTAAATTCATCAAAGGTCTAGAAATTAAAGTTAGATTAACATGTTGCTCAAATTACTGGCTACTATATTATTAGGCTTGAAAATCATTATTCTTCGAAGGCTTCTTCGACACATAGTTTTCTTTATGAGGAAACGTTTGACATATAGCACTTTGATGCATTACATGACATACATCACTCAGTTGTTTCCACATTTTACCGTAAGAGGCTTGTCGCTTCCAAGTGATAGAAAAAATATGCGTGCCCAATTATACACACTTTATGAAGGGAGAATGATCTCGAGACCAAACTGATAATTACTATGTATTAATTCAATTCTACAGTGTCCTCTTTCTAAAATAGGTGAAATAATAAAACCATAAGAAACGCACAAAACTCAGGTGTCAGCCATAGATCCACTTTTGCCAAGCACCAGTTTCATGTGCTAAGTATTCACTTGCATTAAAAACTGTTAAGCAACCATAACTAAATATAACAGAGCTTAGTAAGTTTAGATTCAAAAACAAAATTAAGGAATAGTTACTACTTCAAGACTCAGTATAACAGAATCTTTGCAGACGTAACAAATAGACATACATACATATACACACATGCGTGTGTGTGTGTGAGTGTGTAAACACTTACACATAAAACAAAAACTAAAACGTATAGAGTTAAGACATTTTTAGCATTAAGCGCATTTAGTATATTTAAGTTTTCTGTAAAGACCCAAGCGTTTCGCAACACTGATGTGAAAGCACCCTAATAGAAACTCTTTATTTAAATAAAACTCAGCACTAAGTTTTTTTTTAATAGATAAAACATCTATATATTATGGTGTGCTTGTTATGTTTTCGAATACGAGTGTGAAAATTTCTAAAAACAGTTCAAACTGTCAATGTAGGTATACCAATACTGCCAGTTTTCCTGTAACAATATAACATAGTTTTAATAAAATATTTAATTGAACCGAAAAATAATGGTGACTAATTCCCACGAATGTTTTTTTTAAAGTATGTCAAAGACGCTATTAATCTAAAAAGTTTTATCGTGTATTTTTGCATGACAAACATGCTCTTTAATATCCTTTGTTAGCTAACATAAAAGTAATTACATTGTAATAACATATAGGTACTTATTTCATCGATAAACAGAAACAAATGTAATGATTGCGATGTGGGACGGTAAATGCTAGTAAGATTATGGAAACATCTGATGGATAGGAAAAGTCAATTATTTGGTTTTATATCGAACTTATGGATTAAGAAAAAAAACGCTATTAAAAACCGGTCACGTGTGAGTCAACTAGCGCACCGAGGGTTCCGTACTATCAGAGATTATGACAAAATATTATTATGGTAAAAAAACGTACTGTCAAACATAATATTTAGCAAACAAATTTTGTTATGCGGTCAAGCTTTTTTGATAATTACTAAAACAGTGTGCTAGTTAAAAACATTTTATTTTTCTTATAATATATACATTAACATGTATTTAACTCAAATAATTTTACATTTTTCTCATAACACTTTTTGAAGATAAGGATTTTTTTTTGTATAGGTATTTTTTTGAAATATTAATCCAAACTCAAAATCTGTGGGGCGTAAAAAAATTGGTTTTGTAATATGTAAACAAAGCCCTTTCATTTGATACTAATGGTCTCAATTTAAAATTTAAATCACCCATTTCAGCCATAATAAATGTTTGTTTGATAAATATTACGACTAGTTGGATCAGCAGTGTTTAAAACTATTCCAAATTTCATGTTGATAGCATAACTAAGTAGTTCCTGAGATATAACGGACAGACAGTCGAACATACAGAGCGGGACTTTTGTAACTTTTTGGTACGGAACCCTAAAAAAATTTAGGTTTAAACTTCAAGCCAGTTGCCAATATTAATAATAATAACTAACTTTAGTAGCAGCAACAAACAAAAGGACATTCAATTGCCCTTTCGCAATTCTTTGTTAAGCTTATCAATGTTAAACATAAATTACTTACAGTACAAGTAGGTATCTATTTCATTGTATTGTGGTTAGACAAAGAAAAAGCGCTGTCAACAAAACAGTCATAAGCTTTGATTAATATTAATAGTTGGTTTCGAGTCACGGTCAAATAATTAGTGGGTGAGTGACCTCTGAACTACAGTTCTTATTATCTTTAAACCAAAAATAGTCATCTATTTTTGCAGGTAACCTTGCTTATACCAAATTAGAACACGATCTAGCTATACAAATATTTTGTGACTAACTATTTGTTAGCTATTGAATCTTTGAAATATTTTAAAGGTAAGAAGAATAAGATTAAAATAAAGTACATGGCTTTTTTTACAGTTTGTGTGTTTAGAAACTGTAATTAAAATTTTAAACATTAATTTATTGACTAAACGTATGCATTTAAAGTTGACTTTTCTTTGATATTGACTGCAAATCATGCCATGTCATCTATCAGTTATGGGTTTGTATTGCTTGGACAGTATATTTCATTTTTGAAGTCGGCGTGAACAATGTCAGTGAACATACCGCGGGGTGAATAGCGACAATCGACAAAAGACCCATATATTTTAGTTAGCTTGGTAGATTTGTCACGCCAACAACGCTACTGATCGGTTCAAAAGCTCTCTTTCAAACATGATACCACCACAGATATTTACAAAACCATCACTGAAAACGATTGGATGATTTACGAATTAGCTTGTACAAACACCATAACAGCAGATTTATAGATTAGCATAGCAACAAAATATGTTGCAAACTATATACTTAAGAGGAACGTACCGTTATTGTTTTACTAGAAATAGGTACCGAGCTTCCGTGACGATGACGGTATCGGATCACGACCACCGATTGCCGGACCTTTAGCCACGATACCCGGGACCTTTACACAATGAGTACGACACAATTAAATCAGTTACGGATACTAATCGTGCGCACCTTTCAAATATTTTGAATATTGTGTTCTAAATAATATTCGAATTCTAATGGGAAAGTTTAGTCCTTAAGTCAACAACTTCGATTCCAACCGGCAGTACCAATGTGGATTTCATTTTGTGGAATTAATATGTACTAGTCGCATGACTTACCATCTGCTAACGGTGAAGGAAAACATCGTAAGGAAACCCACATACTAGTGGAAGTAAATTCTAAGTCAAGTGTATATGTGGGCGCTACAATAGATCACTAGTAACTGGTCGACATAGCAAAGAAGCCTCTGTGGCTCTAACCCAATAATAATAATAATCAAATCCTAATCATAGGGTACAACTAAATAGCATAATTTTGACAAGGTAACTAAAGTTACAGTCAATCACGAAGAAGTCTGCTCTATTAAATTATTATATAACGGGTCTACGTCACGTATTATATTTAAGGAATATGAAAATACCTTTTTTTTTTGCCCGACGTTTCGGTCGAATTACACCGACCGTGGTCACGGGCTGACTCATGTAATTCGACCGAAACGTCGGGCAAACAAATAAGGTATTTTCATATTCCTTAAATATAATACGTGACGTAGACCCGTTATATAATAAATTAATATGTGTACAAGTCGCGAAAGTTTAAAAGTCTGCTCTATATTGTATATGTTTAAAAATGTGTATATTTAACCACCACCACCAACTTATGATTCAACACAAGGTTGGTCTTGTAACAATTCACAATAAAATATGACAATATGAAATTTAATATATATAATTAGCAATAGTTACCTACTGAACTTAAAACATGTTACGACTTAGCCCAATTATTATTTAATGCATCGCTTATTTTAGTAATATCTAATTACGTACTAAACGTAGTAACGTTAATTGCTTTGCAATGCGCTGACACAGTCTGGTTGGTAAGTGCAGGCTATTATCAAAATAAATTTTTGTACCAATATTGGGTCTATTGGTTACAACAACACTTAATTTATGATATCGAGTGTTTGTGATCGCGTTACGAACATCGGTTAAGAAACTAAATACCACCAACATTGGCGTGTATGCTGGTATGACAGTACTTTGACCGCGCCGTGTGGTTGAGCCAGTGCATTTGATATTGAAATATCGCAATACATACAAAGTAACTAATAACACCAACCAGATAATTGAAATGATAAAATTTCAATTGTAAGTTTAAATTAAAATCATATTCGTGTACGTTTTTGTAAGAATAAGGCAATGATGTGGAATTAATCAAAAGCTGTAGATGTACATATATATTTAACAATAATTGACGTTGTTTCACGTTATTGTTATTTATAAGACTTACGTAGCAAATATTAGATTTCAACAGTAGGAGTATAGATTCAACTAGAGCCCTCTGGGTGTTAATGCTATCTAGAACTTACGTTACCGCTGCATACCCCATATAAACAATATCTAGTGCAAGACACAATGTATTGACAGCACACCTATTTCTCTAATAAAAAAGCTCTAGTGATCTCTTTTACCCATCAGGAATACCATTTACATAGGTATTATTCTCTTAAGAAGCTGCCGTACTTGTATTTTTTTATTTTCAACATAAAAATCTCATCTTATACATAGTCTGATAACTTTTAAAAGGAGGCTGTAGCGATAAAGCTCAGCTTCAATATGATTGTGTACTCGATTTCTTAAAATCGGTCAACAAAGAGAAGAAATCGTTTCATATGTTAATAAAATTATAATAAAACTAAACTGTGTACAAGAATTATGATACAAAAATATTTGACACTTATTAAGCAAAAAAACTTTATCAAAATTTAAAATAAAAGTCTCATCTCTACATTACCTTTGCATCTACACCGAAGCTCATTTTCAATGTGTCGTAAATTAGGTAGATTCATACAGTAGTCTACCTTCACTAATGAATATTCTGTACAAGAAAATAATAAGGTTTCACAATGAGATTGATTTAGCTACAAAAACCTTCGTATGTAATTTAAACTAATGTCTTTGAATCACTCAAACGACGTCCTTGTTTTCTAAGTACAAATCACAATAAAAATTAGATTGATTATCGTAACTACTCATGCAGCTCGGATATACTTGGAGATAATGTCGAAGTAGATATTAGGTTCGATTGTCGATATTGCTAGTGTAGGGCGCCCGCGGGCGGCGCGGGAAGGCGATTGTCTGTGAATTATTATCTATGTGTTTGTGTTTGTAACCAGCGACCTCGCGGTGTCAAAGTTACGGAACTGAAGTGACCGCACTCCCCACCATGAGCCAGGACTGCGGCTCCGTTTAGCTTTTCATATAAAAGTCACACTCCGGGTCGATAATGGTATCAGTCACCTGCTCTGATTAACTAGTGCAAAATGTTCAGCAAAGTAAGCTCAGTTTTTGAAATTTATTTTCATTTATAATAAAATTAATAAATTAAATAATAACATAATGTTTGTCACCAGGTGTTCGCCCTTAGCGCCTTCTTGGCTGCTGCCAATGCAGGTCTCCTGCACCACGGCGCCATCTCCTCCCAAAGCATCGTACGTCACGATGCTCCGGCGCATTACGCTCCCGCACACTACGCGCATGCAGCCTATGCCGCTCCTTTGGTACATGCTGCCCCTATCGTCCATGCCGCTCCCGTAGTTCACGCTGCCCCCATCGCCATCGCCCACGGTGAATACGTAAGTACAATGACGATCAACAATAAGACCTTGTCTTAAAATTTGATAACGGAACGGACATCCTAAAACCGTTTCCTTCAATACGATAATCTTATTTGAAGTTTAAATACTTATTTAATTCATTACCTCCGCAGTCCCACCCCAAATACGATTACGCTTACTCCGTGGCTGACCCCCACACTGGTGACCACAAGTCTCAGCACGAGAGCCGCGATGGTGGTGCCGTGCATGGCAGCTACTCCCTGGTCGAGCCTGACGGTTCCGTGCGCAAAGTAGAGTACACCGCTGACGACCACCATGGGTAAGATATGAGTACCAGATCAGTTCAGTAGATAATAGTATCGTTTGTTTTCGGGTATGTCCCGAACACGGCAGCCATAATACCATTGCTGCATTCCTATTAGTGAGTAGTGATGTCCAAAGCTCATTGGAGCCCTCTCCAAGGAAGGGAATTGAATGGTAGGCAACGCACTCGTGATGCCTCTGAAGTTAAAGACCTACATAAGCAAACCTAAACGCTTACCATTAGGTGGGACATATTGGCCACATACGAGTATAAAAAAAATTAAATGCTTCGATAAGTATTGTTACCTTAAGTGCCTTCTAATAATTTTTTGTATATTTTCAGTTTCAACGCAGTGGTCCACAAGACCCCCGGCCACCACCCCGCCCCAGTGGTCCACGCTGCTCCCATCGCGCACTACGCCGCACCCCTCGCTCACGGACATTACGGCCTCCATTACTAAACAATAACTAGCGCTAATCGTGTGATATGATGACGGATGACTGATTGTGATATTTATGTGTAAATAATGTTGGTGAATATGAATTTATACTCGAATGTAAATAAAATACTCAGCTGCTGAAATATATACACTCGTTTTAATATAATCACTCAAAATGAAAAAAAAACATACAACACAAAAAGTTAACACAAACTGTCAAAATATTTAATTAGTAAAACATAGCTGTTATAAATAACAACATTTAAACAACCCTAAGACATAATTTAAATATTATTGCAATAAATATTGCAGCAGAAAACATTCACAACTACATAAAATTGGAACTAAAAAAGTGGAGGTTTCTCAAGTGCATTTAGTTCCTGCCGCTGATTACGTCTACACTATATGTGTAACTGCCCTCAGGCACTAAATAGATGCATTGAGTACAATTAATTTCGATTTTGCCCTTGAATTCTAAGACATTGGCTCGAAATAATTACTGTTGTTATTTATGTGGACACGCGCAGTTGCGTTGCGTGCTTAGTTACTGAGGCGCCCGTGCCGCACATTCCTCGCCCGGTGATTTGGTGCGATAATTACAGAACAGTGTACGCTTTAGCTACTACGCGACGACCTAGAAAAACTCACCGTTTTAGTTATTGCACCTTTGTTTTCATAATTAATAATTACTTCGCTTAATGACACCTATTGTCCAAAAAACTAAGAATTAAATTTAGTTGAGAATGATTATAGAACTTGCTTGAATTTTATTTCAGTTCACACATCCCTTCATATCAGAACATGATTCTTAAATAAATGACATCAATTTAAATGCAATCACTATAACGACTGCCAATTTGTGGACTTGCAAACAAAACAAATTCCCATTATGTGTAAATCGTAATGATATAAATTGCTACAATTCTCTACGAAAATGTGTGTATGTATGTTCAATAAAGATTATTGTTTCGACATCATGACCGGTTATCAATCACTTATAATGTGTGAAGACAGATCGACCATGTAATGTATTACATATGTAAACAAAGGAAAATGATAATGCCATTATCCCTCGTGATTTATGTAGTACTCAATTTGTAGCTACCATGTGTTGTGTTCTAACATTCACTAAATAATGAAGTTTGTAAAGTTATTATAGTCCGTTCACGTTAAGAAAATAGTAACTCACTAGAAACTCATTGTTGTGGCCGGCGTGCAAATCACGCGGTCCGAGTTCGATCTCGACCGGCAGTACCAATGTGGATTCCACTTTGTGGAATTTATATGTACTAGTCAAGTGACTTACCATCTGCTAACGGTGAAGGAAAACATCGTGAGGAAACCCACATACCCTAGAAGAAATTCTATGAGTATGTCTGATCCACCAACCCGCACTAGGCCAGCGTGAGTGAATTATGGCCAAAATCCTCTCAGCGCTCTAGTTAGAGGAGAGGAGACCCGATCCCAGCAGTGGGACTAAATGGATTGCTGATGATGTGAAATTAGAAAGCCGTATTTACGTTGACCATTTGATTCCTTCGAATATAAATCCTACATTAACAAATAATACTCCTTTACTTTGCTGTCGCACTACTGAGTTACAATTTTCTTAATGCGAATGGACTATATATATAAATATATGAAAAACTAGCTTCCGTCTGCGGCTCCGCCCGCGTAGTATGCTGGTAAATAGTAGCCTATGTGTTATTCCAGACTATAATCTATCTGTGTGTCGAATTCTATACAGATCCTATCAGCCGTTCGAGCAACAACCATCCATCCATACATCCACTATAACTTTCTCATTTATAATATTAGTAAAAAGTAAGATATATACAAGGTATTTAAATAATCAAGATCATTATTCAAATACAGATACACTAGTTACTAGATAGCCTGCGTAATACCAATGCTCCAAAGGGCTCCCAACATGCTATTTCTGATTGTTGTAAAAGTGTAGAGTTCATCATCATCTTACCTTTTCTTTATTAACAAAATACTTTAACGTATTTTCTTCAATAATAGTTTTAAAACAAAAGAATGGGGTGCTTAGAACGTTGCACCGTTTGGAGTTCCAAATGAAAGGTGACCTTGGGCCCGTGAGTTAATGATCTGACGACTATGCGTGACATAGGCTGCGATCATTCTGGGGCAATGTTGTAATAGTAATGAGATGAAATCTAATACCAAATTGCCTCTAATATAATTATGACGGCTTTTTACGCGTTGAAATCATGTTGCTGTTCTAAATTGTCATTAACATGTAAGCCGGACAAATTGAGCACCAAATCTCACTATTTTATATTTATAAAATTTGCAGTAACAATTGAAACAGGTCATCAGTGTCCAATAAGTAGTCGTATTCACAGACTTAAATGGCGTTCCTTTAACCAACATGGATTTGACTACTATAAAATACAACCAGTCTTGGATCCAACATTTTAAATCACACAAATGTTAGGCCTAACGACATTGATGTACAAAAAATGCCCAGCGGATCAGCATTCTGCGTCTCCGAATGTGGAGGGAATTTAGCCTATCATACCACGCTGACCAGACGGGTTGGTATAGGGTTTGTTTCGAATTTTCCTGCTACCTAGAAATGCAATAATACATTAATTTCTGTAAAACCGAATCGTGGATTTATAAATCCCTTAGCTAATAAAAATAGTTATGGTGAGAATAAATTGTTTGTATAAACATATACTTTGACATCAAAATACATAATGAAGACATAAAAAGAGCTTGTAATAGTTCTGGTTCTCGCTAATTATAATATTGCTAATGTTATATTAGGGTTACGACAACCCTATTCACTTAACACATTAACCTTTTGCTTTATTGTTAATTTAATTCTTTAACTGTCTTATGACTTTAGTCTACTAATTTTTATATTTCATATTCATAATTCAACTTAATATTTCATCAATATAAATAATACTTAATTGAATAGTGTGACGGATTAAGAATACAATAATGTACCCGATCTCAACCCATGGGTGTCGTAAAAGGCGACTAAGAAAGTAAGTAACTTTAGCATATAAGAGCACTGCGAGATAAGGAAAATCGAAAGAAACCCTATCTGGCCAGCGTGGTATAGTAGGCTAAATTCCCTCCACATTGTTTGGAGGAGAACCGTGCCCAGCAGTGGAACGTTTATAGGTTGAAATGATGATGATATGATGATACAAGAAAAACGGGGAAGTAACTTAAAAGTCATGGTGAATGTGATAATTATACATTTTAAGGGTTAGTAGGTTGCTATTTTTAGTGTTACATAGACTATTTATATTCAAAACTATCGACCCGCCTCAATTTTCTTATTTTTGTCGAATAGGCTTGAGGCAAACCCTCGTGTTGGAATTTATCAAATTGCCCAGAAGGCTTTATTCTTGACTTATCGAGTGGCTCATCAAATGATAACCGGGATCAACGAGAATTAAATTGCCAAAAACGGTTACCCATCATAGACTGACCTTTCTGAACGATGCTTAACCTCGATGATCGTAACGAACATTTCAATCAAATCTACGAGCACTTTATTTATTGGGATGATTAAACAAAATACCGATTGTCAAATCGTCTTTTACATAATGTAGCATACATTACTACTTAGGCAGTTGATTTTAATATTGCTGTTACCTTCGGTTCCTCTCGCAGGATTCCAGTCCAATGACCACAGCAACTTTATCAAATTTTTCTTTTAAAACTTTTCCTCGGAATTCAACGATTTAAAAAAAATATTGTCTAATTTGTCCAGCCGCTGGTCAGAACAGAGTCATTTCATTTTAGTTTTTTTCATTTATATTACTTACCGTAAATATTTAGGTAATCCGTTATCTTGTCTGCCATCGTATACAATTAAACAAAATTTTTACCCAAACCGAATAATGTATATTATTATGTTCATTCGTCAACTAGTTTCTTTATTCTATTTCTATTTATTCATTGTCAAAGAATAGAGTAACTTACTCTTGTCAAAACAGTCTAACAAAACTGTAACGGGGTTTACCCAGTTTAGTTCAAAAGTATTCAGAATTATATTTTTTACAAAGAGAGCGCGAAATTACTGAAGCTACGCTTGTCTTTACGATCGCACGTGTTTTAATAACAATGTCGACTAATCTCAACAAGTTTTGTCTAAATAGACACTGTCTGGATCTGTTGTCTAGATTATGACGAACAGAAGTGAAATAATACTTTTATTTTTGACCTTATTTATAAAGGCTGGAACTTACATGTCACTTACAACCAAAGGTATTTGCATCGACCATCATCCGTGTCTACCCACCCGAATATTACTTACATTCTCATATGTGTATTATGTGTACTTGTTGATATACCTTTGTTAAAACATAAATATTTATAAAACTTAAAAGTATATTACTATGGCCTTTAATTATTCAAATCAAATTAGGAGCAAATACGTCTAAGAAGATAACTTCTATTCATTGACTATAGAACTATGAAGGTTACAATTCGTTCAATTTATCGTCACGGTTTTGATTCGTCACGCTAACGCCCGTCTTGTATTACGTCAATTTCAGTAAATAGACATCATAGTTTACTGAACTTAACCTGATAATGACATTAGGTCAAATTATTTCGAATTGAATATCGAGTTGATGAGATCTCTTTGACGGGAAGTTTTCGTATTTCCATCATATGACATCTCTCAATGTGGTAATGATTACGCTAGAAGACTTTTTGGTTCAACTATTCATGCAGTGGGTAATGCACAAAAATTTTACAAAATTAAATGCTAAAAATATGTAATTCAAATCTTTAATTATCACTCTTTTAATATTTTCGATTACTTTAAAGAACCTATAGAAGAAAACCAGCACATAGCTTTTAAATTTTTACTATAAAAAATAATTCTGATAATTCTGAACTGTAGCAGAAACTTCAAATGTCGTGTACGTAAATTATAATATCTCCATATCAAATAACTAAGCAGGGCAAATACTGCCTCACCGCGAACTGAGCGCATTTGACAGCTCGAAGTAAATATTCCCACGATCTTAGTGAACTGTGCTTAGAAATTACCGACAATTATCATTTTAACCGTCGTGCATAACAATACTTGCTTGAAGTAATTACTTGGTTTCCTCACTGACATAAAACATGCGTAAATGATCGAGAATGGTACGTTTATAGGCCAATTGGTCCTTTGTACTTACTTAAGTACTTGTAGAGCTGTTTCTCGATGTTTGATTTTGAATTCAAATTTCTCAGACCTAGTCATTATGATAATATATCAACCATCATAATGTAGCTTACAAAGAATCTAAACTTCACGGGTCTACTTCGCCTATTTATTTATATTTATATACATACATAATTTGATTGGTTGACGCGATACTTCTTATTGCAATGATTGGGATCACAAACTGTCTAATTATTCAATAAAAGATTATCTAATAATCCTAAAAATCTATTAAATACACATTATTTAGTAAGCAGACAAGACTTTACAGCAAGTATCGAATTATCGAGAATTACAATAGGGGAAAGTTAGGACGCGTGCAATACCGTACACAAAATAGATTTTAATAAAGATAACGTTAATATTTCACTTGTTTATGTGTTGTAAGCAGTAGTATCGTCGCCGGCCACCACCTCCTCATTTAGACATTGACCTGAAAACAATTTAAGTGTAACTGTTAGGTCCAGTATACATTGTGGTGTCAGTCATGCACAGTTCATAGCTTATAAGAAAAATTCTGTTTTTGTAGTTTTTAGCCGAAAGTAAAATAACTAAATACATGAATCATTATTTTATTGCTCAATAAAGTCAGAAAATTATTAACCGTAGTTGTATTGGGGTGTCCTATCCTAAAGCTGTTAATAGGATGGCGTAATAGAAACTTCGATATTAATGAGTGGACTGTATAATATAATTTAAAGTGACAATAATTCAATATTATGCGCGTGAGTTTATGGCGATGGACGATGACGCAGTAGTTAAGTTCTGTCACTCCGATGACAGCGCGCCCGGCGCGCCCCCTCCTCTCCGCGACGGCCGCCAACCCGCGGTCGCCCGGCGTTTCGTTGTTCCGATGCAGCCGGCGTTTAGTTCTCAACAGTAGTATTATTTTTTATTTTTATCTTATGCAGACAAGAAAACTGCGAGAAAAGGAAAATTCGAAAAAAACCCTTTAAAGAATAAATGTTAACGATATAAGGGACAAACAAACTTACGTTTTACTTTTTATTTCGATGCAATTACCGCAGATTTTAGACATACGAAATTTAAGTGGTGCATAGCACTGAAGAGTGAACAGTGAACTGAACAGTGTGTTATAATACATCACGTCAACGGAACGAAAGTAGCACCATGAATACTACAGTGTGACTCCAGCTTAATAAGTACTAATGCAGTGCCGACAGGCTTTGTTCGTATTGTGTAATTCAACTTGTTTACTCCGAGTAATAACGTGGCTTGACAAAACAAAATCACTAAACACGAACACACATTTCACTTAAATAGCTATACTAAGTGTATTATAATCAACATTATGCAGTAATAGACAATCGGAACAAGAAAATTAAATTAAGCACAAGGTGGTCTAGTCTTAATGTATATTATAAAGCTGTTAAAAGTTACGAAAAATGTGATCAAATTAAATTAAACTGTACATCATCATCATCATCATATCAGCCGTATGAAGTCCACTGCTGAACATAGGCCTCCTCAAGAGATTTCCAATAGGGCCGGTTGTTTGCGGCCTGCATCCAGCGCGATCCTGCTATTCGGATCAGATCGTCTGTCCACCTTGTGGGTGGGCGTCCAACTCTATTAAACTGTACATGCATATTCAATTATTTAATTAATTGTTTTATGTTCTTGCATTGAATGTAGGTACGAAGGGATTGTTACATGTACCTAAATGGTTTCTATCCCCCTCTGAATGCATTTTTATCCAATATATTTACGATTCTGAACACAGAAAATTTAATGTTAATTGTATTTTAAATTATTTTTAATGAACAATAAGTATTATTATGTTCATTCTTCAAATTTTGTTATAAAAATAAGTTAATTTAATTCTGACCGACCGGGCTGCATTGATGACAAAAGTCCATTAACTTCAACTAACAATCAGTATAGTAACAATAAACTTTCATGACTATTCCAGATTCCAAATTGCACAGATTAGAAAAAATAAAATGGTAAAACCAAAATTCGACTTTGCTTTTAAATATATCCGTATATTTAAAAGCAAAGTAAAAAAAAACCATGGAGCCATTAAGGAATATATACAAAGTAAATCTCTTATAAGACCTAAAAGAAATACTTGTTGGGTTCAGTTAATGTCTTGTTTAACATCCGTAAGTAAACACAAGGTTGTAATTTCTTGTAACACATAAATACATACCGTTATGATTAAATTACGCTATAAACTTAAAGAATTTAATGTCACCGGCGTTTAATATCATTACATTCCGATCTACAATCAATCAATCTAGAGTCGTAAAAATTAAACTTAGTATTAACAACTATTAGCTATGCAATATCATGTTTGTATGTATTACTTTAAGGCTAAACATTTTTCTTACTCCAAAGATTATTATTGAAATTTTATATTTAAACAGAGACTAGGCACACACTAAGCACGAATTGAAAAAAATAGTAATTAGAAGCCACGCCTTGAGATATCTCAACACTAACAGTCAAATATAAAAAAAGTGCAAATTCAAATTAGTTTCTAAACCTACAAACGATAGAAATATATACGAAACTTGACTTCAATTAATCTAAATGAATTATTTGCAATGCATGAAATTTATTAATAAAAGTCATCGTAAAATGTACAATACTCGACAAATAATAAAATACAATTATAAAATACCCTTTCCAGACAGTACAATCACCAGCAAGGAACAAATATGTATTGTATTGACATCTCGGTGAAAAGTCTATTTAAGTCCTTTGTAAGAGACATTGTTCTATGTTTGCAATTACTTTTTATAAGGTTATGTATAAATCATACATACGAAGAAAAAGCAAAATGGCGTGTGATTGAGAAAACTAGTCATGAAAATGCTGTTTACGAATAGGGAGAAGAAAGTAATATCAGATTAATTTTTTCGTGCACTTTTGTGCAAATGACAAACTTGGCTAATGAAGATTAAAATGCAAAACGTGAAGGTACTGGCCTGTAGTTAAAGATCTATAAAAGACACGTTTTTTCAAATAACTATGATTCTAGTTAACACAATCTAATGTTATAATATGGTTATGGGGCGCAGTCGTTATCTTCTCATAAGATTAACGCAAACTTGGAGGACAGATTAGTGTGGCTTTTCAAACACTTGCCATATAAACAAAAAAATGTACTGCAAGTTTAAATGTAGAGCCCACAAACCGCAGGGCAGCTAGTGGCGAGCTGAATGTGAGTGGCGACACTGCGGTCCTGAATGCCCCTGAGAGTCGGTCTAGGCCTCGTCTCCAGCAGGTCTTTGTTGGCTGACTGGAGTGAATCTCCAAGAGCGACCACAGGACTCTCAACTCTGGCTTGCCTTAACCAGCTGACCAGAGAGGGGTCGCCAGAGCTATATGCTCGGGGGTGGAAGTGTCATTTTTCAATGGCATAATTACGAGGAAACCCGCTCCGGGTCTCCGCTTGGGACCCGCGATGGTGAAATCGGCGCCGCACCGCTCGACACCCCTAGGCGCGCACTACGGTGTTGCCCTGAGACCCGTGGACTTCGGCCCATGTCGGTTGTGGAAGGGGCCCATCTAGTGTAAGGCGAGTCACTGTCTGCCCCAATCCTCATTTAACATCATATATTCACCGCTGGAGGCGGCAAGCAGGTGACGTTGTTCCCGTATGCCATATATCAACATTCCACCGAACACCCAAACCCATAGCCCAATTTTCTTTGACTCCATAATATCCTACAATAGCTTTACACTTACCAGTGACAAGTCATAGCTGTACTACAATAGTGCAGCTGTGATATTGCAACGGTAAGTGTCTCATCACATTCTAAATTAAAATTCTTTAAGGGCCTCTGCGTGTTGGACCTGTGTCCCCGCGTAAGCCTTCCAAAAGGACCGGGTATACTTCTCACCTTAGAGAAAAGTACAGCCGTGAGAAAAGAGACATAATAATAATATTCTACCACATTCACACAATGTTATATCCTTCTTTAGGCTATTCCCGCACTAGGTACACCCGATTCTAATTAGCTCCATTAAAATATGTTCCGAAGTAGCCGTAGAACTATTTGTATCGTACTTTACGCTCTACCACTGATTTATGTATGTATATCCATAATCCGTGAATCCCTACTTTGGATCTGATTTTAAATTATCGAAGAAGTAGGCTCATCAGTACGTCCCGGCACCTGACCCGCACCACCTCGCCAGCAAATATTTTATCTAATATTTGGTATTTGTAGCTTTATTAAAGACTCACTAATAATCACTGAAATTTAATAATGAAGAAGCTATTAGAAATGCTAATTTAATTTATGACTGTAACTCAAGATTATAGTGTATAGTAATGTAATTCTCTATCAGCCATTCACATTAGTTATCTATTAATTAATTATCAAAACAAAGGTGATAAATAAACAAAAACTTAATAAAACATTTACTTTGACAACGTGCTGAGCTATTTCTCAATGCGGTACTTATCCCAGCATGTATGTGCAAGTATGTAGGTAAGTACATATGCCTGCGCTATTGTAGCGTTTCTTTCACGCGATACACATGTTTTCTCACATGAGTTTAATGCAATACTCGACAAATCGTCTTGGGTAACACTGGTCCAATGTTGACACTGTTTTGTAGAAAATGTTAACGTGAAGGAAATGCATTGTTTTCTCAACAGTTTTATATTATGCTTAACTTTATAACATACATGTGTTTGTAGATTTCAATAAAATCTGATATGTGATCCAAAACCTTTTTTTCTTATGGAGAAAAATGCGTAATCACGAATGTATTCCCGTTCAACAAAAGTTATTGACGAAGCTTTGTTGAGTTCGCTAACCCGAAAGGCCAGAATTCCCACTAAAAAGCCTCTGTTCACCAATACCTCGCTTTAGGGTGGGCCGCTGGCATCTGTTAAGACGTCAATTTACCAGTATCTTAAATCATATTTCAGTTTATTTAAAGGCAATTACTGAAATTAATATGATAAAGCTCTTTAATACATCACTGACTTCAACTGACAGTAATCATTCTGATTCACGCACATTGTAGTATATTCACTCGCGGAAGTGTTCAGTAAGTTTTTGTTTCAATTATAAACAATAACTTTGTAAACACACATGCAACACAACGCCCTTCTATACAGGAAAAATATAATTGAACCGCTTACCCAACCCAAAAGATAATAACATACTTTTAGTACCGTAACAAATCGTACAAAAATGAATTGATTTCCTCAGAACTAAATACCTTACAAGGTAAGTAAATTCTTTGTGCTGGATACTTGCTTTCAACATTTTGCGGAAATTATCTCATTTCATTTTTATATTCTCCAATTCTGAGCGATATTTCAGTAAAATCACAATATTATTAATCTTAGGTATTCTGTGTGGTGGGTTCATTGTTTGATTTACTCTTAATACCATTGTGAAAACATTTAATAACATTTAACATTTGATATATTTATTTAAAAACTTTAAGCACTGTAAAGTACAAAGGTGCTAAAGGCATTGTCTACCATCCAGGTGATGCAGAAAAGAGCACAGTAGGTGCAAGTAGGAGAAAATAGTATATGGAAGATGGTTGAGGTTAATATAATATATTATATATTTTATATACAACAACATTTGTCAATAAAGAAATATAGCACTATCTATTATAATTTACAGGGTGGAATTTTGTAATGCCACCTGGAGGGAAAGTACTCTAAATACTTGAGATAGATAATTTTACTCAAAGGAAACATTCCTTTGATTTTAAAAAGAAACAAAACTGCATTCAAAGTTTTTCGGAAATTCACTTGCCACACCCGGGAATCCAACCAGCTAAACTCTAAAAAAATAACATCCTGTACTTTTATGGCATCGATCGATAGGGTTAATCATAAGGATCAAATCTCTCTAAAAAACGTGGTTAATTAAATAAGAATAAAACTATTCAATCTTAATTTACGTGGTATTTGTTAGTGCCTCACGCAGTTGTCGCATCTATTGGCCTGCATTACCAACACGTGCATGTTGCAGTCTTAGTTAAATAGTTCTTCGTTATTTTAGTGAATATATAATATATATAATACGTAATTATTTTACGTCAAAAATAATTATTAATTTCTAACATAATTAAAGTAATCCGACGGACCATTGAGTAAAAGTGCTTTATCTTTTAGTTAGTCGGATTAGTTCGTTTTTATTTCATTTACCATGTTTGTTAGAAAGATTTGATCCTTATGATTGACCCTATCGATCGATGCCATAAAAGTACAGGGTGTTATTTTTTTGGATTTCAGTTGGTTCGATTACCGGGTGTGGCAAGCTAATTTCAAAAATATTTGAATGCTGATTTGTTTCTTTTTAAAATCAAAGGAATGTTTCCTTTGAGTAAATTTATCTATCTCAAGTATTTAGAGTACTTTCCCTCCAGATGGCATTACAAAATTCCCACCCTGTATATTATATAAATAATTACATAGAAATAAATGCTATATTTACATAAACACGAATAAGTCACTGATGTGCTAATGCTGTTAGATATACACCTAGACATCTACAAATTTTATTACGTATACCTTGTGTTTATTTCTTTAAACTATATAGTTACGTTTCTGAATATTCTTCTGATTTGAGGCATCTAGTAGGTACATTAGAAATATGCAACTCATAATCGAAGTGACATTAGGCTGAGATGATGATGATGAATAATTTGATTATTTTGTAGTTTTCGAGTAAAAGCGTATGTAAGTATATAACTAATGATTACTTTAGAAAATCAGGTGACCAAAGCTGATGCTTCTTAAACTAATTACTATTAATAAGCTGTCTTATTATTTTTACAAGATAGCTTATTAAAAATTACACCAATTCAGTTATTTATTAGACAGCAACGTCCGTTGCATACCTTCATGTACCTCTATACGTTACGATAGGGCTATTGGCAAACCCTGGGAAATTGATCAATGGATTTTTGCTCCAATAATTCCCACACTTAAAACCTCTATATAAACTAATGAACCAAAGTTCTGGTATTATTGTCTTTTAGTGCCTATTATCGACAAGAGCATATTAACTCTCACGCGTTTGTGTTCAAATTATAATGTTTTCTAAAGTAAGTTTCTCTATACATAAATTTTCTCTAGAATAGCTATATGATACAATAGTGCTGTGCATAGTGTAAATATTTCTAAAACGGTGTGTGTATGAATTTACAAAACAATATAAGAAATTTAGGTATATATAACTAAAAATATTTTAAAAAATTCATAAGGACATAATTGACTATTATTTTTTACTCATAACAAATTTAGTTAAATATGCTGACATTCGATTTCGATTACATTACGACATAGACGGGTTCCATTTTGGACTAAGCTAAAATTCCAAAGATCTGCGGAAAAGAAGTCATCTATAGTTTTTATTTCATTGTGACTACAATAAACAATCAAGTGAGCTGTGTACGACTGATAGCATAGTCGGTCGTCGTTTCATAGCAGTGGTATGAATTGACGAATGTTATTTTCTACTTCGTCATGGTGGAGCTCTTTTTGACTTAGTAAAGGAATACACAAAGAGGTTCGCGATATTTCGACGAAGTACATAAATAACGTTAAAGAGGTTAGGCGAGCCCGGGTACATTGGCATGCTCTGGGTTGATACTGAGAGATTTCGTTAAAAAAAACCCATATCTTTTATTATCCGAACCCGAATCCCGGGGATCGAACCCAGAATCACTTGCCCAGCAGTCGCTCACTTTCTCGCCGCGACATCGAGGCAACTTCAATGACATAATTAGCTAAAATACACATAGTTACGTATTACTTGCGCAAATTTATGGATTTTGTGAAATAATAACCAATTTTCATGGTCTAACAACGTTTTACGTGCCGAATTTGTCTATAGCTATATGAGTGGCTGAAAAACCCATCCACAAAGACCTTGGGAAATTCGTTCAATTATTAATTTACAAAGACAACAAGACAATGTATAATGTTAAGCTAGCACTAACTACCTACTCGTATTAGTAATATTCGAATTACTTAGTAAAGATATTGGTTATTGTAAACTAGCTGTTGGCCGGGGCTTCACTCCAGTCGTTCTTTGTTTGGCCACTGCTCAGCTCCTATTGGCCGTTGTGTGATTGGGTATCTTTTCTCCACATGTCACCACCCTCATAGCTACTCAATAACTTATTCTGTCTGGATCTCATCAAGCCTGTGCATACAGATGACGTCTTCTATTGTATTTTCTCCAGGTATTAACTTTGTTCGCGCTCGTGTCGGCGTGTCAAGCCATCTTCCCGTTACATCATCATCACCACCCGGCCATCTCTCACCAAGAGTTGCACAAACATGACGGGCCCCATCACCCGGTTCCTATTCATCACCCTATAGTACACCACCAGCCTATCATCCCACTCCATCATCACGTGCCCCTGGTCTACCACCAACCCCACCACATTCCTATCCACCACCACGTCCCGCATCATGATCATTATGTAAGTATTTAGAAATTAAACAATCATTAGACTAGTCTTAGTTATATTGGCTAATACTATTTTTTCAGATAACCTGTAACATTCTTAACTTAAATTTTCAAAAGAGTTTGTAATCTCGGCGAAAAAATCCTTTTTGAAACTTAGTTTCAGCTTAAACACTTGCTAATAAGTACTTTATAAATCATCTGAGATCTCAAAACTAAGTTTGAGATAGGCTATCTAAGCTATATTGTATAATTATTAATCCCTAAAATAAAACACGAAGGCCAATTTTTAATACAAGTAAATATGTATACTATTAGCAAAAGTTGCATAATGTATGCTAAGACTAGATCGTGAATATTAGCAAAGCCGTAACCACTATCTTACAAAATGCCAACCAACTATTAAATTTATTATCTAGCGTAATTTAACTAAACACTTCTCGCTCAATAAATATTGGAGTACCATTGAGTATTTTAAAATAAATACAAACAGACTCCTGCAAACTCTAGACAATTGCGAATAAACCGTTACTTCATTCAATAAATTCCCCGAGGAATAAAAACTTGCAGTATTGTAAGCAAGCGAAAGCGCTTTACTGCAGTTTTATAACTTCTTAGTTTAGTTTCTATGCCCAATATAAAAACTGCTCCGACAATAAAATATTTGACTTTACATCAGTTTTAAAATATTGGTGTATCAAATCTTAATTCAAAAGTTATTTAATAACTTTTCTATATAAGTTAATTAATTAATCTTGCTCCTATCAAAAACCGCTCGAAAAAACTCCACAGTGATATTCATAGTATATTATTATTCACAGGCGTTCCCAGAATACAAATTCGAATACTCAGTACATGACCACCACACAGGCGATGTGAAGTCCCAACATGAACATAGACATGGAGATCTGGTAAAGGGAGGCTATGAGCTCATTGAACCTGACGGCAGACACAGGAAGGTCGAGTACCACGCCGATGACCACACTGGGTAAGAACAATGGTTACACTGACGCAAGCAAACTTTATATTTTGTAAATCAACTATCCGAAATCTTGATATACTAATGCTTCTAAATAAGGAATTGCGAGAAATGGATTATTGAAACAAATCCTATACCAACCCGTCTGGTTAGCGTGGTATAGTGGGCTAAATTACCTATACATTCTATGGAGGAGACCCGTGTCCAGCAATGGGACGTTTATGGATTGAAATGATGAATGCTTCTAATAAGTGAGATAAACTCATTAGAGAGAAAAGGCTTTCAAAAGTAAAGCACATATAACCACCCTGGTAACAGCTTACCATCAAGCGGGCCTAAGTGCAAGAGACAAAAAATTATGTGAATCTATAGTTAGTTTATCAACAGAGAAATTTAAATATAGCCGCTATTTAAAAAAATTCGACAATGATATAAAAAACAACTTCAATCAATCAAATTGAATGTCGAGATTCACTCAACTCATACAACGTCATAATACTTATATTATTTTATCTTTCATACAGTTTCAACGCCATCGTGCACCATTCGTCGCCTCATCATCATGTTCATCATGCTCAACATCACATCTGAGCCTCCCGTGGCGCCAAAGACCCCAAGAACTGATAGTTACCAGAACGAGACTGAAAATCGCCTGCCTATTATACTGACATATTCAACGTTACTTATGCAATTTAAATATATTAGCGCTAATTTTTTAAAAGCTGTTTTAATTATTTTGTCTTTTTCTCTTTTTATTTCCTGGCACATTTAAATTAAAGACATAGCTAAGATGACAACGATTGTTATATATATCTGTATAAAAACATTATCTATTTATCTATATAAACCGGCCCCGGCAACGATGACGTAGCGGTAGCATATCCGACTGGAATATTCATTTCTTGATCAGCCAAAATCGGTATTGCGTATCTCTCATGAAATTATCAATACTAGCAGATTTTGAAAATGTGACCGGTTAACGATAATATTCTCACCCCCTATTATATGAGACCTAACATGCCTTGCAAAATGTGGATACCTCTGCCTACCCTCCTTCGGGGATAAAAAGGGTGTCGCTATATTTTTATGTTTATATTTATTATTATTAAAATAATAATGACACTTTCACACACAATTTAAAAAAAACATTTTATCTTACCTTGACTGAACAGTGACGTAGATATGCAGAGGGTTGGAAGTGACCTTAGGGCTTATATTGAAATGTTTCGACATTTTGACAGCTAATCTGGAAGTGTACTGACAGTACTTAGGCCCTAATACAGCTAGAAACGTGTTCGTGATAGTAACTAACGTATGTTATGTTAGACTTACCAACCTAACTTAATTGTGTTAATCATCATAATTATAACAGTAGTTAGCAATCAAATATTAAAGACTATTATCGTAATGAGTAAGTACTTGAAGTTAAATGGTTTAAATGAATAAAAACTAACAAACTTATGGTGAAACTATATTCTACATAAAGTGGCAATTACAGGATGCACTTTTTGCCAATTTTTCTATTTATGAGTGACTAACTACGTCTGAAATTTAAAAAGCAAAACTAGTATTAAGTAAAGAACCTTATACACTAGTTATGAACGTTAATATTCGACGTAAAGACGACTCAATGATACTTTATTCTTCATATTAATTGCTAATTTCAGGCTAAGCAAACTATAAAACGAAGGATGAGACCAAGTCATACTGTATTTTTTTTTATGTATAATTACTCAAATAACTTTTTCAGAGTAGTCTGAATTCAATAATTATTTTATATTGTACACACACTTGTTTTGAAAATTTTATTTAAAAGTTACCATATTACTCTGAAAAAAACTGTCACCCTTGCAGATAAAAAAATAGGGTATGATTGATCGTTCACCAACTGAATTTTCTTCTGAGAACTATCTAGTTTAAACGATAGTACAAATTATTTTCGTAACTTGATTTTACCAATGATGAAACCAGGTTTCATTAAAACGATTTCGCTAATAATCTGTTGGAGCAGAATGATCTATTCCAATTCAAATGACAAACTATGAGGCTACACGAGTACTTACAAGCAATAAAATTAAGAATTAAAAACCTTCGACACAAAACGTACGTGCGTACTCTTAAAAAGTGTAAATAAAAATGAAATGAGCTACTCATAGACAATAAAATTGAAATACTTAATAAATTGGCAACAATGACAATTAAATTAGAACAAAAAGTTCTGCCAATTTAATTGTTCAACGTGCAAGCACAATGCTCCACTTACCAAATACTTAGACGATTAGGTAATATTGAATCCAAAAACGAATCTCCTAGGTTCTGTTTTTTTTCGTTGCTAAAATAAAAATTCCGGTTGCTGAAGAAGATCGTTGAACTAAACTATTATAGTTCAAAATCCAATCTCCTAGATATTGTCGTTGCTCAGATCTCATATCTATATTTCTGGTCATCAGACTCTGAATCTTTTATGTCTAAGTACCAAAAGTAATCCTTTAACAAATTTGCATTGTATAACCTCAATTTGCCTGTATATATTGTGTAGGCGCTTGCTATAATAATAATTACACTCATAATTTAGGGACAGTTAATATTTAAAATTAATATTTATTTATCATTACTGATTCACTGATTTTATTTGTGTCAAAGTTTGAATGATATATAAATATAACATAATAATAAAAAAATCAGGAGAAACGTAAAATTCAGAAAAAAAATTTAAGACCGAATTCTTCTATATATTCATTAAAAATTATGTAAAATTAATGAAAGGGGGTCCATTTCTAATATTATTCATGTTATTCATGTAGTAGTATTTTTTAAGTAGCTTTTGTGACCCTGTTTACATTCTTTGCCATATCTCCGAATTCATTGGCTCGATTATTATACTGTTCATTTTTTTTAAAAAGCTTATGAGTTACTTTATCGAAGATAAAAACATTTTCTATTAATTTTATTAACTATGAAGAGAAAAGCGGAGGCAAATAATTTTTTTCAATATTAATATTTTTTCAATTCAATTATTCAATATTTTTAATAAAAACAGTACTTTTAAAATCAAGTGTGAATCCACAAAATAGGGTGACTTTTTAATCATTAATAATGATCTACTACTTTGTATATTTGCTAATGTATTCACAGTTTTGAAGGCAAACATGCCACAAAGTCACTAATCAGCAAAATCCGATTATATATAAATAACAAATATCTGATTACCATGGTCAAATATTACAGAAAAAATTTAGTCCTTTTCGCTTTACTCATTATATTGATAAACCAATTTCCATTTAATAACATTGATGAATTGATGATGAACCCACCCATAAATCGAGAAAATCCGAAGAAAAAAAAAAGTTAATTGCATTAAGTGTATTGTATTGCAGGAAACAAATGCTTAAGTCAAACCATCGTGTGTATATATACTTCACGAGATCACGATTTATTATCAATATAGTGAACGAATTGTTTGCAGATTCACGATGATTTGGAAGGTAAGCAGAGCCTTAATAATAATATAAAATAAACTTGCTACTGCACTTTTTACTGAGTTATAATAAGCAACAACAAATGGTTAATTTTCACGCTATTTTGAACATGTTATCCAAATATTAGCTCGAACGTAACATTACTAACATTTTAGAAACGCAACGTCAATGCCAAATTGCAACTATACTTTAAATTCCAGTTTAAAGTAATGATAATAAATATGATAATGCTTAAAACACTTTCTTGATTTTTTTTCTAAAATATTTACTTTGAAGCTAATTCTGAATTTAAACTCGAATTATTTTTATTTTTCAGTAAATAACGTAGCATAGTAAAATATTTTATAACAATTTATTGTCGTTGTTCACAGACCACAATACTCCTAAGCGTAGCGCTATGCGTGCTAGGTGAGGGACATGTAGCTATATCAGAACAGAGGATTAAGATACATCATAGACATCACGGTGACTTAAACCATATAGGAACACTAAAGCCTGAGCATCATGAGGAATACGTAAGTTGACTTTCATTAGTATTCTACTGAATAGTGTGATGCAACAGCTAAATAGTTACCTATCGTATGTACAAAAGTATTTATTATAATATTTGACATGTTTAATAAAGTATTTGACATATTGTATAACAATTAAGTGGTCAAAACTTGTGTATTGGCATCGTATGGACTACAAACTACAATGCTCCTAAGATATTTTATTTTTTTTACACCAAGCATTTTCCCAGGATTTTATAACTCTTAGTCAATTCGACCGAAAAATCTGTCGTTTTCCCAAAATGTTAATGATTATTACGGATTTCTTTACAGGCTTCGTCGTATCCCTCATACGAATTCTCATACAAAGTGAATGATCCCCACACTCATGACATCAAAGGTCAGGAAGAATCCAGAGACGGAGATAAGGTGAAAGGTGAATATTGGCTGGTAGAACCCGACGGTCGCAAACGCACCGTTACATACAACGCGGACAAACATAGCGGGTGAGATGTTTTCCATTTATAACACTAGACTCATCAAGATGTAAGTCTAGTAAAAATTTAAGTGTCATCAATTCATTATCATACTTTGAAGCTGGAGACTGCAGTGCAGTCACATATTTCAACATCCCTTTGTGTCTTTTTAGGGTTCCGTAGTCAACTAGGAACCCTTATAGTTTCGCCATGTCTGTCTGTCTGTCTGTCTGTCTGTCCGTCTGTCCGTCCTCGCTTAATCTCTGTGACCGTTAGCACTAGAAAGCTGAAATTTGGGACCAATATGTGTATCAATCACGCCGACAAAGTGCTAAAATAAAAATTGGAAAAAAATGTTTTATTAGGGTAGCCCCCCTATATGTAAAGTGGGAAGTGTTTTTTTTTTTAATTTTAACCCTAATGTGTGATATATTGTTGGAAAGGTATTTAAAAATGAATAGGGGTTTACTAAAATCATTTTTTGATAATGTCAATAATTTCGGAAATAATCGCTCCAAAAGTAAAAAACAAAGCGTCCCCCCCCCTCTAACTTTTGAACCATAAGTTTAGAAAATACGAAAAAAATCTGAAAAGTAGAACTTTATAAGGACTTTCTAGGAAAATTATTTTGAACTTGGATGGAAACAACAGATGGAAACTGCAGTTAACCAATATAATTTGGTCCCTGAATCGTATGAGCGCCTATACAATCCAGAGGTCAAGTTTCATTTGCCCGTATTTTTTTTTTAACTTCGTTTACATAATATTTTATTATCCTGAACGTATCTTTTTTCAAACAAAAAAATAATTATTAAAATAGGTTCTCGCAATTCAAAATTACCATCGAAAACTTCTGGCACGTCTATGTATTAATTAGTAACCCAATTCATGAATTTATAGTTTTCAAGAACTAACACTTATTGTGACGGACGGGAAACTACGGAACCCTACACTGAGCGTGGCCCGACACGCTCTTGGCCGGTTTTTTATGGTTAAATTTTAGTGTTCCATGAATTAAATACAGTATAATTTAATTGTACAAACCGTTTCACAATTAGTTTGCTTGAATACTATTTGACCGCAGGAAATTTTTCGGACACCATTTTGACTTTGTTTGATGTCGACGATAATTCAAAGTAAATAAAAAATAATTAACTATTGTTACCCGACTGATAGGACGGGTATTGTTTATCTATAGTAACTGTTATGTATAACATGGATATGAACTCTATGATCTTCATACTAACCCAATGTTTCTCAACAGTTTCCACGCTACCGTCCACTATTCAGACGATCACCATCATGTGCAAGATCACCATGAGTATAAAGTAGAAGAAGAGAAAAAAGATGACGAAGGCCATCATAACCAACATGAAGATAGTCGTGAAGGTGGAGAAAAAGAAGAAAAGAAAGACAATGAAGAAGGTAGCGATGAAGGTCGCGATGAAGGTCGCGATGAAGGTCGCGATGAAGCACGCGATGAAGGTGGTGATGAAGGTCGTGATGAAGGTCGCGATGAAGGTCGCAATGAAGGAGAGGGAGAAGAAGGCCGTGGTGGAGAAGAATCTCGAGATCGTGAAGAAGTTGGTAGATGGATTCATGACAGATTCTGGGGACACCGTGATGAAGGTAAATATCGTATCCAGAAACCTAGTCCTCACTATGATGATAGACGCCGCGATGAACACCTCTTTGATGCATACCACTTAGTTCGCGGAGATGGCGGACATAAACGTGAAGAGCTTAAAGGCATCGCTGTAATTTCTGGTCTAGGCATCTATGGACGACGAAATGGAAAAGAACGTGCACAAGGGCACGGACATGAAGCTTGGAAAGGCAGAGACGAGGATATAGAAGAAAGTCGTCAAACACGACGTTTTGATAAACGTGCAAATCCAACACAGAAATCTGGAGCTATTGTTAGAGAAAATTATGTACACCCTCGTTTCAGGCACAGCCAATTTCAACTCAGAAGCTTTACTCAGTAATAGAATAAGTTAAACCTCTTTTGATATAATAGTAAGACTGAAAACGAAAAAGAAAAATGGTATTCGGTTAAATGTGTATTGTGATATTTATATTTTATTTATCGATAGTATAATAATGTAAAAGCAAATTATACGTACTCGTATAAAGAAGTGAGCGCTCTTTAAACATTTTGTTTTATTACACAAAGCTAGCAAATACTAACTTTTGCCCGGGACTTCGTCCTCGTGGATTTCGATATTTACATAAATCCTTCTTTAAGGTGCAAGACTTAAATTTTTGTGTACCTATCACAGGGGTTGAATTCATTTTATGTCAAAATAGAAAACATTTTCGTAATCAGCGTCCCTGAAAACCTTGAAAATGACATCCATATCAGTTTCTAATATTTTTCACCCCTATTTCATCCCTTAAAGTAGGTTTTCAAAAATAAAAATTACCCATTCATTCACTTCTTAACTGAAGTGCTAATTGCGTATCCGCCAATAAAAACCTATAAAACAACGTCTACTTAGTTTTCAAACGACTTTGTAACAATTTCATCCCCTCAGGAATTGAATTTTTAAAAACCAAAATAGACATGCTAACAATACTTAGTTAGTTATTATTTAGTAGTGAGAAGGTATGCCACCGGATTTTGGTCTCATCAGATAATTTTAGCCAGTCATATTATAACTTTGAGAAAAAGATAATTACTTATATAGTTTACGTTTTTATCCATACATATTGTAAAAGGCTTTGTCCCAACTGACTGACTGACAGACAACGCACAGCCTAAACCGCTGGTCGTAGCGACTTGAAATTTGGAGGGTGTGTTTGTCCTAATGTCTAGAGGTGTACTAAGAAAGGGTTTTTTTAAAATTCAACCCCTAAGGGGGTGAAAAGGGATAAAAACGATTGTATGAAACTTCTTTGTTTTTTACCCGACTGCCAAAAAGGAGGGTAATGTTTTTAACTTATAGATTTGACAATTTGTTTTGGGGTACTTCTATCAAAATAAAAATACCCTTATCAATATTTTTGTCAAAGGTGGCTTTGGAAGGGTGAAATTGAGGATGAAACGTTGTATGAAAGATCTTTGTTTTGAAGTTAACGTTTTGCAAATTAGTATTGAGGCAAAATCGAAGAGGTCAGCATAATTTTGTTCAGCGGCAACATGATTCATTCCAATTGAAAAACCTCACCTCTATTGAGGTAGAAACTAAAAATGTTGTTTTAATATTTTTGATAGGGATGTGTTCAGGGCGTGAAATATTAAATAGACAGTTCTTTGTTTTTCAAGTTATATGTTTGGTCCCATGAAATAGGGGGCGAGCCTCGAGCCAATTGTCATTCACATTTGCTTACCAAACTCCGGGAAAATCTCAATACTGGAATTTCATGATAGAAAAGCCCAATTCCATTTTCACCCGAGCCGGGAATCAAACCCGGGACCCCTTGCACAGCAGTCGTATACACTTGTCACTGCGCCACCAAAGCAGTTCGGAACTTTATACATGTGATCAAAAACACAAAAACGTGTTCCTTGCTTTTTTTAAATTCTATCCCAAAGGGGATGAAATTGTGATAAGGACCTTAGAAAACTAAGTTACTTAGTCGTTATTTTTTAGGTTTTTATGGACGGATAATACGCAATTAGAACTTCAGTTGAGAAGTGAGTTGATGGGTTGTTTTGGTGTTTGAAAAACTTACCCTAAGGGTTGAAATAGGTGTGACAATTACTAGAGATTGATATGGATGTCGTTTTCCAGGTTTTCAGGGACGCTGATTACGAAAATGTTATCTATATTGACGTAAAATGAAATTCAACTCCTGTAGTGGGGTGTTGTGGAATAAAATATTAATAATTAATAATATTAGGTATATTATTATATTATGGTAGAATATTATATTTTATTATTATATTATATTAACGAAGAAGTTCCTAAAATAAAAGAAAATGTGAAATTCACACAGACACAGTCCTTTTTACCCGACTGCCAAAAAGGAGGGTAATGTTTTTCGCGCGTATGTATGTATGTATGTGGGCATTTCTGTTCCATTGTGACCTTCTGTTGCCTAAACGGCTTGGCTGATTTGTAAGTGTGAGGTGTCATTAGATTTGTATTTTCCCCCCGAGTGTCATAGGCAAAACAGACATTTTTTTAATAAAATAAGCTAAGTAATAGCCTAATTCAATTATAATATATGGACTAACTATTGCCCGCGGCTCCACTTGTCTCTTGTAACCTAAATAGTTTGACCGGTTTTGAAGTGCAAGGTGTATTAATATTCGTATTCATCCCCGAATTTCTATATCTATACTAATATTATAAAGCTGAAGAGTGTATTTGCTTGTAGGCTATATAATATAATGCTATGGCGTGCGGGGTTTCGCTCCCATCGTTCTTTATTTTACCACTGATCAGTTTTGTAAAACAGTTAAACGATTTTGATAAAACATCTATAAGAACGATCGCTAGAAAACGTGCTTTCAAATAAAATAAATAAAAAAGTTAATTTAACCGACTGCCTAAAAAGGACTAAAAATATGGAAATAAGTCACATTCATAATTAAATACCTAAATAGCACAATCGAAATTCACAAAGTTATAATATACTACTGCTACTTTTTGGCAGGGCGAGGCAGTCGGGTTTTTTCCAAAAAAAAACCTATCTCAGTTCTGTGGGTTTTTTGGTTCTTTTATTTAAATAAACACTTGTTTCTTTTCTTTTTCATGTCACACGGCAATACGTTTTTAGTGGCGAGGCTTAATTGCAAGAAACAGTTTATGGAATCAATGAATAGTTTTACCTAGATACAAATTATATAAATTTATTTATCTCACTAAGGCCTCTTTCACTGTTATTATGCATACGTATTCACTTTGAATGCTTCCTTTACATCGTTTTTGCAAGTTTTTTTTTAACGTGCAATGTAAGTGTGTTTATTTAAATCACCGCCTTCTCGGTTACCGATTGTGCAGAAATTTCACATGCATAGGTATATAAATCAGATGAAAATGGTGAATGAAAATGGTACTGATCTAATAATGGAGTCAGGATGGAGGTGGCTATGAGAATTTTGTAATAAAACGGCATAACGGTTTTAATTTATTTGTCTTGACAAGAGAGATACAGATAAAAGCTTATTTGAAAAAATTTTGCTAAACCATAATCTTATTTTTAGGGTTCCGTACCAAAAAGGTACAAAAGGAACCCTTGGGGTCTCACTGAGTCCGATATCCATCCGTCTATCTGTCCGTCTGTCACAGCGTTATATCTCGGAATCTGCTTATGCTATCGACATAAAATTTGGATGGTGGTAAACAGACGTACGGTCCGCCTGATGGTAAGCGGTTACCGTTGCCTATGGGCGTTTGCAACACCAGGGGCATCACGAGTGAGTTGCCGACCCTATATTGTTGATCCAACTCTATTAAAATTTAAAAATGCTATTATTTTCTCAGGAAAGACAGCCCAAATGGTGCCCAAATTAAAACTTAAAATTGACACTATTAGATCAAGTGTGGTATCAAATAAAAGGGCTTTGTTTTCACATTTCAATATTGAAAGAGGATCAAAATTACCAAAAAAAAGTACCATTCTCCTAATAATCCCTTCTAATCCGCGAAGTTTTTGTGAGAAAAATGTGATAGGTATAACTCCTTATAATATGTTACAAGAAAAATAAACGATGTTTCTAACTACCAGACTTTTTTAGTAATCAAAAAAAAGTCTGACCACATAAATACATTTGTTTGGGAAACATTGTTTTTTTTTGTCCAATAATACTGAGCTATAATCCCAGATAGTGCGGAACCCTCGACGCGCGAGTCTGATGCACTTGACCGGATTTTTTAACAGATAACAATACCACGTAAAGGTTCTAAAACGTGTACCAATCACAGAGGGCCACGATACTAATCGATGCGATTATACGAAGCATCTATCATAATGTGATTTCAATTAGAAAAGAACGGTTTGGGCATGTAAACATGAAGGTTCCGTTCATTCTGCAATTAAATATTACTTTACAATATACCTCAAGGCTTACATAGAGCTATAGGAAACTTGTGGCTCGCGGTCCTTTTCTCTCTTCTCTTTCTTCCGTAGTGGTGGTAATTAGGTGAGGAAAAAATAAATATTTTTCTAATCAAAACTTCATTTATTTTTATTCCAATACTAGAGGTTTTTTATTTTTATTTACTTCGGTTTAAAAGTATAAAGTACAAATTCGACAGCATACCCTAAAATTAACTATTCCATTGTATATTAAAGCTATTAGGATACAGTTAAATGAACGAATCCGGAGTTGTGAGTGCTATAAAGGTATTTATAAAGTGATTAAGTATTATCAGTATTAGTAGCACTGCATATTACAATCACGATGCGTTTCGTAAGTGCAAATACTTCTTTATTGCTTATTTATTAGTATGATAACTTCCCTGCTTTCTAATAGATGATCACTTATAGGTATACCACCCCTCTCTCTCTCTTTATTTAAGAGCTGCGCTCTTGTCGGTGGAGTAACTTCCAATTCTCTCTTTTTCCTGCCATTTCTCTCACCTCCTGATACGACACTACCCGTACCTTCTCCTATAGGTATACCTACTCTTGTTAAAATTTTTAATATTGTGATTATTGCATTCACGGCTTTGCCCCGTGGTATCTCGATAAAAACTAGCGTATGTGCAATTCCAGAGCCTATCTATGTACCAAATTTCATATAGATCCTTCTTTGATGAGTAAAACATCGATGCAATCTTTCGAATCTATAATATTAGTGAGATTTTTAATTTTGTAATTTTTCCTCATTTAATAGCTAGTACTTGTAGCTGCCGTGGTGGCTATAGCATTTGCGGAGGATGTAGAAGCCCCAGTAGAAGTGGAGGAGCCTAAACCAGAAGAATCCGCACATCACTACGGTGACAGCATCCATTCTTTCAGTGACGGCTTGGAACTGATGCGTCATCGTGAGCAACGGTTCAATGATGAACACCTGGAACGTGATGCTGCCCCGTCATCATCACACGGACCCACAGGCCCGGTCATTCTCCGTACACCTGGCCCACTGCCACATGACGTAAGTCGTAACTTTTAAAAGAATAATAGCAGTCGTAATTCCATTTACAAATGGTTCTAATTTTTAATTTTTTTATTTACAGGGTCATCCTGACATCAAAGCACAAAACAAGTAAATATCAAACCTGCCTGTGTTTACTAAAAGATATTAGGTTCTCAGTATATATTTTAATAACAAAACACGCCTATTTCTGTCTTCTGTTGTGGTGGACAGAATACCAACTGCTTAGTCTAAGTATACTTCTTTCGGCTTTCAATAAAATATTTTTGTACAATTTAACTTTCAGAGAATATTTTTTAATACGTAGGTACTCAATACAGGATACTCTGATTTTTTGAACTAATAAAAATATATATTTCAGGATAATAGAGGATGTATACAGCCCGGACTACTACCAGCCTACTTGGGTCCTGGATTATAGATACTTGAAGACAGGTGGCAGGGACTACACACGTGGTCCCGGCGGCCAAATTCTGATCCTTCCCAAAGGAGTTCGTAGCAATGAACACAAGGAATTCCCTGACTATGACGCCTACATCGAACATCTCCGGCTTAGTCGCTTGGCAGAAAAGCAACGTCAAAGTCACGGGCATTCTGATGATTATGACTATTGGCAATATGGCCAGCGTCACACTCCTGGACCCCACGGTTATGATAACCAACAAGGTCACGGCCAGACGTTGTGGCATAAATATTGATAAGCTAAGAATTTTATCATCTTAATTCGCTATATCCTTTTGCTGTTTGTCTCTGTTAAATATTGTGCTGAATTTTTTCAGTTATCTTATTAGAAACCTCATCAGACATTAATTGACATAAACTTTTGTTAAAAAATATATATTTTACGACTTTATTTTTGAATCATATAAAAGTTATATTCCTCTTGCTTTTAAATAAAAGTATTTCCACACTATGCGTATAATTTTTGTTTTTGATCTGCAAACCTATACTAATATAATTAAGCTGAAGAGTTTGTTTATTTGGTTAAACGCGCTAATCTCAGGAACTATTGAACCGAACTAAAATAATTATTTTAGTCTGCTGCGACCAATGGGAGCTGAGTTAAGTAGTAGCCAATCAAAGATCCATGGGAGTGAAGCCCCACGCGCCAGCGTGTTGCTTATATACGAGTACAACACAAAATATGATTCATGTGAATGGATAAGGGGCCGGCATGCAAATCATGTGGTCCAAGTTAGAATCCGACCGGCAGTAGCAATGCGGATTTCACTTTGTGCAATTTATATGTGCTAGTCATGTGACTTATCATATACTGACGGTGAAGGAAAAACATCGTGCGAAGAAATTCTAAGTATGTCTGATCCACCAACCTGCACTAGGCCAGTGTGTATGGATTATAGTGTAGACACTCTCTGGGCTCTCTAGATAGAGGAGAGGAATCCTGCCGAAAGTAGCCTAAATTGATTCCTCCAGCCCCCTTTTTATACTATAAAACCTAAAAATATGAAAATTATTTATTGGGCAGGAGCCGTCAGCGGCCTCTTCGATACCTCGACCTGGACTGATTTTATGTAGCGCCCTTCTTATTTATAGTCCTCTTAGTACTGTAGAAACTAGGAACTTCAAGATTTTCTGAGCAAAGAGATTTTGTATCTCATCAGGTTACTCTTGGTGCTGTCCTAAATGTGATATTTAATTCATGAGTGGTCCACATGTCATGAGCAGAGGACATGCATGCAAGTAACTAAGTTACAACGAAAATTAATTGCAACATGTTAATGATAACATGGAAATGAGAGACTTCAGTTTCTCAAAACAAATCTCGCTAGGCTAAAAATTAGGGAAAGATTCCTCCAATACATAGGTAGGTGTGACATTTGGAGCATTACAAGGCTATAACACAAAGAGACCGGAAAGATTAGATGCTTTCGGAATGTGGTGTAGACAAATAATGGAGGGTATACAATAAGTGAAAAGAATAGCAAAGGAAAGAACGATCCTAGAAAATTACTTACCTGTGGTGAGGTTTATGTGAAAAGATTGGTTTCAAAAGTGGTTCAGACATGAAATAATATTTTTGGAGCGACTTAATTTTGACCACGATTTGGGCAATGTGATAAAATCGTCAGACAAATACATTAGATATAAGTATATTAATTGTTAGTGCTTTTCCTTGGTGAGGTGGAGGTGACATGGCTCATAGCATATCAAGTCTGCGATGGGCGGCTCTTTGAATGAAGTCGTTAGGCGCATCATATTTACCTCATCTAATAAAGTACTACATAGCAACCGCATTCTTTTCGCAAAAACGTAACGACTAAGAAAAAGAATCCTTATATTAAGCCACGTAAAACATTCAGAACAATAAAAATATTTGAATTAATTATTATATTTAAGTAATAAATAAGCTTTACATATTTAAAAACGATTTATGTATAATACTGTACAAACATAACATAGGATCACGCCTTTTCTCCAAAGGGATAGGCAGCGGTGTATCACACGTGGGTGTGATACACCTCTGCCTTTGTCAACTGCCTTGGGAGCGCAGAGGAAAGCGGTGTATAACTGCAGTCTGTAGTACAAGAGGTTCCGGATTCGATTCCCGTGTTGGGTGAAAATGGTATCGGGATTTCGTCAGATCAGATCGCTTTTCAAACAGAAGGCATAGCTGGCAAAACGTGGATTTTGCCAGCTATGCTGTGACTATGAATGCAGTTCTATCCCGCTTTCCTCTGCGCTCCCAAGGCAGTTGGCAAAGAATGCCCCTTTAGCTGTTTACTATGTTCACTCGTCGACTGAATTGCGTGTAAAGTACCTACATACCTACAACTAGTATGTATTGTATTGACGGATTTACAATCAAAGAGTTTAATGAATCGTGACGACCTTACAAAAGAAACTTCAGTTTCACGTATTAGACCTGTTATTATTTTTCAACTAATTGGCTGTGGATTTAAAGTCCTGTCGCTATAGTAATTACTTGCTCCCCCAAATCGCTGCACTTGCAGCAATATAAAATAGGCGATCGTCAAATTTTTGTATAGTTGAAGTCCAGCTAACAACCAAATCAATCCAATCAAAATGATTTACCAAGTAAGTCTTATAAATTTATTATTTAAAAAATATTTTTTGTGAATAAACTAAATGTCTTAATCATCATCATGTATTGTGATTTCGAAAAATAATTTTGATTGTTTAAAATGGGAGCAAGCAATTATTATTTAACATTATACCCGGAAGAGTTCATCATCGCCGCGGAAGCTTAAGTCGGCAACAATTGTATTTACATACATATATGAATATCAATTTGAATTAAATAAGACTGAACTAACATTAGCATTTCATTACGTTCATTCAGGTTGCAGCCCTTTGCCTTTTGGCAGTATGTGCGCAGGCGCACGTAGCTGTGTCTCACCAATCCCGTGTTGATCACCACCATAGCGGCCACCAAGATGGACTTGGACACCACGGTGGACTCGGACACAACGACGGACACCATCAAGACCACCATCCTCACGTGAGTACATACTGTTTAAATATAATATTATTCTCAATACATAAGTTGAAATATGATTTTAATTTGTTTTGTCAACACAATGTCAAACAATTATTTTCTCTATGTGCAAAAAGCATAAATAATAGTTTTATTATTTTTGTATCATTATCATCTCAGCATATTGTAGTCCACTGCTGGACATAGACCACTCCTAATACGCGCTATAACACTCAGAACTCTCCGCCTTTCGAATCCAGTCAGACCCGGCGACCTGTTCCAGGTCGTCGGTCCACTTAGCTATGCTAATTTTTGTATTTGAACAAATACATAATTATATCGAGTGAATACAAATGCGACATTAGTGGGTTACTGATGAACCTTATAGTAACGGGCAGAAAACTGAAATTGCCGAACAGATAAATTTCAACTTTTACCAATTTTAGTGCGATATATTGTTATTTCGAACAATTATTTCAGCATCATCCATCGTACAAGTTCGAGTACTCCGTAAAAGATGAGCACACCCATGACCAAAAGTCACAGCATGAGGCCCGCGAAGGAGATCACGTGAAGGGATCCTACCAGCTCGTCGAACCTGACGGCAACCTGCGTACTGTTCATTACGAGGCTGATGACCACCACGGGTATGTAGCTTTATTATTATTTTTACTCAGATCTAGATAATACTTATGAAAGTCGTGCCAAAAAACTGTTGGCAAATTTTGCTGAGACCAGTTCTGTGACAAGGTTCAGCATTGAGAGGAACTGGCAATATACTTAGGCCACGCTTATCTTATACCATGATTTGTTTTAGAATGATAAAATTATTTGAGAAATCAGAATTTCGGCTTCCAGAAACTTTTTTCTTATTAATAATTCCGACAAAACAAGAGGATTGGATGATTAATTATACCATTGTAGATAAAGTCTTGTTATTACCAACCAAAATTTAATTTTCCTGTCATACTTGAGTGGCACTTTACTTGCCCGGCATTAGAAATGCATCGTTAGCTTATTAAATCTTTTGTAATCAAGTTTTTTGAAATACATTTTCATTTCTGATTTGATTCTAGTTTTTAAAAACCATTTTAAACATAAATTCAATTGACAATAAGTTAATTTAGTGAGTTTTGGCCAATGTCATATTCAACAAATACATATTTGATCATTTTGTTCAACAGTTTCCGTGCTGATGTTCACCACTCCACGGCGCATCATCATCAGATCCCACATCATCATCATCATGGTCATCATCATGACCACCATTAATCTGGACTTTAGAAAATACATGCAAAAATCTTCGATCTCGACTAATTATATGTATCAAAAATATATTTCGTACTTGTCAAACAAGTCAGCGCTGACAAATAAATATAGAAATCAAATTTATAAAAAACATAGTCTTTTATTATTTCTCTAATATAAAATAATTACTATGAACGTGAATACAGTATAATTAAACAATTTAAGAATAAAGAAGTTATAAGGGGAATTCACGTGATGATTGATGATGAATTATTTTACTTGACGTTCCTGACCGAGTCAAGAAAAATAAGGTACGAGTATATAAATACTAAATTCATAATCGCGTAAATTCCAGTTGTATATTTCTAATAACATTCAACGCGAGAGTTAAAAGTAAACAATGCAAGAATTTATTTTGAAATATGACCATGGACAACACTAAAGTCAACTCCTTGATTATAAGCAGTTTTCGTTAGACGCCTTGAAGGGTTTGATTGGCTGGAGAATATATTTTTCTCTGAGCCATAGCCCTGGTTAACCTCATCGTAACCATCATGACCACCACTAGATGGCATATCGTGCTTATATCCAGCGTCGATACGTGGATGTTGATGCTTGTTCGGCTCCTTTCTTCTTACAATAGCGTTGAAACTAAAACATACAATATATAATAATAATATTATTTTATTAATACGTGAAACAAAACTTTACTAAACTTTAAAAAAAAGACATGAATAAAAAAATATGAAATTTGACACAGGTAATGTTGTTAATAATGTGTCAAAATTAATAAAATAAGCATTACACACACTACCATGTGAATGACATGACTGTCAAACACAATCATGTTTTATCATAAGTCAAGTAATGTAGTGACATTTTTTGTGTATTGAAGTTGAAAGATATATTATAGATAACTAACCATAATATATCTTTCAACTTCAATACACAAAAAATATTTTTAAAGTAGACGTCCACATTTCTATCAAACGTCATGTAGTTTTCTTTATATACGAGGGCTTTGTATAGGCAGTCACAAAGAGGGCCAAGCAATCCGATTGTTGGTAGTTGCGTCGGCAAATCCAATCGCTGTCGATACAGTTAATCCTTTTGATAACATGCGTCCAATACGATGCAGAAATGTGGATGCCTACCTATAACCGGCCTTTGTTTTTATTAGTCTTTGAAAAGAGAAACTTAATAAATGTCATAATTAAAATTAATTTAATTCCAGTCAAAATCAACTACTACGCTAACTCGAGTAAGATAAATTATATCCATTTTCCTTAACAAAACTCAGCCTATATTAAACATGTTATTATCATAACTGTGTATCTCTTTTTATATGACGTACTTACATAAATCTTCTTAGATTATATCGGAATGTTTTTCTGCAGTCATTGTGTACTTTAATTGTGTAGAGCGCAATTTTTTTTCTTCAAACAATACTGCATGAATATATATATTAATGATATATATTATCATGATAATAAATTAAAAAGATATAAGCCGTTTGTGACCATTTGAATTAGGTGATATAATGAAAAAGAATCACTTTATTTTCTTCAGTGGGGAACCATAGAAACGTATCGACGATTATAAACATAAGAGTTTTTATGTTAGAGCTCTTACACACCAGGTTTTAGGCGTTGTTGACGCTTGTCACACGCGCTGAATTAACCCTGGCGTATTGATTTTTTTCAAATTTAGCAGCGCCAACTATGCGTGATAGTCTTAAACGCGTCGGTGACGCCTGAAAAAACTTGGTCTGTAAGAGCTCATAGTGTCTGTTTTGTAATATATGGTGTCTGTTTTATGGGGTGAGTACAGGTATGAGCTTTATTAAGGGCCCTCAAGAAAAGGCAGTTATTACTTAGGTTTGAAGATCACTCACCCGTGTAAAGAATCGGCAGTGTACTCCACAGTGCGCACTGCACCATCTGGCTCATACAGGGTGTAGGCACCACGAACATTGTCTCCATCCCGACGCTCCCAGTGACTCTTCCTATCACCGGTCTGGTGGTCTGATACTTCGTACTTATATTCGTATTTTGCCTGAAAATTGTACATCACTTATTAGAAAAAATGGTAAAAGAAAATTATAGTTTTTAAAAGTACATGTAGCACTTAAATTATTTGTTTTTATACCATAATGGTGGCAAACAGACGTACCGCCCGTCTGATGGTATGCGATTATCATAGCCTTATGACGTCTGCAACCAGGGGCTTTATCTTTAACCATAATTACATTAATTCGCTAAAATGCGTCAACACCTGATTACATTTAATTTAATAAATGCAAATATTATTTCTTAATAATAAGAATTTAGATTTAAATTTTACGCAATGCAGAAAACTATTATAAAAAAAAAAAAAAAATAAACACTTACACGGCTTCCACTACTAGAAACCGCAGGAGGTGAAGCTGAAAAAGTAAGGAGATACATTAGCTATCTTCAATATGAAGACATGTGACAATACGCGAATATTAGGTTGGTTGGTTACTAGTGATTGATGAAGGCGCTGGTGCCGCCTGAAGTTGATGAAACACAATACTTTGTGAACTTGTAGCGTGCTGCAACATTGCGACAGGCGAACTACTCGCCAACAACCAGCTATTAACTATTAACACCATCTGAAAAGAATAATTAACAAAATAAAAGCATGCACTATTCCACCTCTATATTCAACAGCGAATGACGTCGACAGGTTGATGATAATGTTTTTTATTGTAAAAATACTGAATGCTGCCTTTGAGGGTGTCGTGCAAGGCAACCGCCAAGAGTTCCGCTCTTGCAAGGGATTAGCGTACTTATGAATACAACAAGAATCAATTATTTTTAACAAGAAGACAAGACAAAGTCCTCAGAAAGTATACTCGTTCGAAACCTAGCAACAACTAAGACTGCCCCCGTTGAAATATTAAACGTGTAGTTAGTTATTCTAAATACAGTATTTACAACAGTTTCTATACAAAAACGTGCCTTTAAATAAATGAATTCCATAACGAAGAACAGGTAATAAAGACGCAAATAAAGTAAGGTGGAAGATTGAAGGGCTGAGGCTCTTCGAACTGCATTTTATAGGGTCATCTCATCTGATAAGTGAAACAATGTGCTTGTCGGCGGATGTATTTGCATCGACAAAGGTCCTTGTCAATTAAAATAGTTGATAGCACTGTATGCAAACGTAAATGAGATATGTAGTAAAACACGAGTAGATATTCGTGTTTGCTTGTAATTTAATATACGCGAGAGAAGAACGTCGGTCGATTGTTTGTGTTACTTAATAGTAGGTAATGTTTTAGTGCTCTAGTTGCTTCAAACGTATCTAGTTGTAATCATCACTATAACTGTTGTATTCTTAATTATCTATTATAATGTATTGACATGGCTTGTTGGTCTAGTGGTTAGTGACCCTGACCGCTACGCCGGAGGTCGTGGGTTCGATTCCCAGGACAAATCTTTGTGTGATGAGCATACAGCTTTGTTCTGTGTCTGGGTGTAATTTATCAATAATAAGTATGTATTTACAAAAAAAAATATTTAAGTAGTATATCAGTTGTTTAGTACCCATAACACAAGCAGTTATAATTGCTTAATTTGGGACTAAATGGCGCTGTGTGAATGTAGTAGAATATTATTATTATATTATAAAAATATTACAAGAGAAAGAGTGTACTACTCCTTAACATAACCTTTTTAGTTAATTAGTTATTCATAAATTTGTAACTACTGATTAAATAACTATAATTTACCGATGCAGTAACGTTGCTGTCGATGGTTTCTTTTCTTCTTTTCTTCTCAGTTTTATATTATACGATGCATAGTTTGAACCCTGATTCCGATGAAGCTAAAGTTGAGATGATCTAATGATGAAGTCATCATTTAAACTTTTACTTTGAAGATGGCTTGGTACTCGGAATTCTGTTATAAAACGATGTACCCATCGAATTCGGGCTTGTGCAATATGATTTCTCTTGACGGTCTATAAGAACGGTCTATAAGAATTTCTAGTCCGAAACAAATCCAAAAGCTATTAAAAAACTATTTTACATAGACGGTGCCCATTATAGTACCATACAACAGCTACATCTGTCGCAAGTTTAATACACTTTTATATAACTCGCTACACTTACATTCACATTTCGAACGTTCGAGGCACTTTCAATTTTGAATATTTTCGTTAGAGGGCGTTTATTGTAAGACTAACGCGTCCAAACCAGTCGTAGAAAACAAATGGTTTAAGAAAAAATAATCTCATGTTCAGTTTAAAAATTTCTTTGTGATAAGAACCTATTTTCTACTAAGATTCTAAAGAGTAAACATTGCGGGAAAATTATAAATATTTGTTAACTATTCAAGAGACAAGCTCTTTAATTTGTATTTAAAACTTTGAACGCCAAAGTGTCAGATACAATGGGAAATCTATCGTTTGATGGACATCGATGGCGATCAAAGGTTTCATTAACCACTGTTAGACATAGGCCTCACCTAATTTCGGCCACAGCGAGCGATTTTGTACCTCTGCCCTCTGCTTGACCTATTGATACGGCCAATGGTTTAATGGACATTATTTCGAATATTCTTTCTCTTACACGGGTGTATTCTGTTATTTGTGGTGCGAAAAGTAGTGACACATCATCCGCCACCACACGCACTAACACCAAACCATATTCGTAAGAAATATTGTCACACACACCTCCTCGGAGTGATGGGTTTCAAAACAATTGTAGTGATGAATTTAGACTTTGTCAACTCGTTGACAGTGGTACAAAATCACAGTCAATATAGATAGAGGTTAAACCTCGCTAGGTTTATGTACCTAAATCTCAATATGGCGATCCATATTGATCCATATTGAGATTTAATTACAGAAGAACCTAATACTTTTTATACCCCACCCAGGAATCGAACCAAGAACCTCTTGCGCAGCCGTTGTATACTAATTAATGCTTCTGTTACGCCATCGATACAGTTTGTTTCAGATACGCAACCAGCTGTCAAAAATAATCAAAGAAATTACAATTAATAAATCAATCAAGAATTGCACTTCTCCAATTATACAATTATCTGATGAAATCAATTCAGTCAGTTGAGTGTTAATTAGACCAATCGTTTTACTATTCAATTGCTTTTAATCTATATTACCTACATATAAAACTGAAATTTGTATGTTTATTTGAATATTGTAAAAACAAGAACTGCAAATCTAATCTAAAGAAATCTTTTATACCTGATAGCCTTTTTACCCGACTACGGCAAAGCCAAAAGGAAGGGTAATGATTTTGGCAATCTATGTTTGTTTTAAGGCAAGTTTAAATATAAATGGCACAGAAGAAACTGCGTAGCTCAACTTGTTTAATATTTGAAAGCTCTATTTCACAACCACGCTATTTCAACATTCAGTGAGAAAAGAAGGTGGATGAAATTGCAATTGTCATACAATTTGAATCCAATTCACACCTACTTAAATAAGTATTTGTAAGGCGGTTTAAGACCAACCAGGATTAACCTCAATGTGAGTGCCTACGTTATTCGACCTTTGAGTATTATAATAAGAATAAAATAAACATTTATTTGCAATATTTTTTACTTTTACCTCATTGTCCGGTGTCTGCTTCCTTTTAACCGCTGAGCTATAAAACCACTCCCAAGAAATATTTCGGTACAAAGTAAAATTCGATCAAGAGCTATTTAGATTACAGTAGTGTTGCAACAAATATTGTATGAATTTACCTCTTCAAGACCTCACTGATGGTTATTTTTATACCCCTTAATTTACCTAAAGATTATGAATTGAAGCGTAATAAATATACTTACGTCAATTAAATATTGATAATTGTAACAATAAAAATAATTTCGTTATATTATTACAAATCCCTTTTCTATATTTATTTCCTTTCCATTTGAAATCTTCTATTACACAGTACACCCACATAGATACTTATGTGTATTTACTAAAGTATTTTACATTAAAGAGCGGATTCGTTAATGATAACTTAATTCGTAATTAATACATTACACAACTTTAAGATGTTTATAAACAAAAATACTCACAAATTACTCTTGAAAGTCTCACTCATTAAGAAGGAAGTGTTGTACTATCATCAAATATGAGCAATATTTAATGATATCTTACATCAATTAAAGATATAGTCAATTAAGAAACATGTAACGGCTCAGACACGTATGTATAATTTACTATCCTATCAGGTAAGTCCTGAATATATTATTGTTCAATAGAATGATCCAATGCAAAACATAGCCAGTAAGTTAGTATCTTCTAACGACTGTCAATATTATGTATCTCATGTACGGACCCCTTTTTTGTCCGTATATTTGCAGACTTTGCCCAAGCCTTGCGAATTATATTCGGCTATTTCAATATAAATGTTAAAACTAGTTTTATAGCCTATTTTTACGCAGTACAAGTTACTATTTTCGAAATGAAAAATTAATTTTAATAATTCAGTATCGACTCTGTGTTGCCAAGTATCAGTGCGGCGGTGACAAATGCCACAATAAACAGTGCTAAACATGTTTATAGATTTACTAGATGCGTTTTGTACAACACGGTCCTTTAATTGCATATATACACTTTGTCAGTGACAGTGAGGCAACTAAATAGACTCGGCCAATTAAATCTAGATCATTCGCAGCCGACTCCGTCCACTGGCGACGCAGGCGCAGGTGCCCATACATGTAGAACTTTTCCGTCATTTGATTCATTTCTTTGACACTGATATTAGTTTCGCTTACATTTCGTAATAAACCTTTGACATTTATACAGTGACGTAGAAAATTTATGTGAATATTTACGACTTAGATAATTGCGTACTTATATCTACATATTATGTATCTGTACATTTATGTATATTGGTAAATAAATATATGAGGAATGTCACATTTGGCATGGTCAAACGTACGTCCTTTCAGACGATTTTGGCAAGACAAAATAAAACAAAAAAGAAATAGAATCAAAATATTTTTTCTCAATTATGGGCTTAATTAATCAGATAGGAGATGCCTATGTCTAGCAGTCGACTACAATAAGCTGGGATGATAAATTAACATAAATAATTCATATAAAATTTTTAATCATCAAGAATGAAGAAATATTTATTTATCTATAACAGGAATAAAATATAATATAGAGAAATAAACAAATCTAAATAATATCTATCAATAAATATAATTTAAACAATTGTTACACTTTCACAACTAACTCGATTCTAACCGGATATCTAAATGTCGCAATACATACCTACAGTCACATACATATATGTGATCGGCAAATGCATATGTTTTGTATTGCAAAACTATATACAATTCGAGTCCGATCATAATTTTGCCTAAATATCAATTTCTTTGCAAATGCGATACGATAATAATAATAATAAAGGTTTATTTGTCACAATAAATATCAGTTACAAAATTACGATGAAACTAATCCCTGTAACGCATTTATCAGATTGTCAAAACTAAGCAGTATGTTAACTATTACTTTATTAGTTTAGCATTCAATGGATGGTACACAATCCTTTATGATTGTATATTATCAATAGTTTTAATCTTAGAACTGGAGTGCTAAAATATATTCTAACGAAAGCTTTAATGCAAACAGAAACAGTTTAAATTAAAATGTTTATAATACCTATAAGGACGAAATTCTTACTAATATTATAAATATGAAAGTTAATTTATTATATTTATTAAATATTTGACATAGAGACAGATATTATCAAATGAAGGTAAAGGCATCTATTAAACGGAACTTCTATTCAATTACGTCGAAAAATCAAAGTATCTTCAGTCTAAGGCCATTGCAATCACAGTGGCATGCTTGTGGTCGTTTTCTGAATAAACATACACACACATATTTAAAACATTACAATACATTTTCATTTTCTAAAGTTTGTTCAGAAACTCAACACTATTTAACGCTGAAATACTTCTAAATAAAACATAAAGATAAAGTCAATTTAAGGTAAATAAATTGTAGAGACAAAATGGTCAGAATAAGTAAGAGCAAAAAGATTAATACACGGTTTGTTTCCTAGTAATGCAACCTTAACAAATGGCAGCATTCTCGGCAGTTCAAATTAAGAAATAAAACATAATTTGTGTGCAGGTTGTTGAATTATTTACATTCATCTGTTGCTTTGTTACTTTGGCATGGTTAAAGGTTACATTTACACGGGTGTAGCTTTCAGACAATTTATTTTTATACTTTGTAAGTTGTAAAAGTTTTTAAATAAATAAGTGTAAAGTATATCCAAATCAATTTTGAATTGAAATCTAGTCATTTGATTGAACTAAATTACTTAATTATAATGTCAACAAAGTTTCAATCCGACAATGAACCAAAGTTATCGGCATAGCTCGTAGAATAAGTAAGTTGAAGTGGCAGTGGGCTGGGCATGTACAGAAGGACCGATGCACGGTGGAGCAAGCGTGTCCTAGAGTGGCGAACGTGACTCGGCAAGCATAGAGTAGGACGCCCTACAGCTAGATGGACCAGCGACCTAATAAAGGTCGCTGGGTCTGACTGGATGAGGAAGGCGGAGGACCGAGTGTTATGGCGCGTGTTAGGAGAGGCCCACTTCCAGCAGTGGATTGCAATAGACTGAAATGATGATGAAAGTTTCAACACTATTCTACACATCGAAGTATAATCGAACGAATTTGATAGATACAGAATTATTTTAAGTTTTACAAAAACAAAACGAAATATTACTACGAAATAAGTAAAAGTCATCTCGTGTTAGTAATAGATATGAATAAAACAAACTAATTCCAACTACAAGATGATCGCGGCAAGCTTACACAAAAATAAAAAGTCCGTTCTAAAACCTGTAAACCTATTATGTAATTCACTGATAACATCTCTTGTTCGAGCAATGAACACATGTCATACTTACTTGCTTACTTACCGTGTAACTATTAATACTGTTGACAGAGTGACATGTATGTTACTACTGTTTCAAGTAGCTAGAATCGTGAATAAGATAATCTATCATATTATTATCTAAGTTGTGAACTACCACTTACAAGCCTTCTTTATTTGCACAACGTTCCTCATCAATCATCATCAACATTACAATCGAAAAATTAATATCCCACTGCAGGGCACGGGTCTCCTTCAAAATGTTACCGGCATGCTGGCTAGACGGGTTGGTATATCGAATTTGCCTTTTCTCTCAGTGCTTTTGATGCTTAAGCTTAGGTTAGTCCCTTAGACGCCTTTGCGGGTGGGGGATCGGGGCTCACTCCCTCACCCGCTCCTTTTCGCGAAGGCCAACAGCGTCCCCGGTGCACCCGGACGCTGTCGTTTGGTGTTAGGGCCCTAAAGGGCTCGGTGTCGGTACCCCGTGACGGTTTGTCGCTGGGTGCTGATGATTTATCAAGTTCCAGGGCCTACCCATCACAGCGAAGCGACGGTGCACAGAGGGGTTTTAGTGGCGGCGAGTCCCACATAACCGTCCCGTGTCCCCGCACGGGGCAGCATGAGCAAAAGCATTTCAAAAGTCCCTTAGACGCCTTGTACGATACCCACGGGCTGAAATGGGGTAGTGTGACATTATGTATCCTAATCCTTCACTACACGGACATTGGCACAACGTTCCTATTTTACTAGAATTCCTACTTCCAATTCCCCTCCTAGTCTCCTTTATTTTCCTTTTCCTTCCTATCGTTCTTTTGCTTTTCCTCCTTATTTTTCTTTTCTTCCCTATTTGTCTTTTTTTTTCGGTAAGCAGCGGCTTGGTTTTGTTTTCTTCGCAACCAACGCCAAAAGAACACATCCATGTCCATGGGTAGCAGTTACCACATACGATCATGTGGGTTGCATGTTTCTTTGCCATTCTATGGCAATAGAAAAAGGAATACATACATAATAGCTATAAGCTGTAATCCCCGAAGGGGTATACGCAGATGTGTAACTTTCATTTCACGTTCCGGTTGGATGGTTGGATGGATACTCTGTGTCGGATTCCATGTAATGGAGGCGGAGCCTATTGCCATTAACCGGGCTTATTTCTAGAGTCCAGGCTGATACTCAGAATTTCATGACAGAAAAACCGAATATAATTTTTACCCAAAACGGGGATCAATCCTAGAAACTCTTGCGTAGCAGTCTTACACGCTCTCACTGTGCTACCGAAGAACACATTGTTTGACAAGAACTTTCAACATTAATTGATTTTGTGGACAGAATTCGTCAGTGTATTGATTGTTTTTATCTTAACTCTGTTCAACTGGTGTGTGTGCCACGTGCCAAATTTTGCATTAATTTACAATCAATTACGATTCTTGTTTTCGTAGTCAATTTATTATTGGCAACATGTTAGTAATTGAATATGTCGAAATAAAGGCAATCAAAAAAGTTGTTGATACGTTGTATATAAAATGTTGTATATAAAACATGAAATTTTGAACATTATTTCAATTACTCAAATTAAATATTTGTGTGTTTTTGAATAAATCTGAACTAGTACCGGCTGATAATGATGATGATGAATATAAATGCGCCTGAAACTTGTTACACTGTAAACCGAATGTTTATTATTATTAAAATTAGATACATTTTATTAGTTAATTCGTTTATTGAAATTAATATGTAATTAAATTACACGTTCCAACCTAATATAATATGCAAGGGTACTAGTGATAACTTCCACAAAATACTTCAAACAAGGATCTTAATTATAACTGCTTTAAGAAACAGGGAGCTTACTCGCAATGTCGTCATTCGCTTGGCCGATTTCATCCATCAATTTTAAATAGAGGTTCCCACTTTAAGCTTCTATTTATAAAATCAAATAACCTTCATTCTAAGATATGAGATTACATATAGCATTCCATAAGTAATCCTCGATTTAGATCCAACAGTAAATAGGTCACGAGCCAGATTCTTTACTGATATAGTTACTCAACCGTCAAGTTGACGCGAGCCTGATCCGAGTCAAGATACCACCAGATTTTTCAGATAGCAATGATCACCACATCACCTTACATAACAACACACTCGCTTAATACATCTGTATCGATTCTGCAATCGAAGAATTATCATCAATTAAAAAATTGAATACGAATGTCAGTCAAAAAATTTGTTCAATTTCAAGTTTAATATTAACTTGACTTTGTTATAATCACCGTCAATATCAATTCGATCGTTCATGTCGATCAATAGCTCAATTACTTTTAAACTAATCGCATAATCATTAAATTAATCAATGAATTAACAAAGTGTAGTTTGCGGCTTATCGATATCTGTATATAGTTATAATTTATATGAGACTTGCTTATTACCTTCAATATATTATATATTTACGGTCTTTCTATAATTACAGGATATGGACATAATTGAATATATCATAACGGATAAATTGTAGCTTCTTACGAAATATTAACTTTAGACCTTGATTTGAGAGTCAACGCCCAAGTTGTTATCAGTATAATAATATTCTATTACCAAAAGTTTTCTCTAAATATATAGAACGGTTAGTAAAGTTGATCAGGCTGATTGTAACTTAATGCATTATGGAAGAAAATAATATAAATAATAATAATAATATACAATATACATAGTTATGATAATGTTAGGTCCCACATCAGAGATGATAAAACGCACATTGTATAGTCAGAAAGTTCATTCTAAATACTTAATCAAAACCATAAAATTAATTGCGTTTAGGTATCTAAATAAAATTATTGAATTGTTTATTATAGGTAAAATGAAATTATGTTAAGTTTGAAAATTCTGAATTGGAAACAAGATAATAATCGAATATACAATTTTCTGAAAAACTTAATAATTGCTGTGTCAGTTAAATATAAATTATTTTTAATATAAAAATATCTTAAAATAAGGTCTAGGTTACTAAGAGAATGAACTTGAAATTTGTTATGTACACATTTATTTACGTAACACTAAATATTTTATCATTTATGATTAACAGGTAAGTGAGTAGTTACTTCACAACTTTGACACTTCGAATTTAAAGATTTTTTTTTTTGCAAATAATAATAATAATTTTTGCAAGTATTATAATGTGTGTGACAATAAAATTAATCATAATATTAAAAATAAACTTTATTGCTACATAATAATGGCCGTTGTGTGCTGGCAGTTGGCAGAAGGGTCCGAATAGGCGCATTTACCACGAAATAAATAACAGAAAATATATTTTTTAATCATTGTTGTTGGTCTATTCTTTTAACACTACCATCTGTCCGGCTGATGATTATCATGACATTTTATTGGCACTAATGGAGTGTTGTATAGCGTGTAGATACAAACGGTACACGTTTAAAATACTCCAGCGAAATATTTAATTGATGCAATTGTTGTTAGGTTCAAACCGTCTCGATTCGCGAAAACCTTACAATTTGATCTCACAACCAGATTGCGTCATCCAATGAATACAAATAAATTAGTAACCTAATGTAGAGCATATCGCAAACCTAGGTCCAAACGTCACTGGGAGACCATTATAATGTCTAGTATAGTGACATTTGAATAAACTAATACAAATTACTGTGTTACAGAAAGCTCTTAATGAACCTACTAACAAATGAACTTAATAAGGAATTTAATTATAGTAGTCATAGTCTTTATTTCATATAGATCAAATACATTATACTTATGAATGTCATAAAAAGCCAAAAAAAATGTGTCACCAATTAAGTTTTTTTCGGATTCGAGAATTCTTAAAACCACAACCTCCAAACCACAAACAAAATTCTTAAATTCAGTAGTGCTTCTTTTGTTTGATTCCTGAGAAGCGTACTGTTGAGGATAAAAACGATGTCAAAAAAATATGGTCATATGCTAATTAGTAATAAAAAAATATTAGTGGCATTAGTTATTCATGCCTATTTTCCACTGCAATGAACCAGTTTTTTTTTGCAGTGATATCGAAAACGTATTATGACTTAATATAAATTTCTTTGTTGTTAAATCACATGTAGGTACCTATATTGATCCGCACTGTAATATTGGAATCTGACCTGAATAGTTTGTATGAATTTAATTAAATTATACAATACGGTGTAAAGCATAACAATAAACGTTATTTATGATCGCTAAGAAACTGACGTGTATTCTACAATGCAGTTTGTGTAGTTACAATTTGCGAAATAATATAATATTAAACATAAATTATAGAGGAACAAATCGCAAAGGTGATTTCTTTTACAACACTGCAAGCTAAATATACAATTATAAACGATATATTATTTAAGTTGTGCAATTTACTTTGATGTGTGCAAAAAGCCGCCGCCGTTATGAATATTATGAAACCATGTCAAAAAGTTGTTAAAATATTTTGAAGTCCACAAGCAACAATTTGCAAGCTCATTCAAACAATTTTACACAGACACAGTCCTTTATTGGTCTCTTAAAGTGTGTCTTGCAATATACAATTCATTATTTGGCATTTTATATCTGAATCTGAAGTGCATTTCCACTGAATGAAACAGTTTTATTCTTTACTGCTTACCTACCGCAGTTTTACCCTAAAACGCTTAGCAACCGTTAACAAATCATTTTAGACATATTATGTATACTATGTAATACTATGTATACCAAGGACCAAGGAGGACATTTATTAAATAGATCAAGGAGAAGGTACGGGTGGTGTCGTATCAGGAGGTGAGAGAAATGGCAGGAAAAAGAGAGAATTGGAAATTACTCCACCGACAATAGCGCAACTCTTAAATAAAGAGAGAAAGGTGTATACTATGATTTAATGCTAGCTTCTAATATTAAAAGTCAGACTAACTAGAAAAACCTATCTCTGTGGTGTGAGTCAGAGAATGTCCCTTATCGCTCTCGAACTAAAGGAACTGACGCGCGGCTTTGACCGTTAGGCCTCGATTCAGGTGATTTATTATTCATATGTTAAAATCCTAAATATGTTTTCTCATTAATAAGTATTATATTATCTTTTGTTTAACTGTATAATATTAGCATCCTACACAATAACTAAAATAAGTATCTAGTTCAACTTCAATTTATTATTAGCGTAAATATCGCGAATCAGGCGCCATCACCAAGAAAAAAATCATGATTTCGTAACATTGCCTCCGATATATAAAATGTAGGTATGTAGGTACTACAGACATCAGATTGTTTGCAGCTGACATTAGTTTTATTACAATACATTATCGTGAATTCATTTTTTTACCTGTCACTTTTACCTTCATAATGATATCATAAAATCAACAATCCTTGCAAATATGAGTCACGCTTTGATTACGATTCCTCTCAGAGATAAATAATAACCAAATGTCAGTTAAATTGACTGAATCACGACGTGTCCCTACTCCCTGTTCGCTAATCGCTCAAGAACTAGGACAAATTAGCATGGCCTATGCTAATGTCTATTCGATACATTCTGAACAAAAGGTGACTTATAACCTCACATCATGAAATATCCCTCGATTGGAACAAACCCACGCTGTCTGTCATTTTAGAATGCAATAACTATGACATCGATATCATATGGCAGTTAAAATTATAGTTTAGAATAGTAAAATTGTCTAATAGATTTGTAGTAAAAGAAAGCTGATAATACCGCAAAGCTTTCAAAGCATTATCAAAACAACATCGCTGTAACAAAAAAATTATATGACTTACGACGAGGGATGAGTGACGACAGACAACACTAACAGACTCGTCTTCGGTAGCGTGTGAAATTGATATAAGTATTAGCACACATTAGTCTAATAGAGCCAACAAAAAAGCTCAGTTATTAAGCACATTGTAACAAAACAATTCAAAAGGGGCGATACTTATTGCAAAAAAACAAGTTAAATAAAGAGTATTTTTCGATGTTTTATTTATGTAACCTTGCACATTAAAAATCGAACCATTACTTTGGGAACCTCGCGCCAGATTAGATAGTTACGTAAACATAAATTATATTTTGTACCATGCGTTTAATACCTCATAAAACTAGCTAATAAAACAAACAGTGGGTCGAGTACTTATTTAACAATCAGGTTTTGGGAGCGCTACTGGACGTCGACGTCACCTCACTTGACCACCGTTATTCGTCTTTAAGATAATATAATATCGCTAGACTTCTATCAAGGTTTCTTAAACTGGAGTTTAGAACATCCGTGACACAAATTAGGGTTAGGATTCTAAGTTAATCTTAAAACTATAATTATATTTACGGCCCCAGTTCCTTGTCGTGAATCAAAATTTTTCACGTTTATAATTTTTTGTAATTATTGTGTGTTTCCAGTGAAATAAAACTTTTGTTGAAGATCATAATTGATTTTTTAAATGCATGACCATTTAAAAAATCAATTTATATATATTTTATTATATTTATATATATATATTTATTGAGTTTCAGTTTGACGATTTTTTAGATATTCTTGGTCCTTTATAACGTACTACTTACTTTATTAGATCAAAGCTTCAAAGAAAATGCTAGAACGAATACATCCCAAACATGGTAATTACTGAAGTATGTAAACTTTATGATCATGTAATATTTTAGCCGGAATAATTTGAAGAAGTTACAGCATATGAAAGTCGTCCGTGTTTTGTGTTTAAGAACCGCTGTTTTACCTAAGCGTTATCACTGTCCCAATCTGTTGCAGAGTTTATTGCAACGTTCGGTACATTTGTATTGCCAGCTCTTGATTCAACAGGTTCATGTCGAGAAGTTACGTAATAATATGATAATAATATGGATTATCGACCAAAGCTCATGTGCTTATCTACTCGAACTCGAACGGATTTCTTTGACATTGTGACACCATTAAGTATTTATATTGGCAAACAATGACACTGCTTATGATATGCAATCTGTATTTTAAACCAGTGGAAAGACATCAATCTCTAAAATGCTTTCGGTAGATCTGATTTCTAAAATAATGGATACATAATATACGTCAAATGAATAACATATTTCATCGAAGAATTATATAAACACAACTAGGTGTTGCCGAGGGCTTGGCACCCGTCACTCTTTGCTTGGCCACTGCTTAGCTCCTATAAATCGTAGCGTGATGTTATATAGCTTAAAGCCTTATTAGACAAATAGGCTATCCAACATTTAAATAATTTTTCAATTCAGTTCTGTAGTTTCTGAGATTAGCGCATTCCACCAAACAAAAACTCTTCAGCTTTATAGAATTACTTAGTATAGATTTATTACGACTATATTGATCATATTTGACTAATCGTTCAACTTCACTTATGCAATGAGTATAAATTATCTACAATTTAGATATTTGGCAGGTCCAAAACACATTTTTTATTCAAATGTCCGTATTTATTTTAGTTATAATCACCAAATTCTTGGTCTATCTGTTAAAGTATTTAGTAATATCCGCTTGACACTGTATCAGAGACATTTTAATTTAAACGCAATAAAATTCTTCTATAAAAGATAAATGTATTCTATTTGAAATCCTTATATTACATGCGAGTTTCGTCATTTGCATGTAAGCTGTATAGAGCTTAGGGGCTTGTTAGCTTATGCAAGGCAACGAGTACCACAACCCGTATCAACGTTTTAAATGACGTAAATTACTTTACTGGAACACATGTGAGGAAATGTTGAACTTACCAAAGCAATTAGTTCGCATGCAAAATTCAAACTTCACGAATTCTCATAATAAATGCACCTGGAGGCGTTAAAACATTGATCACTTATCTATTTTGTTAAATTCAGTACGATATTATCCGGTTCTAGAAATCCTTGACAAATATCTGCAAATTCTGCAATACTTAATAGTAACAGAATAGAAACCATGTGTTTATATATACCGTTTGCTTCCTAAACTTATTGTTAGCTAAAGTAGACCACAATACTCTCTCTTTCTCAATCAAAATAAGATTAATACGTCAATATGACATTAGACCTGATTGCAGATATTTGATTATATTATTATTTTAGCTACACACCAGCTGATTCAAGAAGACTGTGAAAATGATGAGAATTAGACACATCTTAATTTAGGCCCATTTTCTTTAGATCTGTGATGACATTACTAAATCAGTTTTCAATAAAAAAATATTATTAATTTATTTAATTAATTGGTTAAAGATAGTTGACAAGAAATAATATCATTACACATATGAACTAGTATGTCGTAATCGTAATTTAACAAGGTTTATTTCACAATATATTTACATAATAGGCACAATCGCACAGAATCATCACCTATGAGAAACCACAGCCTATTCTAAAACGAGAACAATCCAAAAATACATACATAGATTAATTATGACAAGTAGCGATAGTAATCAGATACACAACAAGCAATAGGTAACACGGACCTAACCATACAAAAAGGTTCTTAAAAATATGAGGTAGCCAATTAACCAGAGGATCAAATCGAATCACTATCAACTACGAAGGTAAATTTTATATACAGATTTATTTTATAAACATATAATAACAACCTTAGGTTAATCGACAATTAACCTGTTAATTGTGTACACTTAGGTACGATTCAGACCAACCGGCTCGCATCGGGCCGGGCCAGGCGGCGTTTTACAATGCGGTAAAGAACATTGAAATGTATCAACAGTAATTACAGTTCATATTTGCATGCAACTTACGCATAGTTACCTCCGTCGGCATCCCGCGACGCGTCGCGACGGCCGACCGGCTCCGACCGGCTCCGAAGACGCCGTCGGCATCCAATCGGCTGCAATCCAATCTGGTCCGTTCGGAGCCGGTCGGCCGTGTGTCGTACGGAGATTACGGTGCAGGAACAGCTAGCGAATCATTCAAGTTGTGTTCTTCAAGCAACAGTTTACAAGTAAAAAATGGATACGGAAGAAAAACGAATTTCTTTAGTTCAGACATATGATTGTGCGGACGCTGTCGGCTGCCGCGGCACGGCTCCGACGGACGCGTTCGGCTGCCGCGGCACGCGTACGGCTCCGTTCCGATGCGGCGCGACGCGAGCCGGTTGGTCTGAATCGTACCTTAATGTATCTTTGATTCAACTACCTAATAATTTAATGCATCCAATTGAAATGTATAATTGGTATCAACCGCCTCCAAATAATAATTTATATAAACTAAATGTTAATGAAATTGACTTTAAAATTAAATCATAGCTATTTACTTTCCAAATAAAATCAATTTATTATCTAAAAATTGATTTAATTTGGACAAAGTTGAAACTTCAAAAGATTTAATCTTTTTACGAAAATCTATTAATGTTTCTGACCACACTCATAAAAACTCCTACATAAAAATCTAATTTAAATGCCATTTGAACAGATTCTGCAATCCAACAAAACCTAAAGCTATTCCAGCGTCAACTGTTTCCTAATTTGACGTACCTACGCTATCATGCGTACTAAATTTAAACAAATCCGTCTGCATTAGTGTCTGTCTGTAGGATTAATTTCGTCATAATAGACTACCAATGTTAAACGGATATAAGTTGACATTTGTCTTCCTACCAATTTCCATCTTCTTTGTATAATTATAAAGTTCATTATTGTACAGTGTCATTTCTCATTTTATAACTCTTATCCACTGCGAGTGCATATAAATTATGTGTACTATGCGTAACTTACCTACTTACATTGTTTACACGTCATATTATAAGCGTGTTTATTATTCGGTTCCGAGTAATTAATACTGGATGACGAGTTTACGGTTACTGAACTGCATAATTTGATAATAATATAATCTAATTAGAGCTTATGAAATTGATTTAGTTGGCAGGTTTGTAATATACGTAACTATTGTATAGAAACTAACCAAGTCGACCTCTTCCCTAAAACTGTGCTACATGGTTATAAACTTGCCATCCATAGAGGTGCCCTTTGTGGATTCCAACCGTGTAGCCGGCTGTTGTAAACCAAATTTCATACAAACTACACGGATGGCAACCAAGCTCCCACCAAGGTCACTCTGTTGGAACGCAAGTTTATAACCGTGTTGAACACCTACGAGTATTAAAATCTCTTCCTTCCCAATGAACTCTGAACCCCTCGGGCCACTACTCACTAGCAAGAACATACCAATGTTATTTTGGCTACGGTTTTTCTGTAGAGTGGAAGTATTTCCATCTATAGTAATGTGTTCTATGTATTTTTACCAACTTCTAAATTTAAACCCGGTCAAGTGCGAGTCAGACTCGCGCGCCGAGGGTTCCGTACTGTCAAGGATTACAGCAAAGTATTATTATGGCAAAAAAAAACATAGATTTACGGTTAGGCTTTTTTGCTGATTACAAGTTAGAAACATCGTTTTATTTTTCTGTAATATTTACATACATATTTACATACACTATGTTACCTACTCCTTTTTTTTAATCGCGACCATTGATTGTTATAATGTAGGTAATGATCGATATTGTTTACTTTCTTGCATTAATAAATTTAATGTGACTGTTTGATATGATAATAATATACATTCTTGCATTACTTTTGATGGTTCGAAGCTCGATACGTTCTACTTTGCCTATTCATAAAAGATGTCGAAAATAATGTAAATTTTAAATACCTAGGTTCTTATATTACATAGTTATTTAAATTATATAATTAATAATATGAAATGCGTATAAAGAATTTATAAAATATACTTTTATTAAATTACATAATTAAACGTTATGAATATTATATCCGGTAAGAAGGATGCTATTCTTTTTTTTATTCATTTTACAGACAATTTAGTTTTAAAATATAAAAATTTGCTGTTACGTAGATTCCGTATGTATGTACGTCATAAGGGGTCAGTTTCCACGAGTGAAGTCAGTTTTCAGTAAGCATACCTACAACTGGGTAAAATCTATGGTAAATAATTTAATAAACAACAATAATTATATTCCTACTACTTACGCACGCAATTACAATGCGACGCTTGGGATTGAATCCTCTCTGATTGCATTAAATTACCGTCCCATCAAACTATAAGCTTCAACCTGCGTTTAAATTTACAAATTTGATAATACCTTTTTAAAATAAATTACACCTCCAAGTAACATAACTCTAGCTGACCTTAATAACTTAATCTGAACAGACTGAATTAGTCTTGATAGAGAGACATCTTAAGGTTATCAACACATATTTCATGCTAGTGATGTGGTTAAATCTAATTCCGACCTTAATCTAAGCAGAAACAATAAAGCATCAAGTGCACAACATTAATTATTGACATGACTTTAGAAGGCGAGACTTAGTTTATTAAGAGCGCATTAAATTTGAAATTAACAGCACGAATATGGAGGTGTGTACACTGTACATTTATCTTGCTAAAATGCTAAGCGCAATGGTTAAAAAGTTGTGTCGCGAATTGTCAATGTACAGATGTTGTTGTACAGGTTCACTACCTAAAGCATAATTACCTATTATGTATAAAAAATTGTAAACTGTAAAAATAATGTGGTGAGAAATAAATCATTATTATTATTATTACTATTATGTCTTTTTTTTTCACGGCTATACTTCTCTCTAAGGTGAGAAGTATACCCGGTCCTTTTGGAAGGTTTACGCGGGGACACAGGTCCAACACGCAGAGGCCCTTAAAGAATTTTAATTTAGAATGGGATAAGACACTTACCGTCGCCATATCATAGCTGCACTAATGTAGTACAGCTATGATTTGTCACCGATAGGTGTAGAGCTATTGTATGGTATTATGGAGTCAAATAAAGTTGGGCTATGGGTTTGGATGTTCGGTGGAATGGTGATAATTTGGCATACGGGAATAATGTCACCTGCTTGCCTCCTCCAGTGGTTCTTATTATTGTAATTGAGTTAGTCCTTGGTATTTTCGATTTATACTTGCATGTTTAGAAAACTCAAAACCCTCAAAGATAATCTATATTATAATAAGTACACCGTATGAAGTTACTTAGTGCCTGTGTATCTAAATCATCATCAGCAGCAGCACCAACCATTAATGCCCTACAGCTGGGATCGAGTCATAAATAACTAAACTCGACTACAATTATAACTTCTGCAGGATAATTAAACATTGTTTGAGTCTAAGGCAGTATGATAAGAAAACGATTGAAATATAATAATGCACGAGTAAATAGCCGGTACTTTGTACATTACCCACACACGCCGCGCCCACCGCGTAGCTGCCTATACTTACTATGACGGCGAATGTGAAAAAGTATGACCCGTTCTTACACATATGAGATCGCTATATAAGTCTTAGCGGACCCATTTTGCTCTCATTTCGATTTACGCTTAACTTTGGCAAATACACTTTAAGCTTTCAACTATTTATGTGAATATAGCCTAACCTTAATCCGTTACTAGTTTATTGTTTATAAAGTGCACTCATAACAATAAGTATGAAGACGGTAAGTCATATTATGAAGTATTTACGGGAGTTATTACTTAATTTATTAATTATTTCAGATATTCAATAAATAATCTTGTTCATTATTTATTTATTTCAGATAATATTCATGGCTGTGTGCGTTCACTTCACGTTCGCCTATCACGATCCAGATTTAAATTACCACCTGAGTCAAATAAACAAAGTGACTAGCTGCGACCACGGGTACTCATACAATGCACCTGCGGTACAACTGACTACAACCGGTATTAAATCCGCATCAGCACCAGCATTGGTATCCCAGCAGATACTCCAAGCGCCCGCCTACCAATATTCTGGTCAAGCTGGCTATACCACAGGAATAACTTATCAATCTGAAGCACCGAAAATCACTTATGCAGCACAACCTGCTGCTACATACCAAACTTCATCAATTGCATCTAATAATTATGCCCAAGGATACACAACTAAAGAAGCGCACGGCTATTCGACTTCAGCTGGACTCTCATCAGCTTCTTCTAATGGCAGAACCGTCACACCTCTTGCGACTTACGCTCAAGCACCAATCATCGCCAAAGTGACTGCAGCTCCGCTCATAGCCAAGTTCGCCATATCTCAACCGAAGGCTACATACGCTTATGCACAAAACTTGATACAACAAGCTCAATACTCAGGATCAGTGGCTAAAGCTTCACTTAACTCTTACAACAATTTGCAATCGGGAGGGCCAGTTGTATCTCAAGTTTACTCAGCTCCCTCAGCTGGTTACGCAACATCACCGGCTTTGAAAATCCAGCAGACCTCTCAATACATCGCGCCGGTACAGTACTCATCTGCTGCAGCACCTACTGTGGCTCAATATCACCAAGTGTCACACGCTCCAGCAGTAGCTCAGTATTCTTCATCTTTAGTGTCTCATGGTTCTTCTGCTGCATCTTCACAATACTTCGCACCAGCTCGCTCACAATACTCCGGTGTAAACATCGCTCAATATTCTGCACCGATAGTGACGCAACATACTTCTCCTGTAGCGCATTATGGTGCCCCAGTAGTGGCGCAGTATTCATCACCGGTAGTGACACAGTACTCGTCTCCTGCTATAGTCCAACATTCAGCACCAGCTATAGCCCAATATTCGGCGCCAGCTGTAGCCCAATATTCTGCACCAGCTGTAGCCCAGTATGCCAGTGCCCCGGTCTCTGTGGCTCATGTGTCAGCACCTGTAGTAGCGGCTCCAATTGCCAAGATTGCAGCTGCACCTTTAGCGCGGAAAAATGTACACAAAGAATTCTTGGAGAATTATGTAAGTACACTCTGATATATTTATTCTCTTGTCGTCAATCTTATGCCATCACCGGCTCTCCTTACCGGTCTTTTACATTTAACTATTATAGTGCATACCTATTATTATACTTTGTTACCGGTAACAACTTCATTGAATCGATTGAATATTCTATCAAGACCTCGATAAGTCGATAGTGACTGGAATGGACTTAATTATTTCACCATTCATGCCCTTCGAAAACTTGCTGCTACTATTGTATACACCCATGATTAATTAAATTTAATGTACGTAAATAGACACGACTTAATAAAATATTATCATCAATTTAAATCATATTAAATACAATTCGTTCTGTAAGCAACTAATTAATTATTCAAATGCGGTATTTTAAATTAATTATTTCACTGAGAAATCACATACAGTTAGCGTCATAGCCAAGTAAGTTTCGTGCGTCAGGACATTGCGGCATAGTAAAGCATAAGTTACTAGTTACTACATATCCCTATAACTAACTCAGTGACGTAATCAATTTGATTAGCTGACTGGGCCCCAGGACTGGTTCGACTTCAACAGAATCTTGACCGATTGGCTCAAATGTATGACACATGTGTTTAGATAAGCATGTTCACTTGCATGTCATAGTTGTGCAACAGTTTACAAACTCCATTACAAGTTTAAGTGTTGCATCTCAACACTTTAATTTTAATTATAGTGACGCGTTTGATTGATAAATCACCAGTGCCCAGTGGGTCTATGTCGAAGATGTAGGTGTGTATTACATAAGAGTATCTATTTCACCTAATACGAGTATATTATTATCAAACTAGCTGTTGCTCGCTGGTCCGTCTGGGAGAAATTCGGTTCCCATGAGACGTTGTTGTAATTTTACGTTTTTGAGTGATTTTTTCCTAATTTTCTCCCCATAAGAACTTTTATCTGACTTTAAATACAAAAACAAATTGATAAATTGGTTCAGTCGTTCTCTAATTTTGCGATTAGCAACATACCTATTTAGTCGTTTATTATTATTTATAGATAGGTATGGTCGCAATAAAAGTAGCTGAACATATCCAAAATTTCAAAACGTATGTATAGGTACCGTAGCATACATAAATTACTTAAACAAGACTAGTGCCACAATTAAATTTACGATGATAATTGATTATGACTCTACTTACAAAAGTTAATTGGATGTCCGAAGTTAGAATATGTTAAGCTCACACAGGTGAAGGAGAACAAAAATAATAGTATGATGTCCATTTATTATTCAGTTGATAACAAGTTACGATATACATAAACGAGTTAAATATTTCAGATAGGTGCCTCATAATATATTCATAAAATAATTTTGTGATAGTAGCTGTCTCTAAATAGAAATATGCTAAGGTGCCGAGCTACCTACTATAAAGAATTTATTACGCTAGGTGTGCAAAGATACCTAGGTAGGTTATCTAGGTGCCCCAGAGTCACGGCAAATTGAAATTTATTGTGGTTTCAACTTATTTAAGTTTACGTAAGTCGTGTACACGTTTATATTAATATACACACGCCTTATGACTAAAGTTCTATAATAGAAGAACGTCAAGAACGAGTTTTCTCTGTGATATACATATATTACTTCATACTTCAATAATAATGGTTGGTCAGTTCATCAATCAAAATAAGAAAAATATAAGTGGATTTAAAAAAAAATCTTGAGCTGTTGTTAATGGCAAGCAAAGGTATATATAGATGTAAAGGAGAATATAAAGATGATACGTGACTACCTACCTACATACATTTCAAGCAGAATAAATGGTGAACCATAGTACCGCCTTGCCCAGCGAATTCGGGAATGATAATATACGTGCAAATATAAGGGACTACAGGACCACAGAATACACAAAAGACATTTTTGTGCGACCCTCCCACCCACCACTTCCACCCACCACTCCTGTAAACCAGGATTAACAACGATGAAACCTACTGATTTTGATCTAGTTAGGTGCCTGCAATAATATTTAAGAGACTGCATCAATCTCAATTAACAAGGTTTCCAGGCGATTGTATTGTCAAACAAAAGGCATGTGGTTGGTAGGTAGTTAAATTTAGCTCTACATTCACTTACATAACAATTAGTGCAGGCTCGTCTTAATGAATCACGACCACTTTCACTCTAGGTACGTATCCTGTCAGTGTGTCATCGCTGAACACCCTTTCAACGTAACACTAATTGGGATCCTCATCAAGAAAATCTTTAAATAAAAGTTAATAAGTACAGTCGGTCCTCTCGTGATCTCAAAATTCAATAAGCCTATTTCGACATCTTTGTCAAACGTTTCAAAATTATAATATGGTTATCGTCGTTGCGACATAAAATCGCTCTCTGTGGCGGAAATAAGATGAGGCCTATGGCTAGCAGTGGATGTCATTGGGCTGATATGATGATGATGATGTCGTCAGTCGCCTTTTTTTTAAACAAATTAATGTTGGGATTACGGGTGAAATAAACTGATACCTAATTGAAATTAGGGAAAAAACTCAACCGTTGTGTGTATTAAAGGCTAACCAAATTAATAAATAGGTTTGAAATCTAAAACAATGTAGAGCTTATTATTTGAAATTTTTATTTACCTATCTACCTACTTGATTTAATTTTTAGTAAACTTTTTTGCATAACGAATAAAGATGTATTTTAGGTTAAAGTCATTGCCTTAAAACTGCATCTCTTAATTTGAATTCACTCATTTCGTAACAGCGGAACGCGAACTGTCGGAAATACCTACCCACTTAAGACTTAATACATATTAAGTACCTATACGTACGTACTGTCCGGATACTGTTAACTTCTTAGAAGTAAGAACGAAGTAGGTTTAAAAGTTTATGGTTTAGGTTTTAGTAATTACATACCTAATAGGTAAATCGTAGGTAAGTAATATTTTATAATAAAATAAAATACATGTCAAAAAGCGTGCATACGACGCACATGCGGATAAGTCAGAGGCCTAATTCCGCCTAATAGATAGGTATTGCAAGTTATTTAACCTATAATGGATGTTAAAGTTCATTCAATTGCAGTACCAACGACCTTTGTTCCAACTGACATTCTCACGGCACCATCTAAATTGTGATAACCCTTCTTGCAGGACTCCCACCCGCGGTATGCTTACGAATACAGTGTGAACGACCCCCACACCGGAGATATTAAACAACAGAAGGAGGAGAGAGATGGAGAAGTCGTCAAAGGTAATGTGAAACATTTGTCTCCATTTGGCTGCGATTATAAACAACATAATTAACGAGTACCTAATTGCGTTCGGATACCCTGTATTTGTTACCCTTCCATATTAACCTTATCCTGTTAGAATTAAAGACTATAATACCAGTAGAGGATTAGATCAGAAATCCGACCGGAATAACTTAATCTAAGTCACCTCGGTTGAGCAGTGGCAGTGTGTAGAACTACTGTGCAAAATGATGCGAATTCGAAAGGTATTCCAATGGGATGTTCTGTTTTGCCAAAAATTTGATAAAAAATGCGTTTAACAACCATCCGATTACTAAACGTAATCTAAGTGTCACTCATGTCAGCCTACTGATTTACCCAATGTGCGCTGAACCCTAACATTACCAAACCACTTCATAAATTCTATTGGAATTTTTAACTTCATTCCATGAGCAAAATAGCTATATAATTACAGTTGAAGTTATGATAACTTGAAAAGTCGAGTAAAGTTCGCTTTACGTAGGAGGAATATAACTTTTAAAACTCTTTTATTCTGCTGCGTCGGTGACGCTGTGAGAAACTGCACGACTGCAGTGCAGGTGGTCCCGGGTTCGACACCCGGGTCGAGCAATTAAGATTTTAGGTTTTTCTGTCTTGATATTCTCAGTGTCAGCTCGGTGCCTCGTGCCCTGTTAATGGCAATTATAAAGTTCATCCTCTATTAAATGGAATCTAACATGGCTGGCGACATGTGAACGCCATACACCTTTGCCTTCTCCATTGGGTGCTTGACGTTATGTTCACGTTTTTTTTAATAAGTTATTTACCAATTCACCAAAAATTGTTGGCGTATTGGTGAAGTTGCTTCTTACTACTAATTACTTAAAATCAAGACCTTTGTGAACTATCAAAACCCGCTAAAGTTGTTGGTTATAGTCCCACGGAATTAAACAACTGTATGACCCAGATAATTAATTTAACGAGTGTATTTTGTGTTCATATTACATATTATTATTTTTGATAATTGCTTTACCAATTTCTAACCATCGAAAACCTGTATACCTAATATTAACTTGCAAAAAAAAAAAAAGTTTATAACTTAAAATTTGGTGTCTTTTTAAAACAGGTCAGTACTCTCTAGTGGAACCAGACGGCTCTGTGAGGACGGTGAATTATGTTGCAGATTGGGAGACGGGCTTCCACGCTGACGTCCACAACAGCAAAGACAACCAACATTAGTTAAGATACCTACCTATATATCGCGCTCTCACTGGAAAATAGATTTAAGTTCAGAAATACAGTTAAGCAATTTTGAACTTTATGCGTATAAACAGAAAATGAAAATTAAGGAACAGACAAATGTCAACTTATATCTATTTTACATTGGTAGTGTGATTTTTCGGAAAGCCACGGCTGGTTCCAATGCTTTCCTTATTTGGTATGTCCACCTATCAGAAACTAGCACTGTACGGTCTTTAGGCAGTAGATATATAATTATTATTGTAAATAAATTAGTAGAACAGATTCGATTAGGACGGAAGCGCAGCCTTTTTGGGTAAGTTCCTTTTCGGTTGTGTTTCATTGAAATTCGAGACGCATTTGCAGTAAAAGGAAATATGTAACATATTGGTTAGTTAACTAAGTAAGTCTCTCATTAATGTTTTATAGAACCTAGTTTTTTAATAGTAGATGTAAAATATCTGTATAATTTGATACGTATTCACGTACTTCAAGAATATCAATCAGATAAGCCTAGAAACAGAACATGTATTAAGTTTTTACCAGTCTCAAAATTACTGTGATATAATTGGTCAAATAAGTATATTATTCCCTCTCCAGAGTGCCATTTATTACACGAATTGAATGAAAAATAAGAATAGGGAATTTCAATCCCCGTTTTCAGACACAAATTGTAAATTTATCATTACTTAATTATGCATATTAAGCAATTGTGATCAAATTTTGAATAATGTATTTTCTAATGAACAATCTACAACTTGTACTGAAAAATGTAAAATATAATAAATTAATAAAATAAAAACAGAAAATATAAACTTGGAAACATTTATTTCAACAAATAACCTTTTCTTAAAATATACAAATTTAACTTAATTATTACTTATCACAGCACCAATATCCCATAGAATGTTGACAAGTTAGTTTCAACACTAAATCATTTCAAATTTATTTATTTCTTTTCCATTGTAATAGCATTTTGGGCAGGCATAATCTTGATCTGCAGCCTTATTAGCCTATAAAAGAAAATTACAATAAAATTGTCAGTTTCATAAAAAAAAAGTATACATAGAAAAATGCTAAAATTTTTAGAAGAAATAAGTGCCTAACTAAATCATTTCAAATTTATTTATTTCTTTTCCATTGTAATAGCATTTTGGGCACGCATAATCTTGATCTGCAGCCTTATTAGCCTATAAAAGAAAATTACAATAAAATTGTCAGTTTCATAAAAAAAAAGTATACATAGAAAAATGTTAAAATTATTAGAAGAAATAAGTGCCTATTTTATAAAAGCCAATAAAATTTAGGATAAAATTTTTATATACTTTACTCATACAATAATGAGAAAATACATCAAATATGAAATAGAAAAACTGCCAAATGCTAATATAATGTAATAATAATATTTTTTACAGAGGCTTCAAAGTACACCTACATAATATCTAAGTCACACATTGCTTTATCAAAAACATAATAGGCAGTTAGCCAAAACCTGCCATATGAGCATGTAAAATGGACCCTATTGTCAGTGACAAGATCATTATTTTGTGAGACCAATAAATTGTTGGATAATATGCTTGTATGTATGCAACAGGAATAGTTCAGTGGTAGAATCTTACTTACTGTTAAACAATAATAACAAAAAATATGTGAACATCCCATAGTGTGAGGGAGCACCGGTTGGTTTTCACAGCAAGCACACACAGTGTTGATTGTCATGATAGCTTGGTTACTGGTAGCTCTTGATTTAACATGCTTTCGCCACCACACATACTTCAATAAGCTTGATAGCCTAGTTTTTAAACCAAATATATTTATTAAAGCTATGGATGTTCCTATTAATTCCTGAAAAATAAATAGGTATTAAACATCCTAATACTTGACCTCTAATTAACCTGTAATTGTGGTTATCTATGAAATATTTTTTACAGTATATTATTTTAGTATCTGAAACTAAATAAAGATACTTACAATAAAATTATGCCACAACAGTTCCCTGGTCCAAGAAAAATCAGTAAGATCCTCTCTAGTCAAATTCTCTGCTGATAAGTGGAGCCCTAATACAAAGTCAATCAGTAATGGATACTTTCCAGTTTGAATAAATCTACAAAAGTTCAATATATCTGCTATTAATTGGAATGTTTCCAACTTATTCACAATATTCTGTACTTTTGTATTAGATGTAAAGCTATATATTGCTCTCTCTCTCAAATATTTTAAACCAACTGTATAACCATAGTACCAATACAGTTTACTTTTAACAAATTCGTCCGGTACATATTTTAGTGAAAGCATTTGATGGCCAAATGTGCTTTTTTGGTTGACAATAGAATACTTGAAAATCCATGTCCGTATTAGAAGTTCAAACTCTGGTAATATAGGCTGGATATACTTAGGCTGCAAAACAAAATACCAGTGATAAAAATAAAGTATACAAAATATAAATATACATTAAATTTTAATACTTTTTGAAATGATAAACAAACCTCTATGAATTTAGTTGCTTCAAAAACTAATTGTTTGAACAATTCTTCTACTTGGTTATCCAGTTGAACAGCATCTAGCTGAAATATGTATTTGTTACATAACTTATTTTATTTATATATCTATTTTTAAATCTGGGGTTGTTTATAAAATATACAAAATGTAGATGTGAGAATATGTGACAATATTAGTTGTTTTGTTCTTACCTGTGTAACACGAGGTATATAGCTAATAGACATTATTAAATGTAGTAGATAACATTACTATTAATTATTCCCAATGGTTGTGATTTCTTCTAATTTTAACAATCAGAATATTTTTGTTATCATCACACACCTTTGTGATATTGTTATCATCCGTCATGCATGCGGGATCTGTCATTACTTTAATGTCACTAATGTCAGTCACTGGTTAGTCCATAGATTTAGTATGTTCTGCGGTAGCGCACACGGGTCCTAGGTGGTCACAGTGGGCTCTGTAACCATAGATTATACACTATACGGAGGGTCTGTGACCAAGGAAGTTTGCAGACCTGCAAACTTAGTAGACCTGTCTACTAACTTCTTGGTGGCCAACCACGCACAGGTTAAAAAGGTATTTTTGTCGTAGGCGAAATATCAGCGTTTGAACACAGGCACAAAATATAAATCAAATATTATAATAGTGAATTTCTAAAGTACCTACTCCGAACATCTCTTACACGTAAATCTACGATTTGCGTAGTTAAATCTGCACAAAAAGCCTTTCCGGTTAGCCGGAGCGTATATTTAAAATTTATTATGTAAACTATCTAAAACTACGTGACAAGATGGGTAATAAAAAAATTCGTTAAGTACACTCTCTATCTCCTAACTAGTGAACACAAGACACAAGTATATTATTTTTTATAGTAGGGTAAGGCTCCTTTCACACCTGGCAGAAGATCCGGTCGGGCGAGTGTAGTCACTTTTGGAAGGGAAATGTCAGACTTGTCTGCGCATTCCCCAAATAAAAGCGGTTACACCGTACACCCGACGGATCTTCCGCTACCTATATCGCCTAAAACAATGGGCACAACTCTAGAAACGCCACCGATAACTGTCAAATTTTGACAAATGTCACTATATCAAATAACGTAGAATAGCAGAGCGTGCTTATTTATTGATTAAATTTTGTATAATTTATTTCTGAAATACAACGTTAACTTACTACCTCGTGATTAGATATAAAATAATGGCTATTTAGAGTGGGGTTATAACAACTATCGACATGGTTGTTTCACCACAAACCCCCGAAAACGATACTCCAAACGTGCAAGCAAAAAGAAACAATATGGCGTCCAAACAATCATCAGTGGCTGACACAAGAGCAGAATTGGCGGAATTAGTAAAAAGGAAAGCTGAAGTTGCTGTAAGCATTATATACATCTCAAATAAATGGCATTTTAATTCATAACATTCAGATTTCATCTGTTTTTATACTATTTTTAGGAGACCCTCGCAAACTTGGAGCGCCAAATATATGCGTTCGAAGGATCATATTTAGAAGACACACAATTGTATGGAAATATTATTAGAGGATGGGACAGATATCTTACTACAAATAAAAGTACTAATTCAAAGGCAGATAAACGTAATAGAAAGTTTAAAGAGGCTGAAAGATTGTTTTCAAAATCCAGTATTACTTCTATGGCTGTAAGTTGTAAACATTGTCAATATTAGTTGAGTTTTCTCTTCAATGTTCTAGTTCTTACCTATTATCTAACATAATATTACATTTCCAGGCGGTCAGTGGTCTAGTTGATCCAGCTGAAGCAAAAAGTAAGTCCAAATAATATATTTTATCTATGTTATTGACTTTCCTAATTCCTATGGATAACTTATGATTTAATTCTTCTTTTTAGATGAAAGAAACAGTGAAACAGAGTCTCAAACTAACGAAGATTCATCAGATACACAAATGAGTACCGGAGTTAATGTTAGCAATCTGAATCACACAACGATTCATGGGTCCACAGAGAGTATAGCATCCAAACCTTCTGGCAAACAACATACAAATGGAAGTATTGATAAAGTTATAAATCACTCGCAAACAAAGCAAAGTGTTACACAGAAAATAGCGACATCATCTGGCATGTTACAGAAGGCTTTCAGTAGTGATAGTAAAATGTTAACAGCGGTCGGACTAGACAGCAGACCGGGTACCCCAAAAGATAAAGACTCGTCTATGAACATTCTGAGCAAAGGAGACATGACACCAAACTCGCTGAAACACAAAATGTCCAACAGTAGTACAAGTAGTAGTAATAGTATGAAGAAAAATAATAATAAGAAAGCTAGACATCGATAATGTGACAAGAGCTACTTAAACCTGATTTTTTATGTGCCTAAAATCTGCGTACTTATCAGTTAGAACCAATTTTAACAAATCAACTTTTTATTTCTTTGGTCAACTGTAAACCTAAATACATAATATGTTATTGTTATATGAAGACTTTTATTGTCCTTATGCTCTTAGTTTATTCTTCCCTGTATTGATCTCATTATTGTTTGCTTGAATCTTGATTCTGTAAACACCAAATCTTATTTTAGTATTTCTCATGTGTCATTCTTAAAATTAACTACATACTTTCTGAGGTGACTGATTATTCTGACATGAAGTTGGCTGGTCACCTATCCAGTGAGCACAAACTGCGTAAATGAATCGAGTTTTATTTTAACCAATAACCAAAACCAAAGTTGCTACTATTTTATACCTGTATTGTGTTGGACCTTGTTTTTAAGGATAATAAGTTATAATTTTTTTATGCTGAAACGCTCGAATAATTGTGTGAGCAACCAATATCAATTATATAATTAGTATTTTATAAGCAGGTGCTATCTAATATAATTCATTTTAAAAGTTATTAATTTTTTATGTTCATAATAATTATATTATATTGTGTAAAGTTGTTCTCACTGGATAGGTGACCAGCCAACCCGATGTCAGAATGACCCGTCACCAAAGTAGTTTATTTTTTTTTTAGCAAAGACTAGTTTAATTTAGCCTTTAGCAAAAGTTACTTCAGAGAGACTTAACTTCTATGATAGAAATAGTTTCAAAAAGACCAAATTTCAAATTATGATAGTTATCTATACAAATAAATAAAATTAAGTGTCTGTTTGTAATATCAAATAGCCGATTTCGACGAGACTTTCACTGCCGGTTAGCTAATGTCACAAGTGGTAACTTAAGCTACTTATTTAGAAATGAAATAGAAAAAAGGATATAATAGAATGTGTGATTGAGTGGATTGTATTGTAAATAAAATTACTTACGTTTTAAAACATTAGGGAAGTCCCTAATTGGACTACAATATCTCAATATTATGTAATAAAATAATGGCAATGCTGATATAATACCAGCACAACATAAAAATATTACTTCAGGCATTCGTTTTATTTTACAGCAATTCAATGTTTTACTCCAAATTGACCTTGTTGCATTCATCTGAAAATAAAGTACATTCTATTCAAGTCTTTAGTTGATTACCAAAAGCATCTGTTAGGTAAATGAAGGGCAATGTAATGCTTAATTTGCAAAAGAAAATAGTTTGTTTGATATGATTTCAAGCCAACCACTCAACCAATATTCCTCAACATTCACATACAGTCTACTTTTGACAAACAGAAGCAGGTGTATTACATAAATATGAATATAATTTGAGGGGTTGGCTTTTCAGGTATTGACAACATTGGCATTAAAAAAAGTTAAATTTAATTTAAACTATTTTATTTACATGAATAGGCATATCCTGAGCAATAACTTCCATATTGACCTATAGATCAAAGTTTATACTTACAGAATCAACTATATCCATGCAAATACTGTCCACCCCTATAGCATCAGCACTTAGTGTTTTATAGTAGTTGTCTAATTGCAGATAGTCCTGCATACATTTGTCACATGCTTCAGTCCTATTTGATTTATTGTCCATGTGACTCAAAATACACATCATGGTTTCATTATACATGCTGTTAAAGTGTTTTGTTTCATTGGATAGAAGAGGCACTGGGCCGGACCAATCGTAACATGCTGAAAAAGTATTTTAAGTTGTTGTATTGATATTATTTAATCCACTTGGCCGTTAAGAATTGTGTTTATTTAAGGTACTTATATTTATCTTATGGGGGAGACTGGTTCAAGCTATTACAAAATTAATAGTTTAGTTGATGCAAATTAGTAACATCTCACTAGAACAATATGGAGGCTCAACCAGTAGATCAAGAAGTCAAATAGGCATAATAAGGCATAAGGTACCCTTTGTAGAAATGTAAAATTTTTGTTGGTAGCATTACTGGTGACACTGCTAAAGGTATCCTAGTGAGAAATAGACCTAACAGAGCATTACATTAAAATTTTAACATACCATTGCAATGTCCTTTGTCCCATATATTTAATATATTGTCATGATATTCTGAAACAGCATCCAGTCTATCATGAGAAATATATATAGACTTGCAAGATGTATCATTAACAACAGTAGTCATCAACTCTTGGTACTTGTCGCGAAATTTCAAATACTGGTCAATACAATTCTCACAAAGTCGTATTGGTCTAGCATTCAATATAGAGCACTTCGTAAAATCAGATGCGTAGTCAGCAAATGAATCCAAAAGTGAAGTGCATTCTGGAGGATATGGATGTATGTAGCCATCGCCTGAATTTGACCTATAAAATATGTATGTTAAAGTTAATAACGTATATAAATAAACAAAGCAAAGAACAAAGTTTCCTAAAAAGTTTCATGTATACTTACAGATAGAAATCTATATTATAAGGTCCTTTGTTCGATATGTCAGCCTTTAGTCCATATAAATTTTGAAGTACAAAACATAATCCATAAAAATAAGTATTCATCTTGTCTACAAATATAAGTTTATTATTTCAATTCACTTATATATTGCAATAATTTCTTCTTTCCTTTCCTATGTCTATGACACAGAACACTTTTAGGTACCTATATTATATTATACCCTTGTTTGAGAAATTGACATAATAAAAATTAAAAAATAAACAGAAAAACAGCTGAGTGAATTGGAGTGGGGGCATAGTAAACATAGATTATACACTATACGGAGATAGTAAAACTGCTAGTTGGAGTCAAAGACATTACCTAAATCCATAGAGTCAATTGGAGTCACGGAACAGAAAAAACAAGTGGAAGTGCGATAGGACACAATTAGTACTGGAACCAGTGTCGCCAAACTCACACATACAAACAGTGCACTACTAGTAAAAAATTGTTTTAATTGGTCAAATATCTTCAAACCCATATTGGCTTATACTATATAGACCGCGAAGCAAAACACACTTTAGTACTTAAGAATAAAGACTACTTTGCAATATCAAACAAAAGTATTTATGACGTTTATCGTGACGTTGTATTTTTAAATTTAAGCATAAATTTTCTAAAGAAATTCAGCCATTCGACAAAAGATGGCAGTGTATTTTAGGTAAAATAAATTGAACCTTAATGTCATTGCTATAAGGATGACATTGCCTTAAAACATTATAATCATTCGTTTATCAAATAGTGATGTGGCACAACAAAATATGATTATACATTATCGATTTTGTTTCTGATCAAAAATAAAGTTAATTTAGAGAAAAAGTTAAAGTAAATAAAGGATATAAAACGCTTTTAGTAATCTTATAATAACTGGATATATTATGAGGGATCCCCGATTTTTACCTACAGAAATTGAACTGTTTTTACTGTGATCTAATTACAATTAAACTACGATTAAAAATAATAATAAATACATTATTTTTAACATCAGAGTGATGTTAAAAATGTATTAATTACTATTATTATTTTTATTACTGGTTGAGAAATTGGTTGAGAGATTATAAACGCATATTATAATACGATCTCTCTAAAATGTATGGCACACATAATAGAGTTCAAACTGTTTCAAGTATCTAGTCGTCAGCTGAACCGATATTATTTTTTATTTATTTATTAAAATAAAACAAATATCCATTTAACACAATTTATTATAATATCGCCGTATGAATTTGAAGGGTAATGGAAACAGGTTTCTGCGCTTTGATTAACAGGCAAATAGAAATATAATATAAATAAACCTAAAAGATATATTAGGGTACTCGATGGCACAAACAGGTACTTAGATATAAATTGCAAGGGTAAAAAACCATTTGACAATCGTTAATTTATTTTTCTGAGACTTAATTAATTTTATTAATTAAAATTCTCTCTAAATAATTTTCATTAATAATTTATTAATAAATAATTTTCATAATTTTAATTATTTAAATGAATTTTAATATAAAATGCATATATCGATAAAACTGACATCCCATTTGACCTCATCACTAATTAGTGGTGAGGTCAATGGCATGTCAGTTTGTTGAGTTGGGCAGAATGTTCCAGAATAAAAACAATGACGTATGTAATCCAAAACAATCTTTATTTCTAATACGCTAAGGTTGATTTTAATTCGATATTTTATTTTATTTTTAAATATTTGAAATTCAATTAGATTTTTTTGAAAAACTACTATATCGTTACTTACCGGTGGTGTGAGATACCTCCATTTCTTAGATTTATTTTTCTACTATCATTTTTACACTGCAAAATGACACAATAAGGCATATTCGCGGTTAAATCACGTAAAACAAAGCAGAGCACAAGAAGACTGACTCGACTTGATGTAAAACACGAATGGAGACGGTATAAAGTAGAGTATGCGGAACTACGCTTACTTGTGGCACGCGCGCCACGCCCACTTCACACTTCCACTTGTTTTTTCTGTTCCGTGATTGGAGTGATGAGTGATCAGAGACTGGAAGAGTTCAGATTTTTAGTGAGTTATAAAACTCAGATATTCCATGTATATTATTCTGAATTTTAAAGAACGTAGTGTAGGTTTAACAAATTTATAATAATATCATTTATAGTAATAATCTAAATTTAGCAGAAAATAAAGTTCTAATAAATATATATTAGGTATTAGCGTATATTTTATGAGTAAGACAATAATTTTGAGCCACATGATAATTTTCCTGTCTGTACTACCCACAGGTACTGCCTCTTAGTATTGCTAAATAAATGAGAGATTTTGAAGATTATAACCACGTTATAACGTTAATAACGTATACTTAAAATTATTACAACATATTTAACTAAAAGTATTTCATTTAATCGACTAAAATCCAACAGCGCTATTGGAAAGGTCAAGGTCATGGCATCAGTTTGACATTTTATCAAAGAAGATGAATGAATGTCATGAATGAAAAGGGTTTCGTAAACACAAGATTACAAGACTTTCTGTATAAAGACTAGAGACATGAAAGCAACGATGCGTCAACAATGAAACATTTATTTACTTATGACGAGCTATAATAATAGTCATATTAAAAATGGAATATATTGAGCCGACACCAGAAGCATTACAAAGAAAGCTATACTTTTTATTAGAACAGCTTCAAGATATGGCCAGAGAATTACCACCGTATGTGTTTATTAATGTCTTCTACTTTTGTTTTTATAATCAAATTCTCCAGACGTATTTAATATTATGTTACAGAAAATATCAGATGAGAGTGCCAATAGAACTATTGTCTGGATTAGCAAACTGCCTTCTGAATGAAACAGTATTTGAAATAGTTATAGGACTGATGGAAATACAACATGTGACTGAAAAACATTTATTTCAACAGAGACAACAAATTATAAATAAGCACACAAGTAAGTATTATTGTAACAAGTTAATGGCTTATAACATTTTGTTTGAGTAGAAAAACTTTGTCAACGTGATAATTTCTTTTACCTACTCCGCAAAGTTGAGCCTAATAATACCTTCTATGTGGTTGTAAGAAGTAGTCACAACCACTCTTTAATTGCTAAAGATAGTTTGAAATGACTTAACCATGCACATTTTTACGCTTGTACCTACTACTATCATCTCTACATCACTCAAGGCTTGCTGGTAGGGAAAGCCTTTGGCATTAAGTCTGCCCCTGTACGGTTTTATGTGCATACACTCCAAGACTGAAGTGTGAATACATAATGGAGATCTAATAAAAATATGGAAAGAGCATTCAAAAAAATATCTAACATTATGTAAAAGGAATGTAAGTAAATAAGGATAATTTACCTTCCAGCAATTCTTCAATTCCATTGATGCGGGCGGCACAAAATCGCTCCCTGTGGCAGAAATTAGGTGAGGCCTATGTTCAACAGTCGACGTCTGGGCTGATATGATGATGATGATGAATTCTAAAAGTATTATAATCAATGCTTACATTTTATTAGGTATTTCAATCAGTGGTGTAACTATACCATCTGAGGCCTGTGGCAAATTCATAGTCTTATCATGAAAGTTTCATGTTGTCGCCAACATTACACTTTCGTCACGTCACGCCAATGTCGTCTATACTCAACAAATGCAAGCATACCCTGAGAGCCATTGTTGGCAAAAATGAGGTCCATAAAAATAAAAGACAAAGATAAAATCATTACTTCTCTGTGTGTTATGTCTCAATTTTAAAAACTGAATTTCTTGGCTTGGCTCTCAGGGTACGGCGATGTCGATTTGACTTGGTGGTCAAAAGGTTAAAAGTTACCAATGATTAGAATCATGTGGTAACTCTTACTTTTTTACAAAATTTTGCAATAAATGGTAATGTGTAGTTTACAGGCTCTACACACCAAAACCACCAACCCATTAAAATTGTCTCCTGGCACTGCCTTTATTAAAAAATAAATGTTGGTGACAATAACTAATTTTCCTATTATGTTGGTGAAGTTGTGTCAACATAATCATAAGCACATTGTTTCAGTGGAAATTCAAAACATGATGAGCACAACACCAGCAGAGCAACAAGAACTACAAAAGGCAATTTTATCAGAAAGACACAAAGAAGAGTTAAGGCAGACTGACATGAAACTACTTCTTCAGCTTGATCAAAAAGTTAATATCACATTTTATTTCTTATTATTTTTTTAGATCTCTATCCTCTTTATCAAACATAAGTGAGAAGCAGGCAGTTACTTTCTCATTTATAAGATCATCACCCCTTTTTCTTTGAAAGGGGTGTCATAGGTGCACTACCAGATAGTTTGAGAATTTCAAGACGGAAAAACCGAATACCATCTTTACCCGATCTGGATCAGAACCTGTACAGAAGCCATACTCTTATACTTCCACTGCCACTGAGGCAGTCTTTTGCATTAAATGATTTCTTATATATGTATGGTTCTGCAAAAAGACCCTAGAAGAAGAACAACAGTTTATAAGAGAAGCCCACATGTTAAAATAAATCTCTTTTTGCAGGTAAGTGACCAGCAAGTGACTTTAGAGAAAGCTGGAGTACCTGGATTTTTCGTAACTAACAAGCCAATAGAAGTCAAAGTGCAGATGCACCTGTTAGACTTTATACTTAGATTAAGTAAAATGGATATACCCTAAAGAGTAATGTAAATAAAACTTTTATAATTTACATTATTTTTTATTGCCGACCCTTGTTTCGGTACATTATTTAGAAAACAAAAAAAAATTTACAGATATTAACTTGAATAGAAGTAACAGATTTTTAAGGGTCAGCAACGCGCTCGTGATGCCCCTGGTGTTGCCAGAATCCCTAGGCTACGGTAACCGATTACCAATAGGCGGGCCGTACGGCAATCGGCCACCATAACGTTTGGCATAAAAAAAACATAACCATAAACATTATGTCACCCTTTACATTCAAACTAGCAAATCCTTATAGCCCAAATCTAGATAAAATGTAGAATTCATTTAATCGTTTTCTTGCATAAAAATAAAAGATATTTATTAAGTAGTACAACTTTAATAATATTATAAACATACGTACAAAGTTACAACATCTATATCTATAGAAATGAAAATAACTAACTTTTAAATACAAGTCTATAATTTATACAAGTATAATTGTGTTACGTTCGTAATCCTCTATTTATCATGTCAATTGTCCCTTTAATGTGCTAATGTAATTCACGAAATAGCTACTCTGTAAAGAAATAATTTAACGAATACAGTCTAGCCTTTTCGCGAATTAAACATTAGTCATTTAAACTCATTTGACAATAATAAATCTGGAAAAAATCTCACAAATTACTTGTTTTGTTTGGCCTGGCCACCTCAAACGGTTCCATTAATTACAAATGGCATCTACAGCAGAATTAAGTTAAAATAATTTAAAAAATCAATCAATTGCGCCACCAAACCTTAGTAGGTTTAGAAGCAAAGCGGTCTAAATTTACTAATATTAAGGTCAGGATTCCCGAGAGCATCATAATGTATGAAAGTAGCAGTACGTGATTCATTGTACACATTCAGTATAGTGTTTCTTTGATCATAAAGTACTTTTAATATTGTCTGTCTAATAGGAAATCCACCTAGCCCGTGTATGTTGCCGAGAACCAAGACAAACGGAGAGCGACCCTCAGCAATTAGGAATACAACACCAAAAGGGGAATGAGATTAGGTCTTTTGAAATTTACACTACTTTCAACATCTTTATTAATTAAGGACACGTCGTCGGGAAAACCTACCGTTAATTAGAGGAGAATTATATCAAAAGCATCTCGTAAAATGATTAAAAATAATCGACATTAAAGAACTTTATTATTACAATGATTTATGCCTACGCAGTTTTATGTTCGGGACATTTTCAAAAGTTAAAATTCGTTGGCATATTTTAAGGACGTCTAAGAGGAAGATGCCTCATATTCATTTTTTAATAATTAGTAATGAGACCACTAAAACAATTAGATAAATAAAAATCACGATTGAGAATGATCCAACCACAACACAGCGCAACAAAACAATTGTTAATAAAAATTTCACAAGATGCTAATTTATACAGGTGTATGTATCATCTCTCATCTCAGTGGTAAACTCGACAGAAAAGTACAATAACAATACATAACTTGGGGTTGAACCCAGGACCTTGGTATCATCAGCAACCCATTAATGTCCCACTGCTGGGCTCGGGTCTCCTCTCTTCTATCTAGAGAGCTGAGAGGGTTTTTTTGGACCTTGGTAGTAGATGATGGTAAACCAGTTATGTATTTAACTGCCTAACCGAAACAAGTATAACGTAAAGTAATTGGCGAATATACAAATCTCGTCATTGTGCCTTCTTCACCGAGGGCAAGATATAATTCATCAATTAAAAATACATGGGAAATATCAAAAATATCTTTATCACTTGTACCATTTCGACTTAATAACTGCCGAAGAGTAATAAAACCGTAAACCACAAACAAACGAATAAACGTTATATTATTAAAATACTAACTAAAAACAAATTATTCAAAACTTGTTAGAAATTCGTTGAAAGTAAGCGCAATAAATACCACGGTTCAACTCAACCCAAAGTTTTCGTGACATGAACATCATATTGCATACCTATAATATTATTAGAACAGCTTTAATGGGTCATTAAAAATCCAACCGCATGTATTGAATAGCATTTCTGTGCGTGCTTTAAAAGTATTGGTATGTTATGTACTGAGAATATTTTAAATAAAAGTTGCCATGCGATTTGTTCATGAAATTGTTTTCTTATAGGTATTATTTTGTGCTTTGCAACAAAATTGTAAGACAATAACAAACAACACAATATAATAATAATATGAAGGTTACACACAAATTTGTTCATATTCATTTTGAACGTGACTGTATAAATAAATTAATTATGTTAATATTTGTGCTTTTTCCGTATATTTGTGCATTATATTCGATTAGCCTCAAGATCTGAGTATAATTTATTGTTATTTTATATCAGATCGCAGGTATAAAAATATTTAGTATGTATTTAATTTGATACAAATTTTGAACAGCCCAACTGAACTGCTGACGCTTACTTATAAATAACAAAAAAATACTTAGTAATACACCTCAAATATTATTTTAAAAACTGAAAACACATTCATAGAAAAGTCACAACATCTTTGTTCCAATATAGGTAGATAATTGTATTTACAAAATGTAATAAATATGTAACAGGTTAAGTAAAATGGGTGTCACTTTACAGAACTTTTTATCGAATTTATCTGTACATTATTTTTATTAATCTACATCTAATAAGACCGTTATGTGGTTAAGTTTAATACTTACAGGTCAGTAGCATCACGGATTTATTAGAATAATAATAATATCATAAACACGATTCTATAAAAGAGTAATATAATTTTTGGAGCGAATTTTCAATATTATTCATGTTCTAAAAATACAAATATCTGTTGAAATAAAAATTTGAATTTAAATTAGCTTTGACAGTGGAATAGAGTTATAAAATGAGAAATAACCCTGGCCAACTTTAAGCCTTATATTATTGGGCAGAAGACTGGATTTGCCGAACACGTAAATCCCATATTGTCCCCTATAACACTGACAGTGCAATGTTACAAAATGCTTTTAACTTTTAAAAATCACTATTAAAAATCGGCTCAATTCCAACTATAACAGTATGAATAACAATATCGATTGCGTAATTGAAACGCGACTTTTAAAATAAAGAGGATTACTCCCTCGGATTAGAATTATCGTCGTCATAAATTAAAATATCTTTCTTTACATATTATACAGATTACAAGATTTAGTGGACTGTACATGTTATCATATTTGTCAAAATATAGAAAGTTTAGGTAACAAAATATAACAATTCGTTAACGAACGAAGTACAATACCTTTTAACAAAGTAAACACTATACAAATTTCAATTATTTTAGTATTTAAATTAGCAGCTTCTTAAATGCGGGTAAGTATTCAAAAATATTTTCAAATAATATTATAAATGTTTTAAAAATATAAGTTTAACATTTTATACATACAATACGCTATGCTTTTAATTTTTTCTATCTATGCTAGTATCAGCGAATAACTTGCTATATTAATAAACAAACAAAAAGTATACATAGGTATGTTATATGACTACATGCTCTAATTTGGTTTTTAAAATATTATATATTATACATAGTTATGTTGTATGACAGAGCATAAATTATGTTGTGTTTAAACAAATACTGGAGGTACTTTACTTCTTTTCAGTGCCATATGAAGATCCTTGATCGATTTTTGACATGCCGATGGACTTTTGGAGAAGAATAAAAACTAGAACAATACAAGAGTATGATTAAAATAAGCATATCATCATCATCATCATCATCATATCAGCCCAATGACGTCCACTGCTGAACATAGGCCTCACCTAATTTCCGCCACAGCGAGCGATTTTGTGCCGCCCGCATCCAACGGCCACCCGCAATCTTTACCAGATCGTAATAAGCATATAAGGCAATTCAATTAAGGTTCATTTTCATTGGGCGTTAACTCAGTCTTTATACCGCATGTGGGCAATTGAACTAACTACCAATAAAATTCGGCTGTTGGTAATCCACCGCATGCGGGCCCCATCGACTAATGAAAACTGTTACTGCATACGAACGCTATGGCATGCTTAAACAGAAAACTCCCGTATCCTGCATGTAGGCATAATCTTATCGAAGACACAATGCTAGTTGCCTTTTTAATCGCTTGCCTCGTTGCGTAACGTAAACTAACAGCGTCACGCCTTTTACCTCGAAGCAGTAGGCAGAGGTGTATCACATCACACCCACATTCGCCAACCATTTTAGGTCGCATGCCATAGGAGGTGAGCCTGTTGCCATTAACCGGCAGAGCTCATCGGGGAGCGAAAGATTTTATGGTTCGAACGCGCATGTAATACTCCTGGTGTTGCAGGCGTCCATAGGGTACAGTAACCACTTACCATCAGGCGGGCTGTACGCCTGTTTGCCACCGTCGTGGTATAAAAAACACAGGTGCGGGTAACATCAGCAACCCATTAATGTCCCACTGCTGGGCTCAGGTCTCCTCTCCTCTATCTAGAGAGCTGAGAGGATTAAAGCCATAATCCACACACGCTGGCCTAATGCGGGTTGGTGGATCAGGCATACACTTAGAATTACATATTCTAGGGTATGTGGGTTTCCTAGCGATGTTTTCCTTCACGTCACGTGTGGTAAGTCACATGACTAGAACATATAAATTCCACAAAGTGAAATCCACATTGGTACTGCTGGTCGGAATCGAACTCGCACGGCGTGTTTAGCACGCGGGTCACTTATCTATTCAGCCACCATCGCGCAGGTGCGGGTAGCAAATTAAGAATAATTAATTTCATAAGCTTATTATAAATTGTGTAATAAATACTCACATGCGGCAAATATGGCACTTGCAATAGAGAAATAAACGAGTTTTCCGCTGAACAATAGGCCGAACAAGTAGTAAAGCATCGGCGTGAGTGTAACTACGGCCCAACCTAGCGCATTGAATAAAGAATAGAGAGGTGGCGGGACTTCGAACGAGTCGACGCGTTCAACGCCGGACTCGAGGAAGAAGTTACCCGTGTTCAGGAAGGAATCTTGCATTTTGTCCTGTAATTTAAAAATATAAATGTTAGGCATTTTAAATGTATGTTATGGAAAACATTGACTATCACACTCTTCAGTTTAGTACTGCTGGATAATCTTGCCTAATAACGGGACTTTCAATAAGGACTTCCGAACTTTGACGGTTGGTAGCGAATATATAGTTGAAGCGACATCTATAAAATGTGTTGACATTTATTTAGTTTATTATGCCAAATTACCATGCACGTTTATAGCTTTCAACAACGCATACAAATGATACAAAATGGGTATTCTGTTCGAGCAACGTGTCGCGCGCTTCGCCCATTTTACGGTCGTCAGCGTCATAATCATTCTATCATGAGCAAAACATGGAAGAACTCTGTAATTGTATATGGCCACCTTATGTTGTTACCCATGTTTACAAATAAATACTTTGACTAAATATTACATTATCATCATCATCATATCAGCCCAATGACGTCCACTGCTGAACATAGGCCTCACTTAATTTCCGCCACAACGAGCGATTTTTTGGGTTTTTTTTTTTGTTTTTAAATATTACATAAATATAAATATTATCTGTAATACTCGTATAATCATATTTGCTTTAAAGACAGAGAACAAAAAATACTATTTTTTTTTAAACATGAAGTATTTTTTATTTATCTCAAACAATAATACATGTCACATCATAATATCAATTAAATTTAATTAAAACTTAAATAAATACAGTGTTAATCAAATAACGTGCCCCTGGTTACTCCTGGCGCAAAGGTGCCCACAACGCTTGCCGCGTTCCCTCGCTGTATAACCTTTGCACCAGGAATGACCCGGAGCGGGAGTCACCATATATATTATTTAGTCGGCAGTTTACTATTAAATTGCAATAACCTGATATTACATTATATACATAAAGGTAAAGTGAATGTTTATCTGCGTTGTCAAGGTTAACAAAAATACTTGATACTTTGAACTTTATGTTCATACCCACAATATTCAAAATGCTAAATAGACGTATGTGAAGTTATACCTTTTTTCTATGGAATGAAGGATATTATAATTTTATTAATGTAGGTAATTACAAGTTATTGCTATAAACTGTAGGTAGGTACCTACAGTTAACGATAATCTAATGTACACAAACTGATCTATAGCTTGATAACAAAGATTATTTATAAGTTCGTAACTATATTTTATATGCAACACCATATCCCTTTGATATTATCCGATTAAAGTAGTATCAGTGAATGTATTCAGTACAAGGTCTTCGATGTATTCAGTTATATTTAATATAGCTAGCCCGCTAACAAAACATAGCCATGTTTTGTTACAAAAAAATGTTGTTTTACAAGTACATCTGCCCTTAACTTGGATTTTGTTTAATTAGATTTTAGAATATATTGAACTGTCTCAATGTCGCAACGGTTGCTGACACGATCCTCGATCCCTAGGAAGGAACAAATATTTGCAAATTTTTGTTTCGGGTTTGGGTGTTTTATGAATAAATAAATAAATATTCTACCACATTCACATCGCCATCTAGTCCCAAATTAAGCTATTATGTTTGCTTGTGTTATGGGTACTAACCAACTGATATACTATTAAAATACACTTTTTTTTGTAAATACATACATATTATAAATAAATTACACCCAGACACAGAAAAAACCTTCATGCTCATCACACAAAGATTTGTCCTGGGTGGGGATCGAACCCACGACCTCCGGCTTACCAGTCAGGGTCGCTAACCACTAGACCAACAGGCCAGTCAAAGAATATAATAATATTATGTTTATCAACTGTCTTAATCCCATAACACAAGCTTATATTATTATACTAATGTATCAGATATTTTTTTTACACAGCAATATCTAGCCCATAGTAAGCTACTATGGGCTAGAAAGTGCTGTGTAAAAAAAAATATCTGATACATTTATTTAAAAAAAAAAAATGGAGAACTTTATTTATTTTACAATCATATAAGATCTCATTTATACTCGTTTACATTTTCCGTATAAAGAAAGAAGACTAAATATTCATCATCATCGTCTCAGCCTATTGAAAATATTAATACATTGTATTCAAGCAGGATATTAGCGAATAGGTACAATAGTCAAATTTATATATTAAGGACATTATTATCTCTGTATTACGAAATTATTTAATACATCTATTCTGAAGAAAATAAACATGATAGATAATCCATGATGTAAGAAACTACAAATCTATATTTAAACTTAAACAATGTTTATCCGTCTAAAATTTGGATTAACATTATCTTTACATTATTTATTTTAATAAATTCCTAATTCAAATGATAATAATATGACACAATGATAAGATATTTTATTTACTCAGATGACATTGATAATATTGATATATCACTTCCAAGTTTTGAAAATGTTAAGAGTTATAAGCTTTTTTTAAAAAAAATATAAAATATGAGTACAAAACACTAATTTGGTCCTAACACAGCAGTCAACCTTTTTAAGAGTTCCGTACCTTAGTAAAAGTGGGAATTTATTTCGGCCTGCCTGACTTTATATGCGACTTTATATGAAACCTCAGTGCGCGAGTCCGACTCGCACTTGGCCGGGTTTTTTTAAAAGAAAGACCGTTCACCGTTTACACTTACCACTCTGTCTGTTCGGGGAAACGAGATTGTTATATTTTATTATGGTATAGTATTTATATATTACTATGTATGGTACGGTACAGTAATAGTGTCAGCGTGTATGTCGTCTTGATTTTTTTAATTTGCAGATTATCAGTTTAATATCATTTTCATTGGACGACTAATTAAATTCATAAGTCGATTATGAGGTCTATAATTCGGTCACTTCACACAAACAATCATTAATGAAAATTGTTATTGCATGCCTAACCCATGGCATGCGTAAACATTAAGTCACCCGCACACCGCATGCGGGCTAAATCGATCAATAAAAATAAATTCATTTATTCAGAACCTGAGGGCCTATTCGGAATCTCAACAACTCAACAATTGACTTCGATATCGGAATCAAATATGTCATATCAAAACCGACTTAAGATCGAGACTCAGTTCGAGTACTCGTCGCATGTATAAAAACCACTGAAATAACGTCCAATTTAAATAAGACATTATTTGTGTAGTGAGGCCACGAATAATAAATGTAATTCTATAAAGAACTAACACAACAAATAATAAGAATATAAATAAAGATAAGACAAATCTAATATCCTATTAGATTATTAATATCTAAATCAATAATCGTAATAGGTAGTGATCTAAATAATGATGTAAACCTTCAACAAAGATAAGCCTTTGTTTCATCTTGCTGACATTATCATATTCAGGTAGTATTTATATGTACCTACGTAATCAACTTGAATTAGTTCGTTGCGGAAACGAGTAGTAAAAGCCATCAAGGTCTATAAACTAGTCGAATCTAACATTTTTGCAAGAGTAAACAAAAACATCATAAGCAGGAAGATACATATCTACTAAAAAAATGTCATAAAAAATCGAGGAAATAAAAATTGATGAAAATTGTTGATTAAAATGGCCATTTATTGGAATAACTAGAAGTCGCGCCGGGCTTCGCTCCCGTTGCTTTTGTTTGGCCACTGCTCAGCTCCTATTGGCCGTGCGTGATGTTATATAGCCTATAACCTTCCTCGATAAATGGGCTATCTGATACTAAAGAAGAGAAAGACTCAAATCTGATCAGTAGTTCCTGAGATCCTAGCGTTCAAACAAACAAACTAACTCTTTAGCTTTATAATATCTTTATATATGTATATAATTCTTCTGTACTTGTGTTGACAGTGAACTTCTACTAAATGGCTGAACCGATTTGAATGAATTTTTGTGTATGTGTTCAAGCGGATTCGAGGATAGTTTAGATTCATAAATAAAAAAAATTAAAAAAAAATGCAATCGATTGGTATATCATGCAGGACAGCGTCTGTCGGGTCCGCTAGTTTAGTATAGATTTCAAAACTTTTTATTTTTACATTTTATATTATCTTTTGCACCTAGAAGCCGCTTACGCCTATTAAACTCAGTTAGGTAATAATTAGGTATATATCTCGCACTCATTGGCTCATGGCTCGCACTAAGCGGTCACAAGATAGGAAAAGGCAGATTTAGTAAGTACTTATGTGCGTAGAGTTAGTAGTTTAGTTAGATACGATAACAGACTGTGCAACACTTACAGCCGGTTTAACATTCGGCGTTACAATACACTCATATAAAATTGGTACTTACGCATGCGCATTTGGTATGAATGCTTCCATCCCACCGAATACACATGCCGCCAAAACAAGCGTATTTAACGTCGAATGTTCAACCACCCTTACATCTTAGTAGTTGTAAGTCACGAGACTTGAAGAAACTATTCTTTGTTTAAGTTTTATTAAAACCAGTATTATTTTAGTATAAATAAAGACTTCACTCTTCCGCTATCTATATTTAGATATAGTATTATTCTTTGATTATGCGGACATCTGAATTATTGAATTTATATGCGCATAATTCATAAGTATTATCCATGTACAATACAACATAATTTCATAAGGAGAATAAATTCTTAGAACAATAGGTAATTTTAAAATTGGTTTATATTCTTGTAGAAGAATCACACTTTATTCCTTTTAAGAGTATAGGTTATTTATACTCAACGCGCGAATAAGGGCTCGGCCACAGTAAAATAAATAAAAGCCCTCTATCACCGCAGTTTATGAGTAGGTATAGCAGCAAGGCACGTAGATTGTAAAAGAAATTAATCTTTGCCAAGCCGTTGCATTGTCCACTTTTCGCGGTAAGTACTGAAAATATTTCCTTGTTCACGCAAAAAAATTGCTGACGGCATTTAGAATTCACCACATCATCATAATCAAGTCATCTGTCCACCTTGAAGAACGCTCGCGCCACGCTGCGCTTGGTGAAAAATGATGAATGAAATGTCTTGCTTGATTTAAAATTCCAGACCATTCCATAAGGGAGAATAGCAAAAGATGTTCGATATCAAATAAAAATGTATTTTATGTTCGTACCTTGACAACATATAGGTCGTGCAGCCACTTAGCTGCCTCAGCTTCGTCTTCAGGCACTTTCTCAACGGGTATCCGTTCAATGTACATATGACCATGTACTGGCTTGCCGTACAACAGACTTGTAAGTGTCGGTGGAGTCTGAAAATTTAATTACCATTACAAAAACTATATTAGCTACGACTCCTAGAGTCTGTAAAAAGACAATAAAGGAAACAAATTGTACCGGTTAGAGGTGTACTAATAAAAAATGTTGATGATCTACTAACGATAAACATATTGTAAGAAAACCAAAGTCATTATGTTGGAGAAAAAGTATGAAAAGTAAGTCTAGATTTGCGTCTGCAAATGTGTGCACCTAACCAATTAACATCAATCTGTCCAAGGTCAACTCTGGTTACATAATACCTTTTTTTATAGGCATTTTTAAAATAATGTTCTTTTTGCTGTTTCATATGCGATATGCCAGTCAGTAGTTACTATAAAGCTACTTTGTTGATATTTAAGTGAGCAAATTAAAGACACTTTTTCTTGTTTAATACAAGAAAAAGTGTCTTTAATTTGCTACACTTTAAATTATGATTATAGATTATTGAGCAGTCTTGATAAACGTCATGAAACCTACCAGACTAGTCTAGATAATCTCAGTACAACATTACAAAATCGATTCGAGTTGATTACCGACAAATATATTATTTAATATGCGGATGTCTACAGTATTTTACTTAACCTACAAGATATTGCGATTAGATAGTGAGTAGTTAGTGAGTCAGTGATATTACGCTTTCTATGTGTTCATCATTACAACCCATTCACGTCCCACTGCTGGGCACGAATCTCTTCCAAACATTGTGGAAGGAATTTAGGAATTTAATAGACAGAAGACAAAATTATACCGACAGAAAAATCGCATGTTTATTAAATACGTGGCATTGACAATGCAATAGGTATGTGTACCTCGTGATGTAATTTTAACACTACCGTTCAAAGTTGATCTCTACCATCTTCAAACAAATGACGTAGGTAATCATTATTATAATATTTATTAATAGTTAGGGTTGCCATCTCTAAAATCTGTAGACCAGGACAAAAATTGAAAGTGCCCGATTTGGGAGATTAGAAGCTGGACATAACAACTACTACTACTCAATACAATTTAGTTTTAATTGTTATAAAACATACATATAATGCACGCTTTCAAAATTATGCGAAATCTGGAGAAACCCGGACGGATGGCAACCCTATTAATAGTTACGTAATTAAAATTATGAGCCTCTAACTAAACAGTATGCTTGCGCTGTGCTTGAGTTCATGTCCGTTCAGACTGAAGCAAGGCCAAACTAAGTACCTGTGGTGTTTCCTACTGACGAATCTATGATCGTTTGTATTGCTTAATCGTAGTTGTATACGTTAACAAATTCCGAAGAACTTTTCTGTCTATTTTTCAGACTGACTAAATACTCTGTTCTTCGGCAAAACAAAATCTTTGTACTTTATTTTCATAACAGGTTCATTTTAAATTGTGAGTGCAAAAGCACTTATATTATCGGGCTTGATTATCCGAACATGATATGCCAGTGTACACACTTTTTTATCGTAGAACCTAAACTGCCTATAAATATTATATACTCACTAAAGATCTGTTAAAATCAACTTCTCTTGGTTATTCAACTTGAAATCGCAGTTTATAAAACTATTGTATTATTACTGGATTCTTGTGGATTTGATAAAGTATAATACGGTCTGAGTATAACAGAGTATAACACAAAATTAAGTAAGAATAATCAGTGCAAAAGCTTTTAAATACAGAAACTTAAAACTCAATGTCAAATTAGGTTACATCCAACGTAATAATGTGTATGGGTGTGCACACACCACCCATTGCTATAAAAGATACGTGTATATAATTTTTTTACCTTGCTATCCTTCTCAAAAGCGAGTTGTATATTATAAATAGCTGGGATCTTTTGTCTGAAGAACTGTAGGCTTGTGGTGAACCCTCTAGTGCGAGGCGTTAAGTGGTGTTTAAGCAAAGGCAAATTCTTCTCCATGGCAAACTTTAATGATGCTTCGTGCTTCTTTTTCGTGTAGCGAGTTCCTTCAGGTGTTAATAATAGCTACAAATAAAAGAAAAAGATTCATGTGATGCGTTTAAGCAATACATGCATTAATTAATAATTAATTAATTGATAATTCATTAATTAATAATTAGTTAATTAAATACTCATTAATTATTAATTTCTAGAGGTCATTGGGGAAGGAAGGGGTTTGAAAGGGTCAGCATTGTCAGCAACGCATAAGATGCTCCTAGTGTTATAAAAAAATGTTATGTAAATTGTGGTATAAAGAAAATTACAGGATTTAAAATTGTATTTCATTTTATTATTTATTTGTATGCGTTTTACACGTACAAGTGTATCTTCCCTACAATTTCATAATTCTGATGATATTACAAAAGCTCATCGCGAAATTTCGCACCAAAAAACAGTTATTATAGCATATTTACGCTCGAACGAAGCCAACGACATCACTCGTTAGTTACTTACTGATGCTGCAAAAAGTATTTAAGGTGAGTGTTTTCCAAAAATCTGTTTTGTTTCGAGATTTCTTTATACTACATAGCACGGATTCAGATAAATAAAAAGTAATGATTTTTATTATTCTCTTAAGTTTAACAACTCTGGCATTCCGATGTAACATTTATGTCAGTTTGGCTATTTAATTTGAATTGAATTGAAAATAGAATAGTAAAGTTACGTCTAAATTAATTATGCCTTTATAATGGTTTTCTTTACTTACTTTGTAAGTATTACATTTATTACTATGAAACTCAATTAATTATATTTGTAAATGTCTCAAGTAGCGGCATTTAAAATGAATTTAAAAAATCCAGTTCCATATTCTAAATTTACGTATTTTTCCTTGCTCAAAATTAGGTTTTTTTTCGCGTATTGAAGGCTCGTTCAATCACGTAATAAATACCGCGCTGAGACATGAACACCTGTCTTGAGAACGCTATGCTAAAAGTTTTCAAAAACCAGACAATGACCTCATTCCACAACTTGCTCATGCGAGCGATACAGTTAGGTAGGGTTTCAGGGTCTCACGATACCTGTAACCCTGCCTTTCTCTTATACAAATCCCAGTAAAATAATTGCGAAAGTAAGAGTGGATCGTTGGATGTTTGTTATCAACACGTCAGCACGGTTAAAATGATCTGTATGTAGAATAGCACATTCGTTTTTTCACTAGTTCTTACCGACATACGTGGATGGGGTCACGCCCGGAAGATAGTTTAAAGTATAATTTCTTTAGCTACCTGCCAATTCGTAACGGTGCGAGTACATTTCAATAGCTTTTTTTTTATCGCGACATTAATGTGATAAGTACGTCTACTGCGTAGAATAGTTACGACAGAGTAATTTACCCTTTATTTGTCCTTGATTTTTATGACAAGACATCTCGTTGAATTCTCTTTCGTTCATTTTAGTTAATAGTAGTTGTGCTTATCACAGTCAAGACGTTGCCTGTTTAATTTTGACATACAATGTTGATCAATAGGGTGGGAAACGACATTAAAAACTTTATCAATTTATTGTCGTGACATAGCACTTTTAAGCAGCAACGATGACTGAGGAGTATCGAGGAAGTATAAGAATATATAGGTCAATAGGAGTTGAGCAGTGGTCAAATAAAGAACGATAGGAGCGAGGCCCAGCGCGAAATGCGACATCTAGTATTGTATAAAGCAGAAATAGCTATGTGCAGCAGATATTGATAAAAAAAATATTGCTTGGAGGTCACCGTGTGGCGGCAAAGTTAAATTTTTACTAAGACAGTACATGAATAAGTGATGCCCTTGGTGTTGCAGGTGTCTATGTATTATGGTATGGTAACCGCTTATTATCTGGCGGGCCGTATGCCTGTTTGCCACCGTCACGTCGTGGTATAAAAATCCTTTTTTTTTAAACAATACTACTCATGCAAATATAAACTTAATTAAAACAAGGATATCGGATTTATCAGAAATAAATACGTGATAATAACACAAATAAGTATTAAGGCAAACAACCTATTAAAAGTTCATCAATATCGTTTAATTAATAAATAATTAGTGATAAAAAATACTATCAGTAGTAAAACAATGTGTAAATACGATGATCAATCACTTACCCATACAGGATCCGGATAGTCACACAATTCGGATATCTGATGTTTTATAATTTCCTTATCTTTGTCATATGATCTTTCTAGAAACACAAACTCCGAGAATTTCCACATCCAACCAATAGGTGGTAAATATTGAATTGATTTTTTCGCATACGCCTTACAATTCTGAAACAAAAACAGTTACCTATTAAAATAATCTGCAAAGTCTATTGTCTGTATATCGGCCAAAATAAGAAATTATATATAGGATATATATAATTTCTTATTTTGGCTAAAGGATGCAGTAACCCCTGCATTATAAGTATCTAATCTATTTTTTAGAAGTTTCCTGTAGTCACTTGGTTCCTGCATTTTGAGTAGGTACACAGTCATTAAAAATGCCACGATTCCTTTACAGGAACGAAATCGCGATATTTCGTGCTACTTAAAAATGCATATCTGTGTTGTGTTCTTTATTCGCAGATCCTTTATTCAAGTACCAGGTCCTGTTTGATTGCGGGGCTGTGACGTATTTCGAAATATTTTTATCAACAGATTAACTGAGGTGGACACAAAACTTTATTGAATTGATAAAATAGCACAACCCTGTGATAAGAGTGTAACATTACATCGTTTTATAGACTAATAGTAAACTAATTGAAGTATTGGGATAGCCGGGAAGCAGGATATGTGTCTTCGTGTAGTCGGTAATAAAACAGCTGTTGTCTGGGTGACGTATTTATTCCGACTGAGAATCATGTTATAATAAGGTACACTCAGTATCCAGATACCCACATTAAGTAATAAAGTATTTATTTAGTTATACCTTCTATTACACATACATTACACCTCACCACTTAATTTCTAAGTACTTACTAACACATAACACAAAAACATAAACATATAGGTAGGTACAATATCCAAAATAAAATAAATATAAGGATAACACTGTACTTATATCCCTGTATAGTTTTAACATTTTACTTACGACATTTGAAATCTAATAACAGGTTTACGAATACGCTTGGGTCGTTCCTCCGGTGGCGAAGATGTTATTGACTCAGACCTAGCAATGGTTTGAATGTCATTTGTCACATTTGTCTCGTCATCGGCTACGAGATTCAATTTGTCCCTATCCTCTACCCCGTCTGGGACCGGGACCACATCCTCTGACATCTGCTTTGGCTCATCCGACGCTGACGCTTCGCCAGAGATGGTACTATCAGAATCCATTAATCCGGATAAACGAGATCTACGTTTAATATGATCTACATGTTTCCTAGACAGTCGACCGTCTCCGCTATCTACAAGGTATTCCCGGTTACCTGCCCTAGCCTGAATGACTCCCTTCCGCCACTTATCTCCCGTAGCATAATTTCTAACCCAAACCTCATCCTGTGGAGCTAACTCACGTATCACGCCTTTAGAGTTTTGTACCTGACGTTGTTGTGCTGCTCGTACCCGATCGTCTAGCGCACGGTCGGTACGCAGTAAATCTAAGCGATTACGTAATGCACGTCGCTGCAACAACATTGCTGGCGATTCTCCCGTTGTACTCTGAACAGTGTTCCTATAGCTAAGTAAGAATGTTTGTAAGGCAGTATCTATATCTTTGTTTTCTCGATACGCCTTTTTAATAGCAACTTTACATAATTTAACGGCATTTTCCGCGGCACCGTTCGACGACGGATGGTATGCCGGCGAAAAGCTTTGTCTTATGCCGTTATTTTTCAGGAAAGAATTGAATTCTGTGCTTGTAAATGGTGGACCCTGGTCTGATACTAATTCTATGGGTAAACCATATCTTGCAAAGGTACTACGCAAAATCTTAATCACCGCGTTTGCATTTGTACGGGGCATTTCAAAAACCTCTAACCATTTCGAACTAGCGTCTATTAAAATCATAAATATATTACCATGAAAAGGGCCTAAGAAATCTATATGCACTCGACTCCACGGTTGTGTTATGTAAGGCCAAGGCTGTGGCGGCGCTCGCGGTGGTGCAGCGCCCTCTACCGCACACGTTTCACAACTTTGACACAACACTTCGATATCAATATCTATGTTCGGCCACCATACGTAGCTACGCGCTAATGATTTAGTTTTCACTATGCCCATATGACTAATGTGTAACTGCTTAAGTATATCGTTCCGTAACGTCTGTGGTATAACCATCCGATATCTCCACATTATACACCCGCAATCTACATATAATTCATTACGCCTAGAAAAGTAAGGTTTCAATTGTTCGTCTGAACATGACAGAGGCCAACCTGATTGCACGTATAAAAGTACTTTATTTAATAATATATCTTTCGCAGTTTGTTTCTTAACCTCATAATTAGTGACAGGAAGAAAATTCTCCACAAAGTTTAAATACGTGATCTCCTTAGTGTCCTTACTTTGTTTACCCTGTGGTAACCTCGATAACGCATCTGCACAATTTTTCTTCGATGCAACATATTCGATTTCGTAATTGTAACCTGATAATAGAATCGCCCACCGCTGCAAACGCGACGCAGCCATAATTGGAATGCCTACTTTATTGCCAAAAATATATGTTAAGGGTTTATGATCAGTCCTTAACACAAACTTACGCCCATACAGATATTGATGGTATTTCCTGATACCAAACACGATCGCGAGTGCTTCTCTGTCTATTTGTGAATATGCTCGCTCGGCCGTACTCAACGAACGCGACGCATATGCTATTGGCCGTTCCCCGGCGGCAGTGATATGAGATATCACGGCGCCAACCCCCACGCTGCTCGCATCAGACGTCATCACGAGCGGTAGGTCAGGCGAGTAATGCACTAATACCTCACTAGAAGCTAGCTGGTGCTTCACGTACCTAAACGCTTCCTCACATTTATCACACCAGTTAAAGGGTACATCTAATCTTAGTAGTTTATACAATGGTGAAAGTATTGTACTGACATTTTTAATAAATTTGGCATAATACATTGTCATACCTATAAATGCCCTCAATTCTGATATATTTGAAGGAGCGGGTGTATCAATTATAGCCCTTACCTTATCCGGGCATGTCTGTACTCCGTCTTTGCTAATTATATGACCTAAATAACTTATTTTCTTTGCAAAAAAACTGCATTTTTCCTTTTTAACTTTTAACCCAAATGATTGCAAACGATCAAATACCTTGTTTAAATTATCTATATGAGCATTTGTTGTTAAACCGGTTATAACGACGTCATCTAAGAACACCCCCACGTTAGGCAAGTCCGCGAAAAGTTGTTCTAAACGCCTCTGAAATATTCCGGGGCTAGATGATAACCCGTATACTAAACGATTGAACATAAACAAACCTTTATGCGTATTTATAACAGTATATTTCTTCGATTCATCTAACTCAAATTGGGCGTACGCCTGGGATAAATCAATCTTACTAAAATACTCCCCCCCATGTAAACGAGCTAATAAATCTTCTACTCGCGGTAAAGGATAACGATCGACTTCTAAAACCTTATTTAAAGTTAATTTATAATCCGCACAAATTCTGATAGAACCATCTTTTTTTACCACGGGCACGATGGGCGTCGCCCAGTCTGAGCGGTCCACAGGTGTGAGGATGCCGTCCCGCACCAGCTGGTCCAGCGCGCGCTCCACCGGCTCGCGCAGCGCGTACGCCAGCGGGCGCGCGCGCATGAACACGGGCCGCGCGCCGTCCCGCACGTGGATGGTAGCCACACCACCGGTGAAACGACCCAGGCCCTCCTCAAACACCTTACAGTATCTGGAACTGAATTCCGACATATTGAAAACCTTATTCTGTAAACAATTTACCGATACTACCCCGCCTTTTAGATCCGGAAATAACTGTATTTTCAATTCGGCCATCCACTGTCGACCAATTAATATAGTTTTACCCCCTTTTATGACATACAAGTCTATTGTTTTAGACACGTTCCTATATTTTACTACAGGCTTAATTACTCCCATAGGGTGTACTATTTCCCCTGTATAATATCTCAACACAATATTGCATGAATGTATTCGTAAATCACTAAACAACTTTTTATATGTTTCGTAATTAATACAAGATATTGCGCTGCCCGTGTCACACTCCATATTCATATCTTTGCCGTGCACATTTAGTAATAAATATAACGGTGGGCACTGCGCTATAGATAGGTTATTAATGTTTGTAATTATTACCTCGTCACTCTGCTCGCCGTCTGACAAGCTTGTTACAGCTTGAACTCCCTCGCAGTGATGATGATTCACCTCTAACGGGCACACGCGACGCAGATGTCCTTGTTTATTACATACACGACAAACGTATCTCGTGAATTTACACCCCGCCGTATCATGCGACCCTCCACAGGCCCTACACTGCAGGTGCCCCCGTCGGTCTCCCGCCACAAACGTCGCCGCTGCCTCATTGCTCTGGCCCGGTTTGCGCTCCTCGTGACGTCGCTCGCGCTGCTCGTAGCGTGAAGTCGGGCGCCTAGCACCACGCGTGCCGACCGCTGATGTCGCATGGCCCGTCCGCCGGGCACCGCTGTGACTCGTCGCTGAGATCGCTAAACAATCGCTCGATGTGGACTTTGTACCGCTCTCGACCGCCGCAGCATTCCTCTCTGCCGCTTCCATACTCATAGCCATACTACATGCTTTGGTATAGTTCAGCGTTTCTTCCGCGAATAAACGTTGACGTATCATCTCACTGCTTATTCCACACACGAATTGATCCCGAATACTTTCCTCTAGCCATGATCCAAATTCACACGATTTCGTCATTTTCTTTAGAACCGCCATGTATTCTGCTATACTTTCACCTGTGTTTTGTTTCCGTTGGCGAAATTTGAATCGCTCGGCTAACACACTCGGCTTGGGCTGTAAGTGTCTTTCCATAATGGCCGTTATTTCTGCAAATGTCTTGGTGTTTGGTTTATGTGGCGTACATAAATTCACCAATAACTCGTAACTCTCAGCCCCCATTACGGTTATCAAGGTCGCAACACGCAATTCCTCTTTAATCTCGTTAACCACGAAATAATTCTCGAGACGGTCCACGTACAATTTCCAATCATCTGATTGCACTTTGAACTCTCCGATTTTTCCGATCGTCATCTTAATAATTTATTGATCCACACGCAGATTCTTGGTATTCTCGTCGCCACTGAAGTATTGGGATAGCCGGGAAGCAGGATATGTGTCTTCGTGTAGTCGGTAATAAAACAGCTGTTGTCTGGGTGACGTATTTATTCCGACTGAGAATCATGTTATAATAAGGTACACTCAGTATCCAGATACCCACATTAAGTAATAAAGTATTTATTTAGTTATACCTTCTATTACACATACATTACACTAATGTTTCAGTGTTTGTATTTGTTACATTACGGGCCATTAACTACTGAATAACGGCTATGAAAATACTTCAAATCGCCCGGCAATAATAGCTTATAATAAAAATGTGAGATCTAGCCTGCACACCCGTTGCTATGGAACGATTGTATGACAATACCTTGTCGTATATATTGAGTAAATAATAGACTACAAAGTATTCTACACAGAATAAAATACATTGTGCGACTTCATTCAGTATAAAGTGTTTGAATTTGAAATCGTCGGCTAGCTGCCAGTTGGCTGTTCACTGGCCAAGATACACTTATACATGTTGTAATCCATACACTAGCAACTTTCTATGACTCCTCAAGCTGAACAATAACGACTAGAGGTCGTCAACTCGGCATTGACACTTGAGTAATGCGTAGTTGAGACTTTATGATATAAACCGTCGACAGGACAACGACCTCTCAATAAAATATATTATAAATAAGAAAACTTGAACGCTCAAACAGAAACGAGCCTAACAAACGCCAAACAAACGCTCTAAGACTCCAGGATTATCAGATCCATCTAAAAAATCGCGTTAGATAACCTCAGTAGAGATTTATTTTTAGTCCCCGAATCTCAATATCCGATGATAAAATGGAACCCTGATTCAGTCCAGCTGTCAATTTGATTAAACAAAACTTCATGTTTTTGTAAAATTAAATATTATAAAAAATACGGTATCTACTTATATCAAACTCTGGTTTGACCAATTAGCGACTAATTCTGAGAGAAAACAGATCTTCGCTAGGTGTCTTAGTTTTTGAGATACAAATGTGGCCAAGCTGAGGAGACAACTCCTCGTATCTTTTAAACTAAGACCCGACCAATTCTGATATTTGGTGACCAATTTTGACCAATTAGTGACTAATTCTGGGAGAAAACAGATCTCCGCTAGGTGTCCTAGTTTTTGAGATACAATTAGGTACGTGTAGTCTATGCTAGTTATTTTCCAGTTACTTTAACAGCTGCGTTTCCGATAAATATTTAAACAAAGCAATTAAACTGGTATATACCACCTATCTACCTATTGTCATAAACAATGTATAAAATAAATAAAATTATGTCAAGATTTACAACGTGTAGACAATCTTTACAAAGATTATATTAAAGACGCATAAATATGCGATACGTCTAAGAATATTGATGACAAAATCTGCATACATTATTTTGCGTAAATATTGACGAAGTATGAACTATCTGAATTAAACTTGACCCTGTCGAACATAAAAACATCCAACATCATGCTTGTTTGACGCAAAGCTTTTTGTGTTGATATTTAATAAAGGAATTATGAGAACTAACTAACAAAAAAAAAATTTCCATGCGCCGTCATGGTTAAAATGGCTATGTGCTACTAGATATAATGATCTAGTGTAGGACCAAGCGATTTTTGTTTCAATTAGAAGTTTGTTTAGTTAAAAAAGTCATCATATACCTTAAGAGGGTTCATACATTTTCAAGTTGCTCGCAAATAGGTTTTTAAATTACGCACACAGAGCCGAAACATGCACACTTCTCTAATGCTGTGTGGTACAACAATATAGAGCGTACTAATGAGTTTGGTATTTTCTAACCTCGTATTTTGTTAAAGTTGGATAGGACAAAATTTCAAATTAAATTAATCAATAATTAATTGTTATTAATCGTATTGTATTCTATAAACAATTAAAATACAATTTTATTAGAAAGAAAGAAAAATACAATTAATTTTATATAAGACTAACAATTAATTTCTCAATAATAACTGCGGCTGATATGATGATGAATGTGACTATTTGAGGTCAAAGTGGTGAAAATGTCCGCCATCTTGAACTTAGTTGTTTTTGGGCTGATCGCCTCCAAAATCGATATCTGACAATCCCACTGATCACTGGGCATAGTTCTGAAGTCAAAATTGTAAAAATGCCCTCCATCTTGAACTTTGTTGTTTTTGGGCTGATTGATACCAAAATCGATATCTGACGATCCCATTGGCCACTGGGCATAGTTCTGAAATCAAAATTATAAAAATGCCCGCCATCTTAAACTTTGTTTTTTTTGGGCTGAGTGATACCAAAATCGATATCTGACGATCCCATTGGTCACTGGGCATAGTTCTGAAATCAAAATTATAAAAATGCCCGCCATCTTGAACTTTGTTGTTTTTGGGCTGATTGATACCAAAATCGATATCTGACTTTCCCATTGGTCACTGGGCATAGTTCTGAAGTCAAAATTGTAAAAATGCCCGCCATCTTGAACTTTGTTGTTTTTGGGCTGAATGATACCAAAATCGATATTTGACGATCCCATTGGTCACTGCGCATAGTTCTGAAGTCAAAATTGTAAAAATGCCCGCCATCTTGAACTTTGTTGTTTTTGGGCTGAATGAACTATGCCCAGCAGATCAATGGGATAGTCAGATATCGATTTCGGTATCACTAAGCCCAAAAACAACAAAGTTTAAGACGGTGGGCATTTTTACTATTTTGACTTCAGAACTATGCCCGGTGGGTGACCAATGGGATCGTCAAATATCGATTTTGGTATCACTCAGCCCAAAAAAAACAAAGTTCAAGATGGCGGGCATTTTTACAATTTTGACTTCAGAACTATGCCAAGTGAGTAATGGGATAGTCAGATATCGATTATGGTATCACTCAGCCCGAAAACAACAAAGTTCAAGATGGCGGGCATTTTTACAATTTTGGCTTCAGAATTATGCCCAGTGACCAATGGGATCGTCAGATATCGATTTTGGTATCTCTCAGCCCAAAAACAACAAAGTTCAAGATGGCGGGCATTTGTACAATTTTGACTTCAGAACTATGCCCAATGAGCTATGGGATAGTCAGATATCGATTATGGTATCACGTAGCCCAAAAACAACAAAGTTCAATATGGCGGGCATTTTTACAATTTTGGCTTTAGAATTATGCCCAGTGACTAATGAGATCGTCAAATATCGATTTTGGTATCACTCAGCCCAAAAACAACAAAGTTCAAGATGGCGGGCATTTTTACAATTTTGACTTCAGAACTATGCCCGGTGACCAATGGGATCGTCAAATATCGATTTTGGTATCACTCAGCCCAAAAACAACAAAGTTCAAGATGGCGGGCATTTTTACAATTTTGACTTCAGAACTATGCCCAATGAGCTATGGGATAGTCAGATATCGATTATGGTATCACTCAGCCCAAAAACAACAAAGTTCAAGATGGTGGGCGTTTTTACTATTTTGACTTCAGAACTATGCCCAGTGACCAATGGGATCGTCAAATATCGATTTTGGTATCACTCAGCCCAAAAACAACAAAGTTCAAGATGGCGGGCATTTTTACAATTTTGACTTTAGAACTATGCCCAGTGACCAATGGGATCGTCAGATATCGATTTTAGAGTTCATCAGCCCAAAAACAGCAAAGTTAATAATTTGATCTTTAATAAAAAAAAAATTCCATAACAAAGTATCAACTGGTATTGAACTCTCTTGAAATATACAAATATTACGTAAACATCGGACCGGGAGCGCGGGAAGCAAAGCGTTACGTCCTCTCTCTAGAAGGCCTCAGCCGGTACTGATTTCTCACGGCCTGTGCGCCGAAATATAAGGCGTTTTTAGGCTCTTTTCAAAAATCATTTTAAAATATTTCTAAAGGGATTTCGAAAATATTATGGACATTTATAAATGACAACATCTTGCTTAATAATTAAATGTAAAAAAATCGACTTTTTAAACACATATAGTGTACCAAAATTCTAATCAAACTTGATCAAAGTCCAACGTTCTTAAAAATTTTAGTTCTTAAGTTTTAGTTATAAAAAAATGAATATTTCTAATATTTTTTCAATACACTAACTAAAGGACTATATGTAGACCTTAAAACAAGCTTTTTTTTCTATGCATTTCAATTACTTTAGTCCCTGGCGAATCTGAAAGTAGGCTTGTTTCGTAGAATTTCTTAAAACGCTGTGCGAAAGAACTGTTCTAACTAAAATACTAATAATAAATACTCTGTTTTTCTTAATACACTTTTTAGACAAGAAAACTGTTGTCTATGTATGCCAAAAATTACTTCGCTACATATAAAGACATATTCTGTAGCGAACGTGGAAATCTCGTGATTTCATGGATTTCTGTATGAACCCTCTTAAAGTATCAAAATCTAATAAAATTAAAGCCCTTTCTCCAATAAAATTATTATAAATGTTTATTAACCCTTTAAAACTTCATAACCAATTTTCAATAATTATTGCAGTTCTAAGTAAAGTATAATTTATTAAAGTAATAAGGTAAATATGTATAAACAGAACTCTTAAAAATAACTTAATGTAGGGAGCAAAAATTTATGATTAGCCTGTACTAGGTAGTAAAACCTGTGCTACAGGCGGTCTTAGGTCAAACACTCTTGTACTCCTTACAATGTAGAGAGAACAAGAATTGTGTAAGTAATACTTTGACTGGCCTGTTGGTCTAGTGGTTAGTGACCCTGACTGCTAAGCCGGAGGTCGTGGGTTCGATCCCCACCCAGGACAAATCTTTGTGTGCTGAACATAAAGGTTTGTTCTGTGTCTGGGTGTAATTTATCTATAATATGTATGTATTTACAAAAAAAAATATATTTAAGTAGTATATCAGTTGTTTAGTACCCATTACACAAGCAAATATAATTGCTTACTTTGGGACTAGATGGCGCTGTGTGAATGTGGTAGAATATTATATTATTATTATAATACTTATTGGCTCTCATATAATTATAATAAGGTACCTAATTAGATCAATCTGATGATATTTATTACGTATTCCGGTTTCAAACACCGAAGAAGCTAGTCGATTATGCTGTCCGAGGTATAAGAAACTTACATTTTGGCTCACAGTGACACAACAGAAATCCTACGACTGCAAGCAGACCACACTGGTTCAATTATGAGCCTTAGACTACCTCTATTTTATTTTATTCAGAACCCTTCAGTGGTTAAGCTTAAAACAATTTCTAAGTACTTTTTTTCTTCTACAATATAAAACTACTATGACATAACAAAAACGATTTGATAAAAAAAAACAAGACGGAATTCACGGCTGACATTTTTTCGGGTCATCTGTTAATATCACGAGAACTATCAGTTAAAAACAAACAAAGCTGGTTATTATTAGTAACTGATAAATGTTTTAGTTAGAGTAAAATGTTTGTAGGTACCGGCTTAAATGGTATATCGAATTGGGAAAACAAAGCGCTGATGACCTTAAAATTCCTGAACAAACCATCCTTAATATTGTAGCTAAGAACCATCTCGATCACGTCAGCTTTCAAACAAAAAAGACATGAAAACCGGCCCACTCGTTTAGGCGCTACGATGCCAGACAGATACACAGACACACAGATACACAGACACGACAAACTTAGAAGTATAACAGTCCCTGTTTTAGGTCGGGGGCTAAAAATACAGCTTATGGGCTTATTAACTATTAATTATTCTGTGACATAAAGAGTCATTCTTTGATATTTATTGATATTGGTGGGGTTATGATTTATTTACTTATAAATAAATACGTATATGCTGAACTATTAACATACACTTAATTAATTAATGTCAAAAGCATGTTATGAATAAAATTATAGTTTATCAATATAATATGTTCGCGTAATCATTATTGTTTTGACGACCATGCATATTGTCGAACATTGACCGACCGACGCGGTCGAGCATAGTACACTTTGGCTATCGCGAATGACCAGGATATAAATTTGTTTATTTACATTACATATAAAGTAGGTACAGTGTTAACTGTTATCTCTGATAACGTATAGGTATTTAATTCACAAACGCTCTCTGCTAATGATGTTGCTTTATATGCTTATCGAAGAATTAATTAAAATGACAAATTAAAGAATTTTTGTCCCATTTTATTCCAACGGACTGCTATAATACTGGCTATAATGATTTCCATAACTCTCTCTCTATAAGGGACACTGTTAGGCGGGGCCGGATGTTAATAAATTAGGGAGTTAGTAAGTAGATAAATACCTATTATGTATTTATTTATTATAATTAATAAGCTTTTTCTTAATTTTCTTTGATTTAAATAACTATACCTATATATTTATTTCTATACTTACTATTCTTGTGAAATAACTAGTTAACTAAATAGTATGTTGTACCTTGTTCACTGGCAAAATTTCAGGATAGAATTTCAGATATATTCCTGGTTTTTCTTTTAGTTTTACATTATTTATTATTTAGTCATTAGCTCAATAACGGCCTATACGTCGATTTGCACGTGATTCGTTCGCATCAAGTGTGTGAACAGCCGTATAGGCCTCTCATTCTCAATAACACTTCGAATCATCGTTTTAACCCATACACTACCCACTGCTGGGCACGGTTCTCCTCCAAAGATTGTGGAGGGAATTTAGCCTACTATACAGCGCTAGCCAGACGGTTTGGTATACCTACCTAGAGATTGTTTCGAATTTTCCTTTTCTTGCAGTGTTTTGTTTGCATAAGGTCGCCTTTTACGATACCCACGGGTTGAGATGGGGTAGTGACATTATGTATTCTTAGCCTGTCACTACATGGACAAAATCTCAACAATAACAATACGGCATAGCTCCAGTTGGCCTTCATAAGGCAAAAATTGCGTGCATTCAATGCCTGAATAATGTACTAGGTAGGTACGTTGTTAACAAAGAACGACACAATTACACAAGCCGTGGTAAAAACGTGTGTATGATATACATATAACGTTAGGACTTCATTTTTCTTAATATTTATTTGAAATTCTTTGATAGTAGGGCAAGTGCAGCAGTGTACTGATCACAGTTGGTCCCGGTTACAACTTAATGGGGTAGTCGTTAAGCTAAGTTGTCTTCTGGGCGACAAGATAAATTCCAACACCATGCCACAATCACAATAGATACAACCAAAAGATTTACTATTATTGATTGTGCATAACAATTATCTATCAGCTTGTGGAAATTGCAGTTTTAGGGTTCCGTACCAAAAAGGTGACTCGCACTTGACCGGTTTACACAGAATCATATGATTTCGATAACTGAAAAATTGATTATAGATTTCTGTACGTTACAGTACCTATGTAGCAGTGCACGTTTTTTGCTTCTATCACGTTTTGTTATTGAGATACACACCGTTAATTTTTTTAAATATTTAACCCTTTTTTTTAAACAGGTTTATATCGTTGGGATATACTGTTTTATGTATAATTAATTGTAAGGTTATCAAGGCTCGCAATACTGCAAAAAAAGTAATGGCCGTCAGAGCGAAAATTCTCCAAACAAGTTTTAATACCTACGTGTGGTACTACAAACGTATTAAAACATTTTTTCTACATTTTTAAGTTGTTATTTTCTCTCCATTTAAAACTCAGCTTAATGAAAGATTCTGTTAAGGCATAAAAACGGTGAAGGAGTACAGACCTATTTTGTAATCAACGTCTATTTTCAAAATTAAGTACCTAACGCAATGTTGTAAGGATATAATACATATTTTTATAGGTTATATACATATATATAATACGCCTATTTAGATATAGACCAAAATTTAGAAAAAAAATCTAGATTGCGTACGGGTATTGTTAAAAGCTGTGACAGAAGTTTTTTTAGGGTAATATAGCAGAGCCAAAAAAGGTGGCACTCCAAATGAAAAAAAAAACATAAAAAATTGAGGAAATTATTATTCGCGTTTTGCCCTGGAGACGGGGCCGAAAAAACACGCATGAGTGTATTCCTATTAAACCGGAAAAATTGACCAATGTGGTGCCTATCTACTTAATTTGTATTTTTACCGTAGTTATTTCGGGTATCGAATTACAGGACCAATATTTCACTTACATATTCCAAATATGTAGTGAAATTTGACGTACTTTTAACATCAACAAGCTACGAGAAAAATCAATTAATTTTATACTTACTCGAGAAATCAGGATATTAGGTAGGTACATTCCCAGCCAATATTTTTGCTATAGAAATGTTTTGTGTTAAGTTTTTGTGAATAATGACATAGCATGATTCATTAGCAGTACTAAAATGCTATTGCAAAAAGGTAGAGTTGAAATAGTATGTACCTACCATTACTTATTGTTAAGAACAAGTTACGTAAATTTATTGACAAAAGATGCTTTTTGCGTCACAACAATTTGAGTTCAAAGTCAACATTAAAGTTACAAATCATCATAAAAGTAAATTATTATTAACAAATAAAAAATTATGTAAGGCAATATCGGTAATGTTTTTTTCAGTTATATTAGGTTTTAAGCAGTTGCAAAATTAAACCTAGATGGTAAAATTTGTACCTTTTAGAGCAACTAAAACATACAGCAGAAATAAACCTCAGAAAAAACAATTTCATTATTAAATTTTCCTGAAATCCTGAGTAATCTCAAAAAACACATGCATTAATTTTATGATTATGCAATTAATTTAATGTGACATAGTGGTATATTAACTTAAAAGACAATCCTAACAATATGGTTACCCTCAGGGTATTCAAAGGCTTAAATACCAATGTATAGGGGACTAGATGGCGCTGTGTGAATGTGGTAGAAAATTATACTATATTATTTTTTGGAGAATAATAACTGCAACCTGCCAGTGTCCTGACTGTGACGAGTTCTCGTCTTACGTCTTTTCTAGTTCCGGCCTAGTAATATATTAGAGCTTTTTATTATTGCTATCATAGCCAAAAAATTAATTAGTCTCCTAATGTCAAAACAACAAGATCACATTCTAATAATCATTTATGACAGAAAAAAAATAGTTCTTAGCATTATTTTATAAAAACTTATGGATTATGAAGTATTAAATTGCAAAACATAAGTGGACAATCATTGATAATCGTAAATGCAGCACTTACCCCTAAAACTCCAATTGCATTGCAGAAATGCCAGCCCATAAGCCAGTCTATTTCATAACTGTGGTTCATGAGAAGATATCCATGTTCTTTACCATAGTATTTATCATATTCATCTTTCTTAATGTATATAGATAATCTTGTATTTGACCACCATTCTGACATAAACACTAATTCTGAAATGGAAGATATATATTAGATTCACAGAAGTCTTAGAAATCTGCTAAATCTGTGTTTTGAATTAGCCCAAAATAAACACCTTAATATGGTAGATCATGAATTCATGACTTAATTGTCTGATTTTTCATTGGTTTATTTAGATTTTTCAAAAATGAAATATTTAAATATATGTGAACTAATCAATCGTAAATAATCATCTACGAATTTGGAACTTATAGAAGGAAGAGGAAACTATAAGTACAACAAAGATCAACCAAGATGGCATTATGCTTGCACATGATAGGTTTGAGCATTAAATTTTGGATTCCCATTACACCAGATGCTTGATGATTCTGGGTATACCATACCCTATCTCAGTAAATGAAGGAATCATGGCCAAAAATGGGCAGTTTACAATATTATGCTAATAATTTTATTAATAATAATATGAGCAGATTGCACAAAATGTAATAATAATGGGTACTTACGACTGTAAAATGAATATGCAAGATAATAGTTTATCTTTCTATACAAAAATTTATTGAATGGCCTGAGTCCAAAGTATAAGATGCCCTGTATAAATGTTAGTATCAGACCAGATGTGAAGTATGAAATTGCAAAACATAAGTGGATAATTGTTGACTGCTTTAAAATATTAAGATTGATCATTTTCATAGTGTCTGTCACCTTAGCCTTGTAGTCATGAAATCTAAAAAGAAAACAAACAAATTAACACTATTGTTGGTGTATAAAAATGCTATACAAATATAGCCTTAAAATTATGTTTCGAAAGGCTTTTTTTATTATGTGCACTGTCTGTCTGTAATTAAATATATAGGTACCTACTGAGTAAAGAAAAGTAGATTTGAATTATTAGGTAATATTATTAGTAAATTATTACCTTTGTTACTGGATAGGAATTTTAAATAATCTTATTATTTTATAGCACTGTAAAGTACACTTTATTATATAATTAAATTCTCAGTATAGATTTGTATCGCAAATTATATAATTATACGAAAATATAATGTATGTATTTTAAATTAATTTATATTGTGTTTAAATTCAAAGAGTTTAAGTCCTTGGAGTATGTACTCACGGCTTGTATAAATAACTCGTGATAATATATCAACACATGAAGCACTAGCACATGATTGAACACAACTATAAACTATAACTTCTTTTATTTGTAGTTTTTTCTACCGGTACAATATCGCGCCTATTAGTTAAATTATTAGTAAATAATCATCAATGTCAGATTTAGTAGACTATTTCGTATTACGACCCGGAAATTGGAACTAGCATTTTATTTACTATCCTATTTACACTTCATATTATGATAATAAATCTACCATATCAATTTAATTTAATTATTGAAATGAGAGAGTTACGCACCATACAGTTAGATTAACAATAATTGAACAAAATTGTGTATTATTCAGTAGGTACACCACACCGCTAATAGTTGACGTAAAATGTCGTACACTGGAAATTTGTCTAAATTTTTTGACATTTAAGGTCAAGTGTTACCCTAATAATAAACTAATAGCAAACATTGATCAATATTTTTGGTGATCTTTAGTCGATTTTTACTCGCTTACATACCAAGGTCAAGGTAACTGATTATTGTTTGTAAAAGGGGTAATAAACTACACGGTAGGCTCGATACCCAGTATTCAGGCTGGGCGTGGCCACGTGGCTCCTAGTTTGGGTATCGCCTATTACATTGCACAGATAATCGGTCCCTCATTCAGTTAAAATGTGAATACGGAGAGAATTGTATCATGGGCCTATATTTAAACAAGCAAGCAAAGCAGAAATAGCGATACTAAGAAATAAAAGTGTTTTGAAAGCATGATACGTATTAACGTATGTGTATACGTATGTAGGCGTGATCTATATGTATGTATGTATATACATACATATAGATCACGCCTCTTTCGCAACAGAGGGGTAGGCAGAGATTCTGACATACATCTTTGGCTTCTTTAACATTCATCAGTTTTTTCATGCATTCTCGCCGGTTGAGGGTACTCATCTGTCCCTTCTTTTGAACGTCATCTATTTGGTCAGGGTCAATGATATTGTATGTGATATCATTGGTCAGGGTACGTTCTTTTAGGTCGCAAGCAAGAAAGCAAAGAAAGCATGATGGCTTACTATAATGATCATACTAAGCTCATCATGCGAAACGAGAATAAGCAAAACTGTAAATAGAGTGTTTGTAAACATAATGCAAAGTAGAAGAAATAGAAAATAAATTAGAATAAGACCTAGGCGAAAGTACAACATTTACTGTAAATCTCATTTTATGAAATAAAGAACCAAGATGACGAATGAGGGAAGAACGAAAGGTCTATGTCCAAGACAGACGATTGGGCTCAACACCCTGTGATGACGGTAGCCAAAAAAAAAGAAAACATAAAAGCAGTGATTGCCGCAGGGCATAAGCAGTATTAGCATTCAGTAACTAGTAAGATCCTAATTATTGCTCTTTTTTGTTAATACACTTCCCGATTGTGTGTGTATGTTTATGAAGCCAGGCCACCTGTACCGTAGAGATGGGTAGAGGGTTAAAACCCAATCCACCCACCTGGGTTAAAACCCGGGTGATTAGGTTTTAACCCGGTTTTAACCCATAACCACCCATTTCAGTGGGTGGAAATGAAAATCTCATTTAATTTGCTTAATAATATATTAGTAGATTATTGTATCGAGCAAAAAGTAATCCATTACCTCACCGAGCATTTATTTGGAGCCTGAGCCTCAGCGAGGACTCTAAAAAGCACGAGGACAAAATGAATCATTAAATGCAAGCTACATAATATGCTTTTCTTTCAATTATGGCAAGGAAAGTAGATGAACAATTATAGAAAAATAGTTCTAACTAGGTTCCCGCCATCTTTTGCAAAGATGCCCGCCATCTTGAAATTTGCTGTTTTGTGCCGATTGCCTCCAAAATCGATATTTGACGATCTCGTTGACCACTTAGCATAGTTCTGATGTCAAAATTGCGAAGATGCCCGCCCCGTTGAAATTTACTGTTCTTGGGCTGATTGCCTTTAAAATCGATATTTGACGATCTCGTTGACCACTTAGCATAGTTCTGATGTTAAAACTACAAAGATGCCCGCCCCGTCTTGAAACTTGCTGTTTTTGGGCCGATTGCCTCCAAAATCGATATTTGACGATCTCGTTGACCACTTAGCATAGTTCTGATGTCAAAATTGCGAAGATGCCCGCCCCCTTGAAATTTGCTGTTCTTGGGCTGATTGCCTTTAAAATCGATATTTGACGATCTCGTTGACCACTTAGCATAGTTCTGATGTCAAAATTGCAAAGATGCCCGCCATCTTGAAATGTGCTGTTTTTGGGCCGATTGCCTCCAAAATCGATATTTGACGATCTCTTTGACCACTTAGCATAGTTCTGATGTCAAAATTGCAAAGATGCCCGCCAGCTTAAAACTTGCTGTTTTTGGGGCCGATTGCCTCCAAAATCGATATTTGACGATCTCGTTGACCACTTAGCATAGTTCTGATCTCAAAACTGCAAAGATGCCCGCCATCTTGGAACTTGCTGTTTTTGAACGGATTGCCTCCAAAATCGATATTTGACGATCTCGTTGACCACTTAGTATAGTGCTGATGTCAAAATTGCAAAGATGCTCGCCATCTTGAAACTTGCTGTTTTTGGGCCGATTGCCTCCAAAATCGATATTTGACGATCTCGTTGACCACGTAGCATAGTTCTGATCTCAAAATTGCAAAGATGCCCACCATCTTGAAATATGCTGTTTTTGGCCTGATTGCCTCCAAAATCGATATTTGACGATCTCGTCGCCTACATAGCATAGTTCTGATCGCAATTACCATCCCCGAAAACCATGAAATCGAAACCCATATTGATATTATTGAAAAATTCGCGGACGCCATCTCAGATCCAAAAATTGACGTGTTTTTCGCAATTGCCATCCCCGAAAACCATGAAAATGATACCCATATTGATATTATTGAAAAATTCGCGGACGCCATCTTGGATCCCAAAATTGAAGTGTTTTTCGCAATTGCCATCTCCGAAAACCACGAAAACGATACCCATATTGAAATTATTGAAAAATTCGCGGACGCCATCTTGGATCCCAAAATTGACATAATTTTCGCAATTACCATCCCCGAAAACCATGAAAATGATACCTATATTGATATTATTGAAAAATTCGCGGACGCCATCTTGGACCCCAAAATTGAGGTGTTTTTCGCACCATCCCCGAAAACCACGAAAACGATACCCATATTGAAATTATTGAAAAATTTCCGGACGCCATCTTGGATCCCAAAATTGACATAATTTTCGCAATTACCACCCCCAAAAACCACGAAAACGATATCCATATTGACATTACTGAAAAAACAAATTAGACGGCATTTTGGATGCCAAAATAGACGTACCAATAAAAAAAAACATTTAGAATTAAACATTCATATTTTAGGTACGTAATTATTTTCATATTATTAAAAATACTACAGAAGCAGTAGGTACCAATTCTTTTGAAATTAATGTTTTATTTTTATAATTTTGTACGCAAGTAATAATTTTTTTCTCCTAAATATTATAATTAATAATGTTTTTCTCTGAATAAAATAAGTTACAGCTACATGACAAGTAAAAAATACATGTAAAACGAAAAATACCGAAGATTATGGTATAAGACCGTTTAATACGGTATTTTTCGTATTAAACCAAAAAGCAAAAATGGTATAATACCGGCCTTACATCTCTAGTCCGGAATAAACTCACACTCTTAGTCAAAGTTTAAAATTGAGTGATAGTAAAAGATGGTGCGCACACATACACAAACTTATAGATATCCCGTCACCTACTAATATTTACTAATATAAACGTGTAATATACATTACATACATTTCAATCTCAAAAGAAATAAATATAGGTATAAAGATATTGCATAATCGTACACAACCCTCAGTTCGCAAGTCTGACTCATTCTTGGCCGGTTTTTAGTGTGTACTTTGCTATAAGCACTAAAGGAAGTAAAGGAATGCTGTACAGCACCAGAAGTGCAAGGCGCTGTAAGTATTCGTACAGCAACTTTGCTCAGTGCCGTAGACCCACATAATCCTTTCCATCACGTTATCGTTACGCCTTTGCATCGGTAATATTGGACCATAAAAATCGTCGACTTCAAAAATCTCCTCGGGCCCTTTAAGATGCCAAATTTAGCATGAAATCTAAGCCAATACTTGAAATCTCATAAACCAGTTGCATAAAATCTTTTAAACTTTCGCGACTTGTACACATATTAAATTATTATATAACGGGTCTACGTCACGTACTATATTTAAGGAATATGAAATACCTTATTTGTTTGCCCGACGTTTCGGTCGAATTACACCGACCGTGGTCACGGGCTGACTGGAGCAGCGGCCGAGCGTCGTTCCTGATGCGTGCGGGTTTCTGCTACTACCCTCACTTTGGTCATTTATATTTATAGTTTTTGAACTGTCGGTACTTCGACACACTACACTAATAACGTCTACACACGGGCCTACTTTGTCATATCGGCGATGTTTACACTTGCTGATGACTGGATTCCAAGATGTTGATAAGCGGTACCCATCCTCCCGGTTAAAATTTTTATGTTTCTTAATTTCAACCGCTTCTCGTGCTATTCTAGAGTAATAGTGACGATCGGTGGAGAGTAAGAAAGAAAGAAGAAAGAAAGAAAAAAGCATTTATTTGGAGTTTTTTTGAAACGTACATATTTATTTACGTACCTGAGGCCTGTGCAACTCAATCCAGTGGTTGGACCCTGACTCCAGCAAGTGTTCAGCTATCGCCGACTTGTTAGTTTGACGGTTCTTGACGGCTGTGATATGTTCCTTGACCCTTTCCGCTATTGTTCGCTTAGTTTGTCCGATATAGGAACTACCACAGCTGCAATCCACCTTGTAGACACCGGGTGTTTGAAGAGGGATAACATCCTTTGGAGTGCGCAGGAGACTCGATATTTTAGAGCACGGATTGTATACAGTCTTAATGGAGTACTTTTGTAATACTGTTCCAATTTTGTCCGTAACTCCTTTTAAATATGGCATGAATGCAGGTGCTCTGCTTACTCCTGGTACTTGTGCCTTCCTCTTCGGACATCGCATGTTGTTGTACAGATATCCATTACGCTTTAGTACCTCCTGAACGTGTTTGAGCTCACTGTTTAAATGTTCAGGGTCGCAAAGATCATGTGCTCTATTCGTAAGCGATACTACAACGGATTGTAAATGTCGCGGATGGTGATGCGAAGTGGCGTGAAGATATCTGTCCGTGTGTGTGGGTTTTCGATAAACGGTGTGTGCTAAGGTACCATTCTCTCTAACCATAACTTTTACATCGAGAAAAGCTAACGCCCTGTCTATCTCCATTTCAAACGTAAACCGGATGTTCGGGTGTATGGAGTTTAAGTGTATGGCTAATTGTTCTACTTCTGTTCTTCCCCCTTTTATTATACAAAAGACATCATCGACATACCTTTTCCATAACTTAATATGTGACATATTTCGATCGATAGACTCCTCGAAATGCTCCATCCAGATATTAGCCATAACCGGTGCAACAGGGCTTCCCATGGCTACTCCGTCGATCTGGAGGTAGTATTGTCCTCGGAAAAGGAAGTAATTGCCTTCTAGACAATTCTTCAGCAGAACAATGTAGTCTGTAGACAGATCGTTTGCTCTCAGCTTCATCTCGATGACATCTAGGCAGTCCTGAATAGGAACGTTTGTAAATAGTGACTCCACATCAAAACTCACCATCACTTCCTCTGGTTCCACCTTCATGCTCTTGATGATGTCAACAAAATGGCGAGAGTCTTTTACGAAAGACGATGTCTTACCGACTAACGGTTGTAGCACCGAGGCTACATGTTTCGCTAAATCGTAAGTAGGTGAAGCGATTTGACTTACGATTGGCCTTAGTGGTACATTTTCCTTGTGGACTTTCGGCAAACCGTATAGTTTCGGTGGTTGAATGCACTTAGGTCTAAAAAGGCGTTCAAACTCGTCTTCCGCGAAGAGATGTTCGTGGTCCTTGATCAGCGCTCGAATACGTTTTGTGACTCTGGCAGTCGGATTATACGACACCGGTTTATAAATAGACGTATCTGTTAACAGATTCTGTATTTTCTCATCATACTCACTGGTATTCATCACTACGGTGGCATTGCCCTTATCGGCTTTGAGCACTATAATATCGCTGTTGGCACGCAATCCTTTTAGTGCCTGACGCTCTTCCGCAGTAATATTAGGCTTCGGTGGCTTGGATTTTCGTAGTATAATGGCAACATCCTGTCTCAGCGTATCCGCCTCAGTAGCTGGTAACTTGTTACGAATTATAACCTCCTCAACGCCACTTATGATGTTTTCATACGGAATCCGTTTGGGTATCACAGCAAAGTTTAATCCCTTAGCCAGAACGTTTTTTGTGGTGCTATCAATGTCGGTAGTAGATAAATTAATTACCGTGTCTTTGTGTGTTAGGAATCCATTTTGTTCACCCTTTCGCTGACGTATAAGTAATTTTTGAAATTTCTTTTCATGACGAATACTAGACAAGATATAAATACGACGCGCCTGGTTAAATGACACATTATCGCACAGGTTGAAATCTTCCACTGATAACACTGCACTACACTCCACATGTAAGTTGTATAGTTCGCACTGCACACTATTCAAATCGTAACGACAGTTCCGTATTAATTGTCTCAGAAGACGAACACTGGCGTTCCTTAGAATTCCTTCCGAATGTGGTATGTCCTTACGTGGTTTGATGCGCACTCCCGGAGGTACTATATCACTATCACGGCATTTTACTAAAAAACATAACGATGTTTCTAAACGCACACGTTTTATACGAAGGAATTCTAGATGTTTTATTTTGTTTACAAACTCCGGCCCGTATCGGTTTGCAATAAAATCTTTTAAACTTTCGCGACTTGTACACATATTAAATTATTATATAACGGGTCTACGTCACGTACTATATTTAAGGAATATGAAATACCTTATTTGTTTGCCCGACGTTTCGGTCGAATTACACCGACCGTGGTCACGGGCTGACTGGAGCAGCGGCCGAGCGTCGTTCCTGATGCGTGCGGGTTTCTGCTACTACCCTCACTTTGGTCATTTATATTTATAGTTTTTGAACTGTCGGTACTTCGACACACTACACTAATAACGTCTACACACGGGCCTACTTTGTCATATCGGCGATGTTTACACTTGCTGATGACTGGATCAAACACGTTCAGGAGGTACTAAAGCGTAATGGATATCTGTACAACAACATGCGATGTCCGAAGAGGAAGGCACAAGTACCAGGAGTAAGCAGAGCACCTGCATTCATGCCATATTTAAAAGGAGTTACGGACAAAATTGGAACAGTATTACAAAAGTACTCCATTAAGACTGTATACAATCCGTGCTCTAAAATATCGAGTCTCCTGCGCACTCCAAAGGATGTTATCCCTCTTCAAACACCCGGTGTCTACAAGGTGGATTGCAGCTGTGGTAGTTCCTATATCGGACAAACTAAGCGAACAATAGCGGAAAGGGTCAAGGAACATATCACAGCCGTCAAGAACCGTCAAACTAACAAGTCGGCGATAGCTGAACACTTGCTGGAGTCAGGGTCCAACCACTGGATTGAGTTGCACAGGCCTCAGGTACTCTCCACCGATCGTCACTATTACTCTAGAATAGCACGAGAAGCGGTTGAAATTAAGAAACATAAAAATTTTAACCGGGAGGATGGGTACCGCTTATCAACATCTTGGAATCCAGTCATCAGCAAGTGTAAACATCGCCGATATGACAAAGTAGGCCCGTGTGTAGACGTTATTAGTGTAGTGTGTCGAAGTACCGACAGTTCAAAAACTATAAATATAAATGACCAAAGTGAGGGTAGTAGCAGAAGCCCGCACGCATCAGGAACGACGCTCGGCCGCTGCTCCAGTCAGCCCGTGACCACGGTCGGTGTAATTCGACCGAAACGTCGGGCAAACAAATAAGGTATTTCATATTCCTTAAATATAGTACGTGACGTAGACCCGTTATATAATAATTTAACAGTTGCATAAATATCAAAAGAGCTTATGTCAAATCAAAATAAACGTACTAAATCATACTATTTTACCATTTCAAGAACTCTTTAGTTTTAACCCAGCCAAAACACCCAGTGGGTGGAATGAAATGGGTAATAACTGGGTTTTAACCCAGGCGTGGGTTTAAACCCGGGTGATTACCCATCTCTACCTGTACCGGGCCCGTCCGGATGATCTGAATAAAAAAATTCCTCGCCATCTCTATTTATGGAAAGGGACTCTAGTACCATGTTGTGTTTTAAGTATTTTTTTTAACTATTGTAAGACATGTATTATAACTAAAAAAAACTTTTGATATATATTATAGAGTATTGCATGAAATCAAGAAAATTGAAAAATAATATCAAACAAACTTAAAAATTATTTTCAAGATTCAGAACGAATAAGAGAGTGGCAGTTGTGTCAACTTAGGTCATTTAACATCCCTCCTTGACTTATGTCATAGTGACAGTGACAAGTGACAGAAGTACTCTGTGCAAGTGAATAATGATTCTACTATTCTCTTTCGTTATAAAGAAGAATAGAATAGACTTTGTAATTTTGATTGAATCCATAAATATAAGCTAGGAGTTAAATATATTACGTAATAATTAACATTTAATAGACATGCCCCTTCTGTGTAGATATATCAATAGAATAGCAACAACTCACAGCATTCGTACTTATGCCAATATCAAATCATTTAATTTTCTAAATCCGACAATATTAGGAATTGAAACTTCATGTGATGATACTGGCTGTGCCGTAATAAACGGCTCTAGTGGTATTTTAGGTGAAGCGCTGTATTCTCAAACGGTGATTCATACTAGATATGGTGGTGTTAACCCCCTTGTAGCACACGAATTGCATCGAAACAAAATTAAATTAGCTGTGGCTGAAGCATTAGACAAAGCAAACAAAATGGTTAAAGATATAGATGCTATTGCAGTTACTACTAAACCTGGTTTGCTAATAAGCCTTCAAGTCGGAGTAAAATATGCGAGGTTTTTAGCCAGAATGCACAATAAACCCTTAATACCAGTACATCACATGGAAGCACATGCATTAATAGCTCGTATGTATCACCAAGTGGCTTTTCCGTTCTTAGTCCTACTAATATCAGGGGGCCACTGTTTATTAGCACTAGTGAAAGATGTTGAAGATTTTATTTTACTGGGAAAAGGATTAGATAATGCACCAGGTGAAGTTTATGACAAGGTTGCTAGAAGAATGAAATTGAAGAATTTATTAGAATATTCCAAAATGTCTGGGGGACAGGCCGTTGAGCTGGCAGCGACAAAAGCTACAAATCCAGGATTATTTGAGTTCCCGATACCTTTATTGAAAAACAGGGACTGTAACTTTAGTTTTAGTGGGCTCAAGGATTCTTTAGAGCGTAAATTAATCAAAAAGGAAATGGAACATCATGTTATAGGTTGTAAACTGATACCTGAAGTCAATGACTTGTGTGCTGCGTTCCAGCTCGCTGTAGCAGAACATTTGGTACATCGAACACATAGAGCTATTATGTTTTGTGAAAAGAACAAATTAATCCCACCTCAAAACAAGACTATTGTAGTTTCGGGTGGTGTTGCATGCAATAATTTTATATTCAAATCCATACAACATTTAGGTAATAAAATGGGATATAATGCTATTAGACCTCCACCCTCAGTTTGTACTGATAATGGTGTCATGATTGCATGGAATGGCTTGGAGAAAATGAAGAAGGAATCTCACATGAAGCTAGATATATCTATGAAAGATGTAGAGCCTACTGCTCCACTGGGTAAAAATTTAATTAATGAAGTTTCAGCAGCTAATATACAAACAAAAGTTACAAGATTAAAAAATATTTATACCACTTAAATTTTCTTTAATTACCTACTGGCTTCGCTCACTGGCACATCAGTAAAAAGTTGCCTATGTGCTATTCCAGATGATAATCTATCATCTCTGTTCCAAATTTCATACAGATCTTTTCTATATCCAGCAGTGGACTGCAATACATTGAAATAATAATGATGAATATTATAAAAAAAACGACGAGTTTGTTTGAACATTCTATTTCCAGGAACTCAAGATGTTCTGGCATAATTGAGTAACAACATCCATCCATCATAACATTGCATTTATAATATTATTAAAAAGGTTAACAAGGATTAAACTTATAGTGATTTGGTATACTTGTTCTGGATCTGAAAATAACTCTTGAATAAGTAAACTAATAATATCTCAAAATTAAAGAAGATTAGAGGAACAGGAGTATTTAAACACAAAATTGAATATTAGATTTTATCCCCAATGACGGGTTGCCATATCTCCCTCCAACAGATTAATTACATAGCAAATTCCGATTTTCAGTCTATGATAAAGTTAGTACTTATATTTACACATCTCTCCCAAAAAGATAGCCCTCTTCCTTCCTTACCACGATTCTGATATTCTCTATCCTCTTTCACTTCACCATCAATCTTTCCATACATAAAAATTAAATAATCCTTTAGTATAAATAAAATAAAACATTATTACGACAATAATTTATTGATTGGCTTTAAAACTAACATATTGTACAGTTGCAAGTTGTTGATAATCATGCATGATGGTGAAAAATCCTCTTATTTACTTGGCACCAGCGGCTTTTAGATCTGTAAAGTGTAAATAGTATTGATTTACTTTTATAGTCGGTAATTATATATTAAAGTGTCAGTATACACAACAGGATAGGGGCTTCAAGCTCAATCCACACACATTAGATATACCATGCTCTATCAGTGGTTTAAAAAGTTGTGAGTATTTTTATATGATTTCAGATTTTCAATCAGACAAATCAATAATATATCCATGTCTAGGCCAGAGGTGTGCCATTATTCTTTGCGATCAAGATCAGATTAGGATCAAGGAAGATCAGGCATCTTGTCACTTTCCAGGCACAGCCTCAACATGTACAGAAAGCCCTATACTGTGCAGAAAAACACAACACATAATATATGTTATTGTTGTTTAAAAGCATTTTGCAGTGTAGGTTTAATGACATGTAGATTGTTTATGTGGGAAACAACTCTGCACTGGTCAAATCTCATTAATGTTATGATTTACCTGTATAAGAAATTTTGTAAAGTATGCAGTTAGTGCAGAAATTAGGTGAGGCCTATGTTCAGCAGTGGACGTCATTGGGCTGATATGATGATGCAGTTATGTATACTTGTTTATGGTCACTATTATCTCATGTTAAAAACTTAATGATACATTTATGCAATGATAAATAGTGTGAGTTTAGTAAATGTATGGGTATGAGTATTGCAGTATACATTATTTTATTTCATCACTTAAGTCTTTGAGTGTCAAGGGGGTAACCGGTGTCCCCCAAACAATAGATTTTCTATTGTGTCTGGAATCTCAGCGCTCAACATGTTAACATATGAATACAAATTTGAATGTAAAAATATCTTCATAAGCTACAACAGTGAAAACCAGGTGTAGGGTCAATCTCATAAGCAGTTACTGTAGCCTATAGACTAACACCAACTAATCTCGCAAGATTGTCTCCGCAAAAAGTCCATTCGGATTATCAAATGTCATATTAATATTACTATGATTATGGACATCTGAATAATATCATTGCATTTATGTTAACATGTTATAATTAGTTTAAAGTACACACTTAAATTTGTTAGTTCAAAAAACATTCACAGGATAAATGCATTTGACTAGTAAACTAACATTAATATTTCTAATAATATTAGTGACTCCACATGACTAATCTATTAACGGATTACAAACTCTTTATGTTATTCATGACCAACCTATTTTATTTCATCTCTTAGTCCTTCTCATCTGAAAAATTAATTGATGATTTGATGTTATATACTCCAAATATGGGTAAATAAAATGCAGACAATTTAATATTACAATTATAATTTATTTGTTTATTATGTATGTAATCTAATTTTTTTTACCTCTGTGTTATAAATTTTTATAGTGTTTACTTTTATTGTAAACCAACGTAGTAGAAAGAAGAATTAAACAAAAATGTTCTAATCCTGAGTATCAAACCCAGCCTTGGGTTAAATTTTGCTGAAAATATAAAAAAAATTGTCTGTATATTGACTTACGTGCTGGCTTGCCATTTGCCCACGGAGTGATGCGAACATGGGATTCATCACGTCTCAGAGCATCAACACGGATTTCAGCTTTTAAGGATCGTCGCAGTATCTTAGCCGCAATGTTGGAGTAGTTTATGTAACTAGAAAAATATAACCTTCAATTTCTTGAATATCCTGGTAATAGAGTTTTTAAGGAAATACAGGTACTTACGTAAGGCCAGCCTGGCGCCAAGCACTCATTTTGAGAGAATTAATTGGCTTTTGGATTTGCGAAGTAAAATCCTATCTGCCCGATAATTTATCGGATTTTAATTTATGTCTGTCGGAATCGGAATAAAGTGACGTAACAGGAGACTTAAGTGTTGCAAGTTTCTAAACAATCAATTTAAATTTTAATCGCCTAAAACAAGCTGGTGGTTGTTCTTTATAAACTATTTTTTAAAGTGTGAGGCCGCACTTTAATTGGTAAAATCGCTAAACCATGAAACCACTCGAAATGCAGTCCTTGCGGGCGCGATTAGAAACCACAATATTATTGTGCGTCCCCACTCCTGCATTTGGTATTGGTATTTATTTGATATGTTCAGCAGTGGACGTCGTTGGGCTGATATGATCATGATGATGATGATTTATTTGATACTCATGGAAGTACTTATTCTTATCTATGCTCATGAACGTGAGCTCTGCTCTAATGTACTTATTAGTCTGTGGTACTTACTCTCTGTGGTTTCAGACGACGTGTATGACAGGGAAAAATGTACAACAAAAAAATAAGGAAAATATTTTTTTAATCTAACAAAAGTTTGCTAATTCAAGATATAAATAAACATTTGTAATCCAGAAATTCTAACCAGGTAAAAAATCACAATAGTGCATCGAAGAAAGTGTATCATTATCACTAGAGTTCTAGACATTATGAAATAAACAACTTACCTATACTTTCACTCGAAAAAATGAGGTGGCTTTTAAAATTTAGCAGAGTACCACGATTGATGATATATTTTTGTTTATCAGATACAAATAATGTCGCTTTAATTACATTATAACGTTTATACACTAACACTAGTACCTTTGCTTATAAAATTTCCAATAGTGTATAAATAATTTAACAGCTGTTGTATCATTGCAGCTATTGCACTTGAGAGACACAAGTGTCAATCGATATTTCAATAATTTAATCATAAAATGGATGCGGCTGATCGTCTGCTAAATAATGATAGATTAGTGACACATGATATAGATGAAGAAAAGTTATTGTTGAATTCAAAGCCTGCTGCAGTCAAATGTGATATAGTGAATGAATGCAAGGTGTTCTTGAAAGCTGAAGACGGAGGTGGCGATGCACCATTGAATGCAAGTGGTGCCATGGCTTCAGAAAGACCTGGTAAGTACACAACTATCTCATTGTATTATGTATGCATAAGCTAGTAGCATAATTTTAGGGTGGCAGAGTGGGCTATCTGATGCATCATGCTTTGTTAAGGGAGATACAATGTCTTTTTCATAACATAACATAGCATCACGCTTTTTTCCCCGAAGAGGTAGGCAGAGGTGTTTTACACCCACATTTCACTGGCTATGTTTCCAGATACCACAAATTTTAATATAGTGCAAATTTTATAATGTTTGTACTTTTTATTACTTTATGCAGGATATTTTAGTAATGATCAGTGATAAGCGTAGGTAGTGTAGAGTCAATGTGCTTCAATGCTATAAATTAACATTTTGTAAAATAGTTCTCAAGAAAATCCAGATTAATGAAATAATTAAATAATATATTTCCAGAAATATATTATTTAATAATTTCATTGACAGATTGAGAGGGCATATCCATGCAAAGATAATAGTCATGAAATCTATGCAGATGTATGTCTATGTGAATGATACCTATGCGGATCACTAGTCAGTATACTAATAAAACCTTGTAACTCTAAATTTCAGAAAAACCTAAATTTGTGACTTCTACCCCAGATCAAAAGAAGGATTCAATAGCGGAACATCATATAGATTCTAATCCAGAATGTGATATGGATGGTAAATTATATTATTTCAGTTTTTGTTATGATTAAAAATATTTTGTTTTTAACTTGCTTCTGTTCTTGGCTTTGCTGGTGTGTTATGTTGATAAAAAGTAGAAGTAAACATTTTGATCCAAGTCCCAGGTTATATAAGTTAAATTTCAATCCATTCCAACTTTGAAAGCTTATCAGACAAACTTACTTTTATAAGAAGTTATTGGTGAAGATAATACTTTATTAGTTTTAAAGAAAGTGAAGCAGAACTTTAGAGGTCAAACTTATGACTTGTTTAAAAGTGGATTACTCCAAGCTGAAAATTTTCAACTGTTTTACCAAGATGTTTGCATGAATTGTATTTTTTTTAAATTTAATGTACAGGACATGTTTTAGATTACAATGATGTCCAAATACTTTATTCAGGTGAGTTCTATATTTAATAAGTTTGTAGCCTGTATTATGCCATATCTCTTTATACCTACTTAGTGATTTTAATTAAAAAATATTGTGAATTCACGCATGCGTAATACAATTTGTCATTTGTAGGTGTACCAGAGTTGCCAATGGATGAAGGCCTTCCAAGTACTGTGACTGTGCTGGAGACACCTGATGGTGGAAAAGTGTACTTGGTGGGCACTGCACATTTTAGTATACAGTCTCAAGAGGATGTGTCTAGGGTCAGTTATTAGAGATATAAAATATTTTGAATGTTTAAAAATTCTTCCTAGAATTTTTAGAATATTTTAGAAAATTTTTTAAACAATCATTATAATATAACTGTATGTATTGACTTGCTGTGGCATAGCGGTTAAGATGGTCGCGTCGCAGTCATCACTAACATCACCGTGCCAAGTTGTATGGGTTCGACTCCTACACAAGACAAAATTGTGTAATTCATAGATATTGGTTTCGAGTCTGCATGTACTTTGTGTTTGTTAATTGTATGTTTGTAAAGTCCCCCGCGACACAGGGATGGTGCCCTAGTGCAGGTGTTGTCTTTTAAATGACAAATATAAATAAAAAGCTTAATGTAAACAACAGCTTAACCTTTACAAATAGACATAGTAGGACTTGAATTATAATGATGATAGATCATGAATACAATTAACCTTTTGACTATCTTTGTCGTAACTATTGGGAAATAAGAAAATACCTATGAAGTTGTTACTCATACACTATGACTTTTTTATTTTCTGCCTATGGTAAGTTGAGCATATACCTAATTGCAGCAATCTTCACCTCAATTTAAAGTTTAATATATAAGATAGGGTTTCCCAAAGAATACGCCTGCGCCGCAGTGAGTAAAGTGGGGTGCCCTGAGGCGATCGTCTTTAGTATGATTAGTACCATTGGACTTATTTCAAATTGATAGCTGGGTTAAGGCACCAAGACAAAATACTTTAACTATACTCAGGCTGAAATCAATGTAGAGTAAACAATAACAACATTTGACTATCTTTTAATGTCAGTTTTTGTAAAAGCAAACAAATACCTAATTAAAAACAACTTACATAATTATTATTTTGAAATGTTTATGATAAGAAGTGACCTCTTAATGCCACTGATATTTGCCTAAGAAAATATATTTTAAATTAAATCTTGAAATCCAATTGACAGTGATTTCTTTACAAAAATTTTAGGTTGATTTCGATCCTAGTGTAATAAATGCGCAGCGAACCGAAAAGATTGGGAACTACTGATATAAGAGACAATTGCCTCATATTAAATTATTATGAAAGGGGTCTACGTCACATATTATATTTTAAGGAATATTGTTTATCTTATTTATTTGCCCGACGCGCGATGTTTCGATCGAATTACACCGACAGTGGTTAGCGTTAGCAACTACCTCGTTAGCGCATCAGAAGTGTGTACATCTGCATTGATGTCCCTAATAATAAAAATAAAAAACCATTGGATTTTTCTGTTATGTAATTGTATAATATCAATTCAATGTTTGGAAATTGTGCTTAGTTAATACCTTGTCCCATATTACTTGTAATGTATAGCTAGTGTTATCCATGTGATAAACTATACACTATTGTGCATTTATGTAAAGATAATATTTTTATTATTCATATTTAAGAAAGGATAATCCACTTTTAACAGTTGTTTATAAACATGGCACTGTTATAACTTAGCTCCCACAACCGTGTGAAAAAATGTTTCCATTGTCTACTTGTGTGCCTACTTTCTGCCAAACCTGTTCAATCGTTTACGCTTGATTGAATAACAAACATTCACATAATTATCCTTATTGACTTCATATTTTGACTGTAAATTATAACTTAATTTTTACTTCCTTATTTAATATTATAAATGTGAAAGTAAAGTAAGTATTATTTAATATTATAAATGTGAAAGTAAAGAAAGTAGTACTGTTTGTTTATTACGCTTTTATGCCTTAATCCCTGTAAAGATTTTCATGATATTTTATATAGAAATAGTTTAAAACCTGGAGAAGGACATAATATATGCTATATAATATCTTACCGACATACCACGAGGGCGGAAGCTAGTTTCTTAAAACAAAGGTGCCTTACGCGTCTGTCTGTCTATGTCTACACTAAGTCCTCCTAAACCGAACAATTATCAACGAATTTTGATGCGGTTTTCACTATTCTGTTAGATCACTTTTCATGCAATTTTTATAAATTTAATATATTTTCCGATCAGCGATCAGATCAGCGGGTGAGGCCGCGTGCGTAGTCTATTTTTTATTGATTATAAAACTTCCAAATACATGATTATATAATAAATCAATATATGTTTCAGGTAATACAAGAAGTGAACCCCCACATTGTGATGGTTGAACTATGTGAACAAAGAACTAATATTCTTTTATTAGATGAAGAAGTCATTCTTAGAGAAGCTAAGAACATCAATATTAAGAAAATCAGGTCGGTTTTATAACTTACTGAAAATAATAATAAAAAAATATCCTTACAAAAATATCAACGAGTTAAGAGACAATTTTTTTTTATGTTCTGAAAATAATTGTAATACATAAATGTTGTCTTCATGACAACATATTTATCAATATAATAGTATAAAAAAAATATTTAAAATATTCTATAAATGCAATAATAAAGAAAAAATAAGATACTTAAATAAATACTTTTTCAGAGCAACTATGGCTCAAAATGGTGTATTCAATGGGTTGATGTACATACTGCTATTGAACATGTCAGCCCATATTACTCGAGAGTTGGGTATGGCACCCGGAGGAGAATTCCGACGCGCTATGGCTGAGGTGAGTAATCATTATGTTTAGATACTTGTTGAATAAATCGCAGTTACTCTATAAAGTATGAAAAATATGATTTGGCTTAAGGGACCCATAGAATATCAGCTCTCCATTAATGGTTCTTATGAGTCTGGGTGTAATCTAATTGTATGTTTGTAAGTTGAATGCGACATGAAGCTTGTGCAGGTGTTTTCTTCTATCTCTATTTATTCTAACCTTGTATTTTTTTAAATTTGATTAGATAATAAATAATAAAGAAATAATACTTTTTTGATACTGTGGGTGTAAATAAAAATAGGTTTTGGAATGTATAAACAAAACCCTTTCATTTGATACCCCATTTGATGTAATAGTCTCAATTTAAAATTAAAAACCCCCATTTCGGCCGCTTTTGTAGAATATATAAAAACATTTTATCAATGTTTTCATCTTATTAGTGTGTTTTTTATTTAAATCTTGATGACTGAATGACTGGCCTGTGGGTCTAGTGGTTAGTGTCCCTGACTGCTAAGCCGGAGGTCCTGGGTTCGATCCCCACCCAGGACAAATCTTTGTGTGATGAGCATGAAGGTTTGTTCTGTCTGGGTGTAATTTATATACATATATATGTAGGTATTTACAAAAAAAAATGTATTTAAGTAGTTCAGTTTCAGTTGTTTAGTACCTATAACACAAGCAAATATAATTGCTTACTTTGGGACTAGAAGGCGCTGTGTGAATGTGGTAAAAAACAAGAAATAAAAAATATTTTAATCATTTTTAATTCTTACTAGACGACTAGATGGCGCTGCGTGAATGTGGTAGAATATTATAGAAAATTATTATCTTGTAGCAATGTTTAAAACTTTTCCAAATTTCAAGTCAATAGCTTAAGTAGATTACGAGATATAACACTGTGACAGACGGACAGAGCGAGACCTTAAGAGTTCCTTTTGCAACTTTTTGGTATGGAACCCCAAAAATGGTTAAAATGTAGACATCATATACATAAATTCCCGTCACAGCGAATTTTGTGCACCAGACATAGACATATACCCAGTATTGAACGTCATGGTGCTTATATGATGATGATATACATAAATGCATTTGGCATAAATTTTATTGTATTTTTATTTCAGGCAAAGAAGATTCCCAACTGTATTGTACAGTTGGGAGACAGGGCAATAGATATCACATTGCATCGGGCTATTGCCTCTCTGTCTTGGGGACAAACTATAAGATTCATATGGCATCTACTTACATCCAATCAGACTATCAGGTTGGTAAAATTCGTATCATCAGTCTCTAGTTAGCGATTGTAGCGTATCTTTTTGCATTAAAATTGTGTCTATGTGTGTGTATATAATGTGTAAGTGACTGGCCTGTTGGTCTAGTGGTTAGTGACCCTGACTGCTAAGCTGGAGGGTTCGATCCCCACCCAGGACAAATTTTTATGTGATGAGCATAAAGGTTTGTTCTGTGTCTGGGTGTAATTTATCTATAATATGTATGTGTTTACAAAAAAAAAAATTAAGTAGTATATCAGTTGTTTAGTACATTGGGACTAGATGGCGCTGTGTGAATGTTGTAAAAAAAAAATATTTTAATTATTTTCAATTCTTATAATTACAGTTTGGAAGAAGTAGAAAAATGTAAACAGAAGAAAATGTTAGAAGATATGTTGGAGGAAATGGCTGATGAATTTCCCGCTCTCAAGCGAGTATTTGTTGTTGAAAGAGACATGTATTTGTGTCATTCCTTGCAAGTCGCTGCACTGCAACCACGTAAGTGTCATACCTCATGTAGGATAAATCAAACACATTGAGTAGTTCAATCACTTTCAAGTCTTTTTATAAAGGCAACCTCTTATTTAATTAGTAGGTAATAGCTCATTGAGGAGGAAATGGGTTTTGAAGGATCGCCATCACGCATGTGGTACTGTAGACCATTGGCAACATAAATTTAAAAATTGTTATATTTTTTAATTACAAGGCGGCAACACTTCCCACTTTTGTAGAATACAGCAGATAATGGGCCCGATTTTGTTTCTCTTCAACCTTAAATAAAGATGAACTTAAATTTGTAAAATAAGGACACATTCTTAAATTTATGCGATCGCGTTAGTACTTAATTAAGGATACGTTCTTAAAAAACTACCAAATGCTAAAAACCTTATTTAAGGACACTACCATAGATTATAATCGGAAAAAGTGTCATAAACGTCATGTTGTTTATTTACTTTTAGATGTTAAAGTCAAAGTCAAAGTATCAGTTTGTAGATTCACAAGTTATATTTATATAGTTTACATAAATCTAATATGCCGATACATAAGCCTTCTTTTTAATCTAAAAAATAAAAAGGACCAAAATCAGAACTCGGCAAAAGTGAGGTTAGATCATTAATAATAGAATGCAAACCTGTAAACAATCTACCAGAACCCATACTTTATCATTTTGAATATTGCATTATAGAAATAACTACACTGCATCTATATGTAATTTGTATATATCGTAAACCAAATTCAAGCATTAGGATATTCTTCGAAAATTTGGAACTTCTCTTAAAAAAATTTATTAAAAAACACGCAAAAAATATAGTGCTGTGCGGAGACTGGAACATAGATGTGATAAAGGACGGTAAAAACTTCAAAGAACTTGAGTCTATCCTAAATAATTTTAATATTAAAAACCACATTACACGACCGACTAGAAAACTTGCATGTATCGATCTGATCACAAGTAATTTAAATAATGCAAAACCTCAATTACACTGCCTAGCGCTATCCGACCATGAGACTGCACAGACTCTGTCTTTTGATACATTTAAGGACATTAATAAAAACTGCAAAAAACCTTTCTGGTTTGAAAAAAGGAGAGATCTGAGTCCTGACAATATCAACAAATTCCTATCATGCATCTCGGCTTTGTCTTTTTCTGAAGTATATGAGACAAACGATGTAGACATAGCATTTAGTTATTTTCACGACATATTTACTCTATTCTATAATTTATGTTTCCCTATACAAAATATAAAAGTAATTAATAAACCCTTACGGAATGGTTGGATCACAAAAGGCATCAAAAGATGTTGTATTAACAAACGAAGATTATACCTAAATTATAGATTAAAAACCGCAAATAAAAAACAGGCTTTAAATAAATACAAAAAATATAGCACAATTTTAAAACATTGCATTTCGCAAGTACAAAAAAATGACAATGCTCGTTTTCTAATGCAATCAAAAAACAAGGGTAAAGCGGCGTGGAAAATAATAAAAGACAACTGTGTCGACCAAACACGTTTACATGACATCACAAGTATATCTTATAATAATAAAGTTTCCTATGATCCAGACATTATAGCTAACAATTTTAATAATTTTTTTATTGATATGACTAACATTTCCTTTGACCACGATATTACTAACCGTTCCATTAACTCCGACATTATTAACAACCCCACTAATGTCGTTGCTGCCCCAACCACGACATATAATCATATTTTACCTGTGTCTAATAGTATTTATCTAACACCTACTAATGAATCAGAAGTAATGAAAATTATCAATTCTCTTAATTCTACCAATTCGACTGGATTTGATGACATTAACACACGAATTCTTAAATATTCTTCTAAATTTCTAGCTATCCCCTTAAGTCATCTTATTAATCTTTCATTCTATCAAGGTATTTTTCCATCTAGGTTGAAATTGTCTATTGTTAAACCGCTTTTCAAGAAAGGTGACAGGTCGGATATGAATAATTACCGTCCTATAACCCTAATACCAGTTATTTCCAAAATTTTCGAGAAAGTGATGCATGAAAAACTTTACTCCTTTCTTACTGAATTTAATATTTTAAAGGACGAACAATTTGGTTTTAGGAAAAATAGATCGACTGCCTTAGCATGCTTTACATTTATGAAATTAATTACAATGAGTCTGAATGATAAAACACCTGTAACATCTTTGTTTTTAGATATGACTAAGGCATTCGACTTTGTTAACATAAGTGTGCTCCTAAGCAAATTAGATCGATACGGTATTAGAGGTAATGCCTACAAATGGATAGAAAGTTATTTAATCAATCGGCAGCAAAGTGTAGAAATAACTAGACTATCGGGTCACTACAAAACTACTCATAGGTCTCCATACCGCGTAAATAAATACGGCGTGCCTCAAGGCAGTATATTGGGACCCCTACTATTCCTACTATACATAAATGATTTACCTAGTATCACTTCACACAGTTGTATATTGTATGCCGATGATACTACTATTATGATTCAACCAACAAATAACAATCACCTAGAATACCAAAAAGAAATCAATATAACACTAAATAATATAATAACATGGTTACAAACAAATAATCTTTGTATAAATACTAAGAAAACAAAACTAATACAATTTCAGCCTTATAATAGTAAACGTATCCCACTTCTAATAGAGCATGCCAACGATATTATCGAGGAAGTTGAAAACGTGAAATTTTTAGGCATCGTAATAGATAAACATTGCAACTGGAAAGCTCACATTGATACAGTATGTACTAGAATAGATAGATTTGTTTATGTCCTGTACAAAATTACATGTGTGGCTGGAGTGGAAGCAGCTCTATGTGCATACCACGGATATGTCTCATCTATTTTACGTTACGGCTTAATAGTGTGGGGTAATTCTGTTGACCTTATCAGAGCCTTTCGGGCACAGAAAAAGTGTATACGATCTATTTGTAAAGCACAGCCTCTAGACAGCTGTGTCCCATTGTTTAAAAAAACTAAAATATTACCACTTCCGTCTTTATATATATTTGAAGTTTGTGTCTTTGTACATAGTCATATTAATTTGTTTGAACGTCACAATGACGTAGTATCTAGACCAAGTCGAAGAATTCATCAGCTTCAAGTACCAAAACAAAACCTTGATATATTTTCAAAAAATGTATACTGTATGGCAATCCGCATCTATAATAAACTGCCTGGACAATTTAAAACGCTGACATTAAATAATTTTAGACATAAACTATTTCAACTATTGTTACGCAAATGTTATTATTCAACAATGGACTATCTTAATGACCGATTTGACTAAATTTTCACCATAACTTTTATTCTTTGACATTGTTAATTCACTACCATAGGCCTATTCTATTGTTTAAGTTGACTTTTTAGCTGACATTATACATTATTTCTATTTGACATTGAATTCTGTAATAACGTATTATTTATATCTTTAATGAAGTGTAGTTTCAGCCTAATTATAATATAATATTTCTACACCGGCTACCGGTAGAATATGCGAACTGTATACCCAATAAGACCAATAATGTAATGTACCATGTTCTTGGAAATAAATGAATTTGAATAAAACAAGTTAAAACAAAGTAATACTTGCCGTCGAAGATCTTCATTATACTTTCTTTGTAAAATAACAGCATGAAAAGGGAATATTTTAAATAATAAGTGTTTAATTGAGCCAAGAAATATGAGTGAAATATTTAGTACACGCAAATTAGGTGCGACTTAAATTAAGGTTGCACTAAGATCACAGAACTGTCAAATAAGTCGAAAGACAATACCAATTAAGAAACTACCATCTCTAATTAAGTCAAACCATACTTATTTAAGGTCACGTCCTTAAATAACACAAACGCAAATACCAATAAGGGCTTAAAATTTTAGATCAAGTTTTACACTTATTTAAGTGCATTTTTTGCACTTATTTAAGATCGGATAAGAAACACGATCGGCCCCAATGTGTTCACGTTCTAGCTTATAATAAATTTAGTTTAATACAGTCCACTATAAGTTGTTTCAATAAAACACCGAAAGTATTATAATATTATTATCTTCTACAGGTCGGGAGCCATGTCGCATCGTAGGAGTTGTCGGCATTGGACACGTGGCGGGTATTGTGGAACATTGGGGCAAGATCACCCCGAAAGATATTCCACCACTGTTACAGTGAGTTAAAAATTACAAATTTCAAAGAATTTTCTATACTTACTTTTTTTTAAAAGACAACGGCCGCTGTTGTTTACAATCCAAACCTAGAATGACCGGTAGTGTGTGTCTAGAGTGCCGCGCGCGTCGCTGTCGACGCGCGTGGTGCGCGTGTCGCTGCGCGTGGCGCTGGCGGGCGCGCTGCTGTACGCGGGGTACAAGCTCGTGCCGCGCCGCTGGCTGCCATGATGACCCTACGCGGATGTGTTGCTCATATCCCTGTGGTGAGTAAACTTAATTCGTGTATCAATATTTGAATTGTTCCCTTTATATCGAGTTTTAAAGATTACTGTTTTATTGAAATATTACTGGAAATATTGGTGGACAAAAATTAACAATTGTCTTGATTTCTTGAATCGACATTATACGGGAATGAAGGCGAGAATTCTCGACTTTGAAGCAATAAAACAACTCGACATAAAGAGAACAAATGCAATATTTCAGCTGTCAGTTTGTTGGAACATACATAATTATATACATTCATCAGCATCAAATAAATATGATTGAAATGTCTGTCAGCAATATCAAAATAATAACAGCCTTTTAGAGTATACATACAATATACCGACGGTACTTAAAATACTTTTTAATTTTTTTATCAGTCTATCTGTCTGATTGTTTGAGGTAAACTCCGAAAGACTGATACGGATAGCCAATGTTACTAGAAATTAACTAAGCTACTTTTCTTTTAGGAAAAAATTTAGTGTTCCGAACAAAAAAAATTACATTTCACTAAACAATTCTTAGCGGACTTTATTTATTTTCATAAACTCCATATAGTTGTTTTAAAGCAGTCTTTTTTACGTGATATTTATGTTTTCATTTATAACTAATTAGTAGTTTTCTTTGTGTTTCCAGGATTGGCTGGTTATATGTGGCACTATGGACTCCAAAAAAGTCAAGACCTGTATATGTTTGAGTGATGATTGTGCAAGTGTATGGTTATAAAATATAACCTAACTAGTTATGAACAGTGTTTAGTTTGTGAATCTATGTATAAGAATGTTCCTTGAGTATATTCGGCCATAGTCATTAATAAAACGTTAGTTGTATAGTTGATATTTTAAGTAGTATTGGCTTGTAATTTGTTTAAAATTAAGGCAGGATAATATAACTTGGAATTATAAATGGTATAAAACATTTTGCATTTCATATTAGAATTAGCCATTTGTGGTAGACGGTAAATGCACTTTTCTGTTGTCCTCTACTAAGAAAAACTCACAGCTACTTGTACTTAAAAATGCTGCGAATAAGCGCCTTTAAGACATTTAACTAATTCTTTTTTTTTTATATTTCACCTTAATTAATAGCAGGGAAGTGTTTTTAACTCTTCGTGATAAGTAGACGGTGCCTGATGTCCACTTTGCCCCAAAATACATTCTCGTAGAACAAATGTCCGTACACAAGTGAACCAAGAATTTATACGGGTTGGTCCCCACTAAACTAACTGTCACGTTGAATTTTGTAGAATGGAGAGATGTTTTTAAATTTAAAGATTTTATATAGGTTAGTCCTATCAGAATGAATTAGTGGGGCAAAGTGGACATAAAAAAATGTAACTTTCTGCTTTGGCCCACTAGTAAGCAGCTTGGTGGGTCAAAGCGGAAGCATCTAATTTTAATTACTTTAGGCATTTCACAAATAGCGAATTTTGGCATAATTACGTATTTACCACACAATAACACTATAATTATATAAAGAGTTCTTATTAACAGTAAACTGAAAACAATATATAAATAAAATTTCACTTTCATGGGTATAAAGGGTAACTATATAAGAATCAATTGTAGATTATAAATTAACGAAAATGGACCCATTTTATTTATTTCTATCCAATGGCCTTATTGTATAAAGGGATTTTGTTTTTAGTCATAATAACTGGACTCTTTTTTTTCTTATGATTGACCAATGAGTAGCCTTACTTGGACTCGTTAGCCACTAGTCGTCCAGATGGTCTGTCTTCTAATATTAATTAATTAATAATTTGTTCATTAGTCAAAATTTTATTAATGTACCTATGTTGTAACTTTTAAAATTAAAATTTATGGATAAATGAAATTAGAGATGTGGTATCCAAGGCCTGCAAACTATAACAGATGTTGGAAAACTGCCTGTATATGTTATACATTATGAACATCAAACAACAACGTCGTAATTTAGTGTTATATTTCATGGTTTTCAATTTAAAAAGAAGTATTTTATTTAGCTAGTAAAATATACATTTTACTAACTAAATAAAATACTTCTTTTTACACCATTTCTTTTTATAGCTTCATTTGCACCAATACTGCCGCAAAAAAAAAAACTTATTTTTATGCTTCTTGAAAACATTTTTTTTCTTTTTATGAAACTAATTCTAATGAAAGTTTTAATTGCCAGTCTCTTTTACAACTTTTTAAAATTTACGCCTGGCCTGAATATGCAGTCTCTTATTTACCCATGTATAATCTAAAAATAGTTTGTTTTTTTTTAATTAAAAATCTATTTTGTTCTATGAATAATTTTGTTGTGTTTGACATTTTTATCAGATTATAAACTAATAAAATAGGTTTTTTTCTTTTTCTTTTAAGAGGTTCCATGTTGCTCATATTCTTTTTCCCGAAAAAATGGTCACAAATCTGTAAAATTGATCTGACCACTGAATAATAACATAAACAAAAAAATTATTAGTTATGTTGCAACAAATCAAATGTCAGCTTAAGCTGGTTGATTGTTACAATTAGGGCGCACTATCGCGAATTATTCTACTGCTACGTTAGTATGCACTATAATTATTCTGATAATTTCTGATTGTCTAGGAATATGAATACACACATTCTAGTCTGATTGTTTTGAAATTTTGATATTGTAACGATTGTATGTGGAAGAAGTAGCTATAGGTATATGCCACTTATGTATGTACCTATTGTTAACCTTTAGGATTGGTACTTTCATGGCAATGCAATTTCATGTTATATCTATTTGAAGCGTAGAAGGGTTAATAGATTCTAGGAATAAATATACATAGGTGTGTGTAAAGAAATCATAATATGATCTCGCCTTTCCTATATACTACCTTTGGCGCCAACGGTAGAAGGGAAAAGCTATAAAACAAACTGGCAATAGTGCATATTTTCAAAAAATGTGAATATTTTTCATTATTTTGCTATAATTATCATTTATTATAAAATGATGATTATTATCTTTGAAAGAGACATAGTAATTACATCGCTGATAATAAAATCACCTGACGCTCGGTTAATGTTAAATAACCTGCGTCTACTGCGCCTATTGTTGCATACGTACGCACCACTGCGGCTAACGACCCTTCGCACTATAATTGTTTATAACAGATTAGTTTTGTTTTTAGAATGTTCCCTTATCATATCCTCCTTATCGCATACGGAGTTTTAAAAAGAACATTTTCGATTTCAAATGCTCGTGTTGCATATTGTAGGCCTCATTAAGTAATCGTTTGTTAAGCACGTTAAAAATTAAATAAATTAGTACTGTTACACATTAAATTTATACGTATATATAATTAAATTAACTGTAACATAAATAGAAATTAATTATTATAGGCACAACATGCCTTATTTGTAAATGTCCTTAAATTTAATACGCGTGTTCAATTGGCCAATTTATTGATTAGTTGTATTGGTTTGGTACCATTCTATGTATATGAAAATATTTTAAGGACTGTGATAAATTGTAAGACATTAATAATATGTAAGTAAATGATATTTCATCCGTCTTGAATAAGTCTATTAAAAATATTTTCTATAAACATTACCTACATAAGTGTGTCTGCGTGTTAGATTCTAAATAATTGTAATCTCACGAAAATGCCTAATTCATGGTTTATGACAAGATTCATTAGTTACTTATTCTGAAAATATAAACATTGTTCACTCATATTAATAAATATAACTCTATCATTTATCTGTTTTATTTGTAAAGAGGAGTCAGGGGTGCTTCCGCTTTGCCCCACTAGTAGGCTAAAGTAGAATTTTTAACAATTTGATGTCCATTTTGCTTCACATTGTTGTGGTTTCACAGTTGTGGACCAACGGGGTACAACGAATAGAGGGAATTAATATCTATGAAAAATACTTATGTTTAAGATTTAGGTCTTGTAGTTTTGAAGTTATGCTTTTTAAAATATTAAGATGAAATTTATCATCATTTTATTGAATAAAACCTTTAAAAAAACGATGAAATTGTAGTACAATAGGTACATACAATTTTACAAATAGAACATTTTTGTAAGAAAATAAAAATGCATAATATCTAGATATTTATGGAAAGCTTTTATTATTTACTAGCTGTGCCCGCGACTTCGTCCGCGTGTAATTTAAAAAAAGCAACATTACTTTTTTCAAAGTAGCCTAAGTTACTCCTTATTACATCAGCTATCTGCCAGTGAAAATCCCGTCCAAATCCGTCCCGCCGTTCCAGTAATAAGCCGGAACAAACAGAAAGACAAAAATTGAAAAAAAAATAATATTTTGGTATATGTATCGTATATACATTCATATGCATGTAGTAAAAAGAGATTATTTTAATATTATAAACAGACACTCCAATTTTATTTATTTGTATAGATATAGATTATACAATTATAAATATTATTTTTATTATACAAAAATACAGGAAATGCTCAAAATGCTTTCCTCCAGCTCTTATGCATAACCAACATCTATCATCAATCAGCATTACGAATATTTATTACCTAAACAGGAAAATATACCAATTTTGTTAGTAAGTATCAGTATAATTTTTAAATCTATGTTAGTAACACAACCTTAGCACTACTATCACTACGTCACTGTGCGTGCGTGTGGCATTTTTGCGCGGAAGCGACGGTCGCGAGTCGACGGAACACCACATTTTGCGGCCAGAACTTTGCGTCCATTACGGCTGCCAGGTAAGTAACAGCAGTTGGGGACTTCCACTATAAATGTCTTGAAATTAACGTTTCGACGTGGCTCCAACAATAGCACTCTCTCTTACACACTCGCCTTGTACTTCAACTTCTGGCTCACGCGGGTACTCGACGATGTCCTCCGCTTGAATGGTGTAGGCGGAAGATCTAGGTACACCGGAGTGATATGAGTGATACGGATGCGTGGCATGCACTTTGGTGCTAAGCTCCGCAGGGGCAGTGCCGCAGCAGTGCTTTATGGCCCGATTTTGGCGCTTCTGCACCATCACGAATCCATCATATTCATGAAAGCTGCAGAGCATTCGCGTTCTATCAATACCCAATTTGAGAAATAATAGGTACCTACCTAATTGTTGAAAAATTCTCATTAAAATTTTATAGGTACTCATACAAATCCAATTTTTTACATCACATCTTAAAAATTATACAACTAGGGTGAGTGGGGGGAAGATTGAACGGTTTTTTGACGAGATGAGCAGTGTTGTGTTTAAAGTCTTAAAAATTAGTTTATATTAACTTATGTGAAAATTATAGTTGTAGCGAGTAAAAAAAAAGGGTTTATTTTTCAATCATATTTATAAAATCCAGTTAAATCTGTTCTAAAGCAGAAAAAACAATAAAAAAAAGGTATTTATCACCAGAATGACACAGGGGAAAGATGAAAGGGTGATGGGGAAAGATCGAAATAATTTCTAAAATCGTAAATATTATGTTCAGACGTTGTTGATTTTCACTAATCTATAGTTTTAAGTGTTCTGAAGCCTCAGAACTGTCTAAAGTGTCAAAATACCTTTTGATAACAAAGATATCACGAAAAAATGTTTATTTCTATTTCAAACTTACCCCGCCGGGGGAAGATTGAAATGGAGGTTCTCAAACTTTCAACTAGAATTGCATTATTACATTGGGTCATTGACCGGGGTCATGGGGGTCATTGCCCGGAGTCGTTGACTTCTACTTCTGGCTGGTATATATATTTTTTAATAATTATGTAATTTGCCGCTAAACCGTTGGTCGGAGACAAATAGTTCTCGGATCAAAATCATCTTATTTTTGACCGTATTATACAATAACATCATAAGAACAACAGAATATGGAAAAATATTTTTTCACGAAATAATTTTCTGTCGTTTTTTCATAGTGCCCCGAAGGCTACACCCAACCGAATTGCTTAAGGTTATACTGAAAATAAGATATCACTATCTCTAAATCCTTTTAATTACTAAAAGGAACCAACAAATCTTAGTAAAACAACGAATGTATCAATATAGGTAACACATACAAAAACATAAACACAAAATATTTCAAAATTAGACAATTAACCAAGTTAACACAACAATAACTTAACATCGACTTAAGTTCAACAGTTACTTAACATCCTTATCAAAAAAATATGGCTCCATGCCATAAAAAATAAACATAAAAAGATCCTTCAAAAGTGAAGAAAAGAAATATAAATAGGTAGGCTAGGATAAATAGGCTTTTATTTTGTATACAGTTTACAGTTTGAGAACCTCTGACTATTAGTATGAATTTGGAAAACGGGGTAAGATTGAAACTTTTATATGTTCTTCTTACCCCGTATAATATTGGTGGGTAAAGACGAAAACTTGTAATAAATCCTAAAATACAAGAAATATCCATATTTTGATTAAATAACACAATAAAGGATTAAAAATAATGCGTAGATGTCCAAATAAAACACTCGTATCTAACTTGTGAGTGAAGATACAGCACACGGGGTAAGATTAAAACACTCGTTTAACTTGCGAAAAAGTCACACCGCAGACAATTCAATATTTTACACAACTACTCGCTCATAGCGACTAATTATGCTGTGCAGGTGTGGCGACGTAATAATATGGCGGTTTTAACAATGTTGCCAGAAGTGCAAAAACTACACTAAATCTGGGTATACGGACTACTTTTTATGTTACCCCGTTTTTCATCTTCCCCCCACTCACCCTAACCTATTTTTCTACCCGACTGTCAAAAAGGAGGGTAATGTTTTATCTTTTTAATAATAATATAATTGTGTAAGTACCTAAATGATCGATTAATTTATTAAGACTAAATGTACTATTTACAAGGCTATAAATAAATAATAATATAAATGGTAATGTGGGCTAGGCGTCAAAGTATTCGTCGGCATCACTGTCCCAAGGGAAAGTAGCAGCATTGCCACGCTGGGATGGCAATGCTGATTCTCTGTGCGAGATAAAAACCAGCCCTCTAGTCACGTGAAGTGTCGATTAACCGCGTCGCTCGTTCATTATAAACGCGGAGGGCTCTCGGACCCCATGAACCTAATGTTTCGACCCCAAAAGGCTCAAATAAGTAATTATCAGTTAAATTACTGTAATTGCGCTGTTTGAGGGACTCTGCAGCTGCAGCAGCAGCACTAGCACAACCAGCTGTACTCGGAAGGTGTGATGGCGCAAGGGTATCGACGCAAGTAGCGTCCCACACGAAAGGCCTGCCCATCTTCCAAGGCAGTAACGTTATACCATCAGATCTCTTCCCATCGTCACGTGCCATACTATGAGGTTCTAATAAGGATGGAACGCCGGCGCTGACAAGAGCACGACGGATAATGTCATTAAGCTGGGCGTGCCGGGCAAAACGGCTGGCACTCCTGCTGCAGGGCAGGCCATGGTGTTTGAGGCTGTCGACGGCTTCACCGCAGTGACAATGATGCGGAGAAATATGGTATATGGAGAAATGGGTAAGAATATGGTATATGGTGCCTATGTTGGGTGACGGAAGTGCATGCAGCCACAAACCAGACTCCCATTTTCCCACAACAAGCAGACGAGCGCGCTCAGCACCACTGGAAGCAGTAGAAATTATATTATTTCTTACAATGCAGAGCGGCATATCCCACTGCTGCTGAGAAAATGGGTTAGTCGGCAATAAAGTATTTGGGCAAGCCATTTTCCAGCCGTTCAAAGCCTCAGTCTTACACATACACTTCCGAATTAACCAGTCCAATTTGTTTTTAAATTTGCCCTTTATTTGTATATATTTGAACCTTTTTTCGTTGACCTTTTTTGTGTAATTGGCTGGTAGTCGAGGCCGTTTACCTTTCAAAATGTCAATGTGACTGCAAAACAATTTGTACAGTGAGTCAAAATGGATGGTTTCTAATACACACATCACACCACAAAATCCCAATGTTTGTTTTAATAATGAAACTAAATTCTTCATATATAAATATTTAACGAAATATGAAATACCCAGCATGCATCCTTGCTAAACGTTTGATAAACAGAAGTTTTGAAGTTGGTCTATTAGTCAACCGAATACAAAAATTTCATCACCGTAAGCAACTTATTTCTTTCAAACATACATAATTGTCTAGAAGAATTTACATAGTTATGTATCTACGTAATTGCCTGCTTAAGAGTTAATATCATACCTTTAATATTAATATATCCTTTGCTACTGTTTTAGCAATCTGCTCAGCATATCCAATAAAAAGTTATAGCCACGGAAAAAATTTACCTGCTGCAGCGACTTATTTACGAAATGATGATACTGGGACAGTCGTGCTTTTGGGCACGGTACATTTTAGTAAAGAGTCCATAGAAGATGTTTCCGAGGTAATGTCAACACATTATTATTGTGATTATGAGTATTAATTATCTATAAAGCCTCGTTAGAAGTAGTTTTATAATTTTTGTTTGTATGAAGTTACACTTGGTTTTGAATAAGGTCCGAGGCTAGACATAAGGATTTACCTACTTACTTAGGTTTTAATAAAACAATTTGACTGTACCTAGGTGTAATAACGAAAATCCGCTCATGGTAAACCTCATTCTATACCTATGAATCTGGGCTCATCATATCAACAACCCATTAATATCTCACTCACTACTTACTGGGTTCGAGTCTTCTCTTATGTGTCTGGAATAGTTTCCAGACTACATTAATCATATGTACCTACCTAGGTACTAAGCTACCACTTTTTATTTAACAGATAGTAAAGATGATCCGACCAAATGCAATCTTGGTGGAATTGTGCAGGCAAAGGGTTTCGCTCTTGGAGTTAGATGAAAAAAAATTTTTAGAAGATGCCAAAAACTTTGACGCCAACAAAATGAAGTAAATAGTATCTACCTACCTACCTAATACCTACTTTTTAGTTCTATTATAAATATATATACCTACATAACATGTATACAGTGGCGGATTTGCCGCCCCTAGTGATAAACGATACCCTAGATCACAATCATACTATTTTTTTTCTTTTTATCAATAAAATTGCAACTTTATGATCTATGCACCATCCTCATTTCATCAGCTTTGCCCGTTAATATTATTGTGAAATAAGGAATACTTAGATATAATATAGAAATAGATATATTATACCTAATATTTTTATAATCCAAGATTTAATGAAACACACAAGAAATATATAAAAAATATATTTTATAAAGCATTTAGAAGGTAATTTTCATTTATTGAAAGAAGTTGCCTCTCGTCATAGAAACCTTTAATGCGACACGGCAACTCATCGAGTTTGGGTTGTTTGATTGACGAATTCTATATTATCAAAAGATGGAAACTCTTGGAATTTAGAGTCGTTTGATTTGTCTCAGTGCGCTGCGCTGCGATGGTAATAGGTAGGTACTTACGCTAAGTACCTAATATCTATCTACATTGGTGGGCTTATTTACTTAATTTTAACTTATTATTTTTAGAGCTTGTCATAATAAAAATCTTTTTTTTTCTATTAATGTTTTTTCAAACATTAAGTATGGTTTTGACGCCTACATCTAATTTTATACTTAGTCGGTTTTTGTAACATCTTATTCAATTTTGTACAATTGAATTGCAGGCACGCAGTAAAAGGCCAGAATTTCGTATCGGGAATGCTGCATGCAATGTTATTAAAAACATACGCAGACATCGCAAAGGAACTTGGCGTGGCACCGGGAGGCGAGTTTCGAAGAGCTTATCATGAGGCCAGTTTTTTAATGTGGTTTAATCCTTGATAAAGGGTTCCACAGATTAACACTTCGTCGGACGATATCAGTCTGTCAGTTAAACGGCGTTTAGTTGACAGACTGATAGTGATTATTGTTGGATATCTCATTTATCCCGACCATATACAGGGTGGAATTTTGTAATGCCACCTGGAGGGAAAGTACTTTAAGTACTCTCCAGTATCATCATCATTTTATCAGATCATTTTATTCAAAAGAAACATTCCTTTATTTTTAAAAAGAAACAATTTCCGGAAATTCGCTTGCCATACCCAGGAATCGAACCAGCTAAAATTCCAAAAAATAACACCTTGTTCTTTTATGGTGTTCACCGATAGGGTCGGGTCAATCATAAGGATCAAATCTCTCAAACAAACGTAATAAATTAAATAACAACAAAACCATAAAATCTTAATTTATAAATTCAATGAGACTAGATAGGTAAAGCACTTTTACTCAATGGTCCGTAATTTTTACTGAGGTAATTAAATTCGTACCTAATTAATTTCTTTTAAAAATTCTTCTAAAATTATCTTTGCTGTCATTTATTCACTAAAATAGGAAGAAAAACTATTTAGGTAAGAAGATTGCGATACGCACATAATGTTTGTTATGCAGGTCACATGAAAAAAAAAGATGCGACTTACTTGTTAGTGAGGCACTAGAATTACCACATAAGTAATGTAAGTTAGAATTTTATGGTTTTGTTCTTATTTAATTAACCATGTTTGTTTATGATAGTAGTAGTAAGATTTTATCTTTATGGTTAACCCTATCGATCCGTGCCTTAAAAGTACAGGATGTTATTATTTTGGATTTTAGCTGGTTCAATTCCCGGGTTTTTTTTTTTTCAAGCGAATTTCTGAATAATTTTGAATGTAGTTTTGCTTCTTTTTAAAAACAAAGGAAAGTTTTCTTTGAGCACAATTGTCTATCTCTGCTACGAGTATATGAGTACTTTTGCCACAGATTAGATAATAGTTACTACGTAACAGATACATCACTCCTATACAAAAGCGAAAATACCTACGTTATATTAGCCTACAAAAACGAACAAACGACGCTGCAAGAAGAACTCCACGCCACGCGAACTTGATCGTAATAGATAGATAGACAAACTCGAAAACGACTCGATAATGTAGGTAGAAATACAAACTGCATTTATTTCTGTAAGACCGCACTAAACTTTCTCGTAAATTTTAAAGAAAGAGTACCTACACACAAAAAGCATTTTAAAATTACTAGGTACTACTAACTAAAGCCAGCTGAAATACGTACCTACTTTCAAATAACGTAACGTACCTTTCTTCATCTTTCGGCAATGAAAAAAAAGACATTTTTTTATTTTTCTTTTGTCTATGACATCCAACAACTTCACAATAATTAACCATCGTGTTGTTAGTCAAAACTTAATATACTTACGTAGTGTACGAAAATATCGTTAGTATCACAGAGTAAGTACATTATGCGTTTTGAGTGCGTGCGCGCTCTCAGTGTCGCGTGCGGCAGCGCTCTGGCGATTTGGCTCAGTTGTGAGCTACATAGCGGTAGGCACATAGCGCGTGACCTTGAGCGAGTGACGGAGGCCTGCTTTTGCTCCAGGTGGCATTACAACATTCCATCCTGTATATATCTCATTTTACCACTAGGACCTGAGATCATACTAAGATCCACGGGAGCGAAGCCCCTCGCAACAGCTAGTTATAAAAAATCACAAAAACAACGCTTAATAAATACTTCCAACTAAAATTATTTTGAACATAATCGGGTGTAGATACCGTTTTTGAGTAGGTAATTGCCGAAAAACTCCTTTTCTAAAAAAAAGGACGTAAGCGTTATGAAGATACGCTCTTTTATTTTACCATTTTTGCATGTTCGATTCTCATTTGAGACAGGCGAGTATTCAAGAATCTTTGAAATTTTTTTTCAAAACAAAATCAACTTTCTTTTCACAGTAAATTGTCTATCTGCAATATTTAATATTTACTTTCTCTCTATAAATAAGGCATAGGCGTGGGATATCCTGTATTTTTGCTTAAAGAATGGTTTTTAATTTTCAGATGAAGAAACTGCCGGGCTGTAAACTGTTTCTTGGCGATAGACCAATACAAATAACTATTGCTCGCGCTTTTCAATCTTTAAGCGTTTATGAATTGGGACAAGTTATGTACCATCTTACAACAACAAATTCTCAACCCTTAAAGTTTGTACCTATGTTTTTTAATAAAATTCAATGTATTAAATGTTCAAATCAATTTGCCATCAATTTTAATTAAGTATTAAATTATCTTTTTTGCAGCAAAACCTCATTAGAAAAATATAAAGACCGCGATTTCGTTCAAGCTCAGTTCGAAGAGATTACGAAAGATGTACCAGCTTTTAAAAAGATCTTCCACGTTTTCGTCGATGAGCGTGATAAATGTTTAGCATATTCTTTACAAGAATGTGTTCGTTCTGGCAAGTATAGCATGATTCTAAGACACAAGAGTAGTATCAAAGCTTCTAATAAATATATCTACTATGCTAATGTTCACTATGGAATTTGAGCCTTTGAGTAATAGCAATTTGATAATTTTCCATTTTTTATAGTTAGCGAACCGCGCGTTCTCGCCGTGGTGGGCATGGGTCACGTAGATGGCATTTTGAAATATTATGGTAAAATGAGGCAGGAAGACATTGTGCCGCTACTATTGTAAGTAAAAATAAGTTGGCCTGAGTAGCTAGTAATTGTTACTTACTTATCCATGCCGTTTAGACAGATAGTAGTTTTCACATACCTACTTCTTTTAAAATTAGGTGCGCATTTAGATAACATGCTTTCATTAAATATTACTTACATAGTAACTATTTAAAAAAATTACTTATATGGGGGCATAATACGATAAATACAAGCTATAAAAAATACATAATATATTCTTTTCCTTATTTTCAGTGACTAGGTATTTGTTTGATCAACCATTAATGATTTGAAGTTTAAAAGGTGAGGGCATATTCAGTTTAGTTTATTAAAAATTTAGCGTAGGTTAAGGGTAGTTTTGATAAACAGCTACGTAGTCATTATTGGTTGTACAAATATTTCTAGATTCATCTTTCGTAATTTCTTCTTTAGGTATATTTTTTAAAGGCCTGTAACCCATCTGTGACCCCCCATTGCGGATGCGGATGTCCATGGGTAGCGGAGATCACTTACCATCAGATGATCCGCTTGCTCGTTAGCCCCATCTAAAAAATCCTAAAATCAACTTACTTCATCATCATGTAGTCATAGTTAAAATACATGATACTTATGAACGTCATACAAAGCCAAAAAAGGTGTCAGCAAATTTACCTAAGGCCAGTTCGCTAAAAAGGGAGAGGGGAGCTCTGAGAAAAACTCCTCATGAAACTCAGGCCACTCTTTTTAATCGCCATAGAAGTTACAATTTTATTTGGTTTAGTTTGAAATAACACAGAATTGTACAGAACCAAAACGCTACCTACTAAATTAAATTCATTAAATTTGGATATTTAAACAGTCGGGTAAAAGGTTGAGTTTTACTCGTTTTAGAGTAAAACTATCGATTAATAAATCGTATGTGACTCGCCTTCTATTAAAGCTCGAGCCTTGAGTGAACCCCCGAGCCAGAAATGTGCTGGGCTCGAGCGTTCTAACAACACTAGTTGCCAATTATAGGGTTTGTTTCGAATTTTCATTTTCTCGCATTAGGTGTTACTGCCTGCCTACCTACTCTTGTCTACGTATAAGGTTACTCCCTAAAGGCTGTTTTCAATCATCTATCTATCTATGGATGCATAAAATAAATAATTAATACTAAACATAGAATTTTGACTTATGCTCCATAAAAAATAAACCACTTTTAAACTTTCGCGACTTGTACACATAATAAATTATTAAGCAACGGGTCTACGTCACGTATTATATTTATGGAATATGAAATACCTTATTTATTTGTTTCGATTCGTTTCGCGACGTTTCGATCGAATTACACCGACCGTGGTCACGGGCTAACTGAAGCGGCAGCCGAGCATCGTCCCTGATGCGTGCGGGTTTCTACTGCTACCCTCACTTTGGTTAACCCTTATAGTTTTGGTCATGTCCGTTCGTCCGTCCGTGTATCACAGGCATTTTACTCGAAAACTACTCGATGTTTATCGATTAAATTTGGAGAATATGTGTCTTGTGTGGGCCGCTACTAGGTTTGGTACTTAAATAATAAAAATAAATATTTTTAATGTAACAGCAGCTGAAAAAAAATTTTTTTTTCTCCTATAATTTACAAGGGTCCCCACATTTCGACAGATCTTTTAAAAACACTAGGGTTCTAAGAAAGTTTTATGGTTATGTGAATATTTTCGGAAATACTCGCTCCCAAAGTAGCATAAATTGTGTACCCCCCCCCCCTCCTTTATTTTCTAAACCATAGTACCTACAAATCTAAAAAAAAATCACAGAAATAACGCTTAATAAATATTTCCAAAGAAAACTATTTTGAACACTATCGGCTTTACGGTTTTTGAGTTATTGCCAAAAAACTGCGCTTCTCAACAAAAGAACGTAAGTGCTATGAAGATACGCTCTTTTGCTGCCGAACTCTACATTGAGCATGGTTAATTTACAAAAGATTATTTAATTAATGTAAAATTGCTTTGTTAACGGCGCGACTTTTTGAAGATGTTACTTGCATATTACTAAAATTTTAAAACTTTCTGGATACTTACCTACATTAATTCACTTATTTGTTCGTTTTACATTCAATACCACTTTTTGACATCGTTGATAAAGCGATAAGGGCCGGTAAATTTATAGCGCTACTTGAAGAAATTGTTCGCAAAGTTAAGTGTCTCGGCGGCTAAATGTGAGTCTTCATTTCATTCAACCGTCCGGACATGGCAACTATTGGCAACGGTATCTAAAGATCGATTGGTCAAAAGAAGAGGCGTAGAGCCATGAGATGACCGTTTTTTGATGAGTCAGGCGTTGCGAAAACGTAACAATTACTTATTATTAATGGAATTACATAATTGAAATCGACTTTGGAACGTAAATTTCACTAGGTGTCCGTTTTTTTTTTGCGAAGGAGTGTATGTCTAAATTCTAACTTTAGTAGCCATATCCATAGATAGATAGATTAATGAAAACGGACGTAGTCGCCTTTTACGACACCCTCGGGTTAAGATGGGGTAGTGACTATGTTTTCTTTTCCATCACTACATGGATCAATTTACCTACTTGCTTTGAGTGCATAAGTAGTGCTAAGCTTAATTTCTTTTTCTTTGTTCGCAGTATACCTCCTCAGCCTTACTACAAAACAGTGTTGTCTAAAGGACTGAAAATAGCGTGTTATTTCTTGGTTTTTTCATTTTTCTATAGAATAATTTTCGGTTGACAGTTTGAGACATGTTTGTTGATGGTCTGGGAAAGAAGCCGTGAAAGCTGTTTTAATACATTTTCCAACACCTTGTTATTTGGACTTTTTACATATGCAAACTTACTGCGTTAGATTATGGAAAATATACCTACTTACTAGTAATAGTTAGCAAAAGTAATGGAAATAGAGAACATTTTGAATTTGATTTTTTCGGTAATTCACTGTGCAATTAATTCCTGCAGAAATTTTAACTTAAGATTAAAATTCAACTATTGACTGGGTTGTATACTTACCTTTGTTCCAACATTTTCAAATTATGGCATCTACCTTATATTCTTTACTTAATATTTCTGTACATAACTTATGTAAGAGCATTATGTAGAAAGAGCAATGAACTTTAGTTTAAAATCCCGAAACAAAAAATAATTTAGGTACCTAAATGTTAAATACTACACATACATGGTTTTTTTTCCGGAACTAAAAGTTATATAAAGTAAAGTTAAATGTAATACAAGATATTTTATTATTAATAGTTATAATCCTTTACAGCACTTATCAGTCGCGTCAATGATCTTTTTCCTTGGAAGTAGTCAGTAGTCAAGAAAAGCACCGATTTTGATGATTCTGGTTTTAAAAGTTTAGTTTTAAGGGTTTCGTAGCCAGAATGGCAAAAACGGAACCCTTACCTTTACCTTATACCCTTACCTACCTTAGGTTTGGGTTGGGAGCCCCTCTTAAACCCATACACGTGCCTACTGAACAGATATTGAAAAATATATTTTTTAGCAAACATTTACAAATAGCACATACTTCCACAGATCTTTTAGTTTAAGGTTTAAGAAAGTTTTTAGATTTTGTGAATACTTTCGGAAATAATCTTATCGCTCCCAAAGTAGCATAAATTGTCTCTCCCTCTATTTTCTAAACCGTCAATCCAAAAAATCTGAAAACATTTAGAAAAACTTCGCTTATTATATACTTTCAACTAAAATCATTTTGAACATAATCGGAAGTACCGTTTTTTTGAGTAATTACTGAAAATCTGCGCTTCTCAACAAAAGGACGTAAGCGCTATGAAGATACGCTCTCGGTTTTTTTTTAAATTTAATATATACAATATTTAATATAAGTAATTTAAAAACAGAAACGTCGTGGAGCGGGTACTTCCCCGCTAGATATTGTTTATATTTTACAATATAAACAATATCTTTGATATTTATACAAAAAATTCGGTTATATAGATTTTTTTTTTAAATACTACCCACGCCGGATCTTGAGACGGTATATTAAGCTTTTGGGGTGACAGAGGTTGTTTCAGTATTTGTGTGTGTGTTTTTGTGTTCCCGAATATTCTCATTTATCTCTGAAACAGTTTGGCCGATTTAGATGCGGTTTTCTATAGTGTGTTTGATTCTTTATGCCAATATTATCTGAAACATATATAAAAATCAGCACTCATACTTTAAGAAAATTGGCCGTTGGTCGGTCCAAAACTCCAAACTAGTGGGTAAGTATAATAAGTATGGTTTCTATAGCACACTACCGCGCGCTCTTTTCTTCACCCCTCAAGCGCCGCACGCGGCGCAACGCCGCGGTAGAAGGTCACGCACTATATGCATAGATTACACTGGTCAACAAAAAAAATAAAATTGATTGTTTCCTCTGATTTTTTTTTTGTTTCTATCTAAATTTGATACGTATTTTTTAAATATGGCATCAGTTTTTCTCTAACAGCTTTTGTTTTGGAGATATAGCTAACTACCATCAATTACTATTTTTGTTTCTATTTTCGTTTGTTGTTGGACATTTAAATATATTTATTGTTGTTTTCGATATGGCATCGTCAAGAAGATGTTGTGTGCCTTATCCAGATTGTTTTTGCTGTTTTTGTGGTGAATATATATTTGAAAAATGTCGAAAACCTATATCGGGCTTTGTGAAAACTGCGTATTACCAATACTTTAAAATAATATAATAATATAATATAATATAATATATGTATGCCAAATAGTGTTGTGTGTCTACAGTTATGGTCCAGTGGAAAAAGAGATGCAATAAAATTCGTCACACCTATGATTTGGCAAGAACCTCGAAACCACCATGATGACTGATACTTCTGCGTTTTGAAAATAAACGGATTAACCCGTGAAATCGAAGTATGTAGTCATATTCTAACTTATTTTCTGGTTCATTAAAATTACCTGATCCTGTGATTGTCCAAATGTCTGTGAGCCTGAACAAAATTTGTCAAGTGAAGACTCTGATCCAGACTACAAATTTAGCCTTGCAGAACCTCAACCATTTAATAAAAGAAAGAACTAAATTACTTATTTTTAATGGGCCACAGATTAAGTAACTCGTGAAAGATCTTAATTTTGTCAAATCAATGATTGAAATCCAATCCAAAGCTTGGAACTCATTTGTTTTGGTTTTGAGTAATTTTCTTGGTAATAAGAAATCTGAGAACCATGTCGAGCTTACTGAGGGCATTCTATCGAATTTGCAAGGGCTAGGATGCAACATGAGCATAAAAATCAACTTCCTGTACTCGCATTTAGACCGATTTCCAGAAAATCTAGGCGAGTTTTAATGAGAAGCAAGGAGAAAGATTTCATCACAATATTCGGACTATGAAAAAGCGTTATGAGGGATGTGGGACTTATATATGATGGCAGACTACTGCTGGAGCTTGCAAAGAGACCTACCTTAAGTCGTACATGCAAGGAAATCTCACAAAACATTATTTGATTGTGTAAAATAGAAATTTGGCTAACAATGTATACATTTTCTTGTAGTTTTTAGACAAAATAGTAAAATTCTATATTTCAAAAAGTAAAGCTGTTAGCAATCTTCCACTATTTTTTTCATAGTCAGAGCCATAGATATACCTATTAACAAGAAAAAAAATCGTTAATAGGTATATCTATGGCTCTGACTATGATATGATATATGATGAATAAGATTTTAAACGAAATATTGGTTTAACTTTAATTGATGGCCGTGTTGCCAATGCTTTAATAAATAAAAAAAACATATTTTTATCTATGGTGTCTTGTGATTGTAAATAATGTCATTTCATTCACTAACACTATTATTGTTGTTGTCACTTGTTGTTGGTTTTGGTTTTTAAGTCAATGGATTTTGGTATGATTGAAGGGTTTTGTGTTAGATAAACAAAATTTATACAGTGTAAACAATGTTATTATTTAAGTTTATTATTTTGTTACAAGTTGCTTTTACCTACAATACGGAGTCCGGTTGTGGTTGTGGTACAAATCGGGCTGGTGGCAGTGTAATGCAAGACTCTGCGACTGGTAGTTCTCAAAGCGTTGTAGATCAATGTCCTATCGAAAATATTATGGAAGACTATAATAACGCAGAGAACATGGTTCTAATCCCTACAGGAGAATATCAAGTTGGAACTGATGACATAGCAATAGAAACTGATAAAGAAGGGCCAAAAAGAATAGTTACACTACACAGCTTTTATCTAGACAAATATGAAGTGTCTAATAGAGAATTTAAAGAATTTGTAAGTTCTACTAATTATAAGACTGAAGCTGAACAATTTGGGGACAGTTTTGTGTTTACTGCATTTTTAAACAGTACATTTAAAGAACAATTAAAAGACTTTCGAGTTGTGCAAGCTGTCTGGTGGTACAAAGTGTTAGGCGCTGACTGGAGCCATCCACATGGACCGGACTCTGATCTTGATGGTATAAATTGGTACTAAAATTTTAATAGTACCTGTATACCTATAGGAATAAATTATTAGAAATGATGTGTGGGTTATGACTAAGATGTTTTTGATTAAGTACTACTTAATCTGTTTTAGGTTTCCTGGATCATCCTGTGATACATGTCTCATGGAAAGATGCAAGAGAATATTGTAAGTGGCGTAATGCTCGCTTACCTACTGAGGTAGAATGGGAAGCAGCTTGTAGAGGTGGACATCGTGACACTAAATACCCCTGGGGTGATAAGCTGTTTCCTGGGAGAAAACATATGTAAGTTATTAAATTTTATTAGTTGATATTCAGTAAATTGTTGATGATATTGTCTAGATAGCATTTTATTGTAACCGAACCTATATGCCTATCTTTTAATTTTTGAATATATATTTTTTTAAATTTCTTCTTTGAATGGAAAGTCTTGAATAATTTAACATTTCAATATGGGTTTTTCTCCTACAATGCATGAAACAAAAGGCATTACTACCACATCTGAAATAAAGTTAATGCTAAGAAATAATGCCAACACTAGTTGGTTCATGGAAAATGGGTCTTATTTATAGAACAATTTATTTATCCAATAATAACATCAATGCATTATTGTAAAAGCCATAAATGGAAAGTTCCTTTATCTTTTTTTCCAGGGCTAATATTTGGCAAGGCACTTTTCCTGCTCAAAATTCAGCCAAGGATGGTTATGTCGGTACTAGTCCGGTGGATATGTTCCCTCACAATGACTTTGGTCTCCACAATATGGCAGGTAATGTGTGGGAATGGACTGAAGACTCGTGGACTAAAGAAAATGTAAGTGTTATTCAAAATTTTTTTGTACAACCAACTGGGCATAGTAAGGAGTGAAAATAATAAAACTTAAATTTTATTTATTTCAGCCCAAGGAAAAAGTTAAAAAAGGTGGATCATATTTGTGTCATAAGTCTTACTGTTACCGATATAGATGTTCAGCTCGTTCACACAATACAGAGGATAGTTCTGCTGGCAATCTAGGATTCCGCTGTGCCAAGTCTGCTTAGTCATAAGCATTTCTTCTTTTATATTTTATTTGGAACTGTTGAAGCCAAATGATCCGATTGACTTTTTACAATTTTGTGATGTGAAGCAAAAGATGCTTCTGCTTACACGTCAATATTTCATAATGAAGTTTAGAATTTTTCTTCAGGTAAGAATAAAGTTTTAATATATTTATCAAATTTTAACTCAATTTTTATCAAAATGTCAGTTGGATCATCCACCTCCTGCACTATCCACTGCAATCATAAATCTTATGACTATTGTCTTTTATGCTATTGGTATTAGTTTAATCGAACCTCAATTTACATTGGCATTCTTTATAAAATTAGTTTATAAATGTATTAAGTTTATGGCCACGCCACATATCTATGTCAGAAGTTGTTAACCCCAATACTGGGTATAAATAGGTACATTACTGCATTTATAAAATAAGTACTAAGTGAACAAACAAATACAAGTGAGTACCTAATCGAACATTATCTCCACTAGAATATTATGGAAGTACATACATAGTGGGAACAAAAATTTATTCTCACATAATTTATATGCCATTGTGTTTCTATTTGCATGCTTATTCGAAACAAAAAATCATTGGCAAAACCAATCTGTTGTATAACATGAATATTGTTTTTTATTGTTATTAAGTAGGTTATATATATTGTAATATAATGGAAGAAAAACACGTATGTTCATATCTAGACATAAATAGAAAGGATTTTGGTTAAATAAAGAATTTACAATCACAAGTTGCTTCTAGCGTTTTCTATATAATATATTAACTTTCACAACTTTGAATGAACTGAGGAATTTGACTACCTGAGTTGTCCACCTGGTTTTACAGTGTTTGAATGTCATGTGTGGTAAATACTATTCTTTGGGCGCATAACGTTCAAAGCGCAAAATGGTAAGCACTGGTAAAATAGCAAAATGGTAAAAGCGCACGAAGTTAAAAGAGCAAAATGGTAAAAGCGCAGAATGGTAAAAAAATCAGTTGCATCGCTTATTAGCTGCTATGATGATAAATAACTTAATTTTCGTGAATTGTGACTCCCTAAAAGAAACAATGTTCTTAATGACATCATCTACTACTACGTCACGTAGTATACATAATAATTATCAGAATCAAAAAACGTACTATTACTGAAAAGTAATTAAATAAAATCAAATTGATTTATTTATATTGTTGCTATTAGGGAGTCATAATTCACCAAAATTAAGTTATTTATCATCATAGCAGCTAATAAGCGATGCAACTGATTTTTTTACCATTCTGCGCTTTTACCATTTTGCTCCTTTAACATTTTGCTCTTTTACCATTTTACCAGTGCTTACCATTTTGCGCTTTGAACGTTATGCGCCCAAAGGAAATACTATATGTATTCATCTTCCATGATATTCCAACACTTTGTTATGTCATAAATAAGGTATATGAAGAGAAATAATGCACTAATATTACACTTATCGTTTAATTGCATATTTTTGTATAAAAATTACAATAGGTACATAATTGATTTCTATACGATTAATGAAACAAAATTTATATTTACAAAATGGTGAGCTTCAGCTTCTGTTCTGCTATCCTAAGCAGAACATTCGGAGTACAAAAAGCACCTTATAATTTTGGTAAGTACAAAACCAAACGGAAGACTAAAAAAGGAAGTTTGAAGCTACTGCTATAAAACCCGTTATCGATTTGATCCTATATACATAATTTTGGTATAAATAAAAGATAAATTAAACAAAATAAATAACCAACACAACCACTTTAGTGTCATAGTATTCTAAACCTAAATTGAACATTCTGTTGAAATTAAAATACAGTTATTGTACTTAAAATAGAAAATAATCACGACAATTTACAACAAAAAGTTGTCATTTATATTTATATTATTCAGTACCCATGTTTTAACCAACAGAAAGGCAAACATTGCTATTATCGATGCACATTTTTGTTTGCCAGAGGTATAAAACCCATATAATTGTTTTCTTTGTATTTTAAATTATTTTCAATTACATCGTGATAATCATGAGCTTGTAAAAATACTGATTCATACTTATAATCTATACACTGAATAAGTGTAAACTGCTGACAGTGTTATTTTGATAGTGAAATATATCTATGAATATATATATATATATATACCAGAGCTAGGCTAACCCCAGGTTACAATAATAAGGGCTCATCAGACATTCGTGTATAATATTATATCAAAAAGAGCGCAGAATTCCGAGGACATAATATTTGAGCGCTTGTAATGGGACTGAAAGCTGTTACAGTAAATGCTCTAAGACTTATTTATAACTATGCAAGTTTTGTAAAACAATTTTCATACTGCCAATAAATATTGCATGAAGCTTGCCTTGCAAAATTAACTTAGTTGTGCATTTCGCGTTATCAGTGTATGCTTTATCATAGCTGAAAATAATTATTTTATTTAAAATATTGAATTAACATAACAAGTTAAATGTATTACAAGGTTATATTGATGTATTCGAACTTAAGAGAAAGCAACTCGTTAAAAACTTCAATATCTATAGTAGACTTTAATAGATTTTTTAATGTAGGAAATATTAAAAAAATAAAAGTCCGTCCAGGGATATAGCCGCTGGCACATCTAAGAACAATACGGGGGCTTACATTCCAAAATGTTTTTGTGTCCAGATCAACTTAATGAGCATTAATTCAATTCAAATATTAATAAATAATATCGAGACTCGTTTAGGCGAAGGAAGATGAACATAATATACATTGAAAGCCACATTGAGTCCCTGAGGTTGGTATTAGTTTTGGAGCTAATATTGTCTAACTACCAACTTTGTTAAACAATATACCTACTAATAAATTATTTGCTAATTATGTTTAACGAACCTGAAAAAAGTTTGTTTTATAGTTATTTTCGTTGTGAACATTTAAGTACAGTCTTGTTAACAACGTATTTTGTAGCTAATATGAAAATCACGTACATAAATATGTTCGAATGCGTAGTCGTAGAGCTGCTACTCAGTCGATGAATTGTGACCAGATTATTCAGGCGTACATATGGGCAGGTTAAAAACTGTTCTAATTTTCTACCGGAAATAAACATTTACAAGCTCATCCCATCGTAAGTTAAGCACCATATAGGTACGAAATACACGTCCTAACGGGAAGTATCATGACTGTATTCTTTCGGAGATCCCTTCAAATCTCTGAAAGCAACACAAAATTAACTAATCTAACGTTAAAGTATAAAACGCTATGCGATCACAAATCTAGCTATACATTTACATCGATAAAATAAAATTTACACCGTCGATACCGGCCAACCGTATGTACACTAGACGGATCACCGTCGCCGAGGTCGGTACAAGGTATGTAGATAAGGTCCAGGCTATGAATCACAGACGACTACGGAATGCTAGGGAGGGCGACGGCCCCTGCGTCAGTTGCCGGCCGGCAGCACCGTGCGCGCGCGGCCCAGCCCCGCGCCGTAGCCGTTCTTCAGCGCGCCATTCTTGTACACCAGCGCCTCCGCCGGCATCTCCGTCAGTCGCGGCGCCGGCGATGACGCGCGCACCTGACACAAACAGACGTCCGCTCACTAATACTGTTCACGATATTGGCGCATGTTTGGCTAACTTGTGGACTTGTGGAGCCGGATTAGAATTAAATTTGGGGTACATCATGGCCATAGCTTCGTATAGAAGACGTAGGAAATGTAGAAATTATAGTAGACTTTCTATCGCAGTGTTAGGTTTATTACATGCAGACATTTCAGGGTTACAACATTTGGGGGGAGGGTTCTGTGATGGAAAAGACCAGTGTAGGTTGATATTACTATTACAATTAAAGCTATATATACCTTAGGTTTCGAGTAAGACTGGTTGTAGAAGTCTTTGAAGAGGAAGAAGAACATGACAGCGTGCATGCCTATCCACCAGACGAACGCTCTCGGGTAGTCGCAGTCGATGAACAATAGTTGGAACGCGTGCACCATTATACCGACGAATTGCACCTGGAAGTTGAAACAATGAAGCTAATTATGTTATACATATGCAACAGCTGATACTAATTACTGCCACGACCTTTTATTTTGTATTTTATTTAAATAATCAAGTAGGCCCGTATTTATGTTACAGGTTTTACGTAATAGCATCAACTACGTAAAACTGTATATTTTAAAACTAAGTATAAACATTTCGCCGCAGTCGTGGGTAGACGTGTATTACAAGACATTTCGCAGCTATGTTTGGTCAACCGAGGAATTTCAAGGCAGAAAAACCCAATAGGTACCGGAAAAGTCAGACCCGGGGATCGAACCAGGGATCTCTTGCGCAGCAATCAGCGCCGGAGTTCCAATTCCTCCTCCCAGTTCCCTTCGTTTTTCTTTGCATTATCTTCGCAATCAATGCTAAAAGAACACAGTTATATCCATAGACGGCGGTTACGCAAAGGCTGTGGTCTCTTATAAATGCGATCGGCCGCGTCACGCCGTACGCTGCGTCACAATGCTTAACCATCGGTGGGCCGCACGCTCGTCTGCCACGTCGGGCAATAAAAAATAATCTTACACATTCCCGCGCTCTACGGTGGCCACACAACTGACGGAAAATGCTGTATGCGTACCTACTATTGGTCGCGTACTATCAGAACAGACAAATATGTACAAAAACATTTAACCTTGCGCACTTAATAATTTTACCGATGATGCGTGCGTACAATTATTATTCAGTCTTCCGTCAGATGTGTGGCAACCCTAAACCTATCAACATGCAACGAATCGTTACCATTTGTAATGTCGTGAGGTATCTCTTCCACCACAGGTATCTCCTCATATGTGGGCCCATAGCTGCCAACATATAGTACGAGTACATGATGATATGCACGAAGGTGTTGAGCAGACCAAAGAAGGTGGAGTGACCGCCAGGGGTGAACTTAACACCAAACCATACGGACATGGGCATCACACCGTGGTGAATCACGTGCAGGGTTGACACATGATCGAATTTCTTTCGCAGTACAAAGAAGATCTGTATAGAGAAAAAGGGATCATCAAAATCGGTTCATAAACAACGGAGTGAGGGCTGAACATAGAAAAAATATAAACGGTCGAATTGAGAACCTCCTCCATTTCTTTCGTCGGTTAAAAAATATCGATCTAAAGGGTGACAAACTGAGTAACTGTCCGGATAGGCAAAATTTGACACCATCCTATCCCTGGATTAACATGCTTATGACTTTAATTCATTATAAAGGATGGCAAATATATTTTTCACCAGGAGCAATAGTTGGATCGGGTGCTGTTCATGAAAGCTTCTCGATTGGGCTCGTCGCCGCGCCTATATCATAAGCGGTGGCGTTGAAAATGATAAAAAGAGGTCCGTGATCAGCAAGTACTGCTATCGTCCGTCGTAAAACAGATAATCTATTCCCGCAAAATTCAAAATTGTCGTTACAAAAACATTAGGTTTTTCCTATTTTAAAGCTATTTGTATAATAGTAGGACACATATAACAGCGGATTTTGTGCCATCTGAATATTAACTATTCTCAATAAAATAACCGCTCCACACACGTCGAGGTTATAAGCTACTTAAGCGATGTGCAGTTAGTTGCCATTTTTATTGATAGTAGAAGGCACTTACCGTATCAAAAAATTCTGTGAATTTTGAAAAATAGTACCACCAACAGGCATGAACCATCTGAAACGTTAAAAAACTAATTATAGACATTTGAATTAAACAAAAATAACAAACAATTTATCAAATTCAATTAAGGATTTCATTTTTAAAGCAAAAATTATAGGTAAGCAGTTTACTAAACTAGGACTTTTTGCTAGATTATGTAATAAGTGTTTATGAAAAGCGATGAGTGTGATAATAAATGGGATGTCAAAGACAGTTAGTTGAACGTGTTAATATGAAGATGATGAATATTAAAATAGGTTAGGGTTCGCCTATTCATTTATTATTTCTTATCACTCGCACACTTCCACAATTTAGAATAATCTGAACGATAGACTCAACATTTTGTAGGAATAATGCTAAATCGTCGTTTCACGGAAGTCTACATCTATGACATTTTTTTCCAAAGAAAAAGAAATCGCTTGATTGAGAGTAGGCGAAGCCAAAGTCATTTATTTGTAAACGAACAAGTACCTACACGATTATCTACTTATTTTACTAAGTTGATGAAATAATAATCTTATCCTTTACAAAGAAACAAGATTTGATTAGTCCAAATCTAATCGAAAAATTGACCAATCGACTTTATAACTCGAGTCTAGATCTAACTACTGAGGGTGTATGGTTATATGGAATGGTCTAATGTTGTGAAGGATGTAACTAATGAACCCATAGACAGTTTTAGGTGTACATAGTTAGCGAGAGGTGAGGCCTACAGTTAATGACGGAACATTCAATTAGGAGGAACAATCAACGATCGGGATACGGGGACAATAATATTAATGCAAGTGATAATTCACCCTCATTGTTTGTGGATGTTTCGAGTGGTCGACCGGCTGACATTGAAAGTTATACCTGCCTGTGAACCAGCCTGCCGCGCCGATCTGAAACAACATGCCGACACCAGGCCCTTATTTACAATGTTTGCACATCACCAAATTGTAGCGTAGGTACATCTCGCCAGCTATATTTGTTAATCCTTAAGTTTAGCTAATGTTGGCGCTACTTGTTGTTACTTGTTAGTTGCATTACGATCCAAATATGTATTTACTTGGACATATTAATTGCGCATATTCTAGCTTACGAACTAACACCATCAGCACCTCGTATTATAACTATATTTACACGTGTGTGTATCCTGTAAATCATAGTGATCGATGTCTATGTACAATGAGCATTGTTAGTCCGCTCTGGTCTAATACCAAATCCTTGGCGTAGACTAACGCCGATGCTTCACTTACTCTAATAGCTACAGGATTGTCTGTGTAGTCCACAGGTTGGCACCTATAGCTGTAATGATTCAGCCAGCCTCCCATCAAACTCTAGAGTATGGCATGTCAAAAAAATAGATATGAATAAACTGGGTAACACTAGATGCTTCAATATTAAACAACATCTATAAAAAAATACCTGGCTATTGTGAATTAAATATTAACATAATATTTAATCAAATTAGCTACTAAAAATGTAAATTATTTGCATTTAAGAATGATGTATCACTAATATATGCTAATGATAAAAAAACTACATGTTAATGTTTGATAAATACCAGACACAATATTACAGCAGAATCATAATAATTTATATTAATACATTTCTTGAACTATTATCTTATTTATTCTACCAAGGTTATTTGTCTGACTTGTATCCCTTGGTAGATAAGGATCACTACTTTGCTTGACTGAGTATGTACACTAGTAGGTATTTAATAGCTTTTAATAAAATATATTTACCAGATTTATAAGCTGGAATAAAACATGTAAAGTACAAGGTTTAGTAATTAAGCATAAAATTAGGTAATTATTTGGATTGTAGCCTGTGGTTACATATTGGAATATTTTAATTTATTAGAAAAAAAATAACACCTTTGTCTAGAAAGTTATTTAATTTTATTACACCAGGAGTATCCCAATAAAATATTTTATATTAAAGGCATACTGGACTTGTTTCTAGTTCCCTTATTATACACCAATCAATATTATATTACTGGCAAGATTAACCTGTATATGGATAAACATTAGAGGATATACTTCACAAGTAAATTGTGTAATTTTAGTATATATTCTGGAAGTATAAAATCGTATTAGAGTAAAAGGCATTCAACAGTGTTATTATGAGAGAAAAAGTATAAAATGGAAGTACCTATCAGAAATTATCAAAATAAAATAGTGGGGGCAGTAGGAGCGTATACAACTGCTGCAAAATAGATTCTGGGTTAGATATCCATTAGATTTTTGTCATGATATTCTCAGTATCAGCCCAGAGTTTGGAAATTTAACAATATTGATATTTTGCAGCAGTTCCATAACTAGGGTGGTGCGAACTGAGCTCAGGCACAGGGTGCAGACCCTGGAGGTTTGCAGAAATGATAAAACTGCGACCAAATTTTGGGTCATATGAAAGCAAGGGCGTAGATATAGAAGCTTGCACAGGGCACATAAAGGGCTAGTTACAACACTGTTTTGTAGAGGTTGTTACATAGGTTAATTTAAATGTGCAGCAGAATTGCGAATAAAGCCACATTTTTCTCTCATAATAACATAGTCATTTAACATCTGTTTAAGACTTATTTAATTTTTAATTTCAAGTAAATTGACAAATCTTACCTCATAGAACAACCACAAGCTGAATACTACTTGCAAAAAGTTGTATAATATTAGAACATTTTTTAATTCATATGGTTTTCTATTCTCCATAAATCGGGGACCTAAAACCTAGAAAACAAAATAAAATAATTAGATTTTGCAGAATAAAATTTAGTCATAAATTAAACAGTTGTCATTATAAATACCTTGACTAGATAGATATAGCTTAGACATATTAATAATGTAGGAAATGGGGAACTCATCAGGAACCATGGATTAGTCCTAGGATCTGAAATGCAATAATTTTTTCATATAAATAAATGTTCACTTTATGAAATAGTTTAAAACTATAGTAACACATATAGAAACTATTTTGACATCATATTGCTTAATCAAAAGGTACAAAAATAACTGTATACCTAATTATTTAAATGAAGTATCATAACAAAATTAACTGTCATGTTTAATTTTCAGTAGTCGGCATGTTTTGCCCCCAAACCCTTCCCATATTAATATATTGTTTGCTATATTTATATATTTTGTAGACATGCCAAGATTGGTTGCTTTGGAATTCTCTTCTTGGTTTGGCCTATGTTCAACAGTAAGTATATAAATGTCTACTGATAATGATGTACGATTTAAGTGCAAGATTTATGACTACCTGTTGAATAGTCAGTGTGTAAGAACTGTGCAGTTATTTGGTACAAATTTATACTTTGGGAGATAAGCTTAAGCCTCGCCTGATGGTGAGCAGTCATTTCTTTAAAGAATATAAAAAAAATCTAATGTGTAGTGATGAGAATATAAAAAAATATTTGCTAGTTTATTAATTTTATTATGTAAGCTTTGTTATGTACAAGTTATGTAACATTATTAATTTTTTTGATTTAACTGTTTTATAAAACAATTGATGGTAAACTTACTAACTTACGTAAGTTTGTATTTCTGGCTATAGATAGGTTTGTTTATGGAAATCATAGCTAAAGTAACTACTTTGTGTAATATAATCATTATACTATATTCATAACTTCATTGTCAAATATTAAATACCTATAAGATTAGGCCACCTGTTTTATAAAACAATGATTAGAAGATAAATGAGCAACATGGTGTTAGTAGTTTTTGGGTCATCTAAAAATAATCATGTGTTATTATCGGAACTGCATGTAAGTATATAATATATATTATTTTTAGAGATGATTATGACATTCAGTTCCTATATAATCTATAATTTATTAAATATATGTTTGAATTAAATAGCAAAGAATTGATGTAACTAGTGATAGTCATGTTTATAATATTTTCCAAACTTTAATTTTAGAAAAGATAAATTTAGATGTCCCTATTATTTAAAACTAAAATTTAAACACACTAAGTGTAATTTATGATCATAATGATGAAAAAATAGAATTAGTTCAACAATATTAAAGTGCACTATGAAGATAATTTAATGCACAAGTGCATCATTAGATGTCAAGATATAACTATTCGACTCACCTCCATATTTGTCCATAAACATTTGCATATCATTTACATACTGTAATATTAGCGCCATTGTGTCGTTTTCTGAAAAAAAAAAATCATTTTTAATAGTTAAAACAAATGAATTTAATCACTAGTTGTCAAGATCGGTAGAGTTCATTATTTTGTTCTGTACGCTACCTGTAGAGTGACGGAGTAAATTTTATTTTATTAAGATAATTAAAACATTTTTAATAAAAAATATAAATTTAAACTAAATTTAACTACTATAACTTATTTTTATACATCGAAAACGAAAATAGGTTATACAGGCTTTGGCGCACTGACAGCAGCAGCGCGTAACAAGAACTACTAAACTAGAGATGAAACGAATATACTCATATTAGGTATGCATATTATAATACGAGCGACCCGTATTCATATTAGGTTATAGGAATGTCATCTATTAGGTTACTCGATATTAGTCAAGTATTAGCCAGAGACTACGCGAACGAATACTAGATATAGAGCATAATACTAAAACGTTCACTCCTTACCCTATTATCTGACTAATATCGAGTAATAGGTATGGTATTAGAATATGACGAAACTAATATATCCTATATTAGGATTATGCGAAATTGACCCTAATATAACATCTCTATACTAAACTGTCTAAAAAAAAATTTGGATAGATGGCGCTCTGTGTTTTTTTTGTTTATTTTATTTAGTTTTTGAACGTAATGTAAATTTCGTAGATAATATCATTTTGGAATAAATAATCTTATAAAATTAATCATCATTCATATCATTAATTTCTGCGAGTAATAAAAAAAAAAACCATTGACCGACTTTTCAACCGACAAGGATGAAAGCGGGTAGCTAGGTGCCGTACATCAACGCGGCGACGCACTTATATACTCAAATAAGATAATCAGCAATCTGTTCGTTATTAGGTAGATACTTGCATATTTGAAAAAAATACAATAAAGCTAAATCTACTTTTGATAAAATTGAACTGTTACTTAGTTATTTCGATCTATTGTGGCAAGGTTTGTTGATGGTTAGGTTAGGTTAGAACACTTAAAAAATACTTATAAACTTTGTTCCATATCTACACGATCTACACTTTTCTAGTAACCTATATCCAAAGGGTATCATCTTAATTACCTACTCTGTAACCAGCTTGTAAAGTCAGTAACTCCTTTTAAGTATTGTAGGGTCAAGGTCAAGGTCAAGGTCAACAAAAAATAAACTGTCTATAAAAATTCCTCACGAATAGTTAATAAATTTTCTAGTACTATTATATTAACCTAGTTAGCACATTTATGAGAAAATTTTCTTACATTTAATAAGCTAAGTAAAGACGAGGATTTAGGCCATAATCCACACACGCTGGCCTAATGTGGGATGGAACCTAGGGTTAGTAGGTACTATATTCTGTGCCTACATGCCTTAGGTAACTAAGTAGCTAGGTATATTATGTAGATAGGTAAATCCTATAGTGTCCAAAATTAAAATGCGCCTGACAATTAGGTAGGTACTGAAAATACAACCTAGAGCTCTGAAGCAGTTTCTGTCTAAAATGTAAGTCTTCAAATAATGCAGTCCAGTAGTTTATAGAGGTACCCTATGCAGTATGGACTCCTGACTCCCTCATATGGGTGAGGTGACCAAGCATCTAAATGATCAACGATGTATATTAAGCTACGTTCCTACTTGATTGCAGTTGAGTGTTGAATAGGAATGGTTTCGTTTATGATTCTTAGAAAAGAACTCACCTTAAACTATACTACTTAGTTCGAGGCAATTTTCGCTCCTTGCTGCTAAGCGTATCTGAAAAGATAGAAAAAGAAATTAGTAAATTAATTTTTAGATTAAAATTGTGCTGCATAGTCTCTTAGACTGATGATGTCATGGGTCTTCGTACATAGGTTACTATTAATGAGTTGAAAATTTAATCCTGTGAATTCAAAACACGTAAATAATTACATGAACAATCGAACATTTTTAAGAAATCGTCCTAAATAATTAAAATAATATCTAATTCATCAGTAGTTTACATACCAAGTATGATTAGGCACATTAACAAATACTGACGTTATTCTTTGTTTCTAGAAATCGCGATGGTCTCTATTTACTACTGAACCTACCTATATGGGTGGTCAATTAACAACTACAATCTTATTGTGCCAATTTTCGGACTGTATCTATGCAGGTAGGAACTCTTTGATACGAACTCTACATGATGCTATCAAGGTCGTGAGTTACGGACTGCGACCTTCATTGTCGCGTGGTGATAATTTTAGTAAGTAGAACTGAGATTGTCTACTAATACCTAGGTATAAAGTTATTTATAGTAGATTTTTCAACATGACACGTTTTGCAGCATCACGTTTTTTTTTCTGATGCGTTACTATTAGATACAGTCATACTGATGCTTCCCAGATTAGTCAAGGCATATGTAAATGACTGCACGTATTTTAAACTAGGTACCTAGGTACATTATGTGGTCTTTATTCTTAACTGTCGCAAAGTTACCGTCCGAGAGCGAGGTTCATTTACAGGTGAGGTTGAAAATAATTGATTTTGAAAAATCTGATATTTATCACATTTTAATTTTACCAATTTCGACTAATAAGTCGATAATAATTTTAGTCTTAAATGCATTTAGTTCTTCGCCTTTACTTCTTAGACTAGGAAACTATAAAGTTTAAGTTTAAGTCATAAGAATCGTGAACTTTCCGACGGTTGACAATAATGGCTATGGTGATCATATTACTCTTGAAAACGCGCTAAGTACCTATTATGGGTGTAGTAAGTAGGTACTAAAAACTAAAGTAAACTAAACTAAACCCTACATTCAAATATCTAATATTTATGCAACTGACCCGCAGGTTAGTTCAGGCACTGTACGTTTTGTTGATCGTTGAATATGTCTCTCGCAATACAGATATTGCATACATTTACGAGTGCGAGAGTTGCCTTAAAAAAGAAGACATATCTATCGGTATCAAAAGTCTCAAGTCAGATTTAGGTGTCGAATCTTTCAGGATGGCAGTAAGGTATCCACAACATCATCGAACAACGGAGACAGTCGAGTTAAGTCGACCTACTTATTTTATGATAAGATAAATATTAAAAAAATATTGCAGGCTGGTAGACAGGTTGTTTGTACTATCTACCTACTTACTTAAGTCGTGAGTTGAGATAGACGACAGTAAATTCACCAAGCACGCAAGCAGATAATGTTAACGTATCTGCTTGCATTTGTTATTAGTTTGCTTTATTTATTTTACTGAATATAAGACTGATAAATATACCATTGCCATTACTGTTTGTTGATTATTTTAAGGTAGTTATGGACGTAATTTAACTATTAAATCCACACCAACATTCAAACGAAAGAAGTTTAAAGTATCTAGGTATACCTATCTACGTAGACTTGTCAGTAAAAAATAAAACACTTAAATTTGTTGTTCCGAAATATTAATTAATGATAGCTACTTTTGTATTTATCGCTGTAAAGTGTAATAAGAGCTCTACCTGAAGACAGGAAAAATAAATTAAGACATCTGTAAGACCTGTCTATAACTACCAACTGTGTTAGATTTTTTTTTTAATTCACATGTTTTAAATTCAGTCTCAGTTCAGGTACCTAACTACTTTTAATTGCACGCAAAATGGGTAAATATAAAGCGAGTACATAACCATCATCATCAGCAACCCATTAATGTTCCACTTCAGGGCTCGGGTCTGCTCCTCTATGTAGAGAGCTGAGAGGGTTTAGGCTATAATCCACACACGCTGGCCTTGTGCGGGTTGGTGGATCAGACGTAGGTACCATGTACACATGGAATTTCTTCTAGCGTATGTGGGTTTCCTCAAGATGTTTTCCTTCACCGTTAGAGTACCGAGTACATAATGCGTCTTTAAAAAACAAACTTATAGCTGTTTAAAGCAATCGTTTACTTAGTTAAGCAAATATGTATAATAATTATAATTATGAGTACCTACCTACCCATGTGAGTAGGTACATATTAAATAAAGCTAATCACAAACAAGCCTATTTTCATCGATTTAAATTTTAAATACTCGTTACGAGGGTACTGATCTTCTTCTAATAGGTATAAAAATCTCGTTTCACAGTGCTTTTTTTTGTATAATTAGTAGGTGTGTGAATAGGTCATAAAGTACTTTGTATCGCGATTAAATAAAAAAAACTTTGGTAATTTATAAATATGGCAGAACATCGTTTGCTACGAAACCGATAGTACCTCTACTTATTCATAATAGTTCATATTGTTGAAAGGAGAAACTGGGACGTTTCTTGATGATCTTTGATGATAAAGTTTCGACATTACTTATTACATATTAGCTAATCGTTATCGTTAGTCGATTCACAGGTAGGTAGGTCACAATTCACATATTAGTGGTGTTTCTCGGACAACATGACATTGAACTGCTTTAGATTATATTATTATTTTTGTAAATTTTAATTAGATTTGTAATTGTTCTCATATTAATTTACACGGACTCGTTAATAAGTGGCTACTGTTGCGGTTGTATCGGCAACCTGATTAAAAAATAAGACATCACAATGTAAATCACTCGCATATAGGTAGTTTATTTTCCAACAATATACAATAGTAAACTTGTAACAATTAAATATTATGAATATTACATAAACTGTGCAAGCTAAATTCCCTCCACAATCTTTGGAGGAAACCCGTGCCCAAGAGTGGGACATTTAGGGGTTGAAATGATGATGATGATGATGATGAAGTCATATTTAAATCGAAAGAAGCGCCTATTAGATATAAGTATCTGAATGAACTATATCTACCTAGTGAATTTGAATATAAACTTATTTTAAAATTAAGATATAAACTTGACATTGACAGAGAAAAATATAATGATTATGTTTGTATAAGTAGTAATTAACTCCCTATCTCACCTATATGTATAATATATTTTAGAGCTATTAACTTTTATTATAAGTACTATAGACTGATTTTCGACTAAAAGGTCTGGAGTTTATGAAATCTAATATTTATCTCCTTATGTTTATCTAATTAAAGTATGAGGAGATCTTTGTGAGCCCACATTACATTTATATTGGAACTATACTCAGACCACTATATTTTTAACATTTAAATATTCTTTTAGGTACTTGATTAATTCTTGGCATCTTCGTTTTGTTTCATTATGCATACCCAAAAGAGAAAACACTAAATTAGTTAAAATTCGAAAACAGTGTGCAGGGGTGTATTTTAGAGCTTTAATGACTAGGTAATATCCGTAAATCACAACGTTAAGATAAACATATCTAAGTTATTAATTACGTTGTGAGTTCCCCGTTAATCATAAGTAGGTACATTGTTATGTAGAGCCTAATGTGATGTAACTGAGTTACTTGATACCTAAGTATAACAGTTCTATAATCAGCGGTTGTCTTGATTACACCCAAACCGGAATTTCTCAATACTCATAATCATAAGTTGAGCGTTTGGACAACCATTATTAGATATTAGTTATTATCTATCTTAAAATTAAACATTGCCACTGCTTGTCACTGTTATGGCGTAAATGAATGCATCACATATGTTTTTAAATTGAAAATCATTGCCAATCTGTTACATATCCACAATCTTATAAAAGTAGTACCGCGCTTATGTTATCAGTTGAAGACTAAATTCTCTAGTGACCGTGTGAAATACTAATTTATAACAATGTTATCAGTACCGATTCAAATCAATCGGCCATCAGTAAATCTGAAACACTATATTATTTATTACCTCGTTTAATTAGGTAATTACCTACCAATTAATTAGCATTAACGTGAAATACAGCCATATTCTGCCATATTATAATGTTAAATACTGATAAAAGTATATTTACCTAATAATTGAGTAAGTAAGGAGTTAGTAATGATGTAACAAGAATGCGATTATTGCAAAACACATTATTCGCGACGTATTACTTCAGCAGAGCAAGATGCAGTAGGTGCATCGGCAAGGACGTACGAACGCCGACTCGTTTGTAGACCACTGTTATTACGGGTATTGTAGAACATACACACAATACTATGATTTTTTAGGATATGTAATATAATTTTTTAGTTGTCATTAGACGGAGCAATAGCCTCGTGTCTAAGTGGGTCATTGGCTGCACGTCGAGTTATGTAATACTGAAGAGCGAGTCGACGAGCGAGCTCCGCTTGCAAGTGCACCTTGCGACCGATCAGGCTCTTACTCTACAGGCGACATTTGCACCTCAACAAAACCATATTAAACCCTGTTATGACTGGCCTGTTGGTCTCGTGGTTAGTGACCCTTACTGTTTGACTGCTAAACCGGAGGTCGTGGATTCGATCCCCACCCAGGACAAATCTTTGTGTGATGAGCATAAAGGTTTGTTCTGTGTCTGGGTGTAATTTATCTATAATGTTTTAAAAAAAAAAATGTATTTAAGTAGTATATCAGTTGTTTAGTACCCATAATAATAAAACTATGCATCATTAGATTTGGTAAGAATTTATGACTCTACATCGCGAAATGCAACAAGACTTATTATAACCAATAGGGGAAATAAGTAGTGTCTCACGAAAATATGAGGACGTTGTCTATGATTGGTCATTTACAACATAAAATTGACCCGAGTCGTCTGTATTGTAGGCCGTTGCCGTCATGGTCGTCGCGTGGGAATACACGTACTTGGAATTATAATTATATTTACATTCTTACTGTGTTTGTGTTTAATGAAGGTATTGTAGTGTGAAGCCTTTAAACAACAAAGAGGCGATAGCATTATAAGAATTCTGTGGAAGACCCGAAGACGACATCAATACAAAGATTTTGCCGGACGACCGTTTGCAAGGAAAATACCTATATTATATTGACGATTATCAACGTGAAGAATATATAAAACTGCGGACGATGAACACGTCATGTAGGTGTGTCAAAACTAGTTGTTATCAGATATGTTTTTAGCTTATCGAAATTATAACGTATGACGTGTATTATGTGTGCAATTAAAGTGACCTAGGTTCAATGGTTTTGGCTGTCGTCTTTATGGAAACTATCATGATTTTGTGACACGGTTCCTTGAGGGAATTTTGGCATCATCATCACCCACACCTAAAATATATTATTTATAAAATGAATAAAGGCCTATAAAACCAGAGTGCTTTATAATTGTAGCGGGCTTAAGTTTGTTTTTCAGTATCAGCAGTGTTACTCACTGTTGAAGGAAAACCTAGTTTCCTTCAACAGTGAGTAACACTCAAGGGAGCGACAATAGCTGGCAAAACGATAGGATATGATGTGATACCCTGAAGCCTAGATATCTCTTTATATAGATATGATGATGCCATATAGTCATAGTAAGTACATCTATTTTAATATCTTGATTAATTATGTACTTGCCAACACACCGTGATCAAACAGATATTATGTATTAAATGATTTTGGACACAATAGCCAATTTACTTACAAATGACTCATAGTACCAGAGAAACAATTGTACGGACTAAGGAGACTTGTGGGGAAGCCCGAAGTGTTATTGACATTCTAGTAATGTTCCTGGTGCGTACCATCGACTGTTAGGCATATGAATTATGTTAAACGTATATTACACATCGCAAATGAAAAATATACAGTAAATAATACCTATTGAGCTCGTGGTAATTATAATGAAGTTTTATTGAACTACGTGAGCTGACTGATTGATTAATTTATACTAGGATTTGTATTAAAAATATCAATCTTTTAGATAAGAAATGCCAAACCATGCTGTTTAATGTTCTTTAAGGACACTCATCTATTTTTTGGTCAGTGCACAGGTTCCTGTCGTTTTTTTTTTCAAGGAATTGTAGCTTTACTTAATTAATTACATGTTTTTATAAATATAACAGTTAATCCTTATTGTTTATAGTCAATCATGCCTCTATTTTCTAAAAGTATATTTTAATCATACGGATAAAAACATATTTATTTTCTTAGACAGGTTCTGATAGTGTCTCATTTATACTATGTTGTCTATTATACATTTTTATTTAGACGACCGCATAATCTTATCGCTATAAGCAATCATTAACACGTAATCCTTGAATGAACAGAAAAGATAGTATAACATCATAATGTTATTCAGATTTCTGTAATAGTGACATAATAAACGAATTCGATGTGTTCGTAGTGACTAGTGAGGTGAGTATTGCCACAAAGATATTGCCTTATTCATGATTGCCACACAAATCGTTAGTTTCGTACAATAAAGTACCTATTTTTAGAAAGAATAGGTAGATAGTTGATGTTTTATTTAGTTAGTTAGTACTATATATATACTATATCTTTTATTATATATTATATCCACAGAACAGAGATAGTTTTATTTAGGTATATGCTTAATATTATAAAGCTGTAGAGTTTATTTGATTGTTTGTTTGGTTGATCGCTAGGATCTCAGGAACTACTAGTCCGATTTGAAAAATTCTTCCAGTGTTGGATAGCCATTTATCGAGGACGGTTATATGCTTTATAACCTTACGCTACTGCCAATAAAAGCTGAGCAGAGGCCAAATAAAGAACGACAGCAGCGAAGCCCTGCGACTTCTTTATCAAATAAAAGATTGATTGCACGCTGTCTAACGGTTAAAGTAGTCACCCCCTCGTCATCAAAACCGCGTCAAATTACTGATTGGTTTCCAAATAGAGTATAATATCTCAATTAACTATTAAGTACATACAGAAGATTATTTGATGAAGAATACACGATATTTTTCGTTTGATATGTAAAATCTTATTATAATTCTTTTTTTTTAATCTGAATGTTTCATTGGATTGTTATAATGAACGTTTGTTAGTTCGTGCGTCATGCTGACTGACATTGGTCATTGTTAATAAGTAATAGAAGAGTCATTAACTAGACTAGGTCATTATGTAGTAGGTTCGCTTTGTTCTAATACTACACTGAACTTGTACCTTTTAATTGGGTGGTGCCTATAATTTGTAATACTTGTTCTACGAACAGCGGGACAAGTGATGGTAGTGTTATTATGAATGCAAAAAGTTTGTTTGTTACGACTAAACCAATTGAATCGGATCCTAATGAAAATTTGTAATGCAGATAGTTAGGACCTAGTTAGGCTATTTTATAATATTATTGTCACGAGAGCGAAGCGGGGTGTAGTAGCTAATATTATTATGTAATATTTACAATTTTGTATGATCGTAATAGCACGTAATAGTCATCTTCAATAGTCTCTTGATGTAGAGATTAGCTTTCTTTGCAATAGTAGGTATGTTTGTAAAAAGGACAGTCTTATTTACATTATATCGATGGTTAGTTTGGTTTCAAGTAGCTTGTATTTAGGATTTAATTAATCCACTATGTAAAATATAGGTACCTGTTATCGATGTAAGCAAAAATATTTTTCTATTTTTTTAAGCGAAATTTAGTAAAAACTAGTTAATGATAATTTTCTACACAGAGTTAATTTCAATGCGCTCAACAGTTAAGCATGTGATGAATAATCTTACCATCGACAAACTAATAATTAATTACATACTTATAATTAATTTATTATTATCCAATGAGATCTATTTTCAAGATCATATTATGGACACAAATTGTGAACTGGCTGGTTAGCAGATGACTATTTATCTCAAGGGAAAAAGAATAAGGAAAATCAATTCAAAACTCAATGAAAGTAAATGGAATAACAATTGCATTACACAAATTGTTTCTGTGCACACAAATGTTCGATACAAAAGATTAAGATATGATACTATGACACTAGAATAAGTAATGTATGATGTTTTAATCTGAAACAATTGTATTCAAATAGTTACGTGGGTTTCTGTTTGACTGGGTCGGTTCATAACGTACGCTTCTTCGACATTGACATTGGTAGCGCGTGCTTGCACGCAATCCGTCGTCGAAAATTCCATGTAGTAATTGAAAATAACTTTCAATTAAATGTATCGATGCAGCACTGCACTCGTGAAAGCATTTGTTCTAGAGCCACAGTGGTTAACAGTACGTGTATATTGTCCGACGGGCTGCATAGCACATGTTACTTATTATCCCACTATTATGTTAGAAGGCACGTATTACGTAGATCTTTGTTCAATTAGTTAACTATTAATAATAAAAATTATAAGAACAATTTTATATGCCATGATGATAGTTAATTTTTTGAATAAGCATACGTTTTTTAGTTTAGGTATACTGATGGGAAGCAGTTAAGTAGGTATAATACAGCCTATAGAAGAACGTTACATAGACAGCGCCATTCAAAACTCACTAATGTTGCCAAAACTGAAATGAATGCTCTAAATGTGAAAGTATTTGAAGTAGTTTAAATGTCAGTCAAATTTTATTGTTATCTTGTCACGTGTTAACCGTTTGAACCATTTAGTTGAAACAGTAGATGATAGACAGTTAGATTATATCCTGCATTAGCACACGTATTTTTTATCTTTTGTGCGTCGAAGTCACGAAAATACATGATTGAAATACCTTTAATATTATAATATAATAAAATACCTAGTAAATAATAAATATGGATAACTACAATCAAATAAATATTTATATAGATTGATTTTATCTATATTTTGAACACTAATAATATTATAAGACGTCAAAGAAAAACGGTTTAGATATTTATGACTATATATATTTTCAAACAACGGCAATGTCACTACTTTAAATCGATTTATCAAAACTGAACATGGGCACCTACACAGTTTCTAAGCACCTTGGGTATAAAATAAATAATAATTTAAACATAAATCGCAAACAATAAAAACATACGACCATGAAATTTATAGAAAGGATGACGAGAAGCGAGTATTGTAAGTTTTATAGATATAAAAATTGAGATTAGCTTTTTGTTATGCATTATTTCATTCAATAATATTGATTTGAGAGGCCTAGTTAGAGGAGAGGAGACCCGAGCCCAGCCGTGGGACTTAATGGGTTGCTGATGATGATGATGATATTGATTTAAATTTTAAGTTTGATGTTTAAATTTTAAAACATGATATCTATTTAATAAATAAATGAAGAATGAAAAAAAAAATGAAGAAATGAAGCAAATTGTTGCATTGCCTATAATTATTTTTAATGACAAGAGAAACAGGTTAGCAATATGTCGGCAAATAATAAAAGTGTCTAAAGTTGAAATTCGATTTTTTATTCTTCTTTCGATAAGGATTAAATAAAATAAACAATTTAAAAAAAGTTGCTTGTTGACTTTATACTTATAAGCCCTATGAAGGGTCACTTTGGTTAAGACTCTATTTACCTAAAGCTGCTATATAGTACTATCTGTATATTCTTTATTTATGAGTCTGTAAATATGGCTGTAAAAATGCTCGTAAAAATGTTGCTTCTTTATTAAACTTCGGCAGTTATTGTCATTATTAAATCTTATGTCAATTAATGCAACAATAGTCAGTCGCAATAGACTTACACCATTTTTTGATCATTGTTAGCTCATCAAAAATGCTGTACTTAGTAGGTTTGTAGACCATGCATTACTATTGCATATATTTAGGTTTTGGTCTTTAGTTATATAATATATGGGTTTTTGTTATCATTGCTAAAATTACATTAATAAACAAATTGAGCAAGCATTATTCATTAAATGTGGTAAAAAATAATGACGTAAAAATTAACAAATACAGGCAGATATAAATATTAAGTAAAAAAGACAAAAGTATTTTTCAGTGGTATTTTAACTAGAATGAATTAATGTTTTATGTACCTACATGTGTAATTATTATCTAAATATCTGCAGGCTGTCCTCTAACCAAAAAGAATTTGAATAGTTTTTTTTTAATAAATACAGGTAAGTAATAAAAACAGCCAGCCATTTTATGCCGCCTGCAACCAACGGCCTTTGTCCAGCAGTGGACGTTGGGACATTGGGATGCAATGATTATGGTATATAAGAACAAGGATAGGAAATAAGAAGGAAGATATATTAATCCTTTGTTTCCTATGTTGCAGTGGACGTCATTGGGCTGATATGATGATGATGATGATCCTTTACTTATATAATTCGTACATATACCTATTGACATGGAGAGCACACAAGTACAAACAATAATGTGCAAATGAACGATGAAGACCTACACTAAGTAAATAGGCGGACATGACGTGATCTTATAAAGTAAATAAACTAATAAGTAATACTAAACAGAACAGATTAAATATTTATTTATATAAGGAATGAATATATAATTGAGATATAGTTTTAAATTGTTATTCATAATATTCTTGAATAATCAAATCAATCCATTTTTAATTACACCTGCCTCAACATGTGTATAAGTATAAACTGTTTTCTAAAACAAAAAATAGACTGTCTGTCAATCATCCAAAAGCAAACTTTTTTTGAGTTAATATTTCTGTCGTTCTAATTTTATAAGTATAAATTTAATTTAAATATATCTTTTTCGTCCGTGGTTTTGGAAAGAAAGAAATATTACAATCAAGAATATATAATGTAGAAGGAATTCACTAGGTATGTCCACGCTCTAAAAATATATCTGTAACACTTGAACAATTTAGAGTTCGGGGACGTGTACCTACCTTTGTATTACGAAGGAGCACGGTTCTATCAGATTAATTTAATAAATTAAATAAAAATATAAAAATAAAAACTGAACAAAATTATTTGCGGCTCTATTGTTTTTCTATAGATTAAATGTTGAACTTGAACCTTGAATTTGTATTCAGATATTCAGAGAAGCAGCTGGCCCCTGGCCTGTTTTGCGTGACATAGGTACTAGGTGCACCAATTTTATTCAATAATATCAATGCTAACGACTTTTATTAGCATTATCGAAATTACGAATTATAATGATTCAAATAACATTATACTTTTGAATTCAACTAGGTATACACTTTATTTTTTTATAAATTGAATTGAGAATTTTATAGCAACAAATTTGAATTTAGCATTTTATATTAATAAATTGTCTCCAATGTAAATAAGATCATCATCATCATCATCATATCAGCCGCAGGAAGTCCACTGTTGAACATAGGCCTCCTCAAGAGATTTCCAATAGGGCCGGTTGTTTGCGGCCTGCATCCAGCGCGATCCTGCTATTCGGATCAGATCGTCTGTCCACCTTGTGGGTGGGCGTCCTACGCTGCGCTTGCCGGTGCGTGGTCTCCATTCGAGAACTTTTCGGCCCCATCGGCCATCAGTTCTACGTGATATGTGCCCTGCCCACTGCCACTTCAGCTTGCTAATCCGGTGGGCAATGTCGGTAACTTTGGTTCTTCTGCGGATTTCCTCATTCCTGATTCGATCACGCAGAGAGACACCGAGCATTGCCCTCTCCATAGCTCGCTGGGCTATTTTGAGCTTTTTAATGAGGCCCATATTCAAAGACCACGTTTCAGTGCCATAAGTCATCACTGGTAACACACATTGATCGAATACTTTCGATTTGAGGCACTGAGGTATGTCGGACGAGAAGACGTTTCGTAATTTTCCGAACGCTGCCCAGCCGAGTTGGATTCGGCGATTGACCTCTGCCTTGAAGTTGGATTTACCTAGCTGGACTTTTTGTCCCAGGTATACGTACGAATCAACAACTTCAAGAACCGAGTTCCCAACTGATACTGGGGTGGGTACAACATGGGCATTAGACATGACCTTCGTCTTATCCATGTTCATCCTGAGACCCACCTGTTGAGAAACTCGGTTGAGGTCTCCGAGCATCGTGCCCAAATCTTCCATCGACTCTGCCATGACTACTATATCGTCGGCAAACCGAAGGTGAGTGATGTATTCGCCATTTATGTTGATGCCATGTCCTTTCCATTCCAGCAGCTTGAAGGCGTTTTCCAAAGTGGCACTAAACAGTTTCGGAGAAATAACGTCTCCCTGTCTAACGCCTCTTTTCAAGGGAATCGCCTTCGAGCTCTGCTCTTGTACTCGGACCGACATAGTGGCGTTGTTATACATACACTTCAACACTTCGATATACCGATAGTCAATACGGCATCGCTGGAGAGATTCAAGCACAGCCCATGTCTCGACCGAATCAAAGGCCTTCTCATAGTCCACAAACGCCAAGCATAGTGGCAAGTTATACTCTTCGGTCTTCTGTATAACTTGCCGCAGCGTATGGATGTGGTCTATGGTACTGAAGCCTTTTCGGAAACCGGCTTGTTCGGAAGGTTGGAAGTCATCAAACCTGCGCTCGAGACGGTTCGTAATGACCCTTGAAAACAGCTTATAAACATGGCTCAGAAGCGAGATGGGTCTGTAATTCTTCAATAGGGTCTTGTCACCTTTCTTGAAGAATAGCACCACCACGCTTCTGTTCCATGCTTCCGGCGTTATGCCCTCGAGCACGACGGTGTTGAAGAGCTTCTGAAGGACTTTGAGTACCGGTGTTCCACCCGCTTTCAGAAGCTCTGACGTGATTCCGTCATCACCCGGCGCCTTGTTGTCCTTTAGCTGATTCAGGGCCATTCTAATCTCGTACAGGCTGATGTCCGGGATCTCTTCGGTGAAGTGTCGGGTCAGCTTGGCTCTTGGGTCTTTGGCCACGTTGTTAACAGGCTTAGCAACTGAAGCGTATAACTGTCCGTAGAACCTTTCGATCTCCTCCAATACTTCTGCCTTGGTCGACGCTATACTGCCATCCTCCTTTTTCAGCTTTGTCAACTGGCTTTGCCCAATAGACAAATTTCTTGCGAACACTTTGGAGCCTTTGTTCCTCTCTATCGTCTCTTTAATGTGTTTAGTATTAAAGAGACGTATGTCGTGTCGCATAGATTTCGAAATTTGTCTATTGAGCCGCCTGTAAGACTCTGCGTCATAGGAAGATTGCAGTTTTAACGAGCGTCGTTCGGCCATGAGGTTTCGAGTATGATCAGAAAGTTTCTGAGGTCTATTTGAACGGCGGGGCCCAAAGAACTTGGATCCCACCGTTTGGACAGTTTCTACAAGCCCGTTGTTGATCTCGTCCACCAACGCAAGATTTTTCAGGCAATCAAAGCGATTTGACAGTTCGAGCCGAAAGCTTTCGGGGTTTTGGATATGAGCACGAGTGGGTCGGAGCGTAGACTTCATCAGGCGGGACCTTTCAAGTTTGACGTTGATATTCAATGTGCCTCTTATCATTCTGTGATCACTGCCGGTTTTCACCCTGTGGATCACGGAGACATCATTGAATATCTGTCTCTTATTGGTCATGATGAAGTCTATCTCATTTCTCGTGGAACCATCGGGACTCATCCAGGTCCATTTCCTGTGAGGCGGCTTCTGGAAGAAAGAGTTCATCATGAAGAGTCCCTCTTTCTCCAGAAAGTCAGCCAGCCTCTGTCCCCTTGGGTTCCGTTGCCCATATCCAAATTGCCCCACTCTCAGTTCATCATCACTCTTCTTGCCCAGCTTTGCGTTGAAGTCCCCCATAACAACAGTGAAGTGGGTCTTGGACGTATGTATGGCCCTACTTATGTCCTCATACAACGTCTCCACTTCCTCATCTGGGTGTGACGAGGTCGGTGCATATACCTGAATGACCTTCAACAAATACCTCTCGGATATTTTGAGTATCAAGTATACTACCCTGCTCGACACACTTTTGATGGTAGTAATGTTGTTGATGAGAGACTTGTGGACGAGGAAGCCGACACCACCTTGTGACTGTTGGTCGCCCTCCCGGTAGTAGAGTAGGTTGCCGGATTTCAGGGTTATTGTGTCCTCACCTTCCCTACGGACCTCGGACAATCCCAAAATATCCCACCGCATCCTACTCAACTCTTCTTCCAACTCAACAATCTTCTCGTCAGTCCTCATCGTGCGTATGTTGTGTGTTACCAGGGCCAGTCGTCGGTTGGGGTGGTAGCCGGGTCTCTGCCGGGGATTCTTAGCACCCCCTGCTCCGCCGTTACCGTGACCGCTACCGTAGCCAGGAATAGCGGAGCTGCCGGGGACTGGGGGCCTGGTCCTATTTTTGGTTATCATTTGAGGGTTTTGCCCATAATTGCCACGCTGGGCAGGCGTGGTGGCAATCGCAGAGCGTAGCTTCGCGGCGGAGATGCTGCTGCCCATCTCCACCCTATGGTATTTGAGCTACGCTAGTTTGGATGGGTATACCGCCATCTGTCGGTTCCGGTACCTTAGTCGCCTTTTACGACACCTGGTACATAGGGAGGTACAATTCTACTCCGCCGGCAACCCCACGGCAAATAAGATCGGAAGTTCTCAATTTTGAATCGGAAGTGAATAAATTAGAATCAAGTAAGGCATCATGTATTTTTTAGCCTAGCAATATGATAATGAATTATATTGAATAATACATAGATAAGTAACATAATAATAGTCTGATTTTAACAGGTTTTTGGTTTTGTAGTATTAATCGGTGATAAGGCCTTGTGCCTCTTACATATCGCATTAAGTTACACTATCCGTAGAGCCATCAATCGATTCCGTAATTCGGCAAGGTCCGATAGTTCACTTTAAACGCTGTGATTGCTAACGGCATAAACCATGTTACATCAAGGTTTTAATACGGTGATATAGTTAATTCTTTAATTTATTATACTGTGGAATAAACCGACGTAGGATTAACTTAAAATAATAAAGATGATGTGACGAAAATCAAATTAAATGTCACACATACTTTACAGAGTGTATATAAGTTATCTACCCATATATAGTCCAACCGAAACTTGATTTTGCCGTAAGTGGCGGAAAGTAATTTGATTATTTTGAACGAAGGGCATATGGAATAACTGTTGCCCGGAGCTGCGCTCTGTAGATATTTATGTGGTCACTACTCAGCTCTTATTTGACTTAATGTAATGTTATTTTTTTTTAAGTTAAGTTAATTAGCCTACCACAATAAATGAGCTCACCAACATTTTTTCATCACTTTTTTTTTTAATATACTACCACATTCACACATTTCTTATTAAATATAGGGAATATTCGATTGGAATATGATCATATTTTAATTGGACTCAACTTAGAGAGTTAAAGTAAAAATGTTAGATGGATTTATTGAGTTCTTACTATAGATGAACGGCCCTGCTTCACACATCCTACAACGTACAACACAACTATTATTTATAATAATGTTCGCTGCACGCATTATACAATTGCGGTAACTTATTTCAACAAAAGTGACAAAACACTCGCCGCGAAATATACCGTCATTGACGAAATTAGAAGGGACCCTCGCGCGTGTATATGTTCTTATACGCATATATAACGATTATTATTAGATTGCAAAATATAAATAGGTACTACTACACCATATATTAACTAAGTACTTAGGTGCATAGTAAGAATTGGCAAACATTTTTGTTTCTATCCATTTAATGAAGTTGATAATCTACTCTATTAATAGACGTAACAACATAAAATAACTTTTAAATAACGCAATCATGATCAATTTATTATCGTATTCTGATCTGAATCGAACAAAAATGAAGGAAATATTGTTGGAACAAGATGTGATCATGAGCGACAACAAATAAGTCACGTAATGGAATGTACATTGATAATTATCAGCTAGATGTGACATAAAATGTAAATATTTGTGGTCAGACTTTGCTTCGTAATTTATATTTGACAATACCTAATGGAATCGAATTAAAATTCGAATCAGCTTGATGATAATCTGTGGAATAGGACATTGTTTATAACAAGTAAACAAAAGCTTTCGAAAACATGCACGATTTAATTCCCGATGCAACTAATTAATTAATTACGCAAAAGGAAACGAATGTAATATTTTATAATAGGGTGTAATCCAAATGAAAAAAATAATGTGTTCTTTGTTGGTGAAATGGCTGCGCTGCGCGATGCGTTTGCGCAACACCCGGAGGCAACACAGTCGACCCTGAACTCAATTCGGCCGCGATCATTTTGCAACTAATCGTTGGTCGCTGCGGTGCGACGGACGTCGCCGGCGCAAATGTAAACATTTGCAGGCGCGAGTCGAACACACGAGGCCGATGTGGACGTGCTCTAACACTACGTACACCATTAAATGACTATCCTTGCTAAGCGTAACAATTCCTTGTCAGATTCAAATCAAAAAGCCTAAAACCTTATTCTGTGTTATACCCAAAATAATTTGTAAGCAGGTTTAATACCAGACCTGTCGATCTTACTTCCAATATATTATTATATTGTGTTAATTTTACTACTACTCATGTCAACATGTGTCGCGCATCGACTTGTAACTTCAGTTTGGTTTATAAATTGTCAAATCTGTGTGATATTTTTATTCTTCGTAATATGCTGTGTTACTCTCAAAATAATATGCTTTTCGCTTATCTTATTCCATAATGTTACCCATAGAACTCACAATTTATTGATTTACATGTGACATACCTACCTACTTTGTACAAACATAAAAGAAACAACGTCATAATTACGTAATATCCCTCTATTAAAATAATGTATTTGCACATGGATGTGCTGTTGTCTGAAGATGATTTTCAGGGACATTAATCATATCTCGAACAATATTTACTTACGTAAAATATCGATCTTTCCAAGAAAATGTCTAATATATCATTATGTATATTAGTTAGAACTCGTCATTTTGTTAGTCACTTCTAGGGACTATTAAGTCAACGTAGAATGTTCCTTCCTTTTATTATTTCTGGACCACAGTTCCGCCAAGATCATGTTCCACCTATCTCCATTCAAGGCTTATACAACTGTATTTTGTTCACATTCTTTTGAGGACAACATACCTGATTTAATGTGTTGTGTTTTTTTTTAATATATCCCATGCTTAAAAATTGTTTCATACATGAGGGGTTATAAATTCGAGTAAGTGCGTTAACTAATCTGGAGATTGAACCTTATAGTCTTGAAGAATAACGACAAAGAGAATAAATAAATGCTTCTCGACACTGTCGAAAGATTTTTCGAAATCAATGAAGCTTATTTTTGGACCGGTTATACTCACGTAAGTATATGTTGTCATACGCTACTTCAGATATGCGACCGATGACCGATATTAGTTCGTTAAAATCTGATAATAAAAGGTCACAGTCGAATTAAAACAAACCATCATCGTAAGGTAAGTAGGTATTTCGGTTATATATATATTTGTTCCATTAGGTGGATATTTACAAAGATGATAATGTTTCCAGTATTAAAAATGACAATGTTGACAATAAAAGTCAATTAATCAGAAAAGGTTATCAGGCTTTACGACAAAGTTAGACAGCAATTACTCGCTTGGAAACTCGTAGGTCCATTTGTTCATTAAGATAGTAAGGTCCGGTTTTATAGAAATACAATAATAAATAAAAATGCCTTAAACAAAAATAAATGATGGTAATGAAATTTTAACGTATTTAGCGCTAAAATTTCTTTGTAGGTATTATTTTTGTTTTTATTTATTTTGCAGGGAGAAGATCTCTAAAACTGTAACCAGATTTTGAATAACCACAAACGTTTTAAATAATTAAGTGTCTTTGCAATCTAGTTAACTGAATAAATGTCAAAATGCAAATCGGGTATTGCACATGGATTAAAAAGACAGGGAAACTAAAAAAGGAAAAAAAAACTTAATAGGTACTTATCGTAATTTTAATAACTGTACACAAATAATGATCAATTTAATCTCTATGAACAAAGTATGCTTATGTACCTACTTAATGTATTAACCTGGAACCTTAAACAGTGAATATTTCAGAGTTCAAAATCGTAATTAATGACTTGATCGATTCAAGTTAAAAATCATTACATAACAAAGAAAGTTAAAAATACTACAGAAGGTATCGTTTGAAAAATTTTGAATGTCAATGCCAACAACCTCTGTTTATGCTATAAGCGAAAATATGACCTTATAGGAAGATTTAAAATGACAAGATCAGCTATTCGACATTGAATAATAATCTGAGTTATAACTAATATTTGCCGATTGGATTCAATACAATCTAGTTACGTCATCATTGATCAACATATTATTAAGTAGGAAGACGGTACAGATAGTCATCGAATTATGTCTAAGACGATTAGGTACTAAGACCTAAGGTCTACTAAGACGGTTTAGGTATTGTTATGTAAAATAAACACATTGTTTTACCTAAGTAATAAAGTGTTAAATATTTTTACAGATAAAAAGAAAATTAGATGCCTGGGTAGTGAAGCGCTAAATGTAAGGGACGGAAGTGCAAGAGGTTTCGGGTTTGATTCCCGTGTAGGCAAAAATGGTATTTGGTTATTCTATCACGAAAGGAGTTTGGAAACAACAGAGCCCGGTTGATGGCGATAGGATCGCTTCTTATTACATGGGAATAAATATAGCTGGCAAAATGCGGGTGTGAATCACATCTGCCCACAGATAGATAGAGAAAAAAAAGATGGTATAAAAAGATGCAAGAATAAAATATTATTATTTGCATAGTGATTTGCGAGTTCCGGTCACCTTTGACCATGATAAGTATAATGACACTTATGTTCACAACTTGATGGCTATTCAAAATAATATTGAGTGGCAAATACACTTGACTTTGCACTTCGGAACATTACATAATACTCTTCAGTTATTCTCTCCCCTCCCATTTGGACCGCTAAAGCGTACAGACGTGTTTTCATACAATTTTTATTCTTGATTTTTTAAATTTAAATAAAATTTCTAACAAAAATCTCATAACATAAATAAGCGATGTACTAGGAGCGCATACAACTTAAGCGAACGTGGTGTGCAAGTGCAAAGAAGACAGCAACACGTGAGACAGAAACAGCAACTCGTGCGCCCAACTCGGCACGCACACATCAACACAACGGTACTAACTTGCCACAAATCATAAGCGACAGCGTATAGCGGATATATTGGTAACTGCTTTTAATTATAATGCCTCTTAAAAGGACACCTCCAAATACACCAATAGAAGATGAAACCATAGGGACTACTTCTACTTCCAAATCTCGAGTTTTTTCACAAACTGGTTCGTCTCCAGACTTATCATCCATCGTCAGCGACAGTAACAACGCAAATCGCTTTAAACGCAAACGCGAAGAGTGCAATTGCTCGTCACAACTAAATCAATTATGCGCATTACTAACAGCTTCAACGGCACAGTCTGATGCTAAATTTACAGCTTTACAGACTGCAATGGCTGAAATTTCCGCGCAAAATGCCGACATAAAGGAATCAATTGCATTTTTCTCAAAAGAGTATGATGACATGAAAAACAAAGTTGCAGAATTAGAGAAACTTCGCGAGTCAGACCGCCACTATATGAATGAGCTGGAAGACAAATTAGACAATATGGAACGTCAATTGTATCTCACAAAAATAGAAATAAGAAACGTCCCCCAGAAAACCCAGGAAACTAAGGCCGATCTACGTTCCATTATCTGTGAGACAGCAAATACAGTTGGACATCCTTTACATGAAACTGAAATTAAGGATGTCTTCCGTACAAAAAATAAAAATAACACAACCACAATAACAGTTGACTTTTCAAGCGCAATCACTAAGGATGAAATTGTCAAAAAGGTGAGAAACTTCAACAATACAAATAAGCAACAAAAGCTTAACACCTCACATCTGAAACTAGAAGGATCACCTAAACCAGTATATGTATCGGAAAAACTAACACCTAAAACTCAACGCATCTACTACCTGGCTCGAAATTTTGCAAGAGATAACGATTATAAATTTTGCTGGACTTCATTTGGGCGAGTTTTCCTGCGAAAAAAGGATGGTGAACGTCCAAACGTTATTAAGTCAGCAGCTGATCTAGAAAACCTTCTTCGGGATAAGTGACTATGGGTAAATTCAGGATTTTTCCTTCAAACAGTGTTTTTTCCTTCTTGTTTTATACTTGGCTTAAAATATTATTTATTCTACAAACATAACGCACACATTAACTCTAATACACACTTAAATACAATACCTGTTCACTTAAAAACACATAACCTACTTTTACGTCTTAAATCATTTATAATGAATATTTTAGTTTGCTTCTATAGCCTAGCCACATACTTGCCAAACATAATAATTAATAAAACTAAACGGACAATAATACATCACAAGGTCTACCTAAGTCATACTGCTTTGCCTTTTGATTTAACTCTTAAAGTTCGATTCCATCACTGATATTAACGATGACCTAGATAAGGTCTCGGTTGCTGAATCAGCTACCTGTATGATTGAGGACTGTCACCAAATTGCGAGATCACACAAAAATACATTTAGGTTCCTTTGCCAAAACATTCGAAGTATAAATAAAAATTTCGCAGGCCTTTCCACACTCCTTATTCGAAGCAAAATCTCATGGGATTTAATAATATTAACCGAATGTTGGTTATTTAACCAACCACAGATACCATTATTGCCAGACTATAACACCACAGCCACAAATTCGAATCATTCACAAAACGAGGGTGTGGTGATCTATTACAAACAAACCTTACAAGTTTCGGTATCGGAACCCATAGTTCAAGATGCAAACTGTCTGCTATTGACAATAAATAGAGGAACTACAGTAATAGCCATTTACCGACCTCCAGCATATCATAACATAAATAAATTTTTAGATTCTCTTAATGACCTTTTGAGATCCTTAAGCACATTAAAAAATATAATTCTGACAGGTGACATAAATATTGACATTTCAAGCAATAACACCGATTCGCGAGCAACTGATTACCTTAACTTACTTGCTTTCCATGGTATGCTGCCAGCACATGTCCTCCCGACTAGACAAAATCGTTCTTGCCTGGATCACGTGTTTATAAAATCAAAAAAACCGTCCTTTTGCTATAGTGTACACACATCACTCACCGACCACGACACAGTGCTGCTCTTCCATCAATCTTCAAACAATCTAAAAGATACTTCCCAACATACCAAAACAATTCGTTACGTTGATTTTGACAAAATTGAAACAAATCTTCTTCAGACTAGCTTTGATAATGTCTATCGGACACTGGACGTGGATGTTGCCACCAACTTCTTTATAAGCACGTTAAACTCAATCATACTGGCTAATACAATTTTAAAAATTGTTCCAAATCGCAAAAGACTAACAAAGCCATGGATGACTTCGGGTCTTCTTAGGTGTTTAAAAAACCGAGACAGTCTGCACCTTAAGTTGAAAAAATCACCACAAAATGATGTACTTATTATAACTTTTAAAAGATACAGAAATTACTGCACCATGTTGATCAAAAAAGCTAAAAGCAATTACGAGAAATCACAAATAACTAATGCACAAAATAACACAAAAAAACTTTGGCAAGCGATTAAAACAATTACCCACACCACGAAACAAAAAATACCTTCCATAGATCTTCTCTCACCTTCAGATCCCAAACGTTCTGTGAACGAAGCCAATACCTATTTTGCTAATATTGGCCGCTCCTTAGCTGAAAAACACCCTACAAATTGTAACAAAAACTCCAAAAGTAAAGACTCTCCATTTGCTAATCACACATTTGTTTTAATAGAAACTGATGAATGGGAAATTGATCAGTTGATACGAAACCTTAGAAGTAACTGTGCAGTTGGATCTGATAATATTTCTGGATCATTTCTTAAAAGGTTTAAAAATATTCTAATTCCTCCAATTACATTTATCTGTAACCTGGCTTTTTCTACGGGAATATTCCCTCAGGCTCTCAAATTGGCAATCGTGCATCCTATCCACAAGGCTGGGGACAGAGATCAGCCGAACAATTATAGACCTATTTCGATCCTACCTACCCTATCGAAAATATTGGAGAGGCTAATGAATAACAGGCTTACCAGTTATCTCGAGAAATATCACATATTAGCACCAACACAATATGGTTTCCGTTCAGGTATCTCAACTAGTAATGCTGTATTAGATCTAACCAACGAAATTATATCTAGGCTAGACCAAAAACAAAAAGTGATTGGAATATTTCTCGATTTAGCAAAGGCCTTCGACACGATTTCTGTTCCCATACTTGTTGATAAACTTGAGAATATCGGCATTAGAGGCAAACAATTAGCCCTATTCAGTAGTTATCTCACTGGTAGACGACAATGCCTCCGCATTGGTGATTGGATAAGTGACGAACATCTCATAACATTCGGTGTGCCTCAAGGCAGTATAATCGGTCCTACATTATTTATTATCTACATAAATGACCTATGCTCTCAACAGTTCTCTCACGGTAATATCTTCACCTATGCTGATGACACAGCCTTGATATTTCACGGCACCTCATGGAAGTCTGCATTTGAGTTCGCACAAATAGGTTTTAACGAGGTCACTAACTGGCTGACACAGAACCAGTTAACCCTAAATGTAGAGAAGACTCAATATATGACATTTTCACTGTCAACAAGAGGCTGCTGCCAGGCATCACCAGATAATTGTATCATGGCTCATTCTTGCAACTTACTACCCGACACAACTTGCCACTGCCCTACACTTAATAGCACAAATTGTATTAAATATCTGGGTGTCCAAATTGATAGCGTTCTTTCGTTTCATCCACACGTTGATACCCTTACATCTAGACTTAGGAAATTGATATATGTATTCTACAACTTACGACATATTGCTGAACAAAAAGTAATACGATTAGTCTATTTAGCGCTCTGTCAATCCTTGACTCAATATTGTATTGTTGCATGGGGTGGCTGCACAAAAACCCATCTCCTTAAACTCGAGCGGGCACAAAGGGCCGTACTGAAAGTGGGATGGAAACTTCCTTTCAGACACCCCACAGTTGACCTCTATACAACATGTAATGTTCTCTCTGTACGGGCATTGTTCATCAAAAACGTTGTATTAACGACACATGCGCATACACCATACTTACCGAACAGAGAAAACACGACCAGACGGAAACATGCCATTCTCCCGCCGACGCCTGTCAACACTAGCCTTGCCCAACGGAATTTCCTCTTCTTAAAAAGTTTTCTTTACAATAGAATTAATAAAATAATTTATATCCATCCATTAAGTTATCATGAGTGCAAAAAGAAATTAACAATCTGGCTGTCCGGCAAGAGCTATGATGACTATGAAAGCCTTATCAACATTATTAAGTGATTGTCACGTATATTCTTGCAGTTTCGTTATTGTATTGTATTGTATTACAATTATTTCTAGAGCTTTTATTCAATATAAATACAATATGGCCCACTATATAATATCTAGCTGTTACTTTTAACATAATGAGAATAAATAAATAAATAAAAATAAAAAAATGTAATCAAATAATAATTCATAAAATTTGTAATGTAAGTTACAATATTCAATATTAAATAAATTAATAATAATACAATAAACTCCAATAATAAATCACAAAAAAATTATAATGAATAATATTTATAATATTTATTATTACCTACCTAATAATATAAATAAATAAATAATTTTAATCTTTTTTTTTTTCATTGTTGAATAATAAACTAACTGTTGTTTGCATGAATAACATAGTAAATTCGTTCAACAAATTTAATATTTTAACAAAAACAACAACAAATTTAACACATATTTTATACACCAAACAGTTCATTACTTACACCACACGCTCACACATACATACACTCCCTGGTTCGCTTTATACACACACACTATATAAGCTATACACTCTCGCATAAGCATGCAGTGGCACAGCCCGCATACATTCTTACAAAATACCCACACCCTCATACATAACCATTCACACTTTACAATCGTAACTTTAAATAATTTTAACAAACTTTTAATTTACTACCCACTTTAAAATTAATAAATTTAATTGAAATATAAGTATTGGTACTGTATTATTTTAACTTTGTACGTTGATTGTGAGGATGTGTTTCATATGCTAACACAATTCAAAACACTATTTTGTTGTAGGGGGCCTGGAGATTTGTAACACGGGTCTTGAACCCAGTACAGACTCCAGCTCTCATTCTGGGAACATAACCATTTCGAATTGTTTATTTCATAATTTCCTTGTAATAATTATATGTACCATTATGAGAGAAAATAAATAAATTATTATTATTATTATTCTGGAACTTGTGATGTAAAAGTGTACAGTAATTTTGTGTGCGGTTTCTTCTTTTTATACTTCAGCAAGTTTACGACTTTACCAAAAATTCAAATACATTTTGTAATTGTTTATTAATAAATTTTCTTTTAAATTAAAGAAGAAGGTTCATTATACGATTCATATTTTGCAATTCAGTATTATGCTGCCTCTATTTAATTGGCCGAGAAAAACAAACCTTACATAATGCCTCTTGAATAATGTTGAATTCGGTCACCAAGCTAGTTTATAAGGCAACCAGAATTTTGCATAAAAATATGCTATAGATAATTTTAATCACATTCACTATTCTATGATGACTAAATGTGTTGCTAGCGTAAATTTCGAGAACTTTCAAACATTCGTTGAATACCGAGGAAAGTTGTTATAAGGAGAAAAATTGCACTGAAAAACGTAGAAACAGATGGTGTTGCGGATTATGAAAATTTATATTAGTATATCCTTACAAATATAAATAAAATGTCTGTTTCTAATATAAAATAACAGTTTTTTAGCATCTCTCAGAGGCATCAGCATTACCGGGGATCATGGGTTACCGGCCTTTGAAAGGTGCGTTGCCGGCCAGAATGGTGATGTTAACAAATACTTGCCCTGGCAAAGCATATTATGAAAGTATGTACGTTACTTATAACATTAACACACTTTTAAATTTTTTTGCCTGTCTATCTGTTTGAGGTAAACTCCGAACTCTGTAGTTTTTCTTTAGGACATACTTAGTTAAGTTAAGTTGATAACCTAATTTTCTGGTGTCGGTACACGAATCTGGAGTGGGCCCAATTATATTGGCCAATAACAAATAATCATCGAAGGAAAGTGAATGTTGTTACTCTCATAGCACGCACAAATCTTAACTCAACCGTTACGTACATTTATCACGATAACTACATCTAGAAACCTCTAGGTATTATAATAAAATATGTAACTATGTAGGTGATGTTGGAACTTTGCCGGCTAAACACCATTTTTTTATGATTTACTGTTAAATTGTTATGGTGTTTTAAGCAAACACTGTTTCATAATAACACCAATATAGTTTTTCTTTCAGTTTATAACTTAGGTCTCAAGTATGTTCCTATACGCGCATCGATTCTATTATCTTATAAGTAATTAGTTAACACATTATTTTATTTATTTTCGTTTAGATACTTTATGTACCGCCGTTATTATTATTACTAAACAAACATTGATCTCAGATATTTGAATGTAAATGCCTCAAGATATTATGACGATTATAATAATCACTAATTGAAGATGTTTAAGGATAAACCTAGTTCTTCAATGCAAATAATTATCATAACTAACGATAAAGGACTCTATAATTTTGTATATTAAATGATTATAGTCGTTCAACCTGACCCACTTCAGTTGCATTAAGAGTAGAGAATACTAACAGTTCAATCCTAGATTAAATAATAATCAATAATTTATTATAAATTAATTGTTAGTATTAAGTAATATTTTTATTAATATTATTATTGTGTGATAAGTAACGAAATACGTGAATATTTCAGTCGTGCATTTGTCATAAACAGTTATGAGTTTTACCCTGATTTTATAAGTGTGCGTTAAAATTATCTTGTATGTAATATAAATAAATATTTGAAAGAGACCATTATCATAACAACAATACCTTTATATTTTATAACGCTTTAACTACTAGTAGTTGGTCTAGTGTTTTCTAAAAAGATAATTTATTTATTATGAATAAAAACGAGATTTATTAATATTGGTTGATATTTATTAGTTTCAGTTATCAGTATCAGTGACCTATCTCTACACTATCTGCTATATTGACATGTCTTCGTTTCTGTACTACTTTTTATAGTTATCATAAATGTCGACGAAGGTTTGATAACCGATAACACTCTAATATCATTATATTAATTTAATGTATAACTGTAATTTCCTTTCAGGTTTAGGCATACTCCAAGTTTAGAAACAATAATTTGATATAATGACAGGATTTTATTTAACGAGAATACTATGGACAATATGGACATATGCCAAAATTATGAAAACGCCTGAAAACGCTGTGAAGCAAATGGTATCAAAGAAGAATATATTGATCTGCAGGGTTAAGGTCATAGATTTAGTTCAGGATCAACAAGAGAGTGGCAATGGCACCGTTGCGTGATACAAACATTACATACGTAAGTAAATGAACACATAACCAGGAATGTTGTACTCACTTTTGTCACTGTGTTCTAAAGGCAGTCGTTTCGTATGCTTCTAACATGTAGTTAGGTTCTACAATGAGGTAACTTGAGCCATTTTTTATTCTATGTTAAATAATTCCAAACCTGTGCATGCTATTAGTTTAATTTGAAATGAGTGTAACCTTTGATTTACTGTTGTTTAAAATTTAATTCGTTCGTTTAACGGTAAAGGAATCTGATAATATATCATTTGGCCGAAATAACGGCGCCTAAACACAGAACATTATCATGTATCATTTGATCTGGAGGTCATTTGAGTTTAATGATATTCATCAATGTTTTTTACCCTCTATCATTCCAAAGGAAAAAGAGATGTTTATAAATAACTATGTCGCGGAACTGGCTGGGCGCCTGACGTCAATGAAAAACCCTATATTAAACGAGTTTAATCCATGGTTCTTTATTTGTGCTTAGCGAGTTTGTTGGCCCTCATTGCCGATGTTAGCATTCTATATTTAGTTCATAACTGGACATCTAGTTTTGTAATTGCGCATATCACATGCCATGGTTTTGGTCGTTACCTCAATTTCAGCAATATTAGGAAATTCAGAGCACGCTGACCTTCACCAAACTAGACTCGCTCACATAGACAATACGAATAATTTATTAGCATTCTTGATTAATCGCATCAATATTATGTGTTACGGTATTTTACAGTGAACATATAGTATCTATATAAACAACAGAATTATCTATCACTTACATATTAAAATTGTCTTAGCAACATTAAATCATACATTATACATAGTACATAATTATGTTGAATCGCAATATTTAATGTTAACGTATTAAAAATGATTAGGACGTGAGTAATCTACGTTGGCCCATATCAAGATCTGGTAGATGTCGATAACGATTAGTCGTATTCGTGAGTGATAAATATTGAGGCGCGTGAGCGAAGTGGTGTCCCTCGACGTGCCGTGGGCAGTGCTCAGTGGCAGTGACTACTACATGTCCACGTTACGTAGTACGCGTAGTGTGTAAGCCCACTAGGGAGGCATGTTAATCTCGTGTCATGTCAGTGGCCACAGTGGCCAGCCGCGGTGACCTTACGTCACGCGCCCACCGCGGCACCGCACCGCGCCGCCACACGCGTTGGGAATACTAACGCTACCAGAACGCCTTGGTGGATCCTTGGCTTCAAAACCGAGCTCCTTTCTGAGTAGACTGTTGCGTCTGTTGCATGTTTTCTGCTATCCAGTTAACAGTTAAATTAATGTTTGTATGTACTTAGCAGTATCAACACAATTGGCATACCTCAATATGTTGACACTCGCGCACTGGATATGGCGGATGAATGAAGACAAGTTTATCAACACTTGGTTGTCCACTATTGATATACATATATACTTCCTCCTATGTACGTAACCTTCTTATGATTGATATATATTTATGGCGGACACTAGAAGCACTAATTTCATTTGTCAAACATGTATTTTAATTTCGTTTGATCTCAACGATTTGACCCCTGGTAGGGAACAACCGTATCCCTGAGTTTAATTAGCGTCTCTCGGCAATATTCAGTTCTAAGCAACAATATTAAACGTGTTAATGTCTTTGATCTTGTTAAAATGTATTTATTTTGTTTAACTGTCCATGGCATGTTGTAAGAGAAGTACAATGTAAAAGGATAATTGTAGTTATTGTTCATCATTTTACAATGCCATTGATTCGTCTTACAACTGGGGTATGATGCCTTTTAATTATACTGAATCATTCATAGATACATTTTGTACACATTCATATTGGTACATCGGTAATAGTTTGTAGAGTTAATTAAACTTTATGTGATATATTAAGTCTGTTACACACAGTGTCGTAATCACAAATCGCTTATCTTAGTTTTTCTACACCGTGAGTACTGAACCATGTATGAGGGAATTTAGAGTGTGATGAGCCGATCATTGATAAATAACTTTTCTTCTGTTAATCACATGATTCAACGCCAACGCCGACGTTTAGATAATTATGATTAACCTCACCTGAGTGATCGATCTGTAAGACCGGCGAGGTCCTTTTTTGGAAGCAAGTCCTCCAGGCCGAGCTGCTCAATTGCACATTCACTACCCGATGGAGGTGGACAGCTGATGTCCTGTCTAGTTAACGCATCGATAGTGGGGACGCGATATTGCGTGTGTGTACCAAGGTATCGCGGGAGGTGACAGCGGCGCAAAACGGCGCCTGCGCTCAGCAGACAGGTGAGCTCGGTACTGGCGGCGCGCGCTGCCCCCGCGCGCTTTTATCACATCGTACTTCACGCGCCTTCAACTTGACTTCTCGTGTCATCGTTTTGCTCATTTACTGGTATCTTACTGATATTGCATGCGGATTAACATTTTTTTTTCATTCTTCTATTAGGGCCAATACATTTAACAATCGAGACTATCAGCAAATTTGATCATTAATGATACCTTTATCTTAGAATACGGGTTTAGAAGAATCTTATATTGTAAATGTTAAGTAGATATTTTAAATGAATGCCCCATACAAAGTAGAGTTTATAGCCCAGGTGTGGATATTATTACTTCAGCGATTGTTTTGTTTATGTTATTTTCACGTTTACACGACACTGCAGGAGCAGCTACAATAAACAGTAAATAGTTTTCATCAAAGACGTTTGATATAGAATTTGTTTAATTTATCATTAGCTACTTCACAAGTATATTAATGAATGAGTTCACAGCATGTTTTTACATTTAGATTTTGTGGTATATTCGACTGAATAAATTGTAAGGAATATTGAGCTGATTTAATCGAGTAGCTTACTACCTATCAATTGCTTAAATATTTCAACATCGAGTTGTATGATAAAATATAAGTTTTATTGAATGATTTCTATATAAAATAATATAATTTCTGCTAAAACACTAGTTTCTCCCTATAGATAAAATATTACAGTAAGTACGGAAATGTAAAATATAAGTATTATTTTATATTATGGAAAGACTGAAAGCCTTTATTAGTGGTAGATCCCTAGGGAGACTTGAGGGATTTGTACTACAAAGATTGTAACATTAACCTTGTATAAACTAAAAATATAATTTATTGTTATTATGTAATTTATTGTAGATTGAGTGTTAAATAAAAGGTATTATTCCTAAAACTTAGATAATTTAAAATAAAAAGAAGTCTGTTGTTTTTCGAAAATTATTGTGAGACGCCTAGACGGTCCTTTGCCTACGTCCAAAAATTGTATTTGTTAGATAGAACCCAAGTTCGAAAAGCTCTACGAGGCTACGGCGCGCGTAACATTATCATAGTGCCTCATAAAGGGTAATTGGTCGAAGTCCGATATATATATTCATTATCACTATGCGGACTTGTATTTATCACGATAAACACACAAATCAAACACCAAACCCGTAAAATTTTAACGTAATGTGTTAAACAAGTAATAAAGCTTTAACCTCATTTAAAGTAAAGCGTACACGAGTTGAGTTTCCCGCCTCGAACGTACGATTGTCGTAAGCCAGAATAAAAAAAAAACTTCAAAAACCCGACTGCAAAAATCAACATATAAGCAACGCACTAAAAAGACCGAAACAAGATTGAGAAAACAAACTACTAAAACCTAAATAACTCTACTTTGGTTTAACAGACTTAGATCTATTATAATTAACTCCATAACGTAAATGAGTCCATCGGCCGGCGTCTGACCGATATGGTAAGAAAGTGTAAGTATGCCTTCAATATTGTGATAAAATGTTTTAAATTTCGGTTGAAAAAAAAAACAAATTGATGGCCAAGACTCAATTTTACACCAAAAACATTTAATAAAATGTTTTTGGTGTAAAAAACATTTAATAAAATGTTTTTGGTGGGATAATTTTATACCAAACTCGGTTACATTTGTAGTGTTCATACAAAACATAATTTCAAAGAATCCTTTGCATGAAAATAAATGAAAGTGATTAAATGTACTGTAATCATTTGATCATCAACTATATGTACACATTACTAGTATATATGTATATTACTGGAGTAGGTAGTACGAAATCTTACAATTGGCGTAAGGCGACACGCACTTAGCCAATTTACTGTAATCAAGACACTTAGTATAGATCGTAACCATATCATTAATCTCTTGGTCCATTTGTGTTCATGCGTACTTATTGAACGCCACTTTTAGTTTTTAGAGCCGCTAGCTGCTATTCTTTTCGTTTTGAAATACTATACATAGTCTTATTAATTAATATAAACATACACACAACAAACCACACACACAAACTATTATCTAGTCTGTGACGACGCTTTCAAAACTTAATAAGGGACAAAACAAGTTATAATTTCTTTACCCATTGTTAAATTACGACATTGTAGGGGAAAACCAACCAAAGGTACGATTGCATTTATATGCGTAAAGGAAAATACCCAATATTAATTCAAAGTTCAAATTCCTTAACACTAAATTATAGTACTTTTAGCCTTAGTACATTCATTGATGTGTATTTTGTAGTAGTGATCAACCTAGTGACGTATTAATTGGTTTTTAATTATTTAACCGATATATTTCTACCACTTCCGTAAATATTTGATTCGTTATTTTATAAAAATGTTTTTTTGATATCGGATTGTTAATGAATTGAGTTATAATAACTGCCATCTATATATTATACATGTAACATAAAATACTTATTGTTTTGTAAGCATAAATGAACAGAATTCAATACTCATGTTGTTGTGTTTACTTAACCGCATATAGATCTTTTATTAACCCGCTATGAGAATAAATCTTCATGATTAAAATGTGGTACGTTTTATATAGTCATTCAGCGTAATACAGGATATAGGTTTTTTGTGGTTTTGTGGTAAATATAGGTGCATGCTAAACAGTAAAAACATATACGCTGTATCATTTAAAAATTCGTTATGAATACCTAATTATGTTAGCCGGTGTTGGGATTGTTAATTTAAAAACACATATAACCTTTGTATCTATTTTTCTGGTTTACCAAACTTCAGTCTACTGTTCCTGCAGTCTTCGATATTGTAACATGGGTTGTTTTGTTACGTGTTTGTATTTTTCTGTACTTAGTGATCCCCAGACGTGACGATGGTGACGCTCAACTTTAAAATATGAATAGGTTGTTTAATAAAGTTATAATAGAAACCATTTTGTTTTTCTAATTAGAGAATTATTTTTGCGTCGAGGGTAACTTGATATTATTAGTTTAATTTATAGTTCATTCTTTTTCTTTTTCACTGTGTTCTGTGTTTACTAATAGGCGTTCCAGATTCCATCAGCAGCCTTCCAATTCCACCATCAGGTTCTTGTGATCAGGAGAAATGAGCAGAGCTAGAAGACCAATCTAATCAATCCAGGGTTTTATCTCCTACCTCAAGCTCCATCATCAGAGTAGCTCAGTGGTACCAGCATACCTGGGTGTTTCAAATATATATAATATTCTACCACATTCACACAGCGCCATCTAGTCCCAAAGTAAGCAATTATATTTGCTTGTGTTATGGGTACTAAATAACTGATATACTACTTAAATATTTTTTTTTTGGAAATGCATACATATTATAGATAAATTACACCCAGACACAGAACAAACCTTTATACTCATCACACAAAGATTTGTCCTGGGTGGAGATCGAACCCACGACCTCCAGCTTAGCAGTCAGGGTCACAAACCACTAGACCAACAGGCCAGTCAAAATGTTAGGTCACACATATGTTTGAACGTAAATACCCAATATGAGTCAAAGATCCCTACCGCAAATAAAAAGCTGATGACCTTAAATACCTGAACAAATCTTCATAAATTCTAGTTAAGAACAATCTCGATCACGTCAGGATTCAAAAAAAATAACCGCATCAAAATCAGCCTATTCGTTTAAGAGTTACGATGCCACAGACAGACACAAAAACACGTCAAACTTATGACACACCACACCACTTGGTCGGGGGTTAAAAATGAACATATTTATTATATTCATAATACTGACACGTGATTTCACGCATTCTGTTGATAAATGTCAAGAGCACGAATACTATTTTTTAGATCTAGATTGCAACAGCATAATAAAAAAGTAATTAACGGATATTTTCTTCTTTGCGTGTATTTGTGTTACTGGGTGTTGTTGAAATCTAAATTTGCAGAGAGCAAGTATATTTCTATGAAGCATAACTTTACCATAAGAATGCTCCAATTTGGATGAGTTTCACCATGTTATTAGGTATTTCCTTTTAGAATTGCTAGACCCATAACGCAGAAGAACGAATGCATCTAAAAAATGTAAGTGTAGCACTTTAGTTATGATGTTTACGCAATAACGTGAAATAATATGTTAGATGATAAAGATGCTATATCAATGCCAAGTTCAAAACACTTTCTTGTCTTCAAATTACATTAAGTAAGATATATGAACTCACGGCCGTCCTTTGTTTTGTTATATTCTTTCGTATAATGTACGTAAATACCAAACTACGTATACACTACGATGCAGTTGTACAATCTAAAACATGAGCGATATGATTGAGACTTGTAAGTCATGTGCTCTATTTTTTTTTTAATTAGTTCGCCTTTTGATGCTAATTAAAGTATACTTGTAATAAGATTCTTTTAGAAAAAAATGTTTTGTGAATTATTATGCATGCATTATATAAAAAATATTATGCAAACAAAAATGTTCGCGATCTTGCTCACATGACAAATTATTACAGTCTTTGTTTCTCTTGACGTATATACGGGGTCTGTCGTAAGTAATGGATAACCCGCTACCTGGAGGTAGCTCTGATGTCAGGCTGTAAGAAAATCATATTTTTATTTCAGGGTTGCCAACGGTGTGAAAATGGTATACACATTTAGATTTTTTTTAATTATGCTCCTTTTGCCCGCTCAATCCGTTGCCATTTCCACAAATTTAGGTATTTTTATGTAATTTTTTTGATATCGTACTCCTGAAGACTTGCATTGTTTGATTTAATTACATATTGAGTCGTCATTAACGTACAACATTATTTAAATTAACATTTATTTTTCTTTACTTGTAGTTTTAACCCTTGATTGTGAAAAAAAAAGTACGGTGCTATAGATGCCCATTATCTTAATAACATGTCTAGTATGTGTAGATTATAAAAAGGTATAATAGTGTGTACTTAAGCAAGCAATACTAGTTACAAGAGCAAAAGAACTAAGCAAGGTCGAAATTTTGATTTTTCAACTAATGCTGCAATTTTCGTGATTTATGTTATAATACTCCAAGACATGATTTTATTCAATTAAGATTCCAATTCTAAGTTGGATAGTATCTAACAACATTTTTATTTGCGTAGCTAGCCTAGCTAATTGAAAATTGCATGAATAAAAAATTCATGCAATTTTCAATTAGCTATATAATTAATATTTATTTCCTTTAATTCGTTAGTTTTCGTTTACTCTTCTATATTTGTTTAACTTTATTTTGAATGTATTTCTTTTGACATTTTTTCAATTCACAGAATACACAATTTTCCTTTCATTTATATTTTTTTATCATCATTTCATCGTTCTTTGCGTGTTTTGTGTAACACAATTTTTACAATAAAATGTTCATTAGAAAAATAAAAATAATGATCTGAAATTTTACCACTACAATGCGTCGATTTCAATATCCATATACATATATAGCGGACCATTAAGTCGTTGATAAATAGGTACCTATCATAATAAAAAAACAATTGATTACCTAGAAGAGCCAGTCCCTTCAAGTTTGGTTTTATATAAATGTTGAAGTTAAAACATTAAATCTCCACGTGTTAACAACACGTGTTCATTTTAAAACGATTATTTAGTTATGAAACTGGTTTCAGAACCAACGTCGCATGAAACGAACTGTTGATAGGTCAATAACAGAATAAAGGGTTTTTGTTGCCCACGGCAATTAGGCAACAGTACAACAAACTGGTGTTAGTTAATGTTTTGTCTCCCAAAAGTCTTGCATAATGGGAAATATCTTATTTTATATCACTTATAGGTACCGCTGACAGGCGATGATGGCTGAATGGATAAGGGTCCGGCGTGCAAATCACGCGGTCCGAGTTCGGTCCCGACCGGCAGTACCAATGAGGATTCTACTTTGTGGAATTTATATGTACTAGTCAAGTGACACCATCTGCTAACGGTGAAGGAAAACATCGTGAGGAAACCCACATACCCTAGAAGAAATTCTATGAGTATGTCTGATCCACCAACCCGCACTAGGCCAGCGTGAGTGGATTATGGTCTAAACTCTCTCAGCTCTCTAGTTAGAGGAGAGGAGACCCGAGCCCAGCAGTGGGACTTAATTTGCTGCTGATAATGATAGGTACCGCAAATAAAAGCCTTTGGCTGGCTTTGGTGGTATATCGGTAAAAAGTCAGAGTTATATCCGAATGATACTTTGTTATTTCATATTCATACTAATTTTTGCCCGCGACTTAGTCCGCGCAGATTTCAATATTTGTACAGATATTTAAATTTATAATATGTATTTTTATATAACATGTAATTCCTATTTCCTTTATTTTAAGATAATTGATTACCCGTGCCCAGCAGTGGGACGTTTATGGGCAGAAAATGAATAAGATAATTGTAATTATATTAATCCTTCTATTATTTTTTAATAAACTTATCTCATAATATTTCTTCTACACTAACTTTTCCCCGCGACACTCTCAGCCATTCGTGCGTAATTGGGAAGCAAACATACATATGTACATCCATTCATCCATCTATCCTGAATTGTGCAATTAAAATTTTATTATGATTAGAAATATCAATATCTTACAATATAATCCCTACCTAAGTTAAGCATGTAATTATACACATAGTATCTATTTAATATCATTGAAATAGGAAAATACAAATAATCTAGTATGTAAATATCACTGTTAATTTTTCTTTATGAAGTTCACATAATTTGTGTTATAACTTTGACGCAAACTTTAACACTCGGTGTATTCTACCCTCAAACTAGTTCTTGTTCATTATAAAATGTAAACACGTTGCACTGAGAGTATACCTTTTTTCTTTTATAAAACGTAACTTAATCTTGTGAAAGTGTTTCAATTTGTTAAAATAAGTACTAAATACATTAAAATAGCATACCTATGTTTCAATTTTTTTGTGATTTCAATAAGTTTTTGTGTGCCTATAAGTGCGGGTGGACAATGCGTGGATTTTCTACTTCAAATGGAAAGGTTAGTTATGGTACTTTTTATTCTTTTTATTTAACTAATGTATTGAGTATATAATGATGTCTTAGGAAGAGGCTAGCGTCTAAGAAACAGGCTCGACCTAGTATAGTTGTTAGTGTGTCATAAATACATAATGTAGATTATGGTCACATATTATAAAAACAAAAACATAAAATGTAAGTATGTATTAGAAATGTAAGCATTTTTAAGTCAATAAAGAACATTATATTATTTACGAAAATAAATGTATTTAAGTAGTATATCAGTTGTTTAGTACACATAACACTTTGGGGAATATTCCGGTCTGTCCCACCGATCTGTCCCCCGGTGGGACAGATCGGAAAAAAAGTTCGTTTTGTCCCACCATGAGCAACGGTGGGACAGATCGAACTTTTTTCACTATCAAAAAGTTTGTTTTGTCCCACCATGAGCAACGGTGGGACAAAACGAACTTTTTTTTTCCTGTTTGTCCCCTCATAAAATTTTATATAATTCTTTTAATAATTTATTTTTATTTAATTATTTATAATTGTCTATATTAAATTATAAGATTAGTGGCATGGGTTTATAATCATTTTTATTTTAAGAAATTATAAGTATTTATTTTATTTTTATAGTTTAATAAACCACTGTAGGTGTTACTACTTTAACTACTTATTAGTCTTCTGATTTAACTTACTTCAACTTACAATACAATAATAAAATACGAACAATAAAAGCATTTCTTTCTTTTCTGTATAAATGAGCCACAGTCCGATAAATAAAAATAGTTAAATTAAATATTAACTTTTCTAATAAATGACTGATAGTAATTTCACCAGGCACAAACTGCACTTGACACTGACGTTGTACATATTCGTCTCTATTACTTATTCTGTGCTACTACACAAGTTGCCATATAGATTATCAATTTTTTCAATTTATCAACATTTTTCTTAAATATAGTTAGTAAACTATATTTAAGAAAAATGTACAGCTTTATAAATAAAATTATACCGAAGCAGCGGGCGGAAGCTAGTAAGCTTACGCCCGCTGCTTCACCCGCGTGGTATGTATTTTATACCTATAAACCTTCCTCTTGAATCAGTCTATCTATTAAAAAAACCGCATCAAAATCCGTCGGGTAGTTTTAAAGATTTAAGCATACATAGGGACAGAGAAAGCGACTTTGTTTTATACTAAGTAGTGATTATACATAGTATTTTCTATAATAAAGCTTCATTAATAATTTTTAGGCAAGTACTAGACTTAGTACTTTTGCCGAAAATCTAAAATCTAAAAATATGATAAACTACAATAATGAAAACAAATGTTATTTATAAAACCTAAAACTCGAGACCGTTAGCCCAATTGATATGAAACTTTGCACACATATAAAGGGCGATTTGACCACACCGACGAACATAGATACAGCTGAGCCGCGGGTGGAAGCTAGTAATTGTATACTAATTATGTGCGTGTTTCAATAAATAAACATTTATCAATTATTATTTACATAGGTACCTACATAAAAGGATCGTAATTATTGATTACCTACATAATTAGCATATTACTGAATACTCATATCTCATAATAGTTATATTTTTTTTTATCGGTAATGATACTAAAAGCTAAGCTGTCAATTTGTAATGGTCGCCGATGGCAAACATGAAATCGACGAGATAATAATAATACATATTTGAAGGGATCCACGACAATGTTAAAATCTTTTATTATTATTAAATATTATCAGGCTGGCAGTTGCGTGCACGTGCAACTGATGATGCCTGTATGATGTCCTGCTTTCTTTAGTACTTTTCCGTTTATTCTTAAGATATTTATCCAGTCTGTTCTTAAATTGGTTATATTGTTCCAGGGTTTTTAATCATTTACATTTTTTGACTGGCCTGTTGGTCTAGTGGTTGGTGACCCTGACTGCTAAGCCATCTGCTAAGCAATTATAATTGCTTAATTTGGGACTAGATGGCGCTGTGTGAATGTGGTAAAATAATAATTAAAAAAAACATTAAAACTTGCTAACAATTTCAAATATCGCGACGTTTGAAATTGTTAATAAGGTACACACAAAGTATATATAATATGAATTTACCTATCTGTGATTTCTTCCCGGTACATTGATAATTTTCAATAGGTAACTTTGAAACTTTTTATTTAGTTATAACTATAACAACATTCATCATTTCACCTAAAGCCTGTTGGTCTAGTGGTTAGTGACCCTGACTGCTAAACCGGAGGTCGTGGGATCGATGGGTGGGGACCCAGGATAAATCTTTGTGTGATGAGAATAAAGGTTTGTTCTGTGTCTGGGTGTAATTTATCTATAATATGTATGTAATTACGAAAAAAAAAAAGTATTTAAGTAGTATATCAGTTGTTTAGTACCCATAACACAAGCAAATATAATTGCTTAATTTGGGACTAGATGACGCTGTGTAAATGTGGTAGAATATTATTATTATTTATTTGCACCAAGTGAATTCCTAAAAGCCGGCTTTTTGAAAACGAAAATTGTGTGTAAATTATTCTCAACCATATCGACGCTTGAAAGGCAAAAGTTACCAAGCGACATTTTGGGCGATATTGAGTTATATATATCATTGAAATCAGCGAATTTTTCCGCGTCGAATGATCATACTCTCATACCGCTAGGATGACTTTTGTTGTCGCTTGGTAATTTAAAAAACGTCACATTTTAACAGTTTTCGGCGACTAAGCGACAGAAAATTTACCGATTTACGTAAAACTTTCACTTGGTAGGGTATTTGATTTTAACTTTTACATGTAGTAATTTTTGCCTTGACTTGAATAAATGCATTTATAAATAAAGTATTTTTTGCCTTACGGTATCTAAATTATAAATATTGCTTAAGAATTTTTACCCGGTAATTATTATAACTTTTTTGCCATTTAAGATTTTTTGACTCGCCTTAATTATGTACTCATTTTCATTTAGTATTTTTTTTCTAAATGCAAAGTACTTTAAGACGTTATATAGTAAGATTTATCCTGCCTAAAAAGAATATAATGTTGTCGTTTGGTCATATTTTACCTACCGTTTTTTGTATTGTTTTTGTGACTTGGTTAACTATTTCTGATATGAAATTGGTATAAAAACGAGCTGATCCCTGTAGCATTTATTTTGTTTTGTCACTTATGCGCGCCGTAAAAAGATTTTTATTGGCGCTTGGTAAGAAAAATTTTGATTTGTGTTCATCAAACTGTCGCATAGATAACCCGCGTGCTCCCGCGCACTGCACAAAGTGCCCTTCGTTGCGAAAAATTTGCTCTAGAGCAGCATGATGGAGTATGCTCCGATTCGACTCTCATCAGATGAAGGTCCATAATCGTTAAGTGGTTGAGTGTATATTACTGCAAGGACTGGTATGAAGTTGGTCATCATCATATCAGCCTATTGCAGTTCACTGCTCGACATAGGCCTCTCACAACACGCGCCATAACACTCGGTCCTCCGCCTTCCTCATCCAGTCAGACCCAGCGACCTTTTTAATGTCATCAGTCCAGCTAGCTGGGGGCCGTCCTACACTACGCTTGTGTTTTCTCCATCGTACATCGGTCCTCCTGCAGATATGACCAGCCCATTGCCACCTCAGCTTGCTTATTCTACGAGCTATGTCGGTGATTGTAGTGCTTTGTCGGATTGCCTCGTTCCGAATTTTATCACACACGTCAAGTCGAGAGGCTCCATCTAGGCTGTCCAGCATTTCGCTGAACCGATCCAGTAACTCTGCCAAGATGACGATATCGTCACCGTGGCAGAGTCACTGGAACGTCACTGGAACCTTCGTTGTGCCGACGATATCGTCGGCAAACCGAAGGTGTGAGTTGTTCTTGCCATTGATGCTAATGCCCGGTCCAGTCCAGTCCAGCGTCTTGAAGATGTCTTTGAACGCGTAGATGAAGAGCTTATTACATCCCCCTATTAATCCCCCCCATCTATTCCCCGGCTCTGGCGTAAAGCAAAGGTCATCGCTATTCTTAAGCCGGGTAAACCAGCAGATGACCCGAAAAGCTTTAAGCTGTTTGATTACACATTTAAGCTGTTTGAGAGACTACTGCTGGCCCGGCTTACCAGCTTGATTGACTCAAAGCTGATTCCCGAGCAAGCCGGTTTTAGACCAGTGAATGCAGTAACCAGACTCTAAAACTAACACAGCACATCGAAGACGGTTTCGAGAAAGGAGTGGTTACAGGTGCTGTATTCGTAGATCTATACGCAGCTTACGATACTGTAAACCTGAGACGATTGCTGTGGAAGGTGGAGTCTATCACTAATGACGGTAGATTTGTCAACATACTCCGCGAACTTCTACACAACCGCCGGTTCTGGTCCGTCCGTTCCGGTCTGTCTGTGACAAAAGTCGTTGGAGAACCCAAAAAAAGGGTTTGCCCCAAGGCAGCGTTTTGGCGCCTATTTTATTTAATGTGTACACCAACGACCAACCGTCAAGTCTCCACACATCCCGCTTTATTTATGCAGATGATCTCGCCCTCACCTCCCAGGCTTCTAGTTTTGAACAGGTAGAATATAACTTGTCGAATGCCTTGCAAAGACTGGGAGAGTACTATGAAGCCAATTCATTAAAACCAAACCCGAGCAAAACGCAAATGTGCGCTTTTCATCTACGCAATAAAGAAGCGGGCCGCAAACTTAACATACAATGGCGTGAAGTGCCTCTTGAACATTGCAACTTTCCTAAATACCTTGGTGTTTATCTCGACAGGTCACTAACTAACTTTTAGGAAAAAACTGCCAAAACATCAAGCAGAAGGTGCACTCCAGAAACAGCCTGTTGCGCCGATTGGTTTCTTCGAAGTGGGGAGCATCGCCTAGCGTTCTGCGGACTACTGGCCTGGCGATTTCCTTCTCTGCTGGGGAATATGCAGCTCCAGTATGGAGTCGCTCAGCCAATGCAAAACTGGTGGATACAGCATTAAATTAAACCTATCGGATCATTACTGGATGTCTGAAGCCGACCCCGGTACAAATGTTGTATCCACTATGTGGAATAGCGTCTCCAAGGGTTCGCAGGGCCATGGCAGACTCCACTGAAAAAACCAAGATGCTAGAAAATACACGGCATCCACTGTTCAATTACCATCCTGTGCCGCAAAGGCTGAAAGCTTTCTAAGGTACGCGCTTCCGCTTCAGGACAACTGTGGTTCAAAAGAAAGATGCAGGTTATGGCGAGAACATTTTAATCTCCCAAAGCCATTTATCCAACCATCGGAGAGTCCTCCACCTGGTCATAATTTACCATGGCTTACCTGGAAGTCTTTAAATAGACTTCGGACACAGGTTGGTTATTCAGATGGTTTCAACTTGGAGTGCAAGTGTGGTGCCATTCCTCAGACAATGGCCCACGTGTTATCATGCTCTGCATGCCCGAACAACTGCACGCAGGAAGACCTGATGAGCGCAACTGACGGTGCAGTGGCCGTGGCTAAATTTTGGGCTGATACAATTTAAGACGATTTGCTGTCGACACGATAAGAAGAAGAAGACATCCCTCTGTCTCACCTCTCGACGCAACTCGATGAAGTTGGTATTTTGCTCCTGGTTATGAACGGTCATAGTGGCGCTTTCATAGAGACACCTCTGCACCACGATATAGGGCCAATCGATACGACATCGCTGCAAAGTATCCAGAACCGGCCAGGTTTCGATGGAGTCGAAGGCTTTCTCCTAGTCCACAAAAGCCATACACAGCAGCTGATTGTACGCTTCGGTACAATCTGCCGAACAGTATGGTGTAGACCATACTGTTCCTCCTCCTCTCCTGTCCTCCTGTTTAAAAAGTCTGACTTTTCTGGTGGCTGAAACTCGTCGAGTCTCTGGCGAGGCGATTTGTGAACACTCTCGAGAACAACTTGTAGATGTGGCTCAGGAGTGAGATGGGTCTATGGGCCTTCAGCAAGGTTTTGTTGCCTTTTTTGAAGAACAAAACCACTGCACTCCCTCTCTACGTCTGACGGATGACGGAATTAAATAGACTCGCTAGCTAGTTCAGGATTCCCGGGAGCCCCGGGTGCTTTAAGGAGCTCTGTCGTCGTTCCGTCATCTCCTGGAGACTTATTGTTCTTAAGTTGCTCGAGAGCAACTTTAACCTCGCCCTGTTTGACATCATGGATGTCTTCCGTGTAATGGCGCGTGAGTGGGTGCGTAAAAGCGTTTATAGAAACCCTCTATTTCCTCGACAATCCGTTCAATCACAGTCGCAATGGCGCGGGTTTTGAAACAGCGAAGGTCATGTCATACCAGCTTCCGATTGAGGTTTCTTCCATCCAACGACGCGTGCGTAGATGACATTTCACGTCTCTGCCTCTGTTTTTACGCTTTTACCGGTTATAAACACCCTTCGAGACACCTCTTATAGCGTTTTGACCACAGCGTCGGTTGCTAACTTTGTTCGAAAGTTTTTGATTTTGTGTACTAAAATCTACATTCGTTGTTACTTGTTCAAAAAAATCCTACACGAACCGTATTTAATTTGTAGTATAACTAAAACTGCCTAGATGAAAAGTGTTTGTGTTTTCTATTTAAATAATTTTACCTAAATGACAAACGTGCATTATTTCTGGATGCGTTATTTTGCTTCAAACTCAATTATAAAATAATTAGATTTAGCTAAATTTACTTGTTTGATCATAAAATTTTGCTGTCGGTAAGTAATTTTTACTTGTTTGTGTTTTTGTTAAATTTTTTACTAACCGACACTATTTCCTAAAATATTGAGAAAATTCATAATCTTTAAATGCCAGTTTATAAAGCCTTTAAATAGCATTAAAAATTCGTTAGAATCAAGTAGTTACGATTAATAGGCGATTTTATATGAATTTTTTTCTTAAAAAAAAAACTTTAAACTGCTCTGGTGTAAAGTTACCAAAATGTCGCTTAGTCATTTTTGCCTTTCAAGCGTCGATATGTTTTAATATAATGAGTTTTATTTATTTATTATTTTCTTTTATTTAATGTAGTCATTTATTGAATCCATGAAAAGGTTTACCTTCAAGAAATTAATTAAATTCTATGGGGGGACAAACAGGAAAAAAAAGTTTGATCTGTCCCACCGTGAGCAACGGTGGGACAGATCGAACTTTTTAGCAGTGACAAAAGTTTGATCTGTCCCACCATGAGCAACGGTGGGACAGACCGAACCTTTTTTTTCCGTTCTGTCCCACCGGGGGACAGATCGGTGGGACAGACCGGAATATTCCCACTTTGGGACTTCCATCCGATTGAATTAATCAACACTGGTGATTTTTTTAGGGCCGCCAAAGAGGTTTTTACCCTGTCATACTTTAGCTACACTCCCATAACTATCTGTAGAGTAACACTAGTTATTTTAGTGCTGTTATTATTAATGTGGTCAGCCTCGGTACTTCCCCAGTGAGAATGCTAAGTATGCTATTTTAAAGGATAAAGCTCACCTTTTTTTATTTAAAAGGTACGAGTAATATATATTACATTCTTGACTACGAGTTGATTGATGATGCTGGGTATTATAATAATATCGCATTGGGTTAAATGAAAAAATAAGACAGGTCTTTAAACTACTTAAAATAGAGAAGACCTACTAAAAAAAAATCCTTTAAAATCTACTGATTCGAATATAAAATAGCCTATCTTAGTATTTGTTTCTATTAATTATAAGCGTCTTTTCTATGGATTATTTTCCTAAAACTAGGTACTCAGTTCCAAAAATATATTTTATATTAAATTTTATAACGTTCGCTCTAGTGATACAAACATGAAAAGATATGGCTGAAAAGGCGCAACACGTATTTCATAACTTCAAATTAAGATCACTTATTTAACTTATTTACCGACAAGAGATTAAACCCATGTGAAGATTAAAGCGAATAGGAACTGTAATTGTTTGACTACACGTGGTTCCAGATGTCACGGCCCGGTGTACTGTTCCTCCCCTGTCCTTACACCGCTACGGTAGGTTTTTATTTTTTTACACACAACAATCACCGCACCGTTTTCAATATTTCAGTTATATGCCGATATTATCCCCAGTTTATACAAAATTGCCTTATATTAGGTATATGTAGTAGTAGCATACCGGCAGCCCACCCTTGCGTACACAGAGAGGCTTTAGTGGGTATGCTGGCTTTAAGCCATCTTCAGACTAGCTAGCTCCACATAACCGTCCTATTTCCCCGAACGCGCGGTACGTGTAATCTATAGTAGTAGTAACGTAACGTAGTAAACGTATAGAGTAGGAATGATTGAATTGATAACCTATTTGGTTAATTTAATGTATAGTCATGATGGTTTATATTATTGTTGCAAGTCATGACGTAGGAAAGAGTAGTAATTGATAATAATCAAAATAACTTGCAAATGAGGTGAAATATAACTATGTATTTACAAGATTGAAATATTTTGCCTTGAAAGTTTCAAATTAATTCCGGTATATTGGAAAAACAGACCTTTTTATACACTTATCAGCGTGTCTATTTCTTATAATTGATCAATGTTGGACGTAAGAAAACACTTTCCTCTTCAATACGAAATAATTATAATAATCAATTGTTTCCGTTGACAGAAAAGTGATAAATAAATAAGCAATTAGTCAGCATGTAAGAAATTATGAATAGTAAATAAATAGTATGATAAAATCAACACAGCTTGTTAATAACATTATTAAGTCCATAATTTAGAATTAATGTTCTAATATCTCCTGTAATTGATTATTGTTTATTAAAAGTAACTGGTTTTAAGTTTCCTCATGAATATTTTCACGTGGACTATACATGTCACTAGTAAACTCAAGGTCAAAACCTTAATTAGTTTCAAATAAATTAATAATAGGGAGGCCTAAATATGAAGATTCAACTTTCCGTGACCTTTCACATGATAACCTCATTTTTATAGATTCTATTGGCTAGGTCATTTAAAACATTCAAAGTGTACATGTACCTACTAGGTAGTAATATTATACAAGTATTTAATTTATTACTAAATATATCCATAATTAACATTAATTTACTGTCGAATTAACCGATATGCGTCATTGTAATTGTTTATGAAACATTTTTAGTCCGTGGAAACACTGTTAAAAAGTAATTATAATATTAATAATATAATTATATTATACTTTTGAAGAACCACTAACTATAAATTTGTTTTTAAGATAAATTAAATGTCTTAATTTTTAAGATAAATTAATTAAAAATCCAGACAGTGTAACGAATTTAGCAAAATAAATAAATAGTTTTGGTGAAGTATATATAAGAGCTATTTCACTTGCATCAACATTATAAGTTTTTCACTCCAACGAGCCAAATCATCGTGTTTAGGTAATAACAGTCCAGAGTCTTCTTCAAGAATGACCAATTACCTACATATTATACTGCTAACTTCTAAATCGGATTTTAAGTTCCTAAGAAAAAACAACAAAACAACAAACTCTACAACTTTAAATACTAGTGCTAAGCTAATGGTAAGTACTGAGTATATAGTTAATATAGCAAAAGTGTCTGAAATTCCATGTGCATGACTTTAGGATTTTTATAATCGCTATACCGGAAAGTAAAAAACCACTAACTCATATTTTGCCACAAGGAGTTTTGAAGACCACTCAGTAAGTCATTACTCACCAATATTCATTATCATAATTAAAACACAAGGATGATAGTTTTATTGAAATAAGTTTCTTATCTGTTGGCTTCACGATGGAAAACCTTGCTAACACTAAGCCTAATTTTCTTCCTCAATATTATATTAATATATAAATTTTTTAAGATAGTTTAGACGCAGAGAAAACACTTCATAACAGTCCACCCGCGGAAATAAATAAAATAAATCATGTTATAATTTTTTGTTTATTGTCTTGTAAATAGTACTTGTAATTATGTAAATAGATAATTTTTATTTAGTTTTAAATAAGTAGCCAAATTTTAGTTTAAAATATTGTACATGAGACCTTAAATAATATACCTAATTCCTGATTAAAATAAATACAATTATAATTTATATAATAAGTAGATATAAAAAAAAATGCTTATTTAATAACATCACGCCACCGCACCTGTTTCGTATTGATTAGTGGTTTTGTTAAAAAATGTCCCTTGTTGATTGCCTAATTGATGATTGATAAATATATTATTTACAAACTTGTTTGTGACCTTTCCAATTCGTAGGCGCATTTAAAATGCAGATTTTCTCACAGTAAAAAATGTGATTAGAGCAAAAAGGAGCACTAACCTGCGTCATACAGACCGTTTTTAGTTAACCGCAAAATAAAGATTCCAATTTGCATAATCGTCTTGTATAAAATTTTCCGCGTTTATTATTATAATGTACTGATATATCAAATTATATTTATTTATAACTTTGTGTAACGTGCCACACGTTTATACAGGCAGCATGATCTTAAGGCGTAACTAGTCGCCAATGACCTTGAGAGTATGGGTGGAGCTTAGCTTATTTCACTGCATATCCCCGCTCCTTTGCCAACTCGCGCACACTATAATACAATGGTCACAGAATAAGCGTAAACGCAGACATGCGCTTCTAGCTCGGCATTTTTACCTACGATTCCGGAATAACAGTTTTAAAATTGGTATTTTATTTTGTATAGAGAGTTTAAAGGACTCGTGTACACAATTATTTGTTTGCCAATATTTTTATGTATTGAGATTTTTTTAATTTCAATGTTTTGCTTTCGGTATTTATGTAAGACTTACATAGTTTTATTGGTACTTATTTATTATTAGTATCGAAGATAATTATTTTATCTTGTAAATTATAATTAAATAAATAACTATTTTAACTTACTTTTGTATTAAAAAAAATATTTACCTATTTTCATTGATGTATTTAATGTTTTGTTTACAACACTTACTTTGTAATTACGTTATAAACTACTATTATAAATTGTAAACCATTTTATTGGATCATTTGAAATATTTTGTTTGAGAATATAGCTCGCAGAACTGATGGCCGATGGGGCAAAAAGGCTCTCGAGTGGCGCGAATTAGGCGAGGCCTATGTTCAGTAGTGGACATCATTGGGCTAATATGATGACGATGATGATTTGAAATATTGAATTTAAGTAACTCAATAAATTTATTTAATATACCTATATTTTGTTAAAGGTGTATTTAATAAATTATATTACAATTATACCTAATATGTACATTATATTATTTATACCTATATTATAATATTGCTTTTTAAGTAACAAAATATGTGGTCTGAGTTCGATTCCGAGCGGCAATGCTAATGTTGGGGAATTTGTATAGTCAAATACATACTTACCAATCCGCACTAGGCTAGCGTGTGTGAACCCGTGGCCAGCAGTAGGCCATAAATAGTTCGCTTTTATTATTATTATTATTAGATATTATCTCTAGACGAAAAAGTTATAAATAATAAAGATAAAATATATCGCATTTTGAAATACATTTTAAGGCAAAAGTATTAGTCGTACGAAAATTTTATATGCCTGTTGAAAATTTAGGTGATAGACCAATTACTAATTTTTTTTTATTTTCAAATCTTTCGATCAATCTAGAGATTACTCCTTCTAAACGGTTAGGAGGAGTAGTCGTCAGAAAATTCAAAAAAAATTATTAAAGTTCATAAATATTTACACAAAAGGTTTCTGCACACAGCGAGAAAGACGTGACGGCTCTGCGTGACACCTTAGATTTATTTACTCGTTCCGCCGCGCTCGCTGTTTGTGTGTATATTATACCTGTAAGCACTATATTCAGTCGATAGTAAAAATGGAGCAACGAGCGACACAGCCTTCCCGTCTGAAGGCTAACGCCTGTCTGCCGCCCGCGCCCGCACAGAGCACCTTTGAATTTCTAACGTACAGAAATCGTATTATGGCCTATTTTCTTAAGAAAATATTGATCGATTTACATATGCTATGTACAGATTAAAGTAAATTTTACCACCAATTTATCAGTGTAAAAATAATTTCAAACTATAAAGCCGTTTTAAAGTTTTAGGGATTTTAAGATAAAATATATCGCAACTTAAAATATTTTTTGAGGCAAAAGTATTAGTCGTACGAAAATTTCATATGTTGAAAATGTAGTAGATAGATCAATTATCAAAATATTTTTTTTTCAAATTTTTTGAACAAGTCGTTTAGGAGGAGTAGGCTTCAGAAAAAAGCCGTTTTTGGTGCAAAACCGAAGGAAGGCCCTTAAACATTTGTCTCCCTATCGACATACACACCACAAGAACAGAAAAAGAGGTCAGATTATACTCCCCTTATTACAAAATGGGGACTAAGTATTAAACCAGGTTTAAATTGACATAAGCCATTTTTTTAGGATCAAAGTTGTCAATTTAAACCTGGTTTAATGCTTAGTCCGTATTTTGTAATAAGGGGGTTCGAGTTTATGAATGGAGACTGCATTTGTGTTTAATTTTACTTATGCCAAAATTTGTGCACTATTGTACATTACGAACTAAATTGGGTTAGAAAGACGTGATTTAAAAAAGCGGGGTTTTCCTCTAGGTTACGGTATTACGGTTATAGAAATTGTAAGGCCGGCCAGATCCAGGAACTGACCACAATAACGTCAATTTCGACCTAATTACAGCTAGAAATACCTGTGACTAAATATTTAATTAAACCAGGTTAAGGTTAACGTTACTCGGTAATTGGAAGATTAATCGCCAATGTAATGGTTTTCAATAAAAAATGGCATGCTTCAGGCTTTAAATTAAAAGTTTTGAATCGTAGGATAACTTATTATTGATATTAGAAGGAAGTAAACAATTTATTATCATAATGGTCTATCAAGTGGGTCTTGGTTGGGTTGTAAGAAACTACTTTTAAGAATTGTTGAAGAGCCATACCTGCTCAAGTTTTCCGTTAATTTTAAATTAATTTAAATTTAATTTTTAAATTAGATATTTCGTTTATTTAGAATTTCATTTTGCTCTAATTTAAAAAATCTTTATAAATATACAAATCTTCAGATTTGTACGAATGTAGCACGTTGTGTAATTGGTTGTTTAGTACATTTTAGGGTACAAGTCTTAAGGAAAAACGGAAATCCTTCAGAGTGTCTCACGTTCTCGTCGATAAGTGTTGTTTCTTCGCTATTAGTACGCTAAACAAATCGTAGATATTCGCTACAGGTACCTACTACATTTTTATTTCCAAGGTTTAATGAACAGATGTCGAACAGGTTTATTCTATCAAGTATATTATATATAATATTGTCTCTCATATTCATAAAAACTATGGTGTCTTTAATGTGATAATAAATTTGTCTGTTTGTCATACTTTCATTGCTATAAATATTACAATGATATAAAAAAAAATGAATATAATATCAACATTGCATATATGTTGATATTATATTCATTATTTTTTTGTAATTATATTTGATTGTGCTTTTTAATTAAAACATATCTAATCTATAGGTAAATATTTCCCCGATTTGTATTTGGGATAAATTTCACCAGGAGTTTTTATTTTCTTTGTTATTTTTTATGTGTTATATAAAGTGAATTAGACCATGATACACGATTTTAAATTTTCCCGTTTTAGACTTTTTTTAGTTTGACTTTCTCAGGAAAAACTATAAGCTTTAACTTATTATGTATGCAGAACTATGGTGAGTATGAGGTCTCCACTGGGTCCTGTCAGACCGGTTATTGTGTAGTGAATATATTATAATGTAAAGTATTTTAAATATTGTCCATATGACGTCACTTGGTTGCTATAGAAAATATTGCAGTTATTTTAGATTTACTGTATTGTCTACTTATGTATGTAGATACAGATTAGTGTGAGCGGCTAAAAGTCATATAGTATGGTGATTTGTCTAATGAAGCTGTAAATAAGGTGATTTGTTATTAGTGTTAAAAAAAACCGAATTTATTAAATTAATTACTGCATGAAAAGCAATATTGCCTTCTTCATCATCATCATCATATCAGCCATAGGACGTCCACTGTTGGACATACGCTGAGAGAGACTCAAGAGACTTCCAATAGGACCGGTTGTATGCAGCCTGCATCCAGCGCGATCCTGCTGTTCGGATCAGATCATCTGTCCACCTTGTGGATGGACGTCCTACGCTACTTGCCGGTGCGTGGTCTCCATTCAAGAACTTTTCGGCCCCATCGGCCATCAGTTGTGCGTGATATGTGCCCTGCCCACTGCCATTTCAACTTGCTAATCCGATGGGCAATGTCGGTAACTCTGGTTCATCTGCGGATCTCCTCATTTCTGATTCGATCACGCAGAGAGACTCTGAGCATTGCCCTTTCCATAGCTCGTTGTCATTGCCTTCTTATCTTATCAGTAAATCAGTTGTTAAGTACCCATAACACAAGCAAATATAATTGCTTTATTTGGGACTAGATGGCGCTGTGTGAATGTGGTAGGATCTTATTATTATTATCAGATAAGGACACCACTCATTTATGAAAATATTCTTAGGTGTAACTGTTGATATTTTAATATTTCAATTACCTACATAATTATGCAGACAGATATTTGCGTCTAACATTTTTTCATATTTAAACAACAAAGTACCTACTTACCTATGCGGTGAACAAATATAGCGTAATAATTCAAATAAGTTGTAAATTAAATATATACTTATCCATATATCTACCTCAGATATGTATTATGAATTATTATATATAAAAATATTTTGCTAATATTTTGCATGCGTATGGTCAAACTTACTCATCATCATCATCATCAGCAACCCATTAATGTCCCACTGCTTACTAGTTAGACTTAATTAGTTTTATTCAAATTATTTATAATAAGTATAAATATTAAATATATTATTACCTACATTATATTTTTTACATAATATCACATTCTAGGCTTTCCTAGTTTAAGTCCGGTAATAATACCAACAAAAAAGTACTTTTTTGTTGGTCTGAGGGTAATACTATATCTTGGCTTAAAAAATAATGTAAGACCAATCCTAGTCGACAAATATGTATTCGACTAGATTAGGTCTTTGTGCTAATAAATAATTTGAATTTGGACTTCTAATTAATTCTAAAAATGCATACCCATACAATTTAGCAATTTGAATTTTGAATTTAATTTCCTTTTTAACTGCGACCTTATTTAAATTTTCAAACATTTGACAGCGATATCAAAATCAACCAACCGATAGAGATGAGATGGCCCTCAGATCACCATTGCAAGATATACGTACAGCTCTTTTTGCCTACAGAGCTATCCTTGCATTCAAATGTTGTGATACGATTTTGTTTTTCTGTATTTAAGATACATATTACAGTGATACATGACTTATGTCTTATACTATCCTGAACTCAAGCAAAAACACAAACGGGAAAATTCTTCTATGTCATTCGATATTACTAGTAATCATATTGATTATTTTTAATCATTATAACAGGTTATTATAGAAGTAAATTCTCAGTAACTAGTTACGAATGGAAATAAGGCACAAGTGGCGTAAAATGTAAACAAGGTGATTATATTAAGGGCTGTTATTAGTACAAGCCTTCGACTTTGTTTATTTTGGTATTATTTTCTACACGTGACACAGGTAGGTGTGACGAAATCTAATTATGTCACTGTAAGATTGTATTCTGTCATTATAATTGTTGGAACATAATAAATATTATTATATAAATATACTCATAGTAAAAGATAAAGCCATCAAAGCCAAAGCTACCAAAACAAATATCCAACTTTTGTCAATCATAATACTTCCAAATAATAGGTTTTTCTCATTGACAGATTCCCACACGTGGCAAATATTTGTATTACTCATAGATATTTGTTTCGAGTCTGGGTATACTTCGTGTTCGTTAAATATAATAATATGTTTGTAAAGTCCCAACGTCCCAACACAGAGCTAGTGAATAGCTTGTGAACGTTGACTTAAAGAAACAAATATAAGTGCCATGATTAATGACATTTACAATTATTTTTACAAAACACACACAGATACTTCTGCAATCATGATCGAATATATTTCCACAAAACTGCACAAATTTTCAGCATCATTCTTTAAAGCAAAACGTTGCTACCGTAATATTATGCTATAAGTAGGTTTTATTCAACGTTGAAAGACTCTATTGGACCTGAGCACACCTGGAAATACTAGAATAGCCTTGTTGAGGCCTCTTAACGTACTTAAACTTAGGGCTGGTACGTTGTGGTCGGGTGCCCAAAACGCGAGTGGTTTAGTAACTCATTTACACAATTACTGTTTGTTACAATTAGAACCTTAGGTTGCGAAGCTGATATTTATCGTTTAAAGCACTGTCTTCCGTACCAGTAGTTACCGACGTAGATAGTGAATTATATACTTACAACTATGTATTATAATAATATAAATCAGTCCCTCAATCACTTAACAACAATGTACATACATCCACTACAATTTAATCAATTTATGTGTATAAAGGACTAAATTATATTAAATACTTATTAAAATTTATTGCAGACGATAACAAATAACAATGATTTTAAAGATGTCTTCCTTAATTAAGTATGTTACTTATGTTTTGTCTGTACGTTGTTAGATGATGGTATATTATATTACTGTGGTACGTGTGGTAGGTATATATTTCAATAAATTAAACATATTTCTTCAATCTCGTATTTATTTCTTACTAGCTGACCCGGCGAACTTCGTACCGCCATATTTTATTATTCGTGATAATGTTCCATTTTCAAATGTTTATATGGAGATTTTAAAACCCAAAGTTTTAAATTTTACACTACACATACACTACACATGTTGAGCAGTTCTCACGTGAATCCATCGCATACTTTTCGGACACCTGTTTTTATTTATATAGATTTTATACCAGGATGGTGGCCGGCCCGCCTGATGATAGGTTGTTACCGCAACCTATGGACTTTTCTCGTATTTTATCTTCACTTCGATGTACATTTATTTTTCTCTCATTATATTTCTTCTACTCTTTAAGCCAAGCCTAACTCAAATAATTGATATTATCTACCAGCAAACCTGTTGGTAGATAATATCAATTATTTGAGTTAGGTTTGGCTGTATACATGAATTAATATTTTTATTTATGAAAGTAATTTTGTGTACAGTAAAGAATTATATCAGCCCAACGACTTCTTCTGTTGGACATAGGCCTCACCTAATTCACGTCACCGCGAGCGGTCCTGTGCGGGGTGCCGCCTGCAACCAACGGCCGCCCGCAACCTTGACTAGGTTTTCAGTCCATCTGGTGGGGAGCCGTCCCACGATGCGCCGTCGGTGGGCTGATATGATGATGATGATGAAAGAATTAATAACTCTTAATTTATTGACTGAAAAACATTGGGCTAAATTATAATATCACCTATTGTGATATCTTAGTAACGGATTAATTGAACAAATTTTGCATAATCATAATGTAGGTACCTTCATGATTCAATTAATATTAACGTTTTTTTCGTTTTGTTACGACGTTAATCTTGAGAGTTAATTTAGAAAAACCAGATAATTTTAACTGGATGTTTTTTACCATTTATCTCTAAGGTCATCAACAAATTTAGACGGAAATTGGTCCATACACTCTTCAATTTATATAACAATGCAGGGTTTTGTAACATATTAAACCGATGTTTTACAACCTACTACAAACTACATAGTAAGAGCGAGATATCAACAAGATATGTCTGCTCTATATAACGTTACCTACTTCCTCTGCGGAAGTGATGTATTAAAACTGATCTTAATATTTTGTGCTTGACCTCTCATGTCGTGTAATAAATTCATTTACACAACTATCTCTACATTAATCATTTCGACAAACTTATATTTACGATTTTCAAGTTCTTATGATTATTATTATCGTCATAACATTTAGTACCTTCCGCCCACAGTTTCGCCCGCGTGGTATGTAAGTAGGTAATATTCCTTCCTCATGACTAAATCTATCTATTGAAAATCGCTAATATATAAATTCCACCACAGCTGGCTAACGAGCAGGATGAAAGAAGGTTGTTTCTTACCTGTCTGTAGAGCGGCTCATCCTACTGTCTCTGAGAGTTATCTCTCAACTGTACCTTATGGTTAGAAGATAAGAGAGCGGCGGTGCCGGCGCCGGCGCGGCGTTGGGTACAGTCATTTTCCAAGCAGTTATGGTTTCAGTCTTACACGGCACTTTAGAATTAACTAGTGTAGATGATAGAATTTTCCTTGTTAATGCTTCCGAACACTGAGGAAAAAATGCTGGCACTGTCATCAGGCATTTTGCTAAAGCCGAGCCCGCCCAAGCGTACTGGTAGGGACGCTCTTTCTCGTCCCCACTTTACTCGTAGAGGACGTACCCTAATTTTTTTTAGGTTTTATCTTAACACTTTGTGTCAAATTACAGCTTTCTAGTAGGTACTAAGAGTCTCTGAACTAAGCTGCGGACTGACATACGGACAGGACGAAACTAAGACTAGCTAGCTGAGCTAGACCTCATATCATTCAGGTAGTCTATTGTAAGCTCAATACCCATATCATATACAAACCGAAAATCACACAAAATTGTTTTTACTTAAACCTACGATTCGTCCTTAGTACAGCAGTGTTAAATACATACATAGATCAAATCATTACAGAGAACAACAATGATATTGTTATATCGAATACGTTATGTTCTATCGAAGTACTCAAATTGCAGTTTGGTCATGTTGCTGTAATGTTCACGTCATAATAACCTTGTAGAGATCGTCTATATTACAGGTGTGTGGAATTTGGAGCACTCAAACTAATGCGTCATCACAATATTACTCGTAGTAAAGTCAGTACATGTCATTACGTTTGTATCGTGTTGATAGAGCTACATTTCGTCATACACTGTGCCTGTAGCCATCTACCTGTAGACACCGTCAATTTAGTGATTACCACATATTTACTATGAGATGCATATAAGCATATATTTATGTTTTGGTAAATGGGAAATGATGATAGAAAGGTATACAATAATATTCTGGCGCCCATGTTATGTATTTTTAATAAATAAAATTTGCTAAGATGATTTATTTAGTAAACATAAAGCACTGATTCAATGTGTGAAAAGGTGTTTATAATAGACTAGCTTTTGCCCGCGACTTCGTCCGCGTAGATTTCGATATTACAAAGATCTTTGTTTTACGTGGAATTCATGAACTCCACAACACCACACTGCAGGAGTTGAATTTCATTTTACGTCAATATAGATAACATTTTCGTAATCAGCGTGAAAACGACATCCATATCAATTTCTAATAATTTTTACACCTATTTCATCCCTATTAAACATATTAAAAACAATATTTTAAGTTCCTATCCCAATACTAATTTGCAAAACGTTAACTTCAAAACAAAGATCTTTTCATATAACGATTCATACTCAATTTCACCCTTCCAAACCCACCCTTGTCAAAAATATTGAGGAGGGTATTTTTTATTTTAATAGTAGTACCTCAACACAAATTTTCAAATCTATAAGTTAAAAAACAAAGAAGTTTCATACAATCTTTTTTATCCCTTTTCAGCCCCTTAGGGGTTGAATTTTAAAAAACCCTTCCTTAGTACACCTCTAGACATTAGGACAAACACACCCTCCAAATTTCAAGTCGCTACGACCAGCGGTTTAGGCTGTGCGTTGTTTATATGTCAGTCAGTCAGTCAGGACAAAGCCTTTTATAATATGTATGGATAATACTTATAACGTATGAAGGACTAAGATTATTTTTTAATGTGTATCATATTAAACTGAAATGTCGTATATGCAACTATACACGCAAGTTATACTTATGCCAGTAATTTTGTAATTCACATATATAATTAACATTGTTTAAATATAGTCCTTGAACATCAAGTGCATAAATTTTTAGAAAGCTAATTAGTTACTTTAATGAAATTATGGAACATTTCAAAACATCGACTCTGCGAAATCGTTCATACCTTCTACCTGTTCAGTGTTTCAGAACCTTATTCTATGCTATCTCTTAACTACCAGCAGCGGATGTCTCTTACTACTACATAATTATAAGCAGAAATACAACATTATATAGGAAGCGTTATAGTCGGGCTCTTCAAGTTCAGAATGTTTTTTTTTATTATCATTTTTGCTCTGCTGGACAAATGCTTCTGCCAAAGTTCTTTGCATGGTCTTCATTTGCATCATCATCCAATTCGTTTCATTCAGCAACTTTTTGTTGATCGTTGCAAGGAATACCAATGCTTTGTTTTCTTTCAGAAAATTGTGTTACATTTTTTAAGCTTTCTTAAGCCTAGTAAGCTTATATCCGTCTTGAATTCTATTGTCTTAATATGCCTTGAAGCCAGCATTGGTCATTAACTCCTCAAACTTATACTCACCATCTTAGCTTGTAATTTCTTGCCATGATTAAAAACAACTACCTAGCATTACCACAGATTAAATTAATGTTTGTTAACATACCTAATTATAAGTTTAAATTCAATTACTTGAGCAAGAAAATTACACACCGTCAGCTCTAAACATATTTTTTATGGTATTTTGCGTCAGAATACGTATTTAACAATTGATTCCATACTATTTAAAGTTATTTTAATATATATTATATGATAAAATGTAACATTTGAAGTGTTCAGGTACGAAGTTCAGGTATAATAAGTATCTAGATTGATACTATAGTGCTTGACTCTGCTTATCTGCTTTTTACGTGATGGATTATTGATATAATAAGAATTATACAATTTTCTGATTATGGTAGCTTAATATCAAAGCAAATATTTTTTATATAGTGTTGAAGTCAACTCTTGTGTAATACGTGTTGTACGTATAAAATTTGGTATAATTATTTAGTAAAAGCGGGTTCCCATCGAAAGAAAGTTACTTACTTTTTGGTTGCCTCTTACCGATAACCGTATTTTTTGCTTTGGTATGGGGTCATACTGGTTATTCCGGATCGAGAATTTTATAAAGAAAAGTAATTGAGGCAACAATTGTAGAGCATCTTAAAAATTATTTCAATTTTTTTTGTAAATACCTAATTTTCGATAATGTAATCCTTCTATTGATACGAATTTAAGCATAAAAAGAAATTCCCTTTGTACAATTTAGAATAATAGCTTCAATAAATAATAATTGTAGTTATAATGGGAACAAAAAAAATAATATTCAAGTTTTTTTAGGTTGTAAATAAATAATTGTTGTTAAGTTTTAAGTCGGTAATGGTGTAAAATAATATAGATGTATGAATAAAGTTGCAAGCTAATCGTAGTTAAAGAGCATTATTAATTATTTTATTATTTGACTTTTAGACTGACCATCACGGGTTTGAAGGGCACTTAAAACTTCGGATTCTTTTTAATCAAATTTATTACATTTTTCTTTTTATTAAATTTAATCTATTGATTAAAATACCCATGGTGACAATACATGTATAATGTACCTATAGGAAGTTATTGATAGCAAGCTGTGACACCTGTTCGGAGAGCAACCATGAAGGATAGCGATCAAGTTTTGGGTGAATGTCTTGTGTTCAACGTGTTTATAAATGGCCGATTTAAAATCAGGTTTGCAGTTCCAACGACATAGTTTTCATGTCCACTCTTCGTTTAAGAGAACGGAAGGAAACTTTGTGACGTTTTTAAAGATTAAATCGTAGGTATGTTTTGACATTTAATTGTCAAATTACTTTTCGATTAGTGTTACTAATGATTTTGTGTGGGAATCCTTTTTTCTGTTCTAAACTTGATTGAGGTAGAGACCGTTATTTTAATTACTACCGTAATCTTAATTATATTGTAGTGAAGTAACAGTGTTATAGCTTTTTTCATGAAAAGACCTATCATCTGCATCATCATCATATCATCCCAATGACGTATACTGTTGAACATAGGCCTCACCTAATTTCCGCCACAGCAAGCCATTTTATTAAGACATATAAATTTGATGAGTTTATATATTTGATGTAGACTTTTAATTCTATTATTTGTTATTTGCTCAGATTGCATGTACCTTTTCCAAAGTGTGTTAAACTTGTTATGATAGCAATGAACTCAACTCGCTATGTCCATTGGCTTTACTGTTAAATTTAACCAAAACAAATAAATATTTCGTATAATCAGATTTTCATTAAAGGTTTAACTTGCCAATTATCTCATTTCAAATACGCTGTTCTCAAAATAATTCTAGTTAAAAAATAAAAGTTTTTTGTTAAACAAATTTTTGTTATTGTTTGATTTAATTATCTATTGGAGACGAAGACGACACGTTGGCCTTCAAAACCGGTTTGTCACAAGAAAAAATATTTCAGGAAAATAAGTAGGTTTGTATTGAACTTCCTTAGTTGATAAGACAAGATTGGTTGTTGACCCTCTACTTTCAACGATACGGATGCATGTACAGTACAAGGATGAGTTTGTAAATTAATCTACTGTTTACACTTCGTAAGTGAATCTTTATTTTAATATTAAGCTTGATACACTATGAAAAAATAACTACATTAGGTGTTTGTCAGTAGAGTAGGTACAAAAACAGGATTCAACAAACGTAAACGTCCCACTGCTGGGTACGGGTCTCACACAATGTGGAGGAAATTTTGCTTACTCTATCCCGCTGGCCAGACGGGTTCGTATAGGATTTGTTTCGAATTTTCCTTTTCTTGCAGTGCTCTTGTCTGCTCAAGGTTACTAACTTAGTCGACACCCACTGGTTGAGAGGGGATAGTGACATTATGTACCTATTCTTAATCCGTCACTACACGGATAATACGGTCAGTGTAATTTTCAATAGTTTGATAATGATATTAAAATCGAGTAGGTCGAATGGCAAGATGCTAATACTTATTAATTTAAATAGAAAGATATACTTGTTTTAATTTCCTTATTCTTTTTTTTTTTAGTATGTCACGTACCTGTAATAGTTATTTTATAATGTTGACAATAATGTACAGTCATTAAGGGGAATGTACTGACTCCTGTAATATAGTAATTTTAGTACCTCAGGAGTCAGTGATTCAAATAATTCAAATACAAAAATGTAAATTAAGAAATTTAATCGATGTAGATTTAGGTTATTGTAAAATTCTGAACTTCTTCCGTAATCGAAGGATATTAATGGACTGATGAAAACGCATCTATTGTTTTAATAATTATCAAATCAAATGACTTTATTAAACATCGATGCACGTGCAAAATGTGGCCCAACCTCTGGAAATTTTTAGATTTTCAGTGATTTTATTTATAACTTACAAATCAGAGTTACCTTTTTTTAACTGAAATTTGTATTTATAAAATTAATTTTGTGTATTTGGTATTAGCCTATTTGATTATTTTGGTAGTAGTAGACAAATATTTGCCGTGTGATTAGTTAATTTTGTTCGGAGGTTAGAAAAAACATGTTAATGTTTTATCTTTGCACGAGTATTCTTTACCGTGTTTCCTTAATATAATATATATTTTATATCTATACTAATATTATAAAGAGGAATTTTTTTTAATTATTGTATTTTTGTATGTATAGAATAAACTTAAAAAATACTGAACCGATTAATAAAATTCTTTTGCTGTTAGAAAGCTACATTATCACTGAGTAACATAGGCTATATAACACCACGCTACGGTCAATAGGAACTGAGCAGTGTCCAAATAAAGAACGACGGGAGCGAAGCCCTTCGCGACTTCACGTGTGGTGCTATGAGGAATTAATTTAATGTAAACTATAACAGGAAGAATATGTTGTGATGTGTGTACCTGTAGTGAAGGATAATTGTGATACGATCTCAAACTTACTTAAAGCTTGTGTCCTTATATTGATGTTAGTATAATTGTGTTGATTTTATTTATTTTGCATATTAATGACTAAAATATTTTGAAAAAAATATTAACACAATTACTTAGGTACTTAATACTGCGTCAGGAAAATTATTTATGATTGGTCATGATTCCTAATCAATTATAATAATCGATATAAAACATGTAATATTGCATGAAAATTGATTAATAATAATCCGTAACTAATTAAATATTTTCTGAATGTGCTGTGTTTGGGTGCACAAAAAACGTGCAACTATTTTGTTTGGGTTGACTTGAAGATGATTTAATTCTTCAGAAAACACAAAAACACAGGATCTGCTTTTTGAGAATCATAAAAATAATAACCATATAATTCTTCCTACTTACTAATAGATAATATATACTAATATTATACAGCTGTAGACTTTGTTTGGTTGAACGCTGGGATCTCGGAAACTATTGGTCCGATTTGAAAAATTCTTTTAGTGTTGGATAGCCTATTTATTGAGGAAGGTTATAGGCTATATAACATCACACTACGGTCAAAAGCTGCTGAGCAGTGGCCAAATAAAGAACGACGGGAGTGAAGCCCCGCGCGACTTCTAGTAGATATTATAAATACGGAAGTTAGAGTGCATGGATGGATAGATGGATGTATAGATGAATGTGTGACTGGCTTGTTGGTCTAGTGGTTTGTGACCCTGACTGCTAAGCCGGAGATCGTAGGTTCGATCCCCACCCAGGACAAATTTTTGTGTGATGAGCATAAAGGTTTGTTCTGTGTCCGGGTGTAATTTATCTATAATTATGTATATTTACAAAAAAACTTTTTACTTTTTACCAATATACCACGCGGGCGGAGCTGCTGGCGGATGCTAGTAAAGTATAAATATAATAATAGAAGTTAATTATAATTATTGATGTGATGACGCACGTGCATCAATGATTAAAAAGTTGATCCTGTTTGAGTCTTCGTAAGTATCTATGAATAGAATTTAAGTTGTTTTGATTACATAGCATTATTTGTGTCGTTTTTCAATTAGATATTGTGTTGAAATAAAAATAGCGAGAAGGTAATTTATCTTCATAATCTGATAATAAAGCTGGATGTCATGAAAATGAATTTTCATTATTTGTCAAATAAATAGAAATAAGTGTACAACCGGTTCTGAAACACAAGTTAAGTATACCAATAGACTTGTAGTGAATTACATTATTTAAATTAACTTTACCTTGTTTTCATTAGTATATCTCTTGGAAAGGCTTATGTCCAGCAGTGGACATCCTACGATATGATGATGAATTATGACTATCTGCCATAGAGAACCTCGCGTATCATCGTCGTCCACCAGTCCCTAAGACTATGGAATTTTCGATGCACTGTGCGTAATTTGTTTTGTGCCCAAACTAAAAGTAGCTACATCCACAGTTATACCTATATACCTTCCCTGTTTGGCGAATACGTTTTTGTTTTTCAACAAGTTATGTCAAAATTGAAGGTGATGAACTTCACCAATGGCCTTTTCAGATGCTTGTCTCAGGGTTATGTATTATAAAATGTTACTGATTGTTGCAAATTCGTTATTAAACAACCTCTAAAGAGCCCGTCACATATAATTTCAATAGAGAATTTTAAGCGAAGGTTTAAAGTACTTGCTTCAATCAAATTCTATTGATTCAAGAAAAACTCATTCAAATGTAAATATAATTATTGCGCAAGAACCTTGGTCTAATATTTTTTTTATAGGTATGTGAAGATTATATATTTGTCAATTGTTGTTTTAATTAAAGACATTTTTTTATTAAAAGAAATAAGTATGTCATTACATAATTTAGGTATTTATTATGTCTAATGTATAAAGCTAATTTTATTGTAATTTAAGTTAAAAATTATTCTACTGTAAATTGACATATAGGTATAGATTCATTTTGAAATATTTAATTTGTGCATTGACATAGCATGTAAGTAGATTTGGTGTTAAACTGTGAACTTAAATTACTGAATAAATGAATTGTTATGTGTCTTTTAATTTTACTACATTAATTGGTTACTTAAGCATATTTTGATATGCAAGTAAATTTATTCTTTGTGTTACTAAAAGTGTGTGTATGTAGACGGAATATATTTTGATTGAGGTCTTGTGTTGTGTTGTTAAAATGTTTTTTTTTTAAATATCTTTATTTAATAAGAAGAAAGAGCTCAAGAAGCTCCTTCTGTCCATTAAGGCACGACAGGCTCCATCTATAGTGTAATATTATAAAGCTAAAGAGTTTGTTTGTAGGTTGAACGCTAAGATTCGGTCCGATTTGAAAAATTATTTTAGTGTTGGTTAACCCATTTATCAAAGAAGGCTAAATATAGGCTATAACATCACTCTTCGGCCTATAGGAGCTGAGCATTGGCTAAATAAAGAACGACGGGATGAAACGTCGCGACTTCTAGTTGTACCAATTACATAAATAAAATTAACATAAAATTACATAAATCACAAAAAAAAAACTTGATAATTGTAAACAAAACAATATTTTTTTTGGCTACGAGCCCATAGGCCCCGCAAGATTCGCCCCATCATTAAATAAATTCAAATTTGTAAGTTTTTCAGATTCCATTTTTTGAGGAGCCCCTAATTCTTATCTTACTATTAATATCTCAGTTTAAAAGTAAAAAAGTACGGTTAGACAAAACACGCTAAACAACGATGGTCGTAATATCAAAATTAGTCGAGTACAAATAACATTGCTAAAATGAGGAGGAGGAAAATGATAAAAATTTTGTCGATAGTCACCCATCCAAGGACTAACTTTGGTCACCTCCGCACAACCTGATTGTAGAATAGAGGAATCCAATTCTCAGCTTTGTATGACTTTCTTTTTTCCTGTAGAATACGACAAGTTAAGTAAAACCTATACAAGTAAGTATACAGGTATATAGAATACGAGTACAAGTTCCTATATTGGAAACTTAAAATGTCATCTAACAACTCCTTTGGAATATGCAACCTTCCATCAAGAGCTCCGACCGATCAGTCACTTGAAAGAATGCAACTTACGGTTTATACATGGATGTGATATTTCAAGAAATCATCTTCTTTCTTCTATCCAGTTTACCTTTCAGTGGCAGCTCACCTGAATAACCTACAAGAATACAAATATTGGTTTTATGCACCTATAATATTGAAAGAATTATTCGCCCCAGGCATCTTCGAGAAATTGTTGAACATACATTAAAAAAAATACAAACAGTCGAACATATAGCCTCCTCCTTTTTTGAAGTCGTTTAATAAACATTTTTTTTATACCTGAATATTTGTTTTCTTCCTAAATTTACCATTTATCCTATTTGTCTTATAAAATTATAAATTTCGAGTAGGTTTTTTTGCTGACTGTATTTTATATGTACTTTTAATACGGGGCGTATGGGTATGCCTAATGTTTCTTGGGGCGAATGGACACTAGCACCAGGTACGGGGTAAATCTTGCGGGGCGTAAGGGCTCGTAGCCAAAATTTTGTAGCATAAAACACTCGTGATTTTTTGTTAATAACTTGCCTAATTTGTTAAATAATAACAAATACGAGAAAAAATTTATAATACGCGGGCCTATTTATTGTAGTAAAAAAAGTGTCTATATTCAGTCAGAAACAATACCCCCCAGTAAAATGTATGAAGGAGACGAATCGGAACATCTGACAATTGTCACTAGTCACTACTGCGCAATTGTAATCAAAACATATTTACTTACTTTTTAATAAGTTAGCTGTTATTTATTTGATGGTGAGCGTTTTTGAATAATTTAACGAGATTATGTATCGACGTCAAGATGACGGCTAAGTTGTCTATTTTAGGAAATTAATTTACGTATAAGGTGCATTTTGCTTGAATGATTCCAGATTTAAAGCTCTACTCAAGTTGTTTTTATTGGATTAACTACCTACCTATATTAAGCCATATTTTTTTATAAATATTGAGCGTGCAAATAAAGCATATATTATTATGTTAGCTGCAAAAAAGTGTTGTTTTTCCAATTTTACTTGTAGGTATATAAGTAATTCTGGGTTGAAGTTGGACGAGTGAAGTGGTAGTGGCAGACAGAATCTGAATTGACTTGAATCGATTGCATCAGTGGCGTAGCTTTTGCGTAACAGTCGTACTATATTATAGATTACAAAATTCGATCCCCAATTTCGATCCCCGAGCCAAGCAAAATCGAGGCGAATATCTTCCTCTTTTTTCTTTATAAAAGAGGTGATACTCGAGCTAATGGGTCATGGTGGACATTTGCAACCCCCAGTGTTCACAGATGCGTTACCGGCCTTTTAAAAAGATACATGCTCGTTTCTCTTTGTTTTTCCCTGTTAGAGCTTTAAAACTTACTACTACTTTTAAACTTACAAAATCACGTAAATATTATACAATTATTAGTATATTAATCATACCGGCACGTTTTTTATACTCGTTCCACTCTTTTTACTCATCTTGTTTTGATTTATAGAACAATTAAATTAAGCTTCACGTGACTATTTTTTGTATATAATAATAATCTTATTGTGTAGGTGAGACATTGTACATTAAAGTTAATAGCTTGATTATAGCATGTTTTAAAAAATATATTTTATTCGTATTAAGTTTATATATACCTACCTAAAGTGGTATTATAGTTCATTAGTTAAACATATTATCAATTAACAACTCCGTGTAGTGACAGATTAAAGATACGTAATGTCACCCCATCTCAACCCGTGGGTGTCGTAATAGCGACTAAGGGAGTAACCTTATTTATTTATTTATGGCATAAACTTAATTACATCGTGACTTACTCACAATGACATTTCAAATAATCATTACATAAACTTACATACTTGAATGAATTTGTCTCTTATAGGTGTGCACAGCACTCACATAATTTTGTGGTACTCAATATTTGAGTCACAAACAATTATGCATTCAAGAGCACTGCGAGAAAAGGAAAATTCGAAACAAACCCTATACCAACCCGTCTGGCCAGCATGGTAGGCTAAATCCCTCCACATTATGGGTTGTAGTGCTTAATTAAACATGCTAAGTGAGTATATTTAATTAATAAATTACAGAAATATTGGTTCTGTAATGTATGTGTAATAGAAGGTACGAAGGAACTACATAAATACTTTATTACTTAATGTGGGTATCTGGATAGTGAGTGTACCTTACTTTGTTTACCCTGTGGTAACCTCGATAACGCATCTGCACAATTTTTCTTCGATGCCACATATTCGATTTCGTAATTGTAACCTGATAATAGAATCGCCCACCGCTGCAAACGCGACGCAGCCATAATTGGAATGCCTACTTTATTGCCAAAAATATATGTTAAGGGTTTATGATCAGTCCTTAACACAAACTTACGCCCATACAGATATTGATGGTATTTCCTGATACCAAACACGATCGCGAGTGCTTCTCTGTCTTTTAACGTACAGGATACGTAAGGATTGTTTAAAGGGCTTGCATCACATTTAAACTCATTACTTTTCACTACGAGTAGGTAAGGAGTTACCGAGATTCTATTACAAACTTGCTTTACACAAATTCTCGGTGCCAACTTTAAACTATTTTGAATGATGTATGTGTCCATAAGTTTACTGTGTAAAGTGAGAATTACGTCTGAGTTAGAATTGAATCCACTTGATGACAATACATACATAATATTAGTACAAACATTTGTCCATTTGTATTTGCATGCACGGCACAAAGGTCGTGATCTTCATTGCCAGTCGATTTTAAAGTGGTTTCATATTTGCTTAGTGCTGAGACGGAATGTCAAGTTGAAGAATGACGGAGCCAAAGTCATGGTTACCGTTCATGTGATTTTTGATGATTATTTTTAAATTGTGTATTTTAAAATTATAAGTATCGCTGTGGCGGAATTTAGGTCAGGTTTGTATCCAGCAGTGGACGTCATTGGGCTGATATAATGGTGATGATGATGATAATATGTAGATAGGTATACCACATAATTTATAGCGTATGTGTGTTAGCGATAGTAGCCGAATGGATAAGAGACCTGCATGCAATGCGGTCCGAGTTCGATTCCGACTGGCAGTACCAATATGGAATTAACTTTGTGGAATTTATATGTACTTGTCAATTGACTTATCATCTGCTAACGGTGAAGGAAATATTGTGAGGAAACCCACATAAAGAATAGAAGAAAAAATTCTAAAAGTCTGATCCACCATTTGTGGATTATGAACTTAAGCTTTCTAGATAGAGGAGACTGGAGAGGAGACCCAAGCCCAGCAGTGGGATACAAATGGGTTGCCATGATGATGTATGTTGTGTTTGATTGATCGCTGAACGAATTTACAAAAGCTGACTATTATGTGTTAATTACTTATTAAGTTTTTTAGAAGTATGTGTTTAGATAGAAGTTTTACACTATTGGAATAAGTTCCTACTGTAAAAGAGATGTCTGTTTAGTAAATAAATAAATGTTATGAACATGGGCTCTGTATAACTATGCATGTTTAAATTATGAAAACTATTTTCTAAGAATTAAATTATAATACTTCGACCCTTCTCTGCATCACCCTTTAGGTTGAGTGGTAGAGAATGCCTCTGGCATTTAGTCCGCCTTTGTACATTTCTGTGTATATTAAGTGTTAATAAATAAATAAATAAATAACGGTAACCAAACCTATAAATAACTAAATGAATTTCATTGATGCTGTCATTAGACGATTTTTAATAATTTTATTAATGCCACTATAAGACCTATTAATTACAATACATTATTAATACGTATTGTAATAAATAAATTATTATGATCCTTGATACTCGTATATGTATATTCCATAAGTTTGTATTTTTGACATTTCTTAGTTATAGAATCGAAATGAGTGAATGTGGTTTAATTAATACTTAATACAAGTACTGATTCTAAATGGAGATATCTACATTCGGGTGTAACTAAGTATGATGCTAAAACATAAAAGTAGGTATTTTAATAGAATTACAAGATCAGGCATTACAGAAGTTATATCTTTTGGTGAAGTAATTTGCACAATTTTTTTGTTCGTATATAGGTATGCTTAGAAGTGATTATTACAATAAAAGCTAATTGCTGATTTTTTCTTAATAAAAAAGAATCACTAATTTAAATGAAAAATAAACATACAATCCTTAAGTTTTCCCACGCAAGTGAATATTAAAAGTAATGTGGGAACTTCACTCATGTGAATTGTAAGGTTAAGGCGAAACAGTTGTTGTTTACAGTAGGCATACCTAAAACATGCAATTTGTAAAATATTGTTATGTTAATTTTGGTGAAAATGTTATTCATCCGCGTGGTAAGTTACGTTGACGGTAACTTTTTTCACTGCCATCATATTTCAATGAAACAAAGCCGTAATATTGTTTCACGTTTAGCTTAAGGTCATTGTCTCTTATTTCTAAAAACTGCAAAAAATAATCATTTGGTACTTTTTGAGAAGAGCGTGACGATATAACCACGTGGCTATTTGTATAGATTACTAGCTTTCGCCAGCGGTTCCGCCCACGTAGTATGTCGGTAAATAGGAGCCTAAGTGCTATTCCTGACTGATAGATTTTTTCAGCCATTCCCGCGTGATTGAGTAACAAACATCCATCCATAGATCCATCTATCAATCCATCTAAATTCAGAGGCACAACACACCCGTATCTATTATCTGTATCCGTATATATTCTCTATCTCTATATTTCTTCTACGTTTTTATTTTCTAAGCCGTTAGCTTTTTGGCTGACCTCATCACACAAAAATTTTCATCACCTATTTTTACCCCCTTTAGGGTACATAAATTTTTTACAAATTTTGAATGTCGTATTTATTTATACTTATCTAATCAATAAAAAATATATAATATAAATATATATTACAATAATATATATAGTAAGGCTTATATGCATCATGGTTCGAATACAGTTAATAATATTATCTCTATTATGTTAAAGTATCATTAAGGATACTAATGATGTTAGAAACGTCGACTAATGAAAATTTTTAGTATTTTTGTATATATTTTAGCGTCATTGGTTTTTGTGAAAAATAAAATATGGCGTGTATAAATGGTCTGTATATATAATTGCTATCTGACAAATTTTCAATTTATAGGAAGTGACGGAACATGTATTTTGTTCCTTTTTGTGAGCAGCTGATGTATTATTAACCACATTATAATCAGTTGACTTTTTTTCGTTTCAAGATATTGGGTTAACTGTAATTTTACAAATTTTCAACCGGGAGAATGGAATTTTTTTTCTTTCGTGAGCTTACCACAGCTTACCAACAAATCGCAGCAAATGATCACGGTACTTTAAAATACAACTCTCTAGAGCATTTTACGAGTTATCACCTGAAAGGAAATTGGTCATGAAAATTTGTTGCTGACTCGAGGACCTATGTACTTAAAAAAGTAAATAATTAAAAAAATATAATAACCAGACTGCAAAAAATCGTATTGGTTGTAATTATTATCCCTGATTAAATTTAAATACCTAACATATGTAATAGATTTGTAATTTCCATTTGATTCCCTTTATTTTGATGCCCTACTCGATACGATTGGTTAAAAAAAAATGTTAATTACTTACAATTTGGCGCCAAAAGTTCGCCGTTTTGTTTTTTATTTATTAATACCTATCTAAGGACACTTAGGTTTATGAGAAGAATCTAACGCCGATTGGCAGAAACGTGGGAATAAAGAAATTTGCATACAAGATACGCGCGAAAAACAATACCCGTCCTGACAGTCGGGTAATAAGTAAGGGTACCTATAAGTATAAAATTAAACTGTAATAAGAGAGGCCCTACTTTATTATACAGTTCTTAATCAAATTTTACATATTGACTGCTCAGTAAAACCTTCACTTTACAGATTGCTTAGACACTACTGCTACATAGTGACTAAAGTTACTGGCGGTGAATAATGATCTATATTTTCGTTGCTTTATTCCTTTGTAACGAGCATTTTATGCTCCAGCTAGGCGTCAAAATCTTCGATAACTGTTTAGTACCTAGGAGGGCTTGGCTATGTTGCTATAGTTGTATAAAAATGCGTTGGCAACACTAGGTCGGTAGTAGGCCATAAAAATCAATTAGCTATACTTATCGATAAACTAAACATGAAAAATTTATTATACGTTAGAAAAACTTCCAATATTTATATAATACGTCAATTTGAAGTGGTGATATCATCAGTATCTCAGGAAACTTTGAATTTGTCTGAGATGTTACCTCAACACGTGAATTCTCAAGTTTTTGTTGTCATCATGACTTAGGCTTTAATGCGTGGAAATTTTATATACAGACTCAGTCCATAAAGTTCTATATCATTAAAGTAATTAAACTTTATTTTTTAATTCTTTTTTTAACTGACATAATTGACAGAATCTGGAGCAATGCATCAGAGAGAAAAGTACCTATGGCAAAAAAAAAAAAAAAAAAAAGAGGAAACGTCCCTGAAGTTTAGAATTCTTGTTTATAATTCTATTCTTTTTGCGCAAACTTAGCGTTGCGCGATGATTGAAAAAATGAATCCGATAAATTATTTGTCTCTTCATTCTGTATGTATGTAATATCTAAACTACGGTACATTTTTGTGTATGTGTTACAAAAAAGAATACTAATATTTCACACAAGATAGGTTATTACGAGTTAGACAAGTTAATATGAGA